>CM077084.1:143965853-145329220 GCA_039513925.1 Platanthera zijinensis
GCCAAGGAGGAAATTACTAATTTAACTCCTCTCAGAAGTGAAGTACACTCCTTGCAAGAGGAATAAATTCTCCGCTGAACTCGTAAATCAGAAGGAGAAATACTTAGATGAGCTTGTACAACCCGTATCCCGCGAGTGGTCGACAGGGATTGAACCGTCCGGCTCAGATCAACTTGGACCCAGCTTGCCGAGCCCGAGCTCGGCAATAGTCGAGCTAAGCTCGACGATGGCCGAACGAAGTCCGGCATGCGAGACCGAGCTTGGGTGCGGAAACAGGGCTCGACGATAGTCGAGCCAAGCTCGACGATCTCCGCGCCGAGTCCAAGCTCGACGATCGTCGTGCCGAGCTCGAGCTCGGCAATAGTCTAGCCGAGCCCAGCGCTAGCCGAGCACAGTCCGCCGATCCGAGCCCGCCTAGGCCCAGGGCGAGGCGAGTTGGACCCCTTGCCGAGCGAGTGCCCCCCTCAGGTCCAGCTCGCATCTTGGCCATGGCACACTTTTACTGTGTGGCCCCTTTTGGTCTGCCGGCAGCCCTCGAAAACAGTGAAGTTTGTATATTGGCAGCCATCTTTTCCTATAAATAGGACCCAAGGGGTACCTCAGAAGGACGTTTTACTGATTTCCCGGCCTACTAGCGCTTTCTGAGGTACCTTAGCCCGGCATTTGGCTAAGGAGGGGAAGCGCTCTGAGATCTTCCGGGTGTGTGGTGGGACCTCCACGCCGGGCCCTGGTCTTGTCCATGTCTCTTCTTTCTTTGTCGTTTTCTTACAGGAGTGAAGTAGGTGCGTGGCCACCCCTTCCCCAAGGGTCGAACTCCACAAGAGATCGGTTTTTTTTCGGTTTCAACATTTTGTGCGGTGAGCGTGGATAGTGGTCAGCAGAGAAAACCTCCTACAGCCAGATGACTGGAGATGAGGGACAAGGATCAGGCAGGGGCAACTCGCCACCCCCTCCCCCACCCCCAGCGGCGAGCATGCCGGCGGAGCTCAGAGAGGAGATCCTCGGGCTTGTCAGGACCGTCCTCGGCATGCGAGCTGAGAGTGCGACACCGGCTGTCCCGGTGGTCGCCGTTCCCGCACTCGGCGACGACGCCCCGCTCAGGCGACCAGGGAAGGAGCCCGCCGAGAGGGGCGAGCGCGAGTTCCAGGGGCGATTTCTGTTCCCCAGCTCGGCCGCCGAGTACCACTTCGGCGAGACGGTAGGGAGGGAGTTCCCGACTCGCCCGGCTGAGGGGGGGAGCCCCTTCAGCGAGTTCGTTTCTTCAGCCCCCGTTCCCGAGGGGTTTCGCGAGCCGGAGATGACTTACTACTCCGGGAGAGGAGACCCGTCCACCACATCCAGTGGTTCGAGGACATGGTCTCCATTCGACAGATGTCAGACGGCTTCAAGTGCCGACTCTTCGCCATCACCCTCAGGGAAAAGGCGAGAGAGTGGTTCCACCAGCTCCCGACCGGGTCCATCTACTGCTTCGAGGATCTGCGACGGGGTTTCATGCTGAGATTCACCACTTCTAAGAAGAGGAAGAGGGAGGCGGAGTCTTTGTTCCGCATCAAGCAGAGGTGGGATAGACCCTGGGGAGCTACCTGGACAGGTTCCAAGAGGAACTGTCCCAAGTTCAGGAGATGCCAGGACACACCATGATGGTGGCCTTCACCCTGGGTCTCCAGTCCGGGTTCTTCGCAATGGAACTAAAGAGGTCACCTCCAGTGTCTTTTTTGAGGCGCTTCTGGAGAGGGCGGCTAGGGAGGCCGAAATGGAGGCAGCACATCCAGAGTTCGCGCGAGGTTGGCCAAGTGGGCCGTGGAAGAGGAAAGGCCAAGGGGTGGCCGAATTCAGGAGGATAGGAGGGCTGAACCTCGGCAAAGGGAGCAGCCGCAACAGCAGCCGCAACCCAGGTGGGTGCGTCCGGAGCAGACCCACCATTTGGGATGGAGGCCCGAGTGGCAAAACCAGGCACCACGAAGGGGTTATCAGGGAGGAGATAACCGCCAGGGTGGCCGAGGGCAGTACAACCCCCAGGGGGGTAGGTAGGGTCAGAGACCCCCTCTCCCCGACCAGGAGGAGGCAATGGCAATTGCCATGAGGGGGAGGAGGAGAGGACAGCCGAGGAGAAGGAGGGAGGTCAGGGTGGACCTGCCCTACTGTGACTTTCATCAGGAAGAGGGGCACCTCACATCCACGTGCCCGGAGTTCCTCGAGATGAGAGGGAGAAGGGAACAGCAACAACAAGACCATCAGGAAGTTCGGATAGAGGAGATCCGGCCTCGGGAGGAGGGGGATCGGTGTGAAGACCGGGTTGATGTGGGCACCCGGGGAAGGATCGGAGCGATCCACAGGGGGGCCGGGATCGAGGCCTCCCGTAAGTCAAGCCTCCACACTATGTACCGGAGGAGCGTTGGCTCCACATCCCAATCCCCTCCCCCGGAGGAGAAAATCACCTTCTCCAGAGAGGACTTGCCGGGTCACGAGGACCCCTTCTGCGATGCGCTGGTTATCCAGACAGCCATCGAGGATTTCACTGTCTCCCGGATCCTCGTGGACAATGGGAGTTTGGTCAACGTCATCTTCAAGAAGGCGTTTGATGCGATGAAGGTAGAGGCCAGGAGGGTGTTGGCCTCGGACGGGCCTCTGTTCGGCTTTTCAGGGGAGAGGAAAGAAGTCGAGGGGGGAGTGGGACTCCATGTCACTCTAGGGGGGCAGTCGCGCAACTGCAAGTTTGTTATCGTGGACGCCCCTAGCAGTTACAGCGCCATCTTCGGGAGACCCCTCATCAGCGCCTTCCGCTGCGTCCCCTCGTCCTTCCACCAGTGTCTAAAGCTCAACGTCGAGGGGGTCCAGATCCGAGTTCGAGGAGACCCTAAGGAGGCAAGGGAGTGCTACGTCTC
This sequence comes from Platanthera zijinensis, assembly GCA_039513925.1. Taxonomy (NCBI): domain Eukaryota; kingdom Viridiplantae; phylum Streptophyta; class Magnoliopsida; order Asparagales; family Orchidaceae; genus Platanthera; species Platanthera zijinensis. The sequence continues at coordinate 143,968,739 of CM077084.1, forward strand.
GGCGGTAAACTCCATCTCTTGGTTGGAGGGGGCCGAGGAGATGGGGCGGAGGCTGGAGGAGGAGCAGGAAGCTGACAAAGAGATGGAGGTGGAGTGCCGCGCTCGGGGGAGGTCGCGGAAGAGGCTCGGGGGTCGGCCGAAGCCATGGCCGTCGAGGAGGCTGAGGAAGAGGTCCTCGCCCCCGGAAGGGGAGGTATCGAGGAATGGGAGGAGCAGTCCCGTCTGGAGGCAGCGGAAGAGGTAGAGGAGATGGAGGTCCTCACCATTGGAGGCAGGGTGGAGAAGGTCCGCGTCAGCGGAGGTCTGACCCCGGAAGCTCAAGGCAGGATGCTGGAGTGCATCCAGAGGAACGTGGACATCTTCGCCTGGAGCGCCGCGGAGATGCCAGGGATCGACCCCGACGTGGCCTGCCACCGCCTCAACCTGGACCGGAGGCTCCCCCCATCCAGCAGAAAAGGAGGTCCATCACAGACAAGCTCGCCGAGCCAATCAGAGAGGAAGTCGCCAAGCTCCTCGAGGCTGGCTTCATATCTGAAATCCAATACCCCGGCTGGGTCTCCAACGTTGTAATGGTTAAAAAAGGAGACGGCCGGTGGAGGATGTGTATCGACTTTTCTCTTCTTAATAAATCATGCCCGAAAGATTGTTATCCTTTGCCTCGGATCGACGCGCTGGTGACTCAGCCGTCGGTTTCCCTGTAATGAGTTTTTTAGATGCTTTTTCAGGTTATCACCAAATCAGGATGCACCCCCCTGACGTCAAAGATGTCTCGTTCATCACGGGAGATGGGTGTTATTGTTACAAAATGATGCCCTTCGGGCTAAAGAATGCAGGGCTACCTACCAAAAAATGATGGATAGGGTCTTCCGAGAGCAGAAGGGGAGAAACCTCGAAGTGTATGTGGATGATCTCATGGTCAAAGAGCTTGGATGTCGACTCCCACATCCAGGACTTGGAAGAGACTTTCGCCACTCTCCGCAAGTTTAAGATGAGGCTGAACCCCTTGAAGTGTGTCTTCGGGGCAAGCCGGGGAAAGTTCCTAGGGCACCTTCTCACCCCCTCTGGGGTAGAACCTAACCCAGACAAGGTGAGGGCAATCCTGGAACTAAGGTCGCCGTAAAATACCAAGGAAGTACAGCAGCTGACAGGGAAGTTAGCAGGGTTGAGTAGATTCCTCTCCCGGGCCGGGGAGAGGTGTTCCTCATTCTTTAAAACCTTGAGAGGGGGTCGAAGGTTTGAATGGACCTCGAGTGCGAGGAGGCATTCCAGGCTTTAAAGAAACAGCTGACTCAGGCCCCCCTGCTCCAAGGGCCCAAGGAGGGGGAGGACTTATTCCTATATCTAGGGGTCGGGGCTGAAGCCTTGAGTTCGGTTTTGGTTCGGGAAGAGGGGAAGAGGCAACTCCCCGTCTACTATGTGAGTCGGATACTAAAGAAGGCCGAGCTCCGCTACCCCATCCTAGAAAAACTGGCCTTCGCCCTAATCATCTCAGCCTGAAGGCTTCGGCCTTATTTCCAGGCACACTCAATTCGAGTAGTGACCGACCACCCCCTGCGCAACATCTTCAAGGGGTAGAGCATTCAGGTAGGTTGGCCAAATGGTCGGTGGAACTGAGCGAGTTCGACATCTCCTTCGTCCCTCGACTCTCAATCAAGGCCCAAGCTATGGCTGACTTCCTGGCAGAGTATGTGGTCGAGGTGGCGGAGGAGAGACTCACTCGCCCCTCCCCTGGAAAGTCAGGGTGGACGGTGCCTCGGGGAAGCATTCTTTGGGGGTTGGGGTCATCTTAGAAAGCCCCCAAGGGATAAAGATCGAGCAGACCGTGGTAGTGCACTTTCCTATCACCAACAACCAAGCCGAATATGAAGCTGTAATCGCAGGTCTGCGCCTGGCAAGAGACTTGGGGGTGCATGACGTGGAGGTCCTCACTGACTCCATGGTGGTGGCTTCCCAGATCAAGGGGGAGTTTGAGGCAAGGGAGCCCACCCTGCAGCTCTATTTGATGAAGGTAAGGGGAGTCATTGGGACCTTCCAGACCTTCTCAATCAAGCACGTGCCAAGAGGGGAAAACGAGCCAGTCGACCAGCTAGCAAAGCACGGTCCCCGGATGGGAGGCACCATTACGGATCTCTTTCGACCTTCCATCGAGGAGGGGGAGCTAATGGAAGTAGAACAACACCCCTCATGGATGGATCCCTTCGTCATCTTCTTGTCCACCGGAGAATACCCGGAGGGATGGACCGAAGAGGGCTCAAGCACAAGGCGGCATACTACCTCCTACGCGAGGGACAGTTGTACCGCAAAACCCTCTCAGGGGGTTGGCCCGTTGCGTGGCCGAAAGAGAGGTGCACAAAATTTTGGAGAAGTCCATTCCGGTGAATGTGGGAGTCATTCGGGAGTCGGACCCTGGAAGGGAGGATCGTCAGGCAAGGGTACTTCTGGCCCACCCTCGGTCAGGATGCAGCCGAATTCGCGAAAAAATTGTCATAAGTGTCAACTATATGCCCCGCTCCAGCTCCAGCCGGCTCAGAGGTTAGAAGCATCATGGCACCGTGGCCCTTCGCCATATGGGGGCTGGACCTCGTAGGACCTTTCCCCCAGGCCAGCGGGCAGAGGAGTTTTTGTTGGTCATGATATTATTTTTCTAAGTGGATGGAGGTGAAGGCTCTAGCCAAGGTGACCTCTCAGGTAGTCAGGAACTTCATCTGGGGAGAGATCATCTGCAGGCATGGGCTGCCACAAGCTATCGTCACGGACAACGGACCTCAGTTCGCCAGCGCGGAGTTCATTCGTTTCTGCGAGCAACTAGGGATTGACCTTCGGTTCGCTTCTTGTCCATCACCCCCAGGAGCAACGGGCAGGTGGAAGCGGCCAACAAAATCATAGTGAACCTCTTAAAAAAAAAGTGGAGAAATTTGAAGTTGGGTGTGGGTGGAACACTTCCATCAGTCCTCTGGGCCTTGAGGACCACCCCCAATACTTCCACAGGGGAGACACCTTTCAAACTCTCTCACGGTTGCGAGGCCGTTCTACCTATCGAATTCGAGGTCCAGACGCCTCGGGTCGTCGAGGCAGGAGCCGGAAGGGAGAATGGAGGTCAGAGAATGAGGAGGAGCTCCGACTCTCCCTTGATATGGTGGAAGAACTACGCGACTTGTCCGTCATCAGGCAGGAAGAGGCCAAGCGAAGGATGGCCAAGTATTTCGACAAGCACATCCGTGTCAAGCAGTTCGCGGAAGGGGACCTCGTCTTGAAAAAGGTGGACGCAGCAGGGAGATCAGCCGCTATGGGAAAACTCCACCCCAATTGGGAGGGCCCCTACATTGTGCAGGAGGTCTTGAAATCGGGGGGGTATCGCCTCCAAGATGTAAGAGGGGACACCCTCAGCCACACTTGGAGTGGCGACGATCTGAAACATTTTTACCCTTGAAAATACTGTAAATGACTTGGCTTTAAGAATGAAAGAATCTCGTTGCCGTACTTCACGCTCTGTTAAAATAGTGAAGGTAAAGGGATTCGCAGCTTAAACCCCCAGGGGGCAAAAGTTTCTAAGTCTTCTCGCTCTGGGGTTAGGTCTCGCCACTCCCCTGCCAGGCTCCCACCTAGCTGGCACGGCCGAGTCTCGATGGACATCGCTATGACCCTGGGGCTGAGCCCGGAGGATGTTCAACACCTGCCCTCAGGCTCTCACCTAGCTGACTGGCCCGGTGGTAGCACCCGGGAGAGGTAAAAGTTTTCTAAGTCTTCTCGCTCTGGGTTTAGGTCTCGTCACTCCCCTGCCAGGCTCCCACCTAGCTGGCACGGCCGAGTCTCGATGGACATCGCTATGACCCTGGGGCTGAGCCCGGAGGATGTTCAACACCTGCCCTCAGGCTCTCACCTAGCTGACTGGCCCGGTGGTAGCACCCGGGAGAGGTAAAAGTTTCTAAGTCTTCTCGCTCTGGGGTTTAGGTCTCGCCACTCCCCTGCCAGGCTCCCACCTAGCTAGCACGGCCGAGTCTCGATGGACATCGCTATGACCCTGGGGCTGAGCCCGGAGGATGTTCAACACCCGCCCTCAGGCTCTCACCTAGCTGACTGGCCCGGTGGTAGCACCCGGGAGAGGTAAAAGTTTCTAAGTCTTCTCGCTCTGGGGTTAGGTCTCGTCACTCCCCTGCCAGGCTCCCACCTAGCTGGCACGGACGAGTCTCGATGGACATCGCTATGACCCTGGGGCTGAGCCCGGAGGATGTTCAACACCCGCCCTCAGGCTCTCACCTAGCTGACTGGCCCGGTGGTAGCACCCGGGAGAGGCAAAAGTTTCTAAGTCTTCTCGCTCTGGGGTTAGGTCTGGTCACTCCCCTGCCAGGCTCCCACCTAGCTGGCACGGCCGAGTCTCGATGGACATCGCTATGACCCTGGGGCTGAGCCCGGAGGATGTTCAACACCCGCCCTCAGGCTCTCACCTAGCTGACTGGCCCGGTGGTAGCACCCGGGAGTGGCAGAAGTTTCTAAGTCTTCTCGACTCTGGGGTTAGGTCTCGTCACTCCCTGCCAGGCTCCCACCCTAGCTGGCACCCGAGTCTCGATGGACATCGCTATGGCCCTGGCTTAGCCCGTGAGAGGTGTTCAACCCCGCCCTCGAGGCTCTCACCTAGCTGGCTGGCCGGTGGCAGCACCCGGGAGAGGCAAAAGTTTCTAAGTCTTCTCGCTCTGGGTTTGCAGGTCTCCTCCTCCCCTGCCAGGCTCCCACTAGGCGAGCTGGCCTGCGGCGAGTCTCGATGGCATCGCTAGCGACCCTGGAGTTGAGGACTGGGAGTTGGCCCGAGGAAAATACTAAGGAGCGAGCTCTCCAGTTAAGACAAGCGAGCTCGAATTCCTACCCCCCCCGCTCCTCTCACTCTCAAGCTCGCTACTAAGGAAGCCTCTGGTCCCTGTCCGGACTCAGGGGAAGGAGAGCGGCTCTCTCCAGCGAGCCCAGCCCCGCTCCAGCTAACTCGGCAAAGACACGCCCTGTGGCTAAGCGGACGCCGAACATCTTGACCCAAGCGTAATTTTTCACTTATCTGAATTATCGAAAACTAAGGCGAGAAATGGCAGGGAAGTGAGGCGCGGTAGGACGTGGCGCGAGCACGTGTCCTAGGGATTCGCCGCGAGCACCGCGGGGGCTGTCCTAACTCAAGACATTCTACAGGCGAGGTCGCTCTACCTAGCGCGCGGGTATAGCATTGCAAGTGAGCTCAAAAAGAAGGTAGCAAAATTGTGCAAAAATATCTTTGATTTATCATTACAGGTTTACAAGGCCCGCCTCGCAGGGTACAAAAAAAAACAGAGAAAAGAAAACGAAGTTACTCTCGCCCTTCCCCCTCGAATGGCGGTCCTCCTCGTCACCGAGCCGAACGTCCTTCTCCCTCACCCCAGCAAAGAGCGAGTCAAAACTATCTTCCTTCTCGCTGAGCGGGCTGGGCGGGAACAGGGTTGGCAGGAGCTCCCGGACGGTGACCTCCTCGCAGCCTTCCGCCAAGATCCCCGTCCCCCTCATGGCCTGTAGAAGACACTCGGCAGCCTCGACGGAGTTGACTCGCAGCCGCTCCGCGACGTCAGCCTCGCCAAACACCCGAGGCCTCTTGAAGGGGAAGGCCGGCTCGCTGGCGTCCGGGGGAAGGAGAGCGTCGGCTTGGCGAAGGACCTCTCCCAGGAGCCCCTTATTCTTCTCTTTCAATTCCTCCACCTCCGCCCCCAGCCGGGCGGCAACAGCCTCCTGCTCCTGGGAATATGTCTTCTGATCGGCGAGCTGGGCTTCCCGCTCACAGCGAGCTGAGCCCGCAACTGAGCCATCTCGTCTCGCATCGCGTTAGCGGCTTCAGCGTCCTGTAAGACTAGAAGTTCAGAACACGCGCAGGAATAATCTTAAGTAAGGTAAATAGAGGTATCCAGCGATTACCAGGCCGCCGACAGACTTCGCGAGTAGAGCGTCCGCGAGGCCGAACCGCCTTTCCGCGTCGACCGCGCTCTCCTTCGCCAGGTCGCGCTCCTGCTCGGCAGTCAGCAGGGCGTTGCTGAGCTGGAAGCCGCGGCGGACCATCATGTGATGGAGCTCGAAGGCCCGCAGGTGGGCCTGCATCCCCTCGTAGCCGAGCTGACTAGGGGTCAGCTTCTTGTACGACTCGGCGCTGTCGCGGCTGTAGAGGCCGAAGCCGAAAGCGAAGCATGGGCGCGTGGGCGGCCGGCGAGCTCCCCAGGAGGGGGCGCGAGTGGAGACGGAAACTCGGTGAGCCCCTCGTCCCACTTCAAGATGGGCTCGCCAACCGCATCTTTGCTCTTGCACCCCTTGCCGAAGTTGGGGTGATCCTTCGGCAGACTGGGCTCGCGGACGGTGTCCTCCCCGGTAGAATCGGAGGACGGCCCGCTCTTCTACTTCCCCTTTCGGGGAGAGGAGGCTTCTTTCAGCGGGCTCAAGGGCGGCTCGTCGGACAGAGCCTCCGGCGAGCTCATGAACTTGGCGGGAGACGAGGGAAGGTGCAGCCGTCCGCGCGAGACCACCTTCGCCCTCTTCTTCTTGGGGGAGCGAAGAATCGGGGCGCGAGCTCGACCCCCCGGACTCCGAGCGCTTCTTGCCGGAGGGTTGGACTCGCGGTTGCTCCTCGCGACAAGCCAGCGCCGCCGCCCGGGCCAGCTCCAGAGGGTACGAGAATATCCCCGGGTCGGCGAACGGCGGATGCTCCGGGAGAACCCGTTCCCCTGCAGAGAAAGACTTAGTCAAAAAAAAGGGGGAGGGAAAAAGTTACACGAGATCCACCTCGATAAAGTCCGCGAGAGGGCTGAGCGAGATATACCTTCGCCGGGGAGAACGGGCTGAAGCAAGTCAAGGCCGCGGCGGAGGAAGGCGACCTCGAAGTCCTTGTGGAGAAAGAACTTGTGGAGGTCGGCGTCGCTACCGGACAGGGAGGGAGGACGGTATATGTCCTCGCTCTTCTGCAGGGGGCGAAAAGGGATGTTGCCGAGCTCGCCTTTGATGAAGACGAGCCGGGTCATCCAGTTGTGATTCTTGTTCGCCAGCTCGCGAACCTTGATGAAGGACCCGCCGAAGTAGGCGACCCCGTCGGGGTAGCCTTGTAAGAGAACAACTTGCGGAACACCGCGAGGTTGAACTCAATTCGTTCCCGGCGGAGGAAGCAGGCGAACGCCACCATCATAGCAATGGCGTTGGAGTTCAGCTGCGCGGGCACCGCGCCGTAATACTTCAGGATCTGGCGGATTTCTGGCCAGAGGGGGAGGCGCAGTCCCACCTCGAAGTGCGAGATGGGAAAGGCGAGCTCGCCCTCCGGGAAGGAGTTGATGGCTTCATGCTCGGCGGGCCGGCGAGCCTGGAAGCCGGGGGGACGAACGCCGCCGTGAACTCGACGAGCTCCTCCTCTGTGATGTGCCCCTCGAAAAAGCAATGATCCACGAAGTGCTGGGCGCACTTAGACCGACCGTCCGCATCGGGGTTGGTCTTGACCATGGTCGCAGGGGAAAAGAAAAGCGCGAGCTCGGGAAGACAGAAGCGAGGCAAGGATTCGAAAGCAATAAAGGCGTGCCTCGGGGGTAGGTGAGAAGGTCTATTTATAGAAGAAGGTAAAGAAGGGCGAGAGAGAGGGCGAGTCGGCCGATCGGTCCGATCTCGCCGCGCCACCTCGCCATCCTCTCCTCGCAAGCTCTGCGAGCCAACCAGGCCCCCGAAGGGGGAATTCGAAAAGACCCGCCAAAATATTGAAAAAGCGTCTACATATACAAAGTAGTTAAAAAATTGTTCCAAGATTATTACATGCAGACCATTCAGAGTAAATAAAAGGAAAAATACAAATAGGGGCGCGAGGACCATGCGAGGGCGGGGGCGAGTACCAGCCGACTGACAGAAGAGCCGTCTCATTCTCCCCGGTCTCGCCGGCCCGCCGTCGCAGGCCGCCGCGCATGAAGTTCGCGAAGCCGCCCCATGTTCCTGTTTATCACCCGCAGGTTCTCGTCGATTTCGTCCATCAGCACCAGGGAAGACGCCTCCTCGAACGCCAGGCTGACTCCAGCACCGTCCGCGAGACGCGAGCACTCCCACTGCAGCCTGTTGTTGTCGTTCCGCAGGTCGTGGAGCTCGCGCACCAGCTTCTTGAGAACCTTCCGCTCCCGTCTTGCGCGTTCAGGGCTGCCCACCTCGGAGTCCAGGAAGGCGTCCAGGGCGCTTGGAGAAGGGAGGGGCGAGTAAGGTGGTCGATCCACGGACTCGCCGTCCTCCGTCCGCCCGGGAAATTCTGGGTGAAGAATTGAAAGACGGTCAGAAAAACAAAAATCCGCGGAACAGAAGAGCAATGCCGGAAACTTACCGCGCGAGCCTGGCTCCTCCGGGTGGGCGCGAGGAGAGAAGTGGCGCAGGTCCTTGCCACGACCCAGCAGTTCTTGAGGAGCGAGTTGGTAGCCGGGAACGGGGATAATCCCGGCGCCCCTCCCCACGACCAGGGATCCAGGGGAGGGTTGCCGGGAAGGGAGGCGACTCGGCGACGCCGGTTCTCGCGAGCCCGGCTCCTTAACCTCGGGATCCTGCCGTGGCGAGTTGACAGGAGCACTTTTGGTCCGAGGGTGGACGCTTCGCCGCTGTTCTCCCGGTCAGAAGACAATTCCACGAGATTTTTAGAGGAGGAGCCAAGAACTGGCTGGTTGGAGGAACCGGCCCCGTTCCCCAAGGCGGCAGTAAAGTCGCCAGGATGGGTTCGGCCCCCGGGGGAAGGGGCTTCGCCCGCTTGGCCGAGCTGAAATCGGCAAAACGGCGAGCAGGGGCTTCAAGGTTGGTTAGCCCGCGGCCTGGGCAGCGATCTCCCCGCGGAGCGTGCGAGTCGCTCTAAGACTTCCTTGGGGAGCGGCATCTTGTCAGAATTTGGGGAAGGGCAAAGGTCAGCCAGATGCGCATGGGTACATATATATAGCTATCTGTGGGGCCTACCAGAAGATTCCTTTTTGCCCCTGTCGCACTCGCCGGATCCCATGGGGTTGGATGTTTCTTTCCGAGCTTGTCCCAACCTCGCAAAGAGCGGGGATTATGTACAACCCCGTATCCCGCGAGTGGTCGACAGGGATTGAACCGGCAGGCTCAGATCAACTTGGACCCAGCTTGCCGAGCCCGAGCTCGGCAATAGTCGAGCTAAGCTCGGCGATGGCCGAACGAAGTCCGGCATGCCGAGACCGAGCTCGGGTGCGGAAACAGGGCTCGACGATAGTCGAGCCAAGCTCGACGATCTCCGCGCCGAGTCCAAGCTCGACGATCGTCGTGCCGAGCTCGAGCTCGGCAATAGTCTAGCCGAGCCCAGCGCTAGCCGAGCACAGTCCGCCGAGTCTGAGCCCGCCTAGGCCCAGGGCGAGGCGAGTTGGAACCCTTGCCGAGCGAGTGCCCCCCTCAGGTCCAGCTCGCATCTTGGCCATGGCACACTTTTACTGTGTGGCCCCTTTTGGTCTGCCGGCAGCCCTCGAAAACAGTGAAGGTTGTATATTGGCAGGCCATCTTTTCCTATAAATAGGACCCAAGGGGTACCTCAGAAGGGACGTTTTACTGATTTCCCGGCCTACTAGCGCTTTCTGAGGTACCTTAGCCCGGCATTTGGCTAAGGAGGGGAAGCGCTCTGAGATCTTCCGGGTGTGTGGTGGGACCTCCACGCCGGGCCCTTGGTCTAGTCCTTGTCTCTTCTTTTCTTTGTCGTTTTCTTACAGGAGTGAAGTAGGTGCGTGGCCACCCCTTCCCCAAGGGTCGAACTCCACAGAGACCGGTTTTTCGGTTTCAACATTTAGCTGGAAGAAAAGCTCTTGGTGGAAAGGAAGTTGGCCGAAAGCAACTCGAAACCAAAGACCATTCTTCCTCTCATTGATGAGTTTTCCGCTCCTAAGAAGTGTAGTTGTCTTGGCCACGTAGTAGGAAAAGGTAAGGCTGCTAAGAAAGCCAGTACCAAATACAACAGGAAGGCACCACTAGGTAAACCCTTATTTAAGAAGATAATCTTCCTGACGAACAAATTTTACTTTGAGTCATCCTTTGGTCACTTTGCTAGGCCTACTTATGTGGAACCTAAAAAGCACTATCAAGGATGGACCCATCCCTGAGACTTTGGTGCGAGCATTTTTAAAGCACAATATGAAGAAATCACTCAAAAGCTATGGTCCATATGTTCATGGGCCAAGTGGTAAGAAGGCTCCAAAAGCCAATATTGTTGTTCCTAAGGCCAAGGAAACTGTGAAGCCTTGTGTATGCTGTAATTATGAGGCTTCCACTTCCAAGTCTGTGGCCCCTGCTAGACCTCCCGTATAAAAGATAAAGAAAGAATACAAGAGAAGATACAATAGGTTTGACTGTTGGTATTGCAGCAAGATTGATCACTTCGCCGTAGATTATTGGATTCATTCGGTAAAGTTTGGAACTCCATGAGTTAACAGTGCCAGACCGACGACTCACAGCGTTAATGTTCCAAGCGTGTTACACTAATGTGGAACCAAGTCTATTTGGGTTCATAAGGTAAAATGATTTATGTTTGCAGGTATGTACAAAGGAAAACAAAACGCCAATCTGGTATTTGGACAGTGGATGCTCTCGTCATATGACTAGGACTTGAAGCCTACTGCGAGAATTTACCAAGTTGAAGATGGACCAAAAGTTTTCATTGGAGGGTGTGATAGGGGTGTCACTAAAGGCTACAATATGATTTAAAATGGCATAGTCTCCTTCACAGACGTGGCTTATGTTGAAGGATTACAACATAATCTGATCAACATAAGTCAATTAGGTGACAAAGGCTATATTATTGAGTTCTACAAGGACAAGTGTCCTATAAAATCATTTGCAAATTTGGAGATGATCTTAATCGACACTCGGAGTAGAAATATTTTCTGTTTAAATTTTTTATGTTTAGACAATTCTAGACCAGTGTGCTTTTTGGCAAAAGATGATGCATCTCTCTGTGACCAATTGGTCAAGAGATAAACACATATTTATTTCAAAACTATAAATATTTTATTTTCACACAACTTAGTGCGTGATGCCCCCAACATTATGTGCCTTAAAGAACTCCCATGTCACACATGCCAGATGGGTAAGCAAACAAGGCTACCTTTAAGAGCATTTTTGAAAAAGATTCCTCTAGGAGCTTGTATTTTCTGCATATGGACTTATTCGGTCTCATGCCAATTCATAGTTTTGGAGGTAAAGTCTATACGTTGATCATTGTTGATTACTACTCTCGTTTTACTTGTGTGTTCTTTCTAACACACAAGTCAGACACCTTTGAAGCTTTAATAAGTTTTGATAATCAATTTCATAATGAATTGAACTGCTTAGTGGTCAAAATCAGAAGCTATTATGGAAGAAAATTTGAGTCTGGTGCCATGAAAAAATTCTGTGGAAGTCAAGGTATCTTTCATGATTTTTCCTCACTGTGTACTCCACAGCAAAATGGAGTTCTCGAGAGAAGGAAGAAAACCTCATTAAAGCATATACGACTATGTTGAATGACGCTTCACTACCAAATAAATTCTTGGCCAAAGGAGTCAACACAGTTTGTCACATGCAAAAAAGAGCACTAATCAACAAAAATTATCGTATAACTCCCTATGAACTATTGAATGGAAGAAAACTGGCTGTGTCCTACTTTAGAATCTTTGGTATTAAATGTTTTGTACTTAATAATGGGAAGTACTGTCTCACGAAGTTTAGTGACAAATGTTTTTAATGTATTTTTATAGGTTATATAAGCCATAGTAAGGCATATGAGATTTTCAATAAGAAAACTCTAGTGATAGAAGAGTCTATAAATGTTATATTTGATGAGACAAGCATGTTTCATAGCAGCTCATCTAGTGTTGTTGGTATAGATACAGGTACAAGGTTAAAGGATCAAAGCATGGAAGAAGCAGTCAAGGAAGTTAATCCAAGCTCAGTCATGGTTGTTGATCCAAGTATGATGGATGAAGAGTGACTAGATGAAGAACTACCACAACCTGTAGGTGATGTTATAGACGTGGCAGAACCTGCTAGTGGGAGAGGAAGAAATCTATCGTTCAAACACCTGAGAGATCACCTGGTTGATCTGAAAATTTGAGAGACAGATGACGGTGTCAGAACATAAGAGGTACTGTAAATGAAATTCAATATCTTATTTTTCTATCTTAGGTTGAGCCAAAGAAGTTTGAAGAAGAAAACAAGGATGACTATTAGATAACGGCCATGCAAGAGGAGCTCAATCAGCTTGAAATATTCAAAGTTTGGGAGTTGGTGCCTAGGCCCAAAGGACAGAATGCGATCGGTACCAAGTGGGTATCCAGAAACAAGCTGGACGAAAATGGAGTAATCCTAAAGAACAAAGCCAGAATTGTAGGACAAGGATACATACAAGAAGAAGGGATCGACTTCGATCAGACATTTTCTCCAATGGCCAGACTCGAAGTGATTAGGTTGTTTCTTGAGTATGCTGCCCTCAAAGGCTTCACGGTCTATCAAATGTACATGAAGTCAGCATTCCTCAAAGAGAATTTGAAAAAGGAAGTTTGCATACCACAACCCCCAGGTTTTGTCAACTCTACTTTCCCTGATTAAGTTTACTTTATGAACAAAACTCTTTATGGTTTAAAACAAGCTCCCCGAGCTTGGTACGAGATGATATCTATCTTTCTTTTTGAGAATAAGTTCACAAGAGGAAAGATAGATGAGACATTATTTCTTAGAAAAGTAAAAAACAAGATTTTTCTAGTGCAAATCTATGTCGACGATATTATTTTTGGCTCTACGAAAGACAACCTTTGAAAAAAGTTTTCTAAACTTATGCATGGGAAGTTTGAAATGAGCAGTATGGGAGAGCTGAAGTATTTCTAAGGACTTCTTGTGAAACAATTTGAGATGGAATTTTCATCTCTCAGACGAAGTTCACCAAGGAGTTACTTAAGAAATTCGGAATGGAGAACTCAACCTCAATGAGGACTCCAATGAGTTCAATGTAGGTTCTACCATGGTGATCTAGAAGTGATCAAGCATATAGTCTCAGTGTCAATGCATTATGAGCATATCAGGGTCACACATTAGAACATTTGGAGAATTTTGAAGATTGGATTATGTTGGTCTTGCTCATGTGATGAGTGAAGGACCAAGCACTGACATGAGATGAGTAAATGACTGAACTTAGCCATGCATTGAGTTTGTCGAGACCACTCAAAGATTTCTTTGAGTCAAGTGTTGATTCATCGAGTTAGCTTTGAGAGTGTTGGGACAACTCGAGATTCGTCGAGTCAATCATTGATTCGTTTAGTGTATCAAAGCTGTTCAGCCAGGCCCCTGTCCATTGGGTTCAATGTCGAATGATGGAGTTGAGTGTATTCGTACTTTTCAGTACTTTATTTTGGTCATTTAAGATTGTTTTTGTTGTTTTTAGTTACTTTTGTTCAATAAAATGTTCCTTTTTTAAATATATTATTCTAACTTAACTTTTTTTTTTCAAAAATTTCAGGAAAAAAGTCGAAAAAAATTAATGTACACGCCCGTGTCCATTGGGTCACTCCTGTGACCTGGGCGTGACACTTTGATTCCAGTAGAAAGTTGCTGCCTGCAATGCCAAAGCCAAGTCACGCCTGTGTCGGATCTGACATGCCCGTGTCATGCCTCTCGACGCTTGACGCTTCCAGTTCGATGATCGACGCTCAACGCTTTCAGTTCAACGATCGACGCTCGACAACTTGTCTGACATGCCCGCGCCGATTTAGTCACGCCCGTGACCATCAGCCATTCCAGAAAATACGTTGCCAGCGATGCAAGGACGCAACACTTTGCCAGTCACGCCCATGCTACATGCCCATGACCGCATGGTCACGCTCGTGACCTCCACGTGGAACACAGCGATGTCAACCACCAATAAATTCACGGCTTCAACTCAACGCCAGTACTGACACGCCCCCCTGCATGCCCGTGACAGGGGCATGTAATCCGATTTTGTTCCCTATAAATAGATGTTAGTTGTAAGGTCCAAGGGTTCAATCTTTTGATCCATTTTGCTGTTGGGCTGTTGCTAGTAGGATTTTTGTGCTATGTAAGGATTATTTTCCCCCTCCTCTTTGTGTTTGTTTTAGCTTTGGTAATCATACTTCCTTCTTAATAAAATTTGTTAGTTTTTCATCCTTATATTGTACTGGAATTCCTCTGAGTGCCTCTCTGTCAACAATCTTATGTATCTTCATTTTTATTTTTTATACGGGTGTATGTGTTTATGAGTTAGCTTTGTGGAATTTATGCTTTCAAATCATCAAATTGCTTAGCTTTATTTTAGATTTTCTAAAATTTACTAGTCGTTATTATAGCTTTTTTATCATATTTCGTAGATTTGTTTAGATTTAGGATTTTTGTGCCTTTTTTATTCATCCTTATGGATTTGTAAAATGGTTTCAAAGTGGTTTTTATTTCTCTTTAACTTGGATTTTCCTTTTTTAGCTTGTAAAACTTTTGCTTCTTTTTCACTTTCTTCCACTCTTTAAAATTTTTTTACAAAGTTATAAGAATTGATTAGATGTTAAATATCCTTTGCAAACCCTTTGATTTTCATATTTATTAAAAATCTCTTTTGCTCCAACAGTTTTTATTTCTACTTTTTATGCATTTCCAGCAAATTCTAACGGTAAAAACGTAATCGTTTTAATTTTTCAATCACCTTGTTTTTCTACCTTTTGCTTGTGTGTGTGAGAGTATGAGTTAGATTTTTCTTGCTTTCCTTCAAGTTGTGTGTGTGTGTATGTGTTTATGAGTTTGCATTTACCGTTTTAATTTCCCGCTTGCTCGTTTGAGTTGGACTTGTCATTTCCCTCCTACTCGTTTGAGTCTGACTTGTCATTTCCCGCCTACTCGCTTGAGTAGGACTTGCAATTTAGCGCTTTAATTTCCTGCCTACTCGTTTGAGTAGGACTTGTCATTTCCCGTCTACTCGTTTGAGTAGGACTTGTAATTTCCTGCCTACTCGCTTGAGTAGGACTTGCAATTTACCGCTTTAATTTCCTTCCTACTCGTTTGAGTATGACTTGTCATTTCCCGCCTACTCATTTGAGTAGGACTTGTCATTTCCCGCGTACTCGTTTGAGTAAGACTTGTCATTTCCCGCCTACTCATTTGAGTAGGACTTGGAATTTACCGCTTTAATTTCCTGCCTACTCGTTTGAGTAGGACTTTTCATTTCCCGCCTAGTCGTTTGAGTTGGACTTTTCAGTTCCTGCCTACTCATTTTAGTAGGACTTATCATTTCTCGCCTACTCGTTTTAGTAGGACTTGTCATTTCCCGCTTACTCGTTTGAGTAGGACTTGTAATTTTCAGCTTTAATTTCCCGCCTACTAGTTTGAGTAGGAGTTATCATTTCTCGCCTACTTGTTTGAGTAGGACTTGTAATTTCAATTATGCAATTTTCCTTTTTTGTAACTTAGTTTCTTTTTCTTTATTATGAGTTTGGCTGAGTGTGCGCGTTTATCTCTTTTTTAGTAGATTTTCTCTTTCCAATGTTAGAATATTCCATTTCTTTTTATTTTTTTTGTAACCCTTCAGCGTTTAAGTTTAGAACTCATGCATCACCAAACTCATAAGCCATCGCCATTCCGATGAGTGGCAAATTGCTTTTATCCCTCAGTATCGAAGAACATTGGGACATAAAAAATATTTTTAAATAATTAATCGTCATGTTTTTTTATTTAATTTAGAACTTAAGGTTTACCCCGAATATACGACGCGTAGAACCACATATCGATGTGTGGGCCCTATTTCCGTTATCCATACGCTAGCTACCCAAGAGATCATACGTATGGACTGATCACCCTTGGGTAAAGAGAGCTTCTCACTAAACCTCGAGAGAGGAGTGGAATTCTTTCGAATTGGATTTGCCCCCCGCCCCGCCCCCTAATAGCGGGGTTCTTAGCGTAAAGCGGACATTAAGAGATATCCTTCGTCGGACGAGATCCCGGTCGAATAGTCTTAATTTTCGGGTGAGCGATAGTCCTGGAGATAGGTGAGCTCATTCTTTTGGGACCTCCACGACCAAGTTTCCCCTTTAAGTAAATAGAAACCTAGGATCTCTAATTATATAAATCTAATTTAGTCCTAACATAATTTGATATCGATTGTTATTCCTTCATCGATTTTTTTCAATCTATTTCCAGCACTTTCTTATAGCCGCTTTAATTAATTAATCCGAAAACTTAAATTTTTTCCTAAGATAATAGTCCTTCCGAGAGGAGTAGAGATAATAGACCCATTCCCGAGAAATTAACGATCTTGATATTCCCCCGAGTATCTTGTATTACTTGCGATAGGTGCACTTGCCTCCTAGCTTGCCACGCGAAATCCGAACTCAGCATGCTCGTTAAATAAATCCGAGCTCGGGCTTCACACGCATCAAGTTTTTGGCGCCGTTGCCGTGGACATTCATATTGTTATTTCGAATTCTGGAGTCTATTACTTTTACCAATTTTTCTAAAACAAAAAAAAACTTAAAACTCAACTTAAAATTGGAAAAAAAGAGTTAATTATTTATTATATATTTTAGGGTGTAAGACCCGTGGGCAACCTTCGGAGTCTGAGAATTTTGATTTTGATCCTGAGATCGAATGCTCACTCGCGCGTATTCGATCCCAATGTCGAAATCCCTCTTTGGACCCCGAAGAATTCTTCGGAGAACCCTCTGCCATTTTTATGGCCGACCCTAATCTCAATGTGGTCGTGGAGCATATAATGTCGTATTATGCCCAACCAAATTTGTACGATACTGGGTCCAGTATTGTTCGCCCAACGGTTGCAAACAATAATTTTTAAATAAAATCTAGCATTATTTAAATGATCCAAAACGTCGTGCAGTTTGATGGACTACCGTTTGAGTACCCGAACATCCATTTATCTAGTTTTCTGGAAATCTGCGATACTTTTAAAATTAATGGCGTCACTGATGAAGCTATTTGCTTGCGCCTTTTTCCATTTTCCCAAAAAGCCAAAGCTAAAGTGTGGTTGAATTCCCTCTCGTGAAGATGTATCACAACTTGGTCCGAGCTTGCGGAACGGTTCTTGATGAAGTATTTTCCGCCCGCCAAAACTACAAAGTTGCGGGCGGACATTTCTTTTTTTGTGCAGAACGATTCCGAGTATTTATTTGAGACTTGGGAAATGTTTAAAGAATTCCTCCACAGATGTCCGCACCACGAGCTGCCAGCATGGTTGCAGGTCCAAATTTTCTACAATGGGCTTAACTATCAAACGCGTCAAATGATTGACGTGATTGCTGGGGGTACCCTGAATAACAAGTCCCCCGAGGCTGCCCAAGATATTATCGAAGATATGGCCATGAACGCCTACCAATGGACTTTCCCACGGAGACATCCCAAGCAGGAGTCCGGCCTCTTCAAAGTGGATGCCACTGCCCACTTAGCCCTTCAAGTTGAAAGGCTGACGAAGCAGGTGGGGGAGATGTCTTCTCCCTCCTCCAGTCCGCCTTGGGCGATTCCCTCTAACATAAGGGTAGTTGAAGAGTTTGTAGACTATGTGGGAAATCCTGGTCAACCTTCCTTTAACCCCAACAACAACCCTTATAGTAATAACTATAATCCGAGTTGGTGGAACCACCCCAACTTCTCATGGAGCAACACGAACAATACAAAACACTTGCCTAATTCTTTTGCGCCCTGATTTTCGCCGCCTCCCCCTCTTCTAAAATTCTCCCCGATGGAGGAAATTTTTTCTAGATACATAGCGTCCAACAAGTCAAATATCTGGAACATCATCGGATCGCTACAAAACATAGAACTCAAGGTTGGACAGCTGGCGCGGATGATGTCAGAGCACGTGCTCGGGGCACTGTCGGGGAATACGGAGCCCAATCCTCGGGAGAATTTCAATGTTATAACCCTCCGTAGTGGAAAGGAGGTGGTCGATCCAAAACGGATCGATCAGCAGGTACATATTTCACCTTCGACCCCTCTTCCCCCTTCTTCGGTTACGCCGTCTTTATAAATTTTAAACGATAAAATTCTTTTAAAAAAGCCCTTGCCATATCCACATAAGCTAGATAGTGAGCGTAAGGACGCGCAGTATAAAAAATTTATTTTATTATTAAAACAAATTCATATTAATGTTCCCTTCTGCGAGGCAATCACGCAGATGCCTAAGTATGCAAAATATTTAAAAGAACTTCATTCTAATAAACAAAAATTAGAAAATATTACGCATATCTCTCTCAATGCAGACTGCTCAGTGGTTCTTACTAATAAATTGTCCCTTAAAAGGAATGAATCGGAACGGTGTTCCATCCTGTGCCTTTTTGGCAATATATTAGTAAAATACGCTCTTGCAGATTTAGGCGCGAGCATTAATTTGATGCCATTTTCGCTCTTTCAAAAATTAGGTTTGGGCACTCTGGCCCTACTAATATGCGTATCCAATTAGTAGATCGCTCGGTTAAGTTCCCCGTCGGGGTAGTGGACGATGTTCTTGTCCGAGTTGATAAGTTTTTCTTTTTGGTAGACTTCGCCATCTTAGACATCGAGGAGGACACCGGTGTAACAATTATACTCAGTCGCCCATTTCTCGCCACCTCTCGCACATTAATTGATGTGAGTAACGATCGTCTCCTTCTTTGGGTAGGAGAAGATGAAGTTACTTTCTCAATTAATCCTTCCATAGGAGACTCGTCACCGAGCGATGACTTTTGTTATAATTCAGATATCTATTTCAGAGATTGTTTTTCCACTGTTTTTGAGTCTACCCTTTTAAATATTGATATTTTTGCGCTCAAAAACTTTAACTGTGAAGAGGATAACTCAAAAAATTTGTCTTTTGAACCTTTTGGATCCAAAGACATTAAAATTAAAACTCGTTAGAAGAAGTGCCCTGCCTAGAGCTCAAACCCCTACCCGAATCACTCAAATATGCCTTTTTGGGAAAAGATGATACCCTTCCAGTTGTAATTTCTTCCTATTTGAGTGATTCAGAGACTTCTGATTTATTGGAAGTTTTTCTTAAACATCGCCACGCAATTGCGTAGTAAATTTCTGATTTAATGGGGATAAACCCTTCTTTTTGCACACATAAGATCTTCCTTAACGATAATTATCGCAAAACCATTCCGCAGCAACGATGTCTTAATCAAAACATGAAAGACGTCGTTAAGGAAAAAATCCCAAAATTATTAGATGCAGGGATTATTTATCCCATTTCGAATAGTGACTTGGTTAGTCCCGCTCATGTCGTGTCCAAGAAGGGCGGTCTTACCGTAGTGGAAAATGAGCACAATGAACTCGTCCCAACTCGTAAAGTTATGGGTTGGCGGGTGTGCATCGATTATAGAAAACTAAGTGATGCCACCCATAAGGATCATTTCCCACTACCATTTTTAGACCAAA
Source organism: Platanthera zijinensis (assembly GCA_039513925.1). Lineage (NCBI taxonomy): Eukaryota > Viridiplantae > Streptophyta > Magnoliopsida > Asparagales > Orchidaceae > Platanthera > Platanthera zijinensis. The sequence goes on from CM077084.1 coordinate 143,988,128, forward strand.
TTCTGGAGCATTTATCCGGTCATCCGTAAATTTATTTTCTTGATGGTTTATCAGGGGTTTTCCAAATCCCCATTTCCCTTGATGACCAAGAGGAAACAACTTTTACCTGCCCGTTTGGCACCTTCGCATACCGAAGAATGTAATTTGGACTCTATAACGCGCCAACTACATTCAAAAGATATATGTTTGCGATCTTTAGCGAACTGGTAGGAGACATTATGGAAGTCTTTATAGATGACTTCTCTGTTTTCGGATGCACATTCCTGAATTGTCTTCGTAATTTAGATCGTGTCTTTCAGCGATTCAAGGACACGCATCTTGTTTTAAATTGGGAAAAGTGAAACTTTATTGTTCGAGAAGGTTTGGTTCTCGGCCATAAGATTTCGTCTAAGGGGATGGAGGTCAATAAGGCCAAAGTTGAAATTATCAAAAAACTTCCCCCGCCTTCTAACGTTAAATCTATTAGGAGTTTCTCAGGCCACGCGGGCTTTTATAGACGTTTCATTAAAGATTTTTCAAAAATAACAAAGCCGCTTACTCGCTTCCTGGAAAAGGAATCGAATTTTGTCTTTAGTAGCGAATGCGACTCCGCTTTTAAATTTATAAAGCAACAACTTATCAATTCCCCTATTTTAGTGGCGCCCGATTTGTCCCTTCCGTTCGAACTTATTTGTGACGCTAGTGATATTGCAGATTAGTCCAAGTTATATACAAATTTTTGGACTCATCTGGGCCAGTTTTCCCGTTAATGCACTACACTTGAGAGCCATAATTGTTTATATTCGTTTCTCTGTCCATTTCTTGTTATGTGCACCTTAGAACCATTTTCAGTGTGATTTCGTTGTTTCTGTACTTTTGCCCTTTAATTGGTGTTTTCTTGTGTCTGGATAATGTGGTGTGTACACTTTGGTTTCCTTTCTATTTTTATTACAGGTACAAGGGTCATGTGCAGGTTATGGGATTGTTCAGGTAATCCCAAACGGTACAGGAACACTATGCACAATCACTGGACCTATTGCCCACGACCACTGGTCATGCGCCACTGATCGTGCGCACTACATTCTCAATTTTCCAAGTTCTTCCTGGGCGACCGCATGAGCACTGGACATAGTGCGCACGACTACTGGTCGTGCGCCACTGCTCGTGTGCGTTTACCACATTTTTCTAAAGTTTTGCCATTGCCAATCGCATGATCAGGGGATCCAATGCGCACAACCACAGGTCATGCGCCACTTATCATGCACATGTATACTAATATTTCTTTCCAGCTGTAGGTTTCTCTGGAGCAGAGCGCACGATGATCGACCGACAGTGCGCACAACCACTGGTCGTGCGCCACTGATCGTGTGCTTTGATTATTTTGCTTTCGTATATAAGGCCCTACTCCGCAAATTAGGGCACGTTTTGTCATTTTTCTACCCCACAGCTACGCACGAAGCGCCGTTCCTCTCCTCCATAGGTACTCCACTTATCTCCACACTCCGGGAAGCATTCTCCGGCCATCTGAAGCCATCTTCAACCATCAGAGAGCTCCTGTCCACTAGCAACGAGCAACGAGAACTTTTTATGCTTTTCCTCTGGACAAAAGGAATAAGGGATTGAAGGAAAGGAAATAAGATGGAGAAGAACAAGTGGATTGATGACCCACTTGCATCCGGTAGCAACTACGGTCATAGTTCTGAAGTGGATTGACAACTCATCACTCCGACCAAGAACCACAGCTATGCTTTCCCTCTTTCGGTTTACTCTACCTCTCCTCTTTGTGGAATGCACTATTAAGCTTGTAATAAAATTAAAATTGCTTTTAATTTGTCTATGAATGAAGTTTGTTTGGTTAGTTACTTACTCTGTTGTTAGCTGTAATGTACTCGCCTCCGCTCAAATCCACTCACTCGCGCACTTGAACCACTCTAGCAATGGCTAGAGTTGGTGGATGAAGAAGTGATTATGACCCTCCCTCTTCGAACTTGCTCTCCGTCCATCCGCCTAACGAAGTATGACATAGCGGCCTGCACTCACTCCATCACCCAAGCGAAGCAGTGCCTGCCACCCGCAGTAGTGTTCTTTTTGTTCTATAGCATTAGGAATCAAAATTAACCCCCTTGTTGTTTATTTCAACTCTTAGTACCAATCTTCACCTGACTTTATCACGTACCCTTCCTGTATTGCCTCGAGATCAACATTCGGGGAAGCTATTCCCAAATTATTACATGACAGCGATCGGTACACTTACCGACGATGCATCAAGTTTTTGGCGTCGTAGCTGGGGAGTGCAGGCTTTGAGTGATTGATGCGTTGAACGACAAGTGTACCGGTAACACAAGTAATATAAAATGGGCGAATTTCCCCAAATATCAATCTCTTTGAGGAACACAGTAAGGTAGAGTTAATTTTGAGGAGGACTTGAGATAGAAGTCCTTAGGTCTGAGTTAACAAACAAGGATTTTGATGGTTGCGGAAAATAAAGTAAAAAAGCTAACAACCACTCCTATGCAATGCCGCTATGCATCGCTTCGCTAGGACGGATGGAAGACTACACGGGCCGCTATGCACCGAATCGCTGGGCGGATGGACAAGTAGGCATGCGTAAGAACCAGAATTTTAGGGTCGTAAGCACCTCTTCGCTACGCACGCCACTAGCAATTGCTAGTGCGCCAAAGGGAATGTGGTGGTGGATGGATGGATAATGGAGCACCTCAAACAACTTAAGTTGTAAAGCAATATAGAACCACATAGATATGAATCTAATAATATTTACAACTAAGAGCACATCATCTATAAATAAAGTTTTAACAACACATAAACAACAATAAACAAAGAACAAGGCAAGAGATGGACCGAATCCGAAGTCTTGCTGAGGGTTCACTGAAGGAATCGCCGGGTTGTCAATCCGCATCCTAACTCGGTCCTCAACTGTGTCCGGGGTAGAGAAGGTTGTCACTACCATCAAATTGACCTGTCTTCTTTGTGTCAAGATTGCGAAAGAAAGTTGCAAGCTTCCCTTTGCTTGATGGATACTGTGCCAAAACCATGTAATAGAGATCAAGAGATGATGGAGGAGGCCAAGAGGAAGCTCCGGCTTAGATTTGGCGGTGAATGCTTGCCCGGAGCACCTCCCTACGACGGAAGATGAAGGAGGACGGCGGAATCCCACCTCAGAGACGAAAAACAATGGAAAAATCGCGGATCCCTAAATTAGGGCGGAACCTGCATTTTTATAGAAAGCAGAATATAACAATGCGCATGATCACGGGCGCACGACCAGTGGTCATGCGCACTATGTCCAGTGATCGTGCTCACTAACATGGCAGAACCAGAAGATGAACTGGGATAACGCGCACAAGCAGTGGCGCATAACCGATGATCGTGCTCACTATGTCTAGTGGTCGTGCGCTTATCCCAGACAAAACTCTAGGAAAAGTGGAATCAAAGCACACGATCAGTGGAGCACGACCGATGGTCATGCGCACTGTGTCCAGTGGTCGTGCGTTTACCCCAGACAGATCTTGGAAAAACGGAGAATAGTGCGCACGATCAAGGGCGCACGACCAGTGGTCGTGCGCACTAGATCCGATGATCGTGCGCTGTATACGTGTTTCCAAAAGATCCCGGAACACGCACACGGCCCCTGTACCAACACTGATATGTGCAGACATTCCAGACAATCACAAAAAAGGAGTACAATCAATAAAAGTACAAAAATACACAACCACGAGCCAAAAGTGCACTTCCTATGGAAATGAAGATAAGATGAAATATAAACGATAACGAACTAAAAGTGAAGTGCATGCGTAAGAAAACTAGCCCAGATGAGTCCAAAAATCACTATATAAATAGGACTCATCACACCCCAGACTTACCTGTTGGGGCATCCCGAGCAAACAAACTCTATGCAGGAAGAAAAAATTACTTAGCTGACATAGAAATTGTCATATGGAGTACCATGTGAAGCCGCATGCTTGTACACGTAAAAATATAAATAGATGAAATTTCTAAGTATGAAAAATAGTTTATACTTTTCACAATGTGTTTCAAAATTTTATTACTACTCAAAAATGGAATCACGGTGAATCATCTGGTCACACGTAGGAAGAAAGTAGGCAGGCCACTAAGGTGAGCTTTGCCAAAGATCGGGGCTTAGGATCACCTCCAAAGGAATCCACCGATGTCGGGGATCATACACATTCCCGTTCACACTCTCTCCACGGTACTTGTTTGACTCAAGCGTGAATCCGTAGGACTTTAGGATAATCATGGTGCTTGGGTTTCGGTGAGGTAAACAAGAAAGATATGCACCTAACCCAATTGAGCTAGCATAAACAAAATCCAATGCTAACCACAATACATACGAGTACACCACACCTCCAGACTTAACTTTTAACTTATGGGTGTGTGCACCGCCTACTCCAAATACAATTACATCTACAATAAGATTTTCAATCAAACTTTTTCTTTTCACTTTTTTTTACAACTATTTTCCGTTTTTCTTCAAATATTTTTTTTCTTTACAATCTCAACAAATATAAATCTTGGAGCACAACCACATTTTCACAATGAATATCACCACATCAACAACCCAAATGATAAAAAAACTAAAGTTCGACTTGGGTGTACGACTAGGATTGACTATGAGGCTTTGGTGAATGAAGGTGGAGTTGAATCAAAAGAATGGGTAGGCACAATGGGGCTTGAGAGGATAAGACGTTAGGAACAGTACAAAGCTCAACCTGGCAAAAATGATGGCCAACATCACTCTCACGCTAGACTAACCATGCACCAATGCTTCGAGAGTAGCTTGGGTCAAGTTCTTAGTCACCGAGAAAGAAGATCCTTCCTCCCGACTCGAGCAAAACGAGTCTAGTAACGGCTACACACCCCTACACTACCGTTCGATTCACGCCGGAGTCACCAACTTTTGAGTAGAATAAAAAGTCTTTACGCACATAGAAAAATATAACACTATAAGCATATAAAAAAATTAAATCTACTCGAATTTCTATGCGAGACGAGATCACTCTACTAGAGCACAGCAAGGTCAATATTTTACTCTGTCTCACAATCCTATGCCAGCATAATAATTTTCCCAAATCATAAAAAAGAAATAAGTTTAACTCGCGGCATGCTAACAGATAAGCACGTGCACATGTGGGTGCAGTGGTGTGCGATGCAATGAACTAATCAAGATAAACTATAAAAGCCTCTAGTATGCAAATAAAATGTGCGCATGCAAAAGGTAACAATACTAACTCTCCCCCAGACTTAAACTAAACTACACAGCATATGATATAGACAATTAAATCAAATAGATACAAGGGAAGGGGTTACCCAATGCTCAGTCAGTGAGTATACCAGAAGACACATGAAAAATAATGGCAGGCCTGCCATACGAAGAATCACAACCCCGAAAATACGTAGTTTCAAAAAATACATGCAGGGGTGAGCTTGGCAAAAACAAAAGAAAAATATACAACTACAAAGAAATACTAAAACTAAAATAGACAAGAAAAATTAAATTGCAGTTAATGTAAGATAACTACTGGGGTTATTGTCCTTCCTGCACGACTTGTTAAATTCTATGCAGTTCTAGCTAATGGGCCAATGAAATAAGAAATGCACAGATAACTATTCCATTATCCGTTACGGTAGCGGGTACCGATACGGAGATAGAGCAGTTATACCTCTGCCTAAATAATCATACCTGCTCCTCGCAGGCAGAGGAAATAAGAAGTAAGAAGAGGAAGAGCACTGGTCCTCACTCATCTCACCACAAAATATATCCTTGCCTAGCAAGGTATCGTCCACCAAAGGTATGCAAGAAGCGATGGCGACGGCATGGGCACCAGGCTCATCGTCATCCCACCGTACCTATGAAGACTCATCCTGCACAGGCTCAGATAAAGAAGGGGGATCAGTAATAAAAGAGATGAAGAACTAAAATAATCAGAAAATGGGAGAGTGATTCCGGCTTCACTCTCAGCGAGATCCAAGCATAGATCCTCATCGGTATCATATGAGTCATATCGGGGGCAATCCGACAACTCGAGGTCTATGGTGGTAAGAGGAACGGCCTCGTCCAATAATGAGGTGCAAACTTCCGCATAAAACAGGGAATATTCCTCATCCCACCGGGGTGCATAAAAGTGCTCTGAAGATCCACATTCTCCATCGGAGATAGAGGAATCATCATCCAACTTCGGCGCAACCTCGGGCACCGATTCATCCACAAAAAGGCATCAACAGCCGACTCAATCAAAAATGGAGTAGCACACTCTGGAAAAAACTGCGCAGGGGCAAGGATGCTCTCAAAATCAGGCATATAGTGAGCAGTCCCCTTCGCAAAATCATTCGCAGACGCCACCGCATCGATGACCGGAACAATCTCATCGTCCCATTCAGGAGCATCCACGAGTTCCAGATCCAATTCTCACAAGCTAACCCCAGAGTGATCGTCATCACTCAAGGGAAGCTCGTAAAAAGGAACCGAGGGACCCATGAAAGATCTGTATGTGGCGAGAGATTCTTTGGTAATCTCAACGGGCAAAGAGCGAGCAAGGTGCACGATGTTAGTGTATGGGCCAGACAATACCCTGGTAGGCCTATCCACAATAGTCTTCCGCCAACGGGAGGTTGTTGCGCACATGCCCCCAGAGGGAGAAGGCTCGCACAAGCGAGGGCAATCCTTCAACATGTGGCCCACACCTTGACAAAGCAAACACCGAATACAGTGCTCGGCATTCTTAGCAGCCATGGCGTCGATGCGTCGGCACAAAGTGTCAAGTGGACGACACTCAGCTTCCGAAGACATCGCGAACAAAAATAATTGCAGGAAAAATGCAACACAGTTAAAATAAAAATCCGCGGATCCGCAATCTTAATCAAAAATCAGAAAAGGGCAAAAAGAAATAAGTAAAAATAAAAATTCTAAAAACTAAAGCAAATAAGAAAATGATATGCACAAATGGAAAAGAGCTTCAATCTATTATCTTCCTCTCCAAAAACACACACGACTGTGTTTCCCGGCAACGGCGCCAAAAACTTGATGCGTTGAACGACAAGTGTACCGGTCGCACAAGTAATATAAAATGGGCTAATTTCCCCAAGTATCGATTTCGTCGAGGAACACAGTAAGGTGGAGTTAATTTTGAGGAGGACTTGAGATAGAAGTCCTTAGGTCAGAGTTAACGAACGGGGGTTTTGATGGTTGCGGAAAAATAAAGTAAGAAGCTAATAACTACTCCTATGCAATGCCACTATGCATCGCTTCGCTAGGCGGGATGGAAGACTACACGGGCCGCTATGCACCGAATCGCTGGGCGGATGGACAAGTAGGCAAGCGTAAGAACCAGAATTTGAGGGTCGTAAGCACCTCTTCGCTACGCACGTCACTAGCTATTGCTAGTGCGCCAAAGGTAATGTGGTGGTGGATGGATGGATAATGGCGCACCTCAAGCAACTTAAGCAGTAAAGCAATACAGAATCACATAGACATGAATCTAATAATGTTTACAACTAAGAACACATCATCTATAAATAAAGTTTTAATAACACATAAACAACAATAAAGGAAGAACAAGGCAAGAGATCGAATGAATCCGAAGTCTTGCTGAGAGTTCACAGAAGGAATCGCCAGGTTAACAATCCGCATCCTAACTCGGTCCTCAATTGTGTCCGGGGTAGAGAAGGTTGTCACTACCTTCCAATTGACCAGTCTTCTTAGTGTCACAATTGCGGAAGAAAGTTGCTAGCTTCCCTTTGCTTGATGGATATGGCACCAAAACCTTGAAATGGAGCTCAAGAGATGATGGAGGAGGCCGTGAGGAAGCTCTGGCTTAGATTTGGCAGTGAAAGCTTGCCTGGAGCACCTCCCTACAGTGGAAGATGAAGGAGGACGGCAGAATCCCTCCTCGGAGATGAAAAACGGTGGAAAAATCGCGGATCCCTAAATTTGGGCGAAACCTGCATATTTATACAAAGCAAAATATAACAATGCACACCATCACGGGTGCATGACTAGTGGTCATGCGCACTATGTCCAGTGATCGTGCGCACTGGCATGGCAGAACCAGAAGAAGAACTGGAATAACGCGCACGAGCAGTGGTGCACGACCGATGGTCGTGCGCACTATGTCTAGTGGTTATGCGCTTACCCCATACAAAACTCCAAGAAAAGTGGAATCAAAGCACACAATTAGTGGTGCATGACCGGTGGTCATGCGCACTGTGTCCAGTGGTCATGTGTTTGCCCCAGACATATCTTGGAAAAATAGAGAATAGTGCGCACGATCAAGGGTGCACGATCAGTGGTCGTGCACACTAGATCCGATGATCATGCGCAGTATACTTATTTCCAAAAGGCCACAGAACACACACACGGCCCCTGTACCAACACTTATATGTGCAGACATTGCAGACAATCACAAAAAAGGACTACAATCAATAAAAGTACAAAAATACACAACCACAGGACAAAAGTGCACTTCCTATGGAAATTAAGATAAGATGAAATATAAACAATAACGAACTAAAAGTTAAGTGCATGCATAAGAAAACTTGCCCAGATGTGTCTGAAAATCACTATATAAATTGGACTCATCAGTGATCTGGGTTGTCGATGGTAGTTACTCAAGAGTTGTTGATTTTGATCGTTTTTTACGTGGTGTGTTGTATGATCATATGGATTGCTTTGAGATTTCTGCAGATTTAGTCAAATTTGTGTCACACGGAAGATCCTTCTATGGAGTCTCAGAGGATGACACTCTTGATAATCTGTAGTATTTTTGTGAAGTTTGCAACACACTCAATTACGAAAAGGAGAAGTCGGATTGGGTCAAGAAGTGATTATTCACATTTTCACTTATTGGAAGGGCAAGGATATGGTATCGTAAATTCCTAACTGACCTGTTTGTGTCCTAAAGCAGGGTTGAAGAAGAGTTTTTAAAGAAATTCAACCCCTACGAGCGACTATGGGAGTTGCACAATGAGATGCTTCTATTTTTGCAATGGGATGGTGAAAAACTAATAGAAGTCTGGGAGAGATATCAAAAATTGCAAAAATTCTGCTTTGGGAATAGTCTGTCTGAAACATCACAACTTCAAATGTTCTACTTTGGGGTTTCGACTCAGTACAGACACTACTTTTATTTAGAGGCAGGAGGATCCTTGTTCAGTAAGAGCTGTGCCGAAGCATGGGAGATAATTGACAGAATATTGAGGACCAGCGGAATGTGGAGCACATCTGTGGAGAAAGTTGAGGAAGTCAGTTCAATCGGAGCAGAGAATTGTGGGAAGGAAGAACCCTCTCAGCAACTCACCGAAGATAAATTCTGCAAATTCACCGAATGCATTCAATAATGTTTGGATGCTCAGAGTGAAGCATTCCAGAAATTTCAATCTTTGGTGGCAAGCATTATAGCCGCCATCACCGCAATTTTTCAGCAGCCCACTGAAGCTATGAATGCCATGCAGCTTCGGAGTTGAAGGTCTACCATAATTAGTAAGTCTCAGTTGGGGTGTTTGAAAAGGCAATATAAAGAACCCATAGAACAACCAAATGCCGAAGATCGCAATAAAAGTCAACCTTAAGAGGTTGTAATTCCCGTTGTAGACAAGATTTACCCCTTTTCCTCATTGATTAAAGGACAGGAGGAAGGAACATTTTTTTGTGAAATTTCAAGAAATGATGAAAGGATTGCAGGTGAACATCCCGCTTGTTGACACTCTTATCCAAATTCCGTAGTATACAAGATATCTAAAAGATCTGCTAGCGCAAATAAAATGGTTTGAGAGTGTTAATGAGCTTTCAACTGTGGGAGATGGAGTCATTTTTTCTATGGATCATTTACCCACGAAGTTAAAGGATCAAGGGACTTGCATGATTTCTTGCACGATTGGGAATTCCAGTTATCGTCATGCACTATGTGATTTTGGGGACTCTATCAATTTGATGCCTCTCCACCTCTTCTTGGAACTAGGAATGGGAACTTTGCAGTATACCAACATTACAATTCGGTTAGCTGACAGGTCAAGGATGAAGCCAATGGGGATTGTTGAGGATCTCACCATTGCAGTTAATAGATTGGTTTTCCCAGCTGACTTTGTCGTTATGGACATCTCTCCAGATTTTGCAGCACCTCTTAATCTAGGAAGGTCGTTCCTAGCCACGGCACGTGCGATCATTGACGCCGAAAAGGGTATGCTAACGTTGCGTGTCGGATGTTCCAGAACCATATTCGATATGTATAAAGCCGCAAGGAAGGATTTCTATGAGGAGAAGGAAGACATAGAATTCATTAGCAACACTATCCATGAATCCTTTCCTCTATTATCAGCCGAAGACTTTGAGGAGTTTCTGTGGGACATTGATTGAATGGAAATCAATCAGAGTGAACACTACCCAAACCAAATTCCCGACATTATATCTGTTGAACATCATAAATCTCAACCAAAATTTCCTCTTAAACCTCTTCCACCGGCATTAAAGTATGTATTTTTGGGGGGAAAACAGACATACCCGGTAATATTTTTGGCGTTGCTTTCTCCGGAGGAAGAGGAGCGTCTCGGTGGTGTTCTACGGTTACATAAAAGGGTTTTCAGATGGAACATACAAGATCTGAAGGGGATTAGCCCAACTGTTTGCATTCATAAAATCCTGTTAGATGATAGCGGAGCCTTCTGCGCAACCGCATAGACGATTGAACCCGAAGATGCAAGAGGTAGTGCAAAAAGAAGTGATCAAGCTATTGGATGCTGGAATCATCTGCCCCATCAGCGACAACAAATGGGTAAGTCCTATTCATGTTATTCCCAAAAAGGGGGGAATCACGGTGGTGGAAAATGAGTGCAACAAACTGCTCCCAATAAGGACGATAACCAGATGGAGAGTGTGTATTGATTACAGGAAGCTCAACGAGGCTACGGTCAAAGACCATTTTCCACTCCCATTCATTGATCAAATGTTGGAAAGCCTTGCCGGAAAGAAATATTATCGCTTCCTTGATGGATACTCAGGGTACAACCAAATTCTCGTTGACCCTGAGGATCAAGAAAAGACGACATTAACCTGCCCTACTGGTACATTCACATTCAAGAGGATGCCTTTAAGACTTTGCAATGCTCCCGTGACCTTTCAACGATGCATGCTGGCTATCTTCCACGACATGGTTGGGAAATTTTTAGAAGTTTTTATGGATGACTTTAATATTTTTTGTGCAGATTTTGATGCGTGTTTGGAGAACCTAGCGACCATTATGAAACATTGTGAAGATACTAATCTGGTGCTGAATTGGGAGAAATATCATTTCATGGTAGAGAAGGGAATAGTCCTTGGGCATGAAGTGTCAAGTTTCGGTATGGCAGTGGATCAAGGTAAAGTTGAAGTCATCAAGAAACTACCTCCTCCAACTTCTGTGAAGGGTATCCTTAGCTTCTTAGCGCATGCCAGATTTACCAGCACTTCATTAAAGACTTCTCCTCTATCGCGAAACCGCTGAGCAATCTTCTTGGCAAGGATGTGTTATTCAACTTCGATGAAAATATCTTGAGAACTTTTTGCACTTGGAAGAGCTGCTTGACTAGTGCCCCAGTTCCCATGTCCCCGGATTGGACATTACCATTCGAATTGATGTGCGATGCGAGTGATTTTGCTGTCAGCGCAGTCTTGTGACAGAGGAAAAATAAGGTTTTCAACACAATTTATTATGCTAGTCGTACTTCGAATGATGCTCAACGGAACTACACCACTACTGAGAAAGAGCTATAGCAGTGACTTTCGCATTGGAGAAATTTCACCCCTACCTAGTGCTATCAAAGGTCATGGTGTACACCGATCATGCTGCTCTTAAGTACCTCATGCAGAAAAAGGATGCAAATCCACAATTCATTCTATGGATTTTAATGTTGCAAGAGTACGAGCTGGAAATACAGGACAAGAAGGTAGTTGAGAATGTTATTGCAGACCATCTATCACAGTTGGAAACGCATGACACTTCACAACATAAAGACTCTATAATTTCCAACTCATTTCTCGATGACACTCTTTTCTCTTTAACAACGGAAAATTGTAATGGTCCCTGGTTTGCTGACTTAGCTAACTACCTTGCGTGCACAAAATCTCCTCCCAATCTGTCCTTCCAGAAGAAGAAGAAGTTTCTCTCAGATGCTAAGTACTACTTTTGGGAGGATCCACTGTTATTCTGCACTTGTGTTGACGGTATCATCAGAAGGTGTGTCGCGAAATCTGAACACAGATAGATTCTTCAGCACTGTCACATTCGTGAGGCAGGTGGACATATGGGAGCGTATAGGATATCACATAAGGTTCTATATTGCAGGTTCTACTGGCAAACTCTATTCAGAGACGCCTATATTCATGTAAAGGAATGCAATGAATGTCAACGGGCTAGGAATATCTCTAGAAAAGATGAAATGCCCCTCAACAAAATGTTAGTTTGTGAGCCTTTTGATTTTTGGGGAATTGATTTTATGGGGCCCTTTCCTCCATTATTTGGAAAAAAAATATTCTAGTGGCTGTTGATTATGTCTCGAAATGGGTGGAAGCTGAAGCAGTTGTTGCCAACGATGGATGCACCGTGCTGCAATTCTTGCACAAGAACATTTTACAAGATTTGGAGCTCCGCGCTCTATCATCTCGGACGGTGGAAGCCATTTCTGCAATCCACAGTTCTCTAATCTCTTGAAGCGATTTGGAGTTCATCAAAAGGTTTCTTTGGCCTATCACCCACAAACATGTGGATAAGTGGAAGTTTCTAATAGTGAATTAAAAATGATTCTAGAAAAGTCTATTCTTGGGAATATAAGGGATTGGGCGAAGAGAGTAGACGAAGTATTATGGGCATACAAGACTGATTATAAAATGCCCATTGGAATGTCCCCATACCAGCTTGTTTTCAGCAAATCATGTCACCTACTGGTGGAGTTAGAACACAAGTCTCTATGGGCAACTAAACTCCTGAATATGGATCCCACCACAGCTGCGAAAGAGAGGGTGGCAAAACCAAATGAATTGGATGAATTCAGGGTACTCTCTTATGAGAACGTGCATAACTACAAGGAGTGAACTAAGTGATGGCATGACCGACATTTTGTACCTAAGGATTTCAAGGTCGGAGATAAGGTCCTATTGTACAACTCTCGCTTGAAACTATTTCCTGGCAAGTTGAAGTCAAGATGGAGCGGACCTTTCATAGTGAGCGGAGTATCACCATTTGGAGCGATTGGAGTTAATGGTGAAAAGCTAGGGGCATTCAAGGTTAATGGACAAAGGCTGAAGCATTACATTCAAAGGGAGAATGTCGACCAAGGACAAGTTATGGATTTAGCGAACCCTGCCGAAGAGGTCACTTGAATCATATTCTTAATTATTTAGTTCAAATAAGTTGTTTTGTAATATAAACTAAAGCTTATTTTGTTTTTGAGAGCACATTATAATACAGGTATTTGGTCCACCTTAAGGACGGTAAAGAAACGTGGCTTCTGGGAGACAACCCATGTTGGAACACTTGGTCCTGTGTTGTACACTGTGTTTATTTATATATATATATATATTTCTATTTTCTTGTTTTGCGTGGATCTCAAATTCAAAGGTGCGGGAAATTTTTGAGGCGCGACAACCAAGCCGTTATTAGACAATCTCGCTGCATGACTAGTATGCTCAATTTTGAGCATAGGTACTTCTTACCCCTAGCTCTTTATCTTATTTGGAATGCTTATTTTTCTAGTTGTCGCATTCATGTCTGGGGGTTGAGCAGCTTGTGGTCACTATATAACACAATTTATTGCATACTAGTCTGTTATTTATTTATTTCATAATCCCTGTAGCACACAATAAATCACCCACACAAGCGCGCTCTTAACCACGCGCGTGGCTCGATTCAAATGTCTTATTTTTGTGAAAATTTTAAAATAGTGGTGCTGGCTTAGGATTTTAGGATAGAGTAGTTCAAAACTCGTGCAGTGCTCCTAATCTAGTACTCATGGTGTGTGTAGAAATAGTATAGATTTACTTTTTCTTTATGCACGTAGATTTATATTTTTTCTACAGATGTAAATATTGTTTGTACTACTCAAAACTGTTGAATCTGGAGTAATCGAACGTTAGTGTAGGAATGTGTGTAGCCATCACTAGACTCATATTGCTCGAGTCGGGAGGAAGGATCATCTTTCTCGGTGGCTAAGAACTTGCCCCAAGCTACTCTCGAAGCATTGGTGCCCGGTTAGTCAAGCGTAAGCGTGACGTAGGACATCATTTTGGCTAGTTTAAGCTTTGTTTACCTAGTCCTATCTGCTAACTGTTGCAAGAAAAATTTGTGCCTACCCCTCCTTTGATTCAGCTCCACCTTCCTTCACCAAAGGCTAAAGCCAATCCTCCTATCGCAACCAAATCCATGAGCTTGATTGAATTTAATATTTTGACGAGTTGTGATATGTGGAATTCATGTGATGTGGTGATGAATTCATGAAATTCTAATTGCGAAATTTAGGGATTGCTAAAAGAAATAAAAAAGGAAGAAAAAAGAAAAAAATTTGAAAAAGGAAATCTAAAAGAATTACAATGAGAATTGGAATCCCCATCTTGTTTATCAAGATTTTGGTCGGGTTAGGCCGTGTATGATAATATGTTTTGTAGTCTTAACTATTATTGTATTTTTCTAGTTTATAATGTATAAATCTTGTATTTTAAGCTTTATTTTTATCTTTCTTATGTTAATTTTATTACCCCTAACTATTTCCTCTCTTTGTGCAGCTTTCCTGAAAATTGGTGAAAATTGACCCGACATGCACCCCTATCACGCCCTCCCCAGGCGTGACTTAGGGCGTGTCACCTATTCCAGAGGAATCCAGAAGCCAGAGGAAAATACCAGGAAAAACGGCTATCACGCCCCCCTGACACTCCCTCCCCGAGCGTGTCCCCGGGCGTGACACGGGGCGTATTGCCATCTGCCTGAAGCCTGCCACCGCATTAAATGCCATTTCAACTCAGCACGCCAATAGTACTGTCATGCCCCCCATCACGGGCGTGACATAGGGCGTGACCCCTCCTTTTTCGATGACTGACGGATTTCCAACCAATTATTTCGACGCGACGTACGTGCACGCCCCCCCCCTACACAGGCGTGACCCAGGGCGTGTCAACCAATGTAAAGAAGAAATCATCCTTCCTGCCAGAATCTAGAGCCCGAGGTCAACCCCGTACATTTCACACCCCCTAACACGCCCCCTAGGGCGTGTCGAAGGGCGTGACCAACCCGTGAACTTTTCCTATAAATTCAGACCCCCCTTCCATTTCAGAAAGCTTGGGTTGAGAGGGGAGGTGCTACCCCTTTGTTTCTTGGTCTTTTTCATGTTCTTCCCTCTCTCTCTCTTCTTTATATTGTGTTTTGCCTTTACCCTTGTTTAGTTTTAGCCTTTGTAATAGCTTTTGTTGTAATATTTGCTCTTGCACTAGTTGCTTAATGTAGGGCTAGAATAGGTTTTCAATTTCATGCAATTGTAATTTCCTTTTTCAAGTGTAGCTCTCTCTCTCTTTATTAATATAAGTGCTCTTTATTACATTGTGTTCTTAATGCTTTACTACTAATCTCCCCTCCTCCACTCCATTATGATTTACTAATCCTCCTTGTACTCGATCTTGATGATACGAGGTTCGAGCGATTAAGTTATGATGTTTTAATTTACCTTTTCTTTTTAGGTTTTAGGCCTTGAATTACTCTTGATTTTTCATGGGCTGGAGGTATATTATCGATATATACACTCCACCTTTGCTTTCATTTTGGGCTAGCCGAGAGGCCGATAGAATGAAGTGAGCATTCAAGAGTAAAGGGAGTTGTACGCACCCCTCGAGAGAGGCAGACGCCCAAATCTTTCGGATTGGAGTAAAATCCAATAGTGGGGTTCACCGCGTAAAGCGAGCTTTAGGCCTCCGATTTAGACGAGAGTCGGTCGGACCTTCCTAAACTCAGTTGGGCACGACTTCGAGAGAAGCGTGTTCAAGATTTAGGAACCTCCACGGTCAAGGACCTTTACCTTATTAAGTTTAGGTTTTTATCGCATTTCTTAGTCGACTTTAGAAGATGTGATTCTTGATCGAGTGCATTTCCATTTCATATTTTCATCCCTTCGTTGTAATCGCTTCTTATAGGCCTTTAATTACTGCAGTAGTTCTCTTTCTAGCATAGTTTTATTACCTTAATTGCAATTAGTTTCTCAAACCCTAGTTTTTCCGTCGATAAAATAATAGCCTTCATGTGAGTAAGTGTACTTAACAGTTCTCGGATTTTAATACGACACTTGTGTCCCCTAGCTACAGTTCGATAGGTATACTTGCCTCATTGGATTGCTAGTTCGGTTGCTTTTATTTTCTTCGAAGCTTAGCGACCACAAAGTTTTTAGCACCGTTGCCGGGGACCGACTTTCGTTGATATATTGAAAACACGAACATATTAATTTTATCTCTTCTCTTTCTCATCCTCTTTCTTAAAATTTTTAAAATCAAAATTTTTTTTATTACCACTCTCAATAGTAACCAACCTCAAAAATTTTCTATCCCACCTAATTCTCTCGGAAAGGGCAAAGCGGCTTTAAGTGCCATTATCTTGTCTAGTACCTTGCGAAACCTTCACCGGGTAGTCCTTGGGAAGTTCGGGAGTTAATCTATTTAAAAAATCTATTTCAAAAAAAATAATCTAGTTTTTTTTCTAGTTTTTTTTATTTCTCTTCCTTTCTCTTCTCTTCTTTTAGTGCATGACTCGAGGGAATTCGTTGGCTATTTTGGACTTAAACAGCGAAATTGGGCGTACTCTTCGGAGAAGATCGCGATTTCAAGGTCCTACTTCCCAAATACCAGTTGAGGATTCCGAGTCATCTTCTACTTTAAGAATGGCAGAGCCCCTAGTGGAGGAAGTCGTGCAAAGATCTATGTCTTATTATGCACGACCGAATCTAGAGGGAACAGAATCTAACATAGTTCGCCCTACTATAGCAAATAATAACTTCGAATTAAATCCTAGCATAATTCAAATGGTGCAGCAGTATGTGCAATTTGACGGACTTCAAGATGAATATCTGAACGCACATATAACAAGCTTTCTTGAAATTTGTGACACCTTCAAGATAAATGGTGTCACAAATGATGCAATCAGGCTAAGACTCTTTCCCTTCTCTTTAAGAACTAAAGCTAAGCAGTGGCTGAACACTCTACCTAAGAGGAGCATAACCACCTGGAATGAATTAACAGAAAAATTTTTGGCGAAATATTTTCCGCCAGCTAAAACTGCAAAACTTAGGAACGATATCTCTGTCTTTGGACAAATAGACTCCGTAACCTTATATGAAACTTAGGAAAGATTTAAAGAATTATTAAGACGATGCTCAAATCACGCGCTGCCTGTATGGTTACAAGTGCAGACGTTATATAACGGGCTAAATTAAAGCACAAAGCAAATGATAGACGCAGCTTCTGGCGGTACTTTAAATCATAAGACCCCGAAAGCAGCTCTTAAGCTTTTTGAGGACATGGCCATGAACACTTATCTGTGGAATGTGCATAGGTCCCGCCCAAACAAACCTACAGGTATCTTTAAAGTGGACAACGTCTCCCAGCTCGCTCTACAAGTTGAAATATTAAGCAAAAAGATAACGGAGATGACTGCTGCCTCCGCCCCTCAGGTATGGGAATCTGCAACTCCTGCCCCAGAATAATTAGATTTTGTTAACAATATGCCTAGAAATGCTTTAAATAATTTTTCTGCTGCAAATTTTCATCCTCCTGGTTTTAATTTTCTGAATAGTTATAATCCTGCTTTAAGAAATCACCTGAATTTTTCATAGAGTAATCCATCGAACGCGATGCTCCCGCCACAACAAAATGATTTTTTTGCACCACCACCACCACCACCTCTTCAAAATTATCCAAAACCACCAAGCTTGGAGGAGTTACTTTCCAAATATATCGCCACAAATGACGCTATGATAAGAACCTTAACTGGAAGCGTTAAAAGTCTTGAAAATCAAGTAGGACAACTCGCTAAAATTATTTCTGAGTGACCCGCAGGGTCTCTTCCTTCCAATACCGAGCCCAACCTGAGAGAGCAAGCGAAAGCTATAACTCTTCGGAGTGGGAAGCAAGTTCCCGGTATGGTAAGTGAAGAGCCCGAGGCAAGCTCCGCCCTCGATTTTAAAAATCAATGCTCCGTTCCCCGTTTTAAAAATTCCACCCTCTACTGAAGAAGTTATCACCCCCATTTTAGAAAAAGATCTCACTCCATCACCCATCTTTAAAAATAATCCAAATCCGCCTTACCCTTCCGAACTTTATAAACAACGTCAGAACGATCAATACTCCCGTTTCTTAGAGATGTTTAAGCAAATCCACATAAATCTGCCCTTCCATGAAGCGATTTCCCAGATGCCGAAGTACGCCAAGTACTTTAAGGACCTCCTGAGCAATAAGAAGAAGTTAAAGAACCTTTCGCACGTTACGTTAAACGCCGTCTGCTCTGCGATTTTGACAAATGGCTACTAAAGAAAATCAGTGACCCGGGTAGTTTTTCTATTCCGTGTGTCTTTGGTAATCTTTTTGTCAAGAACGTATTAGCCGACTTAGGTGCGAGTATTAAACTGATGCCCCTCTCATTATTTAAAAAGTTAGGAATTGGTAGCTTCAACCCCACATGCATGAGCATCCAGCTCGCCGACAGATCCGTTAAGTACCCGTTAGGAATAGTGGAGGATGTTCTTGTAAAAGTCGACAAGTTCATCTTCCCGGTGGACTTTGTCATTTTGGACATCGAAGAAGACGTCGAGGTTCCCCTGATCCTTGGCCGACCCTTCCTTGCCACCTCTCGAGCTATCATTGACGTAAGCAATTGTAAGCACTTCCTTCGAGTAGGCGATGACGAAGTCACTTTCTCTATCACACATTCGATGAAAAACACCTAAGCAAATGATGACTCCTGCTTTTTCGTAGATGCCGTGAGTGATGAATCCTCCTATTTCCTCTCTAATTTTGAAAAAGAATTTTCTTCTTTTTGTTCCTCCTCTTCTTTTCAAACTGAATTGCAACACCTAAGTGAAGAAAGTGTAGAATCCTCTTAGCTTTTATCTGATTTTGAAAAAGAATTTTCCGATTTTTGTTTCTCTTCTACTCTTCCAACTTATTCGCTGAAAGAAGCCACCTTGGCCACCAGCTCCACCACTCTTAATTTTCCGTCTAAAAAATCTACGAAGATTTAGTATTTGAAAAAGAAAGAATTTCTCAAACCTCTTATGAAGAACCCCCTACCCTAGAACTTAAAGAACTTCCTGAACATCTCAAGTACACCTTCTTAGAAAAGAACTCCAAGCAGCCAGTTATAGTTTCGGCCTACCTCACAGATGTCCAAAATGCAAAACTTCTTTTAGTTCTACGTAAACATCGCCGAGCTATTGCTTGGCAGATTTCCGATATCAAGGGCATAAGCCCATCTTTCTGCACTCATAAAATTTTAATGGAAGATAATTCGCGTAACTCCATTCAACCTCAGCGCCGTATAAACCCGAACATGAAAGAAGTAGTTAAGGGAGGGTTATGAAATTATTAGACGCAGGAATTATCAACCCTATATCAGATAGTAAGTGGGTTAGCCCTGTTCAGGTAGTACCAAAGAAGGGAGGGATAACGATAGTTAGTAATGAAAATAACGAATTAATCCCGACACGGACGGTGACGGGTTGGCGTATGTGTATAGATTTTAGGAAGCTGAATGACGCCGCCCGCAAGGACCACTTTCCTTTGTCATTTATCGACTAGATTTTAGAACGATTATCCGGCCATAGCTTTTAATGTTTTCTCGATGGCCTCTCGGGGTACTTTCAAATCCCCATCTCTCCCGAGGACCAAGAGAAAACTACGTTTACTTGTCCCTTCGGCACCTTTGCCTACCGAAGAATGTCGTTTGGATTGTGCAATGCGCCAGTGACATTCCAGCGATGTATGCTCGCTATCTTTGACAAGTACGTAGAAAGCATTATGGAGGTATTTATGGACGATTTCTCCATGTTCGGTGATTCCTTTGTCAGATGTTTAGAAAACCTCGACAAAGTCTTAGAACGATGCAAAGAAACTAACCTTGCCCTAAATTGGGAAAAATGCTATTTTATGGTGCGGGAAGGGTCAGTTTTGGGTCATAAAATTTCTGCGAAAGGTATTGAGGTACATATTGCTAAGAAAGAAGTTATCGAGAAGCTGCCGCCGCCTACAAATATAAAAGCTATAAGAAGTTTCTTAGGTCACGCTGGTTTCTACCGCCGCTTCATAAAGCACTTCTCCAAGATCACCAAGCCCCTCACCCATCTTCTAGAAAAAGACGCCCCATTAATTTTTGATGACTCTTGTCTTTCTGCCTT
The DNA here is from genome assembly GCA_039513925.1 of Platanthera zijinensis. Lineage (NCBI taxonomy): Eukaryota > Viridiplantae > Streptophyta > Magnoliopsida > Asparagales > Orchidaceae > Platanthera > Platanthera zijinensis. The sequence continues at coordinate 144,008,528 of CM077084.1, forward strand.
CGAATTAATAAAAGAAAATTTAATTAACGCATCGATTATGATAGCTCCGGTGTGGGACCTTTCATTTGAGATAATGTGCGATGCGAGTAGTCTCGCGGTGGGAGCCGTATTATGTCAACGCATATCAAAAAACTTCCACCCAATCTATTACGCTAGTAAAACCCTCACATCTGCACAGGAAAATTACACCATGTACGAGAAGGAGCTCCTAGTTGTAGTATTCGCTTTCGATAAATTCTGTCCTTACATTACACTTTCAAAAATTATTGTTTTTACGGACCACTCGACCCTCAAATACCTTCTTGCCAAAACGGATGCCAAGCCGCGCTTGATTCGCTGGGTCTTACTCCTCCAGGAGTTTGACTTAGAGATCCGTGATAAGCGAGGAGCCGATAACTTGGCCGCCGACCATCTCTCTAGATTAGAAAATCCCTTTATAGAAAAATTAAATGAAAAATCTTTTAATAGTTATTTTCCTGATGAGAAGCTGCTTTCAATTAACACATCTAATTCTCCTTGGTTCGCACACATCGCCAACTATTTTGTGGCCGGAGTGCTCCAAAAAGAGTTCTCCTCTCAACAAAAGAAGAAATTCTTTTCTGAGCTGAAGAACTATTTTTGGGAAGACCCGCATCTTTTAAGAATCTATACCGACCAAGTGATAGGGAGATGTGTTTCTTATGAAGAAGGAGTTGATATTTTAAAACACTTACATGAACGTCCGACAGGTGGGCACTGTCAAGCTACTCGCACGGCTCACAAGGTGCTTTGCGCTGGTTTTTACTGGCCTAGCCTGTATAAAGACGTGAAAGCCTTTGTGAGTGGGTATGATAGTTGCCAATGGTAGGGAAAAATTTCAAATAAAAATGAAATGCCGCAAAATTATTTCCTCGAGTGCGAAATTTTCGATCTCTAGGGAATCGATTTTGTTGGCCCTCTTCCTTCTAGCTTTGAAAATAAGTTTATTTTAGTTGTCGTTGATTATGTTTCACGTTGGGCCGAAGCCCAAGCTCTTCCTATGAACGACTCTCGAGTTGTAGTTACCTTTTTGAAAAAATTATTTTCTCAATTCGGAATGTCGTAGCCATAGTTAGTGACAGGGGTTCCCATTTCTGTAACTCACATTTTCAAAAATCCTTACTAAATATGGAGTTACACACAAGCTTTCAACTGCCTACCACCCCCAAACTAACGGACAAGTCGAAGTGGTGAATAGATAAATAAAAAGAATATTAGAAAAGACGGTTTCAACTTCTAGGACAGGCTAGTAAGCCAAATTAGACGATGCTCTATGGGCCTACCGAACTGCGTACAAAACCGCCCTCGGATGTAAGCCGTATCGACTGGTCTAAGGAAAATCGTGTCATTTACCCGTAGAACTAGAACACCGTGCTTTTTGGGCCTTAAGATTTTTAAACTTCGATCGCCATTTAGTCGGCAACCTTAGAAAATTTCATTCAATGAACTCGACGAGTGGCGCTCTTACGCTTACGAAAAAAAATAAACTTTATAAAGAGTGGACGAAGCGTTTTCACGATAAGCACTTAAGGCATTTGAAAACCTTTAAGCCGGACGACTAAGTTCTTCTATATAATTAAAATCTCGTTGGTCTGAGCCCTTCTCTATTCTGCAAGTTTTTCCATATGGTACTATTTTAATTTCTCACCCTGATAAGGGTAATTTCAAAGTGAATGGTGAGCATCTTAAACTTTATTTCTCTAATGATGATGATGTCAGTCCAAACATTATTAAGTATCCGCTGTACGAACTCTAGCTTTGAACTTTTATTTTTTGTTAAAAACTAATTTATTTCTGGACAACAATATTTTTGGACAATAATATTTTTTGATGCGTCGAGATCAACGATGCTTTAAACAAAGGGCGCTCTTGGGAGGCAACCCAAGTTATCTTTTTCTGTTTTCTTTATTTTACAATTTTTGCCCCGGACGGCTCCGACAAGCTGAAGCTTCTGCGATCGCCTGCTCCAACGTTGTTTAATCCATCATGAAGTCCAAAGAAGAAGCTTGGGGGAGAGGCATCACTCAGCTTTCGCGGCAAATAAATCCGGGGAAGTACTTGTTTTTCAATTCTGTCTTTCAATTTTGTACTTTAATTTTCTCTCCTTCTCCAATCCCCTTCTTTTGCCATTGAGGACAATGTCTATTTTAAGTTTGGGGGAGGACTTCCTCTTTCTTTTTGCTTAGTGTAAATCATTTTTTCTTTTTGTGTATATTTTTTTCAAAAAACCCAAAAAAATGAATATCTTATAATTCCAAAAAAGGAAATAATTCCAAAATCCAAAAAAAAGTGAATCTTTCAAAAAATTAAAAAATATATACATATATAATTTTTTTTCTTACTTTAATAGTTTAGACATTTTGGTATCTCAATAGTACCCCTAGTGTTTGTCTTGTTTTACTCAAAATTCCTATAAACAAATTAGTTAATTATAATATTTTTAATCGTCCTTTTTAATTATGTTTCACAAGTAAAATGTTGGCCATGCTGTGTTTCTAATTCACGGTAGCATGTTAAGGTGAAATATTTTTCTAAAACTCGCATTTCTATTATGGGTTTTCCTTCATTATTTTTTTTACTTTCTCAAAAATTCATCATCCACTATTTTCCTTTTTGTTTTTGGATAATTTTTGTAAGGTCAACTTTTGAATAGCGTAGTAGATGTGAACGATCCAAGTCACTTATTATTTCTATTTTCAAGATAATTTCATCAATCTTCTTTTATTATCTAGGACTTGCTTTTTGAAAATTTTCAAATCTTTGTTTTAAATAAATTTAAAAGCGTGAAAATGATTTAGGCCGTTTTTGTTTTCATTTGATCTTTCCTGTCAACCTAAAACTTTCACCACTAGTAAGCCGCTTTTGAGCCTTTTTCCAAATTCATTTGATAGCTCCTCTTTTCATATAATTTTCACCAAGTCCAAAATTTCAAACCTATCTAATCACACCAGCCTTTTTGAGTTTCATAAAATATTTTCATGATTATGATAGGATATTTTGTGATATTTTTGGGAAAAGTTTTTGAAAAAAGTAGTACTCAGACGAGATGTTTGCTTTTGTTTGGCCAATTCAAAATGAAAATAAAAGTATTTATGACCCTTGTTTTGAAAAAGAAAAAGAAAATAAAAATGGAAAAGAATGAAAAAGAAAGAAAAATATATATATATATATATATATATTTATTTTAAATGAAATTTTTTGAAACTCTTTGTTTTGGTTTAGTGTGATTTTAAGCCTTCACGTTTATCTTTGAATTCCACTCCTAATCATATTCCTAAGCCAAACGTTTTTGTCCTATTTAAGTCTTTTTGATTCATGCCTTTTGAATTTTATTTAATAACTAAAAGAAGAAGAAAAGTAAATCAGTTTTAGTTTTGTTTTTAAACTTAGATTTTTTTAATTTAGTTGATATAATTATAATGCGTTGCTTGGATCTAGTAACAACTCAATGCGTTTTTTTCATTTTCATTGCTTTGCTTAAATCTATTTAAAGAATTCTGTTAAAACTTTGGATGATTTACTTTTTGTTAGTAAAGTTTATAAAAGTTAAACCGTACCTAAATAATTGTTTTAAATTTAAGTTTCACCTTTCCCTATTTAGAATTTTGCATGGTACTTGTGTTAGCATAATTAGAACTTTCTGATTATCCTATTTTAAGTTTATCTAATTTTTATATTTTTGCTTGGGGACAAGCAAAGCTTAAGCTTGGGGGAATTTGATAATACGTTTTGTAGTCTTAACTATTATCTTATTTTTTTAGTTTATAATGTAGAAATCTTGTATTTTAAGCTTTATTTTTATCTTTCTTATGTTAATTTTATTGCCCCTAACTTTTTCCTCTCTTTGTGCAGCTTTCCTGAAAATTGGTGAAAATTGACCTGACACGCCCCCTTTCACACCCTCCCCGGGCATGACCTAGGGCGTGTCACATGTTCCGGAGTAATCTAGAAGCCAGAAGAAAATACGAGGAAAAACGGCTATAACGCAGCCTTACACGCCCTCCACGGGCGTGTCCCCGGGCGTGACACGGGGCGTGTCGCCCTCTGCCCGAAGCCTGCCACCGCATTAAATGCCATTCGACGTACAGAAGCAATCATCCTTCCCGCCAGAATCCAGAGCCCTAGGTCAACCCCGTACATGTCACGCCCCCTAACAGGCCCCCCTAGGGCGTGTCGAATGGCGTGACCAAACCGTGAAGTTTTCCTATAAATTTAGACCCCCCCTTCCTTTTCAGAAAGTTTGGGTTGAGAGGGGAGGTGCTGCCCCTTTGTTTCTTGGTCTTTTTCATATTCTTCCCTCTTTCTTTGTTCTTTATTTTGTGTTTTCCCTTAACCCTAGTTTAGTTTTAGCCTTTGTAATAACTTTTGTTGTAATCTTTGCTCTTGCACTAGTTGCTTAATGTAGGGCTAGAATAGGTTTAAAATTTCATGTAATTGTAATTTCCTTTTTCAAGTGTAGCTCTCTCTCTCTCTTTATTAATATAAGTGCTCTTTATTACATTATGTTATTAAAGCTTTACTACTCATCCCCCCTCCTCCACTCCATTATGATTAACTAATCCTCCTTGTACTCGATCTTGATAATCTAAGGTTCGAGTGATTAAGTTATGATGTTTTAATTTACCTTTTCTTTTTAGGTTTTAGGCCTTGAATTACTCTTGATTTTTCAAGGGCTAGAGGTATATTATCGATATATACTCTCCACCTTTGCTTTCATTCTGGGCTAGCCGAGAGGCCGATAGAATGAAGTGAGCATTCAAGATTAAAGGGAGTTGTACGCACCCTTCGAGAGAGGCATACGTCCAAATCTCCCGGATTGGAGTAAAATCAAATAGTGGGGTTCACCCTATAAAGCGAGCTTTAGGCCTCCGATTTAGATGAGAATCAGTCAGACCTTCCTAAACTCAGTTGGGCATGACTTCGAGAGAAGCGTGTTTCAAGATTTATGAACCTCCACGGTCAAGGACCTTTACCCTATTAAGTTTAGGTTTTTATCGCATTTCTTAGTCAACTTTAGCCGAGGTGATTCTTGATCGAGTGCATTTCCATTTCATGTTTTAATTTACCATTTCTATTTAGGTTTTAGGCCTTGAATTACTCTTAATTTTTCATGGGCTAGAGGTATATTATCGATATATACTCTACACCTTTGCTTTCATTTTGGGCTAGTCGAGAGGCCGATAGAATAAAGTGAGCATTCAAGATTAAAGGGAGTTATACGCACCCCTCGAGAGAGGCAGACGTCCAAATCTCCCGGATTGGAGTAAAATCAAATAGTGGGGTTCACCGCATAAAGCGAGCTTTAGGCCTCCGATTTAGATGAGAGTCGGTCGGACCTTCCTAAACTCAGTTGGGCATGACTTCGAGAGAAGTGTGTTCAAGATTTAGGAACCTCCACGATCAAGGACCTTTACCTTATTAAGTTTAGGTTTTTATCGCATTTCTTAGTCGACTTTAGCCGAGGTGATTCTTGATCAAGTGCATTTCCATTTCATATTTTCAGACCTTCGTTGTAATTGCTTCTTATAGGCCTTTAATTAACTACAGTAGTTCTCTTTCTAACATAGTTTTATTACCTTAATTACAATTAGTTTCTCAAACCCTAGTTTTTCCATTGATAAAATAATAGCCTTCATGTGAGTAAGTGTACTCAACAGTTCCCAGATTTCAATACGAAGCTTGTGTCCCCTAGCTACAGTTCGATAGGTATACTTGCCTCATTGGATTACTAGTTCGGTTGCTTTTATTTTCTTCGAAGCTTAGCGACCACCAGTGTGCACTCCCAGTTTTCAAGCTGAGTGTGGGGGTGTATCACACGTGCATTCTAAGTGCTTGTATTGGTTTAGTTGTTGTTAACTCTCTTTGGTTGCGTGTAACCTCCAAGTTTATATTTGACAACGAAACCTTAGCCTAAGCCCCATTCGATCCTACAAGTCCTACTGATTCCCGTTTAAGTCTACCTAAAACCGTTGAGAGAGTGTGAACGGGCAGCGTATGGTCCCCAACATTGATGGATTTCTTTGGAGGTGATCACGAGCCCTAGTCTTTGGCAATGCTCATCTTAGTGGCATGTCTACCTTTTTCCTACACATGACCGAATGATTCTCCAAAATTCTAATTTTGAGTAGATATAAAATTTATTTGCCCCTGTCGAATAGTTTAAACACTGTAGTATAATTAAAAAGTTTTTCTATTCTATTTTCTATCACATGATGTATTTGATTTCTTGTCTTACTTTATTTTGAAATTTCATAGCCAACTAGTTGATTTCAAGTCCACAGAGTGATGATTTGCTCGGGACACGTGTAACACCTCTACCTGTCACGTAGGATATAATAGAGGGCCCGGTCGGGGCCCCACACCAAATTCCACAAACAGGCGGAGATGTCACGAAATAATACCAAGAACCATCGCACCCTAACACAGAGCATTCTAGCGGAAGCTTTAGGGTTGAAAACATTAACTCAATAATAACAAAAATGTCCACTTCTATAACAAAATAGGAATGTATACACCCATATACAGCAGGTACACAGCCTTATGGCTTTTAAAAGTTTCTCTAAACAGAAGGCGTGGTTTACAAACATCGGCACGCAGGCCGACCACACATGAACAAAATTAAGCAAAACAAGGCCTTCGAGGGAAGCAACGCAGCTTGCGCTTCAGCACGCTAAGTCCCGCTTGGACCAGCACCACCTGCACCTGCAAGAACCATTCCACCAACTTGTCGCAAACAGGGCAACGTTCAGCATTCAGCTGACCAATTATAACGACCCTGCCCCTGGCACGGCGCAGTGTAATTCCTTCCCTGTAAAGATATTTACATCACACACATATATATATATTCAGCCACCAAGGCAATACATATCACAAATGCCGGCACGACGGACCGACATTTCGTGCACTCAGGGCACATTCTGGTGTACCGGAAACACCGGATCCCACCACCATTCAGAGGTCCCAGACATGACGGTCAAACTTGAGCATTCCTAGTCTTTATGGCGCCCAGGCCAAAGAATCTCTTTATGCCCCTAACGAAAGCCCAATACCTTGACGCTCTCTTGTATAACTGGCATAACGTAGGTACAGATCAGCCACCCCCCGTTGCTCAAATCGTCTTGACACAAAGGAATACTGAAGTACTCATGGTCAACTTACAGGCGCGGGTCAGTTTAACCTTTCCTGTTCGGCACTAAGTCCTTTTCGCAGTTGCATCCCTACGGCTCAACTTCATACCACATGGCACTCACGGCCACAAGAGTTCACCCCAACTCTCACCATTTCCTGGACTTCCTCCAATACTTCATGCGACACCAAGCCACAGGCATCTATCACCGATTTCATGCACACTAGCAAATAAGCACGGAGTCTTCTCTGATGTGCAAACAAGCATCACTAATCCAGACCAACATGTCCAGATGGGCTTCACACATCATGCCTAACCGTACTCACACTTCCGGTTCTAATGCAGTACAACAAGGGATGAACCACCAATCAGAGGGAATCTCTTCGCCATCCACCTTTTGGTGGAGGATTCCTATGCAAATACAGTAAAGAAGGACTTCACTTGTCCAAGAAGGGAATCGTTACCCTTGGAAGATGCTTCGAAGCCATGGGGAGAAAAGTAAACGGATGAACGTTCTCGCATTAGCCTTGCCTTCGCAAATCCAAAGTCGGCTCATGATTTGAATCACCGTAACACCACCGACAGCCGGCTTCCTCCTCTTATTCGTCCTCTTGCTCTCCTCTCTCTCTTAACTTAAGAAAGAGAATGACACAACTCAAAATGAGCTTTCTCCTCCTCAAGGACGGCCTTATCACCCCAGGGAAGAGCCTGCACCATTCGATCTTGGTTAAAGAAAATGAACGGATAAGATCAGCCATTAAACTTATTTCCTAGACTGAACACAGGTTGTGACACGCCTGTGTTACAGGCCGTGTTCCTGAAGCGGCTACAGAACCAACTCACCCAATCCAGAACACGTGCTTAGACACGTCCATTTCAAACACCTGACATGCCTGTGTCAGAAAGCACATGGCCGTGTGACTAGCCGTGTCACTCTTTCAACACAAGACCAAATCACCCGAGAAGAACACGGCTAAGGCACACGCCCGTGTCCTTAGCTGTGTGCAAAATACGCACCTGTGTCACGCTTGTGTCACATGTCGTGCTCCATACTAAATGCCACTCCACTCAACGCCACCCGGGATTCACCTGAGTAGGACACGCCCATGTCCCAGGCTGTGTCACCTCTTGACGATCGTTGACCGTGCCATCTCGAGAACTCGAGTCGACGCCTACAGTAAAGGACACGTCACGTAGGATATAATAGAGGGTCCGACCGTGGCCCCACACCATATTCCACAAACAGGCGGAGACGTCACGAAATAATACCAAGAACCATCGCACCCTAACACAGAGCAATCTAGCGGAAGCTTCAGGGTTGAAAACATGAACTCAATAATAACAGAAATGTCCACTTCAATAACAAAATAGGAATGTATACACCCATATACAGCAGGTACACAGCCTTATGGCTTTTACAAGTTTCTTTGAACATAAGGTATGGTTTACAAACATCGGCACGCAGGCCGGCCACACATGAACAAGATTAAGCAAAACATGGCCTTCGAGGGCAGCAACGCGGCTTGGGCTTCAGCCCGCTAAGTACTGCTTGGACCAGCACCACCTGTACCTTCACGAACCATTCCACCAACCGGTGGCAAACAGGGCAACGATCAGCATTAAGATGATTTATTATAATGACCCTATCCCTGGCACGGGGCAGCAAAATTCCTTCCCTGTATAGCAATTTACATCACACACATATATATATTCAGCCACCAAGGCAATACAAATCACAAATGTCGGCATGATGGCCCGACATTCCGTGCACTCAGGGCACATTCTGGTGTACCGGAAATACCGGATCCCACCACTGTTCAGAGGTCCCAGACATGACGGTCAAACTTGAGCATTCCTAGTCTTTATGGCGCCCAGTCCAAAGACTCTCATTATGCCCCTGACGAAAGCCCAAAGCCTTGACGCACTCTTGTACAGCTAGCATAACGCAGGTACAGATCAGCCACCACCCCCGTTGCTCAAATAGCCTTGCCACAAAGGAATACCGAAGTACTCATGGTCAACTTACAGGCGAGGCTCGGTTTTACCTTTCCTGTTCGGCTCTAAGTCCTTTTTGCAGTTGCAGCCCTACGGATCAACTTCATACCACATGGCGCTCACGGCCACAAGAGTTGACCCCAACTCTCACCTTTTCCTAGACTTCCTCTAGTACTTCCTACGATACCAAGCTACAGACATCCATCACCGATTTCATGCACACTAGCAAATAAACACGGAGTCTTCTCCGATATGCAAACAAGCATCACCAATCCAGACCAACATGTCCAGATGGGTTTCGAACAACATGCCTAACCGTACTCGCACTTCCCGTTCTAATGCACTACAACAAGGGATGAACCACCAATCAAAGGAGAATCTCTTCGCCATCCACCATTTGGTGGAGGATTCCTATGCAAATGCAGGAATGAAGGACTTCACTTGTCCAAGAAGGGAATCATTACCCTTGGAAGATGCTTTGGAGCCATGGGGAGAAAAGTAAACGGATGAACGTTCTCGCAATAGCCTTGCCTTCGCAAATCAGAACTCGGCTCGCGATTTGAACCACCGTAACACACCAACAGCCGGCTTCCTCCTCTTCTTCCTCCTCTTTCTCTCTTCTCTCTCTTAACTTAAGAAAGAGAATGATACAACTCAAAATGAGCTTTCTCCTTCTCAAGGCCGGCATTATCACCGCCGGGAAGAGCCTAAGCCATTGGATCTTGGTTAAAGAAAATGAACAGATCAGATCAACCCTTATACTGATTTCCTGGACTGAATACGGGTTGTGACACGCCCGTGTCGCAGGCTGTGTTCCTTAAGCGGCTACAGAACTGACTCACTTAGTCCAGAACACGGGCTTAGAGACGCCCGTGTCAAACACCTGACACGCCCGTGTCAGAAAGCACACGGCCATGTGACTAGCTGTGTCATTCTTTCAACACAAGACCAGATCACTCAAGAAGAACACGGCTAAGGCACACGCCCGTGTCCTTAGCCGTGTGTCAAACACGCCCCTATGTCATGCCCGTGTCACAAGTCATGCTCCACACTCAATACCACTCCACTCAACGCCACATGGGATTCACCCAAGCAGGACACGCCCTGGGACACGCCCGTGTCCCGGGCCATGTCACCTCTCGACAATCGTCGATTGTGCCATCTCGAGAACTCGAGTCGATGCCTACAGTAAAGTACACGGCTTGGGACACGCCCGTGTCCCAGGCCGTGTGCACTGGACACGCCCTGGGACATGCCCATGTCCCAGGCCATTGCACCCAGCCTGACCCATTTTGGGACTTAGGGATTTTTGGGGTGTTACAACGCGCAAATGGGTAAGTCTGGGGGTGTGATGAGTCCAAGTTATAAACATATTTTTGGACTCATCTGGGTCAGTTTTCTCGTTAATGCACTACACTTGAGAGCCATAATTGTTTATATTCGTTTCTCTCTCCATTTCATATTAAGTGCACCTTAGGCCCGTTTTCTGTGTGATTTCGTTGTTTCTGTACTTTTGCACTTTAATTGGTGTTTTTTGTGTCTGGAGAATGTGGTGTGCACACTTTGGTGGCCTTTTTGTTTTTACTGAAGGTACAAGGGTCGTGTGCGTGTTTCGGGATTGTTCGGGAAATCCCAAACGGTACAGGAACACTGCGTGTGATCACTGGACCAATTACGCACGACCACTGGTCGTGTGCCAGTGATCGTGCACACTATATTCTCCATTTATGAAGTTCTGCTTGGGCAACCGCACGAGCACTGGACATAGTGCGCACGACTACTGGTTGTGCACCACTGCTCGTGCGCGTTTACATCATTTTTCTGATGTTCTGCCATTGCCAATCGCACAATTAGGAGATCTAGTGCGCACGACCACCGATCGTGCGTCACTGATCGGGCACATATATACTAATATTTCTATCCAGCTACAGGTTTCTCTGGAGCAGAGCGCACAATCATCAACCAAAAGTACGCACGACCACTGGTCGTGCACCACTGATCGTCCGCTCTGATAATTCTTCTTCCATATATAAGGCCCTGCTCTGCGAATAAGGGTACATTTTGCAATTTTTCCACCCCATAGCTGCGCACAAATCACCGTTCCTCTCCTCCATAGGTCCTCAATAGATCTCCACCATCCGGGAAGCATTATTCGGCCGTTCGAAGCCATCTTTAACCTTCGGAGAGGTCCTGACCACCAACACCAGCAACGAGAACTTTTGGTGCTTTTCCTCTAGACAAAAGGAAGAAGGGATTGAAGGAAAGGAAAGAAGACAGAGAGGAACAAGTGGATTGATGACCCACTTGCAGCCGGTAGCAACCACAGTCAGATTCGTGAAGTGGTTTGACAACCCACCACTCCGGCCAAGAACCACGGCTACGCTTTCCCTCTTTCTTTTTACTCTACCTCTTCACTTTGTGGAATGTACACTTAAGCTTGTAATAAAAAACTAAACTTGCTTTTAATTTGTCTATGAATGAAGTTTGTTTGGTTATTTACTTGCTCTGTTGTAAGCTGTGATGCATTCGCCTCCGCTCATCCACTCACTCGTGCACTTGAACCACTCTGGCAAAGGGTAGAGTTGGTGGATGAAGTGGTGATTATGACCCTCACTCTCTGAACTTGCTCTCCGTCCATCCGCCTAACAAAGCACGACATAGCGGCCTACACTCACTCCATCACCCAAACGAAGCGGTGGCGGCGACCGGCAGTATTGTTTTTTTTTGTAGCATTAGGAATCCAAACCAACCACTTTGTTTTTTATTTCAACTCTAAGAAGAAATCTTCACACGACGCTATCACGTACCCTTAATTCATTCCCTCGAGATCGACATTCGGGGAAGCTATTCATAAATTATAACTTGACAGCGACAGGTACACTTGCCGACGACGCATCAATTGCTGTAGGTGCCGTTCTTGGGCAACACATAAACAATTATTTTCATCCAATTTATTACGCTAGCAAGACACTAACTTCTGCACAAGGTAATTACACGACAACGAAAAAGGAACTTTTAGCCGTCGTTTTTTGCATTTGATAAGTTTCGCTCGTATATAACGCTATCTAAAGTTATCATATTTACCGACCACTCCGCCTTAAAATATTTACTTGCCAAAACGGACACCAAGCCCCGCCTTCTTCGATGGATCTTCCTCCTACAAGAGTTTGATTTGGAGATCTGGATACGAATGGCGCGAAAAATTTAGTTGGCGATGACCTCTCCCGTTTAGAAAATCCTGGTGCGGAAGCGCTTGTCAAATCTGAAATAATGACAGATTCCACGAGGAACGCCTCCTAGCCATTCACAATATTTCTTCTTCTTCTCATTTGTTCGCAGATTTTGCTTACTACTTAGTTGCGCGGGTGCTTCAAAGACGTTTCAAGCCAACAAAAGAAGAAATTCTTTTCTCACTTGAAAATTTTCTTTTGGGATGACCCTTTTCTTTTTCATATCTACGCAGACCAGGTTGTCCGAAGATGCATCACGGGTGTGGAGTGCATGCAAATACATTGGCACGTCCACGAGGATCCAGCTAGTTGGCATTATAAATCTAACCGGACCGCGCCGAAGGCGCTAGAGGCAGGCCTCTTTTGGCCCACTCTCTTCAAAGACGCACACACTTTTGTGCGCTCCTGCGATAGCTACCAGCTATCGGGTAACATCTCTCATCACGACGAGATGCCCCAAAATTTATTTTTAGAGTGCGAAGTTTTTGATTTGTGGGGCATCGATTTTGTTGGCCACCTACCTCCGTATTTTAAAAATAATTATTTTTTATGGCGGTCGACTACGTATCGAGGTGGGCGGAAGCGCAAGCTATCCCCACCAATAACTCGTGAGTCATCGTTACCTTTCTTAAAAAAAAATTTCTCACTTAGGCACAGCTCGAGCTGTTGTGAGCGATAGGGAAAATCATTTTTGTAGTGCCCAAATGGCTAAGACATTAGCTAAATATGGAGTCACACACAAACATGCCATCCCCTACCACCCGTAAACATGTGGCCTAGTTGAGGTAGTTGTTGGGGCGGGAAATGCGCCTTCTAGTTAACGGATTGTTCGATCTCACAAGCTAGAGGAAAAAGTGGGTTGCGGGGAATAGAGGAGAAGGTTTGGCGAAACAAGGGAGAAGTTTGATCGGGGACTGTCGATCAGATAGTTACTTTGGCGGTCAGCTCTGATGGTTAGACCGAGAGAAGATAAGAGAAGAGGGGGCCGCTAGCAGCGGCAACAACAGACTTCGCCCACCGCGGCTTGAATGCCACTCTTGCGGCGGGCTTTCCTTTGATTATAATCGAAATTACAGCTCGGGGTTACACCTTAACATTGAAAGCAGATGAAAAGGTACAAGAGGGAAGCTGGCGGCTAGGGAGAGAAGAATGTCAGGAGGCCGCGCGGTTTGACCAATGAAGGTCGGCAGACCGCGCGGTCAACGATCGGGCAGCTCGCTAGAATAAGCCGAGCGGACTGCTCGATCAAGCAGAAGGCAGGCAGGTCGCGCAGACTGAGGATCCGAGTCCGCAGGAGCTAATGACGGGTCCTTGACCCCTCTCCCTCCCGTCCTGTCCCCGCAAATGAGAGGTCTGGGGGCCTATTTATAGGCTCGGGGAGGTGACGGTCTTGGTAACGTCACCACTGGTGAGGCGGTAAGCTATGCGAGTAAAAAAATTGAGTCCGTAGAGTCCGCACCGGGCCGCGCGGTCTGGGACTGCCTGGAGTCGGAGATGGTTGCCGCTGGTCGTTCGAGTACGAATGATGAGTCCGCTGAGTCCGCGCCGGGCCGCGCGGTCTGGGACTGCCTGGCTGTTGGGGGAGTGCTAAGCGAGTCTGCCTAGCCCGCTGCGGTTGAGGATGAACAGGTCGCCTCCTGCTGAAGGCTAGTCACACTTTGTGACGGGCTGATGACCTGGCGGACTTAACACCGAATCCGCCACCTTTTGAGCTTGTTGCTACCGAGCGGTCCAGGCGGATAGGAATGCGAGTCTGCGTTGGGCAATTCGCACCTGAAGAAGAATAAAACACCGCACGGTTAACCAGTTTAACCGCGCTGCCTACAGGAGCGGACTGAGGAAGCAGTCGGCAGACCCCGCAGAGCAAACGACTGCTGCACAACCTGGGAGGTCTTGCTAGAGAGACCCTCCTAGCCGCGCGGACTAAGCGTCCTGAGAGATCAGTCCGCGCGGCCTTTAGAAGAAAAGGCCTGCAGGCCGCGACCTACCGGAGCAGGCCGCAACTTACAAGCTGTCTACCTTGGGAGGGATCACCGATTTCTGGGGGAACATGATCCCCGCACTTTTTTAAGTTCAGAGAAGAACTTCGAAAAAGTTGGAGACCCATGAAAATGTGATCCTTCCCTAGAGAAAAGTAAGGGGCAAGAAGAGATGGAACCTGAGGCCACTCCATAGAGAAAATTTGTTAATGCCTAGCTTCTTCCTGCGAAGGAAAGAGTTGTCATAGGTGGAAATAGGTACATCTTGTACGTACCTGGGTCGCTTTGGCAGAATGAAGAAGACATGAATGTCTCCTAATGGGCTCTGCAAAACATTGATGAGAGGAAAAACAAAGAATAATGGTAACTTGCAAGTACCTGAAGGAGGATTGCAAGCACCTGATAGCTTCTAAAAAAGAAGTGTGAGTGGTAGATACGAAATAAGACTGAGTTGCATGTACCTGAAATGAACTTGCTAATATCTACTAATCTCTGCAAAGGAAGAGTAAGCCGCAGATATGATAGAAAAGTAAGGTGCAAGTACCTGAAGGGAACTTGCTAATATCTGCTAATCTCTGCAAAAGAAGAGTAAGCAACAAATATGATAGAAAAGTAAGGTGCAAGTACCTGAAGGGAACTTGCTAATATCTACTAATCTCTGCAAAAGAAGAGTAAGCAACAGATATGATAAAAAACAAAATCGGAAGTACCTGGAGGGAACCTGCGAATGTCTGCTAATCTCTGTAAAAGAAGAGTTAGCAAACTGATGTGATGAAAAACTTAATCGCAAGTACCTGAAGGGAAACTTGCGAATGTTGATTGTTGATAGGATAAGACATGATAGAAGAGATATCCGGCAAACTTTGCTATCAACTGAATAGAGATCGGAACGCAATAATGATTGTCTCACGTCATCAGATACAATGTCGACGTGAAATCCAGATCAGTAAGATTGAAACCATCTCAACTTAAAAATCATAATTACATGGCTCGTCAGTTAAAGTGAACCAGATACTATGATCAATGATTTGTGTCAGAAATATCTGATAAGAGTAGTAGAGAATTTGTAGATCACCATCCGATAGAGCTTCATGTAAGCAATGTATATAAGATGATCATGAGCTAAAAGATATAGGGGGTCTCTTAGATAGGTTGGACTTAACCTGTTAACCTGTAAGAAGACAAAAGTACAAAGGAGGGCTATACCCCGAGGATGAGCTAAAAAAGGTTGAATGCTGCCACAGGAGAGCACCCGTGGGCCTTATGCATCACTTGCCAAAAGGTCATCCATGGCGTAGTCCTACCTAAAGCGGGCTGGCCGCATTCCCTTGACAGAGCACAAAAGGGAAACATGCGCAAAAAACCTAAGAAGGAAGCGACAGATACACTGCTCTCTTGCCCCGGGTTACAAACATTGTTGATCCGTTCTACCAGATGCGCCAAATAGTCTACAGCATTGCTCGTCTTTGAAGGGATAAACAAAGTTGTGGTTCCCGCGAAAGCACGGATTGAGAGTACCAATGAGTGTTCGTCCGTTACAGTTGTGAGATGATCGAAGAGACAAGGCTACACTTGATCGCCATTGCTTGTCACGCAAAGATCATTGTAACTGTAACGTATCCCTAACGGAGCACGATAGAACTATCACAGGAGGCCTCTCCTAAGCACTCACACTGCTCTAGACATCGGCCGGGATCCGAAGCCCCGTCATCCTCCGCACGAGAGTTGAACGGCCCCCACTACACATATGAGAAAACTCCTCATCATATGTGGTCATTGTGGTTTTACGCCTGAGGACAATCTCGAGGGGGCACTGAGCAAGACTTGGCGATATCTCGGTGGTCCAGTGATCTCTTTGGCAAAGAGAAAAATGTAGAAGAGAAGTATCACAAAAAGGGAACTGTGTCAGTATGAGATCTCTGACGTAAGCTTTATTGAATGAAAATGAAAGAGCACTTAGAATTGTTTTTAGAGAAAGGACGAATGTTTGAAGAGCATAAAGGAAGATATAACCAGCCCAGATTGTGAGGGGTTTTGAGGAGCTGCGATGCCCTCTTTGCTTTAGAATAACCTTCCAAGGGAACCCTCGTCAATGACATCGGAGGTCTCGCCCATGAGATGGTCACGATACGTATTGATTTGATTCACTCCGCTTGAGCTGCAAGGAAACTCCGCTATTTCTTTGCCTTTTGAGGTTGACAGATCCGAGTGGCCATCTTTCGGGAACAGATCGCGCATCTTACCCTGCTTCAGCAATCTCTGCACAAGTTGACGAAGCCCTCGTTAGCTTTCAGTTAGATGCCCGCTTTCTTTGTGAAATTCACAAAATGGGTCTGAATCTTTTGATTTTTGATTTGTCGGCTGGTAAGGCCTTTTGGAATTTGCTCTATCTTTCATAATTTGGCAGACTTCTAGCATGGCCTCATCGAGTCCAGAATATGATAAGTCATCATCTTGTGACTGATGTACCGAAGCTGTTTGCAGAGATGGGGCTGGTGGTAGCTGTCGTTCTTGAGCACGATCCTGGCCCGGGAAGAGGTGTTGATAATGACGCTGGAATCTTTTTGCTTTCCGAGAGTGGGATGAAAAATCTTTCCGAGGAGATCTCGGAGGTTGCTTGCAAGGTTGATTTCTCTCTGTTACGAGCCTGGAAACAAAGTTGGGGTTGCTCTTCTCACCGCGGATGTACGAGTTGGCTAAACTAATCAGCTCTTGATAAGTCCTTGGTGCTCGGACGTTAGCCTCAAACTTGAGTGGTCCTTCACGTAGGCCGTGGATAAGAGCCACTCGATATAATTCTTGATCGACAATCTCAATGTCCAATATTTCCTTCTGAAAACGATCCACAAAGTGGGACCAAGTCTCATTCTCTCGCTGCCTGATCTCAAAGAGGGCCTCTGGACCGCCCTTCCTCCTTGTAGAGGTAGAGAATCTGAGAAGAAACTCTCTCCGCAAATCAGCGAAGGAAGAGATGGACTGAGCACGAAGTCCATAGAACCAATCCCTCACTTGGCCGTCGAAGGTCATTACAAGGAGTTTGCATTTGGTAGCATCTGAGAGGGTCTTAAGAGCTACGGCTGATTCAAAGGCTTGAAGATGTTTGAATGGATCAGTCTCCCCAGTATAAGTGGGCAATCACGGCTCTCTGAAGTTAACTGGAGTCGGTTCATGCTGAACATTCTCTGTAAATGGTGACTGCTCTTCTTGTTCTCCTGAAACATAAGGAAAAAAGGGAGCATAAGTTGCAGCTGCACAAGGAGCTGGAGGATGGAAAGGAAAAGTTGCTGCGGGAGGAGCAAAGGCAGGAGCTGAAGAGTAGGGATGACTTCCCTGAAAATTCAGGAATCTTGCAGGACTTCCTCGAGCAGCTTCTTGGAAAAAATTCTGACGAGCTGCGAATTCGTCATTTTGAGATCGCAAAGGGGCTGCAGGCCCTTGCGGAAAGGTTGGAGTATAAGGAGGATAGGTCGGCGGATAGGCCGGTGGGTAAACTTGAGGAATCTCGAATGCTGGCGCTGGATTGATAGGAGGAGCTGGTACTGCTGAAGATTGTGCTTCCAATCGCTGAGCGATAGCACCTAGAGTACAAGTGATCGCTCGAAACTGTTGTGCAGTTTCTTTGCGAGAGAGCTCCAAGGCTTCCCAAAGAGAATCCTCACTATCACTTGGAGCAGGGCTCTCGGCTGGCTAACGGTCTGACATGAGTAACCGTTGATTTCGCTATCTGATCGAGATCTGAAGGTCGCGTGTTAACTGTTGGGGCGGGAAATGTGCCTTCTAGTTAACGGATTGTTCGATCTCACAAGCTAGAGGAAAAAGTGGGTTGCGGGGAATAGAGGAGAAGGTTTGGCGAAGCAAGGGAGAAGTTTGATCGGGGACTGTCGATCAGACAGTTACTTTGGCGGTCAACTCTGATGGTTAGACCGAGAGAAGATAAGAGAAGAGGGGGCTGCTAGCAGCGGCAACAACAGACTTCGCCCACCGCGACTTGAATGCCACTCTTGCGGCGGACTTTCCTTTGATTATAATCGAAATTACAGCTCGGGGTTACACCTTAACATTGAAAGCAGATGAAAAGGTACAAGAGGGAAGCTGGCGGCTAGGGAGAGAAGAATGCAAGGAGGCCGCGCGGTTTGACCAATGAAGGTCGGCAGACCGTGCGGTCAATGATCGGGCAGCTCGCTAGAATAAGCCGAGCGGACTGCTCGATCAAGCAGAAGGCAGGCAGGTCGCGCGGACTGAGGATCCGAGTCCGCAGGAGCTAATGACGGGTCCTTGACCCATCTCCCTCCCATCCTGTCCCCGCGAATGAGAGGTCTCGGGGCCTATTTATAAGCTCGGGGAGGTGACGGTCTTGGTAACGTCACCACTGGTGAGGCGGTAAGCTATGCGAGTAAAAATATTGAGTCCGCAGAGTCCGCACCGGGCCGCGCGGTCTGGGACTGCCTGGAGTCGGAGATGGTTGTCGCTGGTCGTTCGAGTACGAATGATGAGTCCGCTGAGTCCGTGCCGGGGCACGCGGTCTGGGACTGCCTGGCTGTTGGGGGAGTGCTAAGCGAGTCTTCCTAGCCCGCTGCGGTTGAGGATGAACAGGTCGCCTCCTTCTGAAGGCTAGTTGCACTTGGTGACGGGCTGATGACCTGGAGGACTTAACACCGAATCCGCCACCTTTTGAGCTTGTTGCTACCGAGCGGTCCAGGCGGATAGGAATGCGAGTCTGCGTTGGGCAATTCGCACCTGAAGAAGAATAAAACACCGCACGGTTAACCAGTTTAACCGCGCTGCCTACAGGAGTAGACTGAGGAAGCAGTCGGCAGACCCCGCAGAGCAAGCGGCTGCTGTACATCCTGGGAGGTCTTGCTAGAGAGACCCTCCTAGCCGCGCGGACTGAGCGGCCTGAGAGATCAGTCCGCGCGGCCTTTAGAAGAAAAGGCCGGCAGGCCGCGACCTATCGGAGCAGGCCGCAACTTACAAGCTGTCTACCTTGGGAGGGATCACCGATTTCTGGGGGAACAGTAGTAAATCGTGAGATTTGGCGTATATTAGAAAAAAACTGTTTCATTTAATAGGAAAGATTGGCCTGTCAAACTCGACGATGCGTTATGGGCGCATCGTACGGCACACAAAACCGCAATTGGTTGTACGCCATACCGATTAGTCTATAGCAAAGCGTGCCATCTCCACGTAGAACTACAACATCACGCTCAGTTGACTTTAAAACTCTTAAATCTCGATGCTAACTTAGCCGCACAAAATAGAAAATTACAACTAAACGAGCTCGATGAATGGGGCAAACACTTATGAGAGAAATAAGTTCTATAAGGAGCGTTCTAAGTTTTATCACGATCGAAAAATCAAGCCCCAAAAAATCTTTTCTCCGGGCGATCTTGTCCTTCTTTATAATTCAGTTTTGACTTTTTCCGGGCAAACTAAAAAAACGTTGGTCCGGCCCCTTCAAAGTTGAAGAGGTTTGTCCATATGGAACCGTACTCATCTCGCACCCGAAAAATGGCTCGTTTAAAGTAAATGGTCATCGCTTAAAATTATATATAGCAGGAGGTCATGTGGGCAGTAATATAGAAACCATAACCCTCCTCGACATATAAACCTTCCAAAATAGTCAAGCTACGAGACTATAAACAAAGCGCTCCTGGGAGGCACCACATGTTTATCTTTTTCGCTATTTCTTTACTTTTTCTTTGCTATTTTTTCTTAATAATACAGGGTTCCTAATAAAGTCTCCCCGATCATATTTCAGGGAAGCTTCTACCCCCCCCCCCCTCTTCATTTTTATAAATATTGCATTTTTTTGTTTGCATACCTACATTGCAACATTGGGGACAATGTTGGACTTAAGTATGGGGATGTTCTCATACTTTCATTATTGCACCACTATTTTCTTCACTCTTAAATTTTAAAACTAATATATATAATCAAACATAAAATATTTACAAACAATAAAAAACTAAACAAAATAATTATAAAATGAAAATGCCAATAAAGCCTTTTTTGTTTTATCATCAAAAATTTTAAAAAAAAATTATAAAATGAAAATTCAAAAAATATATTTAGATTTACTTTGTAAACATTCTTTGTAAATATTTTTTCTATAAATATTTTTCTGTAAATATTTATGTAAATATCCTTTTCTCTTTCCCCTCTTCCTTTCTTCCTCCTCTTTGTAAATAATTTTTCTCTTTTTCCTCTCTTGTAAATATTTGCTTAAAAATCATAAAAATACAAAAACAATTAGAAAACAAACATAAAATATTTAAAAAAAAAACTTTTTTGCATTTTTAGTATGTATATATTAAAGAAATAAACGCAGAACACAAAAAAAAGATAGTAACTCCAAAAATAAATAAAAAAGATAATAAATTAATAACACACAAAAAAGATGATAACTTTATAAATTCAAAATACTATAAAACAAATAAATCGAATATTCCATTCTTAATTCTTTTTTCTCTCTAAAAATATAGTTGCAAGTTTATTTATAAGAAAATTTCATTAATTCTTTATTTTTTATTCATTTATTAATTATAGATTGATAGATTTAAATATCCAGGTTAAGTTTTAAAGAATTTTTTATGCATTGTTCTTAAGATAGGGGACTTGATTTAGGCACTACTTATAATTTATCTAAAATAGAGGCATGTGTATTATGTTAGAAAAAACAACTATAGACTTCAATTATTTTTTACTTCAAACTTTTAGAAACACACGAACGTTCAATTTATAAAGATTGCTCTCAATTTTTTTTTTTAAAATCTAATTTTATTTTTGAAAAAACCCATCTCACCATATTTATCATGTCTTACTTGGCATGATAAAAATTTTTATCCTTAAAAGAACCAATGTCAATGGGAATAAGATTTCGTTCCGTAAACACAGACATCCAATATTTAAAAAAAAATTATATTTTATGGGATAAGAGGATAAAGTTCATTACTCCTCTACATATACATTGAGTTATATAAAGTTATTCAAAAATTACATGTTATGGTAATAAGATTTCATTTTCCTAAACATCCACATTCAAAAACAATTTTTTAGAGGTTCGAGCGAAAAAAATATACCTCACCTCATCCAGAGCCCTCTTCATAAAACACAACAACCCTTTTTCCATATTCAATGATTCTAGACTTAATGTAAAAATCTTTTTGACAGCATAATTTTAAAATTGTATTATTTCCTTTAAATACTTATAAGCTAAAGTTTTTATAATTCCAATTTATTTTTGTTAGCTAACTATTACAATTTTTGCTTGTTATTTGGTTACTTCAAGAAGTCATTCTGGCCAAAACATTTCCTCTATTTAAATCATTTTCATGATTTAGGACTTAACTCTTATACCCCTGATGTTCATTTAGATCTCTCTTATAATTAATTCAAGCGGTAGCTAAATTTAGGATTTTTTAATTCCTTATAAGTATATCTCCATCTTTTGCTCTGGAATAGCAAAAGCTTAAGTATGGGGGTATTTGATAAGTTATAAATATTCGTACTATTCCTTATTTATTTAGGTCGTTTAAGTTTGTTTTTGATATTTTTAGTTACAATTATTCAATAAAATGTTCCTTTTTTGAATAAACTATTCTAACTTAGCTTTAAATTTTTTTTTCTAGAAATTTTGAGGAAAAATAAAAAAAAACAATGTGCACGCCCGTGTCCATTGGGTCATGCCCGTGACCTGAACATGGTACTTTGATTCTAGTAGAAAGTTATTGTCTGCAATGATAAAGCCAAGTCACACCCATGTAGGATCTGGCATGCCCGTGTCACGCCTCTCGACACTCAATTCTTCCAGTTCGACGATCGATGCTCAATGCTTCCAGTCGACGATCGACGCTTGACAAATTGTCTGACACGCCCACGTCGATTTGGTCATGCCCGTGACCACCAACCATTCTAGATAAGAAATTGCCAGTGATGCAAGGACTCAACGCTTTGTAGTCACGCCCATGCTACACGCACGTGACCGCAGGGTCACGCCTGTGACCTCCACGTGGAATGCCTCGAAGTCAACAACCAATAAATTCTCGGCTTCAACTTAGCGCCAGTACTGACACTCCCCCTTACATGCCCGTGACCGGGGTGTGTAATTCGATATTTTTGCCTATAAATAGATGTTTGCTGTAAGGTCCAAGGGTTCAATCTTTTGATCCATTTTGCTATTGGGCTGCTGCTAGGATGCTTTTTGTGCTATGTAAGGATTATTTTCCCCCATCCTCTTTGTATTTGTTTTAGCTTTTGTAATCAGACTTTCTTCTTAATATAATTTGTTAGTTTTTCATCCTTATATTGTACTAGAATGCCTTTGAGTGCCTCTATGTCAGCAATCTTCTGTATCTTCATTTTTATTTTTATACGTGTGTGTGTGTGTATGAGTTAGCTTTGTGGATTTTATGCTTTCAAATCATCAAATTGCTTAGCTTCATTTTAGATTTTCTAAAATTTACTAGGCATTATTATAGCTTTTTTTATCATATTCCTTAGATTGGTTTAGATTTAGGATTTTTGTGCCATTTTTTATTCATCCTTATGGATTTGTAAATTGGTTTCAAAGTGGTTTTTATTTCTCTTTAACTTAGATTTTCCTTTTTTAGCATGTAAAACTTTTGCTTTTTATTCACTTTCTTCCACTTTTTAAACATTTTAACAAAGTTATAAGAATTGATTAGATGTTAAATATCCTTTTCAAACCCTTTGATTTTCACATTTATTTACAAACTCTTTTGCTCCAACAATTTTTATATCTACTTTTTATGCATTTCCAGCAAATTCTAACGATAAAACGTAATCATTTTAATTTTTCAATCACCTTGTTTTTCTCCTTTTTGCTTGTGTGTGTGAGAGTGTATGAGTTAGCTTTTTCTTGCTTTACTTTAAGTTGTGTGTGTGTGTGTGTTTATGAGTTAGCATTTACCTCTTAACTTTCACGTCTACTCATTTAAGTGGGACTTGTCATTTCCCGTCTACTCGTTTGAGTAGGACTTGTCATTTACCGCCTACTCGCTTGAGTAGGACTTATAATTTACTGCTATAATTTCCCGCCTACTTATTTGAGTAGGACTTGTCATTTCCCGCCTACTCGTTCGAGTAGGGCTTGTCATTTCCCGCCTACTCGCTTGAGTAGGACTTGCAATTTACCGCTTTAATTTTTCGCTTACTCATTTGAGTAGGACTTGTCGTTTCCCACCTACTCATTTGAGTAGGACTTATCATTTCCCGCCTACTCGTTTGAGTAGGACTTGTCATTTCCCGCCTACTCGTTTGAGTAGGACGTGCAATTTACCGCTTTAATTTCCCGCCTACTCATTTTAGTAGGACTTGTAATTTACCGCTTTAATTTCCCGCCTACTCGTTTGAGTTGGACTTGTCATTTCCCGCCTACTAGTTTGAGTAGGACTTGTCATTTCCCTCTACTCATTTTAGTAGGACTTATCATTTCCCGCCTACTCGTTTGAGTAGGAATTATCATTTCATGCATACTCGTTTGAGTAGTACTTGTAATTTTCAGCTTTAATTTCCCGCCTACTTGTTTGAGTAGGACATGTCATTTCCTGCCTACTCGTTTGAGTAGGACTTTTAATTTAAATTATGCAATTTTCCCTTTTTATTACTTAGCTTTTTTTCTTTATTATGAGTTTGGCTGAGTGTGTGCATTTATCTCTTTTTTAGTGGCTTTTCTCATTCTAATGTAAGAATATTCCATTTCTTCTAATTTTTTTTTGTAACCCTTCAGCGTTTAAGTTAAGAACTCACGCCTCACCAAACTCATAAGCCTTCCCCATTCCGATGAGTGGCTAATCGCTTTTAGCCCTCGACATCCAAGAGCATTCAGACATAAAAAATGTTTTTCAGTAAATAAAGGTCTTGTTTTTCTATTTAATTAAGAACTTAAGGTTTACGTATATGATGCGTAGAACCACATATCGATGTGTGTGCTCTATTTCCATTATCCATACGCTAGCAAGCCGAGAGGACGTGCGTATGGACTGATCACCCTTGGGTAAAGAGAGCTTCGTACTAAACCTCGAGAGAGGAGGCGTAGAATTCTTCAGGATTGGGTTCCCCCCAATAGCGGGGTTCTTAGCATAAAGCGATCTTAATGTTCAGGATTGAACGATAGTCCTAGCGATACTCCTGCACCTCCATCTGTACAATGCCTCAGAAGGGGCTGAAAGATCTTATTTTCAAGGTAGCTAGCAAATTAGAGTGGGGGGGTGGTGAATAGGTCTGCTTAGATCTTTTGATAGTCTTTATAAATCACTTGATTATTTCTTTTAGCTTTCAACTTATAATGATCTAGAGCTTGTCTTTAGCACCTTTAGTTATGGAAATTAAAACCAAACACAGAAAAGCACACAAGTATTTTATAGTGATTCCCCAAAATTATGGTTACATCCACTCTCCTCCCACCTTGCTAACTTCCTGTTAGTCAAGGCACTTCTCCAAACAAATGCTCTTAGGAGCTTACACCTCAGATAACTCAGGATCTCTTAGTCTCATCCAAGACTTACACCTCATCCATAAAGGCCTATGCTCAGTGATACAAGTATCACCTACCTTAGGAACTTAAGCACTACCACTCAGGCTATGGAGGATAGCCCTACCTCAGAGCAGGCTTGCTCCTACAATTCAGAGAGACACTCTCCTATAATTCAGGCAAAACTTCCCTACTTCTCAATGAGTAAAACACACCTACCTCATAGAGCAGCACTCTCCTACAGCTCAGGCAAATTTGTCCTACCTCATACCCAAAGTTCCTACACCTCAAATCTAGAAGGATCCTACAAAAAGAAATAGTTTTATAACTTTAACACAGAAAAATTTCTCTGTGTCAACCACTTGAGCAGAAAACTTTCTGCTCCAACTCTCCTCACAGCAGGGAAAGGATTTATTGGAGGAACTCAAAAGATAACTTCTGAACTTGCTACTGAAAGCTAAAGATCTTTTGATCTTGAGTCTTCAAACAGCTCACTGAACTTGCCAAAGGATGAAGGTTCTTCTTTATTAAAAACAGATTCTGAATCTGCTGTGGTAGATGGAGAGTTGCACAGCTAACTGAACTTTTCTTGCTAGAGAGCTTCAAGCTTTTCACATGCAGCAATGGCGAAGGAGATGAAGATGGCTTCAATCCTTTTTGAATAATGTATACCCTAAAAGTTGTCTTTGTCTTGGACCTATCTTTTCCTTTTGTTGTTCGTCGATCAATGTCTCTTAGAGATCGTTGGGCCCCACCTGCAGCTTCCAGCTATGCCTTGCATTAACGGAATAAGACGTACAGTAGCTTCACGACAAGTTTTGTCGAGTAGTGTATCTTCCCCGGGCCTGATTTCACCTTAGTTGACTTTGTCGATTTTGGTGACGTCAGCACCTGTGGACTTAGCCAAAATCGAGCATCAGAGAATAGGCATTGAGTGAGTATGCATCACTCAACGCCAAAATACATGGACAGACTCACTGTCTCTCGGCATTGAGTGAGTAACCTTCCCTCAATGCCAAACATAATTCGATACCGAAAGTTATTCCTTCATCGATATTTTTCAATCTATTTTCAGCACTTTCTTATAGCCTTTTTAATTAGTTAATCCGACAACTAAAATTTTTCGGTAAGATAATAGTCCTTCTGAGAGGAGTAGAGATAATCAACCTATTCCGGAGAAATTTATGATCTCGATATTCCCCCGAATATCTTGTATTACTTGTGATAGGTGCACTTGCCTCCTCGCTCGTCGCGTGAAATCCAAAATCAGCATACTCGTTAAATATATCTGAGCTCGGGCTTCATGCGCATCAAGTTTTTGGCATCATTATCAGGGACATTCGTGTTGTTATTTCGAATTTTGGAGTCCATTACTTTTACCTATTTTTCTAAAAACTTAAAAAAACTTAAAAACTCTACTTAAAATCCCAAAAATAGAGTTAAATATTTATTACATATTTTAGGGTGTATGACCCGTGGGCAACCTTAGGAGTCTGAGAATTTTGATTTCGATCATGAGATCGAATGCTCACTCGCGCGTATTTGATCATAAAGCCGAAATCCCTCTTTAGACCCCGAAGAATCTGTCGGAGAACACTCTGCTATTTTTATGGTCGACCCTAATCCGAACACGGCCGTAGAGCATACAATGTCTTATTACCCCCGACCAAATTTGGACGATACTAGGTCAAGTTTTGTTAGCCCGATGGTGGCAAACAATAATTTCGAAATAAAATCTACCATTATTCAAATGATCCAAAACGCCGTGCAGTTCGATGGACTGCCTGATGAAAACCCAAACGTCCATTTTTCTAGTTTTCTGGAAATCTGTGATACTTTTAAAATTAATGGTGTCACTGATGACGCTTTTCGCTAGTGCCTTTTTCCATTTTTCTTAAAAGCCAAAGCTAAAGCGTGGTTGAATTCCCTCCCGCATGGATGCATCACCACTTGGGTCGAGCTTGCGGAATGGTTCTTGACGAAGTATTTTCCGCCCGCCAAAACTGCAATGTTGCAGGCGGACATTTCTTCGTTTGTATTGAACGGTTTCGAGTCTTTATTTTAGACTTGGTAAAGGTTTAAAGAATTCCTCCGCAGATGTCCGCACCACGTGCTGCCAGTGTGGTTACAGGTCCAAATTTTCTATAATGGGCTCAACTATCAGACGCGTCAAATGATTGACGTGGCTTCCGGGGGTACCCTAAATAATAAGACCCAAGAGGCTGCCTAAGCTCTTATCGAAGAGATGGCCATGAACTCCTACCAATGGAATGTCCCACAGGGACGTCCCAAGCAGGCGGTCGGCCTCTTCGAAGTGGAAGCCACTGCCCACCTAGCCCTTCAAGTTGAAAGGATGACGAAACAGGTGGAGGAGATGTTTGCTGCCTCCTCCTGTCCGCCTTGGGCGATTCCCTCTAACATCATTATAGTCGAAGAGTTCGTAAACTACGTGGGAAATCCTGGGCGATCTTCCTTCAACCCCAACAACAACCCTTTTTGTAATAACTATAATCCGGATTGGAGGAATCACCCCAACTTCTCATGGAGCAACGCGAACAAAACGCAGTTCCCGCCCAATTCTTTTGCGCCCGGATTTCAGTCGCCTCCCCCTCTTCTAAAACCCTCCCCGATGGAGGAAAATTTGTCTAGATACATAGCGTCCAACGAGTCAAATATCCGGAACTTCACCGGATCGCTAAAAAACATAGAACCCCAGGTTGGACAGCTGGCGCGGATGATGTCCGAGCGCATGCTTGGGGCACTACCGGGGAACACGGAGCCCAATCCTCGGGAGAATATAAATGTTATAACACTCTGTAGCGAAAAGGAGGTGCTCGATCCAAAACAGATCGATCAGCAGGTATATATTTCACCACCGACCCCTCTTCCCCCTTCTTCGGTTATGCCGCATTTACCAATTTTAAATGACAATATTTTTTTAAAAATGCCATTGCCATATCCACATAAGCTAGATAGTGAGCATAAGGACGCACAGTACAACAAAATTATTTTATTATTAAAACAAATTTATGTTAATGTTCCCTTCTACGAGGTAATCACACATATGCCTAAGTATGCGAAATATTTAAATGAACTTCTTTCTAATAAACAAAAATTATATAATATTTCGCAAATCTCTCTCAAGGCAGACTACTCAGCGGCTCTTACTAATAAATTGCCTCTTAAAAGAAAGGACCCGGGGAGGTTTTCCATCCCGTGCCTTTTTGACAATATATTAGTAAAATACGCACTTGCAGATTTAGGTGCGAGCATTAATTTTATGTCATCCTCTCTCTTTCAAAAATTAGGTTTGGGCACTCCGTCCCCTAATATTATGCGTATCCAATAAGCGGATCGCTCTGTTAAGTTCCCCGTCGGGGTAGTGGAGGACGTTCTTGTCCGAGTTGATAAGTTTATTTTTCCGGTAGACTTCATCTTCTTAGACATCGAGGTGGACATCGATGTACCAATTATACTTTGTCGCCCTTTTCTCGCCACTTCCCGCACATTAATTGATGTGAGTAACGGTCGTCTCTTCCTTCGGGTAGGAGATGATGAAGTTGTTTTCTCTATTAACCCTCCACAGGAGACTCTTCATCGAGCGGTAACTTTTGTTATAATTTAGATACCTATTTCAGAGATTATTTTCCCCTGTTTTCGAGTCTACGCTTTTAAATGACTATATTTTTGTGCTAAAAACTTTAACTGCAAAGAGGATAACTCTACAAATTTGTCTTTCGAACCTTTTGGATCGAAAGACATTAAAATTAAAACCTCGTTAGAAGAACCGCCCTGTCAAGATCTCAAACCCCTACCCGAATCACTCAAATACGCCTTTTTGGGAAAAGATGATACCCTTCCAGTTATAATTTCTTCGCATTTGAGCGATTCAGAGACTTCCGTTTTATTGGAAGTTTTGCTTAAACTTCGCCACACAATTGTGTGACAAATTTTTGATTTAAAGGGGATTAACCCTTCTTTTTGCACCCATAAGATCTTCCTAAACGATAATTGCCGCAAAACCATTAAGCCGCAGCGACGTCTTAATCCAAACATGAAAGAAGTCATTAATGCCGAAATCATAAAATTATTAGATGCGGGGATCATTTATCCCATTTCGGATAGTGCTTGGTTTATTCCAATTCATATCGTGCCCAAGAAGGGTTGTCTTACCGTAGTGGAAAATGAGCATAATGAACTCGTCCCAACTCGTACTATTACGGGTTGGAGGGTGTGCATCGATTATGGAAAACTAAATGATGCCACCTGTAAAGATCATTTCCCACTACAATTTTTAGACCAAATTTTGGAGCATTTACCCGGTCATCCGTACTTTTGTTTTCTTGATTGTTTATCGGGGTTTTTACAAATTCCCATTTCCCCTAATGACCAAGAGAAAACAACTTTTACCTTCCCATTTGGCACCTTCGCATACCGAATAATGCCATTTGGCCTCTATAACGCGCAAGCTACATTCCAAAGATGTATGTTGGCGATCTTTTACGAGCTGGTAGGAGACATTTTGGAAGTATTAATGGATGACTTCTCTATTTTCGGATGCTCATTCCCGACTTGTCTTTGTAATTTAGATCGTGTCCTTCAGCGATGCGAGGACACGCATCTTGTTTTAAATTGGGAAAAGTGTAACTTTATGGTTCGAGAAGGTTGGTTCTCGGCCATAAGATTTTGTATAAGGGAATGGAGGTCGATAAGGCCAAGGTTGAAATTATCTAAAAACTTCCCCTGCCTTCTAATGTTAAATCTATTAGAATTTTCTTAGGCCACGCGCGCTTTTATAGACATTTCATTCAAGATTTTTAAAAAATTACAAAGATGCTTACTTGCCTCCTGGAAAAGGAATCAAATTTTCACCTTAGTAGCGAATGCAAGTCCACTTTTAATTTGATAATGCAACAACTTATTAATTCCCCTATTTTAGTGGTGCCCGATTGGTCCCTTCAATTCGAGATTATGTGCGACGCTAGTGATATTGCTGTAGGTGCCGTTCTTGGGCAATGCATAAATAAATATTTTCATCCTATTTATTACGCTAGCAAGACGCTCACTTCCACACAAGGTAGTTACACGACAACGGAAAAGGAACTTTTAGCCGTCGTTTTTTGCATTTGATAAGTTTCGCTCGTATATAACACTATCTAAAGTTATCATATTTACCGACCACTCTGCCTTAAAATATTTCTAGCTAAAACGGACGCCAAGCCACACCTTCTTCCATGGATCCTCCTCCTACAAGAGTTTGATTTGGAGATCCGGGATAAGAAGGGCGCGAAAAATTTAGCCGCCAATCACCTCTCCCGTTTAGAAAATCCTGGTGTGGAAGTGCTCGTCGAATCTGAAATAAATGAAAAATTCCTCGAGAAACTCCTCCTAGCCATTCATAATATTTTGTCTTCTTTGCCTTGGTTCGCAGATTTTGCTAACTACTTTGTAGCGTGGGTGCTTACAAAAGACTTTTCAAGCCAGCAAAAGAAGAAATTCTTTTCTGACTTGAAAATTTTCTTTTGGGAGGTCACTTTACTTTTTTGTATCTGTACGGACCAGGCGGTCCGAAGATGCATCGGGGGTGTGAAGTTCAGGCAAATACTTAGGCACTGCCACGAGGGCCCGGCTGGTGGGCATTATCAAGCAAACCAGACTGCACGGAAGGCGCTAGAGGCGGGCTTCTTTTGGCCCACTCTCTTCAAAGATGCGCACAATTTTATGTGCTCCTACGATAGCTGTCAGCAGTAGGGTAACATCTCTCGTCGCGACGAGATGCCCCAGAATTTATTTTTAGAGTGCGAAGTCTTCGATTTGTGGGGCATTGATTGTGTTAGCCCCCTACCTCCGTCTTTTATAAATAATTATATTTTTGTGGCGGTCGACTACATATTGAGGTGGGCAGAAGCGCAAGCTCTCCCCAATAACTGTTGATGCGCGAAAAGCGAAGGCGGAAACGAGCACCAGCAGCTAACTGTTCGAGCACTTGGGGAAGAAAGGAAAAACAAACTGCGAGCAGCAGTCTACTTGGCGGACTAGAAAAGGAACAGAAAAGCAAGAACCGTGGAGCACGGCAACACCAGACTTCGCCCGTCGCGGCCTGAATGCCTCTCCTGCGACGGACTTACTTTTGATTGCAAAGAAGGGGTTACAAGAAGGGAAAAGCAAAGCAAAGCAGAAAGCAAGCTGGGGATCGCAAAGCCAGAGATTCGAGTCCGCAGCCTTTAATAAGTGGGCTCCTGGGCTCGAGTCAGTATGCTTTGAGTGCACCACTTCACCCTATTTATAGGCTGGGGGCCTGCCCAAGCGGGCAGGGCTAAAATAACCGGCTGCCCGGGGTACAAAAGAGCCTTGCAGCGGTGACGGGAATCAAAAAAGAGAAAGAACAAGCAGTCCGCGCGGGACCGGCGGACTGGGCCAGCGAGCTGGAGACCTCCCTTGGTCGCATCGAGCGCGGTCCTTTCAGATTAGTTGCGACCTGAGTGACCTGGGCGGCCTGACTCGGAGCTCGCCGGCCTGAGCTTGACTCGTCGATGGGAGGTCGTCGATCTAGCAGAGCTGGGAACCGAGGGCGACCTGAGCGGATTGATAGCTGGAGTCCGCCTAGGTGACGGACCACGACAACTGGTGAGCTGGGCGAACTGAGTACTTGAGTTCAGCGAGGGAAGGGCAAGATGCCTAGCTGGAAATGTTGCGGATTCTGGGTTTAACATAATCCCCGCACATTTTTGAGTTTTGGAAAATTCCGAAAATGTTTCCTTAACCGCTGAGTCTGCAACTATCATTAATGCTGTTTGTGCTATAAATACTGCCAGAAGCCCTGTCCTCTGTCAGAATTGTCTGCGCGATGGGTCGTTACTCACCACTTGCGGTCTCAACTTTCCAGTCCGGCATGACAAGGCAAGGATCCTTCTTCGGCAACCTTGCTGCTCCGATTGAGAAGCCGAAAGCGAGTTCCCGGCCTAAGAAATCGAGCCATCGAAAAGATGTGCCTGCCCTCCATCAGGGGGAGAGTTCAGGCCAGGTGAAGCAAGATCCAGTCCGCGATACTGAAAAGACTGCGAATGCTCCTCTAAGTCTTCTACGGGAGAAACCGAATCCGCCCTCCGTTTCTGACCAAAACCCTGCGAACTCTTCCAGCATGGAGGTGCATCGCTCTCCTTCCGGGACTATCATGCTGCGGATAGACACGGATAAGGAAGTTTCATCGTCGAAAGTCCAGCAGCAGGGGATCGAGGAGAAGCTTCCTGCTGGCGAGCCGATAGTGGAAAGGGGAGAGGAGGTTGCCGAGGAGCGAGCTATGGAGTCCGCCGAAAACGCGGCTAAAAGTTCCATCGAAAAGCAAGTTGTAGAGCCAGTATCTTCCTTGGCGCTGGTTGTCGCTGCAATCTCAGTTCCCGAACCAAAGCCGGTCGTCATCGACTTAGAGAAGACTCCTGAGAAGAAAAAGAGGAAGAGAGATAGTAATGCCGCCGAGCGGGTAGAGAAGAAGCTGAAAGTTAGGAAAGAGAAAAATATCTCCAAGCGGACTGGAGCTGCGAGCTTGCAGCATAAGCCGCGAGAAAAGGAAGTCCAAGATGATCTCGTCACCCCCGATCCTCTGCCCGCAGAAGGTGATCCCCCTTCCACGCTCAGCTTATCAACCACTGAGATACTCGACTCTATAGATAATGATCAGCTTGCGAGTATAAATCGCTCTCTACTGGAGGTGCTGCAGCCTGATAACGCAACTAGAGGAGAAAATCTTGCCGACCCTTCTTCTTTTCTTCCAGCTAAAGAGAGGGAGAAGACCGAGGAGCAACTCGCAATGATGAAGGCGAAGGTTAAAGCGGCCTTGGAGAAGCTCGTGGTGGATAAGCGGGCTGAGGATCTTCGGATTGCTGCCGAGCTGATGCGATCTGGTAAGTTGCAGCCGGCGACCAAGCGGTTTCAGAGCTCTTGGTTGTACAAATCCCCTCCACGAAAGTCGCGGCCAGTCAAGATCCTTACAGAAACTGATGACATAGTCGCCTCGAGCAGATCGTTGTCCGAGACAAGAGCAATAGTCTGCCGAGAATGGAGGCGTCGCCTAGAGGCTTTGATCCGGAGCGCGTGAGGCGACCTATCCTTGATAGTCGCCAGATCGCCGCGAAGATAACCAAAAGTGAATAAAAACCTTTCCCCTTTTTTCTTTTTTTTTGGGGCTATTGCGGCTTGGATACTGAGGCGATTTTATTTTCTTTGTTGCAGTTCAGAAGTCCACGCCTGATTCTGTCGAGGTCGGCGAGATCGTGCCCACGCCACCAAATGTGTCGGAGGCTGCGGCGCGGACTGCTGATGAGCTCGCACAGGAGGAGCTGCCTGCTAAAGAAGACAGCGCACTGTTAGCGAAGAAATATGAGGAAGAGTTATGCGAGCTTCGAACTGAACTAAAGAAAAGCAAAGCGCGGGAAAAGATCCTAGAAAGCGAGGTCGCCGGCCTTTCATCCGCACTCGAAGGAGCGAACAAGGAGAAAAATCGATTGAGCGGAGATGTCAGCCATTATAGGAATAAATATTTGGCTTTGGCGAGAGAAGGAAAAAAGCAAGTAAGCGAAGCCACTGGGGTGAGGTCACAAACATCTCAGCCTGCTGTGGGGGAGGGATCAGCCCCTGCGGCAAGCGGGCAGCCCACGGTGGTCGCAGATCTAACCCCGGCAGTTCAATTAATTCCATTTCCGCGGGTAGTCAGAGACATGGCTCATATGCACCGCACCTTCAATAATATGCACCATCTGGTTTCCCAGCTCTACTGCGAGATCTTGCGAGGAAGCGACCAGGTTGCTCATGTTGGAATGGAGGAGGAGGTGCGACCTGCTCTGAGAGACCGCGGAAGGCGCTAAGGCCTAAACATTTGTTTTTTATTTTTTAAGCTGCTGTATAATATTGTTGATGAACATCTTTGTTGTATGATTGTATCTGTGCTGTGATGCTACTCTGCTTGTTGTATACTATTATTTTTTCAGATAATCCCGTTATGGAATGTAAGTTATGCGGGCTGGCGTTTTATTGGCAAACTGCGGTTTATGCGGATTTCCTGTGAGTTTGCAATTATTTGCAGGGAAAACAGGGAAGAAGCGAGCTGAGCGGACTGGCTTTGAATCCGCAAAGCTTGAGAAATATCTGATATTGTAGGGAAAACAGGGAAGAAGCGAGCTGAGCGGACTGGCTTATCGATCTGAGCGGATTGACGGCTGTCATGTCAGACGGTTTTTATATAAATAGGGTCGTCATTCTCTTTTTGTATAGAAAACAGTGGGAGCTGAAGCCTTGCGGTCTGAAAACATGGTATCCACACGCACTGAGGCCGCAGCCGCCTTCCATGCTGCTGAGCATAAAAGGAGTAGGCTAACCGAAGTCGACCTGGAGGCTTTCTTGGAAGTTCATATGGCGGGCTCGCCCGTACTCGCGCGGCTCCCCGAACACCACGAACGACTGAACTTTTCAACCGCTACCCAGCTCGCAGTTCCAATAGATCATTTTGACTGTGGGTTCAAATTCCCCCTGCTCTGGGAGGTCGCGGAGATCTTTGAGCATTATGGGGTGGTTCCGGGCCAGCTTGCCCCGAACAGTATGGTTGCTATCTGCAGTTTCATTGCTTACCTGCGAGCTGAGAGGGTTGAATTTTCCTTGAAGATTTTTCAGGAAAATTTTCTCTGTCCGCTCCATCACTCCGACGGGAGACCGTGAGTACAAAGGCATCATCTACTTCTACTGCAGGGGAATGAAAGTTGTGGGCTTGCCGAACAAGATCCACAACTGGACCTCTAGGTATCTTATCTTTGAAGGCGACCTGGGGTTCCTTCATACCAATCCGCAGCTGCGCGTAGACGCTGACTTCAAGAGCGTGCGGCTGAACGATGCCGAGGCCGCCATTGTCAAGTTCCTTGATGGAGCGAGGCTGGATGTCGACTATTACATCCCGCTGCTGCCTGGGCTGGATACTGTTAGCCGCCAAGAGAGTAAGTCTTGCGACATTCATTTGTATCCGCAACAACCTGGGAATTTTAGCTAACTTTTTCTCTTGCAGCGACCCTGGCGGTGCCCGCAAATCTGCCCATTGCGCCTGCCGGACAGACTCCTACACAAGGGGAAAGGAGAAAAGAAATCGCAAAAAAGAGGAGGGAAGATGGAGACCCCGCCGCGGGTTACTCTTCCGATGGCAGCTTCAACATTGCGGGCTTCGGCGAGAAGCAAAAGGATCTGAGGGGCAACCCCATGATCCACTGGCATGAGAAGAAAAAGTATGTCCGCCTATCAACGGCTCTTCCCTCCTGGAGGAGTCCGCGCCCATCTCGCCATGCCCACGTCGCCCTGTCCGCCTTGTACGGGAAGCAAAACCTTCGCGATCTGCAAGGTGTGGCACCTGATGACCTCCCCCTTCTCGCTGCGCAGGCCAGTGCGAACTCCGCCGTCACCAACCACTTCTTAGGCAGGCTTACGCGCGAGCTGCTTAGGGACAATGCGCGGCATAAGAAGGAAAGCCATTCGCTGAAAGAAAGGAATAAGCGACTTGGTGTAAAAGTTAATCAATATAAAGAAGACAAGGTCGTAAGTGCTTAGTTAATCGCCATTAATCTCGCTTATCTTTCGCGGACTGATGTTTTGATTTCTTTTGCAGACCGCATATGAGGTGACCAACCCAGACTTTCAAAAGGCCATGTTTCCTTTTGTAAAGGAAAGCGTCGAGGTCGCAATCGAGTGCGTTATCAGCGATGGGTACGCGAAGGCTGGGGTAGACTCTATTCCTTTACTGAAGCTTTTCCCAGAGCTAAAGGATAAGGTTGCCGAGTTCGAGCGAGCTGCCAAGGGGAAAGCGGTTGCTGAGGATGTCGAGGAGGAGTCCGCTGACGAGGAAGCCGTTGAAGACGTGGCCTCAAGTCAGCAGCAAGGAGGTCAGTCGGATCAGTCCGCTAACTCCGGCTCTGGTGAGAGCAGCACGCGAACAGAACCCTCAGCCGCTTCTCACTCTGATGACAGCAGCAGCAGTGACTCAGGCGGATACTCGCCTATAGTGGATGTGGATGGGTCGAGCCCGGAGAAGCCTGCGGACAAGAAGCAGAGGACAGAATAGGAATATATATTGTAATTTTTTGGTTTTCTTTAATGTAAGGGGGCGGACTCTGTGCGAGCCTGCCAAGACATGTAAATATATTTTTGAATGAATAGAAAAAGGATATTTTTGATCTGAGATGTTCTGCTTTTTTTCCCTTGCTTATGTTTAGAGGTCGCACTTTATATGTAAATCTTTGTCATTGCTTTGCTGTATGTTTAGAGCTTGCTGAAATTGCATAACCACAGCTTGCTGTAATATGAAAATATTCTAAGCGAAGAGAACATGTAAAGCGAACTTGGACGAGTTCGGTTGGCAGTCCGTGTAAGACCCCCTTTTTTTTTTCTTTTTCAAACCCGGGGTCTTAGGCCCAGAACCGCCGCTTTGCAGTGACACCTTCACGTCCTGAAGGGTCATCACCACAAGGCGCCGATTCCGCCGGCCATTTCGATCACAGAAGAGTTGCACAAAAACTGAAGTAAGAACAATGCAGTCCACAATAGTAATATCACATATATATATAATAAAGCTCCACGAAGGGAGTGTCCACAGAAACATCAGAGTACTATAAATACGGGCTTATGCCCGGTACAAAATGTCCTCACTACAAGTCTCTCATGCGGAAGCGAAACAGAATCTACTCAAGGTCGAGACTCACGGTCCCGGCTGTGTGAACTCCGGAGCTAGACTGCCCCATCTCTAGGCGCACCGATCTCTGGGGCTGCTCCTCCATGCTGGGCTCCACGATCCCCTAAATGATGCGGTTCGAAAACCGTTAGTCATAAAGACTAAGCCCTATCATCCCCTACCCCTTCCCCCATGGCTCCTAGGTACCGAGCGGAGAGGAAGAAGGGGAAGGACATGAAGGTAGAGATTAAACATGAAACAGATGGCAGCGGAAACTAATCTAGCAAGTTGTATTAGGTGAGCAGTTAATAAGTTGTTATAATAGGTCTAGCAGTAAGAAAAACAATTATATAAATTAAAACCTTCACTTATGCGAGAACACATAAGCAAAGGGATCTTTTGCAAGGCTCCCATCGTATAGAGTGTCCCATACCACTTATACGTTGGGGTGTCGGTTATCAAACAGCAGGGGTTATTATATGTTGAAAATAACCTTTGATTTATAAACTTGCCCACACAAGCTTATATACCAAGGGGTCGTTTTGCAGGTCCTAATGTATAAGCGTCCCATACCACTTATACTTTAGGTGTCAGGGTTAAATGAATCGATTATGCTATGACATGCTAGTGGGTATGATGAAACATGCAAGTGCAACTCACACACCCGACTCTGTGCACACAGACCTTTAGTTCCCCCTTTCGGAGCCGTTACCTCCCAGGATACCTCCGTAGTGGCAGACGGAAGCGGTGGGTTGGGCCTCGCCCACCTCAAAACCAGTAAAAGCACCACTGGTCTGACCTATCGTACGCCTCAACGCTTGGTGCACTAAGCGGACGCCTGCGTACTCTTGCCGGCTGGCGCACCGGACTTCTGCTGGCGAAGTGCTAATCACCCCGCCGAGTCAACGATATCGGTGTCGGTGCAATCGAACTCCCCGATATCGAAAGACCCACCACCTTAACTTTTCCTATTTTATGCACATGCAAGTTTATCGTAAACACATAAAAACCGAGCCGAAGCTCCCCGGACCATCCGTCCGTCTCCAAACCAACCGAGCCGAAGCTCTCCGGACCATCCGTCCGTCTCCAAACCAACCGAGCCGAAGCTCTCATCATTCTTCCTGTGCCAACAGTGTTTGTGAAGAGTGCAACCCTAGTTACTAAGTTACTCTTGCCAGTTTATTGTTACAGTTTACGTTAGCCCAGGACTGCCCCCGGTATACCCCGTGAAGGGCTCTCAAGGGGCACTAGGAACCAAGACGGTGCATTACGGCCCGAAGTTCCCTTTCGCAAGGCACTTATTGTTATTGGTTGTTTTCCCTTAGCCCGATTCCCTTCTCATGTTACGATAGACTATCCTAGGGTGATTTTTAAACCTTCCACTCCTCGGGAAAAGCGATCTTTCGCCAAACCCGAGCACCTCTTAACTCTAACTATCACCACTACTCACTACTCTTTATATCTTCATCAGATCATGTTCTATTGCATTTCACAATTTACTAAATGCAGTCCGACCTAGGCTACATGTCGAACCGGTTATGCAATGATCGATTACTCATCCAAATGCCCTAAACTATTTACTGGAGACTTATCTTGATATAAATAACCTAAATCCAGAAAATGGAAATTTTCCTAATTTATTTGGCATTTAATTAAATTCCTCGAAAATCTCAAGGGCCACCGGTTTGAACATGAACTATCCTAATTATTCATGCAAGATGTCCAGCAAATTTATGATAATTAGTAGGCTATCTCAGAAGGCTAAACCCTAAGTATCATAATTTTCTATCATCAAAATGACCTGAAAAACTATTTGGAAATAATCTCTAATTTCTATAGTTTATGAATCAAGTACAGAAAATATTCTTCCAAAAATTCTAAATAATTTATGACATGAAGATTAAGGCCTAAAATTTGCACTGGCTAAGTTTCATAATTTTCCAGCAAGTGTTCTATCCATAATAAATTTTTAAACATAAAAGCCCTTTCTATCATTTGTGAATAAAGTACTAGATTTACTCAACATAAAATTCTATAAAAATTCAGGGATCAATGTTCTACTAGTCAAGATCTAAATCCAGAATTTTAGCTGATTATAATTAATGTAAAGCCTCCAAATAATTGAAACAACAAATTGGGCTAATAATTCTTTAACACATGAAGTATAATATATATTAACCACAAAATTCCAGAAAAATTACCATAAGTCTAATACATCCTAAAACTCCCTCCTCCCGAGTTTCATAATTTTTGGATTAGATTTAGTGCTTAAAATAATTAAATTACATGTTTATCCTATTCCAAAATCTCAACTTTCGAGGTACCTAACTACCTCCAATTCCTTCACTATTTCAACCAGAGGGTTTTCATCATATCCTCCCCCTCTCCTCCAAATTTCAAGGGCATACAAGAGCTTTTGCTCCTATGTCCTTCACAAACCTCAAACTCCCACCCGTTGGAGTTGAGCCAATCTCTTAGGGTAAAATCCACCCTAAGCCACACCATGTTACCCAAGAGGGTAGACATAGACTCAACAAATCAGTGGCCAACAACTTCAGCCTCTTTTGAGGAGATTTGTCCACTCCATCTCCAATTGTACTTTTCCCCAAAGTACCCCTCACTAAGACCTATCTAGGACTTGATAATTCCCTATTCAAAACTCGACCAATCGAGTTGAAATTTTGCACAGATCTTAATATTTATGCCAGGGACCACCACCCCAAATTTGGGGGAGTTTGGGCTTAATTTCATCTCCTAATTAATTTTATATTGTTTATTAAATTTTTACAAAAACTTTAGGCAAAAGTTCTCCAAAAATTATCATTTTTGGACAGCCTCTCGATATACATATTATAGACCTCCAGTCCAAATTTCAAGTCATTTGGACATGTTATGAACCGTGGGCAACCATTTTAATTTCTGGTTAACCTAGGTCTTGATCCCACCAAAATGAGTGCTGTGTTCAAACCACTCACCCAAATTGAATAAAATCAATTTTAAATTAAAGTAGACCCCGAGGGCTACAACTTTTGTGTCTGGTCATTTTTCCTAAATCGGCCTCTAAGTGCCTCGTTTTGCAGCCTCAAAAATACATTCAAATAATCTATTTTCATTAAGTAAAATATAACAACCTATGTATTATAATATTAATTCCACTGTTCATCTTCTTCATGAACCCGAACAGACACAGGAAAATATTTTTCCTGTAAGCATTCAGTGATCCATCGCCGGCCGTTCGGTCACTTCCCTGGCCAGCCACCACCACCACCACCTCCGTTGAGGCGATGGCTAGCGGTCGGCGGTGGTTTGGCCGCCGGAGGTGGCGGTTTCCGGCGAACTCAAAATATCTTTTTCATGGTTTTTCCATGAAACGAG
Source organism: Platanthera zijinensis (assembly GCA_039513925.1). Lineage (NCBI taxonomy): Eukaryota > Viridiplantae > Streptophyta > Magnoliopsida > Asparagales > Orchidaceae > Platanthera > Platanthera zijinensis. The sequence goes on from CM077084.1 coordinate 144,048,441, forward strand.
AGATGGATCCGGCTCCGTTGAGCGCGAACCTCCTTTCTAAGAATCCTAAGATCTACCCATGAAAGAGAAGGAGTAGAGGAGGACCTTGTTCGCGGTTTGAAGGCGAGAAGAACGTCGGGGTGCCATGGCGCGGTGGTGGCGTTTGCTGAACTTCTCCTACAGCAAGAACAAGGGTCTGATCCGATTACTTGAGCGTGTAACCTTCTCCTCCGGTTCCAGGTTGGCTTTTATAAGTCAGAAAAGTGGGAAGGTGAATGGTTTAAGCCATTATGGCCATGAAGTTCCCTCCCCGTAATGCTTCGGTTATGATGCAGGGATAAGAAACGGCGGAAACTGAACAGGTATGTCCAGCTGGCGATTTCCTATTGGACCACCCTTTCCTCATTTATTAGGTATTTACAGAAGGAGAACGGCCTGAAATTACTCCTGGTGTAACCTCCCAAGCCAGCATTTATTTCCACGCGCGTTAGAATTATTTCGGCCTGAACCGCCGTTTCGGCCAATGTCACGGGCGTGACACATAAGTCACGGGCGTGACAGGCCCGGGTAGCCCATTCTGGGTTCGACGATCGTCGAACTGAGATCGACGATCGTCAATCGAAGGTCACGGGCGTGACACCTGTGTCACGGGCGTGACAGGCCCGAACGGCAGATTTCTGGTCGACGATCGTCGAATTGAGATCGACGACCGTCGAAGGCTGGTCACGCCCTAGGTCACGGGCGTGACCTCCAGGTCACGGGCGTGACATGCCCGGACGGCAAGTTTCGAGCTCGACGATCGTCGAATTGAGGTCGACGATCGTCGAAGGCTGGTCACGCCCTAGGTCACGGGCGTGACACTCATGTCACGGGCGTGACATGCTCGGGCCGCAAGGTCGACGATCGTCTCACGGCGATCGACGATCGTCGATGGGGTCACGCCCATAGTCACGGGCGTGACATCTTGGTCACGGGCGTGACATGCCCAGACAGCGCGTTCGACGATCGTCTCGTGGAGATCGACGATCGTCGAAGTAGACACGCCCAGGTCACGGGCGTGACGGGCCGGTCACGGGCGTGACCAACCAGTGACCCGCAATGTTGGTCGCTTTATTTCCAATTTTGGGCTTCCTAGGGTTCCGTCACGACCAATCTGACTCTTAGGGGTCTAGCCGGAAATGGGATGTTACAAATCCCAATAAACAAAACAAAAATTTCGTCCCCGAAATTGAGGTTGAGCCTACGGGGATTTCTATCGGAATAAATTAAACTTGTAACATCCCATACGATCCTTCTATTGGGTTCCGGCGACTGTTCGTTTGATAACGAAGGCAATCTCCCCAATAAACAAAAGATTAGCCCCTACCATTCTGATTAAGTGCGCAAGCCTAGGTCCTAGATTTTCCTTATCTAGCCTTAACATTCCAAAACAAGAAGGCAGTCTATAGTATACCGAGAGGTGGTGAGATGTACCTGACTGAACAACTCCGGGTATCTTTGCCTCATCAGATCCTGCGGTTCCCAGGTGTGCTCCTCCTGACCGTGATTTCTCCACAGAACCTTGACTAAGGGGATCTTCTTGCGGCGCAAGATCCGCACTCCTTTGTCATCGATCCGAACCGGCTCCAAGTGAACAGATCGGTCTGAAGCTACCGGCCCTTCTGTGGTCAAAATCCGCTGCTCCGGGCGTAGTAGAGCCCTTCTCAGCGAAGAGATGTGGAAGACGTCGTGTAGAGCTGCCAGCTCTGGTGGCAACTCTAGCCTGTAGGCTAAGGGTCCGATCCGCTCCAGGATCCGGTAAGGGCCCATATACCTAGGGCTGAGTTTCTTCCTCCGACCGCGCACCCGTGAGACTCCGTGCATGGGCCGGATCTTCAAGAACACTCGATCTCCTACCCAGAACTCCACCTGACGATGCCGAGCGTCATAGTATTTTGCTTGTCTGCTCTGCGCCTCCAGCATCCTATCTCTGATCAGCCTCACCTGAGCCTCGGTGTCTTCAACGAAATCCGATCCCAGCATTTTCGGATCCTCGTCCTGAACCCAGGAAAGCGGGGTCCTACATTTCCTTCCATACAAGGCCTCATAAGGCGCCATCCTGATGCTGGACTGGTAGCTATTGTTGTAGGAGAACTCGACCAACGGTAACGTCTTCTCCCACGGCTCCCCTCGGTCTAGTATACACAGCCGTAGTAAGTCCTCCAAGGTCCTGTTGGTGCGCTCGGTCTGCCCGTCCGTCTGAGGGTGGAAGGCCGTGCTAAAAGTCAATCGGGTGCCCAAATATGCCTGCACTGACCGCCACTCCCTGGATGTAAACCGTCCATCGCGGTCCGACACTATCGTCCGGGGCACGCCATGATATCGGACATACTGCTCCACAAATTTCCGTACCAGTACTCCCACCGAATCGTCCTTCCTGATCGGTATAAAGCGGGCCACCTTCGTCAGCCGATCGACAATCACCCAAATCGAGTCGTTCCCTGTCCGAGACCGGGGAATACCATGTATAAAATCCATCGCTATGTCGTCAAACTTCCACTCCGGCACCGGGAGTGGCTGCAATAGTCCTGCGGGGTTCCTGCACTCCGCCTTCACCAACTGACACGCCTCGCAATGGGTCACGAAGTACGTAATGTCCTTCTTCATGCCCGGCCAAAACATCGTCCTCTTCAGATCAGCGGTCATCTTTGTGATCCCCGGGTGCACGGAGTACCGGCTGTAATGCGCCTCCGTCAAGATATCCTCTCGGATCTGGCCTCCTGCGGGTATATATACTCTGCCTCTGAAGTGGAGCAAACCATCCCTCAGGGAATAATCCCCTGTCGAACCTTCCTCCAAAGCTCGGAACATCGGCTCTGCCCCCGCATCTGTCCTCTGTCCGTCCCGAATGCGATCCCGAATATCGTCAATGGCCACTATCGATGCCAGATACTCCCTATACAGATCTGGGTCATCCTCGGACACTAGGGATATCTGCATATCTCTGAATGACTGGACTAGCTCCATAGACATAACCTGGGGCCCAGCTTTGGAAGTGGCCGCTCTCCGGCTCAACGCGTCGGCCACCACGTTTGCCTTCCCTGGGTGGTAGTGCATCTCATACTGATAATCTGCTAAGAACTCCACCCAGCGCCTCTGCCTGATATTCAGCTCCATCTGAGTGTCCACGTATTTCAAGTTCTTGTGATCGGAGAAGATATCGCAGTGGACTCCATAAAGGTAATGACGCCAGACCTTCAGAGCAAAAATGACCGCTCCCATCTCGAGGTCGTGCACCGGGTAGTTCCTCTCATGGGTCTTCAGCTAGCGGGAGGCATATGCTATGACATGTCCGTTCTGCATCAGCACCGCTCCCATCCCTTGGTATGATGCGTCGGTATACACCTGGAATCCCTCCCTTCCGGATGGAAGGGCCAGAATCGGGGCTGAGATGAGTCGGTCCTTTAGCTCCTGGAAAGCCGCCTGGCACTGCGCGGTCCAAACGAAAGGCGTCTCCTTCCTTGTCAAAGATGTGAGGGGGAGGGCAATCCGAGAGAACCCCTCCACGAACTTCCGGTAGTAACCGGCAAGTCCCAAGAAACTGCGTACATCGGTGGCTGTCCTCAGCTGCGGCCAATCGCGAACTGCCCGAACCTTTGCTGGATCTACTGATAACCCGGCTCCGCTGATGATGTGGCCTAGGAAGGCCACCTCCTTCAACCAGAACTGACACTTGCTGAATTTGGCATAAAGGTGATGCTCCCGCAACCTCTCCAAGGTCAGTGCCAGATGCCGAGTGTGCTCCTCCTCCGTCCTAGAGTAGATCAGGATGTCGTCTATGAACACTATGACGAACACATCCAAGTAAGCCTCGAAAACCCGGTTCATGAGACTCATGAACGCCGACGGAGCATTCGTGAGCCCAAAGGGCATCACGGTGAACTCATACAGGCCATATCTGCTACTAAAGGCCGTCTTCGGGATATCCTCCTCCTGGATCCGCAGCTGGTAGTATCCTGATCTCAAGTCCAGCTTCGAGAAATAATGGGCCCCCTCCAGCTGGTCGAATAATTCGTCTATCCGTGGGAGCGGATAGGTATTCCGGACGGTCAGCCTGTTTAGTGCTCGATAATCGATGCACAGGCGGAGTGTCCCATCCTTCTTCTTCACGAACAGGACCGGTGCTCCCCATGGCGAGGAACTCGGTCTGACAAAACCTGCCTCCACCAATTCCTGCAACTGGGTCCGAAACTCTGCCAACTCTTTTGGGGCCATCCGATAAGGGGCCCTAGACGCCGGCTTGGCCCCCGGCACAAGCTGTATCTGAAAATCCTGCTCTCGGTGTGGAGGTAATCCTGGTAGTTTCTCTGGAAAGACGTCAGCGAAATCTCGCACCACCGGGATGTCTGTCACCGTCTCCTTAACTTCCGCCCTCTCAAAAAGAATCTGATAGACCTCCTCTCCCTGCAGATGGGCCTTGACGGCCTGTACCGAAGATAAGAGTATACGAGAGACAGGTCTTATACCTTCAATGGTAATGAAAGAGTACCCGTGTCTCACGGTGATCCTCTTTGCCTGGCAGTCAATCTGGGCATAGTTCCAGTGCAGCCATACCATGCCCAGGATCAGGTCGTAGTCCGTCAGCTTCAAAATCGTCGCTGGAGCCTCGAACGCTTTTCCACCAATCTCCGCCTCCATATTGCAGTGATCCGTGGTAAGGAGCTCAGATCCATCCGGTAGTCGCACCCTCATCCTCGAGCCTGTGAACCGCTCCACACCTTCCAGTCCTTCCACGAACGACTCCGACACAAAGGAGTGAGTAGCTCCAGTATCGAACAGCGTGCGGGCAGGCTTGCCGCTGATGAAGACTATACCTGGGGTGATTAGATATCTTAGGGTTCTATAATGAGTTTTTACTTTCCTTGCTATCAATCTAGTGCGATTCAAAGTTTTAACAACTTAAAGGGGAGATTCTATGAAAACAAAGAAGCATTTCGGCATACCTGCGATGACCTGCTCCGGATTCCGCGGCTGTGCAAGGTCCAAGGCATATACCTGCTCTCTTCCCTGTCTACGATCTTCCCCCTGGTATCCTCGACCATGGCCGCGTCCTCGGCCTCCGTAAAGCTGAGCTGGTGGGCCGCCCTGATGTGCTGGAGGTGGTGCCCCCCTCATGGGGCAGTTCCTCTGAATGTGCCCAATCTGATGACAAAAGTAGCACTCTGGGGGATACGCCATTCCCCCGGGTCTCGGCATCTCCTGCATCCGAAGGGGTGGAGGGGCCAATACCAACTGTTCCCTCGGCTCCGGCCTCACGTCCTGACGAGGCTGGTCCTCTGTCCTCCTCCCCTCTGGTATAGCACCCCGCCGCTGGTCATTCCTTCCTCTTCGTCCCTGATCCTCTGCTGGCCGTTTCCGGCCCCGGGTGGTGTGCCAATCTGCCTCAATCCTTTTGGCCATGTCCAAAATCCGGGAGATGGGCCCGTTAGATACAAACAAGAGGGCCTCCCTCAAGTCCTCACGTAGGCCCTTGTAGAACCTCCTGATATACCCTGCCTCGTCCAGCTGGTAGGAATCTGCGTATCGAGCTAGGTGGTCAAACTCTCGATGGTACTCCACCACGGTCCGAGTACCCTGCTTCAGCTGTAAGAACCGCTCCTCCAAATCATCCCTAGCCGACTGCGGAACGAAATGCTCCAGCAGTGCGGCCCTGAACTCCTCCCAAGTGATCTCCGCAACCTCCCTATCAGCAAATGTCGTGTCCAACAGCGTCTTCCACCACCTCTTTGCATGGGACTCCAGGCAGGAGACAACCAGAGCCACCTTCTCCTCCCATGGACACCGAATCCCGGTCAGCATCTCGTACATGATATCTAGCCATTCCTCCGTCCGAACAGCCGACTCTGTCCCCAGATAGGACGGGGGAGAAAGACCCCGGAAGATGCTGAGCCAGTTGGCCCCCAGATTGGGCTGCGGGACCGGAACCTGCTGGGCCCTGAAGGCCTCCAGAATGGCAGTCAGGGTCTGTCCCATGTCTGACTGAAGGAAAGGGGTGGGGACCGGTGGAGGTGGTGCAACTCCCTGAGTCTGCTGAACTCCGCCCTGTGGCGTAGGCTGTGCTGGAGGCTGCGCAACGAAAACACATGCTGAGAAAAACGTTCAAATATTACCTAAAGGTGGACAAATTATATGTGATCCCCATATGGGCACACCACTGCTTCCGCTGTTTCGTTTGTCCCCAAACTAAACTCGAGCGGGGGTGACCTAGGGTTTGTGGACTGCTACTTCCTTCTGATCGATGTTTCCTCTGATACCACTTGTAAGACCCCCTTTTTTTTTTCTTTTTCAAACCCGGGGTCTTAGGCCCAGAATCGCCGCTTTGCAGTGACACCTTCACGTCCTGAAGGGTCATCACCACAAGGCGCCGATTCCGCCGGCCATTTCGATCACAGAAGAGTTGCACAAAAACTGAAGTAAGAACAATGCAGTCCACAATAGTAATATCACATATATATATAATAAAGCTCCACGAAGGGAGTGTCCACAGAAACATCAGAGTACTATAAATACGGGCTTATGCCCGGTACAAAATGTCCTCACTACAAGCCTCTCATGCGGAAGCGAAACAGAATCTACTCAAGGTCGAGACTCACGGTCCCGGCTGTGTGAACTCCGGAGCTAGACTGCCCCCATCTCTAGGCGCACCGATCTCTGGGGCTGCTCCTCCATGCTGGGCTCCACGATCCCCTAAATGATGCGGTTCGAAAACCGTTAGTCATAAAGACTAAGCCCTATCATCCCCTACCCCTTCCCCCATGGCTCCTAGGTACCGAGCAGAGAGGAAGAAGGGGAAGGACATGAAGGTAGAGATTAAACATGAAACAGATGGCAGCGGAAACTAATCTAGCAAGTTGTATTAGGTGAGCAGTTAATAAGTTGTTATAATAGGTCTAGCAGTAAGAAAAACAATTATATAAATTAAAACCTTCACTTATGCGAGAACACATAAGCAAAGGGATCTTTTGCAAGGCTCCCATCGTATAGAGTGTCCCATACCACTTATACGTTGGGGTGTCGGTTATCAAACAGCAGGGGTTATTATATGTTGAAAATAACCTTTGATTTATAAACTTGCCCACACAAGCTTATATACCAAGGGGTCGTTTTGCAGGTCCTAATGTATAAGCGTCCCATACCACTTATACTTTAGGTGTCAGGGTTAAATGAATCGATTATGCTATGACATGCTAGTGGGTATGATGAAACATGCAAGTGCAACTCACACACCCGACTCTGTGCACACAGATCTTTAGTTCCCCCTTTCGGAGCCATTACCTCCGAGGATACCTCCGTAGTGGCAGACGGAAGCGGTGGGTTGGGCCTCGCCCACCTCAAAACCAGTAAAAGCACCACTGGTCTGACCTATCGTACGCCTCAACGCTTGGTGCACTAAGCGGACGCCTGCGTACTCTTGCCGGCTGGCGCACCGGACTTCTGCTGGCGAAGTGCTAATCACCCCGCCGAGTCAACGATATCGGTGTCGGTGCAATCGAACTCCCCGATATCGAAAGACCCACCACCTTAACTTTTCCTATTTTATGCACATGCAAGTTTATCGTAAACACATAAAAACCGAGCCGAAGCTCCCCGGACCATCCGTCCGTCTCCAAACAAACCGAGCCGAAGCTCTCCGGACCATCCGTCCGTCTCCAAACCAACCGAGCCGAAGCTCTCATCATTCTTCCTGTGCCAACAGTGTTTGTGAAGAGTGCAACCCTAGTTACTAAGTTACTCTTGCCAGTTTATTGTTACAGTTTACGTTAGCCCAGGACTGCCCCCGGTATACCCCGTGAAGGGCTCTCAAGGGGCACTAGGAACCAAGACGGTGCATTACGGCCCGAAGTTCCCTTTCGCAAGGCACTTATTGTTATTGGTTGTTTTCCCTTAGCCCGATTCCCTTCTCATGTTACGATAGACTATCCTAGGGTGATTTTTAAACCTTCCACTCCTCGGGAAAAGCGATCTTTCGCCAAACCCGAGCACCTCTTAACTCTAACTATCACCACTACTCACTACTCTTTATATCTTCATCAGATCATGTTCTATTGCATTTCACAATTTACTAAATGCAGTCCGACCTAGGCTACATGTCGAACCGGTTATGCAATGATCGATTACTCATTCAAATGCCCTAAACTATTTACTGGAGACTTATCTTGATATAAATAACCTAAATCCAGAAAATGGAAATTTTCCTAATTTATTTGGCATTTAATTAAATTCCTCGAAAATCTCAAGGGCCACCGGTTTGAACATGAACTATCCTAATTATTCATGCAAGATGTCCAGCAAATTTATGATAATTAGTAGGCTATCTCAGAAGGCTAAACCCTAAGTATCATAATTTTCTATCATCAAAATGACCTGAAAAACTATTTGGAAATAATCTCTAATTTCTATAGTTTATGAATCAAGTACAGAAAATATTCTTCCAAAAATTCTAAATAATTTATGACATGAAGATTAAGGCCTAAAATTTGCACTGGCTAAGTTTCATAATTTTCCAGCAAGTGTTCTATCCATAATAAATTTTTAAACATAAAAGCCCTTTCTATCATTTGTGAATAAAGTACTAGATGTACTCAACATAAAATTCTATAAAAATTCAGGGATCAATGTTCTACTAGTCAAGATCTAAATCCAGAATTTTACCTGATTATAATTAATGTAAAGCCTCCAAATAATTGAAACAACAAATTGGGCTAATAATTCTTTAACACATGAAGTATAATATATATTAACCACAAAATTCCAGAAAAATTACCATAAGTCTAATACATCCTAAAACTCCCTCCTCCCGAGTTTCATAATTTTTGGATTAGATTTAGTGCTTAAAATAATTAAATTACATGTTTATCCTATTCCAAAATCTCAACTTTCGAGGTACCTAACTACCTCCAATTCCTTCACTATTTCAACCAGAGGGTTTTCATCATATCCTCCCCCTCTCCTCCAAATTTCAAGGGCATACAAGAGCTTTTGCTCCTATGTCCTTCACAAACCTCAAACTCCCACCCGTTGGAGTTGAGCCAATCTCTTAGGGTAAAATCCACCCTAAGCCACACCATGTTACCCAAGAGGGTAGACATAGACTCAACAAATCAGTGGCCAACAACTTCAGGCTCTTTTGAGGAGATTTGTCCACTCCATCTCCAATTGTACTTTTCCCCAAAGTACCCCTCACTAAGACCTATCTAGGACTTGATAATTCCCTATTCAAAACTCGACCAATCGAGTTGAAATTTTGCACAGATCTTAATATTTATGCCAGGGACCACCACCCAAAATTTGGGGGAGTTTGGGTTTAATTTCATCTCCTAATTAATTTTATATTGTTTATTAAATTTTTACAAAAACTTTAGGCAAAAGTTCTCCAAAAATTCTCATTTTTGGACAGCCTCTCGATATACATATTATAGACCTCCAGTCCAAATTTCAAGTCATTTGGACATGTTATGAACCGTGGGCAACCATTTTAATTTCTGGTTAACCTAGGTCTTGATCCCACCAAAATGAGTGATGTGTTCAAACCACTCACCCAAATTGAATAAAATCAATTTTAAATTAAAGTAGACCCCGAGGGCTACAACTTTTGTGTCTGGTCATTTTTCCTAAATCGGCCTCTAAGTGCCTCGTTTTGCAGCCTCAAAAATACATTCAAATAATCTATTTTCATTAAGTAAAATATAACAACCTATGTATTATAATATTAATTCCACTGTTCATCTTCTTCATGAACCCGAACAGACACAGGAAAATATTTTTCCTGTAAGCATTCAGTGATCCGTCGCCGGCCGTTCGGTCACTTCCCTGGCCAGCCACCACCACCACCACCTCCGTTGAGGCGATGGCTAGCGGTCGGCGGTTGTTTGGCCGCCAGAGGTGCCGGTTTCCGGCGAACTCAAAATATCTTTTTCATGGTTTTTCCATGAAACGAGAGATGGATCCGGCTCCGTTGAGCGCGAACCTCCTTTCTAAGAATCCTAAGATCTACCCATGAAAGAGAAGGAGTAGAGGAGGACCTTGTTCGCGGTTTGAAGGCGAGAAGAACGTCGGGGTGCCATGGCGCGGTGGTGGCGTTTGCTGAACTTCTCCTACTGCAAGAACAAGGGTCTGATCCGATTACTTGAGCGTGTAACCTTCTCCTCCGGTTCCAGGTTGGCTTTTATAAGTCAGAAAAGTGGGAAGGTGAATGGTTTAAGCCATTATGGCCATGAAGTTCCCTCCCCGTAATGCTTCGGTTATGATGCAGGGATAAGAAACGGCGGAAACTGAACAGGTATGTCCAGCTGGCGATTTCCTATTGGACCACCCTTTCCTCATTTATTATGTATTTACAGAAGGAGAACGGCCTGAAATTACTCCTGGTGTAACCTCCCAAGCCAGCATTTATTTCCACGCGCATTAGAATTATTTCGGCCTGAACCGCCGTTTCGGCCAATGTCACGGGCGTGACACATAAGTCACGGGCGTGACAGGCCCGGGTAGCCCATTCTGGGTTCGACGATCGTCGAACTGAGATCGACGATCGTCGATCGAAGGTCACGGGCGTGACACTTGTGTCACGGGCGTGACAGGCCCGAACGGCAGATATCTGGTCGACGATCGTCGAATTGAGATCGACGACCGTCGAAGGCTGGTCACGCCCTAGGTCACGGGCGTGACCTCCAAGTCACGGGCGTGACATGCCCGGACGGCAAGTTTCGAGCTCGACGATCGTCGAATTGAGGTCGACGATCGTCGAAGGCTGGTCACGCCCTAGGTCACGGGCGTGACACTCATGTCACGGGCGTGACATGCTCAGGCCGCAAGGTCGACAATCGTCTCACGGCGATCGACGATCGTCGATGGGGTCACGCCCATAGTCACGGGCGTGACATCTTGGTCACGGGCGTGGCATGCCCAGACAGCGCGTTCGACGATCGTCTCGTGGAGATCGACGATCGTCGAAGTAGACACGCCCAGGTCACGGGCGTGACGGGCCGGTCACGGGCGTGACCAACCGGTGACCCGCAATATTGGTCGCTTTATTTCCAATTTTGGGCTTCCTAGGGTTCCGTCACGACCAATCTGACTCCTAGGGGTCTAGCCGGAAATGGGATGTTACAGTCCGCGCTATGCAGAACAGAACCAAGAAAACGACAATCTGCCCACTTGAATAACGAGAATAGGCGAACTAGGCGGACTAGGGTCACCGTCCGCAGATTTTTTCATTTGAATTTTTTCTAAGTAATCATTGTATGCATCGAACAAATTCTGCGGACTGGGCAAATTAGAAAACCGAAGTCCGCACTGCATCAGTCAGCAACATCAGAAATGACCTGTAATTCATAACTAAGCGGGTAGGAGCGGCCGGAGCGGCATTGCTTTCCTCACAAGATTATGGACTACAGAATTAACCAAGGGACGGCAGACTGAGCGGATAAGACAACTGGAGTCCGCACTTCATTAATAAACAATATCAGAAATGACCTGTAATTCACAACTAAGCTGGTAGGTGTGGCCGGAGCGGCATCGCTTTCCTCACAAGGTTATGAATTACAGAATCAACCCAAGGGACAGCGGACTGAGCGGATAAGACAACTGGAGTCCGCACTTCATCAATAATGACAAACCCTGTGAAGAAGAAAGCCGCAGTCTGGAGGCCAAGCAGGTAGGTGCGGCCGGAGCGGCATTGCTTTCCTCACTGGACCTCGAGATCTGTAGTCTCAATAACTCAATTCACTGCCCTCTTGCTTGGAGTACAGTCTAAGTCGATCTCTCGGGCAGGTACGGCCAGAGCGGCATTGCTTTCCTTTGAGATCGACAAGACTGTGGGTCTCCTGCAGGCACTGCTTGAGGGTACCAAGGAGTGTTCGAGGGCTACAACCTTAAGATGATCTGGGGGCAGGTGCGGCCGGAGTGGCATTGCTTTCCTCACGCGATCATCTGGGTTGTAACGATATCCCTTAAGTGGCATGGTAGAGCTGTCCACCACTCTGCTCCTCGATAATGCAGAAGTGGGGTCAGGTACTAGCCGGGATCCGAAATCCAGTATCCTGCCACACTAGAGTTGGTAGGCTCCCACTACACGGTGTGAAATCTCCCCGCAACACGTGGTCGTCGTGGTGTTATGCTGACACCAACGGTTCTAGGGGAGGTTTTTGCTGAACACGGCGATATCTCCTGGTATCAAGCAACTGTCGGGAGTTGCTCGAGGAGGTAAGAAGGTAGGGGCATTCGAAGAAGTGTTAGTATGAGTATTTAGACAAATATCAATTTTGAGAGATTCGTATAATCATAAAATAGAGATTTCAGAGAGAACCGTTTAGAGTTATCCTTGCTCCATATATTTAATTGTCAACACTTGAAACACAAAGATACTTGATAAAAGTGTTAGCAAGGAACTTTTTATTAATAATGAACCTCTTAAAGAGTTTACATAGGAAGAAAAGAAAAGAGGTTCAGGAAAAGAACCGCTTTAGGTCATCTCTGCTCCACGTATGCGGCATATCTTCTCCTTCAAATGTTTGTAACCGATAGGACCCATTCTGAAGTGCTTCCTTAACAATGAATGGTCCTGCCCAACTAGGATTAAGCTTCCCAACTGAGCTGGCTCTTGCAGCAGCATCGACCTTTTTAAGAACCAGATCTCCCACTTGAAAGTGTTTGATCCTTACGTTCTTATCGAAGTAACGGGCCATTCTTCTTTTAACTTCCTCCTGCCTGATAGCAGCCTTGTCTCTGACCTCTTCGATATGCTCCAAACTGAACCTCATCTCCTCGCTGTTCAACTCAAGCCAATCCTCCGTACCTTGCCTAGCAAGCAGTACTCTAGGCGACAGAACTTCAAACTCAATAGGAATCAATGCATCGGACCCGTGAGAAAGCTTGAATGGGGTTTCTCCTGTTGTAGATGAAGGTGTTGTTCTCAGGGTCCAGAGGACTGAGGGAAGTTGATCAGCCCAACTGCCCTTGAGATTTTGAACTTTCTTCTTAAGCAGGTTGAGGATTTGCTTATTAGCTGCTTCTACTTGACCATTGCTTCTGGGATGATGAACTGATGCGAAGCGCAGCTCTGTTCCGATCTGCCTGCAAAAGCCTATCATCTCTGCATTATTGAACTGTGGTCCATTATCGGTGATTATTGCCATAGGGATTCCATGTCGGCAGACTATCTCTCCCCAAATAAAATTCCTCACGACCTGGGTTGTTGTCTTTGCTAGTGCTTTAGCCTCAATCCACTTACTGAAGTAGTCGATCATAACTATAATAAAGTGTCGCTGCCCACTTGCCATGGGAAAAGGGCCAATGAGATCCATTCCCCAAACAGCAAAGGGCCAAGGGGTTGTAATCGATCTGAGAGATTGAGCTGCTTGATGCTGAAGAGGGGCGAATTTCTGGCATTGAACACATTTTCTTGCATAGGCCTCAGAGTCTTTCTTCATTGTAGGCCAGAAGTAACCTTGCCGCAGGATCCTTTTTTCCAACGTTCTTGCTCCCGAGTGACTCCCGCACTCGCCAGAGTGCACTTCTTGAAGAACAGTGGGAATTTCACTTTCTGAAACACATCTTGCCATTGCAGACAAGAAGGTTTTTCTATAGAGAATGTCGGATATCATGTAATAGTGTGCTGCTTTTAACCTGAATCTCTTTTTATCCTTTACTGACTGATGCAGGTTGCTGGTTGATAGGTAGAGAATGAAGGGGTCCATCCAAGAGGAACGCTGATCGATTTGCATTAGCTCTTCTTCCTCCACCGCTGGGTGGAAAAGTTCAGAAGTTGTCCCTCCTGACGAGAGCCCATACTTGGCAAGAACGTCAGCCTCCTCGTTTTCTGTCCTTGGAATGTGCTCAATAGTAAAACTTTTGAACCTGCCAACCTCAACCTTTACCAGCGCAAGATACCTTTTCAACACTGGCTCCCTGGTCTCGAAGTTACCAAGAACTTGTGAAGCCATTACCAGAGAGTCAGTCTTAACGTGGACATGGTCAATTCCAAGTTCTCTTGCAAGTCTCAAGCCGGCCAGTAAAGCTTCATACTCTGCTTGATTGTTAGTTACTGGGAAATAGAACTTGATGGCTTGCTCAAGCTTGACGCCATTCGGGTTTATCAAAACTACCCCTGCACCCGAGGAGTTTCTACCAGAAGCTCCATCCACATAGATGATCCAAGCTAAAAAAGATCTTCCTGCCTGATCCGAGCTAGATTCTGTTGTGTCAATCAGAAAATCTGCAAGTACCTGTGCCTTGATAGCTGTTCTGGGCACATAGGAAATTTCAAACTCGCTCAGCTCAATTGCCCATTTAGCTAGCCTGCCTGAATGCTCTGGTTTTTCTAGCACACTTTTCAAAGGTTGATCCGTAACCACCTGAATTGAATGAGCCTGGAAATATGGACGGAGTCTGCGGGCAGACATAACTAAAGCCAAAGCTAGCTTCTCTAGGATGGGGTACCTTGCCTCTACATCTTTCAGGATGTGACAGACATAGTAAACGGGGAACTGCCTCCTGCTCTCTTCTCGGACCAGGACAGAACTAACTGCTTCAGGACCAACCCCTAGGTATAGGGACAAGATATCCCCCGCTCGGGGGCTTTGGAGTAAAGGTGTCGAGGTTAGCTGCTTTTTCAACTGCTCGAAGGCCAAGGAACACTCTTCTGTCCATTGGAACTTGGACGCTCCCCGAAGAGTTTTAAAGAACGGCGCACTTTTATCCCCAACTCGGGAGATGAATCTCCCGAGTCCTGCCAACCTCCCCCCCAACTGTTGAACCTCTTTTGGTGAACGGGGAGGAGTCATATCAAGGATGGCTTTAACCTTATCAGGATTGGGGGCAAGACCCTCAGGAGTAAGGAGATGGCCGAGAAACTTCCCTTTACTTGCCCCAAAGAAGCATTTTAACAGGTTAAGCATTACTTTGTGCCTTCGCAGAGTGGAAAAGGTCTCTGCTAGATCTACCAAGTGCTGTGGAAAAGACCTACTCTTAATCAAAAGGTCATCTACATACACTTTGAGGTTTCTACTTTTTTTCTCTTTAAACACTTGGTCCATCATGCGTTGATAGGTTGCGCCAGCATTTTTAAGCCCAAAGGGCATCACAAGATAACAATAGCAACCGTCATTAGTGATGAATGATGTGCAAGGGATATTAGGTTTGTGCATTCTTATTTGGTGATAACCAGAGAATGCATCTAAAAAACTCATAAACGGATACCCTACCGCAGAATCAACTAATAAATCTATCCGAGGCAAGGGGTAGAAATCTTTCGGGCATGCTTTATTCAAACGGGTGAAATCTACACACATACGCCACTTTCCCCCAGGTTTCTTAACCATTACAACATTCGAGACCCACTCGGGATACTGAATCTCTTGAACGAAGTGTGCTTTGAGGAGTTTGGCAACCTCCTCTCTGATGGGCTCTGCTAGCTTGACAGCTACATCCCTCTTCTTTTGCTGGACGGGCTTGGCAGCTGGATCAACATTGAGATGATGGCAAGCCACGTCGGGATCCACCCCTGGCATGTCCTCCGCTGACCAAGCGAAGACATCCAGATTCTTCAATAGGCAAGATATCAACTCGGCCTTTGATCTTCTGGTAATTCTGAGTTGATGGAGAGCTTTCTTTCTTCCCCTTCTGCGATGGGGACTTCTTGCATCACCTAGGCCGGTTCTAGGTGAGCACCTTCTCTATCCACAGCAGCTTCTGATGGAGAAGAGGCTTCTTCTGCTGCTGGAAAAGCTGAAGGGGAGACTTCAGTCACGTTAACTGTGCGGAGGTAACACTCTCGAGCCTGCCTCGGGTCGCTCCTGACCCTGCACTGGCGGCCATCTTTGCAGAACTTGATGGCCAAATGATACGTTGAAATGATGGCTCGATACTTGTTCAGCAACGGTCTCCCAAAGATAGCATGGTAGCTGCTCGGAGCATCTATCACTATGAACTGGATCTCTTTGGTCACCCCTCCGAGCACCACCGGGAGTGTGACATTCCCTTCAACCTCCTTTCTTTCGCCCGAGAAGCCATAAAGTGGCCCCTCGGTGGGGAGCAGAGACTTTCCTGTCCTCAGGGCCTCAAAAGTTGACTTGAAGAGGAGATTCACGGAACTGCCAGTGTCGATGAGAATTCTATCGACCGTGAAGTCTCCGATGGCTGCCTGGACTACGATGGCATCATCGAAGGGGTTGACGGTTACAGGAAGGTCCACAGAACCAAAGGTGACGACTTCAGAAGGTGGGGCGGAAGAAGTAGAAGCAACCTCAGCTCGGGAAAGCCTTGACAGAGAAGACTTCCGAGTAGACTCAGTCCCTGCTCCGCCATGGATGAAAAAGAGTCTTCCCAGGGCCCCCTCGTCGACAACATCAATACACTCATTTGGGATATCAATGATCCCCAGATGGCCCTCATCCCTTATCTCTATGCACTCCCGGTGGACTTCAGCCACCTCCTTGCCCTTGGAGGTGGAAGGCTTTGAAGAATCACTCTTCCTGCCCAGGTCCTCGAGTTTACCCTCGGCGAGCAACCTCTCAACTAGCTTCTGAAGAGCCTTGCAATCTTTAGTCAGATGGCCCTTCTCCTTGTGAAAATTACAGAACTGAGAGTTGTCCCTGGGCTTCCAGTCTCTCTGAGGCCCTTGCCTCTTTTCTTCAACCTTCCTCTGGATTATCTGGACGACCTCTTCAAAGTCGATGCCCAGATATGCAAGCTCTTCCATAGGGCTGCTCCCATGAGGATTTGAAGCTGGCAGGGCGCTCTGAAGTATGGGGAGCGCTTGAAGGGGAACGGCAGGAGTGACGGCCAACGGCAGTCTCTGATCATGAAACTGTTGATGGCCAAGGAAGGGTTTCTTATGGCGGAGGTTACGCCCCCTCTGAGGTGGAGGATGGAAGTCAGGACGGGGAGGCTTACTGTGGTACTGATTGTTGGAAGAGGAGTTGGGGACATCCCTTCCTCCAGCTTTAGCTTTCAGGGATGAGATATAGGTTGGGTTGGCATTTTCCCCCTCAATAAAGCGATTAGCCATTGCTATGATCTCCTGATAAGTTGATGGTGCCTTTGTTGTCACTTTGAATTTCAACGGGCCCTCCCGAAGGCCATGAATCAGGGCAACTTTATAATAATCGGGGTTCACATTCCTTACCCCTTGGATTTCTTTTTGGAACTGATAAACGAATCTTGCCACCGATTCATTGTCTCTCTATCTAATGTCAAAAAGGGCTGCCGGCCCATCCTTTCTCTTCTTAGAGGTCGCAAACCTCAGGAGCAGCTCACTGCGAAGCTCAGCGAAGGAGGAAATGGTGCCTGGAGGCAACTCATAAAACCATTCTCTTGCTTGACCATCAAGAGTGGTCACCAGAAGTTTACATTTCAGGGCGTCAGAGAGGCTCCTCAATGCAACTGCCCCTTCGAATGCCTGCAGGTGGGAGACCGGATCAGTCTCGCCTGAATAAAAAGGGAGATGAGGTTCTCTGTAATTGCTTGGCGCTGACTCCCATCGGATTCGATCGACGAAGGGAGAGGGAGTTTCTGAATCAGTAGAAGGGCGGACTGGAGGACGAAGCTCTGCGAGCTCTGCGGAATGCCGATCAACAAAGTCTAGTCGGCGAGCCGGGGTCCCTCGGGCTGCTTACCTGAAGAAATCAATCAGGGGGGCGAACTGATCAGCCTGAGGTCGCAGGGGAGCTGCGGACTGAGCTTGGTGGAGAGGCGGAGGCACGGTCGCAGGCGACTGCTGAAGAGGGGTGCGACGAGCCGGGGTCCGGCGGACTAGAGTCTGGCGGACAGGTGTCTCAGCAACTTCTTCAGCAACCTGGGGGGCAAGCCGCTGAGTCAATGCTAACAGGGCTTGGCTGATCATATCGAGCCGCTGGTCAGTCTCTCTTCAAGATACTTCATCTTCCCAGCGGGACTGCTCCAACGCCTCCCACAGCGAATCATCGGGGGAGCTAGAGCGGTCGGAGCGGCGACCTCGGCGGTCTGACATTTCTATCCGCGGTTTCAAAAACTGCTCGAATCTGAAGGTCGCGTGTTAACTGTTGATGCGGGAAAAGCGAAGGCGGAAACGAGCACCAGCAGCTAACTGTTCGAGCACTTGGGGAAGAAAGGAAAAACAAACTGCGAGCAGCAATCTACTTGGCGGACTAGAAAAGGAACAGAAAAGCAAGAGCCGTGGAGCACGGCAACACCAGACTTCGCCCGTCACGGCCTGAATGCCTCTCCTGCGACGGACTTACTTTTGATTGCAAAGAAGGGGTTACAAGAAGGGAAAAGCAAAGCAAAGCAGAAAGCAAGCTGGGGATCGCAAAGCCAGAGATTCAAGTCCGCAGCCTTTAACAAGTGGGCTCCTGGGCTCGAGTCAGCGTGCTTTGAGTGCACCACTTCCCCCTATTTATAAGCTGGGGGCCTGCCCAAGCGGGCAGGGATAAAATAACCGGCTGCCCGGGGTACAAAAGAGCCGGGCAGCGGTGACGGGAATCAAAAAAGAGAAAGAACCAGCAGTCCGCGCGGGACCGGCGGACTGGGCTAGCGAGCTGGAGACCTCCCTTGGTCGCATCGAGCGCGGTCCTTTCAGATTAGTTGCGACCTGAGCGACCTGGGCGGCCTGACTCGGAGCTCGCCGGCCTGAGCTTGACTCGTCGATGGGAGGTCGTTGATCTAGCAGAGCTGGGAACCGAGGGTGACCTGAGCGGATTGATAGCTGGAGTCCGCCTAGGTGACGGACCACGTCAACTGGCGAGCTGGGCAAACTGAGTACTTGAGTTCAGCGAGGGAAGGGCAAGATGCCTAGCTGGAAATGTTGCAGATTCTGGGGTTAACAATAACGATGCGCGAGTCATCGTTACCTTTCTTAAAAAACTATTTTCTCGCTTCGGCACACCTCGAGCTATTGTGAGCGATAGGAGAATGCATTTTTGTAACGCCCAAATGGCTAAGATGTTAGCTAAATACGGAGTCACACACAAAATTTCCACCCCATACCACCCGCTAACAAGTGGCCAAGTTGAGGTAGTATATCGTGAGATTAAGCGTATATTAGAAAAAATGTTTCACTTAATAGGAAAGATTGGCCCGTCAAACTCGATGATGCGTTATTGTCGTATCGTACGACACACAAATTCTCAATTGGTTGTACGTTGTATTGATTAGTTTATGGCAAAGCCTGTCATCCTTGTAGAACTAGAATATCGCGCTCTTTGGACTTTAAACCTTGTAAATCTCAACGCTAACTTAGCCGCTCAAAATAGAAAACTGCAACTAAACGAGCTCGATGAATGGGGTGCAAACGCTTACGAGAGAAATAAGTTCTCTAAGGAGCATTTTAAGTTTTATCACGATCGAAAAATCAAGCCCTAAAAAATCTTTTCTCCGGGCAATCTTGTCCTTTTTTATAATTCACGTCTTAGACTTTTTTTGGGCAAACTAAAATCACGCTGGTCCGGCCGTTCAAAGTTCAAGAGGTTTGGCCATATGGAACCGTACCCATCTCCCACCCGGAAAAAAGCTCGTTTAAAGTAAATGGTCATCGCTTAAAATTATATATAGAAGACGGTCCTGTGGGCAGTAATATCGAAACCATAACCCTCCTCGACATATAAACCCGCCAAAATAGTCAAGCTATAAGACTATAAACAAAGCGCTCCTAGGAGCCACCCAATGTTTATCTTTTTCGCTATTTCTTTACTTTTTCTTTTCTATTTTTTCTTAATAATGCAGGGTTCCTAATAAAGCATCCCCGAGCACGTTTAAGGGAAGCATCTACCCCTCTTCATTTTTGTAAATATTGCATTTTTTCCGCATACTTACATTGCAACATTGAGGATAATGTTGGACTTAAGTATGAGGATTTTCTCGTACTTTCTTTTCTGCACCTCTATTTTTTGCACTCCTAAATTTTAAAACAATATATATATAAACAAAACAAAACTAAACAAAAAAAATTAAAAAATGAAAATGCCAAAAAAACATTTTTTGTTTTATCATCAAAAATTTCAAAAAAAATTATAAAATGAAAATTCAAAAAATATATTTAAATTTACTCTGTAAATATTCTTTGTAAATATTTTTTTCTATAAATATTTTTTTGTAAATATTTTTGTAAATATCCTTTTCTCTTTCCCCTCTTCCTTTCTTCCTTCTCTTTGTAAATAACTTTTCTCTTTTTCCTCACTTGTAAATATTATCTTAAAAAATCTTATAAATACAAAAAAAATTTAGAAAACAAACATAAAATATTTCAAAAATAATATATCTTTATCGCATTTTTAGTATGTATATATTAAAGAAATAAACACAAAACACAAAAAAAGTTAGTAACTCAAAAAATAAATAAAAATGATAATAAATTAAAAATACACAAAAAAAGATGATAACTTTAAAAATCCAAATAAAATATAAAACAAATAAATCGAATATTCCATTCTTAACCCTTTTTGCTCTCCAAAAATATAGTTGCAAGTTTATTTATAAGCGAATTTCATTAATTCTTTGTTTATTATTCGTTTATTAATTAGAGATTGATAGATTTAAATATTCAGAGTTAAGTTTTAAAGAATTTTTATGCATTGTCCTTAAGATAGAGGACTTGTTTTAAGCACTACTTCTAATTTATCTAAAATAGAGGCATGTATATTATGTTAGAAAAAAAAACTATAGACATCAATTATTTTGTACTTCAAACTTTTAGAAACACAGGAACGTTCAATTTATAAAGGTTGCTCTCAAATTTTATTTAAAATCTAATTTTATTTTTGAAAAACCCATCTCCCCAAATTGATCATGTCTTACTTGGCATGATAACATTTTTTATCCTTAAAAGAACCTATGTCAATGGGAATAAGATTTCGTTCAATAAACATAGACATCCAATATTTTTAAAAAAGATTATATGTTATGGTGTAAGAGGATAAAATTCATCACTCCTATACATATACATTGGGTTATATGAAGTTATTCAAAAATTAAATGTTATGGAAAATAAGATTTCGTTTTCCTAAACATCCACATTCAAAAACAATTTTTTAGAGGTTTGAGAGAACAAAATGTACCTCACCTCATCCTAATCCCTCTTCATAAACCACAATAACCCCTTTAGCCATATTCAATGATTCTAGACTTAATATAAAAAACTTTTTGAGAGCATAATTCTTAAATTGCATTATTTCCTTTAAATTATTATAAGCTAAAGTTTCTATAATTCTAATCTATTTTTGTTAGAAAATAATTACAATTTTTTCATGTTATTTGGTTACTTCAAGAAGTCTTTCTGGCCAAAAAATTTCCTCTATTTAAATCATTTTCATGATTTAGGACATTACTCTTATACCCCTGATGTTCATTTAGATCTCTCTTTTATTTAATTCAAGCGGTAGCTAAATTTAGGATTTTTTAAATTCATTATAAGTATATCTCCAACTTTTGCTTTGGAATAGCAAAAGCTTAAGTATGAGGGTATTTGATGAGTTATAAATATTCGTACTTTTCAGTACTTTATTTAGGTCATTTAAGTTTGTTTGTGTTGTTTTTAGTTACTTTTGTTCAATTAAATGTTCCTTCTTTAAATATACTATTCTAACTTAGCTTTATTTTTGTTTTTCAGATATTTCAGGAAAAAGTCGAAAAAAACAATGTACATGCCCGTGTACATTGGGTCACGCCCATGACATGGGCGTCACGCTTTGATTCCAGTAGAACGTTATCGCCTGCATTGCCAAAGCAAAGTCACGCCTTTGTCGGATCTAACACGCCCGTGTCACGCATCTCGACGCTCAACGCTTCCAGTTCGACCATCGACGCTCAACGCTTCCAGTTCGATGATCGACGCTCGACGAATTGTCTGACACGCCCACTATGATTTGGTCACGCCCGTGAACACAAGCCATTCCAAAAAAGACGTTGCCAGTAATGCAAGGACTCAACGCTTTGTCAGTCACGCCCATGCTACACGCCCGTGACCGTAGGGTCATGCTTGTGGCCTCTACGCAGAACGCCTCGAGAACAACCAATAAATTATCGGATTCAACTCAGCGCCAGTACTAACACCCCCCTACACGCCCGTGACTGGGGCGTGTAATCTGATTTTTTTTCCTATAAATAGATGTTTGTTGTAAGTTCCAAGGGTTCAATCTTTTGATCCATTTTGTTGTTGGGCTGCTGCTAGGAGACTTTTTGAGCTACGTAAGGAATATTTCCCCCCTCCTCTTTGTGTTTGTTTTAGCTTTGGTAATAACAATTTCTTCTTAATAAAATTTGTTAGTTTTTCATCCTTATATTATACTGGAATGCCTCTGAGTGCCTCTCTGTCAGCCATTTTATGTATATTTTTTTTATTTTTTATACGGGTGTGTGTGTGTATGAGTTAGCTTTGTGGAATTTATGCTTTCAAATCATCAAATTGCTTAGCTTCATTTTAGATTTTCTCAAATTTACTAGTTGTTATTATAGATTTTTTTATCATATTCCTTAGATTGGTTTAGATTTAGGATTTTTGTTCCTACTTTATTCATCCTTATGGATTTGTAAAATGGTTTCAAAGTGGTTTTTATTTCTCTTTAACATAGATTTTCCTTTTTTAGCTTCTAAATTTTTTGCTTCTTTTTCACTTTATTCCACTTTTTATACATATTTACAAAGTTATAAGAATCGATTAGATGTTAAATATCCTTTTCAAACCATTTGCTTTTTACATTTATTTACAAACTCTTCTGCTCCAACAATTTTTATTACTATTTTTTATGCATTTTCAGCAAATTCTGACTGTAAAAACATAATCGTTTTAATTTTTCAATCACCTTTTTTTTCTCCTTTTTGCTTCTGTGTGAAGTTGCATGTGTGTGAGTGTTTATGAGTTAGCTTTTACCGCTTTAATTTCCCACCTACTCGTTTGAGTTGGACTTGTCATTTCCCGCCTACTCGTTTGAGTAGGACTTGTCATTTCCTGCCTACACTCTTGAGTAGGACTTGCAATTTACCACTTTAATTTCCTGCCTACTCGCTTGAGTAGGACTTGCAATATATCGCTTTAATTTCCCACCTACTCGTTTAAGTAGGAATTGTCATTTCCCGCCTACTCGTTCGAGTAGGACTTGTCATTTCCCGCATACTCGTTTTAGTAGGACTTGTCATTTCTATCCTACTTGTTTGAGTAGGACTTGCAATTTACCGCTTTAATTTCCCGCCAACTAGTTTGAGTAGGACTTGTCATTACCGGCCTACTCGTTTAAGTAGGACTTGTCATTTCCTGTCTACTAATTTATATAGGATTTGTCATTTCCCGCCTACTCGTTTGAGTAGGAATTGTCATTTCCCGCCTACTCGTTTGAGTAGGACTTGTAATTTTCAGATTTAATTTCCCCCCTACTCTTTTGAGTAGGACTTGTCATTTCAATTATGCAATTTTCCTTTTTTGTAACTTAGCTTTTTTTTCTTTATTATGAGTTTGGCTGAGTGTGTGCGTTTATCTCTTTTTTAGTAGCTTTTCTCTTTCTAATTTTAGAATATTCTATTTCTTCTTATTTTTTTGTAACCCTTCAGCATTTAAGTTTAGAACTCACGCCTCACCAAACTCATAAGCCATCCCCATTCCGATGTGTGGCTTATTGCTTTTAGCCCTCGGTATCGAAGAGCATTGGGACATAAAAATTATTTTTAAATAACTAAGAACTAAAGTTTACATACGACCAAGTTTTCCTATGCGTAGAATTCATCCCGGGTATACGACGCGTAGAACCACATATCTATGTGTGGGCTCTATTTCTGTTATCCATATACTAGCTAGCCGAGAGGTCGTGCGTATGGACTGATCACCCATGGGTAAAGAGAGATTCGCACTAAACCTCGAGAGAGGAGGCGCAGAATTCATCCGGATTAGGTTTCCCCCCAATAGCGGGGTTCTTAGAGTAAAGAGGGCATTAAGAGGAATCCTTCGTCGGACGAGAGCCCGATTGAAAACTCTTAATGTTCAGGTGAGAGATAGTCCTAGAGATAGGTGAGCTCATTCTTTTGGAAGCTCCTCGACCAAGTTTTCCCTTTAATTAAATTGAAACCTAGGATCTCTAATTATATAAATCTATTTTAGTCCTAACGTAATTCGATACCGAGAGTTATTCCTTCATCGATCTTTTTCAATCTATTTTCAGCACTTTCTTATAGCCGCTTTAATTAGTTAATCCGACAACTTAAATTTTTCGGTAAGATAATAGTCCTTACGGGAGGAGTAGAGATAATCAACCCATTCCTGGGAAATTTACGATCTCGATATTCCCACGACTATCTTGTATTACTTATGATAGGTGCAATTGCCACCTAGCTCGTCATACGAAATCCAAACTCAGCGTGCTCGTTAAATAAATCCGAGCTCGGGCTTCAAACGCATCAGTAAACCGAGCAAGAAAGTCACAAAATGACCTAATCCCGAGTCAGTTCTTCTCCCCTCCCAATGGAACTGTTCTGCAAAGGCCGTCTACGCCGATCTCGTCGCTGACTGTTCGCCGTCCTTATACTTTGCCGGAATTTATTTTCGAGGTATTTGTACCTATCCTCGACCCCTCTTCTGGAGCAGACCTAGCAGTCTATGAAGATGCAGAGTTATTTCTTCTGACCTATATCTTGTGCAACAAGAGTGTAAGGGTTCTCCCGTTTGTGTGGATCGCCTGTAGAGGCGTGGACATTATTCTAAGCTCGAAACTTAAGTCATAGAAATTCGTTGTAATCCATCGGAGCACCTTGGTTGAGTATTGACTCAATCCCTCAATGTTAAAATTTTTTTTACCGCTCTTTACTTCTTTGATTAATGTTCATCGCTAGATCCGATCTTTTTCAGGTTTTTCTTATTCCATTTCAACTGCGCCCAAGTGTTGTGACGTATAGCAAAACCAAACTATTATATCAAAGCGAGGTTGATGGGATGATCATTGTTTCAGAAGTTGCTAAATCTATTGTGTGTAGATCTGGATAATTTAGAAGTGTTCTAAAATGCCCAAGGCTATTCCTGGAACATCAAATGTTGATGGATTTTGTGTAGAATCAGTGGTAGTTTTTCCAAAATTAGTCGGGGTGCTGACCAACAACCCGCAGGGGCTCTGCCTGTTGACCTTGCTAGCTGATCGTTCACCGAGACCACCACCAGGGGTGCTGCCACTTGGAACCCTGCCAGGAGCACATGTGATTTCATTATGATATCTTTGTTACTCCTTAACAGTAACTGTCACTCTTGTTGGTTATTGAAACCATGTGTGTTAGATTTTGAATCTCACATTGAGAGAAGAGCTTGTCTACTGTGTATGTGGAGTTAGTATTGCTCATGTCCAGTGCATATAGATCTGATTATTTAGAAGTGTTCTAGATGTTTAGATTTATCCCAGATCATCAAGTGTTGATGACCTTATTGTGATCATCTAGGACGCATTTGGATTATGAATGCTGTTAGTTTTAATTTGTAATTATGCACTTTGGTTAATTGTTAACCATGATTTAGCCCCGACGTATGAAATCAAAGATTGAACATCGGCATGGAGAACTTTTTTGTAAATATCATAAGGATATTGGTCACAACATAGAAGATTGTCGGGCTCTTCAGAAACTAGCAGATCAATTCGCAAAGGAAGGGAAATTACAAGACTATGTTGTCCTATGATCCTCCAGCACATTTTACGCTGACAAAGCGGATGTTGCAAATGCAGATTTTGTTGGTAAATAGTGGAAGTGTTTGAAGCAGTAGTATCTTGTTTGTCTTTCTTTTACATATGTCATGTATCTCCCATGTGTTCGGAGTTTCTTGCATTTGATTCTTTTCTTTTGATAACGACAGTTGTAATTGATATAGCAGCAAACCAGTCCTCACCAGCATCTAGCTTCGCAAATATCTTTCGACATTCGTCGACAATTGGGTTCGATCAGGCTTCAAGCCCATATCCTTTTACTAAGCTTTCCACTAGAAATAAGCATTCATATGCCCTCTGAATTCTACTTCTTAGCCTTGCATTTAACATTGACATACGTATGTGGACATTTACTTATAACAAAAATAGTGTTATCTTTTTGGCCCTCCACATCCCACACGACATCAGTCGTAGATGTGTAGTGGCAATCCCGCTCGACATCAGTCGCCGATATAAACCCCGCTCGACATCAGTCGCCGATGTGAACCTCGCTTGAATCATTCGCAGATGAGTTGAAATGAGATTTTCTTTAGGAGAGTTGTGACTCTTGATCTATGTTGCAAGACAGTGCAGGCAGGATTTTTGTTATCATTTTAATCTGCAAATTACGGTGGTAGATAAATTATGGTTTTCATATATTATTATTGTTATGCTGATCAGTTCATAGACCTCGCAATTATTCGTTCCAGCTTATCCACCATCTCACGGACTTACAGCCTAGTCAATTTACATTACATAGTACGCAGACCGCGCGGTTACATGTTCCGGTTTGTTTTATTCGGCTAATGGCATCTCTGCCAGTTTATTACTAATAAACTCAGGAATTCGGCCGACTAAATTCTGTCAGATGATTCAAGTCCGCCGGCTTATGGTATTATTCTGTACCCTTGAGTAATTTTCATATTGGAAGCATGGTCTACATTAATGTTCGGACAGGCTGCCACAATAAGCTTGATTGTTAAAGTTTCTTATAAGTTTATTTACTTAGCCGAGCAGCTTATTTATCGCTATATATCTTTTTGATCTCTCATTAAACTATGGCCTATCGGCAATCAATTGTATTAGTCGTTCGACCTCATATTGCATATAAATGATAGCCGGCAACAGCAGAACTGCTTTACCTTCTTGCCGAATACTATCCTGACCGCTCGGTTTATGGCTCTAAATACGTTCGAAGGTGATCGAATTGTTATAAACTCGCAGACGACTAGTATACTAGGCTACTAGTATTCTATTCGGGTTTAACCGGAATATTTATTATTCGGTGAAGTCATCAATGAGATCTCTTAAGTCGGAAACGAGTAAGAAAGATTAAACCGCATATATAAGCAAGTAAGTAAAATTGCAGTACAATGGATCTTCACAAAAGGTAAAATATTTTCATTTCTATAATCAAGTACAAAAAGTAGACCGCGCGGTTTACAAAATCATACCGCCGGTCTCAAAAAGATATAAAATTGTTACAAGTATTTTATCCTAGCTATCCGGCTTTAGTTTTTTAGGCGCAGGTGCGCCGGAGTCCGATTCACCATCGACATCGACCTCGGACGGCGAGTATTCGCCGCTGTGGGAAGAAGACGTGTGCGAACTACCGGACTCCCCAGTCTCTGACCCAGCGATATCAACCCGTGCGGTCTAAGACGCTTGACCGCCGGTTTCTAAAGAAGCGGTCTCGCTCCCGTTTCCTTCGCTGTTCTCCTCTTCATCTTCTGCCTTGCCCTCGCCCTCTCCATCGACCTTCTCCTTGCCCTTCAGCGCTCGATAAACCGCGGCCACCCTTTTCTTCAAGGGTGGATACAGGTCGACGCAGGTGAAGTCGGTGAATCCCGGGGCGAGGCCGCCGCGATCTCGAAGGTGTTTCAACGCTCCGTCGATCCCTTGGACAAGCTACGGAAAGACCGCATCCTGAAAGGCCGAGTTGGCCGGATCATACATTTTCTGCAAAGGAAAAAAGGTCAGTCCGTGCGGCTTGTTAAATCAGGCCGCATAAATCAGGTAATATCTTACCGCATTGAGTTCCTTCAAGCATGCATTTTCTTCCTCCTTTTCGGCGAGTTGTCGCTTCAGGTCGCCTTCACTTGCGACTAACCGCCTATGGGCCTTGCCCATATAGTGGTTAGCCACGAAGCTTCTCGCGCCGACCTGTGCGGCAAAGCACAAGAAATGCTCTTCTGGTATCTTTTTTAGCGCTTTCAGGTTACACATACCATACAATGCCGCGCCAGCCGCGGAGGCGTGGCGGCTTATCGTTTCCTTCCCCCAGTTAGGGAGGGAAGTGGAAACTTGGACTGATTCGCCGTTGGCACTCCACTGCATGGTGGGGTTGCCGCGAAGATCCTTCAAGCGGCTTCCCATACCATGCAGCGTGAAGTCGCTGGAGGAGTCCAATGCTCCTTCGTCTTCAGCCCGCTCCGGCCTGACCCTCTTGGCCCTTTTCTCCCGTTGTGTAAGGGTTAGGCCGCCAGGAGTTAGCGGCTTGTTCAGCGGGACCGCAATGACAGCTGCAAGGCAAGTTTGACAAGTCAGATGGCAGGCCGCGTGGCTAGCTGAGCAGTTCGGTTTGCTGATACTTATTGTCCTCCATGTGAACATCCTCCAAAGTTGGGAGCAGCGGGAGGTAGTGGACGACGTCTAGCCGCTCTCCCTTGAAGAAGTCGAAGATATCCTTCTCCAGGCCATCCAGTCCGCTGCTGCCAAAAGCGGCTTCGTCGCGAACCTGTGGATGGACCGGCAGGAGTCCGAGTTGGCCTTCGAAGATCAGGTACCTCTCTGACCAATTCGGGATTTTGTTCGCCAGGTTGACGACCTTCAGCCCCCGGCAGCCAAAGTACAGATGCCCTCTAAAGATCTTTGTTCCAGAGTCCGGAATAGACCGGACGGAGAAGCATTCTCTGAACAGCTTTATCGAGAAGAGAACTCTCTCCGACCTCAAGTAAGAGATGAAGCTGTAGATAGCTGCGATAGAATTCGGCGGCAGCTGTCCTGGCACTACCCCATAGTGGTCGAAGACCGCTACGGCTTCCATCAGCACAGGGAAGCGGAATCCGCAGTCAAAGTGATCGACAGGAATGGCGATCTGGTTGGCTGCAGAGGTGTTGGTTCGTTCGTGAGAAAGAGGAAGCCGCGTGAGCAGCGGGCTGTCTTTTATGTACTTCTCTATAAAGCTATCTAGCTCGGCTTGAGTAAGCCGACCTTCTTTGTGGTCCGCCGAATGGAAAGAAGAAGCCGCATCGGTCCTGACGGCAGAAGCTTTTTCAGACCGCATCGACTTTTCTTTAGCTCGCATCCTATTCTTTCGTGCCGAAGTCTCCGGGGCCATCTCCTTTTATAGATTTTCTACACAGCTATAGTGATGGTTGTCAAATCGCGGTTTGTTGTCTGGCCGCACGACCTAGCCTACAAGAGAAAGTATTCAAACCGAAGAACAGTTCGGCAGTTCGAGCGGCCAAGTTCCTATACTCAGCAAAATGCACAAAGCAAAAATATAGCATCAATGATACTCAAACCGCACAGAGCCGCAAGCAATTCGCAGTAACATACAATCAAATATATAACAATTGTTGACAACAATCAGACTATCCAGCATCACGAGTTGATGCTTATTACAAAGCCAAATAGAGTTCTCATAATTATTTCTCTCCACATTCTGGAGCTTCTCGACAAACTCGTGCGACTTGGTCTCCGGCCTGTACCAGCTGGACGTACACTTGATTGACAAGGTTGTGGATGGAGTGCAGAGTCCGATGAACTCGCGAGGTATCACGCTCTACGCGGGCGAATGGAACAAGCGGTAGAGCGCCATCTCCCGGGTCACTAGAAGCAGCGACCTGCCTAACCGCCGCGGCTACTGGTTACTGCGAAGTCTCTCCGAAAGCCGGGTGATTTGGTAGTTGCTGCTGTTCAGCAGTCGTCCCAGCAGGTCACAAGCCTCTGCCGGCCTCCTCTGGTTTATCCTTATCCCTTTCCTCGTCAAGTCGAGCGGTGTCCGCCCTTTCCCTCTCAATCCGGCCAAGCATCAGCACAAAAGCTTGCAGGTCAAGTTTCTCTGTCTTCTCCTACTACAGGTTGGCCAACGCCTCCTGTGTTCATTGCTCAGCGGCCTCTAGCGCAGTCTGCATCATGGTCTTCTCCTCCTCCAAGCTGGCCATGGCCTCCTGCATCCTTTTATCAGCGGCCTCCAGCGCAGTCCACTTTATCGTTTTCTCCATGTCCGCGCTGACCAGGGCCTCCTGCGTCCTCTTCTCAGCGGCCTCCACCTCAGACCGCATCATTCCTCTCTCCAGTTCCAAGTCTTCCAGCACTTCTTGTGTTCTCTTTTCAACGGCCTCCAGCATAGACCGCTGATCTTCCTCTTGAAGGTCGCGTGTTAACTGTTGATGCACGAAATGCGACGGGGAAAATGGGCACCACCAGCTAACCGTTCGAGCACTGGGGAAAGGTATAGGGAAAAGACTGTCGTCTAGTCGGTTACTAGCGGCTTGGAATGGTGGATAAGAACTGATAGAAAAAAGAGAGAAAGGGCCGCTACCAGCGGCAACACCAGATTTGCCCGCCGCGGCCTGAATGCCTCTCCTGCGCGAGCTTTCCTTTTATAAGAAATTAAGTGATTACACTTAGAAAGGAAAGAAGAAAAGAATAAGCCGGCCGGACAATAGACCGCAACGGACTAGAATCGAGGCCGCAGCTCTTAACAAGCGAGCTCTTGGACTCGAGTCAGTGTGCTTTGGGTGTACTCCCGCCCCCTATTTATAGGCTTGGGGGCCTGCCCAAACGGGCAGGGCTAAAATTACCGGCTGCCCGGGGTACAGGAGAACCGGGCAGTGGTGATGGGAAGCAACCAAGAAAGAAAAGAGGGCAGAGGAAAGGCCGCGCGGCCTGGAGGGCTTCCTCCGGCGAGTTGAGAGTCCTGGCCTATGGACGGGCTGAGCTGGACTCCCTCTAACGGTGACCTGGGACATAGGTCACGTGGCTTGGGCAAGGACAGGCCGGTTTGTTGAGAATGGAGGCTAGAAAGCACAAGCCGCCCGGACTTGTAAACCTGGAGAACTAGGGCCTCCAAGCTGACCAGGGCATCCTGCGTCCTCTTCTCAGTGGCCTCCACCTCAGACCGCTTCGTTCCTCTCTCTAGTTCCCAGTCTTCCAGCACTTCTTGTGTTCTCTTTTCAGCGCCCTCCAGTATAGACCGCTGATCTTCCTCCTGAAGTCGCCACTCTTCTTCCCTGGCTCGAAGGGAGTCGGCATGCTCCCTTATCCTAGCCTGCAAGGCAGCGACTTCACCCTGAAATTCGGCTGTCCTTTGATCGCGGATATTAGGAGGTAGCGGCGGTATCAGTGGAAGTAGGCAGGTGGTTAGATTGCCCGGCTTGATGGCAGTTTCAGGTGCACCTGCAGCGAATAAACAAGCGGTTAGATTCAGTCGCATAACCGGCACCTTTTAAAAGATCTCGTCAGAACGAGACCGTAGCCCGTGGTTATCTCTCCTTCAAAAGCCGCAGTATCAAGTCTAGCCGCTGGTCGCCTAAACCTTTCGGAGTCTATTCGCTTCAGCTTTTCTTTCCATAGCCGTGCGGTCTCTTTAGTTTTGCTTTTCAGTTGTGTCGTGGTCAGGAAGAAGCTCGCCGGCGGATTAAAACTTGTGTCCGCTCCCTTCTTCCGTGACCGCGGCTTGTAGAATTTTACAATACGCTTAACTTCTGCCTTTTTATCTTGCAGGGGAGGAAATATAGTCGCCACCTGCTTCCCGGTGATTAATTTCTTCATCTCCTCTATCTTCTCTCTGAGTATTAATTTTTCAACTCCTTCTGAAGCCGCAGGAGTCGGTTCGCCAAGCTTCTCTCTTATAACTTCGACATCGGTGTCGGCAACCTTTGCAGAAGCCGGCGGAGTTGCCAGTAACTTGTCCTACTGCTGAAATTTCTCCATGCCTTTCAGGATGTCGCTCAGAGATTCGCTAACCGCAGGCATACTCTCTGGCTCGTCCGGCTTGGAGGATGAAGTCAACAGACACTCAGATATGTCTTTCTATCGTGGCTTAAACTGCACACTAGTCGCTCCGGTCTTCACAGAAACATTGCGGTTATCAACCCGCATCTTTCGCGCTTTCCTCTCCATCCTTTCCTCAAGGGTCTCGACCTTTTTCTTACGTCGCTTCAAGTGGCCGACTATTGTCTCTGTCCGCTTCCTCTTCTCAGTCAGAGACCGCTCGGCCTCCATTTGCTTCTCTGAGTCGTCCTCATCAACGACGATCAAATCAGTAGATGCGGGAAACTCGCACGGTTTGGAAGAGTCGACACTCTTCTCCTCCGCCCCAGCGATCTTCAGAAGGGGTTCACCTGATGGCGAGTAGGTAATGTCGAAGGATTTGGTTGCTCCGGCTGGCGGGAGAGCGGATTTTGAAACCGTTTCGACTTTGGTCACGGCCTGCGAGGATTCCGCGACGACTTCCATCGGTTTCTTTCCAGAATCAGAAGCCGCCGGTGTGATCGGCTTCTCAATCTTCTTCTCAGGCTGTTGGTCGGAACTGTCCGCTTTTCTGCTCCTCTTTTTCGACCCAGACGACTTCTTTTCGCGAGCTAGCATCGAGGACATGACGTCCATCTTGTAGAAGTGTCTGTCGGCTTGGAGGATTCTAACCGCAAGTGGCGAATAGTGACTCGTGGCTTGACAGAAATCTTGACGAAATGGCAGAGCCCTCGACATTTTATAGACGCAGAAGCATTAATGGCAGTCGCGGTCTCCGTCTTAGCTCTACATTTTCGAAGTTTTTCAGAAACTTAAAAATGTGCGGGGATTATGCTAACCCGGAATCCGCGACTAGTTCTTCAGGTTTACAAGTCCGTACAGCTTGTGCTTTCTAGCCTCCATTCTCAGCAAACCGGCCTGTCCTTGCCCAAGCCGCGCGACCTATGTCCCAGGTCGCCGTCAGAGGGAGTCCAGCTCAGCCCGTCCATAGGTCAGGACTCTCAACTCACCGGAGGAAGCCCGCCAGGCCGCGCGGCCTTTCCTCTGCCCTATTTTCTTTCTTGGTTGCTTCCCGTCACCGTTGCCCGGTTCTCCTGTACCCCGGGCAGCCGGTAATTTTAGCCCTGCCCGTTTGGGCAGGCCCCCAAGCCTATAAATAGGGGGCGGGAGTACACCCAAAGCACGCTGACTCGAGTCCAAGAGCTCGCTTGTTAAGAGCTGCGACCTCGATTCTAGTCCTTTGCGGTCTATTGTCCGGCCGGCTTCTTCTTTTCTTCTTTCCTTTCTAAGTGTAATCGCTTACTTTCTTATAAAAGGAAAGCCCGCCGCAGGAGAGGCATTCAGGCCGCGGCGGGCGAACTCTGGTGTTGCCGCTGGTAGCGGCCCTTTCTCTCTTTTTTCTATCCGGTCTTATCCGCCATTCCTAGCCGCTAGTAACTGACTAGCCGACAGTCTTTTCCCTATACCTTTCCCCAGTGCTCGAACGGTTAGCTGGTGGTGCCCGTTTTCCCCGTCGCATTTCGTGCATCAACACATCAGAATTCTGCTTGTTATTGCTGCATATTATGACTATGAGATCTGGCAGATGGATATCGAAATGGCTATCCAAAATGGAAACCTCCTTGAGTAAGTGTATATGACACAACCCGAGGGTTTTATATCTCCAGGTGAACTCACTAAAATATACAATTTGCAGAGATTCATTTATGGATTAAAAAAGGCTTCTCGAAGTTGGAATCTTCATTATGATGAAAAGTTCAAAGAGTTTGGTTTTATCAAGAAAGAGAATGAACCATGTGTTTACAAGAGGATTAGTGGGAGCATCGTTGTCTTCCTGGTATTGTATATAAATGACATACTGCTTATCGGGAATGATAAACCGACCCTAAAGTTGTTAAGAACAACCTAGGAAACTACTTTTCTATGAATTAATTGGGTGAAGCGACTTATATACTTGTATTAAGAACTATAGAGATAGATCAATGAAGTTGTTGGGTTTGACCCAAAGTACATACATTGATAAAGCGTTGAAACGGTTCAACATGCTTTTAATCAAAGAAAGGATTCTTACCCATGTCTCATGGTTTGAGTCTCTCTAAGGGCTAGTGTCCTAAATCTTGTGAAGATAAGGACCAGATGAAGTTGATTCCATATGCTTCGGTAATTGGGGTAATCATGTATGTAATGATATATACTCGACTTGATGTCTCTTATGCCCTGAGCATGACTAGCAGGTATCAGTCTGATCCCGGCAAAAGTCACTAGATTGTCGTCAAGAATATCTTGAAACACTTGAGAATGACTAAGTATACGTTTGGTGGAGAGGAAGAGCTCATTGTAAAGGGTTACAAAGATGCTAGCTTCCAAAATGATAGGAACGACTCAAAGTCTCTATCAAGATTCATATTTTGCCAAAATGGAGGAGCTGTTAGTTGGTAGAGTTCCAAGTAGGTGACAATTGCTAATTCTATAACTAAGGCTGAGTATATCGCCGCTGCGAATGAAGCGAAGGAGGCTGTATGGATTAGGAAATTTATCGGCGAGTTAGATGTAGTTCCTAGCATTGTTAGTCCCGTAATTCTCTACTATGACAATAATAGTGCAATTGCACTTTCTTTGAAACCTAGATCTCATCAGCACTCCAAGCACATAGTTCGGCGAGTCCATCTTTTTCGAGAGATTGTCGATCGAGGAGATGTGAGCATTTGCAGGGTACCGACTGAAGAAAATATAGCAGATCTACTAACGAAGCCTCTAGCACAAAGAAAGTATGATGGTTATGTTAGTTCTTTGGGAATACAATACCTTAATGATAAGCCCTAGTGGGTGTCTTATGAATTGTGTATTTTTCGGTTGTTGTAATAATTCATTTGTGAATAGAGTACTATACATTTCATTTTATATTTATGGAAAGTTTTATTATTATGTAAATTTATTTCTATCGTGATAGATTAGTTTAACGTAATAAATGCCCTTAGAATGTTTGCTTCCATAGGAGTCATGTGGTGACTTGAATGTGAGACTCTATGTTTTAGAAGCTTCATTCTTAAATGGTCCCTGGTCGAGTGTCATCTTAGAAGCTCAGGGCGATGATGATACATTAAGACTAGCATATGTATTGACTGATGACCGGTTCTCACATGTAATGATATTGTGATATCAAGTCATCACATGGGTACTAGTTAGTGAACAAGTTTTACTAGACAGATGTTGCGCGCTAGGGTTCGAAGAAATAAACGCAACCGAACTAGCAACCCGATGAGGCAAGTATACCTATCGAATTGTAGCAAGGGGACACAAGTGTCGTATTAAGATCCGGGAACTGTTGGCTAAGCTTACTCACACGAACGCTATTATCTTATCGACGGAAAAACTAGGGTTTTAGAAAATCTAAGTGCAGGGGAGAAAGTAAAGCTATTCTAGAAAAAGAAACACTGCAATTAAGAGGGCTATTAAGTAAACAACTAAGCTAGAAAGGAAACTACTGCAGTTAATAAAAGAGCACAATATATGAGATTACTACAAAAGGTAGAACAATATGAAATGGAAATGCACCCGATCGAGATTCACCTCGGCTAAAGACGATTAAGAAAATGCGATAAAAATCTAAACTTAATAGGATAAGGGTCCTTGACCGTGGAGGTTCCTAAAGCTTGAACACGCTTCTCTCGAAGTCGTGCCCAACTGAGTTTAGGAAGGTCCGACCGACTCTCGTCTAAATCGGAGGCCTAAAACTCGCTTTACGCGGTGAACCCCACTATTGGATTTTACTCCAATCCGGGAGATTTGGACGTCTGCCTCTCTCGAGGGGTGCGTACAACTCCCTTTACTCTTGAATGCTCACTTCATTCTTTCGGCCTCTCGGCTAGCCCAGAATGAAAGCAAAGGCGGAGAGTATATATCGAAAATATACCTCCGACCCGTGATAAATCAAGAGTAATTCAAGGCCCTAACCTAAAAAGAAAAGATTAATTAAAACATCATAATATAATCGCTCTAACCTCGGATCATCAAGATCGAGTACAAGGAGGATTAGTTAATCATAATGGAGTGGAGGGGGGAAGATGAGTAGAAAAGCATAAGAAGAACACAAACTAAAAAAAACACTTTTATTAATAAAAAGGGCAAGTTACACTATTGAAAATTAAAGTTACAAGTGCATGAAAATTAAACCCTATTCTAGCCCTACATTAAGCACTAAGCAAGAAGAAAATTACATTAAAAGCTAGCACAAACTATGATTAAACTAGGGTTAACCAAAAAAGTACAAAGAGAGGGGGAGAGAGAGAGAGAGAAAACATGAAAAAGGATCAAGAAACAAAGGGGCAGCACCTCCCCCACTCAACCAAAGCTTGCTGAAATGGGGGGGAGGGGGGCTCAATTTATAGATTTTTTCTCGGGTTGGTCACGCCCTCCGACACGCCCTAGGGGGGGCGTGTCAGGGGGCGTGACAGGTACGGATTTGACCTCGGGCTCTGGATTCTGGCGGGAGGGATGATTGCTTCGGTACGTCGGTGGTCACGCCCTAGGTCACGCCCGTGACAGGGGGGCGTGACAGGCATGTCATGTCCAAATCATTGGTCGGAAATCCGTCAGTCGCCGAAAAAGGAGGGTGTCACGCCCATGTCACGGGCGTGACATGGGGCGTGACAGTACTATTTGCGTGCTGAGACGGAACGGCATTTAATGCGGCGGCAGGCTTTGCGGCAGAGGGCGACACGCCCATGTCACGCCCGGTGACACGCCCAGGGAGGGCGTGACAGGGGGGCGTGACAGCGGTTTTGACCGTTATCTGTCCCTTCCAGCAGGTGTCCTCGGGATCGGGTGACACGCCTAAGGTCACGCCCAAGGAGGGCGTGACAGGGGGGCGTGACAGGCCATTTTGGCGATTTTTCTGAAAACCTGCAAAAAGACAGGAAAAAGTTAGTGGCAATAAAATTTACATAAAAAGGATAAAAATAAACTAATAATAGACATAATTTGTACAATATAAAATATAAAATACGATAATAGTTTAGGCTACAAAACGTATTATCAAATTCCCCCAAGCTTAAGCTTTGCTTGTCCCCAAGCAAAAATATAAAAACTAGATATTTATAAAAAGGACTAATCAAAAAGTTCTAATTATGCCTACACAAGTACTATGCGAAATTCTTAGTAGGGAAAAGGTGAAATGTAAGTCTAAAACAATTATTTAGGTATGGTAAAACTTTTATAAACTTTACTTAATAAAAACAAATCATCCAAAATTTTAGCGAGATTTTTTTAAATGGACTTAAGTAAAGCAACAAAAATGAAAAACACGCATTGAGTTGTTACTAGATCCAAGCAACGCATTATAATTATATCAATTTAATTATCAAAAATCTAGGTTTAAATCTAAAACTAAAACTGATTTACTGTTTTTCTTTTCTTAGTTGTTAAATAAAAAACAAAAAGCGTGAATCAAAAGGACTTAAATAGGACAGAAACGTTTGGTTTAGGAAAATGATTAGGAGTGGAATTCAAAGATAAACGTGAAGGTTTAAAATCACACTAAACCAAAACAAAGAGTTTCAAAAACTTTCATAAAAATATGTACACATTTTTTTTTCTTTTTCTTTTTCTTTTTCATTTTTCTTTTTCATTTTTTTTCTTTTTTCAAAACAAAGGCCATAAATATTTTTATTTTCCTTTTTGAGTTGGCCAAACAAAAATAAACATCACTTTTGAACATACTTCCTTTTTTTTTTTTTCGAAAACCTTTCTCCACAAAAATCACAAAATACCCTATCAAAAATCGTCAAAATAATTTATGAAACTCAAAAAGGCTAGTGCGATTCGATAGGTTGGAAATTTTGGCTTTGGTGAAACTGAAATGAAGAGAGGAGCTATCAAATGAAATCGGAAAAAGGCTCAAAAACGGCTAACTAGTGGTAAAAGATATTTTAGGTTGGCAGGAAAGCTCAAACGAAAACAAAAATGGCCTAAATCATTTTCACGCTTTTGAATTTATTTAAAACAAAGGTTTGAAAAATTTTCAAAAAGCGAGTCCTAGATAATAAAAGAAGATTGATGAAATTAACTTGAAAATAGAAATAATAGGTGACTTGGATCGTTCACATCTACTACGTTATTCAAAAGTTGACTTTACAAAAGTTATTCAAAAACGAGAAAGAAAATAGTGGATGATGAATTTTTTTGAGAAAGTAAAGGAAATAAACAACAAAAAACCATAATAGAAATGCGAGTTTTAGAAAAAATATTTCACCTTAACGTGCTACCGTGAATTAGAAACACAGCATGGCCAACATTTTACTTGTGAAACATAATTAAAAAGGACGATTAGAAATATTATAATTAACTAAGTTGTTTATAGGAGATTTTGAGTAAAACAAAACTAAAAACTAGGGGTACTATTGAAATACCAAAATGTCTAAACTATTCAAAAATACATATATATTTTTTTATTTTGAGAAATATTCTCTTTTTTTGGATTTTGGAAAATTTTTCTCTTTTTTGGAATTTTAAGATATTCATTTTTTTTTTTTATAGAACTATTTACAAAAAAGGAAATTATTTACACTAAGCAAAAATGAAGGAGGAAATCCTCCCCCAAGCTTAAAACAGACATTGTCCTCAATGGCTAAAGAAGGGGATTGGAGAAGGAGAGAAAAATAAAGTGCAGAATTGAAAAGACATAATTGAAATACAGGTACTTCCCCGGATTTATTTGCTGCGAAAGCTGAGTGATGTCGCTCCCCGAATGTCTTCTTTGGACTTTGTGATGGATTCAGCAATGTTGGAGCAGGCGATCGCAGAAGCTTCAGCTTGTCGGAGCCGTCCGAGGCAAAAATTGTAAAATAAAGAAAACAGAAAAAGATAACTTGGGTTGCCTCCCAAGAGCGCCCTTTGGTTAAAGCGTCGTTGAGCTCGACGCATCAAAAATAATATTGTCCAAAAATATTATTGTCCCGAAATAAAATTGTTTTTGGCAAAAAAAATAAAAATTTCAAGATTAAAGTTCGTGAAGCAGAAACTTAATAGTGTCTGGACTGACATCATCATCACCAGAGAAATAAAGTTTAAGACGCTGACCATTCACTTTGAAATTACCCTTATCAGGGTGAGAAATTAAAACAGTTCCATAAGGAAATACTTCTAAAACAGAAAATGGGCCAGACCAGCGAGATTTTAATTTGCCCGGAAATAAACGTAAACGACTGTTATATAACAGGACTTGGTCGCCCGGCTTAAAGTGTTTAGGGTGCCTTAAGTGTTTATCGTGTAAACGCTTCGTCCGCTCTTTATAAAGTTTATTATTTTCATAAGCATAAGAGCGCCACTCATCGAGTTCATTTAGTTGAAATTTTCGAAGGTCACCGACTGAGTGGGGATCGAAGTTTAAAAATTTTAAGGCCCAAAAGGCGCGGTGTTCTAACTCCACGGGCAGATGGCACGATTTTCCATAGACCAGCCGATACGGCGTACATCCGAGGGCGGTTTTGTACGCTGTTCGGTAGGCCCATAGAGCATCGTCAAGTTTGGTTGACCAGTCTTTTCTAGAAGTTGAAACAGTCTTTTCTAATATTCTTTTTATTTCTCTATTTACTACTTCGAGTTGACCGTTAGTTTGGGGGTGGTAGGCAGTGGACAGTTTATGCGTAACGCCGTATTTAGTAAGGATTTTTGAAAATTGCGCGTTACAGAAATGGGAACCCCTATCGCTAACGATTGCGCGTGGCGTACCGAATCTAGAAAATAATTTTTTTAAAAACGTGACTACAATTCGGGAGTCGTTCGTAGGAAGAGCTTGGGCCTCAGCCCATCGTGAAACATAATCAACAGCGACTAAAATATATTTGTTTCCGAAGCTAGAAGGAAGGGGGCCAACAAAATCAATTCCCCAGAGGTCGAAAATTTCGCACTCTAAGAAATAATTTTGCGGCATTTCATTTTTATTAGAAATATTGCCCGACCGTTGGCAACTATCACACCTGCTCACAAAGGCTTGCGCGTCTTTAAACAGGCTAGGCCAGTAAAAACCCGCGCAAAGCACTTTATGAGCGGTGCGAGCAGCTTGATAGTGCCCGCCTGTCGGACCTTCATGCAAATGTTTTAGAATATTAATTCCTTCACCAAAAGAAACACATCTCCTTATCACTTGATCCGCACAAATTTTGAAAAGATGCGGGTCTTCCCAAAAGTAGTTCTTCAGCTCAGAAAAGAATTTCTTCTTCTGCTGAGAGGAGAACTCTTTTGGGAGCACCCGGGCCACTAGATAGTTGGCGATGTGCGCGAACCAAGGAGAAGTAGATGTATTAACTAAAAGCAGCTTCTCATCAGGAAAATAGTCATTAAAAGATTTTTCATTTAATTTTTCTATAAAGGGGTTATCTAATCTTGATAAATGGTCGGCGGCCAAGTTCTCGGCTCCTCGCTTATCACGGATCTCTAAGTCAAACTCCTGGAGGAGTAAGACCCAGCGAATCAAGCGAGGCTTGGCATCCGTTTTGGCAAGAAGGTACTTGAGGGCCGAGTGGTCCGTAAAAACAATGATTTTTGAAAGTGTAATGTAAGGGCGAAATTTATCAAACGCAAATACTACGGCTAAGAGCTCCTTCTCGGTTGTGGTGTAATTTTCTTGTGCAGATGTGAGGGTTTTACTAGCGTAATAGATGGGGTGGAAGTTCTTAGATATGCGTTGACCTAATACGGCTCCCACCGCAAAACTACTCGCATCGCACATAATCTCGAAAGGAAGGTCCCACACCGGAGCTATCATAATTGGCGCGTTAATTAACTTTTCTTTAATTAATTCAAAGGCAGAAATACAAGAGTCATCAAAAATGAATGGAGCGTCTTTTTCTAAGAGATGGGTGAGGGGCTTAGTGATCTTGGAGAAGTCCTTTATAAAACGACGATAAAAACCAGCGTGGCCTAGGAAACTTCTTATAGCTTTTATGTTTGTAGGTGGCGGTAACTTCTCAATAACTTCTATCTTGGCAACGTCTACCTCAATACCTTTAGCAGAAATTTTATGACCCAAAACTAACCCTTCCCTCACCATAAAATGGCATTTTTCCCAATTTAGGGCAAGGTTAGTTTCTTCGCATCGTTCTAAGACTTTTTCGAGGTTTTCTAAACATCTATCGAAGGTATCGCCGAACACGGAGAAATCGTCCATGAATACCTCCATAATGCTTTCTACGTACTTGTCAAATATTGCGAGCATACATCGTTGGAATGTAGCCGGCGCATTGCATAATCCAAACGGCATTCTCCGGTACGCGAAGGTGCCGAAGGGACAAGTAAACGTAGTTTTCTCTTGGTCCTCGGGAGAGATGGGTATTTGAAAGTACCCCGAGAGGCCATCGAGAAAACAATAAAAGCTATGGCCGGAGAGACGTTCTAAAATCTGGTCGATAAACGGTAGAGGAAAGTGGTCCTTACGGGTGGCGTCATTTAACTTACGGTAATCTATGCACATACGCCAACCCGTCACCGTCCGTGTCGGGATTAATTCATTATTCTCATTACTAACTACGGTTATCCCTCCCTTTTTTGGAACTACCTGAACGGGGCTAACCCACTTACTGTCTGATATAGGGTAGATAATTCCTGCGTCTAATAGTTTCATAACCTCGCCCTTAACTACTTCTTTCATATTCGGGTTTATACGGCGCTGAGGTTGGATAGAGTTACGCGAATTATCTTCCATTAAAATTTTATGTGTACAGAAAGATGGGCTTATGCCCTTGATATCAGAAATTTGCCAAGCAATAGCCCGGCGATGCTTACGTAGAACTAGAAGAAGTTTATCGTTCTGCGTATCCGTGAGGTAGGCCGAAACGATAACTGGTAACTTGGAGTCTTTTTCTAAGAAAGCATACATAAGGTGTTCGGGAAGTTCTTTAAGTTCTAGGGTAGGGGGTTCTTCATAAGAGGATTTTGAGATTCTTTCTTTTTCAAAAATAATATCTTCATAAACTTTTTTATAAGGAACGTAATAAGGGGTGGGGCTAGCAGCCAAGACGGCTTCTTGTACAGATTCAGTGGTAAGAAAAGAGGAAGAACAAAAATCAGAAAACTCTTTTTCAAAGTCGGAAAGACAATAAGAAGATTCATCACTTCCTTGCAGTGATTCTGTTGTAAGAGAAGAGGAGCAAAAAGTAGAAAATTCTTTTTCAAAGTCGGCGAGGCAGTAGGAAGAATCATCACTCACGGCGTCTATGAAAAAACATGAGTCATCGTTCGCTAAGGTGTTCTTCATCGAAGGGGTGATCGGAAATGTGACTTCGTCGTCGCCTACTCGAAGAAAGAGCTTACCATTGCTTACGTCAATGATGGCTCGGGAGGTGGCAAGGAAGGGTCGGCCAAGGATCAGGGGAACCTCGACGTCTTCTTCGATGTCCAAAATGACAAAGTCCACCGGGAAGATGAACTTGTCGACTTTCACTAGAACGTCCTCCACTATTCCTAACGGGTACTTGACGGATCTATCGGCTAGCTGGATACTCATACGCGTGGGGTTAAGGCTACCAATCCCTAACTTTTTGAACAACGAAAAGGGCATCAGGTTTATACTTGCGCCTAAGTCGGCTAACGCGTGTTTAACAAAGAGATCACCAAAGACACACGGGATAGAGAAACTACCCGGGTCACTGATTTTCTTCGGCAAACCGTTTGTTAAAACGGCGGAGCACTCGGCGTTAAGCGTGACGTGCGAAAGATTCTCTAACTTCTTCTTGTTTGTGAGGAGGTCTTTAAGATATTTGGCGTATTTCGGCATCTGCGAAATAGCCTCGTGGAAGGGAAGATTAATGTGAATTTGTTTGAAGATTTCTAAGAAGCGGGAGTACTGATCATCTTGACGTTGTCTATTAAGTTCAGAGGGGTATGGAGGAGTTGAATTATTTTTGAAGATGGGTGGTGGAGTGAGATTGTCTTCTAAAGCGGGGGTGATTACTCTTTCAGCAGAGGGTGTAAGCGGAGCGGAGCTTTGATTTTTAAAAGCAGGAGCGGAGCTTTGATTTTTAAAAGCAGGAGCGGAGCTTGCCTCGGGCTCTTCACTTACCATACCGGAGACTTGCTTCCCACTCCGAAGAGTTATAGCTTTCGCTTGCTCTCTCGGGTTGGGTTCGGTAATGGAAGGAAGAGACCCTGCGGGTCGCTCAGAAATTATTTTCGCGAGCTGTCCTACCTGATTTTCTAGACTTTTTACGCTTCCGGTTAACGTTCTTATAGTGGCGTCATTTGTGGTGATATATTTAGAAAGTAATTCCTCCAAGCTTGGAGGTTTTGGGTAATTTTGAAGAAGTGGTGGTGGTGGTGGTTGTGCAGAAAAATCATTTTGCGGAGGTGGGCGCATCGCATTCGATGGATTACTCCATGAAAAGTTCGGGTGATTTCTTAAAGCGGGGTTATAACTATTCGGAAAATTAAAACCAGGCGGATGAAAATTCGCAGCAGAAAAATTATTAAAAGCAGTTCTAGGCAAATTATTAACATAATCTAAATGTTCTGGAGTAGGGGTTGCAGATTCCCATACCTGAGGGGCGGAGGCAGCAGTCATCTCCGTGATTTTTTTGCTTAGGATTTCTACTTGCAGAGCGAGCTGGGAGACGTTGTCCACTTCATAGATACCTGCAGGCTTGTTCGGGCGGGACCTAGGCACATTCCACTGATAAGTGTTCATGGCCATGTCCTCAAAAAGCTCAAGAGCGGCTTCCGGGGTCTTATGATTTAAAGTACCGCCAGAAGCTGCGTCTATCATTTGCTTCGTGCTTTGATTTAGCCCGTTATAAAACGTCTGCACTTGTAACCATACAGGCAGCGCGTGATGTGGGCATCGTCTTAATAATTCTTTAAATCTCTCCCAGGTTTCGTAAAGGGTTTCAGAGTCTATTTGTCCAAAGGCAGAGATGTCGTTCCTAAGTTTTGCAGTTTTAGCTGGCGGAAAATACTTCGCCAAAAATTTTTCAGTTAATTCATTCCAAGTGGTTATGCTATTTTTCGGAAGTGTGTTAAGCCACTGCTTAGCTTTAGTTCTTAGAGAGAAGGGGAAGAGTCTTAGCCTTATCGCATCATTTGTGACACCATTTATCTTGAAGGTGTCGCAAATTTCAAGAAAGCTAGCTATATGTGCGTTCGGATCTTCATCTTGAAGTCCGTCAAATTGCACATATTGCTGCACCATTTGAATTATGCTAGGCTTTAGTTCAAAATTATTATTTGCTATAGTAGGGCGGACTATACTCGATTCTGTTCCCTCGAGGTTCGGTCGTGCATAATAGGACATAGTCCTTTGCACGGCCTCATCTACGTTGGGTTCTTCCATTCTTAAAGTATTAAATGACTCGGAGTCCTCAACCGGCACTTGGATGGTAGGACCTTGAAATCGCGATCTTCTCCGAAGAGTACGCTCAATTTCGTGGTCCAAGTCCAAAATAACCGACGGACTCCCGCGGGTCATGCACTAAAAGAACAGAAAAGAAGAAGAGAAAGAGAAAAAGGATAAACTAGAAAGAAAAACTAGATTTAGAAAATTAAAAAAAAAAATTTTTTTTTTTTTTTTGAAATAGATTTTTTTTATAGATTAACTCCCGAACTTCCCAAGGACTACCCCGTGAAGGGTTCGCAAGGTACTAGACAA
This sequence comes from Platanthera zijinensis, assembly GCA_039513925.1. Taxonomy (NCBI): domain Eukaryota; kingdom Viridiplantae; phylum Streptophyta; class Magnoliopsida; order Asparagales; family Orchidaceae; genus Platanthera; species Platanthera zijinensis. Next base: position 144,092,691 of record CM077084.1, read on the forward strand.
GACAGTGGCGCTTAAAGCCCTTTGCCCTTTTCGAGAGAATTAGGTGGCGTAGAAAAATTGTGAGGTTGGTTTCTATTAAGAGCGGTGATAAAATTTTTTTGATTTTTTTTAAAACTTTAAAGAAAGGGGATGAGAAAGAGAAGAGATAAAATTAATAGGTTCGTGTTTTCAAAATATCAACGGAAGTTGGCTCCCCGGCAACGGCGCCAAAAACTTGTTGCGCGCTAGGGTTCGAAGAAATAAACACAACCGAACTAGCAACCCGATGAGGCAAGTATACCTATCGAATTGTAGCAAGGGGACACAAGTGTCGTATTAAGATCCGGGAACTGTTGGCTAAGCTTACTCACACGAACGCTATTATCTTATCGACGGAAAAACTAGGGTTTTAGAAAATCTAAGTGCAGGGGAGAAAGTAAAGCTATTCTAGAAAAAGAAACACTGCAATTAAGAGGGCTATTAAGTAAACAACTAAGCTAGAAAGGAAACTACTGCAGCTAATAAAAGAGCACAATATATGAGATTACTACAAAAGGTAGAACAATATGAAATGGAAATGCACCCGATCGAGATTCACCTCGGCTAAAGACGATTAAGAAAATGCGATAAAAATCTAAACTTAATAGGATAAGGGTCCTTGACCGTGGAGGTTCCTAAAGCTTGAACACGCTTCTCTCGAAGTCGTGCCCAACTGAGTTTAGGAAGGTCCGACCGACTCTCGTCTAAATCGGAGGCCTAAAACTCGCTTTACGCGGTGAACCCCACTATTGGATTTTACTCCAATCCGGGAGATTTGGACGTCTGCCTCTCTCGAGGGGTGCGTACAACTCCCTTTACTCTTGAATGCTCACTTCATTCTTTCGGCCTCTCGGCTAGCCCAGAATGAAAGCAAAGGCGGAGAGTATATATCGAAAATATACCTCCGACCCGTGATAAATCAAGAGTAATTCAAGGCCCTAACCTAAAAAGAAAAGATTAATTAAAACATCATAACATAATCGCTCTAACCTCGGATCATCAAGATCGAGTACAAGGAGGATTAGTTAATCATAATGGAGTGGAGGGGGGAAGATGAGTAGAAAAGCATAAGAAGAACACAAACTAAAAAAAAACACTTTTATTAATAAAAAGGGCAAGTTACACTATTGAAAATTAAAGTTACAAGTGCATGAAAATTAAACCCTATTCTAGCCCTACATTAAGCACTAAGCAAGAAGAAAATTACATTAAAAGCTAGCACAAACTATGATTAAACTAGGGTTAACCAAAAAAGTACAAAGAGAGGGGGAGAGAGAGAGAGAGAAAACATGAAAAAGGATCAAGAAACAAAGGGGCAGCACCTCCCCCACTCAACCAAAGCTTGCTGAAATGGGGGGGAGGGGGGCTCAATTTATAGATTTTTTCTCGGGTTGGTCACGCCCTCCGACACGCCCTAGGGGGGGCGTGTCAGGGGGCGTGACAGGTACGGATTTGACCTCGGGCTCTGGATTCTGGCGTGAGGGATGATTGCTTCGGTACGTCGGTGGTCACGCCCTAGGTCACGCCCGTGACAGGGGGGCGTGACAGGCATGTCATGTCCAAATCATTGGTCGGAAATCCGTCAGTCGCCGAAAAAGGAGGGTGTCACGCCCATGTCACGGGCGTGACATGGGGCGTGACAGTACTATTTGCGTGCTGAGACGGAACGGCATTTAATGCGGCGGCAGGCTTTGCGGCAGAGGGCGACACGCCCATGTCACGCCCGGTGACACGCCCAGGGAGGGCGTGACAGGGGGGCGTGACAGCGGTTTTGACCGTTATCTGTCCCTTCCAGCAGGTGTCCTCGGGATCGGGTGACACGCCCAAGGTCACGCCCAAGGAGGGCGTGACAGGGGGGCGTGACAGGCCATTTTGGCGATTTTTCTGAAAACCTGCAAAAAGACAGGAAAAAGTTAGTGGCAATAAAATTTACATAAAAAGAATAAAAATAAACTAATAATAGACATAATTTGTACAATATAAAATATAAAATACGATAATAGTTTAGGCTACAAAATGTATTATCAACAGACCCACCATTAGAATCCTTTGTGGATAGTTATATGAACGTGTCATAAGTATGGCTCAAGTGGCAATGGTGCTTGTTGTCCTTTGACCTGAAGTCACAACATTCATTAAGTGAGGAGGAGTCTGCTATAATGCTATCAAAAGTCTAGTCTTGAGAAAGTTGGTTGATAAAGGTGGTTATTGGGTACGTTATGAATCATTTGGTTGTTTGCGTGTGAGCAGAGATGGGATTTGTCCTCCTATATGACAGGAGTTGCATCCATGGGCCCCTTGATGGAATTGGACTGAGAAATGCATGGCCATGCTTGGTTGAGTTAATATGTGATATTGGACTCACAAATTTCTGGAAGTCCATTCTAGATAAAGAAACTAGGATTGAATAATTATGAGGGTGACAAAGTCTATACCTCTAGTTCTATCTAGATGAAAGGGACGAAGAGACATGATAACACTGATACATTAGTCACAAATGGCTTTCGAGTTCTTAACTCTTATTGCTTAGGGAGCAATGATGCATTGCTATACGACACTCATTATTTATGAGGCTTTTGTTTTATACTTTCAAGATCAAGTGGAAGACTGTTGGTGCTAGCATGGTGATCTGGAAGTGATCAAGCATGTAGTCTAATTGCCAAAGCAGTATGAGCCTATCAGGGTCGCACTTTAGAATGTTTGGAAAATTTGGAAGATTGGATTATGTTGGTCTTGCTCATGTGATGAGTGAAGGACCAAGCACTGACATAAGATGAATAAAGGACTGGACTCAACCATGCATTAAGTGCGTCGAGACTACTCAAAACTTTCATCGATTCAAGTGTTGATTCGTCGAGTTAGCATTGAGAGTGTTGAGACCACTCGACGATTTGTCGAGTCAATAGTTGATTACTTGAATGATGGTGTTGAGTGTATTATTTTTGCTAAGCCAGGCATTGAGTGCATTGAGACCACTCAACGCTTTCGTCAAGTCAAATGTTGACTTGTTGATTAAGTGTTGAGAGCATTGAGACCACTCGATGCCTTCGTAGAGTCAAATGTTGACTTGTTGAATTTGGCGCTGAGAGCATCGAGATAATTCGATGCCTTTGTCGAGTTAAATGTTGACACGTCGAATGATGTCATTGAGTGAGTTGAGTGCATTGAGTTCATCCAATGATTCGTCGAGTCAAGTGTTGATTCGATGAGTCTGGAATTGAGGCGTTGAGTGCACTCAAAGATTCGTCGAGTCAAGTGTTGATTCGTCGAATATCGACGTGTATACTCAATGATTCGTCGAGTCAAATGTTGATTCGTCGAATATCGACGTGATACTCGATGAATTCGGTTTCGTACGGTTTATTCTCTATGTCCGGTTCGACGCGGTCTGATGGTTTGGGTTGACTCAGTATTTAGTATATAAATGTAAAATATAGTAAATCGAGCAAGGAAGTTACAAAATGACATAATCCCGAGTCTGCTCTTCTCCCCTCCCGACGGAACTATTCCGCAAAGGCTGACTATGCCGATCTCGCCGCCGATTGTCCACCGTCCTTGAACTTTGCCGGAAGAGGTAGATGTTATTGATTTTCCTTATGAGGAAGGAGATGCAAAGATATATCCTCATATCCTAGAAGCCCCTACTAATGAGCTACTTTCTAAAGCTACTATTACTCCTATGTAAGATTCCTCCAGTGACTCTGAGGGAAGTGCAGATCCCCCTTCCCCTCCCAGTTTTCAGGCTGCCGATATACTCTCAACTAGTGCAGATGTATCTATTTTGAAATATATAGAAGCTCGGATGGCCAAACAGCAAGTACTCTTTGATAGATCTTTGAATAAAGTGATGAAAAAAGTCAAAGAAATAGAGAAAGACTTGAATAACGGCCTCGCAGCTATCAGGGTGTGTTTTGACAAATTGGATGAGATGCTTGATTCATGGTTTGTGCAGGGTGGCCAAGTAATTGTTCACACTATGGAAGGGCTCAAAAGTAATTTAATTGTTCTTCAAAATGTTGACCCAAATGCCAAAAAAACTATTACTGCCCAAAATACAGGGAAGAACTATTTTGATGATAAAATGTTCCACTATTCCAATGCAATCCCATCCACGGTACTGGAAGAAGTAAAAAAGGGGATGATTGTGATGAAAGCTAAGGTGACAGTTCTTGAAGCCTCCATGGTGGAAAACTTCAAGGGGGTCAATGTAACATCCCTCAAAAAACTAGACCCCTAAGATGTTTTTGTCATGACTAAGTCAGGATAAAACCTAGGAAGCTAAAAGTGACGATGTGAACTTAGGCTTGAAGGTGAAGATCACTGGTGTCTACTAATCGTGAAGAGAATAATAACCGAACTAGCAATCCATCAAGGCAAGTATACCTATCGAATTGTAGCTAGGGGACACAAGTGTCGTATTAAGATCCAGGAACTATTGAGTAATCTTACTCGCACGAAGACTATTATCTTATCGAAATATTGTTTTAAGGATTGTTAGGAGAAAACTAATTGCAATTAAGAAAAGAAATATTGCGCTAAAAAGAGAACTACTTGAAGTTAAATAAAGAGCTTCTAAGAGTGATTACAATGAGGTGCTGAAACGATGAAATAGAAAAGCACTCGATCTATAATCATCTCGACAAAAGTTGAATAAAAATGCGATAATAAACCCTATCTTAATAAGGTGAAGGTCCTTGACATGGAGGTTCCGAAATCTTTAACACGCTTATCTCGAAGTCGTGCCAAACTGAGTTTAGGAAGGCTCGACCGAACTCTCGTCCAAATCGGAGACCTAAAGCTTGCTTTATGCGGTGAACCCTACTATTGGATTTCACTCCAATCCTGGATATTTAACGTCTCCCTCTCTATAGGGGTGCGTGCAACACTCTTTACTCTTTAGTGTTCACTTCAAACTACGAGCCTCTCGGCTAGCTAAGAGTGAAAACAAAGATGGAAATTATATATCGATGATATAACTCCAAACATGATTTTTCAAGAGTAAATCGAAGTCCTGAACCCTAATAAGAAAAAAGTAAACTTAAAGCATCATAACTTAATCAACTCGAACCTCAGATCATCAAGATCGAGTACAAGGAGGATTAGTTTATCATGGAGAAGTGGAGGAAGAGAGATGTGTAGTAGAACATTATGAAAACAAAGTAAAAGGGCACTTTATATTAATGTTAAAAGAGAGTTACAACTTGAAATTAAAGATTACAAGTGCATGGAAATGAAAACTAAGCTAGCATTAACATTAAGCTACTAAAGATATTACAAGAGTTATTACAAAGGGGGTACCCTAAGCTAGAATTAAGAAAAGCTAAAAGAGAAAGAGGAAGAACCCATGAAAAACTCCAAGAAATAAAAGGGCAGCACCTCCCCTCTCACCCTAAAAGTACTGGTGGACACAAGAGGGCTCTGAATTTATAGAATTTTTTCGGGTCGGTCACGCTCCCCGATCACGCCTGAGGAGGGCGTGTCAGGGGGGCGTGCCATGTACCGGGTTGATATCGGGAACTGAATTCTGGCAGAAATGATGATTACTTCTGCACAACAATGGACATGCCCTGGGACACGCCCATATAAGGGAGCATGTAAGACACGCCCATATAGGGGGGCGTGTAAGACACGCCCATATAGAGGGGAGTGTACAACATGTCATGTCATAATTAATGGTCGGAAATCCATCAATCGTCGAAAAAGTAGTACACGCCCGTGATATGCCCGTGTAGGGCGGGGGGGGGGGGGGTCAGTACTATTGACGCGCAGCAAAAAAAAGGTTTTAATTGCGGCAGCAGGCTTCAGGATCGAGTTAACATACCCAGAGACACGCCCAAGTACACGCCCAGGGGGAGCATGTCAGGGCGGCATGTCAGGTGTTTTTCTGGGGATTTGGATTCCGACAGCAAACTTCCTCGGGACAGTGGGACACGCCCAAGATACACGCCCGTGCTAAGTAGTACACGGGCTTGACCTTGGGGTGTGTAGGTAATTTTCTCGGGATCTAGTTTTCGGTTGATTTATGCCTTGGGAATTGGTTACACGCCCCAAGAGCATACCAGGGTAGGGCGTGACTCGGGGGTGTGTAACAGCAAAACTGGTCGAAAGCTGTAAAACCTGGAAAAAAGAAGAAACAAATTAGTGGCAATAAAATATACAAAAGGAGGTCAACATATAAGCTTACAAGACATGATTCGTTTATTAAAAACCTGAAAAAAAGCCTAATAGTTTAGACTACAAAACGTACTATCAAATTCCCCTAAGCTTAAGCTTTGCTTGTCCCCATGCAAAAATATAAAAACTAGCTAACATAAAAAGTGACTAATCAAAAATTTCTAATTATGCTTACTATGAGAAATTCTAAGTAGGGAGAAGGTGAAACATAAACCTAAAACAGTTACTTAGGCATTGTTAAAACCGGAAACCCGACTTCTCATAGAGTTCGGATCTAGAGTTACAGCTCACACCTACTCTTCCTGAATCCTTTCCTAGACTTGAGTCTCGGGAGCTAGAACCAAACTGTGGGCTTCAGCTTGGAGGTCCAACCTCTCAACCAGAAGTAGAAATCCTTCCCCTCCCTAGCAAGTGCTGAGCTAGATACCTTAGAAGAAGAAGATAAAAAGGGGTCAACAACCTCTTCAAGGCACCTTATCGGTCTATTTATAGGCCTCTGAGTTTGACCTGCCAATAATCACACTAGACCAACTTGAAATTACCAAAATACCCTCGACTGGGTCTGCCAATAGCCAAACTCTGTTGTTCTGAAGGGTTATACGCAGACCACAAAGGGAAAAAGGGTAAAATTACCTGGGGTAAAAGAGTAAAATCCCCCCTTGGGGGTAAGAAAGTAGAAAACATCTTTTCCCTTATAGCGAGTGGGAAATGAACGGCGGGCAAGGGGAGCCTATCTGCTCGTCTCGCGAGTCCCTCGCCTTGCGATATGCGTCTTGCAACAAAAGTCCAGCACGTGCCAGGGGACCCGTCTCGCCTGCTACGCTGTCCCTGTCTTGCCCATTGTATTTGGCCTCTTTAAATTACTGGCGAGTTGACCCTATGGGCCGACTCGTGCCTGTCTTCCTCTCATCCCTCTCACCCCTAACTCAGCACTCTTTTATGAGTTATCTCCTACGAGCCCGATGTTATACACAATCTCCGCTCTTTTTGAGGTTGCCTCAAGCTCAGAAAGAAAGTACAACTGAGTCTCGCGGTTTTAAAATTCCTTTATGAGAGAATCTTTTACGGGGCCCTCCCCTAGGGCCTATAAATATGTGACCCTTATCCCATCATGGAGAGTGCCCCCCTCTCTCATCTCTTCCTTCACTTCTTCTACCTTTGCCATGCCACATAGTCAGAGTTTTCGCGAACGTCTCGCAATGGTTCATAAACAAAACAAGGCTAATGTAGCTATTCTGGCCCCTATTTTTGTTCGCACCCCCCGCTCTTTTACCGTCGTTGTCCTGCCTAGAGAAGGTGAAAACCGCTGGCCCCCCTTTCTTAGCTGATGGGACCACTTTGACAACCTTGGAAGTCAATGCGCCTCTTTCCGCATCCCTCGAGGAGAGACAGGTGATTCTTTGGCTCTCGCCCCTCCTCTATATTTCCTTTTTTCAATCTTCTTGCATATTCATCTCACCTACTTACTTCATGCTTCTTCAGGGGGATCTCGCCAATCATCCCAAGCCTGCCAATACACATGATACCTCCAGTATCCCCCATCAAGACTCCGAGTCGCCTCAACCATCCAACCCTCCAACTGTGAAGAATGACGATCCCTCACAACTCGTTATGACCTCTCGCAAACCGGGTAAATGAAATAGACTTGCCCTCTCGCTTCGTATATACTTTCCCTCCCTTACCTGGAGTATTCAAGGCTACTGGACTAAACATTCCATCCGATCCCTGGCATGTTCCTACGTAGGTACCCAGGTCGACTCTGAAGCGGAGGACTCCTCTAAGCAGCCCTCCTTCTTGCCTCCTCCTCACCCAGATGAGATAGAATACTATCTGGGCGATCATATGGATCCGGTAGAGATGAAGTATAGGACGGCTGAGATGTTTTTAAAGCAAATACGTATCATCCGTGAGATAGAACTAGATAATCAGGCTGCCGACAAGCGCATTGATTGGCTGGAAATTGAATGCGCTCGCCTCTCTTCCGAGGTCGATGCTGGCTTCGAGATAGATGAGACCGATCCCCAGGTCAACATAAACGAGGTTGACCAGCAACTCCGTCATGCCCGCCGCGGTCTTGATGCCATTCACTCCTTTCATGTTCCCGATCTCCCCCCCCCCCCGTGTGTGAGGTCTCGCGAGGGAGGGCGTTGGAAATTACACAAGAACTGAAGACCCTCTATCTCGTCTCGCCTGTTCAATAGTCTCGCTTATTTAATTATACTTTGTAATTCTGTTGTTTCTATCAATCTATCCTCTCGCCTGTTTAATTAAAACTTGTTATTTATGCCTTGTGGACATGATGTTCGCCTCGTACGGAAAGAAACCATTAATAAAGCTATCTTGTTGACTTCTTTCATGTTGGGCTCTCATTATAGCTACATTTAACTAATTTTTCATTTATTTTTGCCCTTTGGAAAAATCCCCGTGGGGTGCCATGCTCCGAGGTCAGGAGAGAGAGAAAATGAACCATCGGCCAACCTCTTCAACTTCCCCCTTCTTATTTTTCCCGCCCACTTTTCCACTTTCACTATCCGCTATAAATACTACCCCCCTAGACTGAAATGACTTACAGTTGTGCTGCCCCCTCAAGTTGCATCTTAGATCTAGATCTCTCGCCTCCTTTATCTTGCGGCTTACTCTCGCCACTCCATCTCCGCCCCCTTTCGCTTTTATCGTCTCGCGTATCATGGGAAATAAAAAGCCCTACGAGGGTGAGGGGCATAGCCGGTACGGCAAGAGATTCGCTGATCATGATTTTCTCCTCGGAAAGATCTCTGAGGAGGAATACAACCTCTTTACCTGCGATTTTCTGGTGGAGGAGTTCGAGTCGCGGCCTCCGGAGGTCAGCGTCTCGATCAACACATTCTTCCCCACCGAACTCTCCTTCCCTGTCTCACACTTTGATTCGGGGCTGAGACTACCCCTCTAGCTAGAGGTTAAACTGGTTTTGAAAAACTTTAGAGCCATCCCTATGCAACTAAACCCGAATTCCATCTCGGTTTTTGTTGCCTTCGCTAGTTATATGCGCCGCGAGAGCATCGAGTTCAGTCTGAACGTCTTCCGCAAGTTATTTGTCTACCATGCCAACCAAGATGGCATCTCGTACTTCACGGGACAGGGCCTGAAGGTGTGCGAGACTCCCAACCAGAATCATAACTAGCATACCCATTTTGTCTTCATCCGTGGGAACCTGGGAGGCATTTTGCTTGCGATCGTGTCGCCCACCGAAATGTTCTACGCAACTCCCCAAGTTGGCGGCATGGATAAGATCCTCTACAATTTCTTCATACGAAAGAATTTTGATGTCAACTTCTTGTGGCGGGACCTCGACTCTCTCTTTCTTACGCTTCCCGGTGAAGGTACACTCGCACTTCTTTAGTCCATGTTTGTTATCCCTTGGTATAGCTATCTTTAACTATCGAGTTGTTTGTTTAGGGGAACAGAATATCCCAACCCATCCTCCATATTTACATAGCACTGGGCCGTTGATGCGTGGAAAACGGCAGCGCACCGGTCGCACAAGTAATAAAGTTTGGGAATAAATCCCCGAATGTCGGTCTCTTGAGGAACACAGTAAGGGATGAGTTAATGTCGAGGCGGACTTGAGATTGAAGTCCTCGGGTCGGATCTAAAAGGGGGGGTTTAGATGGTGGCGGAAACAGAAAGTAAAATCTACAAGCTACTCCTATGCAACGCCGCTATGCGATGCTTCGCCAGGCGGGATGGAAACTACACGGGCCGCTATGCACCGAATCGCTTGGCGGATGGAAGAGTAGGCTAGCGGATGAGGTGGAGAGAACGGCGGAATGAGGGTCGTAAGCACCTCTTCGCAACGCACGCCACTAGCAATTGCTAGTGCGGCAAGGGTGGATGGTGGATGGAATATTAAGGCGCACCTCAAGCAATAATAACGAAAATACACAAATCACATAGACATGATAAAGTGCAAGATCATTAACTACAATAAAACGTACTTCATCAATACAAAGAGAATAACTAAGCTAACAACAACAAGAGGAAGAGGTGTGCGAATCGACCGAATCCGAAGCCTTGTTGAGGGTTCACGGTTGGAATCCCGGGTTGTCAATCCGAGTCCAAGCTCGGTCCTCAACTGCGTCCGGGGTAGAGGAGGCTGTCACTCACTCCCAATGGACCCGTCTTCTTCGTTGAAATGATCCGTAGATTGCGGCTCCGGCCCTTCCTTGCTTGATGGAGAAAGCTCGGTCAAAACTCCGCTTGAAGCTTGAGGATGAAGGAGGAGGCCGAGAGGATGCTCCGGCGTTGATTTGGCGTTGTAAGCTTGCCCGGAGACCCTCCCTAAGGTGGAGGATGAAGGGGGACGGAGGAAACCCTCGTCCGAGACGAAGAACGGCGGAAAAATCGCGGATTTGGATCGTCTCCCGAAATTAGGGCGGACCTGCGCTATTTATAGAAAACAGAATTAAACAGCGCGCACGATCACTGGCGCACGACCAATGGTCGTGCGCGATATGGTCAGTGATCGTGCGATATGGAGGCAGAAGAGTGGAAAAAGATATAATGACTGCGCACGACCGGCAGCGCACGAGCAGTGATCGTGCGCGGTATGGCTGGTGATCGTGCGATATGGCGGGACAGAACTTTCCCAGGAGAGGTCATGACTGCGCACGACCGATGATCGTGCGCCAAAGAGGTCGATGGTCGTGCGTGGGTAAAAACGCACGACCATTGACTCCTTTGCCAAAAATGGGGAAAGTTCGATGCCGGACGCCCACACGATCCCAGAACCTGCAGGAAAACTGGACGGGATGTCGACATGGCAGTCACAGACATAAATATTAAGCAAAGCAAAAGGGAAATACACACACGCACAGAAATAGGCTAATAAAGTGCACAAGACGTGGAATAACCGTAGCGAACCAAAAGGAGTGCAAATGACGCTAAACGGTGTGCAAAGACAAGAAAATAAGCCTAGATGAGTCCGAAAATAGGTATATAAAGAGGACTCATCACACCCCCAGACTTAACCATTTGCGCGTCCCGAGCAAACAAAACCTTAAGCAGACAGGGAAAATGAACTAGCTAACAAAGAAATTGCAAAACGGAGTACCATGCGAAGTCGCATGCTCGCGTGCATAAAAATAAAGTAAAGGAAATTCTTAAGTATACAAAATATTTTATATTTTTCACAATGCGTAACAGAAATTTATTATTACTCAAAAGTAGAATCACGGTGAATCATCCGGTCCTACGCAGGAAGAAAGTAGACAGGCCACTAAGGTGAGCATTGCCGAAGACCGGGGCTCAAGATTACCCCCAAAGGAATCCACCAATGTCGGGAACCATAAGCTTGCCCGTTCGCACTCTCTCCACGGCACTAGTCAACTCAAGCGCAAGTCCGTAGGACTTCGGGTAATAATGGGGCTTGGGATTAGGTGAGGAAAGCAAAGATAAACATGACGGCTATGCACCTAACCCAAAAGAGCTAACGTACAAAACTAGTACCCGCTGCCCACAAAATAAATACGGGTGCACCACACCCCCAGACTTAACTTTTACTAAATGGGTGTGTGCACCGCCTACTCCAAATCCAAATCATCTCCAATAAAGATTTTCAATCAAACTTTTTCTTTCTCTTTTTTTCTTTTCTCTTTTTCTCTTTTTCAAATATTTTTCTTTTCTTTTTTCATCTTTTTATTTTCACAATTTCAGCAGATATAACTTGGAAGCACTTCCACATTTTCACAAATAATAACACCACATCACAACCCAACATGAAAATATAAAACATTAAGCTCGACTTGGGTGCGCGACTAGGATAGGCTATAAGGCTTTGGTGAAATATAGGTGGAGCTGAATCAAAAGAAAGGGTAGGCACAAAGGGGCGTAGCGAGGATATGACGTTAGGAACGGTACAAAGCTCAACCGGGCCAAAAGATGGCCTACATCACTCTCACGCTAGACTAACCGTGTACCAAAGCTTCAAGAATAGCTTGGGGCAAGTTCTTAGCAACCGAGAAAGATAATCCTTCCTCCCGACTCAAGCAATACGAGTCTAGTGGCGGCTACACACATTCCTACGCTACCGTTTGATTCACACCGGATTCACCAACTTTTGAGTAGAATAAGAAATATGTACGCAAATAGAAAAATATAAAACTATAAGCATACAGAAAAATTAAATCTACACAAATTTCTATACAAAACGAGAGCAGTTGACTAGAAACACAGCAAGGCCAACATTTTACTCCGTCGCGCAATCCTAAAATAGCACAGAAATTTTCCAAATCTAACAAAGATACAAGTTCAACTCGTGGCACGCTAACAGTTAAGCTCGCGCTCATGCGGGTGCAGTGGTGTGCGATGCAATGAACATAAACAAAATACAATTACAAAAGCTTCTAGTATGCGCATGCAATGTGCACGTGCAAAAGGCAACAATAGATAGCTCTCCCCCAGACGTAAACTAAACTACACAGCAAATGATATAGAAATTAAAATCAGAATGAGCTAAGGGAAGAGGTTACCCAATGCTCAACTAGTGAGCATACCAGAAGACGCGTGGAAAGTAATAGCAGGCCCGCCATACGAAGAATCACAACCCCGCCAATGCGTAGTATCCATGAATACCTGCAGGGGTGAGCTCCGCAAAAACAAAAGAAAAATATACAAAAAGAAATACTAAACTAAGCTAGACATAAAAAAAGAAAAATGCAGAAAATGAAAGATAAGCACTGGGGTTATTGTCATCCCAGCACGACTTATTCAGTAAAAGAAAAGTTCTAGCTAATGGGCCTATGAAAAGAAAAGTGCACAGGCAACTGTCCTAATATCCGTGTCGGTAACGGGTACCGATACGGTGATAGCACAGTTACCCCTCTACCTAGATAATAATACCTGTGACGCACAGGTAGAGGAAATAGGAAGTAAGATGAGGAGGCCTGGTCCTCACTCATCTCACCACAAAACAAATCCTTGCCTAGCAAGGTATCGTCCACCACAAGCTCGTTGGGGGCGAAGGTGTAGGCAGAGGCTTCAACTGCAAAAGGAGTAGGAAACTCCTCACGCAAGCTGAGGCACTCGCCGACAACCTGAGCACAAGGCTCAATGTCAACCCAACTCACCTGCAGGGAATCAACCCGCACAGGCGCAGAAGGAGAAGGGGGGTCAAGGAATAAAGGAGACGAAGAACATAAGGAACTAATCGGGGGAGTGGTCCCGGTCTCACTCCCAGCAGGCTCCAAACAATGATCATCGTCGGTGTCATGTGAGTCATGGCGAGGGGAAGCTGAGACCATGAGGTCCTCGGTGGTGATTCGGACCCCCTCATCCAACAAGGAAGTAGAAACCTCCTCGCAGGCAAGGATTTCCTCATCACACCTCGGTACGTCACGGTGTTCCAAGACATAGTACTCACCATTGATGAGAATAATGTCCTCGTCACACCACGGCGCATCCTCATATTCCCAATTCCCAAAGGGCACAACATCATCAACCAACTCACTAGAAAGGGGAGTAGGTAATTCATGCAAAGAAAGCGGAGGAGCAACATCATCAGAGATAATATGCGCAGGTTCCTCCGGGGGTGAATCAAAAATAGGGGAAGAAGGCACAAGGAGAGACGGCGCCGCAATGTCGTCGCACTGACCAGTAGAAAGTCTGATGGGTGTATCCACAGCAGTCCCCCATAGACAAGGTGGTACTGCGGATACATCATCAGAATCAGAAGGAGCGGCCATTTGAGAGGTGGATGAGACAATCGGATATCCGGTTCATCATCCGCCTCCAACTGGCGCTGAAATTCTGCGCAATCTTTCAACACATGGTCGGTGCTATGACAACACAAACACCGTTTTCCATTACTCCTCGGTCCAGGTGGGACCGGAGAGGAATATGAAAAAGGTGTAGGCGGAGAAGAGTAGTGACCATAAGACTGGGGTACGGTGTATGAAGTACCATAAGACAACGGTGCTCCATACACTGAACCACGAGAATTATGCTCCCATTCTTCAGTGGGGCACTCATCACTGTTATGCCTATAATCCCCGCACCAACGGCAATGGATATTTGCATAAGAATACATGGTGCAGCAAGAAATAATTCACCACGAGAATTTTCTAAGCAAAAATTAACTACACACAAGCAGATAAATAAAAAGGAATACCTGCTACTGGAATATAAAAAATTAGAAGAGGAATAAAGAAAAATAAGCAACAAATTATAAAAACTAAAGTAAAGAAAAATAAAACATGGAATGAACAGATGGAAAAGGGCTTCTATCTCAAATCTACCTCTTCAAAAACTCAAACGACTGTGTTCCCCGGCAACGGCGCCAAAAACTTGATGCGTGGAAAACGGCAAGCGCACCGGTCGCACAAGTAATAAAGTTTGGGAATAAATCCCCGAATGTCGGTCTCTTGAGGAACACAGTAAGGGATGAGTTAATGTCGAGGCGGACTTGAGATTGAAGTCCTCGGGTCGGATCTAAAAGGGGGGGTTTAGATGGTGGCGGAAACAGAAAGTAAAATCTACAAGCTACTCCTATGCAACGCCGCTATGCGATGCTTCGCCAGGCGGGATGGAAACTACACGGGCCGCTATGCACCGAATCGCTTGGCGGATGGAAGAGTAGGCTAGCGGATGAGGTGGAGAGAACGGCGGAATGAGGGTCGTAAGCACCTCTTCGCAACGCACGCCACTAGCAATTGCTAGTGCGGCAAGGGTGGATGGTGGATGGAATATTAAGGCGCACCTCAAGCAATAATAACGAAAATACACAAATCACATAGACATGATAAAGTGCAAGATCATTAACTACAATAAAACGTACTTCATCAATACAAAGAGAATAACTAAGCTAACAACAACAAGAGGAAGAGGTGTGCGAATCGACCGAATCCGAAGCCTTGTTGAGGGTTCACGGTTGGAATCCCGGGTTGTCAATCCGAGTCCAAGCTCGGT
Source organism: Platanthera zijinensis (assembly GCA_039513925.1). NCBI lineage: Eukaryota > Viridiplantae > Streptophyta > Magnoliopsida > Asparagales > Orchidaceae > Platanthera > Platanthera zijinensis. The sequence goes on from CM077084.1 coordinate 144,107,823, forward strand.
CCTCAACTGCGTCCGGGGTAGAGGAGGCTGTCACTCACTCCCAATGGACCCGTCTTCTTCGTTGAAATGATCCGTAGATTGCGGCTCCGGCCCTTCCTTGCTTGATGGAGAAAGCTCGGTCAAAACTCCGCTTGAAGCTTGAGGATGAAGGAGGAGGCCGAGAGGATGCTCCGGCGTTGATTTGGCGTTGTAAGCTTGCCGGAGACCCTCCCTAAGGTGGAGGATGAAGGGGGACGGAGGAAACCCTCGTCCGAGACGAAGAACGGCGGAAAAATCGCGGATTTGGATCGTCTCCCGAAATTAGGGCGGACCTGCGCTATTTATAGAAAACAGAATTAAACAGCGCGCACGATCACTGGCGCACGACCAATGGTCGTGCGCGATATGGTCAGTGATCGTGCGATATGGAGGCAGAAGAGTGGAAAAAGATATAATGACTGCGCACGACCGGCAGCGCACGAGCAGTGATCGTGCGCGGTATGGCTGGTGATCGTGCGATATGGCGGGACAGAACTTTCCCAGGAGAGGTCATGACTGCGCACGACCGATGATCGTGCGCCAAAGAGGTCGATGGTCGTGCGTGGGTAAAAACGCACGACCATTGACTCCTTTGCCAAAAATGGGGAAAGTTCGATGCCGGACGCCCACACGATCCCAGAACCTGCAGGAAAACTGGACGGGATGTCGACATGGCAGTCACAGACATAAATATTAAGCAAAGCAAAAAGGGAAATACACACACGCACAGAAATAGGCTAATAAAGTGCACAAGACGTGGAATAACCGTAGCGAACCAAAAGGAGTGCAAATGACGCTAAACGGTGTGCAAAGACAAGAAAATAAGCCTAGATGAGTCCGAAAATAGGTATATAAAGAGGACTCATCAGCCGTCAAAAAGTCTCGCACTCGCCAGCAAGGTGGCCAAGGCTGCAAAAGAATCGTTGTCCCCTATTTCTAAGAAGAGACATGGAGACGATGCTACTACCCCTCGGTGCATCCTCAAGATGAAAGTCAAGAAGGTTGTGATGTTCCCGAAAGTGAAGAAAGAGATAGCCCAAAAAGAGAGGAAAGATATGTCGGGATCCTTGAGCCCCATCTCTATGGAGAATCGCAATTGCCTCGCCCATAAGCCGTCTCGCCATCTCGCGAGGCGGCACTATTTGACAAGCTCACCAACACTTTTTCCCAATCCGTTGAGCTTCAATTTCGTGAAGCCGGTTCCTCCAGCCGCCCAGCCCTATCCTCGCATCAAAATTATAACATGGGGCCCGTGGTACATGAAGCTCCCGGTGACCCAGTCCTCTTGTGGGAAAAGGACTCGAACTGGGTATCGGTATCCACCCTCCTTCCATCATGGAAGGAGCAGGATCCTCTGACCAACCACGCTTTCTCCCTTGGCTATGGCCTTTACGGTTGTCCTGGAATAGATCCTTTCGATAAGGACTCCTTGCGAGACCTTGTCTTGAAGACCGCTCAAGCTCAGCTTCGCGCCTTAGAGCTCTCTCACCAAATCTCGTGCCGCCATGTTTTTAACAACAAGAAATGGAAGGAGGCTGAGACGGGCCTCGCAGCAGAGCGAGAGAAGTTAGATGGCCTCGAGAAGAGGCAGGTGGCTACTGATAATCTCCTCGCAAAGAGCCAGGGTGGCGTGGTAAGCCTTTTAACTTAATCTTTGGACAATTTTTCTCTCGCGTATGCTTCTTGTTGATTGATGGGCGCCTCGCAGGATATTGAGATGGTGGATCGGATGCACTTGCGAATAATGGCCTTGGACGAGGAGAACAATAACTTAACAGCCCAAAATGCCCATCTCCGGGACAGTGTTCTGCCTTCCTCTCGCCCGAAACCATTCCAAGCTCCCCCGCCCTCTCATTACTCCTTTGACGAGGTCGAAGAGATTTGCCGAGATGACAACATCAAGATAGTCGAGCTTGTTTTGAAGATGATGAAGGAGCTAGGGGTTGTCAAGGAAGACTCCGAATCCGTCACTGCCTGCGACCTCGTGCCACACCTTTATGGCGATGTGGACGAGGATTCATCTTCCAGCTAAGATGACTGAAGAACTGCTGGCGAGACCTGGGACTCCTCCCCTCTTTTTAACTTCTTTCGTACACTTGTACTTTTTATTTTTGTTTTAGATTTCAAAGTATTCCTGTTGATGCGCGAAATGTGACAAGGATTCGAGCACAACCAGCTAACTGTTCGAGCACTGCGGAGAGAAGAGAAAGCGAACTTCAAGCAGTAATCTACATAGCGGATGAGACAAAAGAGAGAAGGGGCCGTGAAACACGGCAATGCCAGACTTCGCCTATCGCGGCCTAAATGCCACTCTTGAGACGGGCTTGACTTCTATTGCAAATGATTGATTACAGAAGGAGGAAAGAAAGCTGTGCAATAGGCTGTTGGAGTCCGCAAAGCTCGGGATTCGAGTCTGCAGACTTTAACACGTAGGCTCTTGGGTTCGAGTCAGCCTGCATTGGGTGCACCACTTCCCCCAATTTTTAGGCTTGGGGGCCTGCCCAAACGGGCAGGGCTAAAATAACCAGCTGCCCTGGGTACAGGAGAAACGGGCAAAGGTGACGGGAAACAAGAATAGAGGGACAGGAGGCCCACGCGAGATAGGCGGATTGTGTTTGCGAGCTGGGGCCACCTCACGACTATCTGGAGCACCATTCCTGCTGGAGTGTCGCGGCCTGGGCGGATTGGCTTTCGAGTCCGACGAATAAACGGCACGTTCCGGAGAAAGCGGAGTGATCTGAGCGGACTAAGAATCGGAGTCCGCTTCTGGAGCATCTTGACGGCCTGAGCGGACTGAAACTTCTGTCCGCCGAAAGAGGAGTATGTTGAGTATGTTGCGGATTTCGGGGTTAATAATTCCTTCATGGGAGAGTACTCCCCTTCTTTTGTAATGAACAAAATGACCAAATGCACAAGGAAATTTTTGCCATATCCTCTCGCTTTTCATTCTCTTTATTTTACTTTATTTTGTTTTATTTGCTGCGAGATGACCTTTTAATCTGTTTCTACTTGTGAGGTAAAGCTACTCTCTATCTCTCTTGAGTATCACTTTAGAGTACGAGTCATTGGACTTCTCTTTGCCCCTTCTGCACGCGAGACCATTCGAGTTCCTTCCCGCATCTCGCCTCGAGACATATCCTGCGCGAGTGGAACCCAGAAATTTACCAGCTCCTTTATTGGAAACTGCCCATCTTCCATCTCTTAGGAGAGACCTTTCTTTTCCCGCAAGTGCCCACTTACTATGGGCGAGACCCTCATTCCCGAGCACCGGCTGGGAATGTCTATCTTCATTTCTACTGTACCAACCTCTTCTTCCTATAGAAGGTTTTTATTTTTTAAAAACATTTCTTCGTTTGCTGACTAGTAAAGATATTTTTCTTTGAGGGATCTCACCATTTATCTTGCCACTAAGTGATCCTATAGTCCTTCCAGCTTGATGAGAGACTAGTAAGCGGGTCTTCTCAGGGCATTGCCAATCATTCTGCCACTGAGTGAGCCTACAGTCCTTCCAACTAAATGAGAACCTGCTCAGCGGGTCTTCTCGGGGCCTTGCCATTCATCCTGTCATTGAGTGAGCGAATAGTCCTGCCAGCTTGATGAGAGCATGGTCAGCGGGCCTTCTCGGGGCCTTGCCAATCATCCTGCCACCGAGTGAGCGTACAGTACTGCCATCTTGATGAGACCCTGGTCAGCGGATCTTCTCGGGGCCTTACCATTCATCCTGCCACAGAGTGAGCCTACAGCTCTACCAGCTTGATGAGAGTCTGGTCAGCGGGTCTTCTCGGGGCCTTGTCATTCATCCTGTCACTGAGTGAGCCTATAATCCTACCAGCTGATGAGAGCCTCATAGAGGGTCTTCTCAGGGCCTTGGCATTCATCCTGCCACCGAGTGAGCCTACAGTCCTACCAGCTTGATGAGATCCTTATCAGAGGGTCTTCTCGAGGCCTTGCTATTCATCCTGCCACCGAGTGAGCCTACAGTCCTGCTAGCTTGATGAGAGCCTAGTCAAAGGGTCTTCTCGAGGCCTTGCCATTCATCTTGCCATCGTGTGAGCCTACAGTTCTTCCAGCTTGATGAGAGACTTGTCAGCAGGTCTTCTCGGGGCTGTTGGATCCCTAGTTTGATTTGGGCTAGGTTTACTAAATTAGGTTATGTATGACCCTCCTTGTATAGTCTAGGGTCATAGGTCTTCAATAGATTTAAGGGTAAGTCAAAAAGTCATTTTGATCAGACCAAGCCCTCAGACGACTTAGAAGATTGTAGAAATCAGAACAAGGCAGAAATTTCATGTTGAAGAAGTCATTCGACCAACTCTGAAGAGAGATCGACGATCTCCGTTCTCAGTTCGATGATCTCAGAGTCACATCTCTGAATTAAGATCGACGAAAGTTGGACAAAGTTCGACGAACTCTTATCTTCTATCATACCTTGAGTTCAACGATCTTCTATCTCTGTTCAACGATCTTGGAGCCCAGTATGGAAAGCTGTATTACAGTTCTAAGTTCTCAGGGCTCAGCTCGATGAAAGAGAGGTTGAGTTCGGCGATCCAGGATCTATGATCGATGAATATTGCCTGTTCAACATTTCCTTCTTTGCAGTTTTTCAGATTTGATTTGACCTATTTTATAGCTTATTTTGCTTTAAGTAATTAATGCTTATATTCTAAGAATATAGTCGTTCTTATGGCAGCATTAATTACTAATTTTCACAGAGTTATTATACAGCTAATTCTCGTGACAGTTAAGGAATTCTTTAATTGCTGTTCTAGCCATTGTCCAAGTTCCATGATTTTAACAGTAAATCAAGGCAATTGAATTCAAATTAAAGACCAATTTTGCTGCAGAGAATATAATCAAGTTTGTGAGAAAAATTCAAAACATCAAAACAGACGAAAAATTATAAAAGACAAAACAAATTCTTCTTTGTTATTCTTCAAGTGTTCTTCTTCCAGTAAGCTCTCAGAGACAATCAACTGCACTTGTCTACAACCTTCTGGAGAATCTTTTCAAGAAGACCTACTCACCCTAAAAAGCTCTTAATCTTCCTGAACAAAAACTTCATCTAAGGGGGAGCTTTGACACCATCAAGAATCCACAAGTCTTCTTAGTTGTTTTGAGAAAAAAGAAGACAACAGATAGTTTTTATATTTCTTCATCCCCACTGTATAGGGTTTTAAATCCCTTCAAAAGTTAGCCTGGTTCACAAGTCATCTTCCAAAAGACTTGAGTTTGGTTTTTGGGCACCTGATCAAAAGCTCAAAGCGTTGCAATATCTCCCTACAAATAAATATTGTGATGGTAGTCACCTGATTAAAACCTATAGTGGATTCCTACCAAGGGTGGTAGAAGAATGGATGTGCTCAGTTGGGAACCACTATAAAATTCTTGTGTTGTCTATGTGTTTGTTGTTTTTTTTGTCTTGTGTTGTGGTAGCTTAGTGTAGCTTTTCTTTGCTTCTATTAACATCTCTTTGCTATTACTATATAACCTATTTTTATATGTGAAAAATAAAGTTGTAAAGGAATTTTTAAATAACTCTATTACCCCCCCCCCCCCCCCCCCCCCGCTCTCTAGAGTTAACCAGAGATTACTTCTCCCTTTTCTTTCAATTTGTATCAGAGGAGAGGTTAGTCATTTTTATTTAAACAGGCTAACACCTGGACTAACCAAGATCCTAAGATAATCTCTGATTGAATTTTATTCCTTTCATATTTTATATCATGGCATAAAATAAGGATTATACTAGCACAAGACCTCCAGTTTGTAACTTTACCAAGTTTGCCATGTAGAAGGCAAGAATAAAGCTCAATATGAACTCTTTTGATGAAGATATATTCAATTAAATTTTGACAGGACCACAACTCCAGTGGCCTCCACTCCATCTACTTCAACAAATCTGAGTGTTGTTCCACCTCCAGATTGGACAGATGTACACAAGAAAACTAAGATTGCAGAAGCCAAAGCCATGAACATCCTAGCTCAGACTATGTTTGATGATATATTTCAAAAAGTGGCTGAGTGCACTTATGCCAAAGCCATCTGGGATTCTCTAAATCAGATGGTGGCTGGATCTATTGATGAGAGAAAGGATAGGAGATCCAATTTCATTTCTCAATATGAGAACTTTAAGAAGGATGAAGCTGAGTCAGTAAGTGATATGTAAAATAGGATTAGCTCAATCATCAATGAAATAAATATCTTGGGCAAGGACATCACCTTGAAAGAAGTCAATGATAAAATCCTCATGTGCTTTCCTAGCTCATGGGATTCAAGGATCTGGCCTATCAGAGAAGCTAGAAGCATGACAGAAATCTTTACTGAATCACTTCTTGGAAAGCACAAATCCTATGAGTAATTAATGAAGACCAGAGAAGCAGCAGCTGAATAGAAGATTCCAACACCTATCAGGAAGGAGAATAATATTGCATTCAAGGCTACTGAAGAATCTGAAGGGACTCCAGTAAATGATGAACTGATGAGCCTCTTTGCCAAAAGACTTTTCAAGATGGCAAAGAAGGACTTCAGAAGAAAGTCATCAAGGCAAGATGATAAGCCAAGGTAAGACAAGACTCTATCTAAAGAAATTGTTTGTTTAGGATTTAGGAAGCCTGAACACTTCATCTCAGAATGTCCAGAAACTCAGAAGAAGGATAGGAGAAGAGAAAAGGATTCCAGGAGAACACATCACAGCATGCCCTCCTCCAGCAAACACAAGAGGAAGGAGAAAGGGTTTTTTGCAGATACCTGGAATGATACTGAGGAAGAGTCATCATCCTCCAGCTCTAATGATGATGAAAAAGAAGAGAAAGCAAAGGAAGTTTGCCTAATGGAAATAGATGATTCCAGCAGTCAGTCAGAGGCTGAAGCTTCAGAAGATGAAGAATCTCTATCTTGAGAGAACAAGGTAATAACATCGTATGACTTTGATTCATAAGAATTAAAAACTGAATTTAAAAATCTTTGCTTAGATCTAATAGGCTCTGAGAAGGAAATCAAACTTCTCAGAGAAAGATTAACTAAACAAGATAAGTACATTGTTGAAAATAGTAAACTAATAGAAGAACTTAACACAGCAAATGAACAAATTGTTTTCTTAAAAAATGAATTAAGCAAAGCCAAGAAATTAGAAGAATCTCTTAATTGTAGAAGCTTAAAACTGTTATACATAACTAGTATTATAAATTCTAGGGCAAATAACAATAAATTAGAACTAGGTGCATCATCTAGTGAACCACCTATAATCCAGAATAATCAGTTATCTAAACCTGTAAATTTCATTTCAAATAAAGTTAAGAAAAATACTGAACAAGTAGACAAAGTAAATGAAGTCTTAAAACAAATGGAACTCAAACAAAAATCTAAGAACAAGAAGAAAATTAACTACAACATTGTTCAACAGATTTCGTCGAACTCAGATCGATGAAATGTGTACAGTTCATCGAGCACAGAACGAAAAACTCCGAACGGCAACTACAATAATAGTTATTCATGGATCCACGATCGATGAAACTAGTCTGGTTCGTCCACCAGAGATCGACGATACTGGTGCCCTGAGAATGAATATCTTCATTCTTCAAGCAAAGATCGAAGATCTCATCCCAATTCATCAAACTCAGGTCGATGAACTTACCAGAGTTCATCGATCGCAGATAAATCTTACAGAAACTTCAACTCTAACAGAAAGTCTAGTAACAACCTTAACCAACCTAGGGAAAATTTCAATCCATTCACCCAAATGATAATTCCTCCCCGATGATTTCACCCCTTAGGTTATAAAATCCAACCTGAATATTCTTACATTTCCAGTTTTTCTTATGAAAAAATACAAGGACCCAAGGTGACCTGGATCAGTAACATCTAATCTATTTCTTTGTAGGTGAAGAACTATCCTATCACTCAAAATAAGTAGTATCTGGATAGTGAGTGCTCAAAGCACATGACTGGATGCAAGGATAGCCTAATCAATTTCAAGGCAAAGCTGGGTCCAAGAGTGATCTTTGGAGATTCCAATTTTAGACAAATTGAAGGCTATGGATACTTCAACAGTGGAGCTGTTACTTTCAGAAAAGTGGCATATGTAAATGGTCTCAAACATAACCTAATATCCATAAGTCGGTTATGTGATATAGGTTATCAGGTTTGCTTTACTAATTGTAATTGTATTAATTCTTCAAATAACCAAACTGTTTTAACAGGATGTATACAAGGGAATATATACTTAGTAAACTTTAAATCTGCTAGTTTAGAAATATGTTTATTCAATCAAGTTAGTAATAATAATATTCTATGGCATAAGATAATAGGTCATGTTAACCTTAAGAATATCTCTAATCTATCTAGGGACAACCTTGTCAGAGGATTGCCTTCTGACCCCTACAAGAAGGAAAGCCTATGCAAGGCTTGTCATGAAGGCAAGCAAACTAAAAATAGCTTTAAGTCAATTAATAAGAGTGACTCACCTAAGATTTTGTACTTGCTACATATGGATCTCTTTGGACCCATTGCTTTACATAGCTTAGGAGGGAAGTCTTACACTCTAGTTATTGTAGATGACATCTCTAGATTCTCTTGGGTGTTCTTCTTGAAAAACATGTCAGATAACTTTAAAATCCTTACAGACTTTCTTAAGAGCATAAGGATTGAGTATTCTACTCTTGTTGTATTGATCAGAATTGATCATGGTACTGAGTTTGAATCTCATCCCATGCAAAGATTCAGTGAGGAGGAAGGTATTAGGCATTGTTTTTCTGCTCATAGAACTCCTCAACAAAATGGGATAGCATAAAAGAAAAACAGAACCCTCATTGAATCTGCAGGAACATTGCTTGCAGATGCACACATGCCCCTATCCTTTTGGGCAAAGGCTGTGAGCACAACAAACTATGTGCTGAATAGATGTTTGATACACAAACTTAAGTGTAAGACCCCCTATTAATTACACAAAGGGAAGCAACCTAAAATTGATTACTTTAGAATCTTTGGGTGTAGATGTTTCATTCATAACAATAATAAGAAACACTTTAGAAAATTTGAAGATAAATCAACAGAGGGAGTTTATCTTGGAAATTCCCAAAATAGCAAGGGTTATAGGGTATTCAATAAATCATCTTTAAGATGGAAGAATCTGTAAATATTTCTTTTGATGAAGCTAACATGTATTATAAGGAGAAGGATTCTTCTACCTCAGATTTATTGCAGGTACCTCACCTGTGTGAGAAATTGGGTGAGTTAAACCTTACACAAAAGATTATATCACATCCTCCTCAACAAGCTGATGAAGATAGTGAAGAAGAAATTTTGAAAGTGGTTGAACCTCCTCCAACAGCAGACATTATTCCACAAGAGGAATTAAGTCAAAATGCTATTACTGAACAACCTCCACCCACTGACCTTGTCATACTAAGGGATCACCCTAGATCTCAAGGGATTGGGGACATGTCAGTAGGTGTACAGACAAGGAATCAACTCAACCAAGATGTGATGCATTCCTGTTTCCTTTCTCAAGTTTAGCCTCAATCCATAAATGATGCAGGGAAAGATCCCCACTAGATTATTGCAACGCAAGAGGAGCTCAATTAATTTGAGAGATGCAGAGTTTAGGATTTTGTTCTAAGGCCCAAATGTTATCAAGTAATTGGAACCAAGTGGGTATTAAGAAACAAACTTGATACCCAAGGCGTAATTGTGAGAAACAAGGCTAGGCTTGTTGCTCAAGGCTATAGGCACGAGGAAGGCATTGACTATGATCAAACTTTTGCTCCTATTGCAAGGCTAGAAGCAATTAGGATTTTTCTTGCTTATGCTGCTTTTAAGAAGTGTAAAGTCTACCAGATGGATGTCCAGAGTGCTTTCTTGAATAGAGAACTAAAGGAAGAGGTCTATGTTGAACAACCCCTAGGTTTTATCTCATCTACTCATCCCTCATATGTTTTTAAATTGCATAAAGCTCTCTATGGTCTAAAGCAAGCTCCAAGAGCTTGGTATGAAACCCTAGCTAGTTTTCTTTTATAACACAAGTTCTCTATAGGCATGGTAGATAAGACTCTTTTTACTAAGTTGGATCATGATAAAATTTTGGTAGTATAAATATATGTAGATGACTTTATTTTTGGTTCTACTTATCCCAAACTATGTAAGAGATTCTCTGATCTAATGCATTCAAAATTTGAGATGAGTAGCATGGGAGAGCTATCACACTTCCTTGGTCTACAACTAAAGCAATCCCATGATGGTATATTCATATCCCAATCTAAATATGCAAATGAGCTTATTAAGAAATTTAGGATGGCTGATGCCTCCTCAATGAAAACTCCCATGGCTGCCAATATTGTGATTGACTCTGATGAACATGGAAAACCAGTTGATTAGACCAAGTATAAAGTTATTGTTGGATCCGTACTTTATCTTACAGCAAGTAGACCAGACATCATATTTGTTATATGTCTTTGTGCTAGATTCCAAGTGAGCCCTAAGGAATCTCATCTTATTTTGCTAAAAAGGATTTTAAGATATATAAAGGTTTGTCCTAATCTACGACTCTGATATCCAATAGAGTCAGCATTTGAGCTTATTGGATTTTCTGATGCTGACTATGTTGGATGTAGAGTGGCAGGAAAAGCACATAAGGAACATGTCAGTTCCTTGGTGATAGGCTTGTGTCCTGGTTTTGTAAGAAGCAAACATATATGTCCACATCAACTGTTGAGGTTGAATACATGGCAGCTGGTAGCTACTGTTCACAGATCTTGTGGATACAAAACCAACTCCTGGATTATGGGTTCAATCTAAATAATTCAATAATATTTTGTGATAGTACCAGTACTATATCCATAGCACATAATCCAGAGCATTATAGTAGGACAAAGCATATAGATATAAGACATCATTTATTAAAGATTGTGTAGACAAAAAGAAAATAAATCTTGTCTACATTTCCACTGATTTATAGAGAGCAGACATCTTCACCAAGCCATTAGATGAGAAGAAACACCTGTTTTTCTTAAATCAGTTAGGAATGATTAATGGAGAATAATTAATTTAACTTTCGGTATGAGGTCGATGATTTGTTGACCGTTCGTCGTACGGAGATCGACAATCTGCGAACTTCTTGTGAAGAGTGCGTCAAACGGAGTTTGACTATCACTTCATAGTGAAACAGTTTTCTTCGTACGGTGATCGACGATCCCTGCTTCAGTGAATCTGAAAGTGCAGGATAAGATCAATCCTAACTCTAGAGGGGGGTGAATAGAGTTATTTAAAATAATTTTGCAAATAAAAACTTGTGTGCAGAGAAAATTTGTATTTACTTAGTGTATGGTGCTATAGCAAATAATCAGAGTAAAAGGAAATTCACAGCACAAAGCAAAACACAAAAAGACAAGCAATCCAGACGACACAAGGAGCTATAGTGGTTCCCCAAATCTGGGTACATCCACTCTTCTATCACCCTTGATAGGAATCCACTTCAAGATGAGTTGATCAGGTGTCTTGAGCACCAGAGAGTTTTTGATCAGGTTCTCACAAACCAAAGGAGCTGATTTTGACCAGGTTTCAGCAAAACCAAAAGTAACTTTTGAAGGGAGTTAAAACCCTGTACAGAAAGAAAAAGAAAAAGAATGATGTTGTCTTCTCTATCAACAAGCAGAGAGAAGCAAAAGTGGATCTGTAGTTGTTGTCAAAGCTCCCCCTGAAATCAAGAAGAGGTTCAGGAAGGAAAGCTCTGCACAAGGGTGGCAGGTCTTCAAAAGATCTGATCTGCTCCAGCAAGAGATGATCCAAGAAGGTTGGATGGTTGTGTCTGAAGCAATCAGAATTCCTATGAGTGAGTCATTCAAAACAATTTCACAGAGAGAAAAGAGATCTGAAGTCTTGTATTGTTGTTCTCTTTTTGTTCTGTATATTCTCTGTATTCTGAAGAATTGAAAGAAAATGAATTATATATCTGAGTCTTCTTCTTCCTTTACTTTGATAGCCGTTGGAAGTCAGCATTAATTGCTTTCCTTAAATGTCCATGTCTCCAAGGAAATGACAGGCAGATATTCCTTAGAAAATTCCTTGAGCCATGCACCAGATATGCTGTAACGGCCAATAAATCTTCAGCATTAATTGTCTGACAGAGGGATTTTGAATTCCTATCCAAAACTGACGGCGGTCTGAAAAGCGTCGAGCTCATAATAAAACGTCGATCTGAGCACGACACACGTCGGCCAGAGAGTGTTTTCTGTAAGTAGAACTGGGTTTGACGGAACGTCGAGCGGAGGTCGACTCTATGTCGAGCTGAGGTTGACTCTGCGTCGAGCTGAGGTCGACTCTGCGTCGAGCTGAGGTCGACTCTGCGTCGAGCTGAGGTCGACTCTGCGTCGAGCAGAGGTCGACTCTGCGTCGAGCAGAGGTCGACTCTACGTCGAGCAGAGGTCGACTCTACGTCGAGCTGAAGATTATTCTACCTAGCCTATGTGACCTTTATAACAACAAGGAGGTCACAAACCAAAATCCCTATAGAAGTATAGTCATCCTGGTCCAAATAGTAATAGGGTGTTCCAACAATCTCCCCCTATTTGGATTAGGATTACTATTTACATGAATTTAGGGATTCAAAGAAAGATAAAGCAGATACAATACATTACAATACAACCAGACATGACAGAATAAAAAGCAGCATATATAACATTATATAGCAGCACAAATGTTCAAATGTCCTGAGTCCAGCATATATAGAAAGAATTAAAGCATCTTACTTTACTTTCCCTTTGAGGCTTTGTCTTGATCACTCTTCTTGAAGATGATTTCTCTGTTTGGATTTGAAGCTTCCTTTTTAGATCTGTAGTCATCAGCTGCACCTAAAGATTTTTGATCTCTTGCACTGGGTGGTACAGCTGCAGGATGAAGTTGCATGTATCTGTCTGAATCAAAGAATTTCTTAGACTTATATTTCTCCAATTCCTCTTTTCTTTGGTCTGACATAGTACTGATATGAGAGGTGTCTAGACCTTTTTCTCTAGCTTTATTAATCTCATTTAAAGCAGCCATTTCTGTCATTCTGACTTTCCAGTAGGCTGGAGTTTTGGTAGGATCTTCAAAGGGTACAGCTGGTTCAAATCTGTTAGAGGAGAGTTCTTGAGAGGTAGTTGGGGTGAGGTCAGCTCTAGGTCTATAGGGATAGGGGCCAGAGGTTGGATCAATGGCTCCTCCCCTTTGATAAGGTTGAGAACCTGATCTTCCTCTAGACTGCCTGCCCCTATAGTTTCCTCTTTGCTGACCTCCCCTTTGCTGACTGTCTCCTTGATATCTTCTTGCTTGATATGTTTTTCCATGCAGGGCTGAAGGGGCTGGATTGGAAGAAAAACTGGCACCTGCACCTACATCTGGAGGAGGTGGAGGTGGAGGCTGATGGACAGGTTTGGATGGTCCTTCATTAAACTTTCTTTTCTTCTTCATTGCTTTTCTCTGATTTTGGGAGTACTGCATCCATGGTTCTGTGATTTCACAATTGTATTTGATATAGTAGGGAATGTCGTGATCTGTAGCTCTGGCAATTGGAACTCTTTTCAAAGCTTTTGATCTAGCTTTCCTCTTCCTTGCAATTGTTGTAGAGGAGTCATCAGAATCTGTAGCAAACTCATCTTCAGAACTTTGAGATTCTTCATATGGATCTATGTACTTCCTTTTAGAGATAGGAAAGCTGATGGAATCTGGAGCTGCTGAGGAGGAAACTGAAGGAAGAACTGCTGTCAGTGGGGAGGAGGAGACTACCACTGCAGAAGAGAGCACAGCCTCAGGAGCCATAGAGACTAAAGAGGCTGGTTCCTGAAGGGCTTGGGAGACATGAGTCTCAACTGCATCAGGTGTTTCAATTTCTTCACCTGAGGTTTCAACAGCTGCTAACATTTCAATTTCATTATTAGCAGGAGCCACTGCTACCACTGCTACATCAGGGATCTTCAGAAAAGGGACAATAGCCCTGGACAGATCTTCTTGAATCTGAGCTGGAGGGGAGAAGCTCTGAACAGAAGCTGGAGGAGGAGCCTCAGATACTATCTGAACTTCTGCAACTGATACTGTCTCTGAACATGTCTGAACAAACTGAACTGAAGAAGGAGGCAGCTCTTCTTCTGCTGACATCTCCCCCTGCCTAGAATCAGTGGTAGCTGACTCTAGGCCCCCAGAAGAAGGGCATGCCAACTGAGAGGAGAGGGAGGATACAGAGGCAGAAAGAGTGCTCAGGGAAAGAATTAGAGGAGCCAGCTTGGCATCCAGGAGGGAGGAGAGCCTAGGGGACAGAAGGTCAAAAATTTGATTGGCTAGGGGGAGGAGAGCTACTTGCTCAAGGGGAACTTGAGTAGAGGTAGATGGAGTAGCAGAAACTGTAAAAGAGGAAGATGTTGAGGGAGGTGCAGACAGTGGAGGTGTAACAGGCTCATGGATGGAGGAAAAAAGTAGCTCTGAAAAAGTAGATGAATGGGGGAATTCATGAGGAGAGGAGGTAGAGGCATCCATGAAGGAGTCTTCATGCATGTCAAAAGAAAAGAGATCCTCATGAGGGGAGGAATCCAAGCTTATGGAAGGAAAGTAGTGTGAGGTGGAAGGGAGGAGGCAATGGTAGAGATGGAGGAAGGTAGAGGTTGAGAGGATGAGAGAATTGTGGTTGAGGGGATGAAAGAGGATGGGAGGGTGAGAGAGTCAGATGGCACAGACCCTGCTTCTGGACCAGTGGACTGAGGGGAAGTGACCTCTATAGTCCTGGTGTCTGCAGAGGACTTCATTGCTGCTGCTGCCCTGGGATTCACAATTCTTCTGTCCCACTTGCCAATTAGGGCACATGTGAGCCTCTTGGAAGCATTGATGTGCTTCTTGGAGGACACAAGCAGTTGAGGGCAGCAATGGTTGAGAATCAACCCAAGAACTCTTCCAAAGTGGACAGAGTTTTTATCCAATTTTTTCTTAATCAAATCAAATACAATCAATCCCCAGTTGGGATGTTTCTTATCTATAAGTGCAGCCATAAGGCAGAACTGATGCCTAGTGATTGCATCATGTGCAGTCCTCTTTGCACAGATCACTTTTCCTGTAATGTCTGCTAATAACCTATATTCAACAGCTAGGTTAACTTTGAGGAGTTTAGAGGGGTTACCAGCAGCATGCCCCATCCTGTCTAGCATCAAGGCATACTCTTCCACAGATAGTTCTATGCCATCATCTCCAGCAGCAAAGTTGAAAACTTCTGTAATGACTTGAGGTGAGATGGCTACCTCATTTCCTGAAACTTTCCCAGTTAATATATTGTTATCTGAAATAACTGCTGTAAGACTCCACTCTTTGATTTCTGACTCTGGGAGAGGGATCCTGGTTGACATAAAGTTAACCAGTTGCTGCTCCTTGAAGAGGTCCAGTATATCCAAAAAATATTGTGGAGATCCATCAAAAGAGTTGAAGTCGATATCGAATCCAGAATCGAACTTCATGGCCGCCAGAGCTCCTGCTGTGATCGCCATTTTCCTGCAAAAAGAATACCTTCCAAGATCAAGAGTAAGGAATTTGGAGGGAGAAAGCTTGAGCAGAAAGATATGAAAGCGCAACTGCGAACGACGATGAGAAAATGATTTTATACTTAGGGTTCGACGCAGAAAAGGAAAGAACGTCGAGCTCAGTTCGACGCTCTCAGGCTCTAGGAGAACTGAAACGACTCAACAGCGTCCAGCTTAGGTCGACGTTCGACGCTTTGGCTGAAGCTATACGTCGAGCTCAGGTCGACGTTGAACGAAGACGTCGACCGGAGAGAGAGAAACTCAAGAAGCCAGGGAGCTGTGAACTTAGTTCGACGCTGGAAGCTGAGTTCGACGTTCGACGCTTTTGAGGGCGACGGACCGTCGATCTCCGTTCGACGCAGCGTCGAGCTTAGTTCAGAGCTCAAGGAAACCACTCAGACAGGAAATTTTAAAATGAAATTTTCCTATTCCTGTTAATTATGGGTTTCAAAATCTTGGAGTTTTAATTTATGCTGTCTCCATCTAGCATTCCCAACTGATTGAGGAAAAAGAGGTGCTTCTTTTCATCCAAGGGCTTGGTGAAGATATCTCCTCTCTGTAGTTCAGTGGAAATGTATTCTAGTGCAATTTTCTTCTTTTCTACATTATCCCTTAAAAAGTGATGTCTGATCTCTATGTGCTTGGTCCTACTATGGAGAACTGGATTTTGAGCAATAGATATTGCACTGGTATTATCACAAAAGATTTTAGACATCTCTAAGTTGTACCCATAGTCTAGGAGCTGGTTTTGAATCCACAAAATCTGTGAGCAACAACTACCTGCAGCCATGTATTCAGCTTCAGCAGTTGATGTGGACACAGAGGTTTGTTTCTTACAAAACCAGGAGACAAGTCTATCACCAAGGAATTGACAAGTTCCACTGGTGCTTTTCCTGTCTACTCTACATCCAGCATAATCAGAATCTGAAAATCCAGTTAGATCAAATCCTGAGTCATGTGGATACCAGAGACCTAGATTAGGACAACTTTTTACATACCTAAGAATCCTCTTAACTAATGTGAGGTGGGACTCTCTAGGGCTTACTTGGAATCTAGCACAAATGCATGTGGCAAACATTATATCTGGTCTAGTAGCTGTTAGATAAAGTAATGAGCCAATGATTGCTCTATAGCTTGTCTGATCAACTGGTTTTCCAGATTCATCAGCATCTAAAACAGCATTTGTAGGCATAGGTGTTTTCATAGAGGATGCTTCAGACATTCCAAATTTCTTAACCAATTCTCTAGCATACTTGGTTTGAGAAATGAAAATGCCATCCACATGTTGTTTAACTTGCAATCCTAGAAAGAAAGCAAGCTCACCCATGCTACTCATTTCAAACTTTGAGTGCATAAGTTGTGAGAACTTTTTGCATAAGTTTGAATCAGTAGACCCAAATATGATGTCGTCTACATAAATTTGTACTAGTAGGGTATGGGACCTATGGGTTCTAACAAAAAGAGTTTGGTCTACACTACCCCTTTTAAAATCATTTTCCAACAAAAAACAAGCTAAGGTCTCATACCATGCTCTAGGGGCTTGCTTGAGACCATATAAAGCTTTATGCAGTTTAAAAACATGATCAGGAAAGGTTGGAGAGATAAAACCTGGAGGTTGCTTTACATTAACTTCTTCCTTGATGTCTCCATTGAGAAAAGCACTCTTGACATCCATCTGATATACCTTGAATCTCTTGTGAGCTGCATATGCAAGGAAGATTCTTATGGCCTCCAACCTTGCAACTGGTGCAAAGGTTTGGTCATAATCAATTCCTTCTTCTTGGCAATATCCTTGTGCAACAAGTCTTGCCTTGTTTCTCACAATTATTCCTTGATCATCTAACTTGTTTCTGAATACCCATTTGGTTCCAACAATTTGCTGGTTCCTTGGTCTTGGTACTAATTCCCAAACTTTATTCCTTTCAAATTGATTCAACTCTTCCTGCATTGCAATGATCCAGTTTGGATCTTGCTCTGCATCTTGTATGGTTTGAGGCTCAATTTGAGAGAGGAAGCAGGTGTGCATAATATTTTGATTAACTTGATTCCTTGTTTGCACACCCACTGAGATATCTCCAATTACTTGTGAGATTTGGGTGATCTCTTGTTGTTGCAAGATCAACAAGGGGTGTTGATGATGCACCAACCTGTGTTGTTGTTTCCTCTTGTGGAACAACAACTGGTTCTTCAATTTGTTGGCCTTTTGAACTTTCCAGAACCTGAAATTCCTCTTCATTGTCACTGAGTTCAGTGTCTTGCTGAATTGGTGAAGGTAATGACCCTTTGTCTGTGATGGTAAGCTGCTTCAGATTTTCTGAAATTGAATGTTCCTGCAAATTGCTTATGGTAGAAGTCTCCTTCTCCTTATAAGACATGTTAGTTTCATCAAATGTAACATGCATGGATTCTTCAATTTTATTTGAGCACTTGTTAAAAACCCTATAAGCCTTGCTAGTCATGGAGTATCCCAGAAACACTCCTTCATCAGCTTTGGCTTCAAATTTAGCTAGGTATTTCTTGTCATTATTGTGAATGAAGCAAATGCAACCAAAAATTTTGAAATAATTCACTTTAGGTTTCTTCCCTTTGAGTAACTCATAGGGAGTCTTACCCTTTAGTTTATGTATCAGGCTTCTATTCAAAACATAGTTGGAGGTGTTCATTGCCTCTGCCCAAAAGGTTAGAGGGAGGTGAGCATCTGTCAACAATGTTGTGGCAGATTCAATAAGGGTTCTGTTTTTCCTTTCAACTACCCCATTTTGTTGAGGAGTTCTTGGAGCTGAGAAGGTGTGCCTGATACCTTCCTTATGACAGAACTCTAGCATGAGAAGAGAATCAAACTCTGTCCCATGATCACTTCTGATCAGGGCAATGTGAGTATTGAACTCAATCTGTATGCCTTTGAGAAAATCTGTCAAAATCTTGAAGTTATCAGACTTCTTCCTCAGAAAGAACACCCAAGTGAATCTTGAGAAGTCATCTACAACTACTAAAGCATAAGATTTCCCTCCTAGGCTTTGTACATTAATTGGTCCAAAAAGGTCCATGTGCAATAAGTACAAGATTCTAGGTGAGTCACTCTTATTAAGTGACTTGAAACTGTTTTTAGTTTGCTTGCCTAACTGACAGGCCTTGCAAAGTCCTTCCTTCTTGTAGGGACCAGAAGGTAGTCCTCTAACAAGGTTGTCTTGGGATAACTTAGCAATGGTTCTAAGGTTCACATGTCCTAGTCTTTTATGCCAAAGTTCATTGGGTTTGTTAAGGAATTAAATAAGCAAATATCTACTTTAGATGAATTGAAATCAACTAGATATATGTTATCTTGTCTATTACCAATTAAGACAATGTTGTTATTTAATGTAATATTGCATGCTGAGTTGGTAAACCAAACCTGATAACCAGCATCACATAGCTGGCTGATGCTGATTAAGTTGTGCTTTAGTCCTTCCACATAGGCCACTTTCTTAAATGTGATTGACCCTATCTTGACTTGGCCATAGCCTTTTGTTTGTCCAAAATTTGAATCTCCAAAGATTACTTTGGGTCCATGTTTGGCTTTGAAGGACACAAGGTTTTCCTTGTTGCCAGTAATGTGCTTTGAGCACCCACTATCCAAGTACCACTGCTGGTTCTCAATTGGATAGGTCTTTATCTGCACATACAACAAATCAATTGTTTTTGACCCAGTTTACCTTGGGCCTTTCTTGATATCCTTTAAATTCTGAAATAAAAGACATCTCAGGTTGACTCTTATAGCCTACAGGATGATATCTCCTAGGAGGTATTATCCATTAAGCATAAGGGTTAAAGTGATGAGATGTAGAGCTGGAATTGAATTTTGAATTAACCCCTGAGAAATGACTTTTGCTCTGAGCTTGGCTCGACGCACATCGAGCTTCGGTCGACGGACTCTGGTGAGTGCGTCGAGCTCCGTTCGACGGCGAAGGCTTGCTTTGTTCAGAGGGTAGAAGGCGTCGACCTGAGTTCGACGTTTTCTTGCGATTACGTCGAGCTCTGGTCGACGTCCGTCGAGCTTCGTTCGACGCTTCTTGTCCAGTTTCCTGGGTTAAGTCAGCATTCTTCCTAGCCACTATCAAGACTCCTTTACCTTTCTCACTGGTAAATTTGATTGGAGTTGTCAGCACTATGGGTTGGCTGGATGAAGCACCCAAGCCCAGTGAACCATTCAATCTTGAGTTCACTGTACTTGTGATGTCCATCAATTTGATACTTCTCCCATTAAGGGTTTCTTCAAATTGTTTGGCCTTAGATAGCTCCCTTTTCAGTGAAGCTATCTCCTCCCCACACTGCTTCAACTCTTCTAAGAGTCTAAGATTATCTGAGTTAATGGATTTGCATTCAATTAATTGTTCATTTAGAGTTTTAATCAACTTTTGAGACTCAATCAAGTCCATGCACATAGATTTAAACTCAGATTTGAAATCATCAGAAGTAAAGTCAAATGAATCTATTACCTGATCCTCAGTAAGTTCCTGATCAGATGGGTAGTCAGCATCAGGCTCTAAATCAGTGTTCTTTTGAGATGCACTGATGGCCATCATGCAGAATCCCTTTTCTTCTGCATCATCCTCATCATTACTAGAACTGGATGATGAATCAGACTCATCAGAGTCACTCCAGGATTCAGCCACAAATCCTTTTCTGGTGTGCTTGCTGTTGCTGGAGGAAGGCTTGTCATGGTATTTCCTTGACTCCTTATCCTTCCTTTTATCCTTTCTTTCCTTCTTGTCCCTTCTGTCCTTGTCTTGATTTTCTGGACAGTTTGGGAAGATGTGTCCTGGTTTCCTGCAGCCAAAGCAGATAATATCTTTATTATTAGATCTGTCATACCTTGGCTTGTCTTTGTCTTTGGATGACCATCTTCTGAAGTTCCTTTTATTTAGCTTATTGAACCTTTTGACCAGTAGGCTCATAAGCTCTTCATTTCCCAACACCTTTTCTTTAGGTTCTTCTTCCTGTGCTTTGAAGGCAATAGTTTTCTCAGCCTTCTCTGTTGGTGTGGATGTCTTCTGCTCTTCTTCTCTCTTCTTAATAAATTGCTCATAGCTCTTGAGCTTTCCTAGAAGAGCTTCTGTGGATAACTCACAGACATTTCTTCCATCTTTAATTGACCAGATTCTTGAGTCCCAAGAGCTAGGGAAACAAGTCAGTATCTTGTCATTTATCTCAGTGAGAGATATGTCCTTCTCTAGTGATCTAAGCTCACTGATGATTAGACTCAGTCTGTTGTACATGTCAGCAACTGACTCAGACTCTGCCTTTTTGAAGTTCTCATACTGGGTGATGAGGTAGGATCTCCTATCCTTTCTTTCATCTGCAGAACCTGATACAATTTCTGAAAGTTTTTCCCAGATCTCTTTAGCAGTATTGCAATCAGCTACTTTCTGGAAAATGTCATCTGACATGGTTTGAGCCAAAATGTTCATGGCTTTAGCATCTGCTGCCTTCCACTTCTTTATGTCAGCATCAGTTCCTGAAGGAGGAGGAACAGCTGATGTACTTGTTCCTGTGGGAGGTCTTGGACAATCTGTCAACATAGAATTAAAAATGTCTTCATCAAAAGAGTTCATGTAAAGTCTAATCCTTGCCTTCCATAGTGCAAACTTAGAGAGATTGCACATAGGAGGTCTGGTGCTAGCAAAGTCCTTGTTTTGTGCCATGAGTTTTAAAGATAAGTAAAACTAAAGAAACTAACCCTTTGAGGGAAATGATCTTATCAGGGATCTTTTGATCCAGGTGTTAGCCTGTATGAATGATCAACCTCCCTCTGATACCAATTGAAAGTGCAGGATAAGATCAATCCTAACTCTAGAGGGGGGTGAATAGAGTTATTTAAAATAATTTTGCAAATAAAAACTTGTGTGCAGAGAAAATTTGTATTTACTTAGTGTATGGTGCTATAGCAAATAATCAGAGTAAAAGGAAATTCACAGCACAAAGCAAAACACAAAAAGACAAGCAATCCAGACGACACAAGGAGCTATAGTGGTTCCCCAAATCTGGGTACATCCACTCTTTTATCACCCTTGATAAGAATCCACTTCAAGATGAGTTGATCAGGTGTCTTGAGCACCAGAGAGTTTTTGATCAGGTTCTCACAAACCAAAGGAGCTGATTTTGACCAGGTTTCAGCAAAACCAAAAGTAACTTTTGAAGGGAGTTAAAACCCTGTACAGAAAGAAAAAGAAAAAGAATGATGTTGTCTTCTCTATCAACAAGCAGAGAGAAGCAAAAGTGGATCTGTAGTTGTTGTCAAAGCTCCCCCTGAAATCAAGAAGAGGTTCAGGAAGGAAAGCTCTGCACAAGGGTGACAGGTCTTCAAAAGATCTGATCTGCTCCAGCAAGAGATGATCCAAGAAGGTTGGATGGTTGTGTCTGAAGCAATCAGAATTCCTATGAGTGAGTCTTTCAAAACAATTTCACAGAGAGAAAAGAGATCTAAAGTCTTGTATTGTTGTTCTCTTTTTGTTCTGTATATTCTCTGTGTTCTGAAGAATTGAAAGAAAATGAATTATATATCTGAGTCTTCTTCTTCCTTTACTTTGATAGCCGTTGGAAGTCAGCATTAATTGCTTTCCTTAAATGTCCATGTCTCCAAGGAAATGACAGGCAGACATTCCTTAGAAAATTCCTTGAGCCATGCACCAGATATGCTGTAACGGCCAATAAATCTTCAGCATTAATTGTCTGACAGAGGGATTTTGAATTCCTATCCAAAACTGACGGCGGTCTGAAAAGCGTCGAGCTCATAATAAAACGTCGATCTGAGCACGACACACGTCGGCCAGAGAGTGTTTTCTGTAAGTAGAACTGGGTTCGACGGAACGTCGAGCGGAGGTCGACTCTACGTCGAGCTGAGGTCGACTCTGCGTAGAGCTGAGGTCGACTCTGCGTCGAGCTGAGGTCGACTCTGCGTCGAGCAGAGGTCGACTCTGCGTCGAGCAGAGGTCGACTCTACGTCGAGCAGAGGTCGACTCTACGTCGAGCTGAAGATTATTCTACCTAGCCTATGTGACCTTTATAACAACAAGGAGGTCACAAACCAAAATCCCTATAGAAGTATAGTCATCCTGGTCCAAATAGTAATAGGGTGTTCCAACAGAATCGATCGTCGAACGGAGATTGACGATTTATTCTTCTTCAGACTGAGATCGACAAACTTGTTGATGCGCGAAATGCGAAGGTGGAAACGAGCACCAGCAGCTAACATTTCGAGCACTTAGGGAAGAAAGAGGAAAAACAAACTGCGAGCAGAAGTCTACTTGGCGGACTAGAAAAGGAACAGAAAAGCAACAGAGCCATGGAGCACGGCAACACCAGACTTCGCCCGTCGCGGCCTAAATGCCACTCCTGCGACGGGCTTGCTTTTGATTGCAAAGAAGCGGTTACAAGGAAGGAAAAGGAAAGAAATGCGGAAAGAAAGCTGGAGATCGCAAAGCCAGAGATTCGAGTCTGCAGCCTTTAACAAGTGGGATCCTGGGCTCGAGTCAGCGTGCCTTGAGTGCACCACTTCCCCCTATTTATAGGCTGGGGGCCTGCCCAAATGGGCAGGGCTAAAATAACCGGCTGCCCAGGGTACAAAGGAGCCGGGCAGCGGTGACGGGAAACAAAAGAGAAAGAAGAAGCAGTCCGCGCGGGACCGGCGGACTAGGCCTGCGAGCTGGAATCCTCCCTTGGTCGCGTCGAGCGCGATCCTGTCAGACCAGTTGCGACCTGAGCGACTTGGGCGACCTGACTCGGAGCTTGCCGATCTGAGCTCGACTATCGTCGACGGGAGGTCGATGATCCAGCAAAGTTGAGAACCAAGTGCGGCCTTGGCGGACTGAGATCTGGAATCCGGCCAAGGAGGAGCGAGATGTCTAGCTGGATATGTTGCGGATTCCGGGGTTAACATAATCCCCGCACATTTTTGAGTTTTGGAAAATTCCGAAAATTTTCCTTAACCGCCGAGTCTGCAACTATCATTAATGCTGTTTGTGCTATAAATACCGCCGGAAGTCCTGTCCTCTATTAGAATCGACTGCGCGACGGGTCATTACTCACCTCTTGCGGTCTCAACTTTCCAGTCCGGCATGGCAAGATTAGGGGATTTCTTCGGCAACCTTGCTACCTCGACTGAGAAGCCCAAAGCGAGTTCCCGACCTAAAAAGACCAGTCGCCGGCACGATATTCCAGCCTGCTACCAAGGAGAGAGTTCTGATCGGAAGAAATCAGACCCAGCCCGCAACTTAGAGCCTGAGAGAATTGCGACTGCTGTTCCTGCTCAAAATCTTCCGTTAGAGAGCGCGAATAAGAAACTGAACCCGCTATCCGTCTCTGATCAGAACCCTGCGGGCTCTTCAAGCATGGAGGTGCACCGCTCTCCTTCCGGGACTATCATGCTGCGGATAGACCCGGATAATGAAGTATCGTCGCCGAAAGCCCAGCAGCAGATCATCGAGGAGAAGCTTCCCACTGACGAACAAATAGAGGAAAGGGAAGAAGATATCGCGGAAGAGCGAGCTAAAGAGCCCGCCGAAGCCGCGACTAAAAGTTCCATTGAGAAACAAGCTAAGGAGCCAGTGTCTTCCCTGGCTCTGGTTGTCGCACCAACCTCAGTTCGCGAATCAAAGCAGGTCGTCATCGACTTGGACAAGACACCTGAAAAGAAAAAGAGGAAGAGAGACAAGAGTACCGTTGCGGAGCGAGTAGAGAAGAAGCTGAAGGTTAGGAAAGAGAAGAATATCTCCAAGCGGACTGGAGCTGCAAGCTTGCAGCATAAGCCGCGAGAAAAGGAAGTTCAAGATAGCGATCTCGTCACCCCTGATCCTCTGTCCGCATAAGGTGATCCCCCTTCAACGCTCAGCTTATCAACTACTGAGATTCTTGACTCCATAGATGACGAGCAGCTTGCGATCATGAATCTCTCTCTGCTAGAAGTGCTGCAGCCTGATGCCGAGATTAGAGGAGAGAAACTTGCTGATCCTTCTTCTTTTCTTCCAGCTGAAGAAAGGGAAAAGACTAAGGAGCAGCTTGCCGTAATGAAGGCAAAGGTCAAAGCGATCTCGGAGAAGCTTGCCGCGGATAAGCGGGCTGAGGATCTTCGGGCCGCTGCCGAGCTGATGGGATCAGGTAAGTTACAGCCGGCGCCCAAGCGATTCCAGAGCTCATAGTTATATAAATCGCCTTCACAGAAATTGCGGTCGGTCAAGATCATTACAGAAACCGGTGATATAGTCGCCTCAAGCAGATCGCTGGCCGAGACAAGAGCGATAGTCCGTCGAGAATGGAGGCGTCGCCTACGCGCATTTGATCCAGAGTGTGCGAGGCGACCTGCCTTTGATAGTCGCCAGATCGCCGCAATAATTACCAAAAGTGAATTAAACTTTTTACCTTTTCGGGCCTATTGCGACCTGGATACTGAAGCGAATTTCATTTTCTTTATTGCAGTTTGGAAGTCAACACCCGATTCTATCGAGGCTGGCGAGATCGTGCCTTCGCCAGTAGACATATCGGTGGAGGCTGCGGTGCGGTCTGCCGCTGAGCTCGCACAGGAAGAGCGGCCTATACAGGAAACGTACGCGCTGTTAGCGAAGAAATATGAGGAGGAGCTATGCGAAATTCGAGCTGAATTAAAGAAGGGCAAAAAGCGAGAAAAGATTCTAGAGAACGAGGTCGCCAGCCTCTCATCTGCGCTTGAAGGAATGAAGAAGGAGAAATAGCGACTAAGCGGAGATGCCTGTCACTACAGGAACAAGTAATTGGCTTTGGAGAGAGAAGGGAAGAAACAAGTGAGTGAAGCTGCTGGGGCGAGGCCGCAAACGTCTTCTCAACCTGCCGTAGGGGAGGTGCCACTCCCGGTGACCACCGGGCAGCCTGTGGAGGTCGCAAATCCGACCCAGCAGTCGTCCCCTTAATTTCTTTCAACCGGGTAGTTAGGGATATCGCTCACATGCATCGTACCTTCAACAATATGCATCACCTGGTTTCGCAACTTTACTGTAAGATCTTGCAAGGAAGCGACCAGGCAGCTCATGTTGGGGTGGATGATGAGGAGCGACCTGCCCAACGAGACCGCAGAAGGAGCTGAGGCCGAAATATTTGTTCTGAACTGTTTTGCATAATTTGATGTTTGAACATTTTCCTTGTATAACTGTATTCGTGCTGTGATGCTACTTCTCCTTGTTGTATGATGCTATTATTTTTTAAACTTTGGATAATCCTGTTGTCGAATGTGAATTATGCGGGCTGGCTTTATGCTCGCTTATTTTGTTTACTGGAAAATTGCGGCCTATGCGGGCTTCCTGTGAGTTTGCGATTACTTGTAGATAAAGTGCAGGAAAGCAGGGAAGAAGCGAACTGTGCGGACTGCCTTTGAATCCGCAAAGCCTTGAGAATTATCTGAAATTGCAGGGAAAACAGGGAAGAAGCGAACTGTGCGGACTGAGCAATCGGTCTGGGCGGATTAACTGCTGTCATGTCAGACGGTTTTCTATAAATAGGGTCTTCATTTTCTCTTTGTATAGGAAACAGTTAGAGCTGAAGCCCTACGGTCTGAGAACATGGTATCCGCGCGTACTGATGCCGCAGTCGCCTTCCACGCTGCCGAGCACAAAAGAAGCAGGCTAACCGCAGTTGACTTGGAAACTGTTGGGATTTGTCTCCACAATGCCTCAGATTTGTAGGAGGTCAGACCTTGAACTAAGATGAATTAAGGTGTATTTGATGCTGTGTTTAAGTTGTATGTGTGCAGGTTCTGATTGCCAAGTGTAGACCAATGTCAGTCTATAATGGGTCACCAAACACAGGACCATACAATGTAATTCCTCATTGTGTGATCCAAAGTGTTGGCCCATGTATAGCCTCTCTATTGGGATACACTTCCTTCATGCACTTGGATTGATGGACAGAAGCATTGGAGCAAATTTCCTCTTAGAATTTTCCTAAGTCTTTTATACTCGAGTATTTCCTTGTAATACACGAGTAAGTATATTGATACTCGAGTAAGTGCTTTATGATACTCGAGTATATACTCTGATACTCGAGTATATCTCCTGATACTCGAGTAAGTATATTGATACTCGAGTAAGTGCTTTATGATACTCGAGTATATACTCTGATACTCGAGTATATCTCCTGATACTCGAGTAAGTATTTTCTGATACTCGAGTAAGTCTGTTGATACTCGAGTATATCTTCTAATACTCGAGTAAGTATGTTTATACTCGAGTAAGTATTTTCTGATACTCGAGTAAGTCTGTTGATACTCGAGTATATCTTCTAATACTCGAGTAAGTCTGTCTATACTCGAGTAAGTGTTTTCTGATACTCGAGTAAGTCTGTTGATACTCGAGTATATCTTCTAATACTCGAGTAAGTCTGTCTATACTCGAGTAAGTATATCTTCTGATACTCGAGTAATTTCTTCCATACTCGAGTAATTGACTCTGATATAAACATTTCTCAGTTATATTTTCTATACTCGAGTTTAGCCTTTTTGATACTCGAGTATATCGTCTTGATACTCGAGTATACCTTTCTATTACTCGAGTATACACTTCTGATACTCGAGTATACCATTCTTGATACTCGAGTAATTCTTTCTTCTCTCCTGTAATTCTCTCTTTCTATACTCGAGTATACTGCCTCTTGCTACTCGAGTAATCCATCTCTCCATACTCGTGTATATCCTTCATTACTCGAGTATCGCAGTCAACTTCTCCAGAATTATTCTAAGTCCTTTTTCATCATAAGTAATTTGAATCTGTCAATTCTGATTGGTCCACGTGTCATCTTTAATCAATGTTATGACCGTTGGAACCCACCTATAAATAGGTCTTTTCAGAAATGACTTTTCAATCGTTATTACAGAGATATATTTTTAAGGAAAGAGAAAATTCCGTGAACCCTAATTCTCACGCCGCCGCCAGTGTTGTTCACGGGAAAAACTTTGGATCACCGATCTTCGTCTTCAACGACTTTCTCTCCAGCGATCCAGACAAAGTGAATCACTCGATCTCGCCGAGCCTCAAATATTTCAGATCTCTCTTCTTGATCGAGGTGGTTCTAGTTTTCAGACTCGTGGATCCCTCTCAGGTCATCTTCAACCTTTTTCTGATCAAGCCGAAGTTCCTGAAGAAGAAGACCGTCAAAGATCCAGATCTGAGATTATTGTTTTGATTTTTATTTTCAAACCAAACTTCATTGTAGGAGATTCTTCTCCGAGACTTGTAGGAAGTTTTGTCTTCCGAGTTTTTGTAGATCCGTTTTGGGATCGAGATTTGTAGGAACGTGGTTCCGAGGTGTAGGATTGTTTTCAATCCGAGATAGTGGAGTAGCCGAGTCTAGTAATTTGCTAGATCGGTGAGGAAAGTGGACGTACCCAAGGTTGGGGAACCACTATAAATCTCTTGTCTTCTGTGATTGCTTGATATTTGCTGTGTTAGTTTTTAATTCCGCATTTGACACGCATTTCACCTATTCACCCCCCTCTAGGTGATTTAGGCTAACAACTTAGACCTCTCAATTGGTATCAGAGGGAGGTTGATCGTTAAAAGGTTAACACCTTGATCTTATCCTTCTAAGTTGTTTTCTTGTAAAGTATCAAGCATGAGTAAGACCAAGGATTTTGCTAAACTCCCTATCTGCACCAAGAACAACTTTCCTATGTGGAAGGAAAGAGTAAAGTTCTTCATGGAAGCAGTAGATCCCCGGATCTTCATGATTGTTGAAGAAGGTCCCCACATTCCTATGACTGCATCCACCATAGATCCCACCAAGCAAGTTCCCAAGAAGCTGATGGATCTAGATAAGGATGAGATTGCACTTGTCTCTCTGGACAAGAAAGCTAAAAATATTATAGCAAGTGCAGTCGACGATTCAATGCTGCAGAATCTAATTCATTGCCAGTCTGCCAAGGAGATGTGGCAATCCCTTGTGACTCTAATGGAAGGTACAGAAGAAGTGAGGGATGATCGGAGATCCCTTCTGAATCAAAAGTATGAAGCCTTCCGGCAAGGTCATAAGGAAGCCATAGCTGACACCTTTGAGAACTTCTTCAAAATAGTAAATGGCCTAAGAGTGTATGGCCGTGTCTTCACCAACGGGGAACTCAATGACAAATTCTTAAGATCCCTAACCAAGGAATGGGATAATAAGGTATGTGCCATTCGGGAGTTTGGAAGGTTAGCTGAGACAGACCCGCAGAATCTGTTCGGAAAGCTTATGTCTTACGAGCTGCAAATCAACTCAAGAAAAGCTGAAGAAGAGACGAGCAGGTCTGCATCCAAGGAGAAATCTGTCGCTCTAAAGGCAGATAGCTCAAGGAAGATAAAAGCTAGCTCTCCTGCCCCAGTTCCTGAAGCTGATGAAGAAGAATCATCTGAGCCTAGCTCATCTGGCTCAGAACTATCTGATGGAGAGTTCTCCCTACTCTCAAGGCAGTTCAAGAAATTCTTGAACAAGAAGAAGCAATGGAGAGGCAAGGATGCCTCATATAGAAAGTCACGACATGACAGTGATCATCGGAAGAAAGGCTCAAGTAGCCATGACAGGTATAATCCTAAACCGAACAAACAGATTTCTACTGACATCATTTGTTACTGTTGCAATAAGCCAGGTCACGTCATCGCTGATTGCCCTCACAAAAAGAAAGAGGGTGGAAGAAGAGAGGAAAAGAAATCCTCACACCCCAAGAAGAGGACAGAGAGAAGCCTAGTAGCCAAGAAGAGCAAAACTCTCAGCGACTCTGACTCATCTGAGTCGAGTGAAGAAGAGGAAGCTTACTTTGGGCTCATGGCTCATTCGGATGATGAACAAGTCCCCCAGTTTACTGGGGAGGTAAAATCTCACACTCCTCTCTCTGATTCTGAAAATGACAATGAGCAAGAGGGATATTCCTCTGAAGATGAATCTGAACTCATGGGACAGTATAAGGAACTACTCACCGCTTACGAGAAATGTCGTAGAATGGTGAGAAGTCAAGCCAAAGAGATCAATTCTCTACAGGCTAGTGAGAGCAACTTGAGAGAAGAAGTCAATAGGACTAACTCTCTTCAAGAGAACCTAAATGAAGCTATGGAGGAATACAATAAAGCTCTCAAGCACCTCGACCTTAAAGAGGAAATCATCAAAGAACTGGAAAAACAGCTCGAGGCTGAAAAGAAGCTTGTTGAGAGCTTCTCTAAGCCTAAGACAGTTCTTCCAATCGTTGCTGAATTCTCTGCTAAGGCCAAGGGTGCTGGTTTAGGCCACATTGGGTCTTCTAGTAAATCCTCTAGGAGAAACAAGGCCAAGAGGAAGAATAAGGCTGCCCGGAAGGCTCTAGCTGAGGAAAAAGGGAAAGCTCCCTTGGAACCTGTTGTGTTCAAGAAAGTTATCTTTCCCACGAACGAACTCGATTATGAGTCCACCTATGGACACTTTTCTAGGCCGATCCCTGAGAAGCCTAAGTCAAGATACCAAGGTTGGACTCGTCCTCGTAACTTTGGCGAGAGTGTCTTCAAGGCACCTTATGAGGAGATTCAGCTTCAAAGCTATGGACCTTATGCTCATGGTCATAACTTTAAGAAGACACCAAAAGTAAAACCCGTTGTAGAAAAGCCTATGAAAGAGAAGACTTCATGCAACTGCAATCATCATGAAGCCTCTTCCTCCAAAAGTAAGGGTCCTGCCAGACCTTCATTCCAGAAAGTCAAGCAGGACTACACAAGGCAAAGATACAACAGGTTCAACTGTTGGTGTTGTGGCAGAATTGGTCATTTTGCCAGTGATTGTTGGTTCAATCCTGAAAATGCTGCAACCCCTAAGGTTAGCAACGTGAGAGTGACCACTCATAAGGCTAATACTCGTAGGGGGAGTATTCTAACTCGAGACCAAGGACCCAAACTTGTTTGGGTTCCTAAGGCTAAATGATTGTAATTGCAGGTATGTCCAAAGGCCACCAAAATGCCAATCTGGTACTTGGACAGTGGATGTTCTCGGCATATGACCGGGACAAGGAGCCTACTACTGAACTACACCTCAGTCTGCGACGGACCAAAGGTCATCTTTGGAGGTTCAGATCGAGGAATCACTAAAGGCTATGGTATGATTTCTAACGGTAGCGTATCCTTCTCGAATGTAGCCTATGTTGAAGGATTGGAACACAATCTCATCAGCATAAGCCAACTATGCGACAAAGGATACGTAGTTGAATTTCATGCTGACAAGTGTTTGATAAAATCGGTTAACAACATGGAAACTATTTTATCAGGCACTCGAAGCAGAAATATTTTCTGTTTAAATTTTATTTGTATAGACTCTTCGACACCAGTGTGTCTTTTGGCAAAAAGTAGTGCATCTCTCGCTGACCAATGGCACAAGAGACTAGCACATATTAATTTCAAAACTATTAATAAATTATTCTCTCAAAACTTAGTGCGTGATGCACCCAAGGTCAAGTGCGTTACAGACAGTCCTTGTCACGCTTGTATCAAAGGCAAGCAAACAAGAAGCTCGTTCAAAAGCATAATAGGCAAGGATTCCAATAGAAGTTTACAGCTTCTTCATATGGACTTGTTTGGTCCACTGCAGGTTAGAAGTTTGGGAGGTAAGGAATATACGTTGGTTATTGTGGATGATTACTCGCGCTTTGCGTGGGTGTTCTTTCTGAAACACAAGTCAGATACCTTCGGTATTTTCACTAACTTTGTCAGGCAAATCCAGAATGAATACAACTGTTCCGTAGTCAAAATCAGAAGTGACAATGGAACGGAATTCAAGTCTGGAGCCATGACAGAATTTTGTGAAAGTCAAGGTATCTTTCATGAGTTTTCCTCTCCCCGCACTCCACAGCAAAATGGAGTGGCTGAGAGAAGGAACAGAACACTCATAGAGGCTTGTCGGACCATGTTGAGTGATGCCTCACTTCCGGAGTATTTCTGGGCTGAAGCCGTCAACACCGCTTGTCACGTGCAAAATCGAGCTCTCATCAACAAAGACCATGATAAGACTCCTTACGAACTTCTAAAAGGCAGGCAACCAACCATTTCATACTTTAGAATCTTTGGTTGTAAGTGCTTCGTACTTAACAATGGCAAGTATCACACTACAAAGTTTAGCGAGAAAAGCTTTGAAGGTATTTTTGTAGGTTATAGTAGCCATAGTAAGGCCTATAGAGTTTTCAATAGAAAAACTCTGGTTGTGGAAGAGTCGATACATCTTGTATTTGATGAGACGAGTCTGTTGCAAAGCAACTCGTCTAGTGTGCCTATTGTAGATGCAGGTACAAAGTTGAAAGAACTCAGCTTGGATGAACCTATTAAAGATAAAGATGAGACGTTCATCAAGATCCCCTCTACAACCACCTTTGGAGAGGGAGATGATCAAGATGAAGAAGACATCCCAGCTGAAGATATAACTCCAGTGGCTGAAGAGATCCCAGATGCAAGGACTTTAGAGTTCAGACACTTGAAGGATCATCCTGCTGACCAAATCATAGGAGATCCTCGGGATGGTGTCAGAACTCGTCGAGGTACAACTAACGAGAATTTACACTTAAGCTTTCTCTCACAGGTTGAACCAAAGAAATTTGAGGAAGCCAACTCCGACGCATCCTGGATTCTAGCCATGGAAGAAGAATTAAATCAGTTCAAAAGATGCAAAGTCTGGACACTTGTTCCTAGACCCAAGCATAAGAACGTCATCGGGACAAAATGGGTCTACCGGAACAAGATGGATGAAGACGGAACAATTATAAAGAATAAAGCCAGACTTGTCGCCAAGGGATATCGTCAAGAGGAAGGGATCGACTTCGACCAAACTTATGCTCCAGTAGCAAGACTGGAGGCAATCAGGTTATTTCTTGCCTACGCTGCACTTAAGGGCTTTACCGTCTATCAAATGGACGTGAAGTCCGCCTTCCTAAATGGTAATATTAAGGAAGAAGTGTACGTAGAGCAACCCCCAGGTTTTGTTGATCCAACCCTTCCTAACTATGTGTATTTATTACAAAAAGCACTATATGGTCTCAAGCAAGCCCCTCGGGCTTGGTATGAGACGCTGTCTACCTTTCTTCTTGAGAACAAGTTCACAAGAGGAAAGATAGACAAGACATTATTTCTTAGGGAAATAAAAGGCAAGATTTTGCTAGTGCAAATCTATGTCGACGACATCATTTTTGGCTCTACAGATAACAACCTCTGCAAGAAGTTTTCTAAACTTATGCAAGGGAAGTTTGAAATGAGCAGTATGGGAGAGCTGAAGTATTTCTTAGGGCTACAAGTGAAACAATCTGAGGATGGAATCTTCATCTCTCAGACCAAGTTCACCAAAGAGCTGCTTAAGAAATTCGGAATGGAGAATGCAACCTCTATGAGGACTCCAATGGCCTCAGCTATGTCTCTGGACAAGGATGAGAAAGGGAAACCTTTTGATGAAACCAAGTACAGAAGCATAATTGGGTCCTTGCTCTACCTTACTGCAAGTAGGCCAGACATCATGTTCTCGACATGTGTATGTGCTAGATTTCAGGTGAACTCTAAGGAATCTCACTACATCGCTGCAAAGCGAATCTTGAGATACCTCAAAGGAACACCAAATCTTGGCTTATGGTACCCAAGAAGTAATGATAGTGAACTAATTGGATTTTCAGATGCAGATTTTGCAGGAAGCAAAGACGACAGGAAAAGCACCTCCGGGACTTGCCAATTCCTCGGAAGGAGACTCATTTCCTGGAGCAGTAAGAAGCAAAACTGTGTAGCCATCTCAACGGCTGAATCAGAGTACATCTCTGCAGGGAGCTGTTGTGCACAGCTTTTGTGGATCAAGAATCAGTTTGAAGATTACAACATGAAGTTCCAGAACATTCCACTGTTCTGTGACTCTTCCAGCGCAATTGCAATAGCCAACAACCCAGTCTCCCACAGCAGGACCAAGCACATAGAGCTTCGCTACCATTTCATCCGGGA
Source organism: Platanthera zijinensis (assembly GCA_039513925.1). NCBI lineage: Eukaryota > Viridiplantae > Streptophyta > Magnoliopsida > Asparagales > Orchidaceae > Platanthera > Platanthera zijinensis. Next base: position 144,141,313 of record CM077084.1, read on the forward strand.
GCATGTGGAAAATGGAGATATAGATCTACAGTATGTCTCCACAGACAGGCAAGTTGCAGATATCTTCACCAAGCCGCTGGATGAGTCCAAGTTTTCATTCTTCAAAACTGAGCTTGGACTGCTTAACAAAGAAGACCAATGATGGACTCAGAAATTTAGAAGAAGTCAGACATGTTGGATACTCTGAGGTACATTTTTCTTTTGCTTAGTGAAAATTCCTTCAAGAAATTTGAGACTCGAGAATAGTTACATTTACACGAGTGAAATAGTGAATACTCGAGTAACAAGTCAAAAATACTCGAGTAATCAAATCAATACTCGTGTATGCACTCCTTATACTCGTGTATGAAAAGTCTTCAGAATTTAATACTCGTGTATTGAACTTCATATACTCGAGTAATCAGATTGATACTCGAGTATGAATTTCTTATACTCGAGTATGGAAAAATCCGTCTAGGCTTAATACTCGTGTATACTCAGTCCATACTCGAGTATATGTTAAGGATTACTCGTGTATGCCGTAAACTCCTCTCGTGTAATCGAATTTCTCTGGAATTTTTCAAAATCTCTATTCGCACAACTAAATTGCCGCCTCTTCAGGTATGTCTTTTCCTTAATTCGTTTTTAAACCTAATTAGAATTATTTATATATATATTCAAAACGACAAAGTCCTTTCCACTTCTCATTCACTCGAGTAGCCGTCGGCTGTTCGTATTCCCGAAACCCTGTTCTTCATCTTCCGACGCCGCAGATTTCCGTCGTCCTCATTGAAGATTCGCTGATGGCTCCTCCCTCCTCCAAGTTTGGAATCGGCTCGGAATTGGTAACTGATGGCATTGAAGATATCTCCGATGATTTCAAGAACCTTCTGATTCTCCTCGACACGGCCGGATTAACCTTCGTTCTTCAAGAACCATGCCGCCTCTTGCTGTCTGATGTTGAAGAGTTCTACAAAAACTTGAAGATTAGACACAATGGTACAGTTCTGAAATCAAGGGTAAGGGAAGTTGATATTCGGTTAGATAAAACCTCTGTCGCCACTCTGCTTCGGATGCCGGTGGTCGACGAAGAAGATGATTTAGACAAGGCAGATGCCGACCGCACCTCCTTATTCTGTGGTCGAGATCCAGAAGGTGGAGGTGAAACCCTGAACCGCTCTCTGTTCAATCCAGAAGGGAAGTTTCTAGTTGACATCATTGCCAAAATCCTCTGGTGCAAGACTTACTCCATTCGAGATGTATCACAAACTCTTTTTGAAGTTATGCAAGCTATTGTCTGTAGAAAGAAGTTTCTGTTTGGAATGATGATTCTAGATAAGATCAAAGAAAGCATCAAACATCCCAGCTTTGCCAGGATTATCTCCCTCCTCCTCCATGAGATAAATCCTACAGTATTTGACTTCTCTAAAGGGACTCCTCTGCACCACATGAAGAAAGTCTCAATTTCATCCATTCAGAGGTATGACCTCAAGATCATGAACCCTGCCCAAACCTCCAGACAGCAAGCTGTCCTCAGGACCCCATCTCCTCCTCAACAGCAAATTGCTGACACTCTGGGTGCAGCAATTGAGGGGGAGCCTGCCTCTTCTCTTCCTCAGAATCAGGTCTCTTCAGCATCAGTAATTCCAGAAACAGAAGAAGTAAGAATTCCCACTCCTCCAATCTCTCCTCCTCCAGCAGACATTCAATCAGCAAATGCAGACTCAGAGATTCCAGACTCAGCAGCACTTCTGTCTACAGCTGAGGATATCAACAAACTTATTGATGAGCTCAGCTCAGATGCCCCACTCTTCCAGAATGTCTCTCCTGCTAGAACTCCAGTTCAGTCTCCTGCTAGAACCCCAGCTCCATCTCCTGCAAGATCTCCAGTCCATTCTCCTGAGAATGAGCCTAGTACATCAGCTCATATTCTCCTGTCTGATGATGAGATGTCTCCAGATCCTGTGGAGGCACCTCTGAAGAATTTGGATTTCTCCATGCCCTCTCTCCTACCCTCAGAAGAAGATGCTGAACCAGTTCCATTCAAGAGAGCAGTCAGCTCTGTGGTAATTTCAGAAATCCCTCCTTGGACTGCTTCTGCTTCTACTTCTGCTCCTGCCCCTGCTGCTTCAGCTCCTGAACCAACCTCAACTCCCTCCTCCTCAGATTTTATCAGCAAGATAGAGCTTATGCTAAAAGAACAGAGAGAATACTTTGATGCCTCTCTGCAATCAGTAACATCCAAGGTCTCTGCTCTTGAAACAGAGATGAGCAGAGGCTTTGCTGAGATTCAAGCAAATACTGATGAGTTAAAAAAGGCTGTTTCAAATTGGAGGCAAGGCCATAGACCACACCATTACAAGCATTGGTGAGCTAAGAAATCAGGCTGAGACAGTAGCTCATAACCAGCTCAAGCTAGATGAGAGAGCTGAACTGAATGTTGTGAAAGTGTGTAATGAAGTGAGCACCTTCAAAGATGAAGCGATTGCAAAGCTAAACATAGATATCAGCAAGGGGGAGAAGGTTGTAAAAGAACAAGTGGATAAACTAAATGAACAAGCTCAAATAGCTGTAAAGGAACAAGTTGAAACTATCTCTAAACAGGCTCAAACAACAGTGGATGGAATTGTGAAGGAAATGAAAGCAGACATTCTCTCTCAACTACAATCTGTAAAGTTTTATACATATGATACTGCTGTGTGGCTGCATAATATGAACTTCCCCAATGCTCAGCTCAACCCAGCCATCATTCCTCATCACCTCAATCCTCTGGAAGAGCAACCCTCTGCAGATGCCCCTGTCCAAGCTTCCATTCCAGAAAGTGGTGTGCCAGTCTTCTCTCCTAGACCTGAAGGTGATCTGACTGAGCCTCCTCTCAACTACTCTGACTTGTGGCAAGATGATTTTGTTTCCAGTTCTCAAGGTCCATCTAAAAGGAAAAGAAAGTATGGTGAAGGTACTTCTGCAAGTCGTTCTGAACCCAGAAGAGATCCAGCAGTTGTTCACTCAGAGGTCTGGAGTCCAACCTCCAAATCCCTTATTCTTGATACCCTGAAATTAGTGACAGACCTTGGTGAAAACAGAGATAATCATTACAGCTATTCAGAGTGGAAAGCATATGAAGCTTCTCAGATTAAAATCAGACTCCATGACAGAAACTGGGGACACAACAACCCTGCTGCTCCTCCCAGGCCCAGAACCTATTTCCCAAAGCCTTACAGCTATCTGGAGAGGCAACAGCTCAAAAGGGAAAGGATGCACAAGGATGCTCCTTCTTGAGTGGATCTGAGAATGTGGAACTTGGACTATTTTGTTTATGTGTTTTAAAAAACATTTCCTCATATATATATATTTAATTCTGATTATGGCCATATTTTGTTTACTCTGCTTTAGTTAAGCTTATTCTCCTGTTATATGCTTGCTGTTCTTTTACTCTTAAGTAATTCACCTTAGTATAGAGAATGCTGACATCTACAAATAGGGGGAGATTGTTGGGATTTGTCTCCACAATGCCTCAGATTTGTAGGAGGTCAGACCTTGAACTAAGATGAATTAAGGTGTATTTGATGCTGTGTTTAAGTTGTATGTGTGCAGGTTCTGATTGCCAAGTGTAGACCAATGTCAGTCTATAATGGGTCACCAAACACAGGACCATACAATGTAATTCCTCATTGTGTGATCCAAAGTGTTGGCCCATGTATAGCCTCTCTATTGGGATACACTTCCTTCATGCACTTGGATTGATGGACAGAAGCATTGGAGCAAATTTCCTCTTAGAATTTTCCTAAGTCTTTTATACTCGAGTATTTCCTTGTAATACACGAGTAAGTATATTGATACTCGAGTAAGTGCTTTATGATACTCGAGTATATACTCTGATACTCGAGTATATCTCCTGATACTCGAGTAAGTATATTGATACTCGAGTAAGTGCTTTATGATACTCGAGTATATACTCTGATACTCGAGTATATCTCCTGATACTCGAGTAAGTATTTTCTGATACTCGAGTAAGTCTGTTGATACTCGAGTATATCTTCTAATACTCGAGTAAGTATGTTTATACTCGAGTAAGTATTTTCTGATACTCGAGTAAGTCTGTTGATACTCGAGTATATCTTCTAATACTCGAGTAAGTCTGTCTATACTCGAGTAAGTGTTTTCTGATACTCGAGTAAGTCTGTTGATACTCGAGTATATCTTCTAATACTCGAGTAAGTCTGTCTATACTCGAGTAAGTATATCTTCTGATACTCGAGTAATTTCTTCCATACTCGAGTAATTGACTCTGATATAAACATTTCTCAGTTATATTTTCTATACTCGAGTTTAGCCTTTTTGATACTCGAGTATATCGTCTTGATACTCGAGTATACCTTTCTATTACTCGAGTATACACTTCTGATACTCGAGTATACCATTCTTGATACTCGAGTAATTCTTTCTTCTCTCCTGTAATTCTCTCTTTCTATACTCGAGTATACTGCCTCTTGCTACTCGAGTAATCCATCTCTCCATACTCGTGTATATCCTTCATTACTCGAGTATCGCAGTCAACTTCTCCAGAATTATTCTAAGTCCTTTTTCATCATAAGTAATTTGAATCTGTCAATTCTGATTGGTCCACGTGTCATCTTTAATCAATGTTATGACCGTTGGAACCCACCTATAAATAGGTCTTTTCAGAAATGACTTTTCAATCGTTATTACAGAGATATATTTTTAAGGAAAGAGAAAATTCCGTGAACCCTAATTCTCACGCCGCCGCCAGTGTTGTTCACGGGAAAAACTTTGGATCACCGATCTTCGTCTTCAACGACTTTCTCTCCAGCGATCCAGACAAAGTGAATCACTCGATCTCGCCGAGCCTCAAATATTTCAGATCTCTCTTCTTGATCGAGGTGGTTCTAGTTTTCAGACTCGTGGATCTCTCTCAGGTCATCTTCAACCTTTTTCTGATCAAGCCGAAGTTCCTGAAGAAGAAGACCGTCAAAGATCCAGATCTGAGATTATTGTTTTGATTTTTATTTTCAAACCAAACTTCATTGTAGGAGATTCTTCTCCGAGACTTGTAGGAAGTTTTGTCTTCCGAGTTTTGTAGATCCGTTTTGGGATCGAGATTTGTAGGAACGTGGTTCCGAGGTGTAGGATTGTTTTCAATCCGAGATAGTGGAGTAGCCGAGTCTAGTAATTTGCTAGATCGGTGAGGAAAGTGGACGTACCCAAGGTTGGGGAACCACTATAAATCTCTTGTCTTCTGTGATTGCTTGATATTTGCTGTGTTAGTTTTTAATTCCGCATTTGACACGCATTTCACCTATTCACCCCCCTCTAGGTGATTTAGGCTAACAACTTAGACCTCTCAGAAACCTTTTTGGAGAAGCACATGGCGGGCTTGCCAGTACTTGCGCGGCTTCCCGAGCATCAGGAGCGATTGAACTTCTCCACAGCTACCCAGCTTATGGTGCCAATCGATCATTTCGATTGCTGGTTCAAATTCCCCCTACTTTGGGAGATCGCAGAGATCTTCGAGCACAATGGGGTGGTTCCAGGCCAGCTCGCGCCGAACTGCATGGTCGCCATCTGTAGCTACCTCGCTTACCTGCGAGCTGAGAAGGTCGAGTTTTCCTTGAAGATCTTCAGGAAAATTTTCTCTGTCCGCTCTATAACCCCACAAGGAGACCGCGAGTACAAGGGTATCATCTACTTTTACTGCAGGGGGATGAAAGTTGTGGGTTTGCCGAATAAGATCCATAACTGGACTTCTAGGTACCTTATCTTTGAAGGCGACCTGGGGTTCCTTCACACCAACCCGCAGCTGCGCTCAGACGCCGACTTCAAAAGCGTGCGGCTGAGCGATACCGAGGCCACCATCGTCAAGTTCCTTGAGGGAGCGAGGCTCTATGTCGACTACTACATCCCACTGCTACCCGGACTGGACACCGTAAGCCGTCAGGAGAGTAAGTTTCGCGACTTTCATTTGTATCCGCAGCGACCTGGAAGTTTAGCTAATTTTTTCCTCTTGCAACGACCTTGGCGGTACCCGCAAATATTTCCTTCACGCCGGCTAGACAGACTCCTACACAAGGAGAAATAAGAAATGAAATTGCGAAGAAAAGGAAAGAAGACGGAGATCCTGCCGCGAGTTATTCTTCCGATGACAGCTTCAATATTGCGGGCTTTAGCGAGAAGAAAAAGGATCTAAGGGGTAACCCAATGATCCATTTGCATGGGAAGAAAAAATATGTCCGTCTGTCAACGGCTCTTCCCTCCTGGAGGAGTCCGTGCCCATCTCGCCACGCCCATGTCGCCCTCTCTGCCTTGTACGGGAAGCAAAACCTTCGCGAACTGCAGAGTGTGGCTCCTGACGAACTTCCTCTTCTCGCCGCACAAGCCAGTGCAAACTGCGCTGTCACCAACCACTACATGGGCAGGCTTACGCGCGAGCTACTTAAGGAAGATGCGCGGCATAGGAAGGAAATCAACTTGCTGAAAGAAAGAAATAAGCGACTTGGCGCAAAGATCAATCAATATAAAGAGGACAAGGCTGTAAGTGCCAGTTAATCGCTGTTTATCTCGCTTATCTTTCGCGGACTGACATTTTTGGTTTCTTCTCCAGACCGCATATGAGATAACGAACCCCGACTTCCAGAAGGCCATGTTTCCTTTTGTTAGGGAAAGCATGGAGGTGGCAATCGAACGCATTATCAGCAAAGGGTATGCGAAAGCAGGGGTGGACTCCATTCCCTTCCTGAAGCTTTTCCCAGAGCTGAAGGACAAGGTTGCCGAGTTCGAGCGAGCTGCTAAAGGGAAGGCGGTCACTGAGGACGATGAGGAGGAGTCTGCCGATGAGGAAGCTCCTGAAGATGTGGCCTCAAGTCAGCAGCAAGGAGGCCAGTAGGATCAATCCTCTAGCTCTGGCTCTGATGAGAGCAGCACGCGGACAGAACCCTCGACAGGTTCTCGTTCCAGTGACAGCAGCAGTAGCGAGTCGGGCGGCTATTCGCCTGTGGTGGATATGGATGGGTTAAGCCCGAAGAAGCCTGCAGACAAGAAGCAAAGGACCGAATAGGAGGATAAATTGTAATTTTTTGTTTTCAATGTAAAAGGGGGCGGACTCTGCGCGAGTCCGCCAGGACATGTATATAATTTTGAATGAATACAAAAAAGGATATTTTTGATATCTTCTGAGATGTTTTGCTTATTTCTTGCTTATACTTAGAGGTCGCACTTCTTATATCAATCTTCGTTATAGCTTTATTGCATGTTTAAAACTCTAGCTGAAATTGCATAACCACAGCTTGTTACAATATGAACAGATAATGTTTTCTTAGCGAAGAAAATGAATGATGCGGACTTGGACGAGTTCAGTTTGCAGTCCGCATTTTGCAGAACCTTTGCCAGTTTTTGCGAGAACCAAGATGACGAAAACCACAATCTGCTAACTCAAATAACGTTAATAAGCGAAGTAGGCGGACTAGGGTCACCGTCCGCTGATATTTACTGTTGAATCTTTTCCAAATAATCATTAAGTTATATAAATTGAATGAATCCTGCGGACTAGGCGAACTAGAAAACCGAAGCCCGTAATAGACTGAATAGCAATTGATTCAACCAAGGGACGGCGGGCTGAGCTGATAGGATAAATGGAGTCCGCACTGCATCAATAATAACATCTGCAATGACCTATAATTCATAACCACGCGGGCAGGTGAGCCCGGAGCGGCATTGCTTTCCTCACAGGGTTATGAACTACAGAATCAACCCAAGGGACAGCGGACTAGGCGAATAGGATAAATGGAGTCCGCACTGCATCAATAATAACCGAAAGCCCCTGTGAAGAAGAAAGCTACAGTCTAGAGATCAAGTGGGCAGGTGCGGCCGGAGCGGCATTGCTTTCCTCACAGGATCTCAAGATCTGCAGACTCAACGACTCAATTCACCGCCCTCTTGCCTGGAGTACAGTCTAAGTCGATCTTTCGGGCAGGTGTGGCCGGAGCGGCATTGCTTCCCTCTGAGATCGACAAGACTGTGGGTCTCCTGCAGGTACTGCTTGAGGGTACCAAGGAGTGTTCGAGGGTTATAACCCTAAGATGGTCTGGGGGCAGGTGCGGCCGGAGCGGCATTACTTTCCCCGCGCGATCATCTGGGTTGTAACGATATCCCTTAAGTGGCATGGTAGAGCTGACCACCACTCTGCTCCTCCATAATGCAGAAGTGGGGTTAGGTACTAGCAGGGATCCGAAATCCAGTATCCTGCCGCACTAGAGCCGGTAAGCTCCCAATACACGGTGCGAAATCTCCCCGCAACACATGGTCTTCGTGGTGTTACGCTGACACCAACGGTTCTAGGGGAGGTTTTTTCTGAACTCGGCGATATCTCCTGGCATTAAGCAACTGTTGGGAGTTTCTCGGGGAGGTAAGAGAAAAGAGTCACTTAAAGGAGTGTTTAGCACGAATACTTAGATAAATATCAATTTTGAGAAATTTTCATAACATAGAAGAGAGAGTTCAGAGATAGAAAGTTAGAGTTGTCCTTGCTCAATATATTAACTGTCAACACTTGAAACAAAACGACACTTGATGAAGCGTTAGCAAGGAACTTTCATTAATAATGAACCTCTTAAAGAGTTTACATAAGAAGGAAAGAAAAAGAAGTTTAGGAATAGAACCGCTTTAGGTCATCTCCACTCCACGTGTGCGGCATATCTTCTCCTGCAAATGTTTGTAACTGGTAGGCTCCATTCTCAAGTGCTTCTTAATAATGAATGGTCCCGCCCAATTAGGATTAAGCTTCCAACTGAGCTGGCTCTTGCAGCCGCATCGACCTTTTTAAGAACCAGATCTCCCACTTGAAAATGTTTGATCCTTACATTCTTATCAAAGTAACGGGCATTCTTCTTTAACTTCCTCTTGTCTGATGGCAGCCTTGTCTCTAACTTCTTCAACATACTCCAAACTGAACCTCATCTCCTCGTTGTTCAGCTCAAGCCAATCCTCCATGCCTTGCCTAGCAAGCAGCACTCTGGGCGATAGAACTTCAAATTCAACAGGAATTAATGCTTCGGACCCGTTAGAAAGCTTGAACGGGGTTTCCACTGTTGCAGATGAAGGTGTTGTTCTCAGGGTCCAGAGAACTGAGGGAAGCTGATCAACCCAATTGCCCTTGAGATTTTGAACTTTCTTCTTAAGCAGGTTGAGGATTTGCTTATTCGCTACTTCTACTTGTCCATTACTTCTGGGATGATGAACTGACGCAAAGCGCAGCTCTGCTCCGATCTGCCTGTAAAAATCTATCATCTCCGCATTATTGAACTGTGGTCCATTATCAGTGATTATTGCCATAGGGATTCCGTACCGGCAGACTATCTCCCCCCAAATAAAATTCCTCACAACCTGAGTTGTTGTCTTTGCCAGTGCTTTAGCTTCAATCCACTTACTGAAGTAGTCGATCATAACTATAATGAAACGCCGCTGCCCACTTGACATGGGAAAAGGACCAATGAGATCCATCCCCCAAATAGCAAAGGGACAAGGGGGTGCAATTGATCTGAGAGATTGAGCTGCTTGATACTGAAGAGGAGCGAATTTCTGGCATTGAACACATTTTCTCACATAGGTCTCCGAATCTTTTTTCATTGTGGTCCAAAAGTAACCTTGCCGCAGGATCCTTTTTTCCAATGTTCTTGCTCCCGAGTGACTCCCGCACTCGCCAGAATGCACCTCTCGAAGAAAAGTGGGAATTTCACTTTCTGAAACACATCTTGCCATTGTAGACAAGAAGGTTTTTCTATAAAGAATATCGGATATCAAGTAATAGTGCGCTGCTTTCAACCTGAATCTCTTCTTATCTTTTACTGAGTGATGCAGATTCCCGGTCGATAGGTAGAGAATGAACGGGTCCATCCAAGAGGAACACTGATCGATTTGCATTAACCCTTCCCTCCTCACACGCCGGGTGGAAAAGCTCAGAAGTTGTCCCCCCTGACGAGAGCCATACTTGGCAAGAACGTCAGCCTCCTCATTCTCTATCCTCGGAATGTGCTCAATAGTAAAACTTTTAAATCTGCCAACCTCAACTTTTACTAGCACAAGATACCTTTTCAACACTGGCTCCCTGGTCTCGAAGTTACCAAGAACTTGTGAAGCCATTACCAGAGAGTCAGTCTTAATATGGACATGATCAATTTCAAGCTCCCTTGCAAGCCTCAATCCGGCCAGTAAAGCTTCATACTCCGCTTGATTGTTAGTTACTGGAAAATAGAACTTGATGCCTTGCTCGAGCTTAATGCCATTCAGGTTTACCAAAACTACCCCTACCCCCGAAGAGTTTCTTACAGAAGCTCCATCCACATAGATGGTCCAAGCTAAAGGAGACCTTGCTGCCTGATCCGAGCTAGATTCTGCTGTGTCAATCAGAAAATCTGCAAGCACCTGTGCCTTGATAGCTGTTCTGGGCACATAGGAAATTTCAAACTCACTCAGTTCAATTGCCCACTTAGCTAGCCTTCCTGAATGCTCTGGCTTTTCTAACACACTCTTCAAGGGTTGATCAGTAACCACTTGAATTGAATGTGCCTGGAAATATGGACGGAGCCTGCGGGCAGACATAACCAATGCTAAAGCCAGCTTCTCAAGGATTGGGTACCTAGCTTCCGCATCTTTCAGAATGTGACTGACATAGTAAACAGGGAACTGCCTCCTGCTCTCTTCTCGGACCAGGACAAAACTAACTGCCTCGGGACCAACCTCCAGGTATAGGAATAACATCTCTCCTGCTCAGGGGCTTTGGAGTAAAGGTGTCGAGGTTAGCTTCTTTTTCAACTGCTCGAAGGCTAAGGAACACTCTTCTGTCCATTGGAACTTGGACGCTCCCCGAAGAGTCATAAAGAATGGCGCACTTTTATCCCAAACTTGAGAGATGAATCTCCCGAGTCCTGCCAACCTCCCCCCCAATTGCTGAACCTCTTTTGGAGAACGGGGAGGGGCCATATCAAGGATGGCTTTAACCTTATCAGGATTGGGGGCAAGACCATCGGGAGTAAGGAGATGGCCGAGAAACTTCCCCTTACTTGCCCCAAAGATGCATTTTAACGGGTTAAGCTTTATTTTGTGCCTTCGCAGAGTGGAAAAGGTCTCTACTAGATCTATCAAGTGTTGTGGAAGAGACCTACTCTTAATCAAAAGGTCATCCACGTACACTTCGAGGTTTCTACTTTTTTGCTCCTTAAACACATGGTCCATCATGCGTTGATTTGTCGCGCCAGCATTTTTAAGCCCAAAGGGCATCACAAGATAACAATAGCAACCATCATTAGTGATGAACGATGTGTGAGGGATATCGGGTTTGTGCATTCTTATTTGGTGATAACAAGAGAACGCATCTAGAAAGCTCATAAACGGATACCCTACCGCAGAATCAACTAATAAATCTATCCGAGGCAAGGGGTAGAAATCTTTCGGGTACGCTTTATTCAAACGGGTGAAGTCTACACACATACGCCACTTCCCCCTGGTTTCTTAACCATTACAACGTTTGAGATTCACTCAGGATATTGAATCTCTTGTATGAAGCGCGTTTTGAGGAATTTGGCAACCTCCTCTCTGATGGGCTCTGCCAACTTGACAGCTACGTCCCTCTTCTTCTGCTGGACGAGCTTGGCAGCTGGATCGATGTTGAGATGATGGCAAGCCACGTCATGATCGACTCCTGGCATGTCCTCCGCCGACCAAGCGAAGACATCCAGATTCTTTAGTAGGCAAGATATCAACTCCGCCTTTGTTCTTCTGGCAACTCGGAGTTGATGGAGAGCTTTCTTCCTTCCCCCTCTGGAATAGGGACTCCTTGCATCACCTGGGCAGGCTCCAGGTGAGCACCTTCTCTATCCACAGCAGCTTCTGATGGAGAAGAGGCTTCTGCTGCCGCTGGAAAAGCTGGGGGGGAAACTTCAGTCACATTAACTGTGCAGAGGTAACACTCTCGAGCTTGCCTTGGGTCACTCCTGACCCTGCACTGACGACCATCTTTTCAGAACTTGATGGCTAAATGATATGTTGAAATGATGGCTCGATACTTGTTCAGCAACGGTCTTCCAAAGATAGCATGGTAGCTGCTTGGAGCATCTACCACTATGAACTGGATCTCCTTGGTCACCCCTCTGAGCCCCACCGGGAGTGTGACATTTCCTTCAACTTCCTTTCTTTCTCCTGAGAAGCCATAGAGTGGCCCCTTGGTGGAAAGCAGAGGCTTTCCAGTCCTCAGGGCTTCAAAAGTAGACTTGAAGAGGAGATTCACGGAGCTGCCTGTGTCAATGAGAATTCTATCGACCGTGAAATCTCCGATGGCTGCTTGGACTACGATGGCATCATCAAAGGGATTAGCGGTTATGGGAAGGTCCGCAGGGCCAAAGGTGACGATTTTAGAAGGAGGGGCAGAAGAAGATGTAGAAGCAATCTCAGTTCGGGAAAGCCTTGATAGAGAAGACTTCCGAGTAGACTCAGCCCCTGCTCCGCCATGGATGTAAAAGAGTCTCCCCAGGACTCCTTCGTCGACAACATCAATACATTCACTTGGGATATCAATGAGCCCCAGATGGCCCTCATACCTTACCTCTATACATTCCTACTGAACTTCAGCCACCTCCTTGCCCTTGGAGGTGGAAGGCTTTGAAGACTCACCCTTCCTTCCCAGGTCCTTGATCTTGCCTTTGGCAAACAACCTCTCAACTAGCTGTCCGAGGGCCTTGCAATCTTCGGTCAAATGGCCCTTCTCTCTGTGAAAATCACAGAACTGAGAGTTGTTCGTGGGCTTCCAGTCTCTCTGAGGCCCTTGCCTCCTTTCCTCAGCCTTCTTCTGGATTATCTGGACGACCTCTTCAAAGTCGAGGCCCAGATCTGCAAACTCATCCATGGAGCTGCTCTCATAAGGATTTGAAGCTGGCGGGGCACCCTGAAGAATGGGAAGTGCTTGAAGGGGTACCGCGGGAGCGGTGGCCAACGACAGTCTCTGATTATGAAACTGTTGATTGCCAAGGAAGGGTTTCTTGTGGCGGAGGTTACGCCCCCTCTGAGGTGGAGGTTGGAAATCAGGCCGAGGAGGCTTACTGTGGTACTGATTATTGGAAGAGGAGTTGGGGACATCCCTTCCTCCAGATTTAGCTGTCAGGGATGAGATATAGGTTGGGTTGGCATTTTCTCCCTCAATAAAGCGATTAGCTATCGCGATGAGCTCCTGATAAGTTGATGGTGCCTTTGTTGTCACTTTGAATTTCAATGGGCCCTCCTGGAGGCCGTGAATCAAGGCAACTTTATAATAATCGGGGTTCACATTTCTTACCCCTTGGATTTCCTTTTGGAACCGATCAACGAATCTTGCCACTGATTCGTTGTCTCTCTATTTGATGTCAAAAAGGGTTGCCGCCCCATCCTTTCTCTTCTTAGAGGTTGCAAACCTCAGGAGCAGCTCGCTGCGAAGCTCAGCGAAGGAAGAAATGGTGCCCGAAGGAAACTCATAAAACCACTCTCTCGCTTGACCATCAAGAGTGGTCACTAGAAGCTTATACTTCAAGACATTGGAGAGGCTCCTCAATGCAACTGCCCCTTCGAATGCCTGCAGGTGAGAGACCGGATCAGTCTCACCTGAATAAAAAGGGAGACGAGATTCTCTGAAATTGCTCGGCGCTGACTCCCACCAGATTCGATCGACGAAGGGAGAGGGAGTCTCTGAATCAGCAGAAGGGCGGACTGGAGGGCGAAGCTCTGCGGGCTCTGCAGACTACCAATCAACAAAATCTAGTCGGCGAGCCGAAGTCCCTCGGGCTGCTTCCCTAAAGAAATCCATCAGGGGAGTGAACTCACCAGCCTGAGGTCGCAGGGGAGCTGCGGACTGAGCTTGGTGGAGAGGCGGAGGTGCGGTCGCAGGCGACTGCTGAAGAGGGGTGTGACGAGCCGGGGTCCGGCGGACCGGAGTCTGGCGGACAGGAGTCTCAGCAACTTCTTCAGCGACCTGGGGAGCAAGCCGCTGAGTCAGTGCTAATAGGGCTTGGTTGATTGTATCGAGCCACTGGTCAGTCTCTCTGCGAGATACTTCAGCTTCCCAGCGAGACTGCTCCAATGCTTCCCACAACGAATCATCAGGCGAGCTGTAGCGATCGGAGCGGCGAGCTCGGCGGTCTGACATTTCTATCCGCAGTTTTCAAAAAGCTGCTCGATCCTGAAGGCCGCGTGTTAACTGTTGATGCGCGAAATGTGAAGGTGGAAACGAGCACCAGCAGCTAACTGTTCGAGCACTTAGGGAAGAAAGAGGAAAAACAAACTGCGAGCAGTAGTCTACTTGGCGGACTAGAAAAGAAACAGAAAAGCAACAGAGCCGTGGAGCACGGCAACACCAGACTTCGCCCATCGCGGCCTAAATGCCACTCCTGCGACGGGCTTGCTTTTGATTGCAAAGAAGCGGTTACAAGGAAGGAAAAGGAAAGAAATGCGGAAAGCAAGCTGGAGATCGCAAAGCCAGAGATTCGAGTCCGCAACCTTTAACAAGTGGGCTCCTGGGCTTGAGTCAGCGTGCCTGGAGTGCACCACTTCCCCCTATTTATAGGATGGGGGCCTGCCCAAACGGGCAGGGCTAAAATAACCGGCTGCCCGGGGTACAAAGGAGCCGGGCAGCGGTGACGGGAAACAAAAGAGAAAGAAGAAGCAGTCCTCGCGGGACCCGCGGACTGGGGGTGCGAGCTGGAATTCTCCCTTGGTCGCGTCGAGCGCGATCCTGTCAGACCAGTTGCGACCTGAGCGACCTGGGAGACCTGACTTGGAGCTCGCCGATTTGAGCTCGACTATCGTCGACGGGAGGTCGACGATCCAGCAAAGTTGAGAACCAAGGGCGGCCTTGGCGGACTGAGATCTGGAATCCGGCCAAGGAGGAGCGAGATGTCTAGCTGGATATTTTGCGGATTCTGGGGTTAACAAAACTCATTTTATATTAAAATATTTCATCGAACTTAGATCGAAGATCTTTCCTTTTTCATTGGACGGAAATCGTCTTTTCGTCTTCTAAAGACCTTATAATCTACGTCTTAGATGAAATCCGTCTCGCACTTTCTATTTCCTTTGCACTTGATCTTTGTTTCTCTATGCAGGAGATTTCCATGGCGATTTCAGCGGCAACTCTTTCCGGAATGAAGTTCGATGCTGGTTTCAATATTGACATGATTCTTTCAAACACAGTGATCAAAGCTTTCAGGATATATTACTATTATTCTCTGAGCCGCAACTCCAGAAATTCATATCTACCATGATAAAGCTTCAAGTAGCAGAAATAAAAGAATGGGTTTTTTCTTCGTCTTCGCCAGACGCTCAAACCCTAGTAGGCACTTTATCTAGACAGGAGGTTTTTCTGACTCCTAAAATTTTATCTGAAATTTTTGGATTTGTTAATGGCAACGATTATTTTGAGATGGACTCCACAGAATTTTCAAAAATGCTTACAAGGATGGGTCACTCCGAGGGAAACCCTAGTAAGCTGTTGAAAAAGAACTTGTCAGTTCAATACAAGTTCCTTGCTGATGTGGTGGGCAAGGTGCTTCTTGGGAAGCACACCGCTCATGACCACATAACCAGGCACCAGTTCTTGCTGATGAGTGCACTGGTAAATAAGAAATCTTTAAATTGGAGTATTATTTTGTTTGATTTAATCAAGAAGAAAAACAATAAAAGAGAAGTATGTTTTGGGAGAACTCTGGGCATTTTCCTCGATAAAAAATGTCCCCAACTATTGTCTATCCAACTGTTTTCATTAATGCTTCCAAGAGACTGACCCAAGTTCTCTTTGGAAAGTGGGAAAGGACTATCAGCAAGCCCTCCAGGGCCTCCTCTTCCTCAAGGACTTCTGAGGACACCAGGACTCCAAGAGTCACTTCTCAACCTACTGAAGAGGCACCAGAAATTCCTCCTCCACCATCTTCCCCAAGACTACCTCTATCTCCAAAGCAACAACAACCTTCTAACACAGTCATTTCCACTCCAAATGTCATTTCCACTCCATCTTCACCTAATACATCACTACTTCAATCCACCCTACCTAACTGCCTTCAAGACATTCCTGCTTATATATCTACTCAGATGTCACCCACATTCAATCTCCTCACATCTCAAACACCATCACCATCACCATTACAATCAACAATACCTTCTCCTCCACAATCTCCACTTACTGATGATATTTCTATGGATACCATATTTGACATCCCTCCTCTCACTCCTCCAGTCATCCCATCCACATCTACCATCATCCCTCAAATTCTTCATTCCACTCCATCAACCTCATTAAACATCTGTACTTATTATGGTATCACCACATCTTCTCTCCCATCATCTTCATCTGATCCATCTTCTATCATCTCTCTTATCACTCCCACAATATAATCTCTCATAGAGGATGCCATTGCACCTCTTATTCTTTCCATTCAGACTCTTACTAATCAAATTGCTTCTATTTCTGGTCCTTCTTCATCTAGGGGCCTGGCATCAGACATCCCGGATACCAGGCAAGTGGAGATGTTCAATGAAGAAGTCCCCCTTATAGCCGAAATAACAACAATAGCAGAAACAGCCGCAATTACCGAGACAGCAGCAACAATAACTACATCAGCAGAAATTTTGATATAATAATACCAGATGTAGAGACTGTAGATGCAGTAGATTCCTTGGTTATTCTTTCTGGAAATTGCTCTATCTCTCCAGCAGTTGAAATAAATTCAGTTCGATTTTCTTTTGACATCTTATATAAAAACATTCTTTTATTTGTTTCTCCTAACTTTGCACAAACATCATCTACTATGCAGCTCCAGCAAGTTAAACAACTCTTCAGGATATTAAGGACAGTTGTGTTACTGATATGGTCATGGAACCTAAAGGCCCAACCTATGTTTTGGATGATAGTCCTATACCAAGCCAAGATGCTCTAATTGCTCAAGATGTTGAAGAAGAGCTAAATGAATTTCTTCTAACTGATCAAGAAATAGAAGACGCACAAATGCTTACAGAGATTGCTACCTCTCCTGCAGATGTTCAACTTCCAGTCTCTTCTCCGACTAAAAAATAGATTTTTAAGGAAACTTTAAAAGAAATAGATGCTCTGTATGACAATCACCAAAGTTCCTCTTAAGGTGACACATAAAATGATTCAGATGATTCTGTTTATTCTAAGAAGAAAGCTATCAAAGAGAAATGCTGTTAAAAAGCAAAATCCCAACCATGACACTCCCTATTATATTTTGCAGAAAATTACTCCATATCCAGGGATGCCCCAATGGATGTGGCTGTTTAAGAATGATCAGAAAGAAAGGAAGAAGAGGAGAATGTATAGGTCTCCTCCTAGGAAGTTCAGGAAAGACCGTCCTCCTCCTCCCTCTTCAGGCACTTCTGGAAATGTCACTCCGAGAGCTGCTCCAGTGACCAAGACTTATCAAAGACAGTCAAGGCATGGCAGTCAGCAGACTTCTTCAATCCATCCTCCTCAAGATTCTTCCAAGATATCTCTTACAGATGAACCAAACTAGGACTCTAGTCCAAAAATGCTAGAGTCTCCTCCTATTCCATTTGTAGATCCTGAACAGGAGACTTCTGCTAAGATGGCTAGATTTAATGAACTTATAGGACTCTCTCTGATTAACAAAGCCATAGCTGAAGGCAATGATCCTACTCAGTATTCTACAATGTCATCCTTCAGGAATGAAGAACTGACCAGGTATGCTAAAGCTAATAAATTCTTTAATGTTGATGACTAATGAAAGTACATCCCGAGGGTGTAGTGCCTAGAGCAACTTCTCAGAATATTATTTGTGCGTCTGACATGTTTATGTCAAAGAAAGAAGCTGCTAACCCTAACAGATAAATCAAATTCAGGCAGCATGCTAGGAAGACAGAGAAAGAAACTCCTAAACAGAAACAATAATTTTGTTATTGTGTTGTTGTTAATTATTTTTGAACTTTATTATGTTTAATCATGAAGCACATGTTTTAAATATCTGCTGAATGTGTTATTTCTGTCAGATATTTTTTTTCTTGCTTTATGATTGTTTCTTTTGTTTTGTGTTAGTGGCCTAACCCAAATAAGGGGAGATTATTGGATCCCTAGTTGGATTTGGGCTAGGTTCACTAAATAAGGTTAAGTATGACCCTCCTTGTATAGTCTAGGGTCATAGGTCTTCATTAGATTTAAGGGTAAGTAAACAAGTCATATTGATCAGACCAAGCCCTCAGAAGACTTAGAAGATTGCAGAAATCAGAACAAGGCTGAAATTTTATGTTGAAGAAGTCGTTCGACGAACTCTGATGAGAGATCAATGATCTTCATTCTCAGTTCGACGATCTCAGAGTCACATCTCTGAATTAAGATCGACGAAAGTTGGACTAAGTTCGATGAACTATTATCTTCTATCAGACCTTGAGTTCGACGATCTACTATCTCTGCTCGACGATCTTGGAGCCCATTATGGAAAGTTGTATTACAGTTCTATGTTCTCAGGGCTCAGCTCGACAAAAGAGAGGTTGAGTTCGATGATCCAGGATCTCAGATCGACGAATATTGCCAGTTCAACATTTCCTTCTTTGAAGTTTTTTAGATTTGATTTGACTTATTTTATAGCTTATTAAGCTTTGAGTAATTAATGCTTATATTCTAAGAATATAGTCGTTCTTATGGCAGTATTTAATACTGGTTTTCACAGAGTTATTATACAGCTAATTCTCGGGACAGTTAAGGAATTCTTTTATTGCACTTCTAGCCATTGTCCAAGTTCAAAGATTTCAGCAGTAAATCAAGGCAATTGAATTAAATTCAAGACTACTTTTTCTACAGAGAATATAATCAAGTTTGTGAGAAAAATTCAAAACATCAAGACAGACAAAAAATTACAAAAGACAAAACAAGTTCTGCTCAGTTATTCTTCAAGTGTTCTTCCTCCAGCAAGCTCTTAGAGACATTCAACTTCACTTGTCTATAGCCTTATGGAGAATCTTTTCAAGAAGACCTACTCACCCTGCAAAGCTCTTAATCATCCTGAACAAAAACTTCATCTCAGGGGGAGCTTTAACACCATCAAGAATCCACAAGTCTTCTCAGTTGTTTTTAGAAAAAAGAAGACAACAGATAGTTTTTATCTTTCTTCACCCCCACTATACAGGGTTTTAACCTCCTTCAAAAGTTAGCCTGGTTCACAAGTCACCTTCCAAAAGACTTGAGTTTGGTTTTTGGGCACCTGATCAAAAGCTCAATGGGTTGCAATATCTTCCTACTAATAGATATTGTGGTGGCAGTCACCTGATCAAAATCTGTAGTGGATTCCTATCAAGGGTGGTGGAAGAGTGGATGTACCCAGTTGGGGAACCACTATAAAATCTTGTGTTGTCTGTGTGTTTGTTGTTTTCTTTTTGTCTTGTGCTGTGGTAGCTTAGTGTAGCTTTTCTTTGCTTCTGTTAACATCACTTTGCTATTACTATATCACCTATTTTTATATGTGAAAAATAAAGTTGTAAAGGAATTTTAAATAACTCTATTAACCCCCCCCCCCCCCTCTAGAGTTAACCAGAGATTACTCTTCCTTTTCATTCAAGGGCCTTGCCAATCATCCTGCCACCGAGTGAGCCTACAGTCCCTCCAGCTTGATGAGAGCTGATGAGTCCGATTTATATAGGGTTTTGGGGACACATCTGGGCTTATTTTCTTGCATGTGCACTACTTTTTCAATTGGAAAAGTTATATTTTTGTTTAGATCTTCATTGACGACATTGTGCACTATTTTGTCCCATGGGTGTGCAATTGCGCATTCTTTTGTATGTAAATGGTGCTCCCCATGGCTCTTTTTGTGCATTTTATGTTGTGTATTCGTGCTAGGAGCTTGTGCTCCAGCTTGCTTTTTGTGGTGTAGATGGTGCGTTTTCCCTAAGGAAGGAAATCTGATTTGTGGAAAACGCACAGTCATGCGTTTCTTAGTGCCCGATTCCTTCCTAAGCGTATTTAGTCGAGTTGATCTTGACGAATTTTGTCGAGTTGAACTCGACGAATTCTAGCGAACGGTTAACACACGGTTTCGGCCAAACTGTGCGAGAAGAAAATCCACGGTTCTCCTGTATCTCTCTTGTTGGCGCCATTCTGCGGTTAATCGTGCGATTTGTTCACGCACGGGCGGCAGCGCCTGTGCACGTGTGAATGCATGGTTTTCCTATTTGTTCCTGTTTTCCCGCGCTCTGTCGTTACTCGTGCGGTTTCCTTCACGCACGAGCGGAAGCACCCGTGCGCGAGTAAAACGTACGGGTCATTGCATCTTAATCCGCAAGCTTGGACAGGAAGTTTAATAACGCACAGTTGACGCACGGTCGTGCACCAAACCGTGCGTGCATATTTTTCTGACCTGCTTCTATTTAATGCGAAGATTTTCCTCCATTTCGAGAGAGCTTCAACTTCAGCCATTCCAGCCACCGTTTTAGGGCAAAGCTCCTCCCTTCTACCTCCTCCCTTCATCTTCCACCAAGGAGAGAAGCTCGCCATGCTCGCAAAGCCTATACCTTGCCGACGCTTTATCTCGGCCTTATCCTTCATCTTTTAAGCTCCATTTCAAGTTTAGATGCTCTATCCATCAAGCAAAGGGAAGCTTGCAACTTTCTTCCGCATCGTGACACGAAGAATACGGGTCCATTGGAAGTTAGTGACTACCCTTCTCTACCCCGGACGTAGTTGAGGACCGAGCTTGGATGCGGATTGACAACCCGAAAATTCCTTCCGCGATCCCTCGACGAGCCTTCAGATTCGGTCGATCTCTTGACTTGTTCTTGCTTTCTTGCTGAATATTGGTGTTTAAATCTATTTATTTGATGATGTGCACTTTAGTTGTAATCATTATTAGTTTCATGTCTATTTGAGATTGTATGGATTTACAGCTTTAGTTGCTTGAGTAGCTCCTATTTTTCCATCAACCACCACATCCAGTTTTTTCGCTCTAGCAATTGATATAGGCGTGCGTAGCGAAGAGTTGCTCACGAAACTCATTCCGTAATTCTTACAACCTCATCCGTAAGCCTACTTTTACATCCGCCCAGCAATTCGGTGCATAGCGGCCCGTGTAGTCTTTCATCCCGCCTGGCGAAGCATCGCTTAACGACAACGCATAGCAGTAGTTTATACTATTTTACTTTCTTCATCCACAACTAACCAAACCCCCCTTTCGTAGGTTAGACCTTTGGACTTTAATCTCAAGTCCTCCTCAAAACTAACACCACCTTATTGTGTTCCCTCGAGATCGATACTTGGGGAAATTTGCTCATTTTATATTACTTGTGCGACCGGTACACTTGCCGTTCAACGCACCAAGTTTTTTGCACCGTCGTCGGGGAACACAACCGTGTGAGTTTTCTGAAAGGAGATCTTGTGATTGTTGTTTCTTGTTTTTATTTATTTTCCTACTTTCCATTTATTTTGCCTATTTCTTTTTTCCCTTTTCTGATTTTTGGTTTAGAAAGAAGATTCGTGTTATTTTTATTCTAGTGTGTAGCACCTTTTGGTAAATATTTTTGTACGTGATGTATTCTGTAGCTGAGTGCCGTCTACATGACACTATGCGCAGACGCAGTGACACCTTGGTTGTTTTAAATGCCGAGCATTGTATTAGGTGTTTGTTATGTGAAGGTGTAGGCAACATGTTGAAGGATTGCCCTCATTTGTGGGAGCCTTCTCCCTCTGTGGGCGTATGCGCAACAACCTCCCGTTCGCGGAAGACTGTTGTTGACAGGCCTACCAGGGTATTCCCTGGCCCATACACTGATATCGCTCATCTAGCTCGTTCTTTACCCGTTAAGATTACCGAAGAATTCCTCGCTGCATACAGATCCTTCATGGGTCCCTCGGTCCCTTTTTACGAGCTTCCCTTGAGTGATGATGATCACTCTGGTGTTAGCCAGCAAAAAGAGGATCAGGAATCCATGGGCGCTCCAGTATGGGATGCAGAGATTATTCCTGTCGATGGGGTGGCGTCTACGAATGATTTTTCGATGGGGCCTGCTCATTCAGTGCTTGATTTTGATAGCAAATTTGCCCCTCCGCAATTTTTTCCTGATAGTGCTACGCCATTTTTGTGTGAGTCGCCTGATGATGCCGTATTTTTGGATGATTCGGTGCCTGAGGTTGCGTCCAAGTGGGATGAGGATTCTTATATCTCCAACGAAAAATGTGGATCTTTAGAGCACTATAATGCAGCCCGGTGGGATGAGGATAATTCCCTTTCCGATGTGGAGGTTTTCACCTCCTTATTTGACGATGTCATTCCCCTTACCACCATGGACCTCGATTTCTCGGATCCCCACGATATGAATCATATGACACCGACAAGGATCTATGCTTGGATCCTGCTGGGAGTGAGACTGGGACCACTCCCCCTATTTTTGATTATTTTAGTTCTTCATCTCCTTTATTTCTTGATCCCCTTTCTATATCTAATCCTGTGCGGGTTGAGTCTTCGCAGGTGCTTCAG
Source organism: Platanthera zijinensis (assembly GCA_039513925.1). Classification (NCBI taxonomy): domain Eukaryota; kingdom Viridiplantae; phylum Streptophyta; class Magnoliopsida; order Asparagales; family Orchidaceae; genus Platanthera; species Platanthera zijinensis. The sequence goes on from CM077084.1 coordinate 144,163,812, forward strand.
GAGGAATTGGAGCTTTCTGCTCGAGTCATTGATGATAGCATCCTCTTTTGTGAGGAGGTTGATTCCTCCTCTATTGTGGAAGCTCCATTAATTGTTTTCTCCTCCTGCCGCCCCCTGTAGACGATACCTTGCTGAACAAGGATTTATTTTGTGATAAGATGAGAGAGGACCAGTGCTCCTCCTCTTCTTATTTCCTATTTCCTCTGCCTGTGTTGGGCAGGTATTATTATTTAGGTAGAGGGGTTACTGTATTATCTCTGTATTGGTACATGTTACCGAAACGGATAATGGAACAGTTACCTGTGCACCTTTCTTTTCATAGGCCAATTAGCTAGAAAAGTATAGAATTTAATAAGTCGTGCTGGGAGGACAATAACACCAGTAGTTATCTTCCATTTCCTGTATTTTTTTATTTTCATGTCTATTTTAGTTTTATTATTTCTTTGTATTTTGTATATTTTTCTTTTGTTATAGCGGAGCTCACCCCTACAGGTATTTTTGGCAACTTCTTATTGGCAGGTTTGTGATTCTTTGTTTGGCGGACCTCCGTCTGTTTTTCACGCGTCTTCTGGTATGCTCACTGGCTCAGCATTGGGTAACCTCTTCCCTTGTCTCTATCTGATTTAAATCTCTATATCATATGCTGTGGAGCTTAGTTTATGTTTGGGGGAGAGCCATTATTAGTTACCTTTTGCATGTGCACATTTCATGTGCATACTAGAAGCTTTTATTATTTTATTTTGATTAGTTAATTGCATCGCACACCACTGCACCCACACGAGCGCGTGCTTAGCAGATAGCGTGCTGCGAGTTAAACTCATTTCTTTTGTATGATTTGGGAAAGTTATTGTGTTGGCACAAGATTGTGAGATAGAGTAAAATGTTGACTCCTGTAGTGGTCCTAGTCGAGTGCTCTCTTCTCGTGTACAAATTGGAGTAGATTAAATATTTCTGCATGCTTATAGTTTTATATTTTTCTATTTGCGTAAAGACTTTTTATTCTACAAAAAAATTGGTGAATCCGGTGTGAATCGAATGGTAGTGTAGGGATGTGTTTATCCGTAACTAGACTCGTTTTGCTCGAGTCGGGAGGATGGATCATCTTTCTCGGTGGCTAAGAACTTGCCCCAAGCTACTCTCGAAGCTTTGGTGCATGGTTAGTCAAGTGTGAGCCATGTAGGCCATCAATTTGGCCGGTTGATCTTTGTACAATTCCTAACGTCTTATCCTCACTTTGCCTTGTTGTGCCTACCCCTTCTTTTGGTTCAACTCAACCATTATTTCACAAAAGCATGATAGCCGATCCTAGTCGCACACCCAAGTCGAGCTTTAATTTTTTACATTTTGTGGTGTGATGTGGTGATATTCATTGTGAATATGTGGATGTGCTCCAAAGTTTATATTTGTGGAAATTGTTAAAATAAAGACGATTTAAAAATATATATATGTGAAAAAAGAAAAGTGAAAAGAAAAAGTATAATTGAAAATTCTATTTGAGATGAGATTGTATTTGGAGTAGGCGGTGCACACACCCATATTTGAAAAATTAAGTCTGGGGGTGTTGTGTACCTGCATGTATTTTGGTTAGCGGATAGATTCTTTGTTAGGCTATCTCATTTTGGTAAGGCGCGTAGCCTTCTTATTTATCTTTGTTTACCTCACCGAAACCTAAGCCTCATCTCTTTCCCTAAAGTCCTAAGGATTCTTGCTTGAGTCGAACTAGTACAGTGGAGAGACTGTGAACGGGCAAGCGTATGGTCCCCGACATTGATGGATTTCTTTGGATGTGATCCTTAGCCCCGGTCTTTGGAAAAGCACACCTTAGTGGCCTGCCTACTTTCTTTCTATGCATGACCGAAATATTCACCTTGATTCCACTTTTGAGTAATAATAAAACTTTGATACGCATTGTGAAAAGTATAAACAATTTTGCATACTTAGAAATTTCTTCTATTATATTTTTAAGCGTGCGAGCATGCGACTTCGCATGGTACTCCGTATCTCAATTTCTATGTTAGCTAAGTCATTTTCCCAATCTGCATAGATTTGGTTTGCTCGGGACGCTCAAACATGTAAGTCCAGGGGTGTGATGAGTCCAATTTATATAGGGTTTTTGGGACTCATCTAGGCTTATTTTCTTGCATGTGCATTACTTTTTCAATTGAAAAAGTTTTATTTTTGTTTATATCTTCATTGACCACATTGTGCACTATTTTGGCCCATGGGTGTGCAATTGCACATTCTTTTGTTGGGGGTATGCACATGATGCTCCCCATGGATCTTTTTTTTTATTTTATGCTATGTATTGGTGCTGGGAGCTTGTGCTCTAGCTTGTTTTTTGCTGTGGAGGTGGTCTGTTTTCCCCAAGACAAGAAATTTGATTTGTGGAAAATGCACGGTCATTCTTTTTCTTAGCGCACGGTTTCTTCCTAAGCGTGCATTTTATTTAGTTGAGTGGATCTCGACGAATTTCGTCTAGATGAACTCGACGACTTTTAACGCATGGTTAATACACAGTTCGGCCAAACCGTGCGAGAAGAAAACACATGGTTCTCCTGTAGCTCTCTTGTTGGCACCATTCTACGGTAAATCGTGCGATTTGTTCATGCACTGGCGGAAGCGCCCGTGCGCGAGTAAATGCACGGTTTTTCTATTTGTTCCTTTTTTCCTGCACTCTGTCATTACTCGTGCGATTTCCTTCACGCACGGGCGGAAGCGCCCGTGCGCGAGTAAAATGCACGGGTCGTATCTTCATCCGCAAGATTGTCTAGGAAGTTTAATAATGCATGGTTGACGCACGGTCGTGCGTCAAACTGTGCGTGGCTAATTTTCTCACCTGCATCTATTTAAAGCGTAGATTTTCCTCCATTTCGAGAGAGCTTCATCTTGAGCCATTCCAGCCGATGTTTTAGTGCAAAGCTCCGCCCTTCCACCTCCGCCCTTCATCTTCCATGAAGGAGAGAAGCTCCGACCATGCTCGCAAAGTCTATACCTTGGTGGTGCTTGCTTTCGGCATTCTCCTTCATCTTTTAACCTCCATTTCAAGTTTAGACGTTGTATCCATAAAGCAAAGGGATGCTTGCAACTTTCTTCCGCATCATGACACGAAGAAGACGGGTCCATTGGAAGGTAGTGACAATCCTTCTCTACCCCGGATGTAGTTGAGGACCGAGCTTGGACGCGGATTGATAACCCGGCGATTCCTTCCGCGACCCCTCGACGAGCCTTCGTATTCGGTCGATCTCTTGACTTTTTCTTGCTTTCTTGCTGAATATTGGTGTTTAAATCTATTTATTTGATGATGTGCACTTTAGTTGTAATCAATATTAGTTTCATGTCTATGTGAGATTGTCTGGATTTACAACTTTAGTTGCTTGAGTAGTGCCCATTTTTCCATCCACCACTACATCCAGTTTTGCCACTCTAGCAATTTCTAGAGGCATGCGTAGCGAAGAGGTGCTCACGAACCTCATTCCGCCATTCTCACCACCTCATCTGTAAGACTACTCGTCCATCCGCCCAGCGATTCGGTGCATAGTGGCGCATGTAGTCTTCCATCACGCTTGGCGAAGCATCGCATAGTGGCGTTGCATAGGAGTAGTTTATAGTGTTTTACTTTATTCATCCGCAACCAACCAAACCCCCCTTTCGTGGGTTAGACCTTTGGACTTCAATATCAAGTCCTCCTCAAAATTAACTCCACCATGCTATGTTCCCTTCAGATTGATACTTGGGAAAATTCGCCCATTTTATATTACTTCTGCGACCGGTACACTTGACGTTCAACGCACCAAGAGCCTGGTCATCGGGTTTTCTCAGGTCCATGCCATTCATCCTACCACCGAGTGAGCCAATAGTCCTGCCAGCTTGATGAGAACCTGGTCAGCTGGTCTTCTCGGGGCCTAGCCATTCATCCTGCCACCTACAGTCCTGCCAGCTTGATGAGAGCCTGGTCAGGGGGTCTTCTCGGGGCCTTGCCATTCATCCTATCACTGAGTGAGCCTATAGTCCTTCCAGCTTGATGAGAGCTTGATCAGCTGGTCTTCTCAGTGCCTTGCCATTCATTCTGCCACCGAGTGAGTCTACAGTCCTACCAGCTTAATGAGAGCCTGGTCATCGGGTCTTCTAGGGGCCTTGCCATTCATCCTACCACCAAGTGAGCCTATAGTCCTGCCAGCTTGATGAGAGCCTAGTAAGCGGGTCTTCTCGGGGCCTTGCCATTCATCCTTCCATCGAGTGAGCCTACTGTCGTGCCTGCTTGATGAGAGCCTGGTCAGTGGGTTTCTCAGGGCCTTGCCATTCATCCGTTACCAACTCATGCCATGAAAGAATACCCCTTGAATTCCATTATATCAGAAGACCACAATAGATTTACAAGCATTGAGAAGATTAAAAAATTTTAGGAATAGAATCTTAAAGAGGGGGGTAGACATGATTTACTCTACAGGGGGGTGTCAATAGAGTAATTATAACTTTGTCTATTTTTAATTTTACCAGAGTAGAAAATAGGTGATAACAATAATAATATTGAAGGAAATAAAAATAGGTTAAGCTAATCTATCTATCACAGCACAGCAAGAACAAGAAAGAAAATGATCACACACATACAACACAAGAATTTTGTAGTGCTTCCCCAACATGGGTACATCCACTCTTCTACCACCCTGGTAGAAATCCACTATCAAGTTTTTGATCATGTGACTGCCACCACAAGATCTATTTCCATGGAGATCTCACAACCCTTTAGGCTATTGATCAGGTGCCCAAAAACCAAGAATAAACTTTTGAAGGGAGTTAATAAACCCTTTGTACATGAGGTCAGAGAGGGGTGATGAGGTCTTCTCTTTTCTCTAAACAACAAAGAAGACAAGTGGATATGCTATTGTCAAGACTCCTTCTGAGATGTTGAGATTGTTCAGAAAGTTGGAGTCTTGCTCAGGGTGTAGGTCTTCAGCCTTGTCTTAAAGAATCATGGAACTTTCTGACTGATTCAAAGATATTGTCCTTGAATGTTCCTGGAAGGTAAGGTTGAAGAAGACACTTGATAGTGATGGACGTTCTTCTTCAGTCTTCAGAATGGAGAAGGAAGAAAACAAAATCTTTTATGCACTGGAAGAGAGTTTTGAATGTTCAGTATTGTCTCTCTGTATTCTTGTGTGTTGTATCTTGTCTTCTAATGTTTGGCTTAGTGTCTTCTTGTCTTGAAAGAGTTTCTCTTTTATATTCTCCAGTCAATAATTTCTCCTTTGAAATTTGAATTACTGGCATTAATTGCAGATTGCCCTAGAAAAATAATTGGCTGGAATATTTACTTTAAATGAGTTTCCCCAACTGTCCCATTAAAATAAGCAAGTTATTAACCTGATGAAGACCATAATTAATGCTGCCAATAACGGCTATATTTAGGGGAATATGAGCATTAATTACTCAGGAATATTTCTGCTAAATAATATAGAAAGTTAGGGACAGAAGTAAGGAAAACTTCTCATTCTGGCTCTGGACAGAATTCATCGACCTCAGAACAGAATTCGTCGACTGGAGATCCAAGTTCATCGACCTGAGAATTCCTGTTCGTCGACCTAAGCTCTGCGAACTACCTACTGAGAATAACTTTCCAATTCTGTGCTCTGAGTTCTTCGAGCTAAGAATCTGTCTGAAGGAGGAGATCGTCGACCTAAGCTCGAATATCATCGAGCTTAACTCAGAGAAGGATTTCTGAGTTCGTAGATCTGAGATCGAGGATCGTCGAGCTGAGTTCAAAGAATTTCGAACTGATAATTTGATCTCTGAATCTTCTAAGTCTTGAATCTACTGAGGTCCTCTGCTGGCTGGTCCATGAAGGTTAAACTTAAATACTAACCTAAACTCTAGGACTCACGTACTTGACCCTTGCTATACAATGTGGGTCAAACTCAACCTAATTTAGTGAACCTAGCACAAATCCAACTAGAGATCAAACAATCTCCCCCTATTTAGGTGAGGTCACTAAAACAAAATAAAAGAAACAATCATAAAGTAGAGAAACAAATATCTTGCAGAAACAAAAACATTCAGCAGATATTTACAATAAGTGCTTCATGATAAACAAATAAAGTTCAGAGAATGAAATCTAAACACACAGTGTCATTTGTTCTTCTTAGGCTTTTCTTTCTCAGAATTATCTGAAGGTTGTTTGAAAATAATTTCTTTATTATGATTAGTAGCTTGTTTCTTTGTCATGGTCATATTTTATGCACCAATGATATTGACAGATGTGGCTCTTGGAACTACAGCTTCTGGATGCAAGTTCATATAATAATAAACATTGAAAATTTTGTTAGCTTTGGCATACCACTTTAGTTCTTCGTTGTTGTATGATGACATAGTTAAATATTGGGAGGGATCCTTTCCTTCAGGTTTTAGTTTGTCTATTTGAGAAAGTCCTATCAGCTCTTGAAACCTGGCCATTTTTGTTGTTGTCTCCTGCTCTTGATCTACAAATGGTATTGGTTGAGATTCTGGCCTTTTAGGACTTGAGTCCTTCTGTGAATCATCAAAAGAGACTGTAGTAATTCTCTTATCTGTAGCTGGAGGAGGCTTGCTTTGAGATGACTGGTGCTGACTGCCTGGCTTAGAATATCTCTGATCGGTTTTAGTTACTGGTACAGATCTTTGATATACACTTCCAGAGGCCCTAGAAGATAGAGGAGGAGGAGGAGGAGGAGGGTCTTTCCTAAACTTCCTAGGAGGAGACCTGTACCTCATTCTCTTCTTTCTTTTTGCTCATTTTTAGATAGCCACATCTACTGTGGCATCCCTTGGTATGGAGTAATTTTATTCCAGATGTAGTATGGAGTATCATGTGTGGGATTTGGCTTAGGAGAAGCCTTTAGAACAACTTTTCTCTTCTAAGCAACCTTCTTTCTGTCCTAGGGATCATCAGATTCTTCAGAATTTTCTTCATCACTATCATCATCAGAAGATCCTTGAGGATTGTCATACATTGCATCTATTTCTTTCAAGGTTTCCTTTGAAATATACTTCTCAGGTTGAGGGGGCAATTGAGGTTCAGTAACTTCAGGTGGAGCAATATTCTCACTGACCATCTGATAATCTTCTACTTCTTTGTCAGCCAGCAGGAATTCATCCAAATCAGGATCATTCTGAATATTCTCTAGATCTTGAGCAATGTCTTGTGCAATTAGATCATCCAGTTTAGTGATTGGGCTATCATCCATAATATAGGTTGGGCCTTATGGTTCCACAATCATTTTAATAGCAAAACTTTCCTTCAGTTAATTAACAACTTCAGGACTTATTGGTGCAATGTAACAAACTATTGCCAAAGATGGCTCTGGGCAAACTGCTGGAAGATAATTTATATATGCATAAACAAAAGGTTTTAATAAACTAAACAAATCTACTGTGGGATTGATAAAACAATCACCAATAGTCCAAATCTCTGGGAGAGCAACTTGGTCATCTGCACTCAACATATCAAAATCAACTGATTCAGCATCTGTAATCATCTGTACATTTGTTACTAGTAACTCAACAATCAACAAAACTATTATTACTTCTACTGCTGGAGGGGACACTGGAACTTCTTCACAGGATATCCCCCCTTCTTGGGTTCAAAGGGTTCTAAAGCAAGGCCCCCAGAAGAAGGGATAGTAGGGGCAATAGATAGAAGAGCAGAGAGGGTTGAGATGGATTCAGAAAGGGGTTAAATGGCCTCTGCTATGAGTTGTTTGAGAAGAGGAGTGATGATTTGTAGAAGAGACGGAATGGAAGGGGAATCCATTTGCATGAACTTAGAGGGTGTCTGGATTGATGTAGAAGGATTGATGTCTGTCATGGGCTCATCATGGGATGATGGGGAATTGAGAGGGATGACAGTAGACTAAAAGATGGTATGGATGAGATATAGTGGAGGGGGGTTTCATCTAGATATTGAGGAAGAGGGGATTGAGGTGGAGTGAGATGCTCTAGAGTGTGACGTGGGGTTATATGCACTGGAGATTGGGGTGGAGTTGGTTGGTGTTCAGGTGATTTAAGTGGGGGTGTTGGAGTATGAGCTGGGGATGTGGATGGTGGTTGGAGGGTTGTTGAAGGTGTTTGAGATTGAGGAGGTGTTGGTTGTCGAGATGAAGGTGGAGGGGATGGAATCCTAATGGAGGAGACATCTTTAGGGGGTGGGGGAGCAGCTATTAAAGCTCTAGTATCCTCAAATTCCCTGGAGGAAGAGGAAGAAGCCTTAGATGGATTTGGGATATTCCCCTCCCACCTGCCAAATATGGCACATGTGTGCCTTTTGGAGGCATTAATGAATATGGTCTGTGAGACCAGGGATTCAGTAGCCTTCTCCTGTAGGATGATTCTAAGAATCCTTCCAAAGCACACCTCTTTCATGCTGTTCTTTTTCTTTATCAGATCAAACAATATCTTAGCCCAGTTTACTGGCTTCCTATTCACAACTGCACACATCACTAGAAATTGTTGTCTAGTGATATAATCATGGGCAGTATGCTTGCCCAGTAGTACCTTACCCACCACATCAACTAAAAATTTATAAGCAACAGACAAATGTTTCTTCAGTAGTTATTAGGTTTTTCTCCAGTATGACCCATTTTATTCAGCATTTTATCAAATTCAAAATTATCTATTTCCAAATCTTCTTCTCCATTCGCTAATACAAATATCTCAGATAAACGGCGGGGGTGAGAGAAACTTGGTTACCCGATATCGTTCCTGTCATTGTGTTGGCATCTCGTGTGGAGGAGGTGAACACCCATTCCCGGATTTCTGTTGCAGCAATCTATATCCTTGTTGTCATAAAGTTCTTTAACTGTTGTTCTTCAAACAATTTCAGAATGTCCAAAATGATATTATCTGAATGCTGGAATGACTCAAAGTCGATGTCAAATCCTGTGTCGAACTTCATCGCTGGAAGGGTGCTCGTCGAAATCGCCATGATCACCTACAAAGGAAACAGAGATACCAAGTGCAAAGGGAATAGAAAGCGCGCGATGGAGCTCGAAGAAAACCTAGATATAAGGTTTTTCAGATTATGAAGCGATAAACAACGTCCTGCAAAATAAAGAAAATTCTTCGATCTGAGGTCGACGAAATATTTTATTGACAAAAGAGTTCGTCGATCTCAGTTTGAAGAAGGGAAACTTTTCGTCGTTCTCAGGTCGACGAAAATTTTCCGAAGTAGTATCGTCGATCTCCTATATACTAATATAACTTCACATACAGAGAGTTCGTCGATCTTAGGTCGATGAATTATCTCAAGAACATTTCTCAGTTCGTCGATCTCCGGTCGACCAACTGTGGCAAATTCTTCGACCATAGAAAGAAATTAAATTAATGCTTCTCCATTGATCATACCAAGCTGATTCAGAAAGAATAGATGGTTCCTCTCATCCAAGGGTTTGGTGAAGATGTCTGCTCTTTGCAAATCAGTATAGATGTAGACAAGATTAAATTTCTTTTTTTCCACACACTCTCTATGAAATGATGCCTTATGCTTATTTCTACTATGATGCACTGGATTCTGTGCAATAGAAATTGCACTTGTATTATCACAAAGTAGAGTTGAATTATTTAAGTTGAAACTATAAACTAGGAGTTGGTTTTGAATCCACAGCATCTATGAACAGCAACTGTCAGCTGCTATGTACTCAGCTTCTATTGTCGATGTAGATACATATGTTTGCTTTTTGCAAAACCAGGACACAAGTCTAGCACCAAGGAACTGACATGTCCCTGATGTGCTCTTCCTGTCCACTCCACATCCAGCAAAGTCAGCATCTTAGTATCCGGTCAACTCAAATTCTGATCAGTTGGATACCAGAGTCCTAAATTAGGGCAACTCTTTATATATCTCAAATTTTTTTTTTAAGAAAATAAGGTGAGATTCTTTAGGGATCACCTGGAACCTAGCACAAAGATAAGTAACAAACAAAATATCTGGTCTACTTACTGTGAGATATAATATGGACCCAACAATATCCCTATATAGTTTCTGATCAACAGGTTTCCCATGTTCATCAAAATCAACCACAACATTAATAGTCATAGGTGTTTTCTTAGCTGAAGCATCAGCCATCCCATACCTTTTTATCAGCTCCTTAGCATACTTGGATTGGGATATGAAGATGCCATCATGGGACTGCTTCACTTGGATACCAAGGAAGTAGGAAAGCTCACTCATGCTACTCATTTCAAACTTGGAATGCATAAGGCCAGAGAATGTTTTGCATAGTTTGGAATCAGTAGAACCAAATATATTTTCATCTACATATATTTTTACTAACAAGATTTTATTATGATGATGCTTAATAAATAAAGTCCTATCTACTATGCCTCTAGAAAATGTATGCTCTAAGACAAAACTAGCAAAGGTTTCATACCAAGCTCTTGGAGCTTGCTTTAGACCATAGAGAGCTTTATGAAACTTAAAAACATAAGAGGGATGAGTTGAAGAGATAAAACCTGGTGGTTGTTCTACAAAGACCTATTCTTTGAGTTCACCATTAAGGAATGCACTCTTGACATCCATTTGGTATACTGTGAACTTCTTATAAGCTACATAGGCTAAGAATATTCTTATTGCTTCTAACCTTGCAACAGGGGCAAATGTTTAGTCATAGTCTATGCCTTTCTCTTATTTATATCCTTGAACAATTAATCTGGATTTGTTCCTTATGATATTATTTTGAGCATCTAGCTTGTTTCTAAATACCCATTTAGTTCTAATTACTGTGTAGTGTTTGGGTCTTGGAACTAAATCCCAAACTCTACATCTCTAAAAATTGTTGAGCTCCTCTTGCATTGCAATGATCCAGTGTGGATATTGCTCAACATCTTTAATAGATTGGGGCTCAGTTTGAGATATGAAGCAGACATGCATCATGTTTTGGTGGAGTTGATGCCTTGTCTGCACCCACTGAGATGTCTCCAATCACTTGAGATACAGGGTGATCTCTAAGTGTGACTATCTCAGTAGGAGGAGTTGGTTGATCAACAGGTTGGGGAGCTAATTCCTCTTGTGGAATTAAGTTTGTTGTTATTGGCTCTTCATTGAACACAGTGTCTTTATCTTCACTTTCTTCAGCAATATGTGGATAAGGATGTATAACAGCCTCATTGATGAGGGTCAACTCATCCAACTTCTCAAATAAGTTAGGTACATACAAAGTTTCACTAGTAGAAGCTATCTTCTCCTTGTAAAACATATTAGTCTCATCAAATGAAATATGAATAGACTCTTCAATTTTCATGGTTGATTTATTATATACCTATAAGCCTTGCTTACTTGGGAATATCTAAGAAAAATTCCAATTTCAGCCTTGGCTTCAAACTTTCTATTGTATTTCTTGTTGTTGTTATGAATGTAATAGACAAAACCAAAAACTCTAAAATAATCTACTTTAGGTTTCTTCCCATTTAGTAGTTCATAGGAGGTCTTGCCCTTGAGCTTGTGTATCAAACTTTTGTTCAGGATATAGTTTGATGTGCTCACAGCCTCTGCTCAAAAGGGTAGGGGCAAGTGAGCATCTGCAAGTAATGTGCCTGCAGCTTCAATGAGTATTCTGTTTTTTCCTTTCAGCTACCCCATTTTGTTGAGGAGTTCTAGGAGCAGAGAAACAATGCATGATACCTTCCATCTCACAGAATTCTTGCATGGGAAAAGACTCAAACTCAGTGCCATGATCACTTCTGATCAATGCAACTGGAGTAGAGTACTCAATCTTTATACTCTTAAGAAAATCTATAAGAACCTTGAAATTATCTGACTTGTTTCTCAAGAAGAACACCCAAGTGAACCTTGAGAAGTCATCAATAATTACTAAGGTATAAGACTTCCCTCCTAGGCTCTGTATAGTAATGGGTCCAAAAAGATCCATATGGAGAAAGTACAGTATCCTAGGTGAATCACTCTTATTAAGTGACTTAAAACTATTTTCAGTTTGTTTGCCAAATTGACAAGTTCTGCAAAGGTTTTCCTTCTTGTAGGGGTAAGAAGGCAATCCTCTAACAAGGTTGTCCCTAGATATTTTAGCAATGTTTTTCAAGTTTACATGTCCTAATCTCCTATGTCAAAGATCATTATTATTACTGGTTTGATTAAACAGACATATTTCAGTTTTAGCAGACTTAAAATTAACTATATAGATATTTCCTACTCCAGTACGAGTTAAAACTACTTGGTTATCTATAGAAGTAATAATACAGGAAGTTTTGTTAAATGATACGTGAAACCTCTCACCATATAACTGACTTATTGATATAAGGTTGTGCTTCAGTCCACTTACATAAGCAACCTTCCTGAAGGTGGCTGCTCCAATCTTGACCTTTCCATATCCTTCAGTTTGGCCACAATTAGAATCACCAAATATTACTTTGGGTCCTAGCTTTGACTTAAAGGTTATTAGGTTATCCTTGTTTCCAGTCATATGCTTTGAACAGCAACTATCCAACTACCATTGTTGCTCTGTGGTGGGATAATCTTTCACCTGCAATAAAACAGATTAGTTATTCTTGACCCAGGTTACCTTGGGTACTTGTTAATTTACATAACCAAAGGTGGAAATTTATGAGTATTCTGGTTGATTTTTGTAACCTAAGGATTGATATCTTCTGGATGGAATTATCCATTTGTTAAAGGCATTAATGTTTTCTCTTGGTTGATTAAATGGTCTATTAGGATTAAGGTTTCTGATATTATAAACTAGGGTCGACGAATTCTGGTATGTTCGTCGATCTGAGGTCGATGAACGGGGATGAGTTCGTCAAACTCCACTCAGAGAATGAAATTATTCATTTTCTGGGCCCCAATTTCATCGATCTCTGGTCGATGAACCGTACTTGTTTTGTCGATCGCAGTTCAGAGAATAGTTATAATAGAAGTTTGCGTTCTGAGTTCGTCGACTTGAGTTTGAGGAATTGTACACATTTCATCGATCTGAGTTAGACGAAATCTGCCGAACTTTGTTATGGTTAAGATTTTTCTTATTCTTTCTTCTTTTACAATTTTTTGTTTTAATTCTATTTGTTTAACATTATTATCATCTATCTTATCTTTAACTTTTTCAGAAACAAATTTAATTGGAGTTGTTAAGATATTCTACTGAATTAGCGATGGTTTTGCTTGATAAAGCACCTAAGCCTAGCTTGTCATTGAGCCTAGCATTCACTATGCTTGTGATGTCCATCAGCTTGATACGTTTCCCATTTAGGGATTCTTCAAGTTTCCTAGCCTCAGCTAATTCAGTTTTAAATGATATAATCTATTCATTAGCTAAAGTTATTTCATATTTTAACTTAATGTTTTCTGAAATGAAATTATCTTGTTCAGTCAATTTCTCTCTAAGTTGTTTAATATCTTTTAAGAATTAATTAAATAAATACATAAAGATTTGAATTAAGTTCTAAAATTATCTGAGGTAAAGTCAAAGAAAGACAGTACCTGATCATCCTCAGATTTAGAGTCTTCAGCCTCTGACTTGTCATCTTCTGCTTCTGAACAGCTGCCTAATGCATTGATGGCCATCAGGCAAATCTCCTTTGCCTTTGCTTCTTCTTCATCTTCACTGGAGTTGGAAGATGAAGATTCATCTTCAGTCTCATGCCATTTCTCATCCACAAAGCCTTTCTCTTTCCTTATGTGCTTGCTGGAGGAGGGCTTATTGTAGTGATGTTTCCCTATTTCTTTTTCTCTTCTTCTCTCCTTCTTTTGGTTCTCTAGACACTATGAGATGAAGTGTCCAGGCTTCCTGCAGCCAAAACAAACAACTTCATTAGTGGGAGTCTTGTCATACATTGGCTTATCATCTTGCCTTGATGACTTCCTCCTAAAGTCTTTCTTGCCCATTTTGTAAAATCTCTTGGCTAAGAGACTCAAAAATTCGTCATTGGCTGTTGGGGCATCTAATTCTTCCATTGTTTTAAATAAAATACTTTGCTCCTTTCTGCCTGTTGAAGGAGTCTTCTGCTCTACAGCCTCTCTGGACTTTATCAATTGCTCATAAGACTTGAGTTTTCCTAGTAGAGATTCTGTGGAGATCTCATTCAGACTTCTGGCTTCCTTAATAGGCCAGATTCTTGAATCCCATGAGCTGGGGAAGCACATGAGAATTTTTTCATATACTTCTGTCAGGGTGATGCCTTTCTCCAAAGTCTTTAGCTCATTGATGATTGAGCTCAGTATGTTGTACCTGTCACTAACAGACTCTGATTCATCCTTTTTGAAATTCTCATATTATGAGATGAGATTGGATCTCCTATCATTTCTCTCATCTGCTGAAACAACATAAATTTGGTTAAGAGAATCCCAGATAGTCTTGGCTGATGTGCACTTAGCCACCTTCTAGAAAATGTCATCAGACATTGTCTGAGCCAGAATATTCATGGCCTTTGCATCAACTATTTTGGCCTTTTTTTGAGCATCTGTCCACTCAGGTGGTGGAATAGCATTTGTTCTTAAGCTTGCTATAGATGTTGCTACTAGAACTGGTGGTCCTGTCAAAAATAGAATTAAAGATATCCTCATCTATAGAATTCTTATACAGCTTGATTCTTGCCTTCCAGATTGCAAACTTATTTAAGTTGCAAACTGGAGGTCTGGTGCTTGCACAGTCTTTGTTTTGTGCCATGATGTGAAAATAGAAAAACTAGGAAAAGAAAATCAGATCTAGCAAGGATCTTTTGGTTCAAATGTTAGCTTGTACAATCAAAGGAACACCCCTCTAATACCAATTGAAAGATGAGGCTTAGACCTGATTTACTCTAGAGGGGGGGGGAGTTAATAGTGTAATTAAAACTTTGGCTGTTTTTAATTTTATCAATGTAGAAAATAGGTGATACCAGTAATAATATAGAAGAAAATAAAATAAGGTTAAGCTAATCTATCTATCACAATAAATCAAGAACAAGAAAGAAAATGATCACATACAGACAACACAAGAATTTTATAGTGGTTCCCCAACTTGGGTACATCCACTCTTCTACAACCTGGTAGGAATCCACTATCATGTTTTTGATCAGGTGACTGGCACCACAAGATCTTTTTCCAGTGAGATATCACAACCCTTTAGGCTTTTGATCAGGTGCCCAAAAACAAAGAATAAACTTTTGAAGGGAGTTAATAAACCCTTTGTACAGGAGGTGAGAGAGGAGTGATGAGGTCTTCTCTTTTCTCTAAACAACAGAGAAGACAAGTAGATTTTCTGTTGTCAAGACTTCTTCTGAGATGTTGAGATGGTTCAGAAAGTTTGATCCTTGCTCAGGGTGTAGGTCTTCAGCCTTATCTTAAAGAATCCTGGAACTTTCTGATTGATTCAAAGATGTTGTCCTTGAATGTTCCTGGAGGATAAGGATGAAGAAGACTCTTGATAGTGATGGATGTTCTTCTACAATCTTCACAATCGACAAGGAAGAAAACAGAATGTTTTTTGCACAGGAAGAGAGTTCTGAATATTCAGTATTGTCTCTCTGTATTCTTGTGTGTTGTATCTTGTCTTCTAATGTCTGGCTTAGTGTCTTCTTTTTTGAAAAGAGTTTCTCTTTTATATTCTGCAGTCAATAATTGTTCCTTTGAAAATTGAATAGCAGGCATTAATTGCAGATTTCCCTGGAGAAAGAAACGGCTGGAATATTTGCTTTAAATGAGTTTCCCCAACTGTCTCATTAAAATAAGCAAGTAATTAACCTGATGAATATCATAATTAATGCTACTAATAATGTCTATATTCAGGGGAATATGAGCATTAATTACTCAGGAATATTACTTCTAAATAATATAGAAAGTAAGGGATAGAAGTAAGAAAAACTTATCATTCTGGCTCAGGACAGAATTCGTCGACCTCAGAACAGAATTCGTCGACTGAGATCCAAATTCGTCGACCTGAGAATTCCTGTTCGTCGACCTGAGCTATGTGAACTACATACTGAGAATAACTTGCCAATTCTGTACTCTGAGTTCGACGAGCTGAGAATCTGTCTGAAGGAGGAGATCGTCGACTGAGCTCGAATATCGTCGAGCTTAACTCAGACAAGGATTTCTGAGTTTGTCGATCTGAGATCGACGATCGTCGAGCTGAGTTTGAAGAATTTTGAACTGATAATTTTGATCTCTGAATCTTCTAAGTCTTGAATCTACTAAGGTCGTCTGCTGGCTAGTCCATGAAGGTTAAACTTAAAGACTAGCCTAAACTCTAGGACTCACAGACTTGACCCTGGCTATATAATGTGGGTCAAACTCAACCTATTTTAGTGAACCTAGTGCAAATCCAACTAGGGATCCAACAGAATCTTTTTAAGTCGTCGCCACTTCGGGCATGATCATGGGGTGTCCCGTCTACATCTTGGAGGTGGTACCCTACGACTTTAGGACCTCCTTTACAATAAAGGGGCCTTCCCAGTTGGGATTGAGCTTTCCCACTGAGGCTCCTCTGCCGGCTGGGTCTACTTTTTTGAGGACTTAGTCTCACTTCTGAAACTGTCTGACCCTTATATGCTTATCAAAATATCTCGTCATCCAGCGCTTGACTTCTTCCAGCTGAATCGATGCTAATTTCCTGAGCTCCTCTACCGCATCAATAGAGAGCTTCTACTCCTCCTCATTCTTTACCCGCCATCCTTCATCTCCTTTCTTTGTAGTGGCTACTTTGGGAGATTCGACCTCAAACTCTATAGTTATAACGACCTCTGAGCCATGGGAGAGTTTGAATGGAGTCTCTCCCATTGTTATGTTTGGCGTGGTCCTTAAAGCCCAAATAACCGAAGGGAGCTGTTCTACCTAACTTCCCCTCAAGTTCTCCTTTTTCTTCTTTAAAAAATTCCTGATAATCTTGTTTGTCGCTTCCACCAGTCCGTTACTTCGAGGTTGATGAACCGAGGTGAAACGGAGGTCTATGCCCAACTGGATACAGAAGTCTACGAATTCCCTACAAGAGAATTGTGGTCCATTATCAGTGACGATGGCCAACGGAAGTCCATGCCGACAGAGGATCACTCCCCATATGAAATTTTTGACCACTTGTGATGTCACTTTAGGCAATGCCTTCACCTCTAACCATTTTGAAAAGTAATCCACCATGACTAGCAGAAAATTCCTTTGGCCCTGGCTTGGGGAAAAGGACCCACCAAATCTAGTCCCCATATTACGAAGGGCCAAGGAGATATGATTGTATGTGTTGGATCAAGTTGACAACCTTAGTGGGGGGTGAATAAGGTTGGATGCGTTAAATGGTATATAAAAAATTTCGTCCCAGGAAATCGAGTTCTAGAAACTACCGCGGAGCGTTAGGTATCTAACGCGTGGAGGTGAGTCTATGAACTTGATTTCCTAGGCAAATTTTCTCGTACACCACACACAAGAAATTAACCAAACTTTCACAGCAGAATCGCAAAAGCAATAATACAGAAAATATATTTCCTTGCAAGAATTAACAGTAGATGGTTTTACAAATACAAACTTGTGATTGTTGGATCTCTAGTTGGATTTGGGCTAGGTTCACGAAATTAGGTTGAGTCTGACCCACCTTGTATATCCAGGTTCAATTCTTTGAATACTAGAGTTTAAGCTAAATCATTAGGTTCAATCTTCTTGGACCAGCCAGCAAAGGACCTCAGAAGAGTCAGACTTAGAAGATTCAGAGAATAGATTGTTCAGACTAAGAAGATTCAGAGAATAGATTGTTCAGTTTGAAATTCTTCGACCTCAGCTCGACGATCGTCGATCTAAGATCGATGAACTCAGAGTTATTTCTCTAAGCTGAGCTCGACAATATTCGAGCTTAGGTCGACGATCGATTCTTTCAGACAGATTCTCAGCTCGTCGAACTGAGAGTGCATATTTGGCAAGTCATTCTCAGTACGCAGTTCGCAAAGCTCAGGTCGATGAACTGGAATTCTCAGGTCGACGATCTGTGAACTAAGTGTTAACCCCAGAATCCGCAACATTTCCAGCTAGGCATCTTGCCCCTCCCGTTTCGGACTCAAGCTCTCAGTCCGCCCAGCTCGCCACTTGGCCAGTGTTAATCCAAGCCACCTAGGCGGACTCCAGCTCTCAGTCCGCCCAGGTCGCCCTTGGTTTGCTCTCAGATCTTGCCAGCTTTCAGCGAGCTCCGAAGTTAGGTCGCTCAGTTCGCTCGGGTCGCGACTTTTCTTACAGGATTGCGCCCGACGCGGCCAAGGGAGGATTCCAGCTCGCAAGCCCAGTCCGTCGGTCTCGCGCGAACTGCTTGTTCTTTGTTTTTTGGTTCTCGTCACCGCTGCCCGGCTCTTTTGTACCCCGGGCAGCCGGTTATTTTAGCCCTGCCCGTTTGGGCAGGCCCCTAGCCTATAAATAGGGGGAAGTGGTGCACTTAAAGCACGCTGACTCGAGCCCAGGAGCCCACTTGTTAAAGGCTGCAGACTCGAATCTCGGGCTTTACGATCTCCAGCTTGCTTTCCGCATCATTTCCTTTTTCCCTGCTTCTAACCCCCTGTTTGCAATCAAAATCAAGCCCGTCGCAGGAGTGGAATTTAGGCAGCGATGGGCGAAGTATGGTGATGCCGTGGTTCATGACTCTTCTGCTTTTCTGTTCCTTTTCTAGTCCTCTAAGTAGACTGCTTCTCGCAGTTTGGTTTCTTTCTTTCTTCCCCTAGCGCTCGAACAGTTAGCTGGTGGTGTTCGTTTTCTCCTTCGCTTTTCGTGCATCAACAGTTAACACGCGACCTTCAGATCCGAGCAGCTTTTTGAAACTCGCGGGTAGAAATGTCAAGCCGCCGAGCTCGCCGCTCAGACCGCTCCAGCTCGCCAGACAACTCGTTGTGGGAAGCATTGGAACAGTCTCGCTGGGAGGCCGAGTTATCTCGCAGAGAGACTGATCAGCGGCTCGATACAATCAGCCAAGCTCTGTTAATGCTGACTCAGCGGCTTGTTCCCCAGGTCACAGAAGAGATTGCTGAAGCTCCAGTCCGCCAGACTCCGGTCCGCCGCACCCCAGATCGTCAAACCCCTCTTCAGCAGTCGCCTGTGACCGCTCCTCCGCCTCACCACCAAGCTTAGCCCACAGCTCCCCTGCGACCTCAGGCTGATCAGTTCGCTCCCCTGATGGACTTCTTCAGGTAAGAGGCTAGAGGGAATCCGGCTCGCCGACTAGATTTTGTTGATCGGCAGTCCGCGGAACCCGCAGAGCCTCGCCTTCCAGTCCTCCCTTCTGCTGATTTTGAGACCCCCTCTCCCTTCGTCGATCGAATCCGATTGGAGTCAGCGGAAAATAATTTCAGAGAGTCTCGTCTCCCTTTCTATTCAGGGTATACTGACTCAGTTTCCCACCTGCAGGCATTCGAGGGGGCAGTTGCATTGAGGAGCCTCTCCGATGCCTTGAAATGCAAGCTTCTTGTCACCACTCTCGACGGGCAGGCAAGAGAATGGTTCTATGAGTTGCCCTCGGGCACGATCTCCGCCTTCGCTGAGCTTCGCAGCGAGCTCCTTCTGAGGTTTGCTACCTCTAAGAAAAGAAAGGATGGGCCGGCAGCCCTTTTCGACATCAAGCAAAAAGACAAGGAATCTGTGGCACGGTTCGTTGATCGGTTTCAAAAGGAAATCCAAGGGTAAGGAATGTCAACCCCGATTATTATAAAGTTGCCTTGATTCACGGCCTCTGAGAGGGCCCATTGAAGTTCAAGGTAATGACAAAGGCGCCATCGACTTATCAGGAGCTAATAGCGATAGCTAATCGCTTCATTGAAGGAGAAAACACCAACCCCACCTATATTTCATCCCTGACAGCTAAAGCTGGAAGAAGGGATGCCTCCAACTCCTCTTCCAGCAATCAGTACCATAGCAAGCCTCCTCGGCCCGAATTCCAGCCTCCTTCTCAGAGGGGGCGAAACCTTCGTCACAAGAAACCCTTCATTGGCCATCAGCAGTTTCGCGATCAGAGACTGTCATTGGCCGCCACCCTCGCCATACCTCTTCAAGCACTTCCCATCCTTCAGAGTGCCTTGCCAGCCTCAAATCCGCATGAGAGCAGCTCCGTGGAGGAGTTTGCAGATCTGGGGCTCGACTTCGAAGAGGTCGTCCAGATAATTCAGAAGAAGGCAGAAGAAAAGAGGGAAGGGCCTCAGAGAGATTGGAAGCCCAGAAACAGCTCTCAGTACTGTGAGTTTAACAAGGATAAGGGTCATCTGACCGAAGATTGCAAGGCCCTCCGGCAGCTGGTTGAGAGGCTGTTTGCAGAAGGCAAGATCAAAGATCTGGGCAGGAAGAATGACTCTTCAAAACCGTCCACCTCCAAGGGCAAGGAGGTGGCTGAGGTTCAGTTGGAGTGCGTAGAGGTAGAGGATGAGGTCCGTCTGGGGCCTATTGATATTCCAAGTGAATGCATTGACGTTGTCGACGAGGGAGTCTTGGGAAGACTCTTTTACATTCATGGCGGAGCAGGAGCTGAGTCTACCCGGAAGTCTTCTCTGTCAAGACTTTCCCGAACAGAGATTGCATCTAATTATTCCTCTGCCCCTCCTTCAGAAAATGTCACCTTTGCCCCTGCAGACCTTCTCGCAACCACAAATCCTTTTGATGATGCCATTATGGTCCAAGCAGCCATCGGAGATTTCACGGTCGATAGAATTCTAATTGACACTGGCAGCTCCGTGAATCTCCTCTTCAAGACCACCTTTGAAGCCCTGAGAACTGGAAAACCTCTGCTTTCCACTGAGGGGCCGCTCTACGGCTTCTCGGGTGAGAAGAAAGAAGTCGAGGGAAATGTCACACTCTCGGTGAGGCTCGGAGGGGTGACCAGGAAGATTCAGTTCATTGTGGTAGACGCTCCAAGCAGCTACCATGCTATTTTTTGAAGGCCATTGTTGAACAAGTATCGAGCAATAATCTCAACTTATCATCTAGCCCTAAAGTTCTGTAAAGATGGTTGTCAGTGCAGGGTCATAAGTGACCCAAGGCAAGCTCGGGAGTGTTACCTCCGCACAGTCAACATGACTGAAGTTGCCCCCCCAGCTTTTCCAGTAACAACAGAAGTTCCTCCTCCATCAGAAGCTACTGTGGATAGTGAAAGCGCTCAGCTGGAACCTACCTAGGTGACGCAGGGAGTTCCCATTGTAGAAGGGGAGGAAAGAAAGCTCTCCATCAACTTCGAGCTGCCGGAAGATCAGAAGGCAGAGTTGATATCTTGCTTGCTGAGGAATCTGGATGTCTTCGCTTGGTCAGCGGAGGACATGCCAGGAGTGGATCCTGGCGTGGCTTGCCATCATCTCAACGTCGACCCAGCTGCTAAGCCAGTTCAACAGAAGAAAAGAGATGTTGCAGTCAAGCTGGTAGAGCCAATCAGAGAGGAGGTTGCCAAACTCCTCAAGGCGTGCTTTATTCAAGAAATTCAATATCCTGAGTGGATCTCAAACGTTGTAATGGTTAAAAAACCAGGGGGGAAGTGGAGGATGTGTGTAGACTTCACCCATTTAACTAAAGCGTGCCCAAAAGATTTCTACCCCTTGCCTCGGATAGATTTATTAGTTGATTCTGCGGTAGGGTATCCATTTATGAGCTTTTTCGATGCGTTCTCTGGTTATCACCAAATAAGAATGCATAAACCCGATATCCCTCGCACGTCATTCATTACTAATGACGGTTGTTACTGTTATCTTGTGATGCCCTTTGGGCTTAAGAATGCTGGCGCAACATATCAACGCATGATGGATCATGTGTTTAAAGAGCAAAAGGGTAAAAACCTTGAAGTATATGTGGATGATTTTTTGATTAAGAGTAAGACTCTTCCACAGAACTTACTAGATCTAGCAGGGACATTTTCCACTCCGTGGAAGCATAAAATAAAACTAAACCCATTAAAATGCATTTTTGGGGAAAGTAAGGGGAAATTCCTTGGCCATCTCCTTACCCCCGAGGGCCTTGCCCCTAATCCTGATAAGGTTAAGGCCATCCTTGATATGTCCCCTCCCCGTTCTCCAAAAGAGGTTCAGCAGTTGGGAGGGAGGTAAGCAGGACTCGGGAGATTTATCTCTCGAGTTGGAGATAAAAGTGCGCCATTCTTTAAAACTCTTCGGGGAGCATCCATGTTCCAATGGACAGAAGAGTGTTATTTGCCCTTTGAGCAGCTGAAAAAGCAACTGACATCGACACCCTTACTCCAAAGCCCCCGAGTAGGGGAGATGTTATTCTTATACCTGGGAGTTGGTCCCGAGGCGGTTAGTTCTATTCTGTTTCGAGAAGAGAGCAGGAGACAGTTCCCAGTTTACTATGTCAGTCACATTTTGAAAGATGCAGAGGCAAGGTACCAAATCCTTGAGAAACTGGCTCTGACATTAGTTATGTCTGCTCGCAGGCTCCGTCCCTATTTCCAGGCGCATTCAATTAAAGTCGTCACTGATCAACCTTTGAAGAGTGTGCTAGAGAAGCCAGAACATTCAGGCAGGTTAGCCAAATGGGCAATCGAGTTAAGTGAGTTTGAAATCTCCTATGTGCCCAGGACAGCTATCAAGGCACAGATACTTGCAGACTTTCTGATTGACACAGCAGAATTTACCTCAGATCAGTTAGTAAGGTCTCCTTTAGCTTGGACCATCTATGTTGATGGGGCTTCAGGCAGAAACTCTTCTGGAGCAGGGGTAGTTCTGATAAATCCGAATCGCATCAAGCTTGAGCAAGCCATCAAGTTTTATTTTCCAGTAACCAACAATCAAGTGGAGTATGAGGCTTTATTGGTCGGCTTGAGGCTTGCAAGAGAGGTCAGAATCGATCATTTTCATGTAAAGACTGACTCTCTGGTAATGGCCTCCCAAGTTCTTGGTAACTTCGAGACCAGGGAGCCAGTGTTGAAGAAGTATCTTTCGCTGGTAAAAGTTGAGGTTGGTAGGTTTAAAAGTTTTACTACTGAGCACATCCCGAGGACCGAAAATTAGGAGGCCGATGTTCTTGCCAAGTACGAGCTCTCGTCAGGAGGGACAACTTCTGAACTTTTCCACCTGGCAGTGGATGAGGAAGAGTTAATGCAAATCGATCAGTGTTCCTCTTGGATGGATCCGTTCTTCCTCTACCTATCAACCGGCGATCTGCATCAGTCAGTCGAAGATAAGAAGAGATTTAAGTTAAAAGCAGCGTATTATTACTTGATATCGGGTATTCTCTACAGAAAAACCTTCTTGTCTACAATGGCAAGGTGTGTTTCAGAAGATGAAGTTCCTACCGTTCTTTGGGAGACGCATTATGGCGAGTGTGGAAGTCACTCGGGGACAAGAACCTTGGAAAAAAGGATCCTGCGGCAGGGTTAGTTCTGGCCACCATGAAAAATGACTCGGAGACCTATGTGAGAAAATGCGTTCAGTGCCAGAAGTTCGCTCCTCTTCAACATCAAGCTGCTCAATCTCTCAGATCAATTGCAACCCCTTGGCCCTTTGCTGTTTGGGGAATGGATCTCATTGGTCCTTTTCCCATGGCAAGTGGGCAGCGGTGTTTCATTATAGTTATGATTGACTAATTCAGTAAGTGGATCGAAGCTAAGGTGCTGGCAAAGACGACAACTCAGGTCGTGAAGAATTTTGTTTGGGGAGAGATAGTCTGCCGGCACGGTATCCCCATGGCAATAATCACAGATAATGGACCACAATTTAATAATACTGAGATGATAGATTTTTGCAAGCAGATCGGAACAAAGCTGCGCTTTGCATCAATTCATCATCCTAGAAGTAATGGTCAGGTAGAAGCAGCCAATAAGCAAATCCTCAGCCTGCTTAAGAAGAAAGTTAAAAATCTCAAGAGCAGTTGGGTTGATCAACTTCCTTCAGTTCTCTGGACCCTGAGAACAACGCCTTCATCTGCAACAGGGGAAACCCCATTCAAGCTTTCTCATGGGTCCGAAGCATTAATTCCTGTTGAGTTTGAAGTCCTGTCGCCCAGAGTGCTGCTTGCTAGGCAAGGCACCGAGGATTAGCTTGAGCTGAACAACGAGGAGTTTAGGTTCAGCTTGGAGAATGTTGAAGAGGTTAGAGAAAAGGCTGCCATCAGGAAAGAGGAAGTCAAAAGGAGAATGGCCTGCTACTTCGATAAGAATGTAAGGATCAAACACTTTCAAGTGGGCGATCTGATTCTTAAGAAGGTCGATGCTGCTGCAAGAGCCGGCTCGGTGGGGAAGCTTAATCCGAATTGGGATGGACCATTCATTATTAAAGAAGCGCTTGAGAATGGGGCCTACCAGTTGCAAACATATGATGGAGAAGATATGCCGCACACATGGAGTGGAGATGACTTAAAGTGGTTCTATTCCTGAACTTCTTTTCCTTTCCTTCTTATGTCAACTTTTTCAGAGGTTCATTATTAATAAAAGCTCCTTGCTAACACTTCATCAAGTGTCTTTTTGTTTCAAGTGTTGACAGTTAATATTTTGAGCAAGGACAACTCTAAACGGTTCTATCCTTGAACTCTCTTTTCTATCTTATACAAGTTTCTCAAAAATTGATGTTTATCAAAGTTTTTATACTAACACTTCTTCAAGTGCTTTCTCTCTTTTGCCCCCCAAGCAACTCCAACAGTTGCCGAATACCAGGAGATATCACCAAGTTTAGCAAAAACCTCCCTTAGAACTGTGATTTTTAGCATAACACAACGAATATCACGTGTTGCGGGGAGATTTCGCACCGTGTAGTGGGAGCTTACCGGTTCTAGTACGGTAGGACACTAGATTTCGGATCCCGGCTAGAACCTAACCCCACTTCTGCATTATGGAGGAGCGGAGTGGTGGTCAGCTCTACCATGCCATGTAAGGGATATCGTTACAACCTAGATGATCGCGCGGGGAAAGCATTGTTATACACACCTGCCCCCAGATCATCTTAAGGTTGTAACCCTCGAACACTCCTTGATACCCTCAAGCAGTGCCTGCAGGAGACCCACAGTCTTTTCGATCTCAGAGGAAAGCAATGCCGCTCCAACCGCACCAGCCCAAAAGATTGACTTAGACTGTACTCCAGGCAAGAGGGCAGTAGATTGTGTTGTTAAGTACGCAGATCTTGAGATCCTATGAGGAAAGCAATGCCGCTCCGGCCGCACCAGCCCACTTGATCACAAGTCTGCAGCTTTTTTCTTCACAGGGGTTTTCTATTATTATTCAGTTCAGTGCAGACTCAAGTTTTCCTATCCGCTCAATCCGCCGTCCTTTGGGTTTATTCTATAGTTCATGACCCAGTGAGGAAAGCAATGCCGCTCCGGCCACACCTGCCCACTTGGTCATGAGCTATAGGTCATTTCTCTTATCACTTGTTTTAGTGCGGACTCCGGTTCTCTAGTTCGCTCAGTCCGCCGCCTCTTGGGTTGATTCTATAGTTCATAGCCCGGTGAGGAAAGCAATGCCGCTCCGGCCGCACCTGCCACCTAGTTATGAGCTATGGGTCATTTCTGTTATCATTGATTTAAGTGCGGATTTCGGTTTTCTAGTCCGCCTAGTCCACGGGATTCATTCAGTTTATATCACTTAATGATTATTTATTTGATAAGGTTCAACTATAAACATCAGCGGACGGTGATACCAGTCCGCCAAGTTCGCATATCAACATTATTTTAGTAGATTGCGGCTTTCGTCATCTTAGTTCTCTTAAAACTGGCAAAGGTTGTTCTGCAAGACGCGGACAGCTGACCGAACTCGTCAGAATCCGCCTCATTCATTCCCTTCGTTAAGAAAGCACGTTAATTCTATTAATATTGAAGCGAGCTGTGATTAAGCCAATTTCAACAAGAGTTTTAAACATGCTACAAAGTTATATGACGCGGATTGATATAAGGAGTGCGACCTCTAAGTACAAGCAAGAAATAAGCAGAACATCTCAGAAGATATCAAAAAAATATCCTTTTCTATTCATTCAAAAATATATTATATACACGTGTTCCGACGAACTCGCGTAGAGTCCGCCCCCTTTACATTAAAAACCAAAAAATTACATTGTCTACTATCCAGTCCTTTGTTTCTTCTCTGCAGGCTTCTCCGCGCTTAACCCCTTTGTTGATGCGCGAAATGCGAATGTGGAAACGAGCACCAACAGCTAACTGTTCGAGCACTTAGGGAAGAAAGAGGAAAAACAAACTGCGAGCAGCAGTCTACTTGGCAGACTAGAAAAGGAACAAAAAAGCAACAGAGCCGTGGAGCACGGCAACACCAGACTTCGCCCGTCGCGGCTTAAATGCCACTCCTGCGACGGGCTTGCTTTTGATTGCAAAGAAGCGGTTACAAGGAGGGAAAAGGAAAGTAATGCGGAAAGCAAGCTGGAGATCGCAAAGCCAGAGATTCGAGTCCGCAGCCTTTAATAAGTGGGCTCCTGGGCTCGAGTCAGCGTGCTTTGAGTGCACCACTACCCACTATTTATAGGCTGGGGGCCTGCCCAAACGGGCAGGGCTAAAATAACCGGCTGCCCGGGGTACAAAGGAGCCGGGCAGTAGTGACGGGAAACAAAAGAGAAAGAAGAAGCAGTCCGCGCGGGACCGGCGGACTGGGCCAGCGAGCTAAAATCCTCCCTTGGTCGCGTCGAGCGCGATCCTGTCAGACTAGTTGCGACCTGAGCGACCTGGGCGACCTGACTCGGAGCTCGCCGATCTTAGTTCGACTATCATCGACGGGAGGTCGACGATCCAGCAGAGTTGAGAACCAAGGGCGACCTGGGCGGACTGAGATCTGGAATCCGGCCAAGGAGGAGCGAGATGTCTAGCTGGATATATTGCGGATTCTTGGGTTCATAATCCAAGCACATTTTTGAGTTTTGGAAAATTACGAAAATGTTTCCTTAACCGCTGAGTCCACAACTATCATTAATGCTGTTTGTGCTATAAATACCGCCGGAAGCCCTGTCCTCTGTTAGAATCGACTGCGTGACGGGTCGTTACTCACCTCTTGCGGTCTCGACTTTCCAGTCCGGCATGGCAAGATTAGGATCCTTCTGCAGCCTTGCTACTTCGACTGAGAAGCCCAAGGCGAGTTCCCGACCTTAGAAGACCAGTCGCCATCACGATATTCCAGCCCGCTACCAAGGAGAGAGTTCAGATCGGAAGAAATCAGACCCAGCTCGCGACATAGAGCCTGAGAAAATTGCGACAGCTATTCCTGCTCAGAATCTTCCGTTAGAGAGCGCGAATAAGAAACTGAACCCGTTATCCGTCTCTGATCAGAACCCTGCGAGCTCTTCAAGCATGAAGGTGCACCGCTCTCCTTCCGGGACTATCATGCTGCGGATAGACCCAGATAAGGAAGTATCATCGCCGAAGGCCCAGTAGTAGATCCTCGAGGAGAAGCTTCTCGCTGACGAACAAATAGAGGAAAGGGAAGAAGATATCGCCGAAGAGCGAGCTAAAGAGCCCTCCGAAGCCGCGGCTAAAAGTTCCGTTGAGAAGCAAGCTGAGGAGCCAGTGTCTTTCCTGGCTCTGGTTGTCGCACCAACCTCAGATTGCGAATCAGAGCAGGTCGTCATCGACTTGGACAAGACGCCTGAAAAGAAAAAGAGGAAGGGAGACAAGAGTACCGTTGCGGAGCGAGTAGAGAAGAAGCTGAAAGTTAGGAAAGAGAAGAATATCTCCAAGCGGACTGGGGCTGCGAGCTTGCAGCATAAGCCGCGAGAAAAGGAAGTTCAAGATAGCAATCTTGTCACCCCTGATCCTCTGTCCGCAGAAGGTGATCCCCCTTCAACGCTCAGCTTATCAACTACTGAGATCCTTGACTCCATAGATGATGAGCAGCTTGCGAGCATGAATCGCTCTCTGCTGGAAGTGCTGCAGCCTGATGCCGAGATTAGAGGAGAGAAACTCGCTGATCCTTCTTCTTTTCTTCCAGCTGAAGAAAGGGAAATGACTAAGGAGCAGCTCGCCGCAATGAAGGCGAAGGTCGAAGCGGTTTCGGAGAAGCTTGCCGCGGATAAGCGGGCTGAGGATCTTCGGACCGCTGCCGAGCTGATGGGATCAGGTAAGTTGCAGCCGGCGCCCAAGCTATTCCAGAGCTCATGGTTATATAAATCCCCTCCACGGAAATCACGGCCGGTCAAGATCATTACAGAAACCGGTGATATAGTCGCTTCGAGCAGATCGTTGGCCGAGACAAGAGCGATAGTCCGTCGAGAATGGAGGAGTCGCCTAGGCGCTTTTGATCTAGAGTGCGCGAGGTGACCTGCCTTTGATAGTCGCCAGATCGCCGCAATGATTACCAAAGTGAATTAAACTTTTTACCTTTTCGAGCCTATTGCGACCTGGATACTGAAGCGAATTTCATTTTCTTTGTTGCAATTCGGAAGTCAACACCCGATTCTGTCGAGGCTGGCGAGATCGTGCCTTCGCCAGTAGACATATCGGTGGAGACTGCGGTGCGGTCTGCCGCTGAGCTCGCACAGGAGGAGCGGCCTGTACAGGAAACGTACGCGCTGTTAGCGAAGAAATATAAGGAGGAGCTATGCGAAATTCGAGCTGAATTAAAGAAGGGCAAAGAGCGAGAAAAGATTCTAGAGAACGAGGTCGCCAGCCTCTTATCTGCGCTTGAAGGAATGAAGAAGGAGAAACAGCGACTAAGCGGAGATGCCTGTCACAATAGGAACAAGTACTTGGCTTTAGCGAGAGAAGGGAAGAAACAAGTGAGTGAAGCTGCTGGGGTGAGGCCGCAAACGTCTTCTCAACCTGCCGCAGGGGAGGTGCCAGTCTCGGCGACAACCGGGCAGCCCGCGGAGGTCACAAATCCGACCCTAGCAGTCGTCCCATTGATTCCTTTCAACCGGCTAGTTAGGGATGTCGCTCACATACATCGTACCTTCAACAACATGCATCACCTGGTTTCGCAACTTTACTGTAAGATCTTGCGAGGAAGCGACCAAGCAGCTCATGTTGGGGTGGATGATGAGGAGCGACCTGCCCAACGAGACCGCAGAAGGCGCTTAGGCTGAAATATTTGTTCTGAACTGTTTTGCATAATTTGATGTTTGAACATCTTCCTTGTATAACTGTATTCGTGTTGTGATGCTACTTCTGCTTGTTGTATGATACTATTATTTTTTAAACTTTGGAGAATCCTGTTGTCGAATCTGAATTATGCGGGCTGGCTTTATGCTCGCTTATTTTGTTTACTGGAAAACTACGGTCTCTGCGGGCTTCCTGTGAGTTCGCAATTACTTGTAGATAAAGTGCAGGAAAGCAGGGAAGAAGCGAACTGCGCGGACTGCCTTTGAATCCGCAAAGCCTTGAGAATTATCTGAAATTGCAGGGAAAACAGGGAAGAAGCGAACTGCACGGACCGAGCAATCGGTCTGGGCGGATTAACTGCTGTCATGTCAGACGGTTTTCTATAAATAGGGTCTTCATTTTCTCTTTGTATAGGAAACAGTTAGAACTGAAGCCCTGCGGTCTGAAAACATGGTATCCGCGCGTACTGATGCCACAGTCGCCTTCCACGCTATCGAGCACAAAAGAAGCAGGCTAACCGCAGTTGACTTGGAAGCCTTTTTGGAGAAGCACATGGCGGGCTCCCCAGTACTTGCGCGGCTTCCCGAGCATCAAGAGCGATTGAACTTCTCCATAGCTACCCAGCTCGCGGTGCTAATCGATCATTTCGATTATGGGTTCAAATTCCCCCTGCTTTTGGAGATCGTAGAGATCTTCGAGCACTATGGGGTGGTTCCAGGCCAGCTCGCGCCGAACAGCATGGTTGCCATCTGTAGCTACCTCGCTTACCTGCGAGCTGAGAAGGTCGAGTTTTCCTTGAAGATCTTCAGGAAAATTTTCTCTGTCCGCTCTATAACCCCACCAGGAGACCGCAAGTACAAGGGTATCATCTACTTCTACTTCAGGGGGATGAAAGTTGTGGGTTTGACAAATAAGATCCATAACTGGACTTCGAGGTACCTTATCTTTGAAGGCGACCTGGGTTTCCTTCACACCAACCCGCAGCTGCGCTCAGACGCCGACTTCAAAAGCGTGCGGCTGAGCGATACCGAGGCCGCCATCGTCAAGTTCCTTGAGGGAGCGAGGCTCGACGTCGACTACTACATCCCACTGCTGCCCGGACTGGACACCGTACGCCGTCAGGAGAGTAAGTTTCGCGAGTTTCATTTGTATCCACAACGACCTGGAAGTTTAGCTAATTTTTCCTCTTGCAGCGACCTTGGCGGTACCCGCAAATTTTCCCTTCACGCCGGTTGGACAGACTCCTGCACAAGGAGAAAGAAGAAAAGAAATTGCGAAGAAAAGGAAAGAAGACAGAGATCCCGCCGCGAGTTATTCTTCTGATGACAGCTTCAATATTGCGGGCTTCGGCGAGAAGCAAAAGGATCTAAGGGGTAACCCAATGATCCATTGGCATGAGAAGAAAAAATATGTCCGTCTGTCAACGGCTCTTCCCTCCTGGAGGAGTCCGCGCCCATCTCGCCACGCCCATGTCGCCCTCTCTGCCTTGTACGGGAAGCAAAACCTTCGCGAACTGCAGACTGTGGCTCCTGACGACCTTCCTCTTCTCGCCGCACAAGCCAGTATAAACTGCGCCGTCACCAACCACTACATAGGCTGGCTCACGCGCGAGCTGCTTAAGGAGGATGCGCGGCATAGGAAGGAAAGCAACTTGCTGAAAGAAAGAAATAAGCGACTTGGCGCAAAGATCAATCAATATAAAGAGGACAAGGCTGTTAGGGCCAGTTAATCGCCGTTTATCTCGCTTATCTTTCGCGGACTGACATTTTTGGTTTCTTCTCCAGACCGCATATGAGGTAACGAACCCCGACTTCCAGAAGGCCATGTTTCCTTTTGTTAAGGAAAGCGTGGAGGTGGCAATCGAACGCATTATCAGCGAATGGTATGCGAAAGCAGGGGTGGACTCCATTCCCTTCCTGAAGCTTTTCCCAGAGCTGAAGGACAAGGTTGCCGAGTTCGAGCGAGCTGCTAAAGGGAAAGCGGTTACTGAGGACGATGAGGAGGAGTCCGCCGATGAGGAAGCTCCTTAAGATGTGGCCTCAAGTCAGCAGCAAGGAGGCCAGTCGGATCAATCCTCTAACTCCGGCTCTGATGAGAGCAGCACGCGGACAGAACCCTCGGCCGCTTCTCGTTCCGGTGACAGCAGCAGCAGCGAGTCGGGCGGCTATTCGCCTGTGGTGGATGTGGACGGGTTAAGCCCGGAGAAGCCTGCAGACAAGAATCAAAGGATCGAATAGGAGGATAAATTGTAATTTTTTGGTTTTCAATGTAAAAGGGGGCGGACTCTGCGCGAGTCCGCCAGGACATGTATATAATTTTGAATGAATAGAAAAAGGATATTTTTGATATCTTCTGAGATGTTCTGCTTATTTCTCGCTTATACTTAGAGGTCGCACTTCTTATATCAATCTTCGTTATAGCTTTATTGCATGTTTAAAACTCTAGCTGAAATTGTATAACCACAGCTTGTTATAATATGAACAGATAATGTTTTCTTAGCGAAGAGAATGAATGATCCGGACTTAGACGAGTTCGGTTTGCAGTCCGCATTTTGCAAAACCTTTGCCAGTTTTTGCGAGAACCAAGATGACGAAAACCACAATCTGCTAACTCAAATACTGTTGATAAGCAAACTAGGAGGACTAGGGTCACCGTCCACTGATATTTACTGTTGAATCTTTTCCAAATAATCATTAAGTTATATAAATTGAATGAATCCTGCGGACTAGGCGAACTAGAAAACCGAAGCCCGTAATAAACTGAATATCAATTGATTCAACCAAGGGATGGCGAGCTGAGCGGATAGGATAAATGGAGTCCGCACTGCATCAATAATAACATCTGAAATGACCTGTAATTCATAACCAACCAGGCAGGTGCGGCCGGAGCGGCATTGCTTTCCTCACAGGGTTATGAACTACAGAATCAACCCAAGGGACGGCGGACTAGGCGGATAGGATAAATGGAGTCCGCACTGCATCAATAATAACATCTGAAATGACCTGTAATTCATAACCAAGCGGGCAGGTGCGGCCGGAGTGGCATTGCTTTCCTCACAGGGTTATGAACTATAGAATCAACCCAAGGGACGTCGGACTAGGCGGATAGGATAAATGGAGTCCGCACTGCATCAATAATAATCGAAAGCCCCTGTGAAGAAGAAAACTACAGTCTAGAGATCAAGTGGGCAGGTGCGGCCGGAGCGGCATTGCTTTCCTCACAGGATCTCAGGATCTGCAGACTCAATGACTCAATTCACTACCCTCTTGCCTGGAGTACAGTCTAAGTCGATCTTTCGGGCAGGTGCGGCCGGAGCGGCTTTGCTTTCCTCTGAGATCGACAAGACTGTGGGTCTCCTGCAGGCACTGCTTGAGGGTACCAAGGAGTGTTCGAGGTTTATAACCCTAAGATGATCTGGGGGCAGGTGCGGGCGGAGCGGCATTGCTTTCCCCACGCGATCATCTGGGTTGTAACGATATCCCTTAAGTGGCATGGTAGAGCTGACCACCACTCTGCTCCTCCATAATGCAGAAGTGGGGTTAGGTACTATTCGGGATCCGAAATCCAGTATCTTGCCGCATTAGAGCCGGTAAGCTCCCACTACACGGTGCAAAATCTCCCCGCAACACGTGGTGTTACGCTGACACCAACGGTTCAAGGGGAGGTTTTTGCTGAACTTGGCGATATCTCCTGGCATTAAGCAACTGTTGGGAGTTGCTCGGGGAGGTAAGAGAAAAGAGGCACTTAGAGAAGTGTTAGCACGAATACTTAGATAAATATCAATTTTGAGAAATTTTCATAACATAGAAGAGAGAGTTCAGAGATAGAACCGTTTAGAGTTGTCCTTGCTCAATATATTAACTGTCAACACTTGAAACATAAAGATACTTGATGAAGCGTTAGCAAGGAACTTTTATTAATAATGAACCTCTTAAAGAGTTTACATAAGAAGGAAAGAAAAAGAAGTTTAGGAATAGAACCGCTTTAGGTCATCTCCACTCCACGTGTGCGGCATATCTTCTCCTGCAAATGTTTGTAACCGGTAGGCTCCATTCTCAAGTGCTTCCTTAATAATGAATGGTCCCCCCCATTTAGGATTAAGCTTCCCAACTGAGCTGGCTCTTGCAGCCGCATCGACCTTTTTAAAAACCAGATCTCCCACTTGAAAATGTTTGATCCTTACATTCTTATCAAAGTAACGGGCCATTCTTCTTTTAACTTCCTCTTGTCTGATGGCAGCCTTGTCTCTAACTTCTTCAACATACTCCAAACTGAACCTCATCTCCTCGCTGTTCAGCTCAAGCCAATCCTCCATACCTTGCCTAGCAAGCAGCACTCTGGGCGATAGAACTTCAAATTCAACAGGAATTAATGCTTCAGACCCGTGAGAAAGCTTGAACGGGGTTTCCCCTGTTGTAGATGAATGTGTTGTTCTCAGGGTCCAGAGAATTGAGGAAGTTGATCAACCCAACTGCCCTTGAGATTTTGAATTTTCTTCTTAAGTAGGTTGAGGATTTGTTTATTCGCTGCTTCTACTTGTCCATTACTTCTGGGATGATGAACTGACGCAAAGCGCAGCTCTGTTCCGATCTGCCTGCAAAAATCTATCATCTCCATATTATTGAACGGTGGTCCATTATCAGTGATTATTGCCATAAGGATTCCGTGCCGGCAGACTATCTCCCCCCAAATAAAATTCCTCACAACCTGAGTTGTTGTCTTTGCCAGTGCTTTAGCTTCAATCCACTTACTGAAGTAGTCGATCATAACTATAATGAAACGCCGCTGCCCACTTGCCATGGGAAAAGGACCAATGAAATCCATCCCCCAAACAACAAAGGGCCAAGGGGTTGCAATTGATCTGAGAGATTGAGCTGCTTGATGCTGAAGAGGAGCGAATTTCTGGCATTGAACACATTTTCTCACATAGGTCTCCGAATCCTTTTTCATTGTGGGCCAGAAGTAACCTTGCCACAGGATCCTTTTTTCCAATGTTCTTGCTCCCGAGTGACTCCCGCACTCGCCAGAATGCACTTCTCGAAGAACAGTAGGAATTTCACTTTCTGAAACACATCTTGCCATTGTAGACAAGAAGGTTTTTCTATAAAGAATATCGGATATCAAGTAATAGTGCGCTGCTTTCAACCTGAATCTCTTCTTATCTTTTACTGACTGATGCAGATTCCCGGTCAATAGGTAGAGAATGAATGGGTCCATTCAAGAGGAACACTGATCGATTTGCATTAACCCTTCCTCCTCCACCGCCGGGTGGAAAAGCTCAGTTGTTGTCCTCCCTGACGAGAGCCCATACTTGACAAGAACGTCAGCCTCCTCATTCTCTGTCCTCGGAATGTGCTCAATAGTAAAACTTTTAAACCTGCCAACCTCAACTTTTACTAGCACAAGATACCTTTTCAACACTGTCTCCCTGGTCTCGAAGTTACCAAGAACTTGTGAAGCCATTACCAGAGAGTCAGTCTTAATATGGACATGATCAATTCCAAGCTCTCTTGCAAGCCTCAAGCCGGCAAGTAAAGCTTCATACTCCGCTTGATTGTTAGTTACTGGAAAATAGAACTTGATGGCTTGCTCAAGCTTGATGTCATTCGGGTTTATCAAAACTACCCTTGCCCCCGAAGAGTTTCTTCCAAAAGCTCCATCCACATAGATGGTCCAAGCTAAAGGAGACCTTGCTGCCTGATCCGAGCTAGATTCTGTTGTGTCAATCCAAAAATCTGCAAGCACCTGTGCCTTGATAGCTGTTCTGGGCACATAGGAAATTTCAAACTCACTCAGTTCAATTGCCCACTTAGCTAGCCTGCCTGAATGCTCTGGCTTTTCTAACACACTCTTCAAGGGTTGATCAGTAACCACTTGAATTTAATGTGCCTGGAAATATGGACGGAGCCTGCGGGCAGACATAACCAATGCCAAAGCCAGCTTCTCAAGGATTGGGTACCTAGCTTCCGCATCTTTCAGAATGTGACTGACATAGTAAACGGGGAACTGCCTCCTGCTCTCTTCTCGGACCAGGACAGAACTAACTGCCTCGGGACCAACCCCCAGGTATAGGAATAACATCTCTCCTGCTCGGGGGCTTTGGAGTAAGGGTGTCGAGGTTAGCTGCTTTTTCAACTGCTCGAAGGCCAAGGAACACTCTTCTGTCCATTTGAACTTGGACGCTCCCTGAAGAGTCTTAAAGAATGGCGCACTTTTATCCCCAACTCGAGAGATGAATCTCCCGAGTCCTGCCAACCTCCCCCCCCCCAACTGTTGAACCTCTTTTGGAGAACAGGGAGGGGCCATATCAAGGATGGCTTTAACCTTATCAGGATTGGGGGCAAGACCCTCGGGAGTAAGGAGATGGCTGAGAAACTTCCCCTTACTTGCCCCAAAGATGCATTTTAACGGGTTAAGCTTTATTTTGTGCCTTCGCAGAGTGGAAAAGGTCTCTGCTAGATCTATCAAGTGCTGTGGAAGAGACCTACTCTTAATCAAAAGGTCATCCACGTACACTTCGAGGTTTCTACTTTTTTGCTCTTTAAACACATGGTCCATCATGCGTTGATAAGTCGCGCCAGCATTTTTAAGCCCAAAGGGCTTCACAAGATAATAATAGCAACCATCATTAGTAATGAACGATGTGCGAGGGATATCGGGTTTGTGCATTCTTATTTGGTGATAACCACAAAATGCATCTAGACAGCTCATAAACGGATACCCTACCGCAGAATCAACTAATAAATATATCCGAGGCAAGGGGTAGAAATCTTTCGGGCACACTTTATTCAAATGGGTGAAGTCTACACACATACGCCACTTCCCCCCTGGTTGTTTAACCATTACAACGTTTGAGATCCACTCAGGATATTGATTCTCTTATATGAAGCGCGCTTTGAGGAGTTTGGCAACCTCCTCTCAGATGGGCTCTGCCAACTTGACAGCTACATCCCTCTTCTTCTGCTGGACGGGCTATGCAGCTGGATCGATGTTGAGATGATGGCAAGCCACGTCAGGATCGACTCCTGGCATGTCCTCCGCCGACCAAGCGAAGACATCCAGATTCTTTAGCAGGCAAGATATCAACTCCGCCTTTTGTTCTTCTGGCAACTCGGAGTTGATGGAGAGCTTTCTTTCTTCCCCCTCTGCAATGGGGACTCCTTGCGTCACCTGGGCAGGTTCCAGGTGAGCACATTCTCTATCCACAGCAGCTTCTGATGGAGAAGAGGCTTCTGCTGCTGCTGGAAAAGCTGGGGGGAAACTTCAGTCACATTAACTGTGCGGAGGTAACACTCTCGAGCTTGCCTTGGGTCGCTCCTGACCCTGCACTGACGGCCATCTTTGCAGAACTTGATGGCTAAATGATATGTTGAAATGATGGCTCGATACTTGTTCAGCAATGGTCTTCCAAAGATAGCATAGTAGCTTCTTGGAGCATCTACCACTATGAACTGGATCTCCTTGGTCACCCCTCCGAGCCCCACAGGGAGTGTGACATTTCCTTCAACTTCCTTTCTTTCTCCCGAGAAGCCATAGAGTGGCCCCTTGGTGGAAAGCAGAGGCTTTCCAGTCCTCAGGGCTTCAAAAGTAGACTTGAAGAGGAGATTCACGGAGCTGCCTGTGTCAATGAGAATTCTATCGACCGTGAAATCTCTGATGGCTGCTTGGACTACGATGGCATCATCAAAGGGATTAGCGGTTATAGGAAGGTCCGCAGGGCCAAAGGTGACGATTTCAGAAGGAGGGGCAGAAGAAGAAGTAGAAGCAATCTCAGTTCGGGAAATCCTTGACAGAGAAGACTTCCGAGTAGACTCAGCCCCTGCTCCGCCATGGATGTAAAAGAGTCTCTCCAAGACTCCTTCGTCGACAACATCAATATATTCACTTGGGATATCAATGAGCCCTAGATGGCCCTCATCCCTTACTTCTATACATTCCTGCTGAACTTCAGCCACCTCCTTGACCTTGGAGGTGGAAGGCTTTGAAGACTCACCCTTCCTGCCCAGGTCCTTGATCTTTCCTTCGGCGAACAACCTCTCAACTAGCTGTCGGAGGGCCTTGCAATCTTCGGTCAAATGGCCCTTCTCTTTGTGAAAATCACAGAACTGAGAGTTGTTCCTGGGCTTCCAGTCTCTCTGAGGCCCTTGCCTCCTTTCCTCAGCCTTTTTCTGGATTATCTGGACGACCTATTCAAAGTCGAGGCCCAGATCTGCAAACTCTTCCATGGAGATGCTCTCATAAGGATTTGAAGCTGGCGGGGCACCCTGAAGAATGGGAAGTGCTTGAAGGGGTACCGCGGGAGCGGTGGCCAACGGCAGTCTCTGATTATGAAACTGTTGATGGCCAAGGATGGGTTTCTTGTGGCAGAGGTTACGCCCCCTCTGAGGTGGTGGTTGGAAATCAGGTCGAGGAGGCTTACTATGGTACTGATTATTGGAAGAGGAGTTGGGGACATCCCTTCCTCCAGCTTTAGCTGTCAGGGATGAGATATAGGTTGGGTTGGCATTTTCTCCCTCAATAAAGCGATTAGCTATCCCGATGAGCTCCTGATAAGTTGATGGTGCCTTTGTTGTCACTTTGAATTTCAATGGGCCCTCCCGGAGGCCGTGAATCAAGGCAACTTTATAATAATCGGGGTTCACATTCCATACACCTTGGATTTCCTTTTGGAACCGATCAACGAATCTTGCCACTGATTCGTTGTCTCTCTGCTTGATGTCAAAAAGGGCTGCCGGCCCATCCTTTCTCTTCTTAGAGGTTGCAAACCTCAGGAGCAGCTCGCTGCGAAGCTCAGCAAAGGAAGAAATTATGCCCGAAGGCAACTCATAAAACCACTCTCTCGCTTGACCATCAAGAGTGGTCACTAGAAGCTTACACTTCAAGGCTTCGGAGAGGCTCCTCAATGCAACTGCCCCTTCGAATGCCTGCAGGTGGGAGACCGGATCAGTCTCCCCTGAATAAAAAGAGAGACGAGGTTCTGTGAAATTGCTCGGCGCTGTCTCTTAATCAGCAGAAGGGCAGACTGGAGGGCGAAGCTCTGCGGGCTCTGCGGACTGCCGATCAACAAAATCTAGTCGGCGAGCCGGAGTCCCTCGGGCTGCTTCCCTGAAGAAACCCATCAGGGGGGGCGAACTGACCAGCCTGAGGTCGCAGGGGAGATGCGGACTGATCTTGGTAGAGAGGCGGAGGTGCGGTCGCAGGCGACTGCTGAAGAGGGGTGTGACGAGCCGACCGGCGGACCAGAGTCTGGCGGACAGGAGTCTCAGCAACTTCTTCAGCGACCTGGGGATCAAGCCGCTGAGTCAATGCTAACAGGGCTTGGCTGATTGCATCGAGCCGCTGGTCAGTCTCTCTGCGACATACTTCAGCCTCCCAGCGAGACTGCTCCAACGCTTCCCACAACGAATCATCAGGCGAGCTAGAGCGATCAGAGCGGCGATCTCAGCGGTCCGACATTTCTATCCGCGGTTTTCAAAAAGCTGCTCGAATCTGAAGGCCGCGTGTTAACTGTTGATGCGCGAAATGCGAAGGTGGAAACGAGCACCAGCAGCTAACTGTTCGAGCACTTAGGGAAGAAAGAGGAAAAACAAACTGCGAGCAGCAGTCTACTTGGCGGACTAGAAAAGGAACAGAAAAGCAACAGAGCCGTGGAGCACGACAACACCAGACTTCGCCCGTCGCGGCCTAAATGCCACTCCTGCGACGGGCTTGCTTTTGATTGCAAAGAAGCGGTTACAAGGAGGGAAAAGGAAAGTAATGCGGAAAGCAAGCTGGAGATCGCAAAGCCAGAGATTCGAGTCCGCAGCCTTTAACAAGTGGGCTCCTGGGCTCGAGTCAGTGTGCTTTGAGTGCACCACTTCCCCCTATTTATAGGCTGGGGGCCTGCCCAAACAGGCAGGGCTAAAATAACCGGTTGCCCGCGGTATAAAGGAGCCGGGCAGCGGTGATGGGAAACAAAAGAGAAAGAAGAAGCAGTCCGTGCGGGACCGGCGGACTGGGCCTGCGAGCTGAAATCCTCCATTGGTCGCGTCGAGCGCGATCCTGTCAGACTAGTTGTGACCTGAGCGACCTGGGCGACCTGACTCGGAGCTCGCCGATCTTAGCTCGACTATCATCGACGGGAGGTCGACAATCCAGCAGAGTTGAGAACCAAGGGCGACCTGGGCGGACTGAGATCTGGAATCCGGCCAAGGAGGAGCGAGATGTCTAGCTGGATATATTGCGGATTCTTGGGTTAACACCCTCCACATCCACCACAGGTGAGTAGTCGCTCGAGTCGCTGCTGCTACTGTCGCAGGAATGAGAAGCAGCCGTGGGTTCTGTCCGCTCACCGCTCTCATTAGAGCCGGAGCTGGTGGACTGATCCGAATGGCCTCCTTGTTGTTGACTTGAGGCCACATCTTCAGGAGCTTCATCATCGGTGAACTCCTCCTCGTCATCTTCAACAACCGCTTTCCCCTTAGCAGCTCGCTCGAACACAGCAACCTTGTCCTTCAGCTCTTTAAACAGCTTCAGGAAGGGAATAGAGTCCACCCCTGCCTTCGCATACCCATCATTGATGATGCGTTCGATTGCGACTTCCACGCTTTCCTTGATGAAAGGAAACATGGCTTTCTGGAAGTCGGGGTTGGTTATCTCATATGCGGTCTATAGAAGAAATCAAAACGTCAGTCCATTACTGATAAGCGACAAAGATAACGGCGATTAACTGGCACTTACAGCTTTGTCCTCTTTATACTGATTAATTTTTGCGCCTAGTCGCTTATTTTTGTCTTTCAGCGAGTTTTTTTCCATCCTATATTGCGTATCTTCCCTAAGCAGCTCGCGCGTAAGCCTGCCCATGAAATGGTTGGTGACGATGCAGTTCGCACTGGCCTGGGCGGAAAGTAGAGGAAGGTCGTCGGGGGCCAAACTCTGTAGGTCGCGAAGGTTTTTCTTCCCGTACAAAGCAGAGATGGCGACATGGGCGTGGCGAGATGGGAGCGGACTCCTCCAGGAGGGGAGAGCTGTTGAAAGGCGAACATACTTCTTCTTCTCATGCCAATGGATCATTGGGTTGCCCCTCAGATCCTTCTGCTTCTCGCCGAAGCACGCAATATTGAAACTATCGCCGGAGGAATAACCCGCGGCGGGATCTCCGTCCTCCTTTCTTTTCTTTGCACTCTCTTTTCTTCTTTCACCCTGTGTAGGAGTCTGTCCAGCTGGC
Organism: Platanthera zijinensis; assembly: GCA_039513925.1. Taxonomy (NCBI): domain Eukaryota; kingdom Viridiplantae; phylum Streptophyta; class Magnoliopsida; order Asparagales; family Orchidaceae; genus Platanthera; species Platanthera zijinensis. Next base: position 144,203,939 of record CM077084.1, read on the forward strand.
GCATAGGGCAAGTTTGCGGGCACCGCCAAGGTCGCTGCAAGAAGAAAAGTTAGCCAAAGTTCCAGGTCATTGCGGATACAAATGAAAGCTGCGGGACTTACTCTCCTGGCGGCTTACGGTGTCTAGTCCGGGAAACAGCGGAATGTAGTAGTCAACGTCAAGCCTTGCTCTAGAAAGAAACCCGATGATGGCGGCCTCGATATCACTCAGCCGCACGCTTTTGAAGTCGGCGTCTGATCGCGGCTGCGGGTTAGTGTGGAGAAACCCCAGGTCGCCCTCAAAAATGAGGTACCTAGAGGTCCAGTTGTGGATCTTATTCGGTAAGCCCACAACCTTCATCCCCCTGCAGTAGAAGTACATGATGCCCTTATACTCGCGATCTCCTATTGGAGTTATGGAGCGGACATAAAATATCATTCAAAAGATCTTCAAAGAAAACTCGATCTTTTCAGATCGCAGGTAGGCGAGATAGCTGCAGATGGCGATCATGCTGTTCGGCGCGAGTTGGTCTGGAACCACTCCGTAGTGCTGGAAGATCTCCGCGATCTCCCAAAGCAGGGGGAATTTGAACCCGCAATCGAAATGGTTGATGGGCACCGCGAGCTGGGTAGTCGTGGAGAATTTCAGCCGCTCTTGATGCTCGGGAAGCCGCGCGAGCACCGACGAGCCCGCCATGTGCACATCCAGAAAAGCTTCCAGATCAACAGCGGTCAGTCTGCTTCTTTTGTGCTCGGCGGCATGGAAGGCGACTGCGGCATCAGTACGCGCGGATACCATCTTTTCAGACCGCAAGGCTTCAGCTTTGACTGTTTCCTATGCAAAGAGAAAATGAAGACCCTATTTATAGAAAAATCGTTTGACATGATAACAGTCAATCTGCCCAGATCGATTGCTCAGTCCGCACAGCTCGCTTCTTCCCTGTTTTTCCCTGCAAATTCAGACAATTTCTCAAAGCTTTGCGAATTCAAAGGCAGTCCGCACGTTTCCAGTTTTCTTCAAATTATCTACAAGTAATCGCGAACTCACAGGCAGTCCGCAAAGATCGCAATTTTCAAAGAAATAGAATGAACAAACATAAAATCAGCCCGCATAATTTGCATCACAACAAGATTGTTCAAGTTTAAAAAATAATGTCATACAACAAGTGAAAGCCGCATCACAACGCAAATAAAGCAAAGATAATGTTCAGACACCAAATTATACAATACAGAGTTCAAATTAATGTTTCGGACTCAGCGGCTTCTGCGGTTTTGATGTGCAGGTCGCTCCTCATTGTCCACCCTGACATGGGCCGCCTGGTCGCTCCCTCGTAAGATTTCCCTGTACAATTGCTGGACTAGATGATGCATGTTGTTGAAGGTGCAGTGCATGCGAGCAGTTTCTCTAACTACTCGGTTAAACGGGATTGTCGGGGCGCCTGCTGGTGTTGGATTTGCGACCACCGCGGGCTGCCCGATTGACGCCGGGGCTGACGCCTCTCCTGTAGCAGGTTGAGCAGACGTCTGCGGCTTCGCCCCAGCGACCTCGCCGACTTGTTTTTTCCCTTCTCTCACCAAAGCCAAGTACCTGCTCCTGTAATGGCAGGCGTCTCCTCTTAGCCATTGCTTCTCTTTCTTTAGACCTTCAACGGTGGAAGAAAGGCTGGCGACCTAGTTCTCCAGGATCTTTTCTCGCTCTTTACCTTTCTTTAGCTCAACTCGAATTTCGTTTAGTTCCTCCTCATACTTCCTCGCTAATAACGCATATGTCTCTTGGCCAGACTGCTCCCCTTGCACGGGCTCAGTGCAAGACCTCATCACATCCTGCGCGGGCACATCCGCGGGTGAGGACACGATCTCATGGAGCTCAATAGAATCGGGTGTTGACTTCCGTACTGCAACAAAGGAAATAAAACTCGGCTTAGTTTCCAGGTCGCAATAAGCTTAAAAGGTAAAAAATTAATTCACTTTTTGAAATCATGGCAGCAATCTGGCGACTATCGAAAGCAGGTCGCCTCACGCGCTCCGGATCAAAAGCGCCTAAGCGCTGCCTCTATTCTCGATGGACTTTCACTCTTATCTCGGCCAGCGATTTGCTTTAGGCAACTATGTCATCGGTTTTTGTAATGATCTTAACCGACCGTGATTTCCGAGGAGGGGATTTATAAAGCCACAAGCTCTGGAAACGCCTAGGCGCTGGATGCAATTTACCTGACTGCATCAGCTCGGCAGCGGTCTGCAAATCCTCAGCCCGCTTATCCGCAACAAGCTTCTCTGAGATCGCCTCAATCTTTGCCTTCATTGCTGCGAGCTGTTCCTTTGTTTTTTCTCTTTCTTCAGCTGGAAGGAAAGAGGAAGGATCAGCAAGTTTCTCTCCCCCAGTCTCAGCACCAGGATGCAAAACTTCCAGCAGAGAACGATTCATGTTCGCGAGCTGCACGTTGTCAATGGAGTCAAGTATCTCGGTGGTTGATAAGTTGAGCGTTGAGAGGAGGTCGCCTTCTGCGGGAAGAGCATCGGGGGTGATGAAATCGAAATTTGGAATTTCCTTCTCTCGCGGCTTATGCTGCAAGCTCGCAGCTCCAGTCCGCTTGGAGATATTCTTCTCCTTTCGAACTCGTAGCTTCTTCTCTACTCGCTCCACAACTGAAGTCTTGTCTCTCTTCCTCTTTTTCTTTTCAGGCGTCTTATCCAAGTCGATGACAACCTGCTGGGATTTGCTGGTTGAGGTTGGTACGACAACCAGAGCCAGGGGGGACATCGTTTCCTTAGCTTGCTTCTCAATAGAATCTTTAGCCGCGGCTTCCTCGGGCTCGTCAGCTCGTTTCTCAATCGCCTCTTTTACCCTTTCCTCCACCTGTTCATCAGCTGGAAGTTTCTCCTCAATGTTCGGCTGCTGGACCTTTGGCGACGACACTTCTTTGTTCGGGTCTAACCGCAACATAAGAGTTCTGAAAGCAGAGTGGTGCACCTCCATACTTGAAGAGCTCACGGGGTTCTGATCAGAGACGGATGGCGGATTCGGTTTCTTATTCACACTCTCAGTTAGTAGATTCTGAGAAGCGGGAGAAGTTGCGGTCTTCTCATGCTCGATATCACGGACTAGGTCTGTCCTCTTCTGACCTGAACTCTCTCCTTGATGGAGGGCAGGCATATCGTTCTAGTGACTTGCTTTCTTAGATCGGGAACTCGCTTTGGGTTTCTCGTTTGAGGTGGCAAGGCTGCCAAAGAAGGATCCTAATCTTGCCATGCCGGACTGGAAAGTTGAGACCGCAAGAGGTGAGTAACGACCCATCGCGCAGTCAATTCTGATAGAGGACAGGACTTCCGACGGTATTTATAGCACAGTCAACATTTATGATAGTTACAGACTCGGCGGTTAAGGAAACATTTTTGGAATTTTCCAAAACTCGAAAATGTGCGGGGATTTTGTTAACCCCAGAATCCGCAACATTTCCAGCTAGGCATCTTGCCCCTCCCTTGCTGGACTCAAGCTCTCAGTCCGCCCAGCTCGCCAGTTGGCAAGTGTTAATCCCAGTCACCTTGGAGGACTCCATCTCTCAGTCCTCCCAGGTCTCCCTTGGTTTTCTCTCAGATCTTGCCAGCTTTCAGCAAGCTCCGGAGTCAGGTCGCTCAGGTCGCTCGGGTCGCGACTTTTCTGACAGGATTGCGCCCGACGCAACCAAGGGAGGATTCCAGCTCGCAAGACCAGTCCGCCGGTGTCACGCAGACTGCTTGTTTATCTTTTTTGGTTCCCGTCACCGCTGCCCGGCTCTTTTGTACCCCGGGCAGCCGGTTATTTTAGCCCTGCCCATTTGGGCAGGCCCCCAGCCTATAAATAGGGTCAAGTGGTGCACTTAAAGCACGCTGACTCGAGCCCAAGAGCCACTTGTTAAAGGCTATGGACTCGAATCTCGGGCTTTGCGATCTCCAGCTTGATTTCCACATCATTTCCTTTTTCCCTTCTTGTAACCCCCTGTTTGCAATCAAAATCAAGCCCGTCGCAGGAGTGGCATTAAGGCCGTGACGGGCGAAGTCTGGTGTTGCCGTGGTTCATGGCTCTTCTGCTTTTCTGTTCCTTTTCTAGTCCGCTAAGTAGACTGCTGCTCGCAGTTTGGTTTCTTTCTTTCTTCCCCTAGCGCTCGAACAGTTAGCTGGTGGTGTTCGTTTTCTCCTTCGCATTTCGTGCATCAACACTAAGGTCGACGAATTCTTTTCAGAGGTCGACGATTTTTGTCCCGCTCCAGAATGAGAAGTTTTCTTCCTTGTGTCCCATAATTTCTATATTATTTAGCAGTAATATTCCTGAGTAATTAATGCTCATATTCCTTTGAATATAGCTGTTAATGGCAGCATTAATTAAGATATTCACAAGGGTAATTACTTGCTTATTTTATTAGGGACAGTTGGGGAAACTCATTTAAGTCTATATTCCAGCCATTTGTATTCTCCAGATCAGCCAGCAATTAGTGCAAGAATTCAAAATTCAAAGGAGAAATGGACTGCAAGAAAAAAAAGAAATTTTCTCTTTTCAGTCGAGTACCAATCAGCCTCGGGAGACATAAATAGAGACAGAAATCAAATAGAGAACTTACAGCACAAGAAAATAAAGAGATAGAGATTGATTATTCAAAACTCTATCACAGTGTAATCTACTTTCATCCTTGTCAATCTCGAAATCTGAAAAAGAACATTCATCACAAATCAAGAGTCTTCTTCATCTTTAGAGCCTGGAATCTTCAGAGACATTCTTTCAATATCTATCTACTGGATTCCTGGTTATTGACAAAACAAGGTTGAAGACCTACACCCTGAAGCAAAGCTCCAGTCTTCCTGAACCATTCAACTTCTTAGGGGGATCTTTGTCCACATCAAATATCCACTAGTCTTCTCTGTTGATTAGAGAAAGAGAAGACACCATCACCTCCTCTCACCTCCTATAAAATTGTTTAACTCCCTTCAAAAGTTAACCACTTGGTTATAAAGTCTCCTGATCAAAAGACTTGGGTTGGTTATGGGCACCTAATCAAAAGCCTAAAGGGTTGCAATATCTCCCTGCAAATAGATATTGTGGTGGCAGTAACCTGATCAAAACCTGCTTGTGGATTCCTACAAGTGTTAACCCCAGAATCCGCAACATAACCAGCTCGGCATCTCGCTCCTCCTTTGCCGGACTTGAAAAGCTCAGGTCGCCCAGGTCGCCAATGGTCGAGCCCAGGTAAAGCCTGGATCGTCAAGTTCAACTCTGCTATATAGTCAAAACCCGTTCGGCGATAGTCGACCTCGTATCGGCGAGCTCCAGGTCAGGTCGCCCAGGTCGCTCATGTCGCAATTAGCCTGGCAGGTGTGCACTCAACGCAATCAGGGAGAGTGGTCCACTCGAAAGGAGGGACTGGACCCCAGAGATCCACAGGGTAAAGGCTGCGGACTCACATCTCGGACATTCGCCGGTCTCGTGCGGACTGCTCGTTCTTCCTCTTTTGATTCCCATCACCGCTGCCCGACACTTTTGTATCTCGGGCAGCCGGTTATTTTAGCCCTGCCAGTTCGGGCAGGCCCCCAGCCTATAAATAAGGGAGAGTGGTGCACTCGAAAGGAGGGACTGGACCCTAGAGATCCACTGGGTAAAGGCTGCGGACTCACATCTCGGAAATTCGCGGTCTCAAATCTGCGCTGCCCCCCATTTTTACCCCGGTACATTAGTAAGCGGTTGCGCAGAAAATGCGCCCTCAAGTTCCTGCAAGAAAGGAATAAGAGAGAAAGGGACTGCAAGCAACCGCTTACTAATGGACCGGGTAAAAATGGGGGGCAGCGCAGATTTGAGACCGCGAATGTCCGAGATGTGAGTCCGCAGCCTTTACCCAGTGGATCTCTGCGGACTCACATCTCGGACATTCGCGGTCTCAAATCTGCGCTGCCCCCCATTTTTACCCCGGTCCATTAGTAAGTGGTTGCTTGCAGTCCCTTTCTCTCTTATTCCTTTCTTGCAGGAACTTGAGGGCGCATTTTCTGCATCAACATCAACACGCGACCTTCAGATTGAAGCTATCGCTGAAGTCCTCGGACCAAGATGTCGGATCGTCGATCGACTCATTATCATGCCCGCTCAGGTCGCTCAAGCTCCTCAAGCGACCTGTGGGACGCGCTCGACCGATCCAGGAGAGAAGCCGAGCAGTCCCGGAGGGAGACCGATCAGCGCCTTGACGCGATCAGCCAGGCTTTGGTCGCGATCACTCAACGACTCGACCAACCTAGGGTGGCCGAGCAAGAGCCAGTCCGCAATACCCCAGTCCGCCAAGCGCGAACTGCAACGCCACTACTCGCGAACTCGCCCATCCAGCCCGCAGCCCTATCGAAGTCTCAAGCCGATGAGCTCACTTCACTTATGGATTTTTTCCGCGAGGTAGCCCAGGGAAGTCCAGCCCGCCGACTTAATTTTGCGGAAGATAATCAGGTCGTGCGACCTCCTGCGACCTCGGCTATAGCCCAAATCGGGGAGTCCCCTTTTATTGATAAGATCCGTCAAGAGCAAGCTCCTAGTAACTTCAGGGAACCTCGCATTCCATTTTACACTGGGGATACGGACCCCGTCGCTCATCTCCAGGCTTTTGAGGATGTAGTAGCGATGAGATGTTTGACAGATGCTTTGAAATGCAAACTCTTGGTGACTACTTTCGACGGCCAGGCCCGAGAATGGTTTCATGAACTGTATCCCAGATCCATCGCTAGTTTTGCTGAGTTGTGGCAAGAACTCCTGTTGAGGTTTGCCACTTCCAGGAAGAGGAAAAGTGGGCCAGCTACCCTTTTTAAGATCAAGCAAGCCGACAATGAGTCAGTGGCGCAATTCGTGGATCGCTTCCAGAGAGAAAAGCTGGGAGTCAGGAATGTAGACCCCGAGTTTTATAAGATTGCCCTAGTTAACGGACTCAAAGAAGGACCGTTGAAGTTTGAGGCAACCACCAAGGATCCAGCCACTTTTCAAGATCTAATAGCCTTAGCCAACACCTTCATAGAAGGGGAGAGCGCTAACCCTTCCTATATATCCAATTTAACTGCAAAGGCGGAAAAAAGAGACGTCACCAATTCCTATACAACCAATCGATCATCCAAGCCTTCCTTACCAGAATATCAGCCTCCAGCGCACAGGGGAAGAAATTTCCGACACAAACGGCCCTATCAAAACCATCAGCAATTTCATGAGCAAAAGCCACCGCTGGCCGCTACCCCTGTCCCAACTGCTCCTCGAATCTTACCTGTCCTTCAAATTCGAGATAACTCATCTTCAGACGAACATCAGAACCATGATCCCCTGGAAGAGCTCGCTGCTATGGGCTTGACAATAGATGAAGTTCTCTAGGTCCTGCAAAAGAAAACTGAACCGAAGAAGGATTTCCAGAAAGTGGAAGGAAAGACTCGAAGCGCGGACCTTTTCTGCGTATTCCATAGAGAAAAGGGACATCCGACTGAAGATTACAGAGCTCTCCGGCAGCTCGTGGAGAGACTGCTTGCTGCAGGAAAGATGAAGGGCCTCGGAGTAAAGGAGACCTCATCAAAGCCATCCACCTCTAAAGGCAAAGAAGTGGCCGAAGTCTCTTGGGAAGACAAAGACGCTGAGAGAGCGGGATACTATGGCAACATTAAGATAGGAGAGAACGTCGATGCGAACGACGTGGGTGCCCTCGGGGACCTCTTTTGCATCCACGGAGGAGCAGGTGTGGAATCAAGCAGAAAGTCTTCTTTAGCAAGGATCTCACGGCACGAGGTAGCCATGAATTCAACAGCTCCCCCGGCAGAGGTTGTTGTTTTTGGTCCAGATGATCTCCCAAAGATAGCCAACCCGTTCAACGACGCAGTCGTGATCAAGGCAATCATTGAAAACTATACGGTCCCAAGAATTTTGGTCGACACAGGGAGTTCGGTCAACCTTATATTCAAAAATGCTTATGAGGCCCTAAGGTCCGAAAAGACTTTACCCTCCACCGAGGGACCGCTGTATGGCTTCGCGGGCGAGAAGAAAGAGGTTGAAGGAAGCGTCAAACTCTCAGTAACGCTCGGGGGAGTGTCAAAACTTATCACATTCGTGATAGTTGATGCGGCAAGCAGTTATTGTGCCATCTTTGGGAGACCTCTTCTTAACGAGTACCGAGCAATAGTTTCCACCTATCACTTGGCGATCAAATTTTCTGCAGGAGGAAAGCAGTACCGAGTTAGAAGAAACCCAAGGGAGGCGTAGGAATGCTACGTCAAAGCAGTCAACACAATTGAGCAAGCACCTCCCCAAGCGGCTCTAATCGTTGCCTCAGGAGAGAAATATCCCCAAGAGAAGGCTCCCCAAGAGGAGGTTGAGAATCAGAAGGCAGCCCCGGAAGGAGTTCATCTAGAGCCTGCTCAAGCAACCCAAGGGGTCCCAATTGGAGCAGGCGAAGAAAGAAAGCTTACAATCAACTCGGAACTCCCCGAAGAGGAAAAAAGAAGGCTGATCGCGTGCTTACTAAAGAACCTGGATGTCTTTGCCTGGGCTGCAGAAGACATGCCGGGAGTGGATCCTGATATAGCTTGTCATCACCTCAATATCGCCCCCAATTTCAAACCTGTTCAGCAAAAGAAGCGGGAGGTGGCAACCAAGCTAGCCGAGCCAATCAGGGAAGAGGTTGTAAAGCTTCTAAAGGCCAAGTTCATTCGTGAAATTTAATACCCGGATTGGGTATCCAACGTTGTAATGGTAAAAAAGCCAGGAGGAAAATGGAGGATGTGCGTTGATTTTACCAAGTTAAATAAAGCATGCCCAAAAGATTGTTATCCGCTGCCTCGAATAGATGCCTTAGTCGATTCTGCGGTTGGATATCCCTTTATGAGTTTTTAGATGCGTTTTCTGGTTATCACCAGATTAGGATGCATAAACCTGACATCCCCCATACATCCTTTATCACAAATGATGGTTGTTATTGTTATCTGGTAATGCCCTTTGGGTTAAAAAATGCAGGCGCTACCTATCAACGCATGATGGACTCTGTATTTAGAGAACAAAAAGGAAAAAAATCTTGAAGTATACGTCGACGATCTTCTTATTAAAAGCAAAACCTTCCCTTTGCATTTACAAGACCTTACAGAAACATTCTCCACTTTGCGAAAGTATAACATGAAATTGAATCCATTAAAATGTATCTTTGGGGCAAATAAAGGAAAATTCCTCGGTCATCTCCTTACCCCTGAGGGGCTCGCCCCTAACCCAGATAAAGTTAAGGCGATTCTCAATATGCCATCACCTCGTTCCCCAAACGAAGTCCAGCAATTAGGGGGAAGACTCGCAGGTCTTGGGAGATTTATCTCCAGAGTAGGAGATAAGAGTGCCCCGTTCTTCAAGACTCTTCGCGGAGGGTCTAAATTTGAATGGACCAAAGAATGCATAGAAGCTTTTGAACAACTTAAGGAGCAACTCACCTCCACCCCTTTACTTCAGAGCCCTCGCACGGGAGAAATGCTATTCATCTATCTAGGAGTGGGCTCAGAAGCAATAAGTTCAGTCCTTGTCAGAGAAGAAGGGAGAAGGCAATATCCGGTATATTATGTCAGCCACATATTGAAGGATGCTGAAACTCGGTACCCGATTCTTGAGAAGCTTGCATTGGCATTAGTAATGTCTGCCAGAAGGCTTCGACCGTACTTCCAAGCACATTCAATTAGAGTGATTACAGATCAGCCATTAAAAAATATTCTAGAAAAACCGGAGCACTCCGGGAGACTACCCAAATGGGCAGTTGAACTCAGTGAGTTCGATATTTCATATGTACCCCGAATAGCTATCAAGGCACAGGTACTAGCAGATTTTTTAATAGACACAACTGAGCCTAATACTGATCAAGCTGATCGATCTCCGCTAGCATGGACAATCTATATAGATGGAGCTTCGGGCAAAAACTCTTCGGGGGCAGGAGTAGTCCTCATTAATCCCAACGGAGTCAAATTAAAACAGGCCATAAAGTTCTCTTTCCCAACCACCAATAATCAGGCAGAGTATGAAGCACTCCTGGCAGGCCTGCGGTTCGCAAAAGAATTGGGCATAGATTATGCGCACGTTAAAACCGACTCATTGGTAAAGGCGTCCCAAGTGTTGGGGAATTTCGAGACCAAAGAACCTACCATGAAGAAATACTTAATGCTGGTGAAGGCAGAAATTGGAAGATTCAAAAGCTTCACCATTGAGTATGTCTCAAGAGTGCACAATGCTGAAGCAGATGAGCTGGCAAAGTTTGGCCTCCCTTCCGGGGAAACAACGTCAGAACTTTTTTATCCGGCTATAGAAGAAGGAGAATTGATGCAAATAGAGCAACGACCCTCTTGGATGGACTCATTCAAATCATATCTTTCGACAGGGGAATGGCCACAAGCTTTGAAAGATAAAAGGAGATTTAGAATGAAAGCAGCAAATTACAAGCTTATCTCCGGGATTCTCTATAGAAAGACTTTCCTCTCGCCAATGGCAAGGTGTGTGTCTGAAGAAGAAGTTCCCACGGTACTCCAAGAAATTCACTCTGGAGAGTGTGGCAGCCATTCAGGGGCTAGAACTTTAGAGAAAAGAATATTGCGACAAGGGTATTTTTGGCCCACGATGAGAAAAGATTCTGAATTATACGCGAAGAAATGCGCCCAATGTCAAAAGTTTGCTCCTCTTCAACTCCAACCCTCGCAGCAGCTTTTGTCAATCTCCACACCTTGGCCTTTCACAGTGTGGGGAATGGATCTCCTCGAGCCATTTCCCATGGCAAGTGGACAGCGACGCTTTATCTTGGTTATGATCGATTACTTTAGCAAGTGGATCGAAGCAATGACGCTAGCAAAAACAACAACACAGGTGATAAAAAAAATTTTATGGTGGGAGATAATATGCAGGCACGGCATCCCAATGGCAATAATTACGGATAATGGGCCCCAGTTCAACAATGAAGAGATGAAGAACTTTTGTAAGCAAGTCGGCATAGAACTGAGATTCTCATCAGTTCACCATCCCAGGAGTAATGGCCAAGTGGAAGCTGCAAATAAACAGATACATAATTTGCTGAAAAAGAAGGTGCATAATCTGAGAGGAAACTGGGCAGAGGAACTTCCTTCAGTTCTATGGACCCTCAGAACAACTCCATCCACAGCTACTTTGGAAACTCCTTTCAAATTGTCTCATGGTTCGGAAGCTCTCATCCCAGTAGAATTTGAGGTTCCAACTCCCAGGGTATTATTGGCCAGACAAAGCTGGGAGGATTGGCTTAAAATTAACGATGAGAATATGAAACTTAGCCTGGACCAAATTGAAGAATTGCGGGATGAAGCCATCATCAGGCAAGAGGAAGTCAAACGAAGAATGGCAAGATATTTTGACAAAAATGTCAGGGTTAAGCATTTCTCGGTGGGTGATCTCATCCTTAAAAAGGTGGATGCAGCCGCAAGAACTGGTTCCGTGGGCAAGCTAAACCCAAACTGGAGTGGACCATTTATCATTAAGAAAGTTCTGAGAAATGAGGCATACCAACTACACACCTGCGACGGAGAAGATATACCCCATACTTGGAACGGCAATGATCTGAAATGTTTTTATGCTTAAGCAAAACACTTGTCATCTGTTGATTATTTTGGCAATTATATTCATGAAGAATTTCTGGCTAAATGATCTTTTCTATATGGCGCAATCTTTTTCCTTTGTCTGAAACTCAAAACGAAAACCACCAGACCAAGAGACATCGCCAAGTCCAGCTTGGACCCCCCCAAGAATTGTTGTCATTAGCATAACACCACGATGACCACGTGTTGCGGGGAGATTTCGCACCGTGTAGTGGGAGCTTGCAGATTCTTGCGCGTTGGGCTACTGGATTTTGGATCCCGGCTAGTACCTGACTCCACCACTGCATTTTTGGAGGGGCAGGGTGGTTGATAGCTCTACTAAGCTTCGTAGGGATAGCGTACACATTGATGATCTCTTTGAGGAAAGCAATGTCACCTGGCACCTGCCCATAGATCATCAATGCTCGTACCTTCGAACACTCTTTGGTACTCTCAAGCGGTGCCTGCAGGGAGCTCACGACCCAATTGATCCATTGAGGAAAGCAATGCATCCCGCATGCACCTGCCTAATTGATCAAATCGGTCTAAATCCCAGGCAAGAGAGCGGTGTGTTCCCTTTTTGTCAGAATAAAATTAATATTTTCAACCTCCACCAGCTTCTCCAGGAAAGCAATGCCGATCCGGCGGCACCTATCTGCTTAATTATGAATTACAGGTCATTGCTTATTGATGAAGTGCGGACTCCGTTTATTCTACCCGCTCAGTCCGCCATCCCTTTGTTGGTTCTGTAATTTATAACCCTGTGGAGAAAGCAATGCCGATCCGGCAGCACCTATCCGCTTAATTATGAATTACAGGTCATTTCTTATTGATGAAGTGCGGACTCCGTTTATTCTACCCGCTCAGTCCGCCATCCCTTTGTTGGTTCTGTAATTTATAACCCTGTGGGGTGTTGCGCGCTAGGGTTCGAAGAAAATAAACGCAACCGAACTAGCAACCCGATGAGGCAAGTATACCTATCGAATTGTAGCAAGGGGACACAAGTGTCGTATTGAAATCCGGGAACTGTTGGCTAAGCTTACTCACACGAACGCTATTATCTTATCGACGGAAAAACTAGGGTTTTAGAAAATCTAAGCGCAATGGAGAAATGAAAGCAAACTAGAAAGAGAACTACCGCAATTAAGTTACGCTATTAAGAAAAGAACTATGCTAGAAAGGAAACTACTGCAGTTAATTAAAGAGCACAAGATAGGAGATTACTACTAAAGGAAGAAAATATGAAATGGAATTGCACCCGATCGAGATTCACCTCGGCAACACACGATTAAGAAAATGCGATAAAAATCAAAACTTAATAGGATAAGGGTCCTTGACCGTGGAGGTTCCTAAAGCTTGAACACGCTTCTCTCGAAGTCGTGCCCAACTGAGTTTAGGAAGGTCCGACTGACTCTCTTCTAAATCGGAGGCCTAAAACTCGCTTTACGCGGTGAACCCCACTATTGGATTTTACTCCAATCCGGGAGATTTGGACGTCTGCCTCTCTCGAGGGGTGCGTACAACTCCCTTTACTCTTGAATGCTCACTTCATTCTTTCGGCCTCTCGGCTAGCCCAGAATGAAATCAAAGGCGGGGAGTATATATCGAAAATATACCCCCAACCCGTGATTAATCAAGAGTAATTCAAGGCCCTAACCTAAAAAGAAAAGATTGGTTAAAACATCATAACATAATCGCTCTAACCTCGGATCATCAAGATCGAGTACAAGGAGGATTAGTTAATCATAATGGAGTGGAGGGGGGGAGATGAGTAGAAAAACATAAGAAGAACACAAGCTAAGGGAAGAACAATTTTATTAATGAAAAAAGCAAGTTACACTAATGAAAATAAAATTACAAGTGCATGAAAATTAAACCCTATTCTAGCCCTACATTAAGCACTAAGCAAGAAGAAAATTACATTAAAAGCTAGCACAAACTAAGATTAAACTAGGTTTAACCAAAAAGTACAAAGAGAGGGGGAGAGAGAGAGAGAGAAAGCATGAAAAAGGATCAAGAAACAAAGGGGCAGCACCTCCCCCACTCAACCAAAGCTTGCTGAAATGGGGAGGAGGGGGCTCAATTTATAGATTTTTTCTCGGGTTGGTCACGCCCTCTGACACGCCCCAGGGGGGGCGTGTCAGGGGGCGTGACAGGTACGGATTTGACCTCGGGCTCTGGATTCTAGCGGGAGGGATGATTGCTTTGGTACGTCGGTGGTCACGCCCTAGGTCACGCCCGTGACAGGGGGGCGTGACAGGCATGTCATGTCCAAATCATTGGTCGGAAATCCGTCAGTCGCCGAAAAAGGAAGGTGTCACGCCCATGTCACGGGCGTGACATGGGGCGTGACAGTACTATTTGCGTGCTGAGGCGGGAGGGAAGTTAATGCGGCGGCAGCTTTGCGGCAGAGGGCGACACGCCCCTGGTCACGCCTAGTGACACGCCCAGGGAGGGCGTGACAGGGGGCGTGACAGCAGTTTTTGACCGTTTTCTGTCCCTTCTAGCAGGTGTCCTCGGGATCGGGTGACACGCCCTAGGTCACGCCCAGGGAGGGCATGACATGGGGGCGTGACAGGCCATTTTGGCAATTTTTCTGAAAACCTGCAAAAAGACAGGAAAAAGTTAGTGGCAATAAAATTTACATAAAAAGGATAAAAATAAACTAATAATAGACATAATTTGTATAATATAAAATATAAAATACGATAATAGTTTAGGCTACAAAACGTATTATCATGGGGAAAGCAATACGAACTCCAGTTTCTCTAGTTCGCCCAGTCCGCAGGATTCGTTTAATTTATATTAATTATTTTAGAAAGATTCAATTATAAATATCTGCGGACGAATACCCTAGTCCGCCTAGTTCGCTTGTTCTCGTTATTTAAGTCAGCAGATTACGGTTTTTCTTGGTTCTGTTTTGCAAAGTGCGGACTGCTAACCAAACTCGTCCAAGTCCGCATCATTCGTCCTTTTCCCAAGGAATACATTCTGTTCATATTATAACAAGATTGTGGTTATGAAATTTCAGCTAGAGTTTAAACGTGCAGTAAAGCTATAGGAAAGATATAAGTGCGATCTCTAAAGCATCAGCGAGAAACAAGCAAAAAATCTCAGAAGATATCAAAAATATCCTTTTTTATATATTCATTCAAAATTACATGTCCTGGTGGACTCGCATAGAGTCCGCCCCCTTACATTAAAGAAAACTAAGAAATTACAATATATATTCCTATTCTGTCCTCTGCTTCTTGTCCGCAGGCTTCTCCGGGCTCGACCCATCCACATCCACTATAGGCGAGTAGCCTCCTGAGTCACTGCTGCTGCTGTCATCAGAGTGAGAAGCGGCTGAGGGTTCTGTTCGCGAGCTGCTCTCACCAGAGCTGGAGTTAGCGGACTGATCTGACTGACCTCCTTGCTGCTGACTTGAGGCCACGTCTTCAGCAGCTTCCTCGTCAGTGGACTCCTCCTCGTCATCCTCGGCAACCGATTTCCCCTTATCAGCTTGCTCGAACTCGGCAACCTTATCCTTTAGCTCCGGGAAAAGCTTCAGGAAAGGAATAGAGTCTACCCCAGCCTTCGCGTACCCATCGCTGATAACGCGCTCGAGCGCGACCTCGACGCTTTCCCTCACAAAAGGAAACATGGCCTTTTGAAAGTCTGGGTTGGTCACCTCATATGCGGTCTGCAAAAGAAATCAAAACATCAGTCCACGAAAGATAAGCAAGATTAATGGCGATTAACTAAGCACTTACGGCCTTGTCTTCATTTTATTGATTAACTTTTACACCAAGTCGCTTATTCCTTTCTTTCAGTGAATGGCTTTCCTTCTTATGTCGCGCATTGTCCCTAAGCAGCTCGCGTGTAAGCCTGCCTAAGAAGTGGTTGGTGACGGCAGAGTTCGCACTGGCCTGCGCAGCGAGAAGGGGGAGGTCATCAGGTGCCACACCTTGCAGATCGCGAAGGTTTTGCTTCCCGTACAAGGCGGACAGGGCGACGTGGGCATGGAGAGATGGGCGCGGGCTCCTCCCGGAGGGAAGAGCCGTTGAGAGGCGGACATACTTTTTCTTCTCATGCCAGTGGATCATGGGGTTGCCCCTCAGATCCTTTTGTTTCTCGCCGAAGCCCGCAATGTCGAAGCTGCCATCGGAAGAGTAACCCGCGGCAGGGTCTCCATCTTCCCTCCTCTTTCTTGCGATTTCTTTTCTCCTTTCCCCTTGAGTAGGAGTCTGCCCGGCAGGCGCAATGGGCAGACTTGCGGGCACCGCCAAGGTCGCTGCAAGAGAGAAAGTTAGCTAAAATTCCCAGGCTGTTGCGGATACAAACGAAGGTCGCAAGACTTACTCTCTTGGCGGCTAATAGTATCCAGCCCAGGCAGCAGCGGGATGTAATAGTCGACATCCAGCCTCGCTCCATCAAGGAACTTGACGATGGCGGCCTCGGCATCGTTCAGCCGCACGCTCTTGAAGTCAGCATCTACGCGCAGCTGCGGACTGGTATGAAGGAACCCCAGGTTGCCTTCAAGAATAAGATACCTAGAGGTCCAGTTGTGGATCTTGTTCGGCAAGCCCACAACTTTCATTCCCCTGCAGTAGAAGTAGATGATGCCTTTGTACTCGCGGTCTCCCGTCGGAGTGATGGAGCGAACAGAGAAAATTTTCCTGAAAATCTTCAAGGAAAATTCAACCCTCTCAGCTCGCAGGTAAGCAATGAAACTGCAGATGACAACCATACTATTCGGGGCAAGCTGGCCCGGAACTACCCCATAATGCTCAAAGATCTCTGCGACCTCCCAGAGCAGGGGGAATTTGAACCCGCAGTCAAAATGATCTATTGGAACTGCGAGCTGGGTAGCGGTTGAAAAGTTTAGTCGTTCGTGGTGTTCGGGGAGCCGTGCGAGTACGGGCGAGCCCGCCATATGAACTTCCAAGAAAGCCTCCAGGTCGGCTTCGGTTAGCCTACTCCTTTTATGATCAGCAGCGTGGAAGGCGGCTGCGGCTTCAGTGCGTGCGGATACCATGTTTTCAGACCGCAAGTCTTCAGCTCCCACTGTTTTCTATACAAACAGAGAATGACGACCCTATTTATATAAAAACCGTCTGACATGACAGCCGTCAATCCACTCAGATCGGTAAGCCAGTCCGCCCAGCTCGCCTCTTCCCTGTTTTCCCTGCAATATCAGATATTTCTCAAGGCTTTGCGGATTCAAAGCCAGTCCGCCCAGCTCGCTTCTTCCCTGTTTTCCCTGTAATATCAGATATTTCTCAAGGCTTTGCGGATTCAAAGCCAGTCCGCCCAGCTCGCTTCTTCCCTGTTTTCCCTGCAATATCAGATATTTTTCAAGGCTTTGCGGATTCAAAGCCAGTCCGCCCAGCTCGCCTCTTCCCTGTTTTCCCTGCAATATCAGATATTTCTCAAGGCTTTGCGGATTCAAAGCCAGTCCGCCCAGCTCGCTTCTTCCCTGTTTTCCCTGCAAATAACTGCAAACTCACAGGAAAGCCGCAGAAACCACAGTTTTCCAATAAAACGCCAGCCCGCATAACTTACATTCCACAACGGGATTATCCGAAAAAATAATAGTATGCAACAAGCAGAGTAGCATCACAGCACAGATACAATCATACAACAAAGAGGTTCAGCAACAATATTATACAACAGCTTAAAAAATAATAGAAAACGAATGTTTAGGCCTTAGCGCCTTCCGCGGTCTCTCAGAGCAGGTCGCACCTCCTCCTCCATTCCAACATGAGCAGCCTGGTCACTTCCTCGCAAGATCTCACAGTAGAGCTGGGAAACCAGATGGTGCATATTATTGAAGGTGCGGTGCATATGAGCCATGTCTCTGACTACCCGCGGAAATGGAATCAATTGAACTGCCGGGGATAGATCTGCGACCACCGCGGGCTGTCCGCTTGCCGCAAGGGCCGATCCCTCCCCCACAGCAGGCTGAGACGTTTGCGACCTCACCCCAGCGGCTTCGCTTACTTGCTTTTTTCCCTCTCTCGCCAAAGCCAAATATTTATTCCTATAATGTCTGACATCTCCGCTCAGTCGATTTTTCTCCTTGTTCGCTCCTTCGAGTGCGGATGAAAGGCCGGCGACCTCGCTTTCCAGGATCTTTTCCCGCGCTTTGCTTTTCTTTAGTTCAGTTCGAAGCTCGCATAACTCTTCCTCATATTTCTTCGCTAACTGTGTGCTGTCTTCTTTAGCAGGCAACTCCTCCTGTGCGAGCTCATCAGTAGTCCGCGCCGCAGCCTCCGACACGTTTGGTGGCGTGGGCATGATCTCGCCGACCTCGACAGAATCAGGCGTGGACTTCTGAACTGCAACAAAGAAAATGAAATCGCCTCTATATCCAGGCCGCAATAGCCCCAAAAGAAAAAAGGAAAAAGGTTTTTATCCACTTTTGGTTATCTTCGCGGCGATCTGGCGACTATCAAGGATAGGTCGCCTCACGTGCTCCGGGTCAAAAGCCTCTAGGCGACGCCTCCATTCTCGGCGGACTAGTGCTCTTGTCTCGGCCAGCGATCTGCTCGAGGCGACTATGTCATCAGTTTCTGTAAGGATCTTGACTGGCCGCGACTTTCGTGGAGGGGATTTGTACAACCAAGAGCTCTGAAACCGCTTGGTCGCCGGCTGCAACTTACCAGATCACATCAGCTCGGCAGCAATCCGAAGATCCTCAGCCCACTTATCCATCACGAGCTTCTCCGAGGCCGCTTCAACCTTCGCCTTCATCATTGCGAGTTGCTTCTCGGTTTTCTTCCTCTCTACAGCTGGAAGAAAAGAAGAAGGGTCGGCAAGATTTTCTCCTCTAGATGCGATATCAGGCTGCAGCACCTCCAGTAGAGAGCGATTTATATTTGCAAGCTGATCATTATCTATAGAGTCGAGTATCTCAGTGGTTGATAAGCTGAGCGTGGAAGGGGGATCACCTTCTGCGAGCAGAGGATCGGGGGTGACGAGATCATCTCAGACTTCCTTTTCTCGCGGCTTATGCTGCAAGCTCGCAGCTCCAGTCCGCTTGGAGATATTTTTCTCTTTCCTAACTTTCAACTTCTTCTCTACCCGCTCGGCGGCATTACCATCTCTCTTCCTCTTTTTCTTCTCAGGAGTCTTCTCTAAATCGATGACGACCGGCTTTGGTTCGGGAACTAAGGTTGGAGCGACAACCAGCGCCAAGGAAGATACTGGCTCCACAACTTGCTTTTCGATGGAACTTTTGGCCGCGGTTTCAGCGGACTCCTTAGCTCGCTCCTCGGCAGCCTACTCTCCCCTTTCCACTATCGGCTCACCAGCAGGAAGCTTCTCCTCGATCCCCTGCTGCTGGACTTTTGGCGATGAAACTTCCTTATCCGTGTCTATCCGCAGCATAATTGTCCTGGAAGGAGAGCGATGCACCTCCATACTGGAAGAGTTCGCAGCATTCTGGTCAGACTCAGATGGCGGATTCGGCTTCTCATGCGGAGGATTCAGAGGAGGAACAGCCACAGTCTTTTCAATATCGCGGACTGGATCTGTTTGTTTCTGACTCGAGCTCTCTCCTGGATGGCGGACAGGCACATCTTTCCGGCGGCTGGTCTTTTTAGAGCGGGAGCTGGCCTTGGGCTTCTCAGTCGATGTAGCAAGGTTTCCAAAGTAACCCCCTAATCTCGCCATGCTGGACTGGAGAGTGGAGACCGCAAGTGGTGAGTAACGACCCATCGCGCAATCAATTCTGCCAAAAGACAGGGCTTCCGGCGATATTTATAGCACAGAAAGCATTTATTATAGTTGCGGACTCGGCGGTTAAGGAAACATTTTCGGAGCTTTCCAAAACTCAAAAATGTGCGGGGATTATGTTAACCCCAGAATCCGCAACATAACTAGCTCGGCATCTCGCTCCTCCTTTGCCGGACTTGAAAAGCTCAGGTCGCCCAGGTCGCCAATGGTCGAGCCCAGGTAAAGCCTGGATCGTCAAGTTCAACTTTGCTATATAGTCAAAACCCGTTCGGCGATAGTCGACCTCGTATCGGCGAGCTCCAGGTCAGGTCGCCCGGGTCGCCCAGGTCGCTCATGTCGCAATTAGCCTGGCAGGTGTGCACTCAACGCAATCAGGGAGAGTGGTGCACTCGAAAGGAGGGACTGGACCCTAGAGATCCACTAGGTAAAGGCTGCGGACTCACATCTCGGACATTCGCCGGTCTCGTGCGGACTGCTCGTTCTTCCTCTTTTGATTCCCATCACCGCTGCCCGGCACTTTTGTATCTCGGGCAGCCGGTTATTTTAGCCCTGCCCGTTCGGGCAGGCCCCCAGCCTATAAATAAGGGAGAGTGGTGCACTCGAAAGGAGGGACTGGACCCCAGAGATCCACTGGGTAAAGGCTGCGGACTCACATCTCGGACATTCGCGGTCTCAAATCTACGCTGCCCCCCATTTTTACCCCGGTCCATTAGTAAGCGGTCGCTTGCAGTCCCTTTCTCTTTTATTCCTTTCTTGCAGGAACTTGAGGGCGCATTTTCTGCATCAACAACCAGGGTGGTAGAAAAGTGGATTTACCAAGTTGGGGAACCACTATAAAATTCTTGTGTTGTCTCATTATGATCATTTTCTGTTTGTTCTTGTTGTGGGTGTGATACATAGATTAGCTTAGCTGGTTTTTCTTCTCTTTATATATTATTGGTATCACATACTTTAACTCTGATATAAAAGTTAAAAACAGCAAATATTTTAATTCTCTATTCACCCTCCCCCCCCCCCCCCACCCTCTAGAGTAAGTCAGATCTAACCCCACCTTTCAATTGGTATCAGAGGTTGTGTTTCTTTGGTTTTACAAGTTAACACTCTAACCAAGATCCTTGTTAGATAGATTTCCTCTTTCATAGCTTTTCTGTTATCACAATGGCACGGAACAAAGACTATGCAAGCACCAGACCTCCAGTGTGCAACTTAAATAAGTTTGCCATCTGGAAGGAAAGAATCAAGCTTTACATGATTTCTATTGATGAAGAAATTTTTAATTCTATTTTGACAAGACCCCCTCAACCTATAATAGAGACTGCATCCACATCAACATCAAGCACTAATGCAGTTCCACCACCTTAGTGGACTGATGCCCAGAAGAAAGCCAAGATAGCTGATGCAAAAGCTATGAATATACTGGCTCAAACCATGTCTGATGATATCTTCCAAAAGGTGGTTGAATGCACTTCAGCAAAAGAAATCTTGGTCTCTCTAAACCAGATGGTGGCAGGTTCAGCTGATGAGAGAAAGGATTGAAGATCCAACCTCATCTCACAGTGTGAGAACTACAAAAAGGAAGAATCTGAATTAGTGGCTGATAGGTATAACAGACTAAGTGTTATGATTAGTGAGCTAAATACCATGGATAAAGACATCTCATTGACTGAGATAAATGACAAAATTCTAATTTGCTTCCCCAGCACTTGGGATTCTAGGATCTGGCCTATAATGGAAGCTAGAAGTTTGAATGCGATTTCCAAAGAATTTCTCCTTGGCAAGCTCAAGTCTTATAAGCAATTGATAAAGTCCAGAGAGGCTGCAGAACAGAAGACTCCTTCATCAGGGAGAAAGGAGCAAAGTATATCATTCAAAGCTAATGAAGAATAAGAACCCCCAATAGTCAATGAAGAATTCCTAAGTCTCTTAGCCAAGAGATTTTACAAAATGGGCAAGAGGCACTTCAAAAGAAAGTCATCAAGGAAAGATGACAAACCCAGGTATGACAAAACACCAACTAAAGAAGTGGTTTTTTTTGGCTGCAGGAAGATTTGACACTTCATCTCTTAGTGTCCAGAGAATCAGAAAAAGGATAGAACAAGAGAAAAGGAGACCAGGAAACAGCATTACAACAAGCTCTCCTCTAGCAAGCATAAAAGAAAGGAGAAAGGTTTTGTTGCTGAAATCTGGAGTGACACTGAAGAAGAATCTTCATCTTTCGGCTCCAATGAAGATGAAGAAGAAGCAAAGGCTAAAGAGATATACTTGATGGCCATTGATGCATCAAGCACCCATTCTGAAGCTGACCAATCAGACACTAAAGAACATGTATCTGAAGAGGATTATGTATTATTTTCTTTTGACTTTGATTCAAAATAATTGAAAACTGAATTCAAGTTCTTATGTTTTGATTTAATAAATTCTGAAGAAGAAATTAAGCAACTTAGAGAGAAAGTAAATGAATAAGAAAACTTGTTGTAAGAAAATAATAAATTAAAGGATGAAATCACCTTAGCTAATGAACAAATTATTAAATTAAAGACTAAATTATCTGAGGCTAGGAAACTTGAAGAATCCCTGAATGGGAGAAGAATCAAGTTGATGAACATCACAAGCACATTGAATGCCAGACTTAATGACAAGCTGGGATTAGGTGCTTCATCAAGCCAACCCCCACATATTCAGAAAAATATTTTATCAACTCCCATAAAATTTGTTTCTGAAAAATGTAAGGAGAAAATAGAAAATAACATTATTATTCAAACAGAGCTTAAACAAAAGAATAAGAAAAAGAAAAAGAGTAAGAAAAATAATAACTAGAACAATGTTCAGCAGATTTCGTCGAACTCTGATCAATGAAATATTTCCAGTTCGTCGAACTCAAGTCGACGAACTTCGATCTCAAACTTTTACTATAACTATTCTCTGAATTGCGATCGACGAAACCAGTATGGTTCGTCAACCAAAGATCGACGAAATTGGTGCCCAAAAATTGAATACCTTTATTCTCTGAGTGGAGTTTGACGAACTCATCCCCGTTTGTTGACCTCAGACCTAAAAACGTACCAGAATTTGTCGACCCTAGTTTATAATAATAGAAATTTTAATTCCAACAGGATTTCTAATTAACCTAGACAAAACATTAATCCCTTTAACCAATGGATAATTCCACCTAGAAGATATCATCCTTTAGGTTACAAAAGTCAACCTGAATATTAATATATTTCCAGCTTTAGTTATGTAAATCAATAAGGACCCAAGGTAACCTGGGTCAAGAATATCTAATCTGTTCCTGTGCAGGTGAAAGACTATCCTACCACAGAGGAATAGTGGTATCTGGATAGTGGTTGTTCAAAACATATGACTCGTAGCAAGGACAATCTATCCAACTACAAGTCCAAGCTAGGTCCTAAAGTTGTTTTTGGTGACTCCAACTGTGGCCAGACTAAAGGCTATGGAGCTGTAAAGATTGGAGTCATCACATTCAAGAAAGTAACTTATATAAGTGGATTAAAGCACAACCTGATTTCCATTAGTCAACTCTGCGATAAAGGGTTTCAAGTATCTTTTGATAAATCCTCTTACATTATTTCTTTTGTTTATTACAAGATTGTTTTAACTGGATCTAGAGTAGGAAATATTTACATAGTAAATTTTAAGTCTGCTAGGTCTAAAATATGTCCGTTCAACCAAATTAATAACAATAATGTACTTTGGCATAACAGATTAGGTCATGTTAACATAAAATACATTGCTAAGCTATTTAGGGACAACCTTGTTAGAGGATTGCCTTCTGGTCCATATAAGAAGGAAGGCCTCTGCAGGACTTATCAATTAGGCAAACAAACTAAAAATAGTTTCAAAGCCATTAATAAAAGTGATTCACCTAGGATTTTGTATTTGATCCACATGGATCTTTTTGGACCCATTGATGTACAAAGCCTAGGAGAGAAATCTTATACCTTAGTGATTGTAAATGACTTCTCAAGATTCACTTGGGTGTTCTTCTTGGGGAACAAGCCCGATAACTTCAAGGTTCTTATATATTTTCTTAAGAGCATAAGGATTGAGTACTCTACTCCAGTTGCATTGATCAGAAGTGATCATGGTACTGAGTTTGAGTCTCTTCCCATGTAAAGATTCTGTGAGGAGGAAGGTATCAGATATTGTTTCTCTGCTCCTAGAACTCCTCAACAAAATGGGGGTAGCTGAAAGGAAAAACAGAACACTAATTGAAGTTGTAGGCACATTGCTTGAAGATGCTTACTTGCCACTATCCTTTTAGGCAGAGGTTGTAAGCACATCAAACTTTGTCTTGAACAAGAGTTTGGTACATAAGCTTAAGGGCAAAACTCCCTATGAATTACTTAAAGGGAAGAAACATAAAGTTGATTTCTTTTAAATTTTTGGTTGTATTTGTTACATTCATAATAATGACAAGAAATGTATTAGAATGTTTGAAGCCAAGGCTGCAATGAGAATTTTTCTAGGATATTCCCAAGTTAGCAAGGCATATAGGGTTTATAATCAATCTACAATGAAAATAGAAGAGTTTGTACACATTTCCTTTGATGACACTAACATGTTTTACAAGGAGAAAAACTCTTCTACCAGTGAATCTTTGCAGGTACCATATCTGTGTGAGCAATTGAATGAGTTGAACCTCACCAATTAGGCTAATGCCCATACCTCTCCACAAAACTCTGAAAACAGTGAAGATGATTTCATTGAAACAGTTTTAAACCAACAACAACCCACTTAATTCCACAAGAAGAATTAACTCCCCAGGCTGTTGCTGAACCAACTCCACCAACTGATCTTGTAATACTTAGAGATCATCCTGTATCTCAAGTAATAGGAGACATATCAGTAGGTGTGCAGACAAGGCATCAACTTAACCAAGACTTGATTCATGCTTGCTTCATATCTCAAATTGAGCCCCAATCTATAAAAGATGCAGAGCAAGATCCACTCTTGATTATGTCAATGCAAGAGGAGCTCAACCAATTTGAGAGATATAGAGTTTGGGACTTAGTTCAAAGAGGCAAAGACTACCCCTTCATTGGAACTATGTGGGTATTTAGAAATAAACTTGATGCCCAGGTCATTATCATAAGGAACAAGACATGGCTAGTGGCTCAAGGCTATAAGCAAGAGGAAGGCATTGACTATGATCAGAAATTTTGCCCTAATGCAAGGCTTGAGGGTATAAGAATCTTCCTTGCATATGCTGCCTACAAAAAGTTCAAGGTCTACCAAATGGATGTTAAGAGTGCATTTTTGAATGGAGAACTCAAAGAACAAGTATATGTGGAGCAACCACCAAGTTTTATCTCTCCAACTAATCCCTCTTATGTTTTTAATTTGCATATGGCTCTCTTTGGTCTAAAGTAAGCTCCAAGAGCTTGGTATGAAACCTTAGCCAGCTTTCTTCTAGAACATCAATTTTCTAGAGGTATTGTAGATATGACCTTATTTATTAAGTATCATAAAGATAAAATCTTATTAGTACAAATTTATGTAGATGTTATTATCTTTGGCTCTACTGATTCCAAACTATGCAAAAGTTTTTCTGACTTAATGCATTCCAAGTTTGAAATGAGTAGCATGGGCGAACTCTCTTATTTCCTTGGCCTAAAAGTGAAGCAATTGCCTGATGGCATCTTCATATCCCAATCCAAATATGCTAAGGAGCTAATCAAAAGATTTGGGATGTCAGATGCCTCAGTAAAGAAAACACCCATGGTTACCAATGCTGTGGTTGACTCTGATGAACATGGGAACCTATTGATCAGAAATTATATAGGGGCATTGTTGGGTCCCTATTTTATCTCACAACAAGTAGGCCAGACATAATGTTTGCTACATGCCTTTGTGTCAGGTTCCAAGTGAACTCTAAAGAATCTCATCTTATTTTCCTTAAAAGAATTTTAAGATATATAAAGGGTTGCCCAAATCTAGGACTCTGATTTCCAACTGAGTCAGAATTTGAGTTGATTGGATACTAAGATGCTGACTTTGCTTGATGCAGAGTGGACAGGAAGAGCACATCAGGAATATGCAAGTTCCTTGGTGCTAGACTTGTCTCTTGGTTTTGCAAAAAGCAAACATCTGTGTCTACTTAAACTTCTGAAGCTGAATATATAGTAGCTGGGAGTTGCTGTTCACAGATGTTGTGGATTCAAAACCAACTTCTGGATTAGGGTATCAACTTAAATATTTCGACCTTACTCTATGATAATATAAGTGCAATTTCTATTGCCAAGAATCCAATGCATCATAGTAGAACAAAGCATATAGAAATAAGACATCATTTCATTAGAGATTGTAGACAAAAACAAAATTATCCTTGTTTACATCTACACTGATTTGCAAAGAGCAGACATCTTCACCAAACCCTTGGATGAGAGGAACCATCTGTTCTTTTTGAATCAGCTTGGTATGATCAATGGACAAGCATTAATTTGATTTCTATCTGTGGTCGAAAAATTTGCCACAGTTCGTCGAACGGAGATCGTCGAACTGAGAAAAGTTCTTAAGATAATTCGTTGACCAGAGATCGACGAACTCTCTGTGTCAGTCATTCTCGTCGATCAGAGATCGACGATCTGGCATCAAAAAATTTTCATCGACTTGAGAACGATGTAAAGTTTCCCTTCTTCAGACTGAGATCGACGAACTCTTTTGTCAATAAAATATTTCGTCGACCTCAGATCGAAGAATTTTTCTTTTTCGCAGGACAGAGTTTGTCATTTCATATTCAGATAAACCTTATATCTAGGTTTTCTTCGAGCTCCATCCCATGCTTTCTATTCCCCTTGCACTTGATCTCTTTATTTCTCTTTTGCAGGCTATTTCATAAAGCAATGGCGATTCCAGCAAGCTCTCACTCCGGCATGAAGTATGACACTAGTTTCGACATCGATTTCAATTCCTTTGGTCACACATATAAAATATTCACGGAGATTCTTCAGTTGTTTTAAGATCAAAAATTGAAGCAATTTATGACTACAAGGATCAAGTTGCCAGCCGCCGAGATCAAGGAATGGTTCTACACATAAAATTCTTCTGATACAGAGATGATAGGATCAATTTCTAGAACACAGGTTTCTCTCTATGCTGTTGTGCTTTCTTATATATTGAATTTGACAATGGGGTAGATGATCTTGAAATGGATAGTTCTGATTTTGATGAGATACTGATAAGAATGGGTCACTCCGAGGGAAATCCTAATAAGTTGTTGAAGAAGAACTCGTCTGTTGAATATAAGTTCTTGTTTGATGTAGAAAGAAAGGTCCTACTGGGCAAGCACACTGCCCATGACTACATCACATGGCACCAGTTTTTGGTGATGAGTGCCTTGGTTGATAAGAAAAAGATTAACTGGGGACAGGTTCTGTTTGACATGATTAGGAAAAAAAATTCTAAGAAGGAAGTTTGTTTTGCAAGTGTATTGGGAATTTTTCTACAGGTCGGGGCTAATGACTTACTGGTCTCCCCGACAGTATTCATTAATGCCTCTAAGAAGTTGACATCTGCCCTCTTTAGCAGATGGGAATGGATAATTTCCAAGCAATCCAAGGCTTCCTCCTCTTCCCCAAAACCTTCTGAGAGTACATGGGCTGCTAAAGCCACTCCCCATCCTGCTGAAGATGTTTCCAATCCACCTCCACCTCCAGCTCAACAACCAATACCTTCTCAACTTCACATACCTTCAATAACCCTCCAACATACTTCCACATCTCAAGACCATACACCAACATCTCCTGCTTCCCCAATCCATCTTTCTTCACTAGTTCATACTCCGGTCCATTATCCTTCACCAAATCAATCCCCTGAACATCAACCATCACTAATTCAATCTCCAGTGCATGCTACTAAACCAGAGCATGTCACTTCTCCTCTATCTCCTCTTACTCCACATCTTACTGAGATCCCCCTTCACAACATATCTTCCTTACCATCATTTGAACTGATGTCATCCCCCTCCATACTCCATCACTTCAAGATGAGCCAATGCCATATTCTTCACCCTTTCATCTATCATCATCCTCCATTAACCCATCTGTATCCACTCAAACCCCTCCCGAGTTAATGGACATAGATTCCCCCTCCATTTCCTCTATTTTGTAAACCATCAGTCCTCTTCTAAAAAAACTCCTAGAAGAGGCTATTTCACCTCTTGCTACCTCCATTTCATCTCTTGCTACCCTACTTTCTGCCTCCTCTGTCCCTTCTTCTTCAACAAGGGTTTGGTTCCAGGACTTACTAAAACAAGGCAGGGGAAGATACTCGATGAAGAAGCATCTCCAGCAGCAGTAGAAATAGTTTCAGTTGCAGCAGAAATAGTTTTGCAGTTAGTTTAATTCACAGCATCAGGGTACATATGATTTCAGAGGCTGAAATAATTGATGTAGATATGCTTATTGCAGATATTGTAACTGCTGGTGATTGTTACATCAATCCCATAGTGAACATCCTTAGATTATTACACTCTTTCAATACAATTTATCTGAATTCTTTTCTTCCAACAGTAAAGCCATCCTTGGCTATAGTATGCTACACTCCTCCCGTTAGTCCTGATGTTGTTAATCAACTGAAGGCAAGTTTTGCTGTTAACATGGTTGTGGAACCCTCAGGCCCAACCTATTCTATTGATGATTGCCCATTTCCCAATCTAGATGATTTGATTGCTCTAGATGTAGCTCAAGAGCTTGCACTGATTAAGAATAATCCTGAGCTAAATGATTTCCTGTCTGCTGATAAAGATATAAAAGATTGTCAGATGATCACAGAGAATGTTGCTCCACCTGCAGTTGCTCTACCTCAAGCTCTTCCTCAGGCTCAAAGACAAATTTCAAAGGAAACTTTAAAAGAGATAGATGCATAATATAATAACCCTCAAAGTTCTTCTGATGAGGACATAGATGATGATTCTGATGGATCTGATGATCCTAAGTCTAAGAAGAAAGTTGCAAAGAAGAGAAAGATTGTTCCAAAGGCTACTCCATAGCCTAATCCTATTAATGACACTCCTTATTATATCTTGCAAAAGATAACTCCATACCCAGGGATGCCTCAGTGGATGTAGCTATCCAAGAATGAGCAGAAAGAAAGGAAGAAGAGGAGAAGGTATAGGTCTCCTCCTAAGCAATTTAGGAAAGACCCTCCTCCTCCTCCTCCATCTTCAGGTGCCTCTGATAATGTTTCTCAAATATCGAGTCAAGTGACCAATACATATCAAAGACATTCAAGGAATGGGAGTCAGAGGCAATCTTCTCAAAGTCATCCTCCTCCAACTTCAATCAAGGGAGCTCCTACAGACTCTATTGAAGAATCAAAGCAGGACACAAGTCAAAACTTGCCAGAATCTCCTCCAATCCCCTTTGTAGATCCAGAACAGGAGACTTCAGCTAAAATGGCCAGATTTCATGAGCTGATAGGACTTTCACAAATTAACAAAGTGAAAGCTGAAGGAAAGGATCCTTCACAATTCTCTACCATGTCTTCATTCAGAAAAGAAGAACTTAAAAGGTATGTAAAGGCAAATAAATTCTTTAATGTTGATGACTATATGAAACTGCATCTAGAAGTTGTAGTGCCTAGAGCAACTTCTCTCAACATCATTGGTACATCTGACATGACAATGTCTAAGAAAGAAGCTGTTGATCCAAACAAAAAAATCATTTTCAAGCAGCCTTCTGAGAAGCCAGAGAAAGGAAATCCTAAGCGGAAACAGTGATTTTGTTTGTGTTTTGTTCTTACTTTTGAACTCTATTGTGTCTAATCATGAAGCACCTCATGTAAATATCTGCTGAATGTTTTATGTCTATCAGATATTTGTTTTCATGCTTTATGATTGTTTCTTTTATTTTGCTTTAGTGACCTCACCAAAATAGGGGGAGATTGTTGGATCCCTAGTTGGATTTGGCCTAGGTTCACTAAATTAGGTTGAGTCTGACCCACCTTGTATTGCCAGGGTCAATTCTATGAATCCTAGAGTTTAGTCTAAGTAATTAGGTTCAAACTTCTTGGACCAGTCAGCATAGGACCTTAGAAGACTCAGACTTTGAAGATTCAGAACAGATTGTTCAGTTCGAAGTTCTTCGAACTCAGCTAAACGATCGTCGATCTCAGATCGACGAACTCCGACTTATTTCTCTGAGCTGAGCTCGGCGATATTTGAGCTCAGGTCGACGATCGATTCTTTCAGAAAGATTCTCAGCTCGACGAACTGAGAGTGCAGATTTGGCAAGTCATTCTCAGTACGCAGTTCGCAGAGCTCAGGTCGACGAATTGGAATTCTCAGGTCAACGATCTTGGAACTAAGGTTGATGAATTCTGTTTAGAGGTCGACAATTTCTATCCCACTCCAGAATGAGAAGTTTTCTTCCTTCTGTTCCTTAATTTCTATATTATTAAGCAGTAATATTCCTGAGTAATTAATGCTCATATTCCATTAAATATAGCCATTATTGGCAGCATTAATTATGGTATTCATTAGGGTAATTACTTGCTTATTTTATTACGGATAGTTGGGGAAACTCATTTAAGTCTATATTCTATCCGTTCGTATTCTCTAGATCAGCCAGCAATTAATGCCAGAATTAAAAATTCAAAGGAGAAATGGACTGCAGAATATAAAAGAGTTTTTCTCTTTTTAGTCGAGTGCCCATCAGCCCCAAGAGACAAAAACTGAGAAAGAAATCAAATAGAGAACTTACAGCACAAGAAAATACAGAGACAAAGACTGATTATTCTGAACTCTCTCACAATGCAATCTACTTTCATCCTTGTCAATCCTAAAATCTGAAGAAGAACATTCATCACAAATCAAGAGTCTTCTTCATCTTAAGAGCCTAGAATCTTCAGAGACATTCTTTCAATATCTATCTACTGGATTCCTGGTTATTGACAAAACAAGGCTGAAGACCTACACCGTGAAGCAAACCTCCAGTCTTGCTGAACCATTCAACTTCTCAGGGGGAGCTTTGTCAACATCAAAGATCAACTAGTCTTCTCTGTTGATTAGAGAAAGAGAAGACACCCTCACCTCCTCTCATCTCCTATAAAAGGATTTTAACTCCCTTCAAAAGTTAACCACTTGGTTGTCAAGTCTCCTAATCAAAAGACTTGGGTTGGTTTTTGGGCACCTGATCAAAAGCCTAAAGGGTTGCAAGATCACCCTTCAAATAGATATTGTGGTGGCAGTCACCTAATCAAAACCTGCTAGTGGATTCCTACCAGGGTGGTAGAAGAATGGATTTACCCAATTGTGGAACCACTATAAAATTCTTGTGTTGTCTGGTTGTGCTCATTTTCTGTTTGTTCTTGTTGTGGGTGTGATACATAGATTAGCTTAGCCTGTTTTTCTTCTCTTTATATATTATTAGTGTCACTTACTTTCACTTTGATAAAAAAGTTAAAAATAGCAAAAATTTTATTACGGCTGTGAAAATGAAAACTCTTTTGTTTTCTATACCGACCCGCTCCACAGACCGGTTGGCTCTCTCCTTTCCCTCCAAGAAAAGTCTTCGAGCCGGCTCTTCACCTCCTTACAAGAAAGGGTCTTAGAGCCCCGCTAGACCCTTCAATCTTAAAGTCGCTATCCCCAGGAAGATTTATGGAGGAATCCTGCCCGAATTCTGACCACCCTTACCAGTTGATTTTCCTCTCCTCACGGTTTAAAGACAAAGGAAATATAACTAGAGTAAAAGTGTAAATATACTAAAGGATGAAGTTCTCCCTCTTGATGACTTATCCGTTGAGCGATTTATGGCTGGTGGTTGACATCTTCGTTTGCATGCCATCGGTCGATTCTTCATAGTCAATGTAGATCTTGGATCGGCAGAGTTTTTCGTTCAGTAACGGGAGGGAGACAACTTTCTTCTTCTACGACGGAGACTTTTGGAATGATGCACAAGAAGGCGGTTAAACCCTAGAACTCACGTACTCACGTCGTTCTTCACTCCTTCAATAAGTATCCTTCAAAAGGCACAGAAAATAAAGCAGTGGTGGTCGCTTTCCGCTTAAGAAAAGAGGTCGAACTAGCAATCCAATTAGGCAAGTATACTTATCGAACTTTAGCTAGGGGACACAAGTGTCATAATTAAATCCGGGAACTGTTGATTACACTTACTCACACGAAGATTATTATTTTATCGACAAAAAATCTTTAGGGATAAAGAGAAAATTAAACGCACTTAATGAAAGAAAAATAGCACTAAAGGAGAACTAAATGCAGCTAAGTAGTGAGCTTAAAAGAATCGATTACAACGATGAGATGGAAATGCACTCGATCGAGAATCATATCGCCTAAAGTCAATTAAAAACACGATAAATAAACCTAAGCTTAATAGGGGAAAGGTCCTTGACCGTGGAGGTTCCTAAAGCATGAACACGCTTCTCTCAAAGTCGTGCCCAACTGAGTTTAGGAAGGTCCAATCGACTTTCGTCTAAATCGGAGGCCTAAAGCTTGCTTTATGCGGGAACCCCACTATTTGATTTTACTCCAATCTGGGAGATTTGGACGTCTGCCTCTCTCAAGGGTGCTTACAACTCTCATTACTCTTGAATGCTCACTTCAAACTATCGAACTCTAGGCTAGCCAAGAATGAAAGCTAAATTGGAAATTTTATATTGACAATATAATTCCAAACGAGAAAAATCAAGAGTAATTTGAAGTCCTAAACCCTAAAAAGAAAAGGTAAATTCAAAGCATCATAACTTAATCACTCGAACCTCGGATCATCAAGATCGAGTAAAAGTAGGATTAGTTAATCATAGTGAAGTGGAGGAGGGGGGATGAGTAGTAAAGCATAGAACACAAGTATAAGAAAAGAGCACTTTTATTAATAATAAAGAGAGCTACAACTATTTGAAATGAAAATTACAATTGCAAGGAAAATTAAAATCCTATTCTAGAGCCCTACCATTAGCAACTAGAGCAAGTGCAAAAATTACAATAAAAGATAATACAACAAAAGCATTACATTAGGGTTAAGAAAATTACAAAATAAGGAAGAGAGAGAGAGGGAAGAACACTCAAAAAGGTCAAGAAAGAAAGGGGCAGCACCTCCCCTCTGAACCCAAGCTTCTCTGAAATGGAAGGGGGTCTGAATTTATAGATTTTTTCTCAGGTTGGTCACGCCCTAGGTCACGCCCGGGGAGGGTGTGTCAGGGGATGTGACACGTACGGGTTTGACCTCGGGTTCTAAATTATGGCGGGAAGGATGATTTCTTCTGTACGATGGCTGACACGGCCTGGGTCACGCCCGTGTAGTGGGGAGTGAAACATACATCAAGTCTCAATCATTTGTCGGAAATCCGTCAGTCTTGGAAAATGGGGCGAACACGCCCCGGGTCACGCCCGTGACCGGGGCGTGTGGTGGTCGCTAAGCTTCAAAGAAAATAAAGCAACCGAAGTAGCAATCCAATTATGCAATTATACCTATCGAGCTGTAGCTAGGAGACACAAGTGTCGTATTGAAATCCAGGAACTGTTGAGTACACTTACTCACACAAAGACTATTATTTTATCCACGGAAAATCTAGGGTTTAGAGAAACTAATTCCAATTAAGAAAATAAAACTATGCTAGAAAGAGAACTACTGCAGTTAATTAAAGAACTATTAGAAGCGATTAAAATGAAGGGCTGAAACTATGAAATAGAAATGCACTCGATCAAGAATCACCTCGGCTAAAGTTGGCTAAGAAATGCGATAAAAACCTAAACTTAATAGGGTAAAGACCCTTAACCGTGGAGGTTCCTAAAGCTTGAGCATGCTTCTCTTGAAGTCGTGCCCAACTGAGTTTAGGAAGGTCCGACCGACTCTCATATAAATCATAGGCCTAAAGCTCGCTTTACGCAATGAACCCCAATATTGGATTTTACACCAATCCGGGAGATTAGGACGTCTGCAACTCTCGAGGGGTGCGTACAACTCCCTTTACTCTTAAGCACTCACTTCAAACTATCGGCCTCTCGGCTAGCCATGAATGAAAGAAAAGGTGGAGAATATAAATCGATGATATATCTTCAACCCAAAATAATTCAAGAGTAATTCAAGGTCCAAAACCCTAAAAATAAAAGGTAGAATTAAAGCATCATAACTTAATCACTCGAACCTCGGATCATCAAGATCAAGTACAAGGAGGATTAGTTAATCATAATGGAGTGGAGGAGGGAGGATGAGTAGTAAAGCATAATAACACATAATATAAGAAACGAGCACTTTTATATTAATGAAAACAAAGAGCTACAAACTTGAAATGAAAGTTATACTTGCATGAAATTAAAATCTAAGCTAGCATAACATTAAGCTACTAAAAGAAATACAAGAGCTAGTACAAAAGCTTAAACTAAACTAGAATTAAGGGAAAACACAAAATGAGAAAGTGAGAGAGAGGGAAGAACAAGAAAAAGACAAGAAACCAAAGGGGTCGCACCTCCCCTTCTCAACCCAAGCTTTTTGAAATGGAAGGGAGGGTCTGAATTTATAGGAAAAATTCTCGGGGTTGTCACGCCCTAGATCACGCCTGGGGAGGGCGTGTTAGGGGGCGTGACACATACAGGTTTGACCCCAGGCTCTGGATTCTGGCAGGAAGGATGATTGACTCTGTATGATGGCTAACACGCCCTGGGTCACGCCCATGTAGGGGGCATTACACGTACGTCAAGTCTCAATCATTGGTAGGAAATCCGTCAGTCTTGGAAAAGGGGGCGAACATGCCCTGTGTCACACCCATGACGCGGGGCGTGATAGTATTGTTGCCTTGCAGTGGCGAAAATGCATTTAATGCGGTGACAGATTTCGGGCAGAGGGAGACACGCCCTGTGTCACGCCCGGGGGGGGGGGGGGGGCGTGTCAGGGGGGCGTGACAGCCGTTTTTCCAGTTATTTTTTCTCTGCCGTCAACCTTCCTCGGGATCGGCTGACATGCCCTATGACATGCTATGGAGGGCGTGACAGGGGGGCGTGACAGGTCATTTTTGGCCTAAATTCTAGAAACCTGCAAAAAGACAAGAAAATTTTAGTGGCAATAATATTTAGATAAGAAAGATAAAAAGAAAGCTAATAAGGCAAGATTAGCGCCTACAATACTAGAAAATACGATAATAGTTTAGGCTAAAAAACGTATTATCAGCGTGAAAGTACTGTTGACTTGCTGAGGCGAAACAACATTTATTGCGGCGGCAGACTACGAGTAGAGGGCGACCGGCCCCGTATAATGCCCGGGGACACGCCCGGGGAGGGCATGTCAAGGGGCGTGACAGCCGTTTTTCCTATTATTTTGTCTCTGTCAGCAAGCTTCCTCGATATCGGGTGACATGCCCAGTGACACGCCTAGGGCGGCATGATATGGGGCGTGTCAGGTCATTTTTGGCCAAAATTCTTGAAACCGGCAAAAAGACAAGAAAATGTTTGTGGTAATAATATTTACATAAGAAAGATAAAAATTAAGATAATAAGACACGATTAGCGCCTTTAAAACTAGAAAATACGATAATAGTTTAGGCTACAAAACGTATTATCAAATTCCCCAAAGCTTAAGCTTTGCTTATCCCCAAGCAAAAATATAAAAACAAGATAATCATAAAAGTCACTACACAACAGTTTCTAATTATGCTTGTTGATGCACGAAAATGCCAAGGGGAAAACGAGCACCACCAGCTAACCATTCGAGAACTGGGGAAAGGGGAGGAGAAAACTGTCGGCCAGTCGGTTACTAGCGACTATGAATGGCGGATAAGACCGGGTAAAGAAAAGAGAGAAAGGACCGCTATCAGCGGTAACATCAGAGTTCGCCCGCCGCGGCCTGAATGCCTCTCCTATGGCGGACTTTCCTTTTAGCTATGAAAAATCAGTTACAACGGTTAGAAAAGAAGAGCCCGAGCGAACAAGTATCCGCTAAAGGAGAAATTCGAATCCGCTGCCACAAGCGGCAAGATTGGGGATCTGAATCCGTCCATCAGGAGTTACTGTTCATGCCTATTTATAGGCTCGGGGACCCGCCCAAACGGGCAGGGCTAAAAATATCGGCTGCCCGGGGTACAGGAGAAGCGGGCAGCGGTTACTAGATGCAGGAAGAAAGATAAAAAGAGGACCTCCTAGTCGCACGGCTAGGCGGTCAGAACTTCTGCTGATCGGCTCTTCCTGGGCGACTGCTGCGTCGGGGAGGACCTGCGAGAAGGCGGGCAGATGGCAGGAGCATGCCTTGCCGTTAGGAGGCGGATAGACGGCTATAAAAAGGCTTGCCGCCAGGTCTTCAGGAAAACTGGGGGAGTGGTCTAAAGGGTGTTAACATAATCCCCGCACATTTTTAAATTCTGAAGAATTTCGAAAATGAGTTAACCGCTTGATCGCGAACGCAGTAAATGCTCTGGAGGCTATGAGTATAGCTGAAGAAGAAGCTGTTTTCACCAAACTGCCTCGAGACGGGTTGCTTTTCCCCTCTAGCGGTTAGAATTATGCTTTTCGAGATGCCCGAGCGGAAAAGCAATCTGGTTAGGGTCAATAGAAAAAATCTTGCCGCAACCAAGCCTTCGCAAGAAGGAACAGCTAACCGCGATGCCGGCGAGGAATCACCAAAGAAGACATCCACCACGGTTTCGCTTAAACTGCGACAGTCAAGAGAAGGGAAACCAACGAATACCGAAGTCGGTGAAGTAATCGCGCGGACCCCTACGAGGTCTATCGAGAAGAATGCTGAGAAAAACAAGGAACTGCCAGCCGAGAAGATTACTGAGAAGCTGGCCGAGGAGGCAGCGGAGAAAATTGCCGGAAAGGATGCTGAGCTACCCGCCCGAGATGTCGGGGAGAAAATAGTCGGAGAGACAATCGCGACTTCACCTGATGTTTATATTACCTCCACACCGCCTAGCGAGACTGGAGGTAAGACGGATTCTGCCCGCAAACCCGCGCGGGAAGCTGGTGAACTTGCTGACGTCATCAACAGGTCTAAGACTGCGGCCAAGACCGCTGCCGACAAACTGAAGCAGAACCTGGACATTTTTTTGGCCATTTTGACAAAGAAAAGGAAACACGGGTCCACCCTATCCACTGAGGAGAGGATAGAGGAAACAATCCGGCAATTGAAGCGAGAAAACCGGAAGACCTTGGTTGTCATGGTAGCGACTAACCGAGCCGAGGTAACCGAGCAGACCGATGAGGTAACCGCGCTGAAACAGCTTGAATGCTTCCTTGAAGCTGAGGATTGCTCTGCAGTTAACTCTACTTTTCCCGCTAACTGCGTTTTCTTGCAGGAGATGGAGGATATTGTTAACCAACGTTCCGGCGAAGACACCGACTTGGTTAACTTGTCGGAAATACCAGGAATAGGAAACCTTAACCCATTTGAGGGGGAGGAGAAGAGGAAGCTGTGGGAACAGATCCTTTCCGAGCAGAAGCTACTAGCCACAGGAGAAGAGCCCAGCGATCTTCCGATTCTCTCCGTCAAAGATCAGGCTGAAGTTGACCGCCGAACAGCAGAAGAGCTTCTGCGGATAGGTATGGTAAAACCTGTCCCCAAAGTGATTAAAATTCCATCACCTTACAAGGAACCATTGCGGGTTAAGAGATCTATTTGATAATAACCGAAACTGACGACATTCTCTTGTCGCGCGAGGAGCTCGAGAAGAACAGGCGGACCGAGCGACTTCTGAGGGACCAATACCTAAAGAAGATAGACCCCGAGAGGTTAAAAAGACCTATCTTACCTGATCGCCTAATCGCTGCAGCGCCTAAAGAAGATTGCCACTCGGGTGCCGATTCTCTCAGTATTACTGCTTGTCGACCTTACTGCTCGGGTGGGACAAATCTGTTCGCTTGTTTGCTTTGTTGCAGATGCTGGAGGATTGAACACTTTGGCCGTCCTGGATGAGGTCGTGCAGCGACCACGGGAAGATGAAGGACAGCGCGCCTTTGCCGCACTATTCGCAAATTTCGAACAGCTGAAGGCGGTGTTGAAGGTGGAAAAAGGTTCCCGGAAGGCCTTGGAAGAACGTGTAGAGTCGATGTCCGCAGATCTAGTGGCTAGCCGTGGCAAAGAGCACGTTCTATCTGCCACTATGGAGGCTTGCCGTGATGGGGAGAAGGCTGTCCGGGATCAAGTTGCGGCTCAAGCAAGGCAGCTTCAGCAAGCTGAAGAAGATATTGCCACCTACAAGAAGAGATACACGAGATGGTTGAAAGGGAACAAAGCCACCGACAAACCGAGCAGGCCGATTTATCCGTGCGCTCTGTCGAACAGGCGGCTCCTAATGAGCCTACTGTCCCGATTAGTCTCCTAGAGACAGAGACCGCGCGAATACATCGGTCTCAAAACGTCCTAACCCACCACCTGGTTGCCGCACTGTCAGCAGTGCTGCAAGTTAGCGACCAGGTGGCTCACCTTGGTAGGGGAACGGATGACCGCGGAGATTAGAAGCGAGAAGAGAGAGATCGCCGCCTGTAATAATAAATTAGTTGGAACGGACTGACCTTGTATCTGGCCAGAAACTACCTGTTTTTTTTATTTAATTGGCATGCGGTTTGATTTGTGATGTCCGCGCGATCTGTGATGTTTTATCTTGCTTGCGAAGATGTATTACTGCTGCGACTACGTCAGTTATATAATTTTGTTTGCAGGATTCTTGTTTGTGAGATTGCTCCACGAAACTGTTCTGCAGGTGAAGTGACAGG
Organism: Platanthera zijinensis; assembly: GCA_039513925.1. Taxonomy (NCBI): domain Eukaryota; kingdom Viridiplantae; phylum Streptophyta; class Magnoliopsida; order Asparagales; family Orchidaceae; genus Platanthera; species Platanthera zijinensis. Next base: position 144,241,907 of record CM077084.1, read on the forward strand.
TGCGGCTTGCGTGGCTAACCGCGCGACTAGGTGCTTGTCGCTGGTTCTATAAATGCAAGCAGGGTCCGTATTTTACGGAAGATCACCAAGGCATTAGTTTCTGCGGTAAGAAAAGATGGCACCCATGCGATCTTCCGCTGCGACTGCTTTCTTGGAGGCCGACCACAAACGTTCTGAAATCACCCAGGCAGAGCTTGACCGGTTTGTCGCGTCACATCCACTTGGTCCTGAGGTAATCGCGCGATTACCAAGGGAGGACGAGCGGTTAAACACATCTAGCCGGAACTTAGTGGCCATCCCAATTGACCACTTCGACTCCGGTTTTTCCTTGCCACTGCTGATAGAGTTCACGGAAGTACTGGACTTCTTCAGCATCATCCCCGGTCAGGTTTCGCCGAACACCGTGGTGTCGATAATGAGCTTAATTATCTACCTGCGGACAGAGCGGGTAAGGTTCTCCATGGACCTTTTCCACCACTACTTTGTGGTCCGCTCGATCACATCCGAGAAGAAGGACAGCCGGATCTTCAAGGGCGTCGTCTACTTCGGCTGCACCGGGATGAAGGCGGTTAATTTGATGAATAAATTTTAGAACTGGTCGACCAGATTCCTCATGTTTGAGGAAAATCTGGGTCTTCTACCGGTCCGCCCGCATGCCCGGGCGGTAACTATATTCGAGCGGCTAGAAGCCGAAGGCATCGAGAAGGATATTGCCGCCTTCCTAACAGGATCGCGACTGGACGTCCGCCACTACCTCCCCCTGCTCCCTGTCGTAGCATACTTGCCTGCAGAGGAGGGTAAGCTTAAAACCGGTTAGACATATTCTATTTGTCTTACCGAGCGACTAACAGCCGTTTTCTTCGCAGCTAGCTTGACTGTCCCGGCGAACAGGCCGGAAAATCCTGACTGGCCGATCCTTACGCAGAGCGAAGCCCAGAAGAAAAGGGAGGACAATCGCCGCGAGAAGAATGATGTCGCCGCGGGGTATGACTCCACCGAGTCCTTCACCCCCCGCGGAGCTGGTGAGAAACTCAAAGACCGCCGCGGCAAGGCGGTAGTGAAATGGCACCGTCGCGGCAAGCATGTCCAGGTCTCCACCGCCCTTCCTTCATGGAGGAGCGAGAAGATCGGCAAGAATGCCCGAGCGGTCAGCTGGGCAATGTATGGCAAGCAAAACCTTGCCGAGTTGCGGGCAATCCCAACGGAGAAGCTTCCTCATCTCGCCGCTCAGCTTTGCGCGAGAAGCTTCGTCACGGATCACTTCATGAGTGAGGCTCTTGTCGAGGTGCTCGGCCTAACCGAGCGGTTAGAAGAGGAGATCAAACTGCTCAAGGCAGAGAATAAAAAATTGAAGGAGACAAACGCGGTAAGCACTTGCCTCGCGGTGTTCCGGGTAGTTTAATGTTAGTCGTAAACTTATCTTTTTTGTCTGCAAAAAGCATATGATCCGGAGAACCCGGCCTTCGTGAATGAAATCATCGGCCACCTGCGGGAAAGCGGGGAGGACATGCTCGACATCCTGCGGGAGCGGAAAGCCTTCACGACGGAACATGAGAATATATCTTTTGACGACCTCTTTCCCAGGTTCCTGAAGGCGGAAGCCGCGCGGAATGTGGCGGCAAGAGAAGCCGTTCACGAGATTCTTGAAGAGGATGAGGCTGCTGGCGACCAACTTAGTCTATCCGCTGAGTCCGGTGCGGACAGAAGTTCGGGCCGAACCGGTAGCTTGAGTGAAGACGGATCCTCGGGTTCAAATTCTACTGAAGCCGGTGATTCTTCTAGCTCCTCTAGTGAAGCAGATTATGTTCCCGAGCACAAGAAGAAGAAAAGTTGATATGTAATGATATTCTTTTGATCCGGCGGTATGATCTGTTGTAAGCCGCGCGGATAACACATTTTGTAATTTTTGACCATATAAAAGATACTGTTCGATTTTGCTGAATGTGCTTTATTTGATCGGTATTATATTTCTATTCGCTCGATTATAATATATTATGTGATATCTGGATAATACATTGAACCATCCGCTGGCGAGTAAAGCGAAGGCGTTGAAACAGAATGGATGCGGATAGATAAGCCCAGCGATCTTATCTGTTGACAAAGCGTTACACTGGTTTACTTTTTCGGGCGACTAGAGTGCGAAGTCTACTGATACGAAGTGATTATCGCGCATAACTCGCGCGATTAATAGTGATATAGAAGCCCATTCGGACGATTAATAATGGTCAAGAAGTAGTCCTCGCGTGATCCCTAGCGATAATCAGACAGATCAACAGGCTTAATATACTCGCGCGATTAATAATTATATCCGCTATATTGAACTGAAGATTAACAAACATAGCATACTCGCGCGATTAATAATGATATCCGCTATATTGAACTACGAATGAACGATTCAGGTCACCTCTACTCTAACCGCCCGGTTAAGCGGTGAGAATATTATTACAACAAAAGATGTCAACGGCTTGCTTTAACAAGATCGATTCCCGGACTCTGTCAAATACCAATTCAAATTTGCTCTTTGAATGAGTCTGATGATAAATCTTGGATACTAATAAAGCCGGCTACAGGCTTAGGCGACCAAGCGGACTGGTGTATATAGCTGTAGCTCTCATCTCTTAATAAGAAGATATCTCGGTAAATAAACTTTTGCGGACTGAAGCGAATACCAGAATTCTACCTGCACTGTCTTACAACATAAACCAAGAATCACAACTCTTCTAAAGAAGATCCCATTTCAGCTCATCTGCGAATGATTCGAGCGGGGTTTATATCGGCAACTGATGTCGTGCGGGATTTATATCTGCGACTGATGTCGTGCGGGATTGCCACTACACATCTGCGACTGATGTCGTGCGGGATGTGGAGGGCCAAAAAGGTAATATTATTTTTGTTATAAGTAAATGCCCACATACATATGTAAATGTTAAATGTAAAGCTAAGAAGTAGAATTCAGAGGGCATATGAATGCTTATTTCTAATGGAAAGCTTAGTAAAAGGATATGGGCTTGAAGCCTGATTGAACCCAATTGTCAACGATTGTTGAGAGATATTTGTGAAGCTGGATGCTAGTGAGGAATAATTTGATGTTATATCTATTACAACTATAATTATCAAAAGAAAAGAAACAAATGGAAGAAACTCCGAACACATGGGAGATACACGAAATATATAAACGAAAGACAAACAAGATACTACCGCTTCAAACACTTCCACTATCTAACAACAGAATCTTCATTTGCAACATCGGCTTTATCAGTGGAAAATGTGCTGAAGGATCATAGGACGACATAGTCTTGTAATTTCCCTGCCTTTGCGAATTGATCTGCTTGTTTCTGGAGAGCCCGACAATCTTCTGTGTTGTGACCAATATCCTTATGATATTTAAAAAAAAGTTCTTCATGTCGATGTTCAATCTTTGATTTCATACGTCGAGGCTTTTTAAATTCTTTCATACTAGCAAGAATTGGCAGAAGATCTTCCATAGAAATTTTGAACTTGACGTACCTGTCTGAGTACCTTTCATACTTGAGTGTTTTAGGATCAAAAACATGATAGGGCAAGCTTCCACAAACTCTGATGATTTATCCTGTTGTGGAAGTTCCGAAGCGTTGATGAGTATAAAAATATACAATTTTATTTCATATTAAATATACATATTTATAAATAAAAACCTTAGTTTTTATTATATAAAACTAACTATTTTTATTATATTGTATTTTTTTGTTTTAAAAGTATGTTTTAAGTTTTTCTGAAAATTTTGTATTTTTTCTTAGGTCACGCCCCTAGGTCACGCCCGTGACCTAGGGCGTGACAGCTCTTTTTAATTTCTTTTTTTCTGCTGTTTTGCTGGACAGATAAAAATCGGGAATTCGATGGTCACGCCTACTGAATATGCCCGTGCCAAAGGCGACACGCCCGTGACCCAATGAAGTTCTATCTAGAAGTCCAGCAAGCTGCCGCGCTGTCGCCACGCCCCAAGCCGCCTGTTGAATTACATGCATGACACGCCCATGACCTATTCAGACACGCCCGTGACCGGTCCAATGTCTATCAAAATCTCCAGCCCGCTTGCCACCTGTCCCAACAGCCTGGAAGTCATGCCCGTGACCCTGTCACGCCCTACCCGACACGCCCGTGTCAGGGGGCGTGTCACCTGAAAATTTTTTCTATAAATAGGCCGGCAGGGATTTGTAAATTCAATTGAACTCCAGCAGAATCCTTAAGAACTGTTAGGACTCCCCAGCTCTCTGACAAGAAACTGGTAGTAGCTTTCAAGTATTCTAAAGTTCTGTAAGTTGTAATTTTTCAGCTTTATTTTCAGCTTTTTAGAAAGTTGTAATATTTTCGGACTTTATAAAATAGACTCTTTCAATTTCAATTCTGAGAACTTTACTGCTTTCTTTTACTTTATTTTTTTTTACTATCCTGAATGAAAGGCGAAGCTCTGCTTATGTCCTGGATTAAGATAGTGTAAAACTGCTTTCAAATCTATTCTCAAAACCCTATTCTTTCATACTATCCCGAATGAAAGGCGAGGCGAAAGCCTAAGTCCTGGATTAAGATAGTGCAGAAGCGCTGCAAAATTTTACTACCCTATCCCAAAAACAAAGGTGAAGCGAAAGCTTAAATCCTGGATTGAGATAGATAGGTAGATATTATTTTCTGTACTTTATACCGCCCCCATCCTGAGAAGAGGCTAAGAACCCTTAGCACTTGGTCAAGATGAGCTCTGGGATGGATACTATTTTCAACTATTTCAACTCTACTTTCTAATTATTCTAACTAGGGTTTTCTGTTAATTGATCATATACCAGGTGACGAGACACTATGTTCGTTAACCCGTTTAAACGCAAGCCTTCCCGGTCGTACTTTCGAGTCAGTGATGCTACCAAAGGAACCCTCTCGTTAAGTTAGATAATTAAGAAAGAAAGTTGTTCTTTAATAGGCGAATTAATATCCGCTCAAAGTAATTCTGAAATCGAGGACTAAACTCTAAGTCCCTCTCTTAATAAAATCACGTATATAATTTTTAATTTTAAAATAAACCCCACTCCGTTTTTTCGATAAAATAATAGTCAGTTCTAAAAAGTAGAATAATTAACACCGATCCCAGGAAAAATATGACCTTGATATTTTCTACAAAATACTATACTCCTATGCGATAGGTACTCTCGCCTTAATCCACAGGATATAAGTAAGTAAACAAAGAGATAGACTTATATACGTAAAAGATTATATAAAACCAAATCTATCTTCTTTAAAACAAACTTTACTTATCAAGCTTTTTGGCGCCGTTGCCGGGGATTAGTTTATTTGTGTTAATATTTGAAAATAAAAGGACACTATTAATTTTATCTTTTCTTTTTCTTGTTATTTAAAAACCTTAGTTTTTATAAAAATAAAACAAAAATAAAATTCCCTGAATTTAAAACTTTGTTTTTATAAAACCTAATTTTTTTTATTAACAAGTTTATTAACCACTAACAAATTCTAAAACCTAACCTACTTTTTATCGTATTTTATATACAACTTGAAAAATAAAACTAAAAAGTAGTTTATAATAAAAAAACCTGCTTTTATTATAAAACTTTTTTTATAAAAAACTTGTTTTATATAAAATAAAAATAACCTGTTTTTAGTTATTTTCCATTTTAAGTCTATTTGTGTGTTTGTATTTGTGTTTTTTTTATTTAACTTAGTTTTTTTTACTTAGTTTTTATTTTTATTTTATACAAAAGTCTTTTTTAGTATATGACCCGCAGAACTCCATCTGATTTAACTCTTGGACTTGATCCTGAAATCGAACGCACCTTTCGCAGGCGCCTCCGATCTCTGAATCAAGAGCTCGTATTAAATCTGGAAGAGTTCGTAGGCACCGCACACGTTCAAGAAATGGCAGCAGAGCAACAACAAATGCCAGAGGTGGTCCCCCAAAGGACCATGTCTTATTATGCATGACCTAATTTAGATGACACCGGGTCTAGTATCGTTCGTCCACCAATTGCTAATAATAACTTCGAGATTAAATCGAGTATAATCCAAATGATTCAAAATTCCGTTCAATTCGATGGATTGCCCGACGAAGATCCAAACACGCACTTATGCAATTTCTTAGAAATATGCGACACATTTAAGATAAATGGCATCACTGATGATGCCATCCGTCTTCGCTTATTTCCTTTTTCTTTACGAACGAAAGCCAAACAGTGGCTAGGTTCTCTCCCCAGAGGATCTATCACCACTTGGGCTGAAATGACCGAAAAATTCCTAACAAAGTATTTTCCACCTGCAAAAACCGCACGTTTGCGTGCGGATATTTCTTTGTTTGTGCAAGGCGAGTCTGAGTCTCTTTATGAGACTTGGGAACGTTTTAAGGAATATTTACGTCGGTGTCTACATCACGCACTGCCAACTTGGCTCCAGGTACAAATATTTTATAATGGTTTGAATATTCAAACCAGACAAGCCATTGATGCTGCCGCTGGGGGCACGCACAATAACAAAACCCCTAAGGCCGCTCAAACCCTCTTTGAGGAAATGGCCATGAACGCGTACCAGTGGAACGTGCCAAGGTCACACCCTAAACAAGCTGGGATATATGAGCTCGACACTTCTTCTACTTTAGCACTCCAAGTAGAAAATCTAACTAAACAATTGGCTGGAATATCTGCTTCCTCCGCCACTACTTGGAATCCGAATAATAATATAATTGAAGAAATTGATTATATGGGGAACTCTTATAGACCTTCCTATAATCCTAATATAAACTTAAATAATAATTCTTATAATCCAGGATATAGGCACCATCCTAATTTTTCGTGGAGCAACCCCAATAATGCTCAACGCCCACCAACTGCAAATCCAATTGGATTTGCACCGCAACCCCCACAACCACAAACAACACCACCACCACCGAACCAATTTAGGCCAACCCCGATAGAAGACATATTTACGAAATATGTCAGTATTAATGAGTCCAATATCCGGAACCTGACCGGATCAATTAAAACTTAGAAACACAAATTGGACAAATATCAAAAATGCTATCGGAACGCCAACCTGGTAATTTGCCAGGAAATACGGAACCAAATCCGCGGGATACTGGCCATTCCAGTAACTCAAGTTGACAAGCCGTCCAACTACGAAGTGGCAGGGAGCTACCACCACCCGTTAGGGTAGAAAAAGAAGCTAAGGTTAGCCTTCCTACACCACTTCCCGTTACGACTCTGCCTCCTCAACCCCCGCGAATTTCTTCCACACATGTTGTTGTACCTTATCCATCTAAATTAAAAGATGAGCGAGAAGATGAACAATATAAAAATTTTCTAAAAATGCTAAAACAAATTCAAATCAATATACCTTTCTGCGAGGCAATTGTACAAATGCCTAAATACGCAAAATATTTAAAAGCGTTATTTTCAAATAAAAAGAAACTCGAAGATATTTCGAGAGTTTTTCTTAACGCCGAATGTTCAGCCGTTTTATTACATAAATTACCCCCAAAATTAAACGATCCGGGACGATTTTCCATCCCGTGTCTTTTCGGTAATCTATTAATAAAAGATGCGTTAGCAGATTTAGGTGCTAGCATAAATTTAATGCCCTACTCGCTCTTTCAAAAACTAGGATTAGGTAACCCCAGCCCAACTAAAATGAGCATCCAATTAGCAGATCGTTCTATTAAATATCCAATAGGGATAGTAGAGGATGTTCTGGTCAAAATAGACAAGTTTATCTTCCCGGTAGACTTTGTTATACTTGACATAGAGGAAGACGCCGATGTTCCCATAATTCTCGGTCGTCCTTTTCTCGCAACCTCTTGCGCGATAATAGACGTAAGTAATGGTAGACTTCTCTTACGAGTAGGAGATGACGAAGTTACTATCGATATAGATCCCTCTATGAAAAACTCTTTAATAAATGACGATTCCTGCTACCTTGCGGAAGCCTCTTTTGAGGAAAATGGTTTTCCCTATTCTGATTTATTTTCAATAACGGTAGAAGAATCGGACTTGGCAGACTTACCCATTTCAAATGAAATGCCTACCGATGACCCTTTAGAACCTTTTATATCCTTAACTTCTACAACTTTAAAAACTCCAACTTCATATGAAAAACCACCAACCCTCGAGCTGAAAACACTTCCTGCACATTTAAAATACGTTTTCCTTGAAGCCGAATCTAAACTCCCTGTTATCATTTCTACCGAATTAAATGATAAGAAAACGTCTGAATTAATAAAAGTGTTAAAACAACATCGCCGTGCATTAGCATGGCAAATTTCTGATATCCAAGGACTCAACCCATCTTTTTGTACGCATAAAATATTTTTGGAAGATAACCCTCGTAAATCTATCCAGCCCCAACGACGTTTAAATCCTAATATGAAGGATGTCGTAAAAGCTGAAGTAATGAAATTATTAGACGTAGGAATTATCTATCCAATCTCAGATAGCACATGGGTTAGTCCCGTACAAGTCGTCCCTAAGAAGGGCGGTATAACGGTAGTGCCAAACGCTAATAATGAACTAATTCCAACACGTACTGTTACGGGTTGGAGGATGTGCATCGATTATCGAAAATTAAATGATGCCACCCGTAAAGATCACTTTCCACTACCGTTTATAGATCAAATATTAGAGCGACTCTCGGGTCACTCATATTATTGTTTTCTCGATGGTTATTCAGGGTATTTACAAATTCCTATAGCCCCTGAAGATCAAGAGAAAACTACGTTCACTTGCCCCTTTGGTACTTTCGCCTATAGGCGAATGCCGTTTGGACTTTGTAATGCGCCAGCTACATTTCAAAGATGTATGCTAGCTATTTTTGGCAAGTTAGTAGGGGACGTTATGGAAGTATTTATGGATGATTTCTCCGTATTTGGAGACTCATTCCATGCGTGTTTAGACAACCTCGCTCGTGTTCTTCAACGCTGTGAAGACACGAATTTAGTGTTGAACTGGGAGAAATGCCATTTTATGGTCCGCGAAGGTTTAGTTCTCGGTCATAAAATTTCTTCCCAGGGAATCGAGGTAGATAAGGCCAAAATAGAAATAATTGAAAAACTTCCTCCTCCAACAAATGTAAAATCTATTCGAAGTTTCTTAGGCCATGCAGGTTTCTATAGACGGTTCATTCAAAATTTCTCTAAAATAACAAAACCGTTAACTCATTTATTAGAAAAAGAAGCCCCATTTATATTCGATAGTGAATGCTTAGTAGCATTCAATATTATTAAGGACAAACTTATCAAATCTCTTATTCTAGTAGCCCCAGACTGGTCCTTCCCTTTTGAGATCATGTGTGATGCGAGTGATTATGCGGTAGGAGCTGTCTTAGGACAACGAGTAGACAAATATTTTCATCCTATCTATTATGCAAGTAAAACTCTCACATCTACACAAACCAATTACACGACCACGGAAAAGGAACTACTGGCGATTGTATTTGCATTTGATAAGTTTAGATCTTATATTACACTATCGAAAGTTATAGTTTTTACGGATCATTCTGCTTTAAAATATTTACTAACAAAGGCAGATACCAAACCCCGTTTATTACGTTGGATTCTCTTATTACAAGAATTTGATTTAGAGATCCGAGATAAGAAAGGCGCAGAGAATTTGGCAGCCGATCATCTTTCGTGACTAGAGAATGCTGCAATAGATACACTCGTGGAAGCCGACATCGAAGATAAATTCCCTGAAGAAAGTCTCCTCGCACTCGAAAAGGTAAACAACTCTTCTACTCCTTGGTTCGCAGACTTGGCTAACTATTTAGTAGCCCGAGTCCTTCCAAAAGCTTTTTCATTTCAAGAAAAGAAGAAATTCTTTTCTGACTTGAAAAACTACTTTTGGGAAGACCCGTATTTATTCCGAGTCTGTGCCGACCAAGTAATTCGAAGATGTATTTCGAACGAGGAAGGACTAAAAATACTACGGCACTGCCACGAAGGACCAACCGGCGGTCATTATCAATCCAACCGGACTGCACGTAAAGCCCTTGAAGCAGGATTCTTTTGGCCTACTTTATTCAAGGACGCTCAAAAATTGGTAAGCGTTTGCAACCACTGCCAACGGTCAGGTAACATTTCCCGTCGGGACGAAATGCCCCAAAACTTTTACTTAGAATGTGAAATTTTTGATCTGTGGGGCATAGATTTTGTAGGCCCTTTACCTCCGTCTTTTAAAAATCGTTATATCTTAGTAGCGGTCGATTACGTTTCACGATGGGCTGAAGCGCAAGCTTTACCCACCGCTGACTCGAGAGTCGTCGTTAAATTTCTGAAAACCTTATTTTCACGTTTTGGCACGCCTAGGGCAATAGTGAGCGACCGAGGTACTCATTTTTGTAACACCCAGATGGCTAAAGTGTTAGCCAAATATGGAGTTACTCATAAACTCGCTACCGCTTATCACCCCCAAACAAGCGGACAAGTGGAGGTAGTCAATAGAGAACTAAACCGCATATTAGAAAAGACTGTAGATACCAATCGAAAAGATTGGTCCCTCAAATTAGATGATGCACTTTGGGCCTACCGTACAGCATTCAAAACTGCGATTGGTTGTACACCTTATCATCTAGTATATGGAAAGGCATGTCACCTACCTGTAGAATTAGAACATCGCGCATACTGGGCGCTAAAATTTCTTAACTTAGATACAAACTTAGCCGCCGAACAACGTAAATTTCAACTCAATGAACTTGAGGAATGGCGTGCAAACGCCTATGAAAATAATAAATTTTATAAAGAGCGATCTAAGTTTTATCATGATAGGAAAATCAAATTTCCAAAATCTTTTTCACCAGGTGATCTTGTCCTACTATATAACTCACGCCTTAAATTATTTCCAGGAAAATTAAAATCCCGATGGACCGGACCCTATACTGTTAAACAAACCTGGCCATATGGGACTGTTCTTATTTCTCACCCTGAACTAGGAACTTTCAAAGTAAACGGGCACCGTTTAAAACTATATTTTACTGGGGACCCTTTTCAAAAAGAACCTGAAACCCTAACACTACTCCATAACCTCGAAATATAAATTCCTTTGTATATTTCCATCTTTTATGCTTTTGTATATTCTGTACATATTTTTCACTTCATACATATGCCTAACATAAGTATGGGGGTGCTTTTAGCTGCAAGTTATTTTCACTTTTATGATATCTCTTATGTTTTCAATAAAAGTATTGTTTATTTTAGTACTCACCAAAACAATTCAAAATTTTCAAAACCATACTATGTAAATATATTCCAAAAATCTGAGTTGATCAAAAATGCAAATTATTCAATTTTCAAATTTACTATCCTTCTCATAACTAGATAGATATAAATATCCGAAATAAATTTGTAAAATCCTATCTTGTAAATTTCATTACAATCAGAGTTATTATTTTAGCAAGCCTGCTTTCAATATCAAAAGAAATACATATATATACAATAGAAGCAAACATATTATGTTCACCAAACAATTGTAGACTGTAATTATCCTTACTCCATTCTTAACGAAATATAAGAAATACAAACTATTATAGTTGCTCTCAAAATTTTTTATCCAACTCTTGAATATTTATTTATTTCTACTTGGCATGTTTTCTTACGCAAGCAAGTATCTAGGAGTATGTGCTCCTAGTAAAAGAAAAGATCTTATGTCAATGGGAATATGATTTCATTCCGTACACATAGGCATCCAATAAATATGAAAAGATTATATGGAAAGGAGTATGTGCTCCTCTAAATATACATTGGATTCAAATAAAAACTCAAGTATGCTTTGTAATTTTTTGCCACTTTGGAATTACATTCCTAGTAGTTATAACAACGTATAACTTAGATAAAAAGATGATAGAATACAAAAATCTATCACTTCTACAAAAGCCTATTGTATAGGTAAAATTCCACCCTTCCAAAGTTGATATTCTAATTTTGTTTAAAATTTTGAGAGAGCATAAATAATAGAATGCACATTTTCCAATATATCTCGTATAAAGATATAGTAATCATAAAGCCAATCTATCCTTGTTATATCTGATTTTAAAATATGCTTACTATTTGTTTTCAAAAACTTTTATGGCTATAAATTCTAACTCTGATATCAATGATATGTACGATAATATTCAAATCTTTATTCACCGGATGTTTATACCTATTTTATCTTGACGAATCAAATTGATAGTAAATTGAAAATTTATTAACCTTGTAAATATACTCAACTCTATATTTGCTCTGGAATAGCAAAATCTAAGTATGGGGGTATTTGATGAGTATAAAAATATACAATTTTATTTCATATTAAATATACATATTTATAAATAAAAACCTTAGTTTTTATTATATAAAACTAACTATTTTTATTATATTGTATTTTTTTGTTTTAAAATTAAGTTTTAAGTTTTATTGAAAATTTTGTATTTTTTCTTAGGTCACGCCCCTAGGTCACGCCCGTGACCTAGGGCGTGACAGCTCTTTTTAATTTCTTTTTTTCTGCTGTTTTGCTGGACAGATAAAAATCGGGAATTCGATGGTCACGCCTGCTGAACATGCCCGTGCCAAAGGCGACACGCCCGTGACCCAATGAAGTTCTATCCAGAAGTCCAGCAAGCTGCCGCGCTGTCGCCACGCCCCAAGCCGCCTGTTGAATTACATGCATGACACGCCCGTGACCTATTCAGACACGCCCGTGACCGGTCCAATGTCTATCCAAATCTCCAGCCCGCTTGCCACCTGTCCCGACAGCCTGGAAGTCACGCCCGTGACCCTGTCACTCCCTACCCGACACGCCCGTGTCAGGGGGCGTGTCACCTGAAAATTTTTTCTATAAATAGGCCGGCAGGGATTTGTAAATTCAATTGAACTCCAGCAGATTCCTTAAGAACTGTTAGGACTCCCCAGCTCTCTGACATGGAACTGGTAGTAGCTTTCAAGTATTCTAAAGTTCTGTAAGTTGTAATTTTTCAGCTTTATTTTCAGCTTTTTAGAAAGTTGTAATATTTTCGGACTTTATAAAATAGACTCTTTCAATTTCAATTCTGAGTACTTTACTGCTTTCTTTTACTTTATTTTTTTTTACTATCCCGAATGAAAGGCGAAGCTCTGCTTATGTCCTGGATTAAGATAGTGTAAAACTGCTTTCAAATCTATTTTCAAAACCCTATTCTTTCATACTATCCCGAATGAAAGGCGAGGCGAAAGCCTAAGTCCTGGATTAAGATAGTGCGGAAGCGCTGCAAAATTTTACTACCCTATCCCAAAAACAAAGGTGAAGCGAAAGCTTAAATCCTGGATTGAGATAGATAGGTAGATATTATTTTCTGTACTTTATACCGCCCCCATCCTGAGAAGAGGCTAAGAACCCTTAGCACTTGGTCAAGATGAGCTCTGGGCTGGATACTATTTTCAACTATTTCAACTCTACTTTCTAGTTATTCTAACTAGGGTTTTCTATTAATTGATCATATACCAGGTGACGAGACACTACGTTTACGTTAACCCGTTTAAACGCAAGCCTTCCCGGCCGTACTTTCGAGTCAGTGATGCTACCAAAGGAACCCTCTCGTTAAGTTAGATAATTAAGAAAGAAAGTTGTTCTTTAATAGGCGAATTAATATCCGCTCAAAGTAATTCTGAAATCGAGGACTAAACTCTAAGTCCCTCTCTTAATAAAATCACGTATATAATTTTTAATTTTAAAATAAACCCCACTCCGTTCTTTCGATAAAATAATAGTCAGTTCTAAAAAGTAGAATAATTAACACCGATCCCAGGAAAAATACGACCTTGATATTTTCTACAAAATACTATACTCCTATGCGATAGGTACTCTTGTCTTAATCCACAGGATATAAGTAAGTAAACAAAGAGATAGACTTATATACGTAAAAGATTATATAAAACCAAATCTATCTTCTTTAAAACAAACTTTACTTATCAAGCATTTTGGTAAGAACCGGGTTGATGACAAGAATTTTTCTTATATTCCCTAGCCATCTGATTCAAGAAAGATATATAGTTGGCGTTTGCTGCTTCACCCATTATGAACCGATTAGCTATTTTAATAAGATCTCCATAAGTCTTTGGCTCCTTTTTGCTAACTTTAAATTTAAGAGGACCTTCTCGAAGTACACTTATCAAGGCATATTTGTAAAAGTCTGGATGAACGTTAATGATATCGAGCGTTTCCTTTTGAAACCGATCAACGAAATGAGCAGTAGGCTCATCAACTTCCTGCTTGATTTTGAAAAGAGCTACTGGGTTTCTCTTCCGCTTCCTGAAGGTATCAAATCTCAAAAGGAACTATTTTTGAAAATCCCCAAGGCAAGTAATAGACCGAGAAGGTAAACCATGAAACCATTCCTGAGCAAGACCGTCGAAGGTCATTAGAAAAAGCTTACACTTGATTCCATCCAACATGGATTTTAAAGAAACAGCCGCTTCAAATGCTTGTAGATGTGAAACTTGATCACTAATCCCAGAATAGCGTGACAAGCGAGGCTCTCTAAAATCATCAGCAACGGTATCCCAGCGAATTCGATCAATGAACGGAAAAGAATCTTCCTCTTCCCTCTCTAAGAGATCACGAGTAGATGATAAGAAATTACTGTCATTCCTCGGGAGATTCATTACAAATAATAGATGAAAACCAACACATTTTTAGAGACCGCCGAACGGCTATAGTTTGACCGAGCGGATAGAATGGCAAGCGGTTACCGAACAGGCTAACCGCCCTTGTCGCTGCTTGCTCTACTAGCCGCTAAGCTCTAGTGGTCGAGCGGTCTTACAATATCTAGCCGCAGATTTTCACCGGCCAACCGAGATCTGAAGGCCGCGTGTTAACTATTGATGCACGAAAATGCCAAGGGGAAAACGAGCACCACCAGCTAACTGTTCGAGCACTGGGGAAAGGGGAGGAGAAAACTGTCGGCTAGTCGGTTACTAGCGACTAGGAATGGCGGATAAGACCGGATAGAGAAAAGAGAGAAAGGACCGCTATCAGTGGCAACATCAGAGTTCGCCCGCCGCGGCCTGAATGCCTCTCCTGCGGCGGACTTACCTTTTAGATATGAAAAATCAGTTACAACGGTTAGAAAAGAAGAGCCCGAGCGAACAGGTATCTGCTAAAGGAGAAATTTGAATCCGCTGCCACAAGCGGCAAGATTGGGGATCCAATCCGTCCCTCAAGAGTTACTATTTACGCCTATTTATAGGCTCGGGGACCTGCCCAAATGGGCAGGGCTAAAAATACCGGCTGCCCGGGGTACAGGAGAAGTGGGCAGTGATTACCAGATGCAGGAAGAAAGATAAAAAGAGGACCTCCTAGTCGCACGGCTAGGCAGTCAAAAATTTTGTTGATCGGCTCTCCCTAGGCGGCTGCTGCGTCGGGGAGGACCTGCGAGAAGGCGGGCAGACGGCAGGAGCAGGCCTTGCCGTTAGGAGGCGGATAGACGGCTATAAAAAGGCTTGCCGCCATGTCTTCAGGAAAACTTGGGGAGCGGTCAAAAGGGTGTTAACAATGCTAACACAAGTACTATGCAAAATTATAAGTAGGGAAAAGGTGAAACGCAAATCTAAAACAATTATTTAGGTATGGTTTAACTTTTATAAACTTTACTCAACGAAAATAAATCATCCAAAATTTTGACGAAATTCTTTAAATAGATTTAAGCAAAGTAACGAAAATGAAAAAAATGCATTTAGTTGTTACTAGATCCAAGCAACGCATTATAATTATATTAATTAAATAACAAATATCTAAGTTTAAATCCAAAACTAATACTGATTTACTTTTTTTATTTTCTTAATTATTAAATAAAATTCAAAAGCATGAATCAAAAGGATTTAATAGGACCAAAGTGTTTGGTTTAGGATTATGATAGGAGTAGAATTCAACGATAAATAGGGAGGCTTAAAATCACACTAAACCAAAACAAATAGTTTAAAAAAAAATCATTTTAAACAAAATATTTTTTTTCTTTCTTTTTTCTTTTCCATTTTTTTTCTTTTTTCTTTTTCAACAAAAACGCCATAAATATTTTTATTTTCCTTTTGAATTGGCCAAATAAAAATAAACATTTCTTTTGAGCATACTTTTTTCAAAAACTTCTCCAAAAATATCACAAAATAACGTATCATAATCATGAAAATTCTTTATGGAACTCAAAAAAGGCTAGTGTGATTAGATAGGTTGGATATTTTGGCTTTGGTGAAAATGATATGAAAAAAGGAGCAATCAAATGAAATTGGAAAAAGGCTCAAAAATGGCTAACTAGTGGTGAAAGTTTTTAGGTTGGCAGGAAAGCTCAAACAAAAATAAAAAACCGCCTAAATCATATTCATGCTTTTAAATTTATTTAAAACAAACATTTGAAAATTTTCAAAAGGCAAGTCCTATGTTGGAACCCCGTGTTTGATTTGGGCTAGGTTCACTCCTAGGTGGTTTGACCCACTTGTATTGCACGGGTCAAAGTCTAGGTCTAAGTTAGTCTTAGTAGAGCAGATCTCATATAGACCAGCTCTGGTTTTCATTTCCAGACCAAGACTCAGAAGAAATCATTGGATCTGATATCAGTTCGACTTTCGTCGAACTCAGCTCGAAGATCGTCGATCTCTGATCGACGATCGAAGAGCTAAGATCTCTTACCTGAGCGCGACGATCTCAGAACTCAAATCGATGATTTCCAGTCCCAGCTCGACGATCTCTTATCTCAGTTCGACGATGTTTTATCTCAGCTCTGCGACTATTTCTCTGTGTTCGACTATCTTATTGCTCAACTGTCTTGAATATTTCGTACTTATTTTGTCTAGGCTATTTAAGGAATCAAATATCTTGTAGTAAATGCTGATATTTTTAAGGATTATAGTCGTGCAACATTAACTATAGGTTTTCACAGAGTTATTATTTTGACTTATATGCAAAAGACAGTTGATGAAATCATTTATTGCAGATATTGTAGTCGTTTCCTCTCCTCGATTCCTGCAGAATAATAAAAGGAATGTTTTTGAAATTCAAGTAATGGAATTATTCTTATCATCTCTCAAAGAAGAAGACTGTATAGATTAAGTTTTCTTTTGCCAAGATAGATTCACAGAGAGACACTCAGAGAAAGACATTGTTAACCCAGAACTCGTGACTAGTTTGCATGGATTTCTCAGACCGGGCAGCCTGTCCTCCTAACCGCAACTCTCAGAATACCGGTCTGTTTTCACAAAAGCCGTGCAGCCTTCTTTCAGGTCGCCGCCAGAGGGAGCCTAGGGCAGCCCGTCCAGAGGCCGAGCCCCACAGCTCGTCAGAGGAAGACCGCCAGGCCTCACGGCCTTCTCCTTGCTTCTCTCTTTTCCCTACTTCCCGTCACCCCTACCCTATTCTCCTGTACCCCGTGCGGCCGGTGATTTTAGCCCTGCCCAGTTTAAGCAGGCCCCCAAGCCTATAAATAGGGGGCGGCAGCACACCCAAAAGAGGCTGACTCGGGTCGAGGAGCTCGCTTGTTGTGAGCTGCGATCTCGAGTCTAGTGCATTGCGCCCTACTGACCGGCCAACTTCTTTTCTTCTCTTTTTCAAAGTGTAACCGCTTCTTTTTTAATAAGAGGAAAGCCCGTCGCAAGAGTGGTATTCAGGCCACGGCGGGCGAAGTGTGGTGTCGCCGCATCTTGCAGCTTGCTCTTATTTCTGCTCTAACCGCTAGTAACCGGCTACTCGGCAGTCTCTCCTCCTTTTCTCCTTTTCCCCCCAGTACTCGAACCGTTAGCTGGTGGTGCCCGATTTCTTGTCGCATTTCGTGCATCAACAGTTAACACGCAACCTTCAGATCCCGAGTAGTCGATGAAATCAGCGGACTATGAAAGTAAGACCGCTCTAACCGCAAGATCTCGGCGGCTTGTCATATAAGTCGCGCAGCCTCGATTATTGTTTTCAGTCCGGCACCAGCCCGCTAGCTTTCTTTCCGGTCTCCTCACCGGCCTCTACTATCAACAAGCAATCTGTTCAAGCCGCAGTTGTTCGGCGGTTTTCAAAGTCCCACTTGGTTGTTTTCTCTTCTATTTGAGATGGATTTCGCAAAGGAACAAGGCGACTCTAATTTTTTATAAGCCGTTACGGATCCCTCAAAAGCGCAAGGCGTTTCTTATCAAGTAACAGAATGTTTGACACAAGTAGTGACTTATCTCCCGAGCAAATCGAGTGCATGTCGCGATACGCAGCACAAGAAATGCTCAACCCTCCTTTTGAAATTCCTAAACCAAACGTGACATATCGTCATAATTGTGATCATGGGGAGCAAGAGCCTCCTTCTTGAGAGGATGACGTTCCTTCTCCGTTCATCAACAAAATTCTTTGGGAGGTTGTTGCTGATGATTTCAGAGTGCCTCGTCTACCTGAATATTCTGGGCTTGATGATCCCGTTTCTCATCTGCAAGCTTTTGAATCGGCTATTTCATTAAGGAAGGTGTCAAATGGTATCAAATGCAAACTCTTTATTATATCTTTTGGTGATCATGCAATGGAATGGTTCTACAGTTTACCGCCTCGATCTGTCACTAGCTTTAAAGATTTGCGAAAGCAATTTCTCTCGAAGTTTGGTACTTACAAGAAGCGGAAAAGGGACATAGGAGCTCTCTTTGGAATCAAGCAGAGGGATGACGAGTCTAATCCAGACTTTGTCGATCGTTTTTAGATGGAAATTCTTGATGTTATCAACATTCATCAAGATTATTATCGACATGCTTTTGTAAACGGACTTCGGGAAGGCCCTCTAAAGTTCAAGCTCACTATGAAAGATCCCGAGACTTATGGAGATCTTATCGATATCATTAATAAATTTCTAATGGGTGGAGAAGCAAACAAAAACAACGTCTCATCTTTTAATCAGGAGGTTAAACCATCCCAGGAAATTTCTGGTAATCAACAGCTCAGTTCTTCGCAGGCTATTTCACAATTCAGAAGTCACGAGTCTCTTCCTCACCCTCAGAATATACATGCAAATCCTATAGTATTCGTCGATCCTAAAATTCTAAAACGTGAAAAATGTTCGGATAAGCGTATCAAGTTTAAAATCTCTATGGAAGATCTCCTTGATGTTCTTCAAAGAATGCTAGAGTTCAAAAAGCCTCGACACATGAAATCTAAAAACAAATATCAGCATGAAGTGCTTTTCTGTAAGTATCACAAGGATATAGGCCATCTAGTAGAAGATTGCTTTATCTTTTCGGAAACTTACAGATGACTGGCAAAGGCTGGAAAATTTCAAGATTATGTCGTGCAGTTATCCTTTTACATATTCTTCTTTAACAGAGTCAGTAGTACAGACAAAGATTTGGTTTTCTTGATAATGAAGGTGCTTAAGATTGAAATAACAGAGCATTTATATGCCATCTGGATCGAGTTACAAACATATATCCTTTGATTACATTCTTCAGTGCATACATGCATGCATACGTCATTTAAATCTTATATCCTTAGCATTGCTCACATCCGTTCACATGGATGCAAAGCGCATTTTGACAAAAGCAATATTGTTTATATCGTGCTAAGTTCATAAGCCCTTCACATCCCGCTTGACATCAATCGCAGATGTGTAGTGGTGAGTTCGCTTGACATCAGTCGCAGATATTACATACTTATCCTACTTGACTACAGTTGTAGATATTACGTATTTATCCCGCTTGACATCAGTCGCAGATATTACGTACTTATCCTGCTCGGCTACAGTTGCAGATATTGTGTACTTATCCCGCTCGACATCGGTCGCGAACATTGAAATTTAGCCTTGCTTATGTGTTCTTTGTGTGGAAAGCAATGCCTCGAGCACCTGCCCACATTGTCACATAAGTTTGTAGCTCTTCCTATTTTTGCAGGTTAGCGCTAACTTCTTAGCCATCTTACGGTGTTAAGGCCTGCACTAGTTGGTTTATATTATCAGCCCGCAGACCGTACGGTTTGGTTTTCTGGTTTAATTTATTCAGCTTATTGCGGACTATCTACCGGGTTATCATTAATATGATTATGAATACGGCTGACTTCGGTTCTGTTATCAAGTTATTGGTCTAAGTCCACCGGTTTATGGCTTGCAGAAATATCTTCAATCACCGACTTGAATATATTATACAATAAGCCGTAAGTTGCTTATCTCCCGTCCTTAAGTTATCTCATATGGAAAATGAGGTTTGGATCGGTATTCACCTAAGTCGTGAACATCTGTTTTCTTCGAAGACCAAAGCGGCTAAAGTGAGTGGTCGTGCGGCTTCCCGATAGTAGGTCTATATGTTTGGGCATATCGCTGTAAAATTACGGTTTATGCGGCGGTTTTCAAATACATATTATTCAAAAGAATATCTGGATTATTAGTGGTTAAGTCTGCCAAACCGTTCGGTTTGTGGTTTATTATTAAAGAAATTCTAATCTTCCTTATTAATAAATCGGATCGGTTTGCGTGATGATTCTATTATCCGTTAACTCGGAGACGGATTGACACATGCAAATTGAGATTAAGCCGTGCGAATGGGTAAGTAAAATTGCAATGCAAAAAGGTACGCACAAAAGGTAAAAGTATTTTCATTTCACTTTCAAAAAGAATACAACTATTAGACCGGGCGGTTTACAAAATGATACCACCGGTCTTCAAAAAGGAAAACAAAAATTATTACAAGTAAAACTATCCTAACCGTCTGGCTTAAGTCTCTTAGCCGGAGGAATGCTGGAGCCGACCTCGCCGTCGATGTCAACCTCAGATGGCGAGTAGTCGCCTCTATCTGAGGTAGAGGAGTCGCCTGAACTGCAAGTTTCCCCGATCTCGGACTCTACAGGATCAGCCAGCGCGGTCTCGGAAGCTTGACCGCTTGACGTTGTAGAAGCACTCTCCGACCGGCTTCCCTGACTGTCCGCCTCCTCGTCTGCCTCCCCGATCTCGCCCTCTCCATCGACTTTCGCCTTGCCCTTTAGCGCTCTATAAACCGCCGCAACCTTCTTCTTCAGGGGAGGAAACAGGTCAGCAAATGTAAAGTCGGCGAATCCCGGGGTGAGACCGTCAAGGTCACAGAGGCGCTTTAGCGCTCCGTCAATCCCTTGGACGAGCTGCGAAAAAACAACTTTCTGGAAGGCTGGGTTGGCAGGATCATGCATTTTCTGCAAAGAAAAAAAACAAATGTTTAATTCCGCGCGGCTTTAAATTGAAGCCGCAAGCTTTAGGTAATATCTTACCGCATTGAGCATGCCCATGAAATGGTTAGCCACAAAACTTTGGGCGCTGACTTGCGCGGCAAACCGCGGGAATTCTTTTTCTGGTATTTTCTTTATCGCCTTCAGTGTTGATGCTCGAAATGCGACGGACTCGGGCACCACCAGCTAACCGTTCGAGCACTGAGGAAAGAAGAAAAAGCAAACTGCAAACAGTAGTCTACTAAGCGGGTAAGAGAAAAGAGCAGAGAAGCCGTGAGCTACGGTGACACCAGACTTCGCCCATCGCGGCCTGAATGTCACTCTTGCGACGGGCTTGATTTTGATTACAAATGGCGGGTTACAAAAGGTGGAAAGGAAATTGTGCGAGAAGCAAGCCGGAGTCCGTAAAGCTCGAGATCCGAGTCCGCAGCCTTTAACAAGTAGGCTCTTGGATTCGAGTCAGCGTGCCTCGGGTGAATCACTTCCCCCTATTTATAGGCTTGGGGGCCTGCCCAAACGGGCAGGGATAAGATTACCGGCTGCCCGAGGTACAAGAGAATTGGGCAGCGGTGACGGGAATCAAAAAGAAAAGAACAAGAAGTTCGCGCGAGATAGGCGGACTGGGCTTCCGAGCTGGAGCAATTCCTGGCCATCCGGAGCGCCATCTCCCTGGAGTGACGCGACCTAGGCGGACTGGGTTTGCGAGCTGGAGCAATTCCTGGCCATCTGGAGCGCCATATACCTGGAGTGACGCGACCTAGGAGGACTGGGTTTGCGAGCTGGAGCAATTCCTGGCCATCCGGAGCGCCATCTCCCTTGAGTGACGCGACCTAGGCGGACTGGGCAGACTGAGTATTGGAGTCCGCATTTGGGGTATCTGGGCGACCTGAGCGGACTGAGAATCGGAGTCCGCGACTTGAGATGCCCAATGAATACATCGACCATGTTGCGGGTTCTGGGGTTAACATAATCCCCGCACATTTTCAAATTTCGAGAAATTTCGGAAATGTTTCTTTAACCGCCGAGTCCGCAACCAATGCTACCACTGCTTGGGCTATAAATATGGCCAAGAGCATGTTATTTTGTCAAAATTATCTGCGCGACAGGACGCTACTCACCACTTGCGGTCTGCATCCTCGAATCCGGCATGTCGAGGTTGGGATCTTTTTTCGGCAATCTCCCTAAAGCCGACAAATCCAAGGGGCCCGCGAAGCGGTGAAGAAGGTGGTTCAACGAGGGGAAAGGAATGTTGATGATATCGAGGAGAGTTCGCAGAAGGATGGAACATCCGTAAAGAGCAAGGAACCCGATCCCTTGAAGGCAGCTTCTCAGGGCGCGGTCACGACTTCTCAGCCGCAGCAATCAGACCATGCCCCCGCGGGATTTGGCGGAATGGCGATAGTCGCCTCCGTGTCTGGAACCTTCATGCTGCAACTAGACGGCGGAAAGGAGGTTTCTTTGCCGGAGATCTGTCAGATGGATTCTGAGGAGGTACGGACTGTAAATCCGGATTCCGAGAAACGAACAGGTGCAACAGAAGAACGGATAGAGGAGCTGGCCGGGAATCAAGCCGTAACTCTGGCAACCTCCTTGGATGCAGTCGGCACTAATCAAGGCATTGTCCGCGCAAAACTGCCGGACCCGGAGCAGAACATGCTGGCCTTGGAGAAGACTCCCGAAAAAAAGAAGAGGAAGAGGGACAAATCCTCTGTTTCTGAACGAGTTGAAAAGCGACTGCAAACTCAGAAAGAAAAGAATGTCTCCGTACGAACAGGCGTGGTGAGCTTGCAATACCGACCGCGGGAAAAGGAGGTTCCAGACGTAAGCTTAGTCACGCCGGATGTTTCCATCCCGGGCGGTGATTCCCTGTCTGCGGTCAGTCTGTCTACCACAGAAATACTTGACTCTATCGACAATGAGCGGCTTGCTGATATTAATCAGTCTCTACTTGAAGTATTGCAGTCTGACGTGGCGATAATAGGCGAGAAGGTTGCCTAACCCGCACCTTCTATTGCGGATAATAAGAGGGAGAAGGCGAAGGAACAGCTTGCCATCATGCAAGCAAAGGTTGAGGCGGTTTCTGAACGGCTGGAGGCGGACAGGCGGGATGAGGATCTGCGGATGGCAGCCGAGGGGGTACGGACAGGTAAGTCGCCACCGCATTTCCAGAAGAGATGGCTGTATAAGTCTCCGGTGCGAAAGTCGAAGCCGCTAAAAATTATCACCGAGACTGAAGACATAGTGTCTTCTAGTAGATCCATGGCGGAAAAGAAAGCGATGGTTCACCAAAGATGGAAACAACACTTGGTCGCTTTTGATCCCGAGCGAGTATGGCGGCCTGTAAAAGATAGTCGCCAGATCGCCGCAATGATTATGAAAAGTGAATTTTCTTCCATCTTTTCTTTGACTTTATCGCGCCTTGGAGACAACTGAACTTTGCTTCTTGTGTTGCAGTTCGAAACTCACCGCCGGATTCTGTTGAAGTGGGCGAGATCGCATCGTTATCCGCGGTTGCTCCTGTATTCGTATCAGTAGACGCTCCTGCGGACCCTACACCCGGGGTCCAGTCCGCCCTGGAGGAATACATTTCCTTAGTGAAGAAATATGAAGAAGAGTTGAAGAAAAATGAAGAACAGTTAAGGGAAGTGCGAGCTGACGCTCAGAGACGAAAAGAAAGAGAGAAAGTGCTGGAGAGCCAGGTCGCTAGCATCTCGGTCGCGGTGGAGGGGCTGAAGAAAGAGAAGCAAGGTCTAAGCGAGGATGCGCAACACTACAGGAATAGGTATCTTTCCCTGGTGCGAGAAGGAAAGAAGCAAGCTGCCGAGGTCGTCGACACCCGTCCGTAGCAGACTCAGCCCGCTCCGGGGGGAGGATCGACACTAGCCGTGAGCGGGCAACCTGCGACGGATACGAACCAGAGGCCGGCGGGCGAACACATGATCACGTTTAGCCGGGTTGCGAGGGACTCCGACGCCTACACCGGACGTTCAACAACATGCACCATCTAGTCCAGCAAATGTACAGGGAGATTCTTCGAGGTAGCGACCAGGCCGCATACTTTGGCGTAGAGGACGAAGAGCAGCCTGCTCGCCGTGCTGCTGAACCCTGATAAATTATTAATATTCCTTAATGATGCGGACATCGATACTTTCTGTATAATACGGAACACTATGTTGTTAGCTATTGTTATGCCATGCTGTGTGTGCTTTTTTTGCTGGATGATTGTTTTATGCGAATTTGATGCGTATGAACTTTTCCCATGTGCTGGAATGCCTTTTTACCTTATGCTGCGGATTAGTGTTCATCCCGCACTAACTTTTGTAGGATGGAACGAACTGCGCGGATTACGGTTTAATCCGCGTGAACTTTGTTGAATTTGTAGGGACCGGGAGGAGGCGAACTTAGCGGATTACGGTTCAATCCACGGGAAGTCCTGTTACCTGTCTTGTCGAGTTTTTTCTATATATATACGTTCTCGTTTCGTTTCTATCGGAAACAGCTGGATCGAAAAACCCTGCGGCCTGGAAAAATGGTGTCCACCTGTGCCGCAGCCGCATTTCATTCCGCCGACCATAAGAGGAGTAGGCTGACTGTAGCGGATTTAGAGGTTTTTAGGGAAAGGCATATGGCGGGCTTGCCAGTCCTTGCGCGACTTCCGGAGGACGACGAGCGATTGAATTTTTCCACCGCTTCCCAGATCGCAGTGCCTGTCGATCACTTTGAATGCGGATTCAAGTTCCCCTTGCTCTGGGAGGTCGCCGAGATCTTTGAGCACTATGGGGTGGTTCCGGGCCAACTCGCGCCGAATACCGTAGCGGCCATTTACGCTTATCTCGCCTACATGCGTTCTGAGAAGATCGAGTTCTCCCTGAAAGTCTTCAGGAAGATATTCTCTGTCCGCGCAATTACGCCGTCAAAGGATCAACAATTCAAGGGCGTGATCTACTTTTATTACCGGGGGATGAAAGTTGCGGGTCTTCAGAACAAGATCCACAACTGGAGCTCGAGGTACCTTATCTTCGAGGGCGACTTGGGATTCCCCCATACTTATCCGCAGGTGCGCGCGGATACTGACTTCAAGAGCGTGTCGCTAAACACAGAGGAGTCCTCCATTGTCGAGTTTCTTGCCTGGGCAAGGCTTGATGTCGACTATTATATTCCGCTGCTATCCAGCCTGGATACCATTAGCCGACAAGAAAGTCAGTACCGCGATCCTTTTCTTTATTCGCCAATCATTTCGTTACTTGATGCTCTTCTCTGCAGCGACGTTGTCGGTACCCGCCAATCTGCCCTTGAATCCAGCTGGCGCAACTCCTACACAGGGAGAAAGGAAAAATGAAACCGCAAGGAAGAGACGAGAAGAGGGAGATCCAGTGGCGGACTACTCTTCGTCCGATAGTTTCGACATGGTGGGCTTCGGAAAAAACCAGAGGGATCTGAGGGGCAATCCGCTGATCCACTGGCATGAAAAGAAGAAATTTGTCCGCCTTTCCACAGCTCTTCCCTCCTGGAAAAACCCGCGCACTTCCCGCCATGCCTATCTGGCGCTTTCCGCACTATATGGGAAGCAAAACCTCCATGAACTCCGGGATATCCCTCCTGCCGACCTTCCCCTAGTCGCAGCCCAGGCTAGCGCCAATAGTGCCGTCACAAATCACTTCCTGGGTCGGATGTCGCGCGAGCGGCTCAAGGAAAATGAGCGCCTGTTGCGAGAAAATGGGTCTTTGGCAGATAGGAATAGATGGCTGGGGGCTAAAGTAAACAAGCTCAAAGAAACTGAAGCGGTAAGAATTTGTAATTCGCATTGACCTTTGCTTTGTCCGCAGCGGGCTAACTATGCTACCTTATGCAGACCGCACACGATATCACCAACCCTGGCTTCCAAGCCGTCATGTTTCCTTACGTGAAAGAAAGCGTGGAGGTAGCTATCGAACGCTTCATCGATGCCGGGCTCGCCCAAGAAGGCGTGGACTCCCCTTCCTGGAATTGTTTCCCGAAATCGAAGATCAGGTCGCTGAATTCGAGCGGGCTGTAAAAGGAAAAGCGGTTGCCGGTGAAGAGGGGAAGCCTTCCGGCGGAAAGAGTTCTAAGACCGCGTCAAGTGGACAAGCAAGCCATTCGATTCAATCGAAAGGCAATAGTGAGCGGACAGAACCTACGGAGGCCAGCGGACGAAGCTCGACTAGCTCTCGTTCCAGCGGCAGTAGCAGCAGTGATTCAGGCGACTACTCTCCACCAGTCAATATAGATGGATCGAGCCCGGAAGTTCCTTCAAAGAAAAAACAAAAGACCGAGGAATGAATTTTTATCTTTTATCTTGTTATTGTAAACAGAATGCGGACTCCAAGTGAGTCGGCCAATACTGTAATATTTTTGGAATGAAATGAAAAGGATCTGTGGTATCCGATTGTTGTGTGTATTCTAGTCCGCACTCATATGTTATCCGCATAGTATCTTTGTCCGCTTATAACTGATCAACGTGTCTTCTATATCACCAGATCGCCGAAATACCTTCTTATGAATTTTGAACAATCTAACTCTGCT
The DNA here is from genome assembly GCA_039513925.1 of Platanthera zijinensis. NCBI lineage: Eukaryota > Viridiplantae > Streptophyta > Magnoliopsida > Asparagales > Orchidaceae > Platanthera > Platanthera zijinensis. The sequence goes on from CM077084.1 coordinate 144,268,606, forward strand.
AATAATCGAAATCTAATTTATCAACCAGAGGAAAGCAAAATCCTTTGAGCGGGTAGGAAAACAGAAGTCCACCATTAACCATAAGAAATAGAAATGACAGCTCATGACTGAGTGGGCAGGTGCGGCTAATGCGGCATTGCTTTCCACACCGGGCCATGAGCTAGTAAACCCCTTCGGCGGACTGAACGGATAGATAATTGGAGTCCACCGAAAACCACGAACAACAGAAATGACCGCTCGTGACCAAGTGGGCAGGTGCGGCTAACGCGGCATTGCTTTCCACACCGGGTCATGAGCTAGTCAACCCCTTCGGCGGACTGAGCGGATAGAGAAATGGAGTCCGGCGAAAACCACGAACAACAGAAATGACCGCTCGTGACCAAATGGGCAGGTGCGGCTAACGCGACATTGCTTTCCACACCGGGTCATGAGCTAGTCAGCCCCTTCGGCGGACTGAACGGATAGATAATTGGAGTCCGCCGAAAACCACGAACAACAGAAATGACTGCTCATGACCAAGTGGGCTGGTGCGGCTAACGCGGCATTGCTTTCCACACCGGGCCATGAGCTAGTCAACCCCTTCGGCGGACTGAACGGATAGATAAATGGAGTCCGCCGAAAACCACGAACAACAGAAATGACCGCTCGTGACCAAGTGGGCAGGTGCTGCATTGCTTTCCACACTGGGTCATGAGCTAGTCAACCCCTTCGGCGGACTGAACGGATAGATAATTGGACTCCGCCGAAAACCACGAACAACATAAATGACCGCTCGTGACCAAGTGGGCAGGTGCGGCTAACGCGACATTGCTTTCCACACCGGGCCATGAGCTAGTTAACCCCTTCGGCGGACTGAACGGATAGATAAATGGAGTCCGCCGAAAACCACGAACAATAGAAATGACCGCTCGTGACCAAGATGGCAGGTGCGGCTAACGCGGTATTGCTTTACACACCGGGTCATGAGCTTGTCAACCCCTTCGGCGGACTGAACGGATAGATAATTGGAGTCTGCCGAAAACCACGAACAACAGAAATGACCTCTCGTGACCAAGTGGGCAGGTGCGGCTAACGCGGCCTTGCTTTCCACACTTGGCCATGAGCTAGTCAACCCCTTCGGCGGACTGAACGGATAGAGAAATGGAGTCCGCCGAATACCACCTTGCCGGTAACGATGCTTCCCTCTTGCCTGGAGTGCAGCCTAAATTGATCTTTTGGTCAGGTGCGGTAGGAGCGGCATTGCTTTTCCTAAGATCAACTAGGCTGCGGGTCTCCTGCAGGCACTGCTTGAGGGTACCAAGGAGTGTTTGAAGGTCACAAACTAAGATGATCTGCTGGCAGGTGCATCCGTAGCGGCATTGCTTTCCATGCGTGATTATCAAAGTTGTGGCGATATCCCATGAATGGCATGGTAGAGCTGACCGCCACTCTGTCCCTCCAAAACGCAGAAGTGGGGTTAGATACTTGCCGGGATCCGAGGTTCAGTGTCCTGCCGCGGTAGAACCGGCAAGCTCCCACTACACGGTGCGAAATCTCCCCGCAACACGTGGTCTTGGTGGTGTTACGCTAATAGCAGCGGTTCTAAGGGAGGTTTTTGCTGAACTCGATGATTTCTCCTGGTATACGGCGATATTTTTAATTGCTCATACTCAACATGTCAGCTGTCAAAGGAATACTTGAAGAAGTGTTAGCAAAAAGCTTTTTTTATTAACGACCAACAATTTACAAGTTGCGAAACGGATAGAAAGGAAACAAGGGGTTCAGGAATAAAATTGCTTCAAGTCATCACCACTCCATGTATGCGGTATGTTTTCTCCCTCATATGTCTGCAGCCGATAGGCTCCCTTTTCGAGGACCTCCTTGATGATGAACGGCCCAGCCCAATTGGGATCGAGCTTTCCGACTGAGCCAGCTCTTGCCGCAGTGTCTACCTTTTTAAGGACTAGATCTCCCACTTGGAAGTGTTTGATCCTTACATTCTTATCAAAGTAACGAGCCATTCTTCTCTTGATTTCTTCCTGCCTGATGGCGGCTTTGTCCCTAATTTCCTCAATATGCTCCAGACTAAACCTCATTTCTTCATTGTTCAGTTCGAGCCAGTCTTCATCTCCTTGCCTTGCCAGCAGGACCCTAGGTGACGGGACTTCAAATTCAACCGGAATCAATGCCTCTGACCCATGAGAAAGTTTGAACGGGGTTTCCTTTGTTGATGATGAAGGCGTCGTTCTCAGGGTCCAGAGGACCGAGGGAAGTTGCTCCACCCAGCTGCCCTTGGCGTTCTGCACTTTTTTCTTGAGCAAATTGAGGATCTGTTTGTTGGCTTCTTCCACCTAACCATTGCTCCTAGGATGATGGACTGATGCAAAGCGCAGTTCTACTCCAACCTGCTTGCATAAATCTATCATCTCGGTGTTGTTTAATTGTGGTCCATTATCGGTGATGATTTCCATAGGGACACCATGTCGGCAAATTATCTCTCCCCAAATAAAATTTTTCACAACCTTAGTTGTTGTCATTGCCAGTGCCTTAGCCTCAATCCACTTGCTGAAAAAATCAATCATGATAATGATGAAGCGTCGCTGCCCGCTTGCCATGGGGAAAGGACCAACGAGGTCCATCCCCAAGATAGCAAAGGGCCAAGGGGTTGCGATCGACTTGAGAGATTGTGCTGCTTGGTGCTGCAGTGGAGCGAACCTTTGGCACTGAACACATTTTTTGACATAAGCTTCAGAATCTTTTTTCATCGTCGGCCAGAAGTAACCTTGCCGTAGGATCCTTCTTTCCAAGGTCCTTGCTCCTAAATGGCTCCCACATTCACCTGAGTGGATTTCTTGGAGGATAATGGGGACTTCATTTTCTGGGACACATCTTGCCATGGTGGATAGGAAGGTCTTTTTGTAAAGGATGCCAGATATTAAGTAGTAATGCGCTGCTTTTAACCTGAATCTCTTCTTATCTCTTACTGACTGATGCAGGTTCCTAGTGGTGAGATAAAGGACGAAGGGATCTAACCAAGATGGATGTTGATCAATTTACATTATTTCTCCCTCCTCTATTGCCGGATGAAAGAGCTCCGAGGTCATTCCTCCTGATTGAAGTCCGTATTTAGCAAGAGCATCTGCTTCCTCGTTCTCCATCCTCGGGATGTGCTCAATGGTGAAGCTTTTGGACTTGCCGACCTCAACTTTCACAAGTGTAAGGTACTTCCTCAGCACCGGCTCCCTAGTCTCAAAGTTGCCCAAAACCTTAGACACCATTACCAAGGAGTCAGTTTTTACGAGGACATGGTCGATCCCGAGTTCCCTGGCAAGCCTTAAACTGGCCAGCAGGGCTTCATACTCTGCCTGGTTATTAGTCACTGGAAAGTAGAACTTGACTGACTGTTCGAGCTTGATGCCATTTGGGTTTATTAGGACCACCCCTGCCCCGGAGGCTTTCTTACCAGAAGCCCCATCAACGTAGACGGTCCAAGCTAGAGGAGACCTTTCTTCCTGCTCGGAGCCGGACTTTGCGGTATCAATCAGAAAATCTGCCAGCACCTGTGCCTTGATGGCTGCTCTGGGTACATAAGAGATCTCAAACTCGCTCAGCTCGATGGCCTATTTAGCCAGCCTGCTCGAATGTTCAGGCTTTTCCAACACACTCTTTAAAGGTTGATCAGTGACTACTTGGATTGAATGTGCTTGAAAATAGGGACGGAGTCGGCGAGCTGTCATGACCAATGCCAAGGTCAGCTTCTCCAGAATTGGATCTTTCAGAATGTGGCTGACGTAATAGACTGGGAATTGCCTCCGATTTTCCTCTCGGACAAGAACGGAACTGACGGCTTCAGGACCAACTCCCAGATATAGGAGCAACATCTCCCCCGCTCGAGGGCTTTGCAACAAAGGTGTGGAAGTCAATTGTTTCTTTAACTGTTCAATGGCTTGCGTGCATTCTTCCGTCCATTGAAATTTGGATGCTCCTCGAAGGGTTTTAAAGAATGGGGCGCTCTTATCCCCGACTCGAGAGTTGAATCTCCCGAGTCCTGCTAGCATCCCCCCTAACTGCTGAACTTCTTTTGGAGAGCGGGGGGGAGCCATATCAAGGTTGGCTCTGACCTTATCCGGATTGGGAGCGAGGCCCTCTAGGGTGAGGAGATGGCCGAGAAATTTTCCTTTGCTTGCTCCAAAGGTACATTTTAGCGGGTTAAGCTTTACCCTCTTCTTTCGTAAGGTGGAAAAAGTTTCCATTAGATCATGCAAATGTTGCGAATAGGACTTGCTTTTTACTAGGAGATCATCCACGTATACTTTAAGGTTTTTGCCCCTTTGTCCCCTAAATACGTGATCCATCATGCGTTGGTACGTTGCACCCGCGTTCTTAAGCCCAAAGAGCATCACAAGATAACAGTAACAGCCGTCGTTCGTAATAAAGGAAGTATGAGGGATATCAGGTTTGTGCATTCTTATTTGGTGGTAACCTGAGAAGGCATCTCGAAAACTCATAAAAGAATACCCTACCGCAGAATCAACTAGAGAATCTATCCGAGGCAGGGGGTAGCAATCTTTAGGGCATGCTTTATTCAGTCTGGTGAAATATACACACGTTCTCCATTTTCCCCCCGATTTCTTAACCATTACAACATTCGAAACCCACTCAGGATACTGAATTTCTCGAATAAAACGTGCCTTGAGGAGTTTAGCAACCTCCTCCCTGATGGGTTCCGCCAGCTTGGTTGCAGTATCCCTCTTCTTTTGTTGCACCGGCTTGGCAGCTGGATCGATGTTGAGATGGTGGCAAGCCGTGTCTGGATTGACTCCCGGCATATCCTCTGCTGACCAAGTGAAGACGTCCAAGTTCTTTAGCAAGCAGGAGATCAACTCTGTCTTCTGATCCTCTGGAAGTTCTGCGTTGATAGTGAGCTTTCTTTCTTCTCCTTCTGCGATAGGAACTTCATGCATCACCTGGGCAGGTTCAAGGTGAGCGCCTCCTTTATCTGCAACAGCCTCTGGCTGGGTAGAAATCTCCGCCACTGCTGGGAAGATGGGAGGAGCAGGCTCGGTCACATTTACTGTTCCCAGGTAGCACTCTCTTGAATGCCTTGGGTTGCTTCGGACTCTGCACATCCTGCCATCAGCATAGAATTTCACAGCAAGATGATAAGTTGATACCACTGCCTGGTATCTGTTCAGCAATGGCCTCCCGAAGATGGCGTGGTAGCAGCTTGGAGCATCCACCACTACAAACTGGATTGGTCGGGCGGCTCCCCTGAGCTTTACGGTGAGGGTGACGCTTCCCTCCACCTCCTTTATTTCTCCAGAGAAACCATAGAGTGGCCCTTCGGTGGAAAGCAAAGGCTTTCCGGTTCTCAGGGCCTCAAAAGTTGTCTTGAACAGAAGATTAACTGAACTACCTAAATCAATAAGGATCCGGTCTACGGTGTAATCTTCTATGGCTGCTTTGACTACCACAACATCGTCAAATGGATTGGCCGTCTGAGGCAGATCTTCCTGACCAAAAACAATATCGACCCCGGAAGGGGCAGAAGAGGAGGAGGAGGCAACCTCTGCTCGAGAAACCCTTGCGAGTGAAGATTTCTTTGTGGCTTCGGCTCCTGCCCCTCTATGAATGAAAAAGAGCCGCCCGAGGGGACCCTCATCGTCTGTATCGAAGCATTCAGGCTGAATGTTGATGGGCCCTAGCCGGCCGACGTCCTCCACTTCCACACACTCCATCTAAATTCCTGCCACTTCCTTGCCCTTAGCGATGGGAGGCTTCGAAGAGTTCCCCCTCTTATCCAAATCTTTGATCTTTCCTTCAGCGATAAGTATATCAACTAGTTGCCAAAGGGCTTTGCAATCTTCAGTCAAGTGGCCCTTCTCCTTGTGGAATTCGCTGAATTGGGAGTTATTTCTGGGCTTCTAGTTTCTTTGGAACCCTTGCCTCTTTTCATCTGCTTTCTTCTGAATGATCTTGATGAATTCTTCGAAGTCGAGTCCCAGATCTGAGAACTCTGCTGGGGAGCTGCTCTCGCGCGGCTGTGAGACTGGTAGAGCATTCTGGTATATAGGGAGGGCTTGAAGGTGAACGGTGGGAGCGGCGGCCAACGATAGTCTCTGCTCACGAAATTGTTGATGGCCAATGAAAGGTTTCTTGTGGTGGAAGTTTCGCCCCCTCTGAGAAGGGGGTTGGGAATAAGGTCGAGGGGACTTGCTATGATGGTAATTGCTGGAGGAGGTGTTGGCGACATCCCTTCCTCCAGCCTTAGCTATCAGGGATGAGATGTAGGTGGGATTGGCATTTTCTCCCTCAATAAAGCGATTGGTTATCGCTATCAACTCTTGGTAGGTAGACGGCGCCTTGGTTGTCACTTTGAACTTCAACGGACCTTCCCGGAGGCCGTGAATCAAGGCAACCTTATAGTAATCGGGGTTCACATTCCTCACCCCTGGATCTCTTTATGAAAACGATCAACGAATCATGCCACTGATTCGTTGTCTCTCTGCTTGATATCGAAGAGGGCTGCCGGCCCATCTTTCCTTTTCTTCGAAGTGGCAAATCTCAGGAGGAGTTCGCCGCGGAACTCGGCAAAGGAAGAAATTGTGCCTGAAGGCAACTCATATAACCACTCCCTCGCTTTCCCCTCGAGGGTGGTGACTAGAAGTTTGCACTTTAGGGCGTCGGAAAGGCATCTCAAAGCGACTGCCCCCTCGAACGCCTGCAAATGGGAAACTGGATCAGTTTCCCCCGAGTAAAATGGGAGACGCGGTTCTCTGAAATTGCTGGGTGCGGACTCCCATTGGATTCTATCAATGAAAGGAGAGTGGGTGTCAAGTTCGGCGGATAAGCGGACTGGCGCCCGGGGGTCCGCGGGCTCGGCGGACTGCCGATCAGCAAAGTCAAGCCGGCAGGCAAGGGCTTCCCTGGCCGCTTCCCTGAAGAAATCCATCAAGGGAGCGAACTGATCGTTCTGAGGCCGCAGGGGAGTCGCGGGCTGAGCTTGGTGGCGGGACTGAGGAGTTGTTGCAGGTGACCACTGAGGAGGTCGGAGAGCTGGGGCTTCAGCAACGTTCTCCGCGACCTGGGGAGCAAGCCGCTGAGTCAGCGCGAGTAGAGCTTGGCCAAGGGTATCGAGCCGCTGATCAGTCTCTCTGCGAGATATCTCGGCTTCCCAGCGAGATTGTTCCAGCGCCTCCCACAACGAGTCCTCGGGCGAGCTGGAGCGGTCGGACCGACGAGCTCAGCGATCTGACATCTCTGTCCGCAAACTTCAAAAACAGCTTGTATCTGAAGGTCGCGTGTTAACTGTTGATGCTCGAAATGCGACGGACTCGGGCACCACCAGCTAACCGTTCGAGCACTGGGGAAAGAAGAAAAAGCAAACTGCAAACAGTGGTCTACTAAGCGGGAAAGAGAAAAGAGCAGAGAAGCCGTGAGCTACGGCGACACCATACTTCGCCCGTCGCGGCCTGAATGCCACTCTTGCGACGAGCTTGATTTTGATTACAAATGGAGGGTTACAAAAGGTGGAAAGGAAATTGTGCGATTAGCAAGCCGGAGTCCGCAAAGCTCGAGATCCGAGTCCCCAGCCTTTAACAAGTAGGCTCTTGGATTCGAGTCAGCGTGCCTCGGGTGCACCACTTCCCCCTATTTAAAGGATTGGGGGCCTGCCCAAATGGGCAGGGTTTAGATAACCGGCTGCCCGAGGTACAAGAGAACCGGGCAGCGGTGACGGGAATCAAAAAGAAAAGAACAAGAAGTCCGCGCGAGATAGGCAGACTGGGCTTGCGAGCTGGGGTAATTCCTGGCCATCCGGAGCGCCATCTCCCTGGAGTGACGCGACCTAGGCGGACTGGGTTTGCGAGCTGGAGCAATTCCTGGCCATCCGGAGCGCCATCTCCCTGGAGTGACGTGACCTAGGCGGACTGGGTTTGCGAGCTGGAGCAATTCCTGGCCTTCCGGAGCGCCATCTCCCTGGAGTGACGCGACCTAGGCGGACTGGGCAGACTGAGGATTGGAGTCCGCATTTGGGGTATCTGGGCGACCTGAGCGGACTGAGAATCGGAGTCCGCGGCTTGAGATGCCCAATGAATACATCGACCGTGTTGCGGATCTTGGGGTTAACATTCAGGTTGCGCTTCCGGTACATGGCCGCGCCAGCAGCATAGGCATGGCGGCTTATCTTCTTCCTCCCCCAGTGAGGGAGGGCGGTTGAAACCTGCACCGAGTTGCTGTTCGAATTACACCGTATTTTCGGATTGCCATTGGTATCCTTCAGGCCGCTGCCCATTCCTCACAATGTGAAGTCGCTGGAGGAAGCCGACTCCTCTTCTTCCTTATTCTCCTCTACCCGCGTCGGGTGGATTCTCTGGGCCCTCTTCTCCCTCTGAGTAAGGGTAAAACCGCCAGGAGTCAACGGTTTGTTTAGCGGGACCGCCACTACAGCTGCACAATCAAAACAAGAAGTCAGTTCATAAGCCGCGCGGCTATCAGAACAATTCGCTCGAGTTGGAACTTACTGTCTTCCGCTTGGACTTCTTCCAAGGACGGAAGCAGCGGGATGTAGTGATTTACATCAAGCCGCTCGCCATTCAGGAAGTCATATATCTCTTTCTCCACGCCCTCCACCCCGCAGCTGCCGAAGACGGCCTCGTCGCAGACTTGCAGGTTGGCCCGCAGGAGCCCAAGATTCCACTCGAAGATGGCGTATCTTTCTGACCAGTTCGGAATCTTGTTCGCCAAGTTTACGACTTTCAGCCCCCTGCAGCCGAAGTACAAGTGGCCACGGAAGATCTTCGTCCCGGAGTCCGGGATAGACCGCACGGAGAAGCATTCCCGGAACAGCCTTGTTAAGAACCGGACACTCTACGACCTAAGGTAAGATATGCAGCTGTAGATGGCTGTGATGGAGTTCGGCGGTAGCTATCTGGGAAATACACTGTAGTGATCGAAGACCGCTATGGCTTCCATCAAGATGGGAAATCGAAAGCCGAAGTCGAAATGGTCGATAGGGATGGCGATCTGGTTTGCGGCAGAGGTGTTAATCCGCTTGTGCGGAAGGGGAAGCCGCGCGATCAATGGGCTTTTCTGCATGTACTTTTCCACGAAGTTGTCCAGCTCGGCTTGGCTAAGCCGGCATTTTTTGTGGCAGCGGCGAGGAAGGCGGATGCAGCATCAGTCCTAACCGATGTAGCCCTTTCAGACCGCATCGATTTAGTCTTTGCCTGCGTCTTGATTTTCGTGCAAAAATTTCCGGAATCAGCTTTATTTATAGGATTCCCGTGATGCTACATTAACCAACATCAAATCGCGGTTTATGTCAAGCCGCGCGGGCTCAACCTGCAGGACTTAGAGAACAGTTATATATTCAAACTGCGGTCCAGTTCGGCAGTTCGCGCGGTCAAGTTGCTACACTTAGAAAATTTCCGAAGCAGAACAATACAACACTAAGATTATTAAGCCGCATAAAGCCGCAGGCAATTCGCAGTTACATTCAAGAAACATTCAACAAATGTACAACAAATGTTCACAATAATAAAATCGACCGACATACATAGTTTACAAATATTACATAGCCGAATGAAAGTTTTTAGACTCATTTGTCGCCGCTCTCCGGTGCTTCTCTCCCAACTCATGCGACTTGGTCGCCGGCCTGTACAAGCTTAACATAAACCTGACTGACAAGGTTGTGGATAGAGTGCAGAATTCGGTGAACTCGCGATGTATCGCGCTCCATGCGGGCGAACTGCACCACTAGTAGAGCGACACCCTCCAAGTCACCAGCAGCAGCGACAAGCTCGGCCGTCCCGTCCCACGGAGGACTTGATGTCTCCCCGGAAGCCGGGCGACTTCACGGCCGCTGCCTTTCAGAAGCCGTGTCAGCAGGATGCTGATCCTTACTAGCATCCTCTGGCGGCTCCCTGTCCGCAACCCTGTCAAGTCGACTGTCGTCCTCTCTTTCTCTCTCAACGCGCCCAGCCATCAACACCAACTCCTGCATATCCAACTTCTCTTCTATCTCTTGCTAAAGTGCAAACAGAACTTCCTTCATCTTCTTCTCTGCGGCCTCCGCTGTAGCCCGCTGCTCAGCTCTCTCCTGCTCCAGGGCGGCCAGGACCTCCCGAATTCTCTTCTCAGCGGTCTCCGTTGCAGACCGCCGGGCCTCTCGCTCCGTTTCCATGGTGTTCAGCAGCACTTGAGTTTTCTTCTCGGCGGCCTCCATCACAGACCGCTGGCTTTCTCTCTCTTGTTCCAGTGTGGCAAGCATCTCCTGAGTCTTCTTATCGGTGGCCTCCAGCATAGACCGCCATTCTTCTTCTTTAAGCCGAAGGGCTTCGCCATGTTCTCTCACCCTTGCCTGCAGGTCGGAGACTTCCTTATGGAATTCAGACGACCTATCATCTTAGGTACTCACCATATGGGGGTTCAGCGGAGTCAAGAAGGTTGTCAGCTCGCCCAGCTCCATCGCCTTCTCCGTCGCACCTGCAACAAATAGGCGAGCGGTGAGACTAAAGCGAAAAAGGGCAACTTCTCTTAAGAATCTCGGTAGGACGAGACCACCGGTCTTGGTTCTTTCTCCTTCTGTGACTGGGATATCAAATCTCAACACTAGCCGCCTAAGTCGCTCAGAATCAATCCGCTTTAGCATTTCTCTCCATAGCCGCGCGGTTTCTTTTGCTTTGTATTTCAGTTGAGCCGTGGTCAGGAAGAAGCTCGCCGGCGGATTGAAAATTATGTCCGCTCCCTTCTTCCATGAACGCGACTTGTAGAATTTTATAACACGCCTAACCTCTCCATGTTTACCTTGCAGGAGAGAAAATGGAGAAGCCTCCTGCTTCCCAGCGATTAGTCTCTTCATTTCTTCCATCTTTTCTCTAAGCCTCTGCTTTTCGATTCCTTCAAAAACCGCCGCTCCCGGCTCGCCGGGTTTTTCCCCAATAACTTGAACATCGGGGAGATCGGCCTCTTGTAAGACCGCCGATTCCTTAAACAACCCGTCTTGCCGCGCTAACCTCTCCATGTCCTTAAGGATGTCGCTCACTGTCTCGCTGGCCGCAGGTGTGTCTTTTACCTCGTTCGGTTTAGAGGATGGAGTCTGTGGACTGTCGTATACCTCTTTCTCTCGCGGCCTATACTGCAAGCTTGCCGCTCTGGTCTTTACGGATACATTGCGGTTTCCGGCCCGCATCTTCAGCGCCTTTCTCTTCATTCTCTCTTCGAGGGTCTCATTCTTTTCCCTTTGCCGTTTCAGGTGACCGACTATTACTTCTGTCCGTTTATTCTTCTCTACAGAAGGCATTATGACCTCTCACGGCTTATCGGCCTCGCTATCGTCGGCCTCGATGACTTCGTCGAGGACGGTCAACTCGCGCTGCTTGGATGAGTCAACATTCTTCTCCTCCGTCGCAGGAAATTTCAAGAGAGGTTCGCCTGATGGCGAGAAGGTGATGTCAAAAGACTTTGTTGTCCCGGTTTGAAAATTTGCAGGCTTAGACACCGCTTCAGCTTTTGTCGCTGCCAGCGACGTTTCCGTGGCGGACTCTGCCGGTTTTTTCCCAGACCCAGAAGCCGTCAGGGTGACTGGCTTCTCCGTTTTCTCCTCAGGCTTTCGGTTAGAGCTTGCCAGTTTCCGGCTCTTCTTTTTCTTCTCCGCCGACCCTTTTTCCCGGTCTAACATCAAAGACAGGACATCCATATTTGAGAAAGTCGCGCCGGGTTGAAGAATGCTAACCGCAAGTAGCGAATACTGACCCGTGGCTTCGAAGAGTTTCTCAGAAATGACAGAGTTCAGGGCTTTTTATAGACACCCCAGCATTAATGGTAGTCGCAGTCTCCGGCTTAGTCTGACATTTCCGAAATTTCCTGAAATTTTGAAATGTGCCGGGATTATGTTAACCCAGAACCCGCGACTAGTTTGCATGGATTTCTCAGACCGGGAGGCCTGTCCTTCTAATTAAAAACTCTCAGAATACCAACTTTTTTCACTGAAGCCGTGCGGCCTTCTTTCAGGTCACCTGTTGGGATTTGTCTCCACAATACCTCAGATTTGTAGGAGGTCAGACCTTGAACTAAGATGAATTAAGGTGTATTTGATATTGTGTTCAAGTTGTATGTGTGCAGGTTTTTATTGCTAAGTGTAGACCAATGTCAGTCTATAATGGGTCACCAAACACAGGACCATACAATGTAATCCCTCATTGTGTGATCCAAAGTGTTGGCCCATGTATAGCCTCTCTATTGGGATACACTTCCTATACAAGCACTTGGATTGGTGGACTGAAGTTTTGAACTTTATCTTTTCAGAAGAAATTTTTTCTAAGTCCACATACTCGAGTATGTTTCTTCATATACTCGAGTAAGTGACTTAGTACTCGAGTAGATCCTTAGACATACTCGTATAGACTCTGTGTACTCATGTAGATAAGTTTATACTCGAGTAGATAGTCAGTCACTCGAGTAGGTCATGTCTTATACTCGAGTAAAACCTTCTGCTTTTAGATCCAGAATTTTCTCTAAGTCCACATACTCGAGTACATCTCTTGTATACTCGAGTAAGTGGGTCTGCACTCGAGTAAGTTGGATTACATACTCGAGTAGACTGTTTTACTCGAGTAGATGATAACTTGTACTCGAGTAGTTTGTTAGTTACTCGAGTAAGTGGTATGTTCATACTCGAGTAGATCTGTGCTTCTCATCTCAGAAAAATTCTAAGTCTACATACTCGAGTAGTTCCCTATATACTCGAGTAAGTGACTCTGTACTCGAGTAGTCGTTATTCATACTCGAGTAGGTTTGTGATTACCCGAGTAGTTTTCTCAACATACTCGAGTAGTTCTTTTTCCCCTCACTCGAGTATCTTCAACCCCTTTTTACCCGAGTAGTTTTTCCTATCTTATCTGAGAAATTTTCTCTAAGTATTTTTACTCGAGTATATACTCTCATACTCGAGTAGTTCTAAATTCACTCGAGTGCTGATCCTTGAATCAATCGAGTAGCTTATCTTCATATACTCGAGTATGCTCCTTTCTTTTCCACTCGAGTATATACCCTCTAATACTCGAGTATATCTTTTCTTTGACTCGAGTATATCTGTTTAAATTTTCTCCTGAAATTCTCTAAGTCAATTTCACTATGTATTTCAAATTAATCATTTCTGATTGGTCCACGTGTCATCCCGAATTAATTTTCTGACCGTTGGAGTCCACCTATAAATAGGTCCTCTCAGATTTGACTAAAAACAAGTCTTTGAAAGATTATTATTTTAAGTAAGGAAAAAGGAAATCCCGTGAACCCTAATTTCTCACGCCGCTGCCATTGACGTTCACGGAAGAAGCTCTGGATCGACGATCTTCAATCGCTGCCTTCAACTTTTATTCTCCAGCGATCCAGACAAAAGTTAATCACTCGATCTCGCAGAGCCTCAAGGATTTTAGATCTATTTTCTCAATCGAGGTGATTCAGTTTTTCAGATTTGTGGATCTCTCTCCTGTCGTCTTCAACATACTCTGATCAAGCCAAAGCTCTTAAGGAAGAAGACTGTCAAGATCCAGATCTGAGAACATTGTTGTTTGTATTTTTCTTTTCAAACAATTTATTTTGTAGGAGTTTTGTTCTCCGAGATTTGTAGGAAGGATTTATCTTCCGAGTGTAGATCTAGTTGGATCGAGTTTTGTAGGAACGTGGTTTCGAGGTGTAGGATTGTTTTCAATCCGAGATAGTGGAGTAGCTGAGTCTAGTGATTTGCTAGATCGGTGAGGAAAGTGGACGTACCCAAGATTGGGGAACCACTATAAATCTCTTGTCATCTGTGATTGCTTGATGTGTGCTGTGTTATATTTTTAATTCCGCTTTTGGCACGCATTTCACCTATTCACCCCCCCCCTCTTGGTGATTTAGGCTAACAACTTAGAACTCTCAATTGGTATCAGAGGGAGGTTGATCATTAAAAGGTTAACACCTTGATCTTATCCTTCTAAGTTGTTTCTTGAATAGTATCAAGCATGAGTAAGACCAAGGATTTTGCTAAACTCCCTATCTGCACCAAGAACAATTTTCCTATGTGGAAGGAAAGAGTAAAGTTCTTCATGGAAGCAGTAGATCCCCGGATCTTCATGATTGTTGAAGAAGGTCCCCACATTCCTATGACTACCTCCACCATAGATCCCACCAAACAAGTTCCCAAGAAATTGATGGATCTAGATAAGGATGAGATTGCACTTGTCTCTCTGGACAAGAAAGCTAAAAACATTATAGCAAGTGCAGTCGATGACTCAATGCTGCAGAATCTGATTCATTGCCAATCTGCCAAGGAGATGTGGCAATCCCTAGTGACTCTAATGGAAGGTACTGAAGAAGTAAGGGATGTTTGAAGGTCCCTACTGAACCAGAAGTATGAAGCCTTCAGGCTGGGTCATAAGGAAGCCATAGCTGACACTTTTGAGAACTTCTTCAAGATAGTAAATGGCCTCAGAGTTTATGGACGTGTCTTCACCAATGGGGAACTCAATGACAAATTCTTAAGATCCCTAACCAAGGAATGGGACAATAAGGTATGTGCCATTCGGGAGTTTGGAAGGTTAGCTGAGACAGACCCGCAGAATTTGTTCGGAAAGCTTATGTCTTACGAGCTGCAAATTAACTCAAGAAAAGCTGAAGAAGAGATCAGCAAGTTTGCATCCAAGGAGAAGTCTGTCGCTCTAAAGGCAGATAGCTCAAGGAAGACAAAGGCTAGCTCTCCTGCCCCAGTTCCTGAAGCTGATGAAGAAGAATCATCTGATCCAAGCTCATCTGGCTCAGAACTATATGAAGGAGAGTTCTCATTGCTCTCCCGGCAATTCAAGAAATTCTTAAATAAGAAGAAGCAATGGAGAGGCAAAGATGCCTCATTCAGAAGATCATGACGTGATGGTGATCAGAGAAAGAAAGGGTCAAGTAGCCATGACAGGTATAACTCTAAACAGAACAAATAGATTTCGACTGACATCGTTTGTTATTGTTGCAATAAGCCAGGTCACGTCATCGCCGACTGCCCTCACAAAAAGAAAGAAGGTGGAAGAAGAGAGGAAAAGAAATCCTCACACCATAAGAAGAGGATAGAGAAGAGTCTAGTAGCCAAGAAGAGCAAAACTCTCAGCGACTCCGACTCATCTGAGTCGAGTGAAGAAGAGGAAGCTTACTTTGGGCTCATGGCTCACTCAGATGATGAACAAGTCCCCCAGTTCACTAGGGAGGTAAAATCTCACACTCCTCTCTCTGATTCTGATGATGATAATGAGCAAGAGGGCTATTCCTCTGAAGATGAATCTGAACTCATGGCCCAGTACAAAGAGTTGCTCATGACCTATGAGAAATGACGTAGAGTAGTGAAAACTCAAGCCAAAGATGTAAAATCTCTATAGGCTAGTGAGAGCAGCTTGAGAGAAGAAGTCAATAAGACTAACTCTCTTCAAGAGATCTTAAACAGTGCTATGGATGAATACAATCAATCTCTCAAGCACCTCGACCTTAAAGAGGAAATCATCAAAGAATTGGAACAACAACTCGAGGCGGAAAAGAAACTTGTTGAGAGTTTCTCTAAGCCTAAGACAGTTCTTCCAATCATTGCTGAGTTCTCTGCTAAGGCCAAGGGTGCTGGTTTAGGCCACATTGGCTCTTCCAGTAAATCCTCTAGGAGAAACAAGGCCAAGAGAAAGAATAAGGCTGCCCGAAAGGCCCTAGCTGAAGAAAAAGGGAAAGCTCCCTTGGAACCTATTCTGTTCAAGAAAGTTATCTTTCCTACGAACGAGCTCGACTATGAGTCTACCTATGGACACTTTTCTAGGCCGATCCCTGAGAAGCCTAAGTCAAGATACCAAGGTTGGACTCGTCCCCGTAACTTTGGCGAGAGTGCCTTCAAAGCACCTTATGAAGAGATTCAACTTCAAAGCTATGGACCTTATGCTCATGGTCACAATATCAAAAAGACACCAAAAGTAAAACCCATTGTAGAAAAGCTTATGAAGGAGAAGACTTCAGGTAATTGCCATCATCATGAAGCCTCTTCCTCCAAGAGTAAAGCTCCTGCTGGACCTTCATTCCAGAAAGTGAAGCAGGACTACACAAGGCAAAGATACAACAGGTTCGACTGTTGGAGTTGTGGCAGAATTGGTCATTTTGCCAGTGATTGTTGGTTCAATCCTAGTAATGCTGCAACCCCTCAAGTTAGCAATGTGAGAATGACCACTCATGAGGCTAATACTCGTAGGGGGAGTACTCTAACTCGAGACCAAGGACCCAAACTTGTTTGGGTTCCTAAGGCTAAATGATTGTAATTGCAGGTATGTCCAAAGGCCACCAAAATGCCAATCTGGTACTTGGACAGTGGGTGCTCTCGGCATATGACCGGGACAAGGAGCCTACTACAGAATTACACCTCAGTCTGCAACGGACCAAAGGTCATCTTTGGAGGTTCAGATCGAGGAATAACTAAAGGCTATGGTATGATCTCTAACGGTAGCGTATCCTTTTCGGATGTAGCCTATGTTGAAGGATTGGAACACAATCTCATCAGCATAAGCCAATTATGCGACAAAGGATACGTAGTTGAATTTCATGCTGACAAGTGTTTGATAAAATCGGTTAACAACATGGAAACTATTTTATCAGGCACTCGAAGTAGAAATATTTTCTGTTTAAATTTCATTTGTATAGACTCTTCGACACCAGTGTGTCTTTTGGCAAAAAGTAGTGCATCTCTTGCTGGTCAGTGGCACAAGAAACTAGCACATATTAATTTCAAAACTATTAATAAATTGTTCTCTCAAAACTTAGTACGTGATGCACCTAATGCCAAGTGCGTTACGGACAGCCCTTGTCACGCTTGTATCAAAGGCAAGCAAACAAGAAGTTCGTTTAAAAGCATAATAGGCAAGGATTCCAATAGAAGCTTACAGCTTCTCCATATGGACTTGTTTGGTCCACTGCAGGTTAGAAGTTTGGGAGGTAAGGAATATATGTTGGTTATTGTGGATGATTACTCGCGCTTTGCGTGGGTGTTTTTTCTGAAACACAAGTCAGATACCTTTGGTATTTTCACTAATTTTGTTAGGCAGATCCAGAATGAATACAACTGTTCCGTAGTCAAAATCAGAAGTGACAATGGAACGGAATTCAAGTCTGGAGCCATGACAGAATTCTGTGAAAGTCAAGGTATCTTTCATGAGTTTTCCTCTCCTCGTACTCCACAGCATAATGGAGTAGCTGAGAGAAGGAACAGAACACTCATAGAGGCTTGCCGGACCATGTTGAGTGATGCTTCACTTCCAGAGTACTTCTGGGCTGAGGCCATCAACACTGCTTGTCACGTGCAAAATCGAGCTCTCATCAACAAGAACCATGATAAGACTCCTTACGAACTTTTAAAAGGCAGGAAACCAACCATTTCATATTTTAGAATCTTTGGCTGTAAGTGCTTCGTGCTTAACAACGGTAAGTATCACACTATCATGTTTAGCGAGAAAAGCTTTGAAGTTATTTTTGTAGGTTATAGTAGCCATAGTAAAGCCTATAGAGTATTCAATAGAAAAACTCTGGTGGTGGAAGAGTCGATACATCTTGTATTTGATGAGACGAGTCTGCTGCAAAGCAACTTGTCTAGTGTGCCTATTGTAGATACAGGTACGAAGTTGAAAGAACTTAGCCTGTATGAAACTACTAAAGATAAGGATGAGACGTTCATCAAGATCACCTCTACAACCCCCATTGAAGAGGTAGATGATCAAAATGAAGAACACATCCCAGCTAAAGATGCAACTCTAGTGGCTGAAGAGATCCCAGATGCAAGGACTTTAGAGTTCAGACACTTGAAGGATCATCCCGTAGACCAAATCATAGGAGATCCTCGGGATGGCGTCAGAACTCGTCGAGGTACAACTAACGAGAATTTATACTTAAGTTTTCTGTCACAGGTTGAACCAAAGAAGTTTGAGGAAGCCAACTCCGACGCATCCTGGATTCTAGCCATGGAAGAAAAGCTGAATCAGTTCAAACGATGCAAAGTTTGGACACTTGTTCCTAGACCCAAGAGTAAGAACGTCATTGGGACAAAATGGGTCTACCGGAACAAGATGGACGAAGATGGAACAATTATAAAGAATAAAGCCAGACTTGTCGCCAAGGGCTATTGTCAAGAAGAAGGAATCGACTTTGACCAGACATATGCTCCAGTGGCAAGACTGGAGGCGATCAGGTTATTTCTTGCCTACGCTACACTTAAGGGCTTTACCGTCTATCAAATGGACGTTAAGTCCGCCTTCCTAAATGGTGACATAAAGGAAGAAGTGTATGTAGAGCAACCGCCAGGTTTTGTTGATTCAACCTTTCCTAATTATGTTTATTTACTGCAAAAAGCTTTATATGGTCTTAAGCAAGCTCCTCGAGCTTGGTATGAGACGTTGTCTACCTTTCTTCTTGAGAACAAGTTCACAAGAGGAAAGATAGACAAGACATTATTTCTTAGGGAAATAAAAGGCAAGATTTTGCTAGTGCAAATTTATGTCGACGACATCATTTTTGGCTCTACGGATAACAACCTCTGCAAGAAGTTTTCCAAACTTATGCAAGGGAAGTTTGAAATGAGCAGTATGGGAAAGCTGAAGTATTTCTTAGGGCTTCAAGTGAAACAATCTAAGGATGGAATTTTCATCTCACAGACCAAGTTCACCAAAGAGCTACTTAAGAAATTCGGAATGGAGAATGCAACCTCTATGAGGACTCCTATGGCCTCAGCTATGTCTCTGGACAAGGATGAGAAAGGGCAACCTTTTGATGAAACCAAGTACAGAAGCATAATTGGGTCCTTGCTCTACCTTACTGCAAGTAGACCAGACATAATGTTCTCAACATGTGTATGTGCTAGATTTCAGGTGAACTCTAAGGAATCTCACTACATCGCTACAAAGCGAATCTTGAGATACCTCAAAGGCACATCAAATCTTGGCTTATGGTACCCAAGAAGTAATGATAGTGAACTAATTGGATTTTCAGATGCAGATTTTGCAGGCAGCAAAGATGACAGGAAAAGCACCTCCGGGACTTGCCAATTTCTCGGAAGGAGACTTATTTCCTGGAGCAGTAAGAAGCAGAACTGTGTAGCCATCTCAACACCTGAATCAGAGTACATCTCTGCAGGCAGCTGTTGTGCACAGCTCTTATGGATCAAGAATCAATTTGAAGACTACAACATGAAGTTCGAGAACATTCCTTTATTTTGCGACTCATCCAGTGCCATAGCAATTGCAAACAATCCAGTCTCCCACAGCCGGACCAAACATATAGAGCTTCGCTATCATTTCATCCGGGAGCATGTGGAAAATGGAGACATTGATCTACAATATGTCTCCACAGACAGGCAAGTTGCAGATATATTCACCAAGCCGCTTGACGAGTCCAAGTTTTCGTTCTTCAAAACGGAACTTGGGTTGCTCAACAAAGAAGACTAGTAATGGACTCTCAAAGTTGAAGAGATCTATGTCAGTAAATATCTCCAAGGAAAATTGTCCTTCAGAATAAGATACTCGAGTATATCGAAGACATACTCGAGTAAACGGGAAATACTCGAGTAAAGAGTTTCACACACTCGAGTAGTTGACTACATACTCGTGTATGAATTTTACACACTCGAGTATGCTTCGTTACTACTCGTGTATGAACTTCACATACTCGAGTATGCTCCGTCTCTACTCGAGTATGAACCTGACCTACTCGAGTATACGGACTTCTCTACTTTGAAATTCTACATTTTCTATTCGCACCGAGCTATTTGCCGCTTCATTCAGGTATGAAATTATATTTATTTTTCCTAAAACCTAATTTGGATTATATATATATATATATAGAAAAATCGGGAAAACCCTTTCCACTTCTCATTTACTCGAGTAGCCGCCGACTCCTCATCTTCCAGAAATCGCAGAGCATCGTCTTCTTCGCCTTCTCATCTTCTAGAATTGCAAATGGCTCCTTCCTCTAAAATCGGCATCGACTCTGAACTCGCCCCCGCGGGTATAGCCGATCTCTCAGATGATAGCGAAGAAGGACAAGATCCATCTAAATCCTCTACTATGTCTTCCTACAGAGAAAAAGAGCTGAATAAACTTCAAGTAAGCAAGAAAGTCTTTGATCCAGCTAAATATAAGGCATTGCATCCTGAAGCAATTTTGCCCAGGACCAGTACTCAGACATCTCTTGGTGGTCAAGACTTGATGACATCTAAGAAGAATGTACCAGGCCCAAGCAGGAAGATAATCTTCTCTAAACCCTCATCTGGTTCTCCATCTGATAGATTATAGTTTGTAATCTTTGCCTATTACTTAACAGATTATGTACAATGCACTGTTATAATATATCTGCTGATGTTATTTCATCCCTTCAGTATTTATGATCTTTGTATTTTATTTCTGTTCAGTTTTATTTTTTGAGTGACCTCACACAAATAGGGGGATATTGTTGGAACCCTTATTTGGATTTATGCTAGGTTCACTCTTAGGATGTCTTGACCACCTTGTATAGCCAGGGTCTTTGTCTAAGTCTTAGTTAGGTCCCCTCTAGGTCAGGTTTTGTGCAGACTAGCATTGTAGTGGACTCAGACTTAGATTCAGATAAATATTGTGGACTATCTATATCAGTTCGACTATAGTCGAACTCAGCTCGACTATAGTCGAACTCAGCTCGACGATCGTCGATCTCCCATCGATGATCTCAGAGTCTTCTACTCTGAAAAGAGGTCGACGATCTACGAGCTCAGGTCAACGATTTCGCTTTTCTCAGTAGTGATCTCAGTTCTACGATAGCCGTTTTCTGGTCGACGATCTCTGAACGGAGCTCTACGATTCTGTACTGCTTTCAGTTTTCAGTTCTTCAAAACGGTCAGAGTTATTTATTTTGATTATGATAAAGTATTTCAAGGTAAATATATTCTGATAATTAATGCTGATTCTCTCAAGCCTGATAGTCGTATTCTTGAAGCATTAATTATTGTATTCACAGAATATTTTATCAAGACAGTTATGGAAATGCATTTATGATTGTCAGCAAAATCTAGCCGTTTGGGCTCCTCAATTCTTGCAGAGAATTATGTTTTGTCTTGGGAATTCAAATTGATGTCTTTTTCTTCATTCTGACTAAATATATATCTTAGAAAGTCAAAAAGGAAAAAGACAGTGGTAATCAATCAGTAGTCAGACAAGAATATTGCTCTCAAGGGATCTTGCATGTTTTGCTGAAAAGAGGATGAAGAAGAACTTTTTCAAAAACAACTATCTCCAGTCTTCTTCTTTCTTCAGTCTTCATAGATTTACAGAGAGCAAAAAATCTATAGCAGTTCACAGATTCAAAAGGCTCTGCAACATATTTTGAAGACCTACACCCAGGGCCAAGTTTCCTCTTCCTGAATATATACAACATCTCAGGGGGAGCTTGGAAATTCAACTTTAATCCACACAGTCTTCTCATTTGCCTGAGAAAGAGAAGATTTCAAAACATTCTTGTTTCTTTTACCTCCATCTGTACAGGGTTATCTCTCCATTTAAAAGTGAACACTTGTGGTGATAGAGCACCTGATCAAAAACCTATTGGATTTTGAGCTCCTGATCAAAAGCTCAAAGAGTCTCTAGATCTACCTACATCAGATCTTGTAATGATAGGGCACCTGATCAAAAACCTAAGTGGATTCCTACCTGGGTGGTAAAAGAGTAGATGTACCCAGATTTGGGGAACCACTATAAATTTTCATGTGTCGTCTAGTTGCTGTGTGATTTCTTTGTGTGCTGTGTTATGCCGTGGAGTCTAGCTTATTTTATTTCATTAGTTATAATTATCAGTATTTTAATTCCGCAAAAAATCTAAACAATTTTTTAAATACTCTATTCACCCTCCCCCCCTCTAGAGTAAAACCTAACTATCCCTCTCTTTCAAATAAAAAAAACAACATAACCAACACTTTACTTGTGAAACATAATTAAAAAAGATCGATTAGAAAAATTATACTAAGCTAAGTTGTTTATATGGGATTTTGGAAAAAACAAAACAAAAAGCAAGGGGTACTATTGAAATACCAAAAAACCCGTCTAAACTATTAAAGTAAAAAACAAATAGTAAATATTTTTTATTTTTGAAATACTTTCTTTTTTATTTTTATTTTTTAAGATATTATCTTTTGTTTTGAGATTTGTCTTTAAGAATAAAAAGGAGAAAGCACAAGAATTTTTTATTTTTTTTATTGATTTTTACAGGGAAACAAAAATAAAGAAAAGAGAAAGAGGAAATCCTCCCCCAAGCTTAAAATAGACATTGTCCTCAATAGAGAAAGGGGTAGAGCGAGAAATTAAAATAAAAATGAAAGTACAGAATTGAAAAACAGGTACTTCCCCGGATTTATGTGTCGTGAAAGTTGAGTGATGCCGCTCCCCCATGCTTGTGCTTTGGATCTTCATGAAATGTCTTCATTGGACATCAGCATGGATTCAGCAGCATTGGAGTCGGCGATCACAGAAGCTTCAGCTTGTCGGAGCCATTCGGGGCAAAAATTGGAAAATAAAGAAAACAGAAAAATAACTTGGGTTATCTCCCAAGAGCACCCTTTGTTTAAAATGTCATTTGAGCTCGATGCAACAAAACAATATTGTCCAAAAGATTATTGTCCAAAATAGTATTTAAATTTTTTAACAAAATAAAATAGTTCAAAGTTTATTTAAGTTCGTGGATAAGAAAATTAATATTATTTGGACTGACATCATCAACACCAGAAAAATAGAGTTTAAGACGCTGCCCATTCACTTTGAAATAATCCTTATTAGGGTGCCAAATTAAAACAGTACCATATGGAAAACTTGCATAACAGAAAATGACCCAGACGAACGAGACTTTAACTTGCCCAGAAATAAACGTAAACGAGAATTATAAAGAAGAACTTTGTCGCCCGGCTTAAAGGTTTTTGGGTACCTTAAGTGCTTGTCGTGAAAATGTTTCATCTGCTCTTTATAAAATTTGTTGTTTTCGTATGTGTAAGAGCTCCACTCGTCAAGTTTGTTAAGTTGAAATTTTCTAAGGTCGCCGACAAAGTGGGGATTCAAATTTAAAAATCGCAAGGCCCAAAAAGCGCGGTGTTCTAATTCTACGGGCAAATGGCACGATTTTCCATAAACCAACCGATACGGCGTACATCCGAGGGAGGTTTTGCACGCTGTTCGGTAGGCCCTTAGAGCATCGTCTAATTTGGTTGACCAGTCTTTCCTAGAAGTTTAAACAGTCTTTTCTAGTATTCTTTTAATCTCTCTATTCACTACTTCGATATATCCGTTAATTTGGTAGTGGTAGGCAGTTGAAAGCTTATGTGTAATGCCGTATTTAATAAGAATTTTAGAAACTGCGTGTTACAAAAGTGTGAACCGCTATCGCTAACGATGACTCGTGGCATACTGCATCGAAAAAATAGTTTTTTAAGAAAGTAACTACAACTCGGGCGTCGTTAGTAGGAAGACCTTGGGCATCAGCCAAACGTGAAACATAATCGACGTCAACTAAGATGTATTTGTTTTAGAAGCTAGAAGGAAGGGGGACAACAAAATCAATTCCCCAGAGGTCGAAAATTTCGCACTCGAGGAAATAATTTTGCGGCATTTTACTATTATTGGAAATATTGCCCGACTGTTGGCAAATATCACACCAACTCATAAAGGCTTGTGCGTCTTTAAAAAGGCTAGGCAAGTAAAAACCCGCCCAAAGCACCTTGTGAGTGGTGCAAGCAGCTTGATAGTGACCACCAGTCGGTCCTTCATGCAAATGTTTAAAAATATCTAAACCTCTTTCAAAAGAGACACATCTTCTTATCACTTGGTCCGCACAGACTATGAAAAGATGTGGGTCCTCCTAAAAATAGTTCTTCAACTCAGAAAAGAATTTCTTCTTTTAGTGAGAGGAGAATTCTTTTGGGAGCACACAAGCCACTAAATATTTGGCTATGTGTGCAAACCAAGGAGAAGGAGAAGTGTTAATTTAATGCACCTTTTCATCAGGAAAATAATCATTGAAAGATTTTTCATCTAAATTTTCAATATAAGGATTATCTAATCGGGAGAGATAATCGGCGGCCAAATTCTCAGCTCCTCGTTTATCCCGGATTTCTAAGTCAAACTCTTGGAGGAGTATGACCCAGCGAATCAGGCGCGGCTTGACATCCGTCTTAGCAAGAAGATACTTGAGGGCCGAGTGGTCCGTAAAAACGATAATTTTTGAAAGCGTAATATAAGGGCGAAATTTATGAAAAGCGAACACTACAACTAGGAGCTCCTTCTCGGTTGTGGTATAATTTTCCTGTACAGATGTGAGTGTTTTACTTGCATAATAGATGGGGTGAAAGTTTTTAGATACTCGTTGACCTAATACGGCTCCTACCGCGAAACTACTCGCATAACACATAATTTCAAAAGGCAGGTCCCACACCGGAGCTATCATAATTGGGGCATTAACTAATTTATCATTTATTAATTCAAATGCAGACAGATAAAAGTCATCAAAAATAAACGGGGCGCCTTTTTCTAAGAGCTGAGTAAGAGGTTTGGTGATTTTGGTGAAGTCTTTTATGAAGCGGCGGTAGAAACTAGTGTGTCCTAAAAAACTTCTTATAGATTTGATGTTCGTAGGCAGAGGAGGCTTCTTGATAACTTCTATTTTAGCAATTTCTAATTCAATTCCTTACACAGAAATTTTATGACCCAAAACTAACCCTTCCCTCACCATAAAATTGCATTTTTCCAAATTTAGGGCAAGGTTAGTTTCTTCGCATCTTTCTAAGACTTTTTCTAGATTTTCTAAACAACTATCAAAGGCATTGCCGAACACGGAGAAATCATCCATAAATACCTCTATAATGCTTTCTACATACTTGTCGAAGATAGCGAGCATACATCGCTGGAATGTAGGTGGTGCATTACATAATCCAAACAGCATTCTTCGGTAGGAGAAGGTGCCGAAGGGACAAGTAAACATAGTTTTCTCCTAGTCCTCGGGAGAGATGGGGATTTGAAAATACCCCGAGAGACCATCGAGAAAACAGTAAAAGCTATGGCCGGATAATCGCTGTAAGATTTGATCGATGATCGTTAAGGGAAAGTGGTCCTTGTGGGTGGCATAGTTTAACTTATGATAGTCAATACACATTCGCCACCCCATCACCGTTTGTGTCTGGTTTAAATCATTATTTTCACTTACAACTACAGTTATCCTCCCTTTTTCGGCACTACCTGAACAGGTCTAACCCACTACTATCAGATATATGATAGATAATTCCCGCGTCTAAGTATTTCATAACCTCGCCATTTACGACTTCTTTCATGTTCGAGTTTATATGGCGCCGAGGTTGGATTGAATTGCATGAATTATCTTCCATTAAGATTATTTGAGTGCAGAAGGATAGGCTTATGCCGTTGATATCGAAAATCTGCCAACCAATAGCTCGGTGATGCTTACAAAATACTAGCAGGTGTTTATCATTTTATACTTCAGTCAGGTGGGCTGAAACTATTATCGATAGCTTGGATTCCTTTTCTAAGAAAGCATATCTAAGATGTTCCGGTAGTTCCTTTAATCGTAGGGTAGGGTGTTCTTCTTAAGATGTTTTGGAATTTTTTTTTTTTCAAATACTATGTCTTCGTAGACTTTTTTAAACGGAAAATTAAAAGGGGTGGGGCTAGTGGCCATGACGGCTTCTTGCAGAGATTCCATTGGAAGAGTAGAGGGAGGACAAAAATCAGAAAAATCATTTTCACTATCAGAAGGGTAGTAGGAAGATTCATCACTTAAGGCATCTAAGAAGAAACTGGAATCGTCATTCTCCAGGGTATTTTTCATCGAAGGGGTGATAGCGAAGGTTACTTCATCGTCACCTATTGGAAGAAAGAGTTTGTCATTGCTTACGTCAATGAAGTCTCAGGAGGTGGCAAGGAAGGGTCGGCCAAGGATCAAGGGAAAATCGACGTCTTCTTCGATGTCCAATATGACGAAATCCACCGGGAACATAAATTTGTCCACTTTGACTAAGACATCCTCCACTATTCCTAGCGTGCACTTAACTGATCTATCAGCGAGCTGGATACTCATGCGTGTGGGGTTGAGGCTACCGATTACTAACTTCTTGAACAACGAGAAGAGCATCAGGTTGATAGTCGCACCGAAGTCGGCTAATGCGTGCTTGCCAAAAAGATCACCAAAGACACACGGTATAGAAAAACTACCCGGATCACTGATCTTCTTTGGTAAACCATTTGTCAAGACCGCAGAGCACTCGACATTTAGCGTGACGTGCGACAAGTTCTCTAACTTCTTTTTGTTAGTAAGGAGGTCCTTAAGGTACTTAGCGTACTTCGACATCTTGGAAATCGCTTCATGGATGGGTAGGTTTATGTGGATTTGCTTAAATATTACTAAGAAGCGAGAGTATTGATCATCATGACGTTGTTTGCTAAGTTTTGAAGGGTATGGTAGAGTTGGATTATTTTTAAAGATGGGTGATAGACCGAGAACTTTTCTAAAACCGAGAGCAGAGTGATAACTTCTTTTTCAGTGGGTGGTGGAATTTTCAAAACGGGAGCGGATCTTGCCTCGAGCTCTTCGCTAACCATACAAGAAACTTTCTTCCCGCTCCAAAGAGTTATAGCTTTCGCTTGCTCTCTTAGTTTGGGCTCAGTATTGGAAGGAAGTGACCCTGCGGGTCGATTAGAAATAATTTTTGCGAGTTGTCCTACTTGATTTTCTAGATTTTTAACGCTTCTAGTTAAGGTTCTTATAGTAGAGTCATTTGTGGTTATATATTTAGAAAGTAACTCCTCCAAGCTTGGAGGTTTTGGATAGTTTTGAAAAGGTGGAGGGTGTGTAGAAAAATCATTTTGTGGTGGTGGGTGCATTGCGTTCGAAGGATTACTCCACAAAAAATTCAGGTGGTTCCGTAAAGCAGGATTATAACTATTCGGAAAAGTAAAACAAGGAGCATGAAAATTCACAGTAGAAAAATTATTAAAAGCAGTTTTAGGCATATTATTAACAAAATCTAATTGTTCTGGAGCAGGAGT
This sequence comes from Platanthera zijinensis, assembly GCA_039513925.1. Lineage (NCBI taxonomy): Eukaryota > Viridiplantae > Streptophyta > Magnoliopsida > Asparagales > Orchidaceae > Platanthera > Platanthera zijinensis. The sequence continues at coordinate 144,295,686 of CM077084.1, forward strand.
TGCAGATTTCCATACTTGAGGGGCGGAGGCAGCAGTCATCTCCGTAATTTTTTACTTAAAATTTCCACTTGAAGAGCTAGCTAAGAGACGTTGTCCACTTCAAATATACCTGCAGGTTTGTTTGGGCGGGACTTAGGCACATTCCACTGATAGGTGTTCATGGCCATGTCCTCGAAAAGCTCAAGAGCTGCTTCTGGGGCCTTATGTTTTAAAGTACCACCAGAAGTTGCGCCTATCATTTGGTTTGTATTTTGATTTAGCCTGTTATAAAACGTCTTCACTTATAACCATACAAGCAGCGCATGATGGGAGCATCGTCTTAACAGTTCTTTAAATCTCTCCCATGTTTCATATAAGGTTTCAGGGCCTATTTTTCCAAAGGCAGAAATATCATTCTTAAGTTTTGCAGTTTTAGCTGGCGGAAAATACTTCGTCAGAAATTTTTCAATTAATTGATCCCAAGTGGTGACGCTCCCTCTTTTCAGAGTCATCAACCATTGTTTGGCTTTTGTTCTTAGGGAGAAAGGAAATAATCTTAGAATAATAGCATCATTTGTGAAACAATTTATCTTGAAAGTGTCACAAATCTTAAGAAAGCTTGTTATATGTGCGTTCAGATCATCATCTTGAAGTCCGTCATATTATACATATTACTGCACCATTTGAATTATGTTAGGCTTTAGTTCGAAATTATTATTAGTTATAGCAGGGCGAACGATGCTTTATTCTGTTCCCTCTAGATTCGGTCATGCATAATAGAACATAGGCCTATGCACGACATCCTCCACGCGGGGTTCTTCCATTCTTAAAGTAGAAAATGACTCGGAATCCTCAACTGGTATTTGGAGAGCAGAGCCTTGAAATTGCGATTTTCTCTGAAGAGTACGCTCAATTTTGTGGTCCAAGTCCAAAATATCCGTCGGATTCCCGCGGGTCATGCACTAAAAGAAGAGAAGATGAAGAAAGAGAAATAAATAAACTAGAAAAAGAGAAGCTAAAAAAATTTTTGAAATAGATTTTTTTTATGTTTTAACACCCGAACTTACCAAGGGATACCCAATAAAGGGTTTGCAAGGTACTAGACAAGATAGTGGTATTTAAGCCACTTTCCCCTTTTCAAGAGAGTTAGGTGGTGTAGAAAAATCATGAAGTGGGTTTCTGTTAAGAGCGTTAATATTTTTTTTGGATTTTTAATTTTTTTAGAAAGAGGAAGAGAAAGAGAAATGATCAAAGTAATAGGTTCGTGTTTTCAAATTATCAACAAAAGTTGCTCCCCGGCAATGGTGCCAAAAACTTGGTGATCACTTTCCGCATGAGAAAAGAGAGTCGAACAAGCAATCCAACTAGGAAAGTATACCTTTTGAACTGTAGCTGGGGGACACAAGTGTCGTATTAAAATCCGGGAACTGTTGAGTAAACCTACTCACACGAAAACTATTATCTTATCGAAGGATGGTTTTAGGGTTAAGAGAAACTAATTGCGAATAAGGAAAGAAAATAATTGCGCTAAAGAGAACTACTCGCAGATAATTAAAGAGCTATTAGAAGCAATTGCAACGAAGGGTTGGAATGATGAAATGGAAAAGCACTCAATCGAGAATCACCTCGGCAAGAGTCGACTAAAAATGCGATAATAAACCTAAACTTAATAGCGTAAAGGTCCTTGACCCTAGAGGTTCCTAAATCTTGAACACGCTTCTCTCAATGTAATGCCCAACTGAGTTTAGGAAGGTCCAAACGAACTCTCATACAAATTGGAGGCCTAAAGCTCGCTTTACGCGGTGAACCCCACTATTGAATTTCACTCCAATCTGGGAGATTTGGACGTCTGCCTCTCTCGAGGGGTGCGTGCAACTCTCTTTACTCTTGAGTGTTCACTTCAAACAACGAGCCTCTCGGCTAGCTAAGAGTGAAAATAAAGATGGAAATTATATATCAATGATATAACTCAAAACATTAAAAATCAAGAGTAATTCAAAGGCCTAAACCCTAAAAAGAAAAAGTAAATTCAAAGCATAATATCTTAATCGACTCGAACCTCGGATCATCAAGATTGAGTACAAGGAGGATTAGTTAATCATGGAGAACTCGAGGAGGAGGGATGAGTAGAAGAGCATTAAGAACACAAAGTAAACAAATGACACTTTTGTTAATATTAAAGAGAGCTACAACAACTTGAAAGAAAAGGGCTACACATGCAATGAAAATGAAAACCTAAGCTAGGATAACATTAAGATACAAATGAAGTTACAAAAGCTATTACAAAAGAGCACACTAATCTAGGGATAAGAAAAACACAAAATGAGAAAGAGAGAGAGAGAAAGCATGAAAATACTAAGAAATAAAAGGGCACCACCTCCCCTCTCAAACCAAAAACTTTTCTGGACACAAGGGGGTACCACTGTATTTATAGTCAAAATTTTCGGGTTGGTCATGCCCTCTATCATTCCCAGGGAGGGCATGTCAAGAGGGCGTGACATGCACGGAGTTGACCTCATACTCTGGATTCGAGCGGGAATGATGATTACTTTTGTACGTCGGTGGACACGCCTTGGGCCATGCCCGTGTAAGAGGGGCGTGCAAGGCACGTCAAGTCTCAATCATTGGTCGTAAATCCGTCAGTCATCGAAAAAGGTGGAACACGCCCTAGGTCCACGCCCGTGTAGGAGGCGCATGTCAGTACTGTTGACGTGCAGACACGAAAAATCTTTAAATGCGGTAGTAGGGTTCGAGATGAGGGTGTCACGCCCTTTGACACACTCAGGGAGGGCATGTCAGCGTTTTTTCTCGTTATGTTGGCTCTGGAAGCAGACTTCCTTGGGATCTAGTAACACGCCCTGTGACACGCCTAGGGAGGGCGTGTTAAGGGGGGCGTGTCAGGTCATTTTTTTGCTGAAATCTCTGGAAACCTGCAAAAAGAGAAGAAAACATTAGCAGAAAAAATATATACATAAGAAAATCAATATATAAGCTTACAAGACAAGATTTGCACATTAAAAGCCATAAAATACCCTAATAGTTTAGACTACAAAACGTTCTATCAGTCATAGTGGGCTAAATCTATAAGTGCTTAGCAATTGAGTGCGACAATACTTGTTAGTGTATATTGACTATGCCTCTAGGTATGTGTGAGGATTTAGATAAGGAAATAACTTCATACTATGCACTCATCCCTAGTTAGAGCACTCATGTACAAATACTAGGCTTACATGCTATAACTCGGGACATTGTATTTTAATACGTTCGAGATACTTAGAATAATCAATGTTACAATCTATATGTGCTTGTATAACAATTTAAAACTTTGGGCCAAATCTTTAGTGCTAAGCTCCTACGTGTACAAGTTAAAGTGTATCTATATAGGTGGATAGATTCGAATGACTTGGGGCTCCTTGAACTCCAAAATATATAAAATTGATAGCTCAAAGCAAATTAAAAAAAAAGGAAATTTTGCAAGCTGTCAAATGTCTTGTTAAGCACCCCCAAGCACCACTTATTCCTCCTGATAATTCTTTATGAGCATTGTGAGGATGAGCACCTTGGTTCAAAGAGTCATTTTTATCTTGTGCATAGACCCAAACATAAGCTTAGTGCCCCTAGTTCAAATATTGTTATGACATAGATTGTCTTGTGAGGTGATTATTCAATCATTTTCTCTTGTGTTAGCATTCTCAAGAGTCGAGATAAACATATAAAATAAGATATTTCTACTGAGTTTCTCTCTTTCGATGATACACATACACATGTCTTTACTTTATCTAATGCTTCCACACATAAGAATTGGACTGAAACTCCAATATCTGTTTTTCGCATAATACGTACTAGCACACGATTTACACTCATGACATTTTTTATAATGTTGTCAATTTGATTAAATGTTTGCTTTACCTTGTGTGTCCACTATTTGAATTCTGTCTAAAAATTTATCATATCTCCTATTTTTCATCCAACATGTCTTGTAGGCCTTGCCCTCCCTTTTGATATTATCAAAGTGGGAGAATAAGTTATGTTAACGTGTTCATGAGATTTCATGAGTATGAGTAACGGGTTAGGAGAGGTCACATGTAGGGTGAGCCGTTAACAATGTGTGCACATATATAGGGGAGCATGTCGACCAAGTAGATAGGGGGAGCGTGCGTGTAGGGGAGACATAAAGAATTTGCAACCTAATTGTTCTCTTATCACTCTTATTTTCTATCTGCACTCTATCTCTTGTATTACTTATCATGAACCTGATTTCTAATTATCAAAAGGGGGAGTTTGTTGGAACCCTTATTTAGATTTGTGCTAGGTTCACTCTTAGGATGTCTTGGCCCCCATATATAGCCAGGGTCTTGGTCTAACCTAAGTTAGGTCCTTTTAGGTCAGGTTTGTGCAGATCAGCATTGTAGTGGACTAAAACTCAGTCTGAAAAAGTTTATGTGGATTTTCTATATCAGTTCGATTATAGTAGAACTCAACTCGACGATCGTCGATCTCCCATCTACGATCTCAGAGCCTTATACTCTAAACTGAGTGCGATGATCTACGAGCTCAGGTCGACAATTTGGTTTTCTCAGCAGTAATCTCTGTTCTACGATAACTGTTCTAAGGTCGACGATCTCTGAACTGGGCTCTACGATTTTATGCTGCTTTCAGTTATGAGTTTTTCATATCAGTCAGAAGTATTTGTTTTTGGTTAATAATCAATTTTTTAAAGGAAAATATATTCTGATAATTAATGGTGTTATTCCCAAGAATGATAGCCTTATTTCTTTAAGCATTAATTATGGTATTCATAGAGTATTTCTTTAGTATATTTTATGAAGGCAGATATGGAAGTGCATTTATGTTGCCAGCGTTTCTATCCATTTGGGCTCCTAAAGTATTGCAGAATATTATGTACTATCCAGTGAATTCAAATTCTTGCCATTTTTTATTCTGACAGAATTATAACTCAGAATATAATAAGGATATACAAGAGAATAATCAGACAGACAATCAAAGGATATATATATACAGAAACTTTTCTTCAGTAGTCTGATCATTATTATTTATTCTTACTCTCAAGGATTGTTGCTCTGCTGTAATATGGAAGAAGGGAACCTTTTCAAAAATCTCTCTTGAGTCTTCTTCATTCCTCATGCTTCAAGGATTTTCAAAAGAGCTCAAATCTTTTTCAGTCTTCAGATCTAAGAAAGCTCTACTACAATTTTTTGAAGACCTACACCCAGGGCCAAGTTTCCTCTTCCTGAATCTATTCTACATCTCAGGGGGTTGCTTGGACATTCTATTCAATCAACATAGTCTTCTCACTTGATTGAGAAAGAGAATATTTCTTTTAATTTTTTCCTTTTACCTCCTCTGTACAGGGTTATCTCTCCCTTCAAAAGTGAACTCTTGGTGATAGGGCACCTGAACAAAAACCTATTGGATTTTGGGCTCCTGATCAAAAGCTCAAAGGGTCTCTAAATCTACCTGAAAAAGATCTTGTGGTGATAGGGCACCTGAACAAAAACCTGTAGTGGATTCCTACCTGGGTAGTAGAAGAGTGGATGTACCCAGATTTAGGGAATAACTATAAGATTTCTTGTGTCGTCTGGATGCTTTGTGTTTCTTTTTGTGCTGAGCTGTGCTGTGATAGTTTATCTGTCTTTCCCTCTATTATATAAGTATCATTAATTTAATTCCGTAATAAAAATAAACAAATTTTTTATACTCTATTCACCCCCCCCCCTCTAGAGTAAAGTATATCTATCCCTCTCTTTCAATTGGTATCAGAGGGTGTGATTTTAAGGTTGTACAGGCTTATAATTGAACCTAAGATCTCTGATAGATATTCTTTTTTTACTCTACTATTTTTTTATTTTACCATGGCACAGTACAAGGACCTTGCAAGCACCAGACCTCCAGTTTGCAACTTGCAAAAGTTTGGAATCTGGAAGGCAAGAATCAGACTCTATATGAATTCTATTAATAAAGATATTTATTCTTCTATCTTAATAGGAGTACCTCCACCAACTACTTCACCAAGCACTTCCACAGACATGGCTGCAGTACCTCCTCAAGACTATAATGATGCATACAAGAAAGCAAAGATTGTTGATGCAAAAGCCATGAACATACTGGTACAAACAATGTCTGATGACATATTTTAGAAGGTAGTTGAATGTGAATCGGCTAAGGCTATCAGGTATTCCTTAAACCAGATGGTTGCAAGATCATCAGATGAAAGGAAGGACAATAGAGCTCATCTCATCTCCCAGTATAAGAATTTTAAAAAGGAAGAATTTGAATAAGTTTTTGAGATGTACCACAGACTCAGCATCATTGTTAATGAGCTGAAAACGCTTGACATAGACATCTCAGTCACAGAATTAAATGACAAGATTCTCATGTGCTTTCCCAGCTCATGGGACTCTAGAATCTGGCCTATCAGAGAGACCACAAGGACTCATGAAATGACTACAGAATCAGTTCTAGGAAAGCTGAAATCCTATGAACAGCTGCTAAAGACAATAGAAGCTGAACAGCAAAAGACTGCTACAGCAACTAAGAAGGAGCAAAATATTGCTTTCAAAGCTTCAGAAGAATCAGAAACTTCTCCATCGAATGAAGAGCTGATGAGTCTCTTTGCAAAGAGATTCTTCAAGATGGGGAGAAAAGAATTCAGAAGGAAATAATCAAGAAGTGATGATAAACCAAGGTATGACAAAACCCCTTCTAAAGAGGTTATCCATTTTGGTTACAGGAAACCTGGACATATTCTTACCGAATGTCCATAAAACAAGCACAAAGAAAGGAGAAATGATAAAGACTCCAAGAAACACTTTAGCAAACCATCCTCTTATAAGCACATGAAGAAGGAGAGAGGGTTTGTTGCAGAAACATGTAGTGACACTGAAGAATCATCTTCCTCCAGCTCTAGTGAAGATGAAGAAGAAGCAAAGGCCAAAGAAATTTGCTTGATGGCCATCAATGCTTCAGGACAAGTTTCAGAAGAAGGAGAATCTGAAGAATGTTTAGATTGTGATCAGGTATTGGAATACTTTCATTTTACTTCTGAAGAATTTAAACTTAATTTTAAATCTATATGTAGTGATCTAATTGGATCTGAGAAGTAAATCAAACTTCTCAGAGATAAACAACTTAACTATGATAGCTTAGTATCAGAAAATCTCAAATTGAAAAATGAAATAGATCTGTGTAATGAACAAATAAATTTTTAAAAAATTGAATTGAGTAAAGCAAAACACCTAGAGGAATCACTGAATGGTAGAAGTAAACAACCAGTAGAAATTGTCAGTACACTTAATGCTAGACTTAATGGATGTAAGTTAGGATTAGGTGCATCATCTAGTGAACTACCTATTATTCAGAAAAACCATCTCTCATAACCTATAAATTTTATTTCAGATAAAGGAAAGAAAAATAAAGAACAATTTAAAATAGTAAACAAAATGTTAAAACAAGTTGAGATAAATAAAGAAAAACAAAACGCTAAGTAAGAACAAAAATTGTCGAACCAAGATCGACGATATCAATACTGGTCGTCGAACGCAGATCGACGATCTCAACATAAATCGTCGAATCCAGAGCAATTTAATCAAAATTATAATTTCAACAGAAATTTCTATAAGAACTATAACTCCAAACCTTTCCATCCCTTAACTAACTGGATAATCCCACCTAGGAGATTTCATCCCTTAGGCTATAAAATTCAACCTAAATACTCTTATATTTCAAGCCTGGGAGGGAAGTTCTATACTTTAGGTGTTGTAGATGACTTCTCTAGGTTCTCTTGGGTTTTCTTCTTTAGAAATAAGTCTGATAACTTCAAAGTTCTTACAGATTTTCTAAAATGCATAAAGATTGAGTACTCTACTCCAGTTGCAATGATCAGAAGTGATCATGGCACTGAGTTTGAATCTCTTCCTATGTAAGAATTCTGTGAGAAGGAAGATATCAGACACTGCTTCTCTGCTCCCAGAACTCCTCAACAAAATGGGATAGTTGAAAGGAAAAATAGAATACTCATTAAAATTGCAGGCACATTGCTTGATGATGCTCACATGCCTCTATCCTATTGGGGAGAAACTGTAAGCACATCAAATTATGTCCTGAATAGTGTTTGATACACAAACTTAAGGGCAAGACTCCCTACGAATTACTCAAATGGAAGAAACCTAAAATTGATTACTTTAGAATTTTTGGCTATATCTGTTACATACACAATAATAACAAAGATTATCTTAAAAAGTTTGAAGCCAAAGCTATATTGCGGATCTTTCTAGGATATTCAAAAGTTAGCAAGGCATATAAGGTTTTCAATAAATCATCTCTGAAAATTGATGAATCAGTACATGTTACATTTGATGAAGCTAATATGTTTTACAAGGAGAAGGAAGCTTCTACCAGTAATTATTTGCAGGTACCAAATCTATGTAAAAAGTTGGATGATCTAAATCTCACTCAGAAGGAGATATTTCATCCATCTCCACAAATAGATGAAGACAGTGAAGAAGAATCTCTGGAAATTGCTGAAGCCCCTCTAACAGCAAACTTAATTCCACAAGAGGAATTGGTTAATAATGCTGATGGTGTTGAACAAACTCCACCTCCTGACTTTATTACACTTAGAGATCATCCCATATCTCAAGTAATAGGAGACGTGTCAGTGGGTGTATAGACAAGGCATCAACTTAACCAAGATGTGATGCATGACTGCTTCCTATCTCAAATAGAGCCCTCATCCATTAAAGATGCTGAGAAAGATCCTCACTAGATTATTGCAATGCAAGAGGAGCTCAATATGTTTGAGAGATGCAAAGTTTGGAACTTGGTTCCTAGACCCAAAGGACATCTAGTTATTGGAACAAAATGGGTCTTCAGGAATAAATTGGATACTCAAGGAATAGTTGTCAGGAACAAAGCAAGACTAGTGGCACATGGGTACAGGCAAGAAGAAGGTATTGATTATGATCAGACCTTTGCACCTGTTGCAAGGCTTGAAGCTATCAGAATTTTCTTGGCTTACGCTGGTCACAAGAAATTCAAGGTATATCAAATGGATGTCAAATGTCCTTTTCTCAATGGGGACCTCAAGGAAGAAGTATATGTGGAACAACCACTAGGTTTTATCTCTTCAACCCATTCCTCTTATGTTTTCAAACTGCATAAGGCTCTCTATGGTCTAAAGCAAGCTCTAAGATCTTGGTATGAAACCCTAGCTAGCTTTCTTTTAGAACATTAATTTTCTAGAGGCATTGTAGATATGACTTTATTTAAAGACATCATCATGATAAGATTCTATTAGCTCAAGTATATGTTGATGATATTATATTTGGATCTACTGATTCTAAACATTGCAAAAGGTTTTCTGACCTGATGCACTCTAAGTTTGAAATGAGTAGCATGGGTGAACTTTCTTACTTCCTTGGTCTTCAAGTGAAGACAAGCTCCTGATGGCATCTTCATATCTCAGTCCAAGTATGCTAAGGAATTAGTAAAAAGGTTTGGTATGGCTGATGTCTTAGCTATGAAGAGACCCATGGCTTCCTAGCTGGATGTTCTGATGCTAACTATGCTGGATGCAGAGTTGATAGAAAAGGCACTTCAGGAACTTGTTAGTTCCTGGGTGATAGATTAGTATCCTGGTTTTGCAAGAAACAATCTTCTATGTCTACATCAACTGCAGAAGCTTAATATATAGCAGCTGGTAGTTGCTACTCACAGAACTTGTGGATTCAAAATCAGCTACTGGATTATGTTTACTCTCTCAAAAATACCACCATATTTTGTGACAGTACCAGTGCCATATCAATTGCACAAAATCCAGTCTTGCATTCTAGGATTAAGCATATAGAAATAAGGCATCATTTTCTTAGAGATTGTGTAGACAAAAACAAGATTAATCTCAAGTTTATCCCCACTTATTTTCAAAGAGGAGATATTTTTACCAAGCTTTTGGATGAGCAAAAACATCTATTCTTTTTGAATCAGCTTGGAATGATAAATGGAATAGATTAAAATTGAATTTTGTCTTTGTAAAGATTTGATCGACGATCGTCGACCAGAGATCGATGATCTTCGAACTCATCTTGAGCTCGTTCGTCGACCTAAGCTCGACGACAGCTCTATATGAAGCAAAAATCGTCGACCAAAGTTCGACGACTTTTCTTCAGTAAATTAATCGCCGACCTAAGCTCGACTATTAATTTACGCTACTGAAATCTGAGACCAACGATACTATTTATTTCCAAATTAATCGTTGACCTAAGATCGATGTTTGGGATTTTGTCGTTGGACAGAGATCGTCTTTTCGTATTCCAAAAACCTATATGTAGGTTTCTCTTTGATATCTGTCCCGCGCTTTCATAATTTCCCTTTGCTCGTGGACTCTTCTCTCTCCTGTCTACAGATCTTCCATGGCGATTTCTCAAGCAGTTCTTTCAATGATGAAGTTCGACACTAGCTTCGATGTCGACTTCGAATCATTCAGTCACTATGACCCTATTTTTCAAGAAATGATACAGTTATGTGATGATAAGGGCTTGAAGAAGTTCAAGATTACAAGGATAAAGTTATCTGTCGCAGAAATCAAATAATGGGATTTCTCCTCTTCAACTGATGACGGTTCAATGATCGGATCCATCTCAGGGCAGCAGGTGACTCCGATTCTTACAGAAGTTTTTGAATTGAAAAATGGAACGGATGAGCTGGAACAGGATAGCTCTGAGTATAGCAGGATGTTATTAGAGATGGGTCATGCTGATTTAGTGAGCAAGGTGCTGCTGGGTAAGCATTCAGAGCATTACAATATAAACAGGCAACAGTTTTGCCATTATGTCTGCCTTCGTTAATAAAAAGTCCATAGTGTTAACACCCTTTTGACCGCTCCCCCAGTTTTCCTGAAGACCTGGCGGCAAGCCTTTTTATAGCCGTCTATCTGCCTCCTAACGGTAAGGCCTTCTCCTGCCATCTGCCCGCCTTCTCGCAGGTCCTCCCCGACGCAGCAGCCGCCCAGGGAGAGCCGATCAGCAGAAGTTCTTACCGCCTAGCCGTGCGACTAGGAGGTCCTCTTTTTATCTTTCTTCCTTCATATGGTAACTGCTGCCCGCTTCTCCTATACCCTGGGCAGCCGGTATTTTTAGCCCTGCCCGTTTGGGCAGGTCCCCGAGCCTATAAATAGGCGTGAACAGTAACTCCTGAGGAACGGATTCGGATCCCCAATCTTGCCACATGTGGCAGCGGATTCGAATTTCACCTTTAGCGGATACTTGTTCATTCGAGCTCTTCTTTTCTAACCGTTGTAACTTATTTTTCATAGCTAAAAGGAAAGTCCGCCGCAGGAGAGGCATTCAGGCTGCGGCGGGCGAACTCTGATGTTGCTGCTGATAGCGGTCCTTTCTCTCTTTTCTCTATCCGGTCTTATCCGCCATTCCTAGTCGCTAGTAACCGACTGCCCGACAGTTTTCTCCTCCCCTTTCCCCAGTGCTCGAACGGTTAGCTGGTGGTGCTCGTTTTCCCATTGGAATTTTCGTGCATCAATAGTTAACACGCGACTTTTAGATCTCGGTTGGCCGGTGAAAATCTGCGGCTAGATATTGTCAGACCGCTCGACCGCTAGAGCTTGGCGGCTAGTCGAGCAAGCAGCAGCAAGGGCAGTTAGCCTGTTCGGTAACCGCTTGCCATTCTATCCGCTCGGTCAAACTATAGCCGTTCGGCGGTCTCTAAAAAACGTGTTGGTTTTCATCTATTATTTGCAATGAATCTCCCGAGGAATGACAGTAATATCTTATCATCTACTCGTGATCTCTTAGAGAGGGAAGAGGAAGTTTCTTTTCCGTTCATTGATCGAATTCGCTGGGATACCGTTGCTGGAGATTTCAGAGAGCCTCGCTTGTCACGCTATTCTAGGATTAGTGATCCAGTTTCACATCTACAAGCATTTGAAGCGGCTGTTTCTTTAAAAGCCATGTTGGATGGAATCAAGTGTAAGCTTTTTCTAATGACCTTCGACGGTCTTGCTCAGGAATGGTTTCATGGTTTACCTTCTCGGTCTATCACTTGCCTTGGGGATTTTCAAAAACAGTTCCTTTTGAGATTTGATACCTTCAGGAAGCGGAAGAGAAACCCAGTAGCTCTTTTCCAAATCAAGCAGGAAGTTGATGAGCCTACTGCTCATTTCGTTGATCGGTTTCAAAAGGAAACGCTCGATATCATTAACGTTCATCCAGACTTTTACAAATATGCCTTGATAAGTGGACTTCGAGAAGGTCCTCTCAAATTTAAAGTTAGCAAAAAGGAGCCAAAGACTTATGGAGATCTTATTAAAATAGCTAATCGGTTCATCATGGGTGAAGCAGCAAACGCCAACTATATATCTTTCTTGAATCAGATGGCTAGGGAATATAAGAAAAATTCTTGTCATCAACCCGGTTCTTCCCAAAACGCTTCGGAACTTCCACAACAGGATAAATCATCAGAGTTTGTGGAAGCTTGCCCTATCATGTCTTTTGATCCTAAAAGACTCAAGTATGAAAGGTACTCAGACAGGTACGTCAAGTTCAAAATTTCTATGGAAGATCTTCTGCCAATTCTTGCTAGTATGAAAGAATTTAAAAAGCCTAGACGTATGAAATCAAAGATTGAACATTGACATGAAGAACTTTTTTTTAAATATCATAAGGATATTGGTCACAACACAAAAGATTGTCGGGCTCTCCAGAAACTAGCAGATCAATTCGCAAAGGCAGGGAAATTACAAGACTATGTCGTCCTATGATCCTTCAGCACATTTTCCACTGATAAAGCCGATGTTGCAAATGAAGATTCTATTGTTAGATAGTGGAAGTGTTTGAAGCGGTAGTATCTTGTTTGTCTTTCGTTTATATATTTCGTGTATCTCCCATGTGTTCGGAGTTTCTTGCATTTGTTTCTTTTCTTTAGATAATTACAGTTGTAATAGATATAACAGCAAATTATTCCTCACCAGCATGCAGCTTCACAAATATCTCTCAACAATCGTTGACAATTGGGTTCAATCAGGCTTCAAGCCCATATCCTTTTACTAAGCTTTCCACTAGAAATAAGCATTCATATGCCCTCTGAATTCTACTTCTTAGCTTTACATTTAACATTGAAATACGTATGTGGGCATTTACTTATAACAAAAATAATATTACCTTTTTATCCCTCCACATCCCGCACGACATCAGTCGCAGATGTGTAGTGGCAATCCTGCACGACATCAGTCGCAGATATAAATCCCGCACGACATCAGTCGCCGATATAAACCCCGCTCGAATCATTCGCAGATGAGCTGAAATGGGATCTTCTTTAGAAGAGTTGTGATTCTTGGTTTATATTGTAAGACAGTGCAGGTAGAATTCTGGTATTCGCTTCAGTCCGCAAAAGTTGATTTACCGAGATATCTTCTTATTAAGAGATGAGAGCTACAACTATATACACCTGTCCGCTTGGTCGCCTAAGTCTGTAGTCGGCTTTCTTAGTATCCAAGATTTATCATTAGACTCATTCAAAGAGCAAATTTGAATTGGTATTTGACAGAGTCTGGGAATCGATCTTGTTAAAGCAAGCCGTTGACATCTTTTGCTGTAATAATATTCTCACCGCTTAATCGGGCGGTTAGAGTAGAGGTGACCTGAATCGTTCATTTGTAGTTCAATATAGCGGATATAATTATTAATTGCGCGAGTATGCTATGTTTGGTAATCTTCAGTTCAATATAGCAGATATAATTATTAACCGCGCGAGTATATTAAGCCTGTTGATCTGTCTGATTATCGCTAGGGATCACGCAAGGACTCTTCTTGACCATTATTAATCGTCTGAATGGGCTTCTATATCACTATTAATCGCGCGAGTTATGCACGATAATCACTTCGTATCAGTAGACTTCGCACTCTAGTCGCCCGGAAAAGTAAACCAGTGTAACGCTTTGTCAACGGATAAGATCGTTGGGCTTATCTATCTGCATCCATTTTATTTCAACGCCTTCGCTTTACTCGCCAGTGGATCGTTCAGTGTATTATCCAGATATCACATAATATATTATAATCGAGCGAATAGAAATATAATACCGATCAAATAAAGAACATTCAGCAAAATCGAATAGTATCTTTTATATTGTCAAAAATTACAAGATGTGTTATCCGCGCGGCTTACAGCAGATCATTCCATCGGATCAAAAGAATATCATTACATATCAACTTTTCTTCTTTTTGCGCTCGGGCTCATAATCTGCTTCACTGGAGGAGCTAGAAGAATCACCGGCTTCAGTAGAATTTGAACCTGAGAATCCGTCTTCACTCGAGCTACCAGTTCGGCCCGAACTTCTGTCCGCACCGGACTCAGCGGATAGAATAAGTTGGTCGCCAGCAGCCTCATCCTCTTCAAGACTCTCGTTAACGGCTTCTCTTGCCGCCACATCCCGCGTGACTTCGGACTTCTTGAACCCGGGAAAGAGGTCGTCAAAAGATATATTCTCATGTTCCATCGTGAAGGCTTTCCGCTCCCGTAGGATGTCGAGCATGTCCTCCCCGCTTTCCCGCAGGTGGCCGACGATTACATTCACGAAGGCCGGCCTCTCCGGATCATATGCTTTCTGCAGACAAAAAAGATAAGTATACGACTAACATTAAACTACCCGGAACACCGCGAGATAAGTGCTTACCGCGTTAGTCTCCTTCAATTTTTTATTCTCTACCTTGAGCTGTTTGATCTCCTCTTCTAACCGCTCGGTTAAGCCGAGCACCTCGGCAAGAGCCTCACTCACAAAGTGATCCGTGATGAAGCTTCTCGCGCGAAGCTGAGCGGTGAGCTGAGGAAGCTTCTCCGTTGGGATTGCCCGCAACTCGGCAAGGTTTTGCTTGCCATACATTGCCCAGCAGACCGCTCGGGCATGCTTGCCGATCTTCTCCCTCCTCCATGAAGGAAGGGCGGTGGAGACCTGGAAATGCTTGCCGCGACGGTGCCATTTCATTACCGCCTTGACGCGACTGTCTTTGAGTTTCTCACCAGCTCCGCGGGGGGTGAAGGACTCGGTGGAGTCATACCCCGCGGCTACATCATTCTTCTCGCGGCAATTTTCCTCCCTTTTCTTCCAGGCTTCGATCTGTGTAAGGATCGGCCCGTCTGGAGTTTCCAGCCTGTTCGCCGGGACAGTCAAGCTAGCTGCGAAGAAAACGGCTGTTAGTCGCTCGGTAAGACAAATAGAATATGTCTAACCGGTTTTAAGCTTACCCTCCTCTGCAGGCAAGTCTGCTACCACAGGGACCAGGGGGAGGTAGTGGCGGACGTCCAGTCGCGATCCAGCTAGGAAGGTAGCAATATCCTTCTCGATGCCTTCGGCTTCTAGCCGCTCGAATATAGTTACCGCTTGGGCATGCGGGCAGACCGGTAGAAGACCCAGATTCCCCTCAAACATGAGGAATCTGGTCGACCAGTTCTAAAATTTATTCATCAAATTAACCGCCTTCATCCCGGTGCAACCGAAGTAGACGACGCCCTTGAAGATCCGGTTGTCCTTCTTCCCGGATGTGATCGAGCGGACCACAAAGCAGTGGCAGAAAAGGTCCATGGAGAACCTTACCCGCTCTGTCCGCAGGTAGATAATGAAGCTCATTATCGACGCCACGGTGTTCGGCGACAGCTGGCCGGGGACAATGCCGAAGAAGTCCAGTACTTCCGTGAACTCTATCAGCGGCGGCAAGGAAAAACCGGAGTCGAAGTGGTCAATTGGGATGGCCACTAAGTTTCGGCTAGATGTGTTTAACCGTTCGTCCTCCCTTGGTAATCGCACGATTACCTCAGGACCAAGTGGATGCGACGCGACAAACCGGTCAAGCTCTGCCTGGGTGATTTAGGAACGTTTGTGGTCGGCCTCCAAGAAAGCAGTCGCAGCGGAAGATCGCACGAGTGCCATCTTTTCTTACCGCAGAAACTAATGCCTTGGTGATCTTCCATAAAATACGGACCCTGCTTGTATTTATAGAACCAGCGACAAGCACCTAGTCGCGCAGTTAGCCACGCAAGCCGCACCTGTCACTTCACCTGAAAGAACAGTTTCGTGGAGCAATCTCACAAACAAGAATCCTGCGAACAAAATTATATAACTGACATAGTCGCAGCAGCAATACATCTTCGCAAGCAAGATAAAACATCACAGATCGCGCGGACATCACAAATCAAACCGCATGCCAATTAAATTAAAAATACAGGTAGTTTTTGGCCGGATACAAGGTCAGCCCGTTCTAACTAATTTATTATTACAGGCGGCGATCTCTCTCTTCTCGCCTCTCATCTCCGCGGTCATCCGTTCCCCTACCAAGGTGAGCCACCTAGTCGCTGACTTGCAGCACTGCTGACAGCGCGGAAATTAGGTGGTGGGTTAGGACACTTTGAGACCGATGTATTCGCGCGGTCTCTATCGCTAGGCGACTAATCGGGACAGTTGGCTCGTTAGGAGCTGCCTGTTCGACAGACCGCACAGATACATCGGCCTGCTAGGTTGGTCGCCGGCTTTGTTCCCTTACAACCATCTCGTCATATCTCTTCTTGTAGGAGGCAATATCTTCTTCAGCATGCTGAAGCTGCCTTGCTTGAGCCGCAACTTGATCCCGGGCAGCCTTCTCCCCGTCACGGCAAGCCTCCACAGTGGAAGATAGAATGTACTCTCTTCCATGGCAAGCCACTAGATCTGCGGACAGCAACTCTACCCGTTCTTCCAAGGCCTTCCGGGCACCTTCTTCCACCTTCAACACCGCCTTCAGCTGTTCGAAATTTGCGAATAGTGAGGCAAAGGCGCACTGTCCTTCATCTTCCTGTGGTCGCTGCACGTTCTCATCCAGGACGGCCAAAGTGTTCAATCCTCCAGCATCTGCAATAAAGCAAACAAGCGAAGAGATTAGTCCCACCCCAGCAGTAAGGTCGACAAGCGGTAATACTGAGAGAATCGGCACCCGAGCGGCAATCTTCTCTAGGCACTGCAGCGATTAGGAGGTCAGGTGAGATAGGTCTTTTTAACCTCTCGGGGTCTATCTTCTTCAGGTATTGGTCCCTCAGAAGTCGCTCGGTCCGCCTATTCTTCTCGAGCTCCTCACGCGACAAGAGAATGTCGTCAGTTTCGGTTATTATGCGAATAGATCTCTTAACCCGCAATGGTTCCTGGTAAGGTGGTGGAATTTTAATCACTTTGGGGACAGGTTTTACCATACCTATCTGCAAAAGCTCTGCTACTGTTCGGCAGTCAACTTCAGCCTGATCATCGACAGAGAGAATCGGAAGATCGCTGGGCTCTTCTCCGGCGGCTAGTAGCTTCTGCTCGGCAAGGATCTGTTCCCGCAGCTTCCTCTTCTCCTCCCTCTCAGATGGGTTCAGGTTTCCTGTTCCGTGTATTTCCGACAAGATAACCAAGTCGGTGTCGCCTCCGGAACGTTGGTTAACAATATCCTTCATCTGCTGCAAGAAACCGCAGTTAGCGGGAAAAGTAGACTTAACCGCGGAGCCATCCTCAGCTTCAAGGAAGCATTCAAGTTGTTTCAGCGCGGTTACCTCATCGGTCTGCTCGGTTACCTCGGCTCGGTTAGTCGCTACCATGACCGCCGAGGGCTTCCGGTTTTCTCGCTTCAATTGCCGGATTGTTTCCTCTATCCTCTCCTCAGCGGATAGGGTGGACTCGGGTTTCCTTTTCTTTGTCGGAATGGCCAAAACAATGTCCAGGTTCTGCTTCAGTTTGTCGGCAGCGGTCTTGGCCGCAGTCTTAGACCTGCTGACGATGTCAAGTTCACCCGCTTCTCGCGCGGGTTTGCGGGCAGAATCCGTCTTACCTCCAGTCTCGCTAGGCGGTGTGGAGGTAATATCAACATCAGGTAAAGTCGCGATTGTCTCTCCGACTATTTTCTCCCCGACATCTCGGGCGGGTAGCTCAGCATCGTTTCCGGCAATTTTCTCCGCTGCCTCCTCGGCCAGCTTCTCAGTAATCTTCTCGGCAGGCAGTTCCTTGTTTTTCTCAGCATTCTTCTCGATAGACCTCGCAGGGGTCCGCACGATTACTTCACCGACTTCGGTATTCGTTGGTTTCCCTTCTCTTGACTGTCGCGGTTTAAGCGAAACCGTGGCGGATGTCTTCTTCGGTGATTCATCGCTGGCTTTGCGGCAAGATTTTTTCTATTGACCCTAACCAGAACGCTTTTCCACTCGGGAATCTCGAAAAGCAGAATTCTAACCGCTAGAGGGGAAAAGAGACCCGTCTCGAGGCAGTTTGGTGAAAACAGCTTCTTCTTCAGCTATACTTATAGCATCTAGAGCATTTACTGCGTTCGCAGTCAAGCGTTTAACACATTTTTGAAATTCTTTAGAATTTAAAAATGTGCGGGGATTATGTTAACACCCTTTTGACCGCTCCACTAGTTTTCTTGAAGACCTGGCGGCAAGCCTTTTTATAGCTGTCTTCCGCCTCCTAACGGCAAGGCCTGCTCCTGCGTCTGCCCGCCTTCTCGCAGGTCCTCCCCGACGCAGCAGCCGCCTAGGGAGAGCCGATCAACAGAAGTTCTGACCGCCTAGCAGTGCCACTAGGAGGTCATCTTTTAATATTTCTTCCTGCATCTGGTAACCGCTGCCCGCTTCTCCTGTACCCCGGGCAGCCGGTATTTTTAGCCCTGCCCATTTGGGTAGGTCCCCGAGCCTATAAATAGGCGTGAACAGTAACTCCTGAGGGACGGATTCGGATCCCCAATCTTGCCTCTTGTGGTAGCGGATTCGAATTTCTCCTTTAGCGGATACCTGTTCGCTCAGGCTCTTCTTTTCTAACCGTTGTAACTGATTTTTCATAGCTAAAAGGAAAGTCCGCCGCAGGAGAGGCATTCAGGCTGCGGCGGGCGAACTCTGATGTTGCCGCTGATAGCGGTCCTTTCTCTCTTTTCTCTATCCGGTCTTATCTGCCATTCCTAGTCGCTAGTAACCGACTGGCCGACGGTTTTCTCCTCCCCTTTCCCCAGTTTTTGAACGGTTAGCTTGTGGTGCTCGTTTTTCCTTTGGCATTTTCGTGCATCAACACATAGACTGGGCTGGGTTGTTCTTTGATTTAATTAAGAGAAAGAACAGTAAGAAGGAAGTCTGTCTAGGAAGGATTCTCGGAATCTTCCTTTAGAAGAAAGCTCCAGAGATGTTGGTTTCTTTAACCATAGCCATCAATGCTAGCAAGAGGTTGGACTCCTCCTTGTTTGGGAAGTGGGAGAGGACAATTCAAAAGACCTCCAAAGCTGGAACTTCCCCAAACTTATCTGAGGACAAAAGGGCAGTAACAGACACTCCTCACCCTAATGAAGAAGTTCCTACTCCTCCTCCTCCTCTAGCTTCCCCAGTCATCCCCAGAGTCTCTTCTATCCCTACTACTGTGATTCAAACCTCTACTTAATCCCCAGCTATCATCTCTTCTACTACTCAGTCACCACTTCCCGTCCATCCTATTGAATCTCAAAACCTCCAGACCATATCTTTTCCAAATTTTGACCTACTCTCACCACACTCATCCCCTTCCCATCTCAATGATTCACCCATCAACTCTACCATAAACTCACCTATTCAGGATGAAATAATGACTGATTTCACTCCTCCTCCCTCTCTTCATTCTGTCTCAACTCAGACTCCAACTGAGTTCCTTCAATTTGATCCCTCTTTTCTTTCTCATATTCTGGAGCTCATCACTCCAACTCTCAAAACCTTAATAGCAGAGGCTATTTCACCTCTTGCTCTCTCTATATCAACTCTATCTACTTCCCTTGCTATTTCCACTGTCCCTTCTTTATCTAGGAACCTGGTTCCAGTTCTCACTTAAACCAGGCAGGGGGGCCAATGAAGATACAGCAAGTTCAGCCTCAGCAGAACTTCAAGATCAGTCTCCTCCAGCAGTGCAGGAAGAAGAAGCTTTTCAGAAATTCTGTGCAGATATAGTTTCATATTCAGACTTGTTGACTTCAGATGAGGACACTGATGTGTCATTACCTACCATCCCTAGTGGTGATTGTTTCATCAATCCCACCATTGATTTTAAAATTCTTTTTCATTCTTTTTCTATGCTTAAAACTGTTCTGCCTTCAGTTGGTTTGTATACTTCCAAGGCCATAGTCTGTTATACCAGACCAATGAGCCCCTTAGCTGTGGAACAGCTCCTGCAGATCAATTAAGTTCCAGTGTGTACAGAAATTCAGACAGTTACAATGTGTACAGGTATGGATGAGTTAGATGTTATGGCTATTGAGCCTATATCTGTTATAAAAGATAAGAATGAGCTAGATGCTCTCTTAATTGTTGATGAACTGATTCATCTAGTGGCTGCCAGAAATTTGAGATCAGCCCTAGAGACAATCTTAATAAACTTTTGTGAGCCAGGTGCTCCTATTGCTGAAATTTCCTCTATGGATATTGATCCAGTTCCAAGTCCTATTGGACCCTCCTATCCAATAGATGAAATTCCTCTTCTTTCTTTAGATGATCTCAATGCACTTGATATCCAGGAAGAAGCCAAAGAGAAGGCTACTAAAAAAATTGCTGACAAATAAGTACAGGAAATAAATAAATTTTATGACAATCCTCCGGATTCATCTGATGATGATGAGAATGATGATTCAGAGGATTCTGATTCCAAGAAAAAGAAAATATCAAAGAAAAGAAAGGCTGCTCCTAAGGATGCACCCAAGCCAGACAATACAAATGATACTCCTTATTACATTTTGAAAGGAATCACACCATATCCAGGCATGGAAAGCTGGATATGGTTATCTAAAATGAGCAGAAAGCCAGGAAGAAGAGCAAGAGATATTCACCTCCTCCTCAGAAGTTCAGAAGAGGTCCTCCTCCTCCTCCTCCTGCTGCTGGTGCTTCTGGGGTTGCTCCTTAAGCTTTTGATGAATCTTCCAAGCCTTCCTCCTTCACTAGGACATATCAAAGGCATGAATAGGTCATCCAGATCTCAGTCCAAAGGAAGCAGTCAACAGAAAAGAAATCAGAGTTCCTAAGAACAAGTCAAAGAAGTTATCTATCAGAAACCCTCCTTCTCTTCTCCTAAACAACAGAAAGTTCTACCCCAAGTTCAAAAGACAGCCACCTTTCAGTCCAGAAGACATGATGAGTCTCACAATCCCAAGGGAAAGTATAGTGAGACCCTCCATGATCCCTTTATTCTCAGAGTGATGATCAGCATAGTATAACAAGCTTTCATGCTCAATCCACTCAGTTCAAAGTAGTTTCAGTGTTGCCACCTCAAGATAATCAGCCACCTATTGAATAGGAAGTTGATCCTTACTTTAGGATGGCCAGGATTCAAGAATTGATTGGTATTTCACAGATTAGAAAAGCTATAGAAGAAGGATAAGATCCATCTAAGTTTACTACAATGTCCTCTTACAGAGAAAAAGAGCTGGATAAACTCCAAGTAAGCAAGAAGGTTTTCAATCCAGCTAATTATATGGCATTGCATCCAGAAGCAGTTGTGCCCAGGACAAGCACTCAGACATCACTTGGTGGACAAGACCTGATGACTTCTAAGAATGATGTACCAGATCCTACCAGAATGATAATTTTCTCTAATCCCTCCTCTGGTCCTTCTGATAAATTATAGTTTGTACTCTATTATGTTTTATTGCTTAAAATGATTATGTACAATGCATTACTATAACATATCTGCTGATGTTATTTCATCTCTACAGTTATTTATAGTCTTTGTATTTCTATTGCTTTTCAGTTTTGTTTTTGAGTGACCTCACACAAATATGGGGAGATTGTTGGAACCCTTGTTTGGATTTGTGCTAGGTTCACTCTTAGGATGTCTTGACCCCCATGTAAAGCCAGGGTCTTGGTCTAGCCTAAGTTAGGTCCTTTTAGGTCTGGTTTGTGCAAGATAACATTGTAGTGGACTCAGACTTAGTCTCAGAAAGTTTATGTGGATTTTCTATATTAGTTTGACTATAGTTGAACTCAGCTCGACGATCGTCGATCTCCCATCTATGATCTCAAAGTCTTGTACTCTTAACTGAGCTCAGGTCGACATTTTGGTTTTCTTAGCAGTAATCTCTGTTCTACGATAGCTGTTCTCAGGTCGACGATCTCTGAACTGGGCTCTACGATTTTTTGCTGCTTCAGTTATGAGTTTTTCAGATCGGTCAGAAGTATTTATTTTTGGTTAATAATCAATTTTTTAAAGGCAAATATATTCTGATAATTAATGTTGTTATTCCCAAGGCTTATGCCGTATTTCTTGAAACATTAATTATGGTATTCACAGAATATTTCTTTAGCATATTTTATGAAGGCAGATATTGAAGTGCATTTATGTTGCCAGCGTTTCTAGCCGTTTGGGCTCCTAAAGTATTGCAGAATATTATGCACTGTCCAGGGAATTCAAATTCTTGCCGTTTTTTATTCTGACTGAATTTATTACTCAAAATATAATAAGGATATACAAGAGAACAATCAGACAGACAATCAAAGGATATATATATACAGAAACTTTTCTTCAGCAGACTGATCATTATTATTTACTCTTACTCTCAAGGATTGTTGCTCTGCTATAATAAGGAAGAAGGAGAACCTTTTCAAAAATCTCTCTTGCGTCTTCTTCATTCCTCAAGCTTCAAGGATTTTCAAAAGAGCTCAAATCTTTTTCAGTCTTCAGATCAAAGAAAGCTCTACTACAATTTTTTGAAGACCTACACCCAAGGCCAAGTTTCCTCTTTCTCAATCTATTTTACATCTCAGGGGGAACTTGGACATTCTCTTCAATCCACATAGTCTTCTCACTTGATTAAGAAAGAGAAGATTTCTTTTAATTTTTTCCTTTTACCTCCATCTGTAAAGGGTTATCTCTCCCTTCAAAAGTGAACTCTTGGTGATAGGGCACCTAAATAAAATCCTATTGGATTTTGGGCTCCTGATTAAAAGCTCAAAGGGTCTCTATATCTACTTGATAGAGATCTTTTGGTGGCAGGGCACCTGAACAAAAACCTGTAGTGGATTCCTACCTGGGTGGTAGAAGATTGGATGTACCCAGATTTGGGGAACCACTATAAAATTTCTTGTGTCGTCTGGATGCTTTGTGTTTTCTTTTTGTGCTGAGCTGTGCTGTGATAGTTTATCTGTCTTTCCCTTTATTATATAAGTATCATTAATTTAATTCCACAATAAAACTAAACAAATTTTTTATACTCTATTCACCCCCCTCTAGAGTAAAAGTCTATCTATCCCTCTCCTTCACGATGATTCACATTCCTTGTGTTTTAGAATATCAACTCCCAGGTTGTATTTTATCATGTTGTGTGTTGATATAGTGTGCAGGTTGATAGATGCAAGAAAGGAAAAAGGCTCATATGGATGCTACCGCCAAGCGCTATCACTTACCGCACTGCATTAGCCTCTCGACGAACCTCGATACAGATTTATCGAGACTGGCCTACTGCCCGGCGATAGTCCTACAGCAGGCGCTACCACAATGAATTATTTTGACTTAGAGCTCTGGAAGAATTCGACACTAGCCCTACCACGCCACGCTAGACCTTCGACGACGAGCCAGATTCGTCGAGGCGCTGGCCTACCGCGTGACGCTAGTACTACGCAGGCGCTACCGAAATGGAATATTTGTCTTAGTGCTCAGGAAGAAATTGGCGCTAGCCCTAGCATACTGTGCTTACCGATCGGAGCGATGTTGAAAATGGTGAAGTGAAAGTGGGTGATTGGGCGACATGTCCGCGCGGCCTATGCGGACAGGACTGGCGGTTAGCCAGGTTAGTGGAGCTATTGCAGTCAGCTTGTTCTTTGGCGGCCAGGAATGTCTGTTCGCCCAGACTGTGCGGACAGAGGCGGCGGCTAGCCAGGCTGACTTATGCTCAGCCAGCGGTTTGGTCCCAGATGGTAACCGGGCGGATAGCCTCTTTATCCGTGGAGTTCGGCAAGATGCGGACTGGACTAGAGTTCGGCAGACCGGCATTGCAGATGCATTGTTCTTGCTCTGGAGTGCAGCTGGTGGAAGTCGAATTGATCGTCGGTTGTAGCGGACTAGATCTGGAGGTTGCCGGGTTTGGCGGATTGTTTTAGTGTTCGCTAGTAAGCGTGGATTGGCCCTTGTGGCCGGTACTGTGGATTTTGTTGTTTCTGAACCTAGTCTAGTTTTGGCTCAATCCGGCAAGATCGCGCAGTTAGCGCGGACTGTTTCTCAGTTTGCCAAGCTTGGCAGTAGTGTCATGTGCCTTGGTTGCGAGCTTGGGATACGCCGACTGGAGGTGAGTCTGCAGTGCGCGCAGACTGGAGCGTTGTCCGCTGATAGGCGGACAATATGTTGCTGTAGTGTTCGGCTGGTGGCGGTGTCCTGGCTAAGCCTTTGGCATCAAGGCGAATAGAGGTTACTGTCCAGGCTTGGTGATGCTACTTGGCCAACTGGCTCTCTGGGATAGGTCGTGGTGGACTGGATGTATTTCCGCGGCTTGCAGATTCACTTGGTTTTTGCTGCGAGATGGGAGAGGTTATCCTATCGGCTAGGGCGGTGACAGTTGATCGCTTTCTGCTTGAGAAAAGAGAGCCGAACTAGCAATCAAACTAGGTAAGTACACCTATCAAACTGTAGCTAGGAGACACAAGTGTCGTATTGAAATCCGGGAACTATTGAGTAAACCTACTCACACAAAAACTATTATTTTATCGATCGAGAATCACCTCGACAAGAGTTGACTAAAAATGAGATAACAAACCTAAACATAATAGGCTAAAGGTCCTTGACCATGGATGTTCCTAAATATTGAACACGCTTCTCTCAAAGTCATACCCAACTGAGTTTAGGAAGGTCCGACCGAACTCTCGTCCAAATCAGAGGACTAAAGCTTTCTTTACGTGGTGTACACCACTATTGGATTTCACTCCAATTCGAGAGATTTGGACGGCTGCCTCTCTCGAGAGTTGTAAGCAGCTCTCTTTACTCTTGAGTGTTCACTTCAAACTACGAGCCTCTCGGCTAGCTAAGAGTGAAAACAAAATGGAAATTATATATCGATGATATAACTCCAAACATTAATAATCAAGAGTAAATCGAAGGCATAAACCCTAAAAGGAAAAAGTAAATTCAAAGCATCATAACTTATTCAACTCAAACCTCAGATCATCAAGATCGAGTACAAGGAGTATTAGTTAATCATAGCCAAGTGGAGGAGGAGGTATGAGTAGAAGAGCATTAAGAACACAAAGATAAAAAAAGGGGCAATTTATATTAATATTAAAGAGAGCTACAACAACTTGATAGAAAAGAGTACACTTCTAATGAAATTGAAACCTATGTTAGCATTACATTAAACTACTAAAGCAATTATCAATGCTATTACAAAAGAGCACACTAAGCTAGAGATAATAAAAGAACAATAATGAGAAAGAAAGAGAGGGGAGAAAGCATGAAAAAGACTAAGAAATAAAAGAGCAACACCTCCCCTCTCAACCCAAAAACTGTTGTAGACATAAGTGGGTACCATTGTATTTATAAGCAAAATTCTCGGGTTGGTCACGCCCTCTGTCACGCCAAGGGAGGGCATGTACGGGGGGAATGACATGTACGGAGTTGACCTCGGGCTCAAGATTCTGGAGAGAATGATGAATTCTTCCGTATGTCGGTGGACACGCCCTCGGCCACACGCATGTAGTAGCGGTGTGTAAGGCACGTCAAGTCTCAATCATTGGTCAAAAATCCGTCAGTCTTCGAAAAGGTTGAACATGCCCCAGGGCCATGGCCGTGTAGGGGGGCGTGTCAGTACTGTTGACGTGCAGCAACAGGAAACTCTTTAATTGTGGTAGCAGACTTCGGGATGAGGGTGACACGCCCTGTGACACGCCTAGGGAGGGTGTGTCAGGAGGCGTATCAGGTGGTTTTTCTCTGGAAATGGCTTTTAGCAGCAAAACTCCTCTGGACCAGGTGACACGCCCTGTGACACGCCGAAGGTGGGCGTGTCAGGGGGCATGTAAGGGCAATTTTTGGCTGAAAAATCTAGAAACCTTGCAAAAGACATGAAAACATTAGTGGCAAAAATATATACATAAGGAGGTCAACATATAAGCTTACAAGACAAGATTTGCACATTAAAAGCCAGAAAATACCCTAATAGTATAGACAAAAAAACGTACTATCAAATTCCCCCAAGCTTAAGCTTTGCTTGTCCCCAAGCAAAGATAAAAAAACTAGATAACCATAAAAAAGTGACTAATCAAAAAGTTCTAATTATGTCTACACAAGTACTTTGCGAAATTCATAGTAGGTAGAAGGTGAAACGTAAACCTAAAACAATTATTTAAACATGGTTTACAATTTATAAACTTTACTAACGAAAATAAATCATCAAAAATTTTAACAAGTTTTTTAAATAGATTTAAGCGAAGCAACAAAATGAAAAATGCATTGAGTTGTTACTAGATCCAAGCAACACATTATAACAATATCAATTAAATCACAAAAATCTAAATTTAAATCCAAAACTAATACTGATTTACATTTCTTCTTTACTTAGCTAATAAATAAAATTCAAAAGTATTAATCAAAAGGACTTATTAAGATCGAAACGTTTGGTTTAGGATTATGATTATGAGTGGAATTCAAAGATAAACAAGGAGGCTTTAAAAATCATACTAAACTAAAACAAAGAGTTTCAAAAATAAAATATTTTTTCTTTTCCATTTTTTTCTTTTCTTTTCAAAACAAAGGAAGAAAATAAGTTTTGTTTTCATTTTGAAATTGGCCAATCAAAAGTAAAAAAATTTAAATGAAACTCAAAAAGGTTAGTGTGGTTAGATAGGTTGGAAAATTTTGCTTAGGTGAAAATGAAATGATAAGTGGAGCTATCAATTGAAATTGGAAAAATGCTCAAAAGCGGCTAACTAGGGGTAAAAATTTTTAGGTTGACAAGAAGGCTCAAAAGAAAACAAAAACGGCCTAAATAATTTTCAAGCTTTTAAATTTATTTAAAGAATAGTTTTGAAAAATTTCAAAAAGCAAGTCCTAGATAATAAAAGAAGATTGATGAAACTATCTTGAAAATAGAAATATTAGGTGACTTGGATCATTCACATCTACTACGCTGATCAAAAGTTGACATTACAGAAATTATCCAAAAATGAAAAGGAGAATAGTGGATGAAATACTTTTAAGAATGTAAAGAAAAATAAAGAACGAAAACCATAATAAAAATGCGAGTTTAAGAAAAAACCTTTTACGTTAACAAACTACTGTTTACTCGGAAGACTACTATTATAATTCTCCCTTAAGATGAGTCAAAGAGTCATTTCTTGATCGCCTAACCGCGAGACCGTGACAATCTGCAAGCCGTTCTTTCCGTCTGAGAGCCGCCGGTCTTTTTATTGAAGACCGCGTAGCCACACAGTTAAAATCTTGCCTTCTTTCTTCTCTAGTTGTGCATCCTGTCACCGCTGCCCTATCTCCTGTCCCCCAGGCATCCGGTGATTCTAGCGCCTGCCCGCTCGGGCAGGTCCCGAGCCTATAAATAGGCATGAATAGTACTCTCTAGGCATCGCGAATCAAATCCTCAAGCTCACCGTCTGTGGCAGCGGTCTCGAATCCTTTGCCGAGCGGGTTACTGTCCGATCTGGTTCCCCTTGGTAACCACTTTAATCACTTCATTTATGACAACCAAAAAGCCCGTCGCAGGAGTGGTTTTAGACGCGATGGGCGAACTCTGATGTCGCCGCTTCCGACTGCCCCCTTTTGACGCCTTTTCATTTAACCGCTAGTAACCGACAACTCGCAGTCCCTCTTTTATCGTTTTCTCTCTTGCAGGTTCTCCAGCGACCAAGATACATTCTCGACACGAACATTAAACACGCGACCTTCAGATCCGGGTTGTCCATAAATCCAAGCGGTCTCGATATGTCAGACAGGAGATCCCCTCACCACTCTCATTCTCGTCATTCTCATCGCACGAGTTCCTCAGAAGAATCCCTCTGGAGAGCGCTCGAACAATCTCGCTGTGAAATGGAGCGAGATAGGTGGGAAACCGGCGAACGCCTTGATGCGATCGGCCAAGCTCTAGCAGCTCTTAACCAGCGGTTGCCGATGCCTCCAACCGCAGCACCCGAAGAACCCGTGACCTTTCCGACCCCCGCGGCTATCAGCCCGCTTTCCAGCAATGTCAGACCGTCGCGCAACCGCAGCCCCAGGAAGACAAACGAAGTCCCTTCACAGGTTATTTCCAAGATACCGCTCAAGCAGGTCCGGCTAGGCGGCTAGGCTTCGAAGAATATAGCCAGACTGATGTACCCGCTAATTTCCCAGATTCTAACCGCGCCTCACCTTCAACCCCGGCTGAGATGGAGGATCCGTCTCCATTTATCGTGTGGATAAGATGAGAGCCCGCACCAAACAATTTCAGAGAACCTCATTTTTCGAAGATGTTGTGGCCCTTAGATGCCTAACGGATGCACTAAAGTGTTAATTGCTGGTGACGACTTTCGGCGGGCAGGCTCGAGAGTGGTTTCACGAGCTTCGTCCTTGCTCGATTAACTCTTTCGTCGGGCTCTGCCAAGAGCTTTTGTTGAGGGTTTCAACCTCCAAAAAAAGGAAAAGTGGTCCTGTGGCTCTTTTCAAAATTATACGGAGGGAGGGAGAAAGCGTGGCACAGTTTGTAGATCGTTTTCAAAGGGAGATTCTAGAAGTAGAGAATGTAGACCCAGATTATTACAAGGTCACCCTAATCAACGGCTTCCAGGAAGGCCCATTAAAATTCAAAGCCACGACAAAGGCTTCGGCAACTTATCAATCCCTAATCGCTCTCGCAAACAAGTTCATTGAAGGAGAAAGTTCTAACCCAACCTATATTTCTACTCTAACCTCTACGGTAGGTTGGGGCGGCTCATGGAATTCATCCACGGCGCGCCACGTTCCAAAACCTTCCCGTCATGATCATCAATCCTCACCTCAAAGGGGTAGAAACTTTCGTCATAAGAGGCAATTCCTCAATCATCAGCAGTTCCGAGAGCGAATGCTACCCTTGAACACTGCTCCTATTCCGGTAGTCCCACTTGTCTTTCCTATTAGTCAGCACGAAGGGCCTCACATTACGAACATGACTTGGGAGGAAATCGCTGAGGTCCTGCAAAGAAATGATTTTAGAAAGGCCAAACCCCGGGGAGAGGTAAGACCCCCCAACTCAAAGAATTTCTGTGAATTTCACTAGGAAGAGAGGCATCCTACAGAGCACTGTCGGGCCCTTCGCTTTTTGGTAAGAAGACTGGTTTAAGAAGGAAAAATGTCAGATATCTTCCTTAAAGAGGCTCCCGTCATTTCAAACACCTCAAAGGGCAAAGAAGTGGTTGAGGTGTTCCAGGAATGTGAGGACATCGCTGACGTTGGTGGCCTAGGTAATGCACATTACCCGAATGATTGTGTGGATGTTCATGATGAAGGAACCCTCGGGCGGATTTTCTGCATCCACGGAGGGGGAGGCCTTGAATCAAGCCGAAATTCTTCCATTTCAAAGTTATGTAAGCAGGAGGTGGTTATGACGGCTTCTTCATCACCGACTAGGGAACTCGTTACTTTTGGTCCAGATGATTTCTCATTCATCCCCAACCCATTCAACAATGCGGTTGCTATCCAAGCCGTCATCGAAAATTTCACAGAGGACAAGATTCTGATAGACACGGGAAGCTCGGTGAATCTCTTGTTCAAGAAGACGTTCGAGGCCCTAAAGACCGGGAAGCCATTGTCTTCTACCGAGGGGCCACTCTACGGCTTCTCCGGAGAGAGGAAGGAAGCAGAAGGAAACGTTTCACTATTAGTAACCCTGGGGGTAATCACCAAGATGATCCGGTTCGTGGTGGTCAACGCGGCAAGCAGCTATCATGCGATTTTTGGGAAGCCACTACTGAACGAGTATCGGGCAATCGTATCGAATTACCATCTGGCTATCAAATTCTCTGCTCAAGGGAAATAGTATTGGATCAGGAGTAACCATCGGGTGGCTCGAGAATGTTATGTGAAAACGGTTAACGTGATTGAACAAGTAACCCCTCCGGCAGTCACAGCAATCGAGCTCGAAGAACCAAAAGAGAATGTGAAGGAAGGACTCCATCTGGAGGCTGCTCAACTTATCGAGAAGGTGCCCATCGCTGAGGGAGAAGAGAAAAAGCTCTCCATCAATGCGGAGCTATCAGAAGAGGAGAAAATCCAACTAATCTCCTGTCTCCTGAAGAACCTCGACATCTTCGCGTGGTCCCCTGAACATATGCCCGGAGTGGATCCGGACGTAGCATGCCATCATCTCAATATCGACTTGAAGTATAGGCCTGTACAGCAAAAGAAGAGAGACATCGCAACAAAATTGTCCAGTCCAATCCGGGAAGAGGTCAGCAAGCTGGTAAAGGCCAAATTTGTTCAAGAGATACAATATCCCGCCTGGATATCAAATGTTGTAATGGTACCAAAACCAGGGGGGAAATGGAGGATGTGCGTAGATTTCACAAAACTTAATAAAGCGTGCCCCAAAGATTTCTATCCCCTGCCTCGAATAGATGCTTTAGTAGATTTTGTGGTTGGTTATCCTGTTATGAGTTTTTTAGACGCGTTCTCTGGCTATCACCAGATCAAGATGCACAAACCCGACATACCACACACGTCCTTTATCACGAATGAAGGGTGTTTTTGTTATCTAGTGATGCCCTTCGGGCTTAAAAATGCAGGAGCTACTTATCAACGCATGGTGGATTCCGTTTTCAAGGACCAAAAGGGAAGAAACTTAGAAGTCTATGTTGACGATCTCCTTATAAAAAGCAAGTCCTTTTCGGCGCATATGGAGGATCTCACAAAAACCTTCGCTACCTTACGGGAGTTTAGGATGAGGCTAAACCCGTTGAAGTGTGTTTTTGGTGCCAGCCAAGGGAAGTTCCTTTGTCATCTCCTTACCCCCGAAGGGTTAGCTCCCAATCCAGATAAGGTAAAAGCTATCCTGAGTATGACATCTCCTCGCTCCCCAAAGGAGGCCCAGCAGCGAGGAGGAAGGCTAGCAGGTCTTAGCCGCTTCATCTCCCGGGTAGGAGATAAGAGCGCTCCCTTCTTTAAAACTCTTCGGGGGGCCTCAAAGTTTGAATGGACTGATGAATGCGACATGGCTTTCAAACAACTCAAAAGACAATTAACCACAACTCCATTGTTACAAAGTCCTTGACCAGGAGAACCATTATACATCTATCTGGGAGTGGGACCCGAAGCGGTTAGTTCCGTCCTTGTCAGGGAGGAAAAGAAAAGACAATTCCCAGTATATTATGTCAGTCATATCCTAAAAAGCACTGAATTAAAATACCCCATCCTCGAAAAGCTGGCTTTGGCCTTGGTCATCTCTGTGCGTCAACTCCGTCCATATTTCCAGGCACACTCAATCCAAGTTGTGGTGGATCATCCCCTAAAAGGGATATTAGAAAGGCCAGAACATTCGGGAAGACTCGCTAAATGGGCAATCGAGCTAAGTGAGTTCAAAATAACATACGTACCGCGAACAGCGATAAAAGCTCAGGTTTTGGCAGATTTCATGGTAGAAACCACGGAGCAAAGTTTTGCTCAGAAAGAAAGTTTTCCATCTGCTTGGACCATTTATGTCGATGGAGCTTCTGGGAAGAATTCGTCGGGAGCAGGGATAGTCCTCATCAATCCGAACGGAGTCAAAATAAAGCATGCGGTGAAGTTCTTTTTCCCGGTTACTAACAATCAGGCCGAATATGAAGCACTTTTTGCAGGGTTAAGATTTGCGAAAGAACTCGGCATCGATCACGCTCACGTCAAGACAGATTCCTTAGTAATGGCATCGCAAGTTCTCGGGAACTTCAAAACCCGAGAGCCAATTCTCAAACAATATCTCGTGCTGGTGAAAGCAGAAATCGGGAGATTTAAGAGCTTTATGATTGAACACATCCCTACGATCGGGAATGAGGAAGCCGACGCCTTATCAAAATTCGGCATTACTACGGGGGATGTGACATCTGAGCTGTTTCAACCATCAGTCGAAGAAGGGGAGGCAATGCAAGTCGACCAGCATAGCTCTTGGGTAGATCCATTCATTCTTTACCTATCAAAGGGAGAATATCATCCTACTATTAAAGAATGAAGAAGATTCAAAGTTAAAACAACATATTACAACTTGATTTCCGGGATACTTTACAGAAGAACTTTCATCTCACCCATGGCAAGATGCGTTACGGAAGAGAAAGTCCCCACCATTCTCCAAGACATCCATTCGGGAGAATGTGGTAGCCATTCTGAAGCCAGAACCCTAGAACAGCGAATCTTACATCAGGGGTATTTTTGGCCGACAATGAGGAAAGACGCAGAGATGTATGCCAAGAAAAGTGTTCAATGCCAGAAATTTGCTCCACTTCAACTCTAGCCCACTCGACAACTTTGCTCGATCACGGCACCATGGTCATTTGCAATTTTGGGAATGGACCTCATCGGGCCATTTTCAATGGCGAGTAGTCAACGACGCTTCATCTTGGTTATGATTGACTACTTCACTAAGTGGATTGAGGCCAAAGCGCTAGCAAGGATTACAGCTCAAATAGTCAAAAACTTTATTTGGGGTGATAAGGCACGAAGTCCCCATGGCGATAATCACAGATAATGGACCTCAGTTCAATAATGTAGAAATGGTTGATTTTTGCAAGAAGGCGGGAACCGACCTCCGATTTTCCTCAGTACATCATCCTCGGAGCAACGGCCAAGTAGAAGCGGCCAATAAGCGAATTCTGAACTTACTCAAGAAAAGAGTTCAGAGTCCTAAGAGCAGTTGGGCTGATCAACTCCCCTCAGTATTATGGTCCCTAAGGACTACACCTTCCAGCTCCACAAGAGAGACTAAATTCAAGCTCTCACATGGATCAGAGGCCCTCATCCCAATAGAGTTTGAAGTATCATCGCCCAGGGTCTTGCTGGCTAGGCAAAATTGGGAAGACTGGCTTGAAATTAATGACAAAAAGATGAGATACTGCCTTGATCAAATAGAGGAACTTAGAGATGAGGCTACCATCAGGCAGGAGGATGTAAAAATAAGGATGGCGCGATATTTTGATCAAAAAGTGAGGATCAAAGAATTTCAAGTAGGAGATCTCGTTCTGAAGAAAGTGGATGTTGTAGCAAGAAATAACCCGATCGGAAAATTGAATCCCAATTGGATCAGGCCCTTTATCATAAAAGAAGTTCTAAAAAGGGGGCATATAAGCTACAAACGTTTGAAGGGGAGGACATCACTCATACCTGGAGCGGGGATGATTTAAAGCGGTTTTATTCTTAGGACAAATCGTATGGTACTTACTCTCAAGACTCGAAGCTAGGAAATGTTAAGACCGAGGTAACATCGCCGAGTCCAGCTTGATCCCTCGCGAGAGTCGTTGTCATTAGCATTACACCACCAAGACCACGTGTAGCGGGGAGTTTTTGCACCGTGTAGTGGTAGCTAGCAGATTCTCGTGTGGAGGGCTTCTGGACATCGGATCCCAGCTTGCACCTAGCACACTACCTCTGTATTTTAGGAGGATCAGGGTGGGTGTTTAGCTCTACCTTGCGTCATAAGGGATATTATTACGACTTTATTGATCTTCCTTGAGATGAGATGGTGCGGTCTCAGCACCCACCAGCCTCATCCTTATTGATCAATCTGGGTCGTGGTAATCGAGCACACCTCTTTTATTTTTTCTAAAACTCAGCTTTGTCGCCTAACCGCAAGGAAAAGTGAAATCGGGTTGATCAAAGGGTGAACCTCTCGGAACTTATATTCGCTGTCGGATAAGCGGTCAAGCCAGACTTTCGCAGAAAAATGAACAAGCAGGTGGGTCGACAAAGAGCAGCGGACCAAGTAACCACCGCTAGCCCGGCTAGCAAAAAGTTATTTTATAATCGCGCGAATATATTTTTCAAGTCGACAGCTTGTTATACGGAGTTCTGTAATATTTCTCTAATCTGCATGTAATCGCGCGAATATAATTTTCAAGTCGACAGCTTGTTATATGGAGTTATGTACTATTTCTCTAATCTGCATGTAATCGCGCAAATATAATTTTCAAGTCGACAGCTTGTTATATGGAGTTCTGTACTATTTCTCTAATCTGCATGTAATCGCGCGAATATAATTTTCAAGTCGACAGCTTGTTATATGGAGTTATGTACTATTTCCCTAATCTGCATGAAATCGCGCGAATATAATTTTTCAAGTCGACAGCTTGTTATATGGAGTTCTGTACTGTTTCTATAATCTGCAGGTAATCGCGCGGATGTAAAATTTCAAATCGCCAGATTGTTATAGGGGTTTCCGTACTGATGTTCTTACCCAAATTATAATCGAACGTGAAAAAAAGGTACGATAGCTGAAATATTCTTTTTAATCCGTTATTAACCGAGAAAGTAAGTCATTCAACCACACGACATCACACAGCATAAGAAATTAAGACTGTCATTTATAGAAAGGGCTATTACACTTATACTGTGCGGTTTACAAAAATAGAGTTCGCGCGGTCTGAAAAGAGAAAATGGGTACATCCTATTTATATGTAAACTTTCTTCTTTTGATGGCCCCGTCCCGAACTGGACAAACTTAAAGCACTCGAAGACTCACTCGATCCGGAAGAGTCTGGCAAATCGGATTCTTCGTCGTCCCCGGAATCTTCCTCAGTAACTTCTTCGGCGTCGCTCTCTTCACCGTCGTGAGTATCAGCTTTAACCTCAGGAGCGCGAGAAGATTCAGCTATCTTAGCCGCACTGACCGCATCATCTCGCTTGGCCTCCAGTGTTTTAAAGTCGGGAAAGAGGTCGTCGAATGTAAGTTTTTGCTCCTCCGGTACCAAAGAACCTCTCTCCTTAAGGATGTAAAGAATATCCTCACCTCCTTCCCGCAAATGGGAGATGACTTCGTGCAAAAAAGTCGGGTTCTCCCAGTCATACACTCGCTGTAAGAGTAAGGATAATGTAATATTTGGTTAGAATTTGAGACCGAGCGGATAGAAGAAAGTAAGTAAGGTTCTGTTACCTCGACACCCACTCTCAGCTTTTTGTTATCCACCTTCAGAGCTTCATTTTCTTCTTCAAGCTCCTCCACTCTTGCCTCTAGCCGCTCTGCTATGCCAGTAACCTCGGTCAAGGCCTCACCCATCAATTGATAAATGTTGAAGCTTCTCGCCCGAGCTTGAGCGGCTAAGGTGGGTAGTCGTGCGGTTGGCACTGATTTCATCTCGGCCATATTTTTCTTTCCATATAGGGCAAAACTAACCGTCCGGGCATGACGAGTAAGTTTGGAGCTCGACCAAGGAGGAAGAGAAGTGGAAACCGAGATATGTTCCCCACTCCGATGAAATCGCACGGCCTCCTTACCGCGGAGATCCATCAGGGGCTTCTCGATCCAATCCGTAACGAAAGGAATGGTCGGGCTTTCACTCGCAGCAGGTTCGTCGGCCTCGATACGGTCGGCTTCCCTCTGCTTACGCAGCTCGCTTTGAGTCAGCACCGGACCTTCTGGAGAGATCGGCTTGCCCGCCGGAACCCCCAGCTGAACTGTAAAGGAAAGGGTTTAACAATACACCACGAATACATTCTTAATGCAGCAGAATGCTTACAGTTGGACGTATCATAATCGGCCGCGACTACCAGCAGTGGAAAATAATAAGTGATATCCAACCGCTCCTTCTTATAGAAATTGGCGATTTCTAACTCCTTCCCCCCGAGCTCTATCCTTCTGAAAATGTTAGCCGCGCGGGCTTGCGGACTTAGGGGAAGAACTCCGAGATTACTCGTAAAGACCAGACATCTAGTCGAAAAGTCCGTAACTTTGTTAGGGAGGTTTACTACCTCCAAACCCATGCAGCCGAAGTAAATTATGTCGCAGAAGAGTTTGTTTTCCTTTTTGCCCGCTCTGATCGATCGGGCCACGAAGCAGTTTCGGAAGAGATTCATAGTGAATTTTACCCGCTCTGAACGCAGATATATTAGAAAACTCATTATGGCACCTATTGTGTTCGGGGGGAGTTGACTGAGGACGACCCCATAGAAGTCCATAATTTCTACAAGCTCGATGAATGGCGGGAAAGAAAAGCCATGTTCAAAATGATCGATGGGTATGACGGCAATGTTATTTCCAACCTTATTTAACCGCTCCGCCACTGCAGGTAACCGCGCGACTATTGCATCATCATGCATATGCCTGTGCACAAACTGCAAAAGCTCACTTTCGGTCAAGGAAGAACTCCTGAATTCTGACCGGAGAAATACGGCTAAAGCACTAGATTGCTCGGACACCATTTTTCGATCCGGTGGATATTTTGAACTCTTAGTTTTATTATAAGGGAAGAATCTTCTGTGCTATTTATAAAGAAAATTATAATCGGAAAAGTATAAATGATCGAAAAATGATATAAAAACCGTGCGGGTACGTCAGAACGGGAAGCCGAACAGTTATAAAACATTATAGCAAGGGAAATTTGAAATTCATACAACAATTCACGAATAAATCTTACCGCACAGTATCACCAAGTTCAAATAAATATACAAGACTATTTTCCCTTTGCATTCTCTTCCCTCTTCCTCTCTTCGCTCATTAGTTCGTCGCGGTTTGGCAGGTTCCCACCAAAATGAGTCACCAAGTCACCCGCGTGCAGGATCGTGGAGATCGCAGTGGATAGATGGTGGAGCATAGTATGATGGTGCCGATGAATCTTCGCAGCATCGCAGCCTACACTGCCAAGATACACCCCCATCTCGGTGGAGGCCGCTTGGCCGTTAAGTCGGGCAGTTGAAGCTGCTTGATTCATCGACAAGGTCTCATCCCGAACCAAACAATCACCCCTCCGGTTCCCAGGCCGGCGTCGTATTTCATTCTCCGCTTGATGGCACCGATTTCGATAATGGGCGACATCATCTAGTAGTCGTTTTTGCCGCTGATCTCGATCCCTCAGCTCCTTCTCATGCGCTACGGCTTGCGCGATCAGCTGCGCTTTCCCGCGTCTTGTCTCTTCTCGGGAAACTCTGGCCTCCTCCAAAGCCGCAGCGGCTTCTTTTCGGATCAAGTTCACCTCTCCAGCCAAATTCTCCACCGACAGTCTCAGCACATCTTTCTCCTCCTCCACAGATTGAAGCTTTTCTTCTAACCGCACGTTCTTACGGTTAGGTTCATCAGGAGACCTCTGCCCCTCATTAGATGGAGGTGGACTGTTCACAAGGATGATCGCCGAGCCCGCACCTTTTTCCGCTGAAACAACAATACAACAAGCGGTTAGAATAAAGATCATCGACAGATAAGACAGACTAAAGGGGCGATACTTTGAGGCAATTGATCGAATTCAAGTCTTTCTCTTGCTGCCGATAAATCGTGGTCGGAGAATATCGGTTATCGCACGTTATCTGGATTGATCTTTCTTAACTGGGCTTTCCAAAGTTGCGCGGACTTGGTTCTTCCCGTCTCGTATATCTCCTTGGTCTTCGGGATTTCCCTACCTTCATAGATCAGACGAACTGGACGTTTTCTCCGCAGTACCTTCTTTGGGAGATATTCCCTACTCAAAGCGGACAAAAATTTACCTGGCCGAGGGGTCTCAGTCTCGCCTACCCGCTCGGGCATGTCCAAGTTGGTCTTATCATCAGTGGCAAGGCAACTAGAAGTGCTTCTTCAATGGCGGGCTCTTTATGAGGCTTGGCGAGAGATCCGGTTGCAAGATTCACATCGCTCGTTACGATCATACCATGGAGAATTCCATCCATCCCGTGCAAATAACTGGCGTTAACAGGGAGACCAAGTTCCAGAGAATCTTCGTCCATGATAAGAAATTTCTCTAGCTTGGCCATCGCGGTTACCTCTGACGGCTGTTCGATCTCCTTTTGCGAATCCGCAGATATCTCGCCCTCCTCAGAAATGGTTGTTAACGGGGTCGTAATGACTTTGAGAATGGATGATTTCCTATTCTCTTTTCCCTTTTGACGAAGCTTCTTTTCTACCCGATCCTCGACGGTCGGTCCGGATCAGCGCTTTGGTTTCTCTGGAGTAGACCCGCTTATCCCCAACTCAATTTTTAGCTTGTCCGCCGCGGTCAAAGAGGCCTTCATAGCTTTCTCCCGGATATCAGTAAGGTTATCGGCTGAAGAAAGCAATTCGTCGTCATGGTTGTGTGGAGTGTTGTTTATTATGTCAACTTCAGGGGTAATGACGGTCTCAGGGGTGGCAGGTAGGTAAATTTTTGTCCTGCCTATACTGCTCACCTCGCCCGGTTGTTCGGCTAGAACGATTGAAGATGTAAAAGCTGCGGATGTTTTCTCAGTCAATATGTCGGGCGGACTAGCAACTTTGACCGCATTTTTCCGAACAAGTGGCTTCACATTCGAACCAGATCTCCTGTACAAATCTCCCAACAAGATTTTCATCGGCATAGCGGGCAGCAAAGCGTTAACCATAGTCCAAGTATGCTGTCTCCCAGGGAATATCTTAAAATCTCTCCTTCCTGCGTTATTTATAGCTCTGGGGCGCATTAAAGGCTATATCGGTCTGGCGGATAAAGCTAACATTTTCGAAATTCTCCGACATTCGGAAATGTGCGGGGATAATGTTGACCCGGAAGACCGCTATTCTAATTCTCCCTTAAGATGAGTCAAAGAGTCATTTCTTGATCGCATAACCGCGAGACCATGACAATCTGCAAGTCGTTCTTTCGTCTGAGAGCCGCCAATCTTTTTATTGAAGACCGCATAGCCGCGCGGTTAAAATCTTGCCTTCTTTCTTCTCTAGCTGTGCATCCTGTCACCGCTGCCCACTCTCATGTCCCTCGGGCAGCCGGTGATTCTAGCGCCTGCCCGCTCGGGCAGGTCCCGAGCCTATAAATAGGCATGAACAATACTCTCTAGGCATCGCGAATCGAATCCTCAAGGTCGCCGTCTGTGGCAGCAGTCTCGAATCCTTTGTCGAGCGGGTTACTGTCTGATTGGGTTCCCCTTGGTAACCGCTGTAATTGCTTCATTTATGACAACCAAAAAGCACGTCGCAGGAGTAGTTTTAGCCGCGACGGGCGAACTCTGATGTCGCCGCTTCCGACGGCCCCCTTTTGACGCCTTTTCATTTAACCGCTAGTAACCAACAACTCGCAGTCCCTCTTTTATCGTTTTCTCTCTTGCAGGTTCTCCAGCGAACAAGAGACATTCTCGACACGAACAACTACCATGAATAAGAAACACAAGATGGCCAACATTTAACTTGTGAAACATAATTTAAAAGAACGATTAGAAATATTATAATTAGCTAAGTTGTTTATATGTGATTTTGAGAAAAATAAAAAAAAAGTAAGGGGTACTATTGAAAAACCAAAAACCGTTTAAACTATTAAAGTAAAAAACAAATAGTATAAATATTTTTTATATTTTGAAGTATTCTTTTTTTTTATTTTGTAATATTTTCTATTTTTTTGGATTTTTAAGATAGAAAAATAAAATAAAGACGAGAAGGAGGAAATCCCCTCTCAAGCTTAAAATAGACAATGTCCTCAATGGAGAAAGGAGGGTAGAGAGAAAATTAAAACAGAAATAAAAGCACAGAATTGAAAAACAAGTACTTCCCCAGATTTATGTGTCGCAAAAGTTGAGTGATGCTGCTCCCCCATGCTTGCGCTTTGGATCTTTATGAAATGTCTTCTTTGGACTTCATGATGGATTGAGCAGTGTTGGAGCAGGCGATCGCATAAGCTTCAGCTTGTCGGAGTTGTCCGGTGCAAAAATTGTAAAATAAAGAAAATATAAAAATAACTTGGGTTGCCTCCCAAGAGCGCCCTTTGTTTAAAACGTCATTTGAGCTCGATGTAACAAAATAATATTGTCAA
Source organism: Platanthera zijinensis (assembly GCA_039513925.1). NCBI lineage: Eukaryota > Viridiplantae > Streptophyta > Magnoliopsida > Asparagales > Orchidaceae > Platanthera > Platanthera zijinensis. The sequence continues at coordinate 144,335,550 of CM077084.1, forward strand.
AAATAATTTGTCCAAAAATAATAAATAAAGTTTTAACAAAAATAAATAGTCTTAAGTTATATTTCGTGCAAAAGAAACTTAACATTATTCGGTCTGACATCATCCTCACCAGAAAAATAGAGTTTAAGACGTTGCCCATTCACTTTGAAATCACCCTTATCAGGGTACGAAATTAATACAGTACCATATGGAAAAACTTGCATTACCGAAAACGACCCAGACCATCGCGACTTTAACTTTCAAGGAAATAAACGTAAATCGGAATATAAAGAAGAACTTGGTCACCCGGCTTAAAGGTTTTTGGGTTCCTTAAGTGTTTTTCGTGAAAACGTTTCGTCCGCTCTTTATAAAATTTGTTATTCTCATATGCGTAAGAGCGCCACTCGTCGAGTTTGTTAAGTTGAAACTTTCTAAGGTCGCCGACAGAGTGGGGATCGAAATTTAAAAATCGTAAGGCCCAAAAGCGTGGTGTTCTAATTCTACGGGCAAATAGCACGATTTTCCATAAACCAACCGATATGGCATGCATCCGAGGGCGGTTTTGTACGCTGTTCGGTAGGCCCATAGAGCATCATCTAGTTTGGTTGACCAGCATTTCCTAGAAGTTAAAACAGTCTTTTCTAAAACTTGTTTTATCTCTCTATTCACTACTTCGACTTCTATGTTAGTTTGGGGATGGTAGGCAGTTGAAAGTTTATGCGTAACGCCATATTTAATAAGAGTTTTAGAAAACTTCGCGTTACAGAAATGTGAACCCCTATCGCTAACGATGGCTCGTGGCTTACCGAATCGAGAAAATAGTTTTTTTAAGAAAGTAATTACGACTTGCGTGTTGTTAGTAGGAAGAGCATAGGCTTCAGCCCAACGAGAAACATAATCAATGGCGAACTAATATATATATATTTTTTCGAAGCTAGAAGGAAGAGGGCCAACAAAATCAATTCCCCAGAGGTCAAAAATTTTGCACTCGAGGAAATAATTTTGCGGCCTTTCATTTTTATTGGAAATATTTCCCGACCGTTGATAACTATCACACCTTCTCACCAAGGCTTGCGCGTCTTTAAATAAGCTAGGCCAGTAAAAACCCGCACAAAGCACCTTGTGAGCGGTGCGAGCAGCTTGTCAGTGACCACTAGTCAGTCATTCTTGCAAATGTTTTAAAATATCTAAACCTTCTTCAAAAAAGACACATCTCCTTATCACTTGGTCTGCACAGACTCTGAAAAGATGCAGGTCCTCCCAAAAATAGTTCTTCAACTCAGAAAAGAATTTCTTCTTTTGTTGAGAGGAGAACTCTTTTGGGAGCACACGAGCCACTAAATAATTGACTGTGTGCAAACCAAGGAGAAGGAGAAGTGTTAATTGACCGCAGCTTTTCATCAGGAAAATAATCATTAAAAAACTTTTAATCTAAATTTTCAATATAAGGATTATCTGATTGTGAGAGATGGTCGACGGCCAAATTCTCGGCTCCTCACATATCACGGATTTCTAAGTCAAACTCCTGGAGGAGTAAGACCCAGCGAATCAGGCACGGCTTGACATCCGTCTTAGCAAGAAAATATTTGAGGGTGGAGTGGTCCGTAAAAACGAAATTTTTTTGAAAGTGTAATATAAGGGCGGAATTTATCAATAGCGAACACTACAGCTAGGAGTTCCTTCTCGGTTGTGGTGTAATTCTTTTGTGCCGATGTAAGCGTTTTACTTTCATAATAGATGGGGTGGAAGTTTTTAGAAATTCGTTGACCTAATACGGCTCTTACCGCGAAACTACTAACATCGCACATAATTTCAAAAGGAAGGTCCCACACTGGAGCTATCATAATGGGGTGTTAACTAATTTATCTTTTATTATTTCAAATGCAGAAAGACAAAGGTCATCAAAAATAAATAGGGCACCTTTTTCTAAGAGTTGAGTAAGAGTTTGGGTGATTTTTGAGAAGTCTTTTATGAAGCGGCGGTAGAAACCAGCGTGTCCTAAGAAACTTCTTATAGCTTTGACATTCGTAGGCGGTGGCGGCAGCTCCTCGATAACTTCTATCTTTGCAATATCTACTTCAATTCCTTTCGCAGAAATTTTATGACCCAAAACTAACCATTCCCTAACCATAAAACAACTCTCAAAGGCATCGCCGAACACGGAGAAATCATCCATGAATACCTCCATAATGCTTTCTGCATAATTGTCGAAGATACTGAGCATACATCGCTGGAATGTAGCTGGCACATTGCATAATCCAAACTCCATTTTTCAGTAAGCGAATGTGCCGAAGGGAAAAGTAAACGTAGTTTTCTCCCGGTCCTCAAGAGAGATGGGGATTTGAAAATACCCTTAGAGAGCATTGAGAAAATAGTAAAAGCTATGGCCAGATAATCACTCTAAAATTTGATCGATTAACGACAAGGGGAAGTGTTCCTTGCGGGTGGTGTCATTTAACTTACAATAGTCATTACACATTCGCCACCCCGTCACCGTCCGTGTCGAGATTAAATCATTATTTACATTTACAACTACATTTAACCCTCCCTTTTTTGGCACTACCTGGATAGTAGCGGCTAACCCACTTACTATCAGATATATGGTAGATAATTCCTGTGTCTAACAGTTTCATAACCTCACCTTTTACGACTTCTTTCATGTTCAGATTTATACGGCGCTGAGGTTGGATTGAGTTACGCGAATTATCTTCCATTAATATTTTGTGAGTTTAGAAAGATGGGCTTATGCCCTTGATATCAGATATCTGTCATGCAATAGCTCGGCGATGCTTACGTAAAATGAGAAGGAGTTTATCATTTTTTACTTCAGATAAGTAGGTCGAAAATATCACTGACAGTTTGAAATTTTTTTCTAAGAAGGCATACTTGAGATGTTCAGAAAGTTACTTTAATTCTAGGGTAGGGGGTATTCATACGAGGTTTTAGAAATTCTTTCTTTTTCAAATACTATGTCTTCGTAGACTTTTTTAAACGCAAAATTAAAAGGGGTGGGGCTAGTGGCCCTGGCGGCTGCCTGCAGATCCATTGGAAGAGTAGAGGGAGGACAAAAAACAGAAAATTCATTTTCACTATCAGAAGGGCAGTAGGAAGATTCATCACTTAAGGCATCTAAGAAGAAGCGGGAGTCGTCATTCTCCATGGTATTTTTCATCGAAGATGTGATAGAGAAGGTCATCGTCGCCTACTTGAAGGAAGAGTTTACCATTTCTTACGTCAATGATTGCTCGGGAGGTGGCAATAAAGGGTCGGCCAAGTATCAAGGGAACCTCGACGTCTTTTTCAATGTCCAATATGATGAAATCAACCGGGAAGATGAATTTGTCCACTTTGACTAAGACATCCTCCACTATTCCTAATGGGTACTTAATTGATCTATCGGAGATCTTGATACTCATGTGTGTGTGGTTGAGGCAACCAATTCCTAACTTCTTGAACAATGAGAAGGGCATCAGGTTGATACTCGCACCTAAGTCGGCTAATGCGTACTTGACAAAAAGATCACCAAAGACACACATAATAGAAAAACTACCCGGATCACTGATCTTTTTGGCAAACCGTTTGTCAAGACCGCAGAGCACTCGTTATTTAACATGACGTGTGACAAGTTCTCTAACTTCTTATTCGTCAGAAGGTCCTTAAGATACTTAACATACTTTAGCATCTGGGAAATAGCTTCATGGAAGTGTAGGTTTATGTGGATTTGCTTAAACATTTCTAGGAAGCGTGAGTATTGATCATCCTGATGTTGTTTGTTAAGTTCAGAATGGTATGTGTTGATGCACGAAATGCGACGGGGAAAACGGCCACCACCAGCTAACCGTTCGAGCACTGGGGAGTAGGGGAGAAGGCTATCAACCAGTCAGTTACTAGCGACTAGGAATGTCGGATAAAATCGGGCAGAGAAAAGAGAGAAAGGGCCGCTATCAGCGGCAACACCAGAGTTCGCCCGCCGCGGCTTAAATGCCTCTCCTGCGGCGGACTTTCCTTTTAGCTATGAAAAATCGGTTACAGCGGTTAGAAGAGAAGAGCCCGAGCGAACAGGTATCTACTAAAGGAGAAATTCGAACCCGCTGCCACAGGCGGCAAGCTTGGGAATCCGAATTCTGTCCCTAGAAGGGTACTGTGCACGTCTATTTATAGGCTCGGGGACCTGCCCAAACGGGCAGGGCTAAAAATACCGGCTGCCCGATATACAGGAGAAGCGGGCAGCGGTGACAAGATACAGGGAAGAGAAAGGAGAGGGGGCCACCTAGCCGCGCGGACAGGCGGATAGACAGCTCCTGACTGATTGCTCCTGGATGCCTGCCAAGCCAGGGAGGCACCGCGGGGAGACGGTCAGGCGGCTAGATGTTTCCTTGCCGCTGGGACTTGGGGAGCGGTCAGATCCAGTGTTAATAGTATGGTGGAGTTGGATTATTTTTAAAGATGGGTGGTGGAGCGAGATCGTTTTCTAAAACAGAGAGCAGAGTGATAACTTCTTTTTCAGAGGATGGTGGATTTATCAAAACGGGAGCGGAGCTTGCCTCGGGCTCTTCGCTAACCATAGCAAAAACATGCTTCCCACTCCGAAGAGTTATATCTTTCGCCTGCTCTCTCGGGTTGGGATCGGTATTGGAAGGAAGAGACCCTGCGGGTCGCTCAGAAATAATTTTTGCGAGTTGTCCTACTTGATTTTCTAGATTTTTACTGCTTCCGGTTAAGGTTCTTATAGTAGCGTCATTTGTGGTTATATTGATAATACGTTTTGTATCCTAAACTATTATCATATTTTCTAGTTTTGAAGGCACTAATCGTGCATTATTAGCTTAATTTTTATCTTTCTTATGTAAATATTATTTCCACTAACATTTTCTTGTCTTTTTGATGGTTTCCAGAATTTTGGCCAAAAATGACCTGACATGCCCCCCTGTCACGCCCTCCCTGGGCGTGCCATAGGGCATGTCACCCGATCCCGAGGATGCTTGCTGACAGAGAAGAAATAATAGGAAAAACGGCTATCACGCCCCCTGACACGCCCACCCAGGGCATGACACGGGGCGTGTCGCCCTCTTCCCGAAGTTTACCGCTGCATTAAATGCATTTTTTCCTCCGCACGCAAATCGTACCTGTCACGCCCCCCATCACGGGCGTGACCCAGGGCGTGTTCACCACCTTTTCCAAGACTGACGGATTTCCGACCAATGATTTCGACGCGACGTACGTGTCACCCCCCCCCCCCCCCCATACACGAGCGTGACCCAGGGCGTGTTAACCATCGTATAGAAGCAATCATCCTTCCCGCAAGAATCCAGAACCCGAGGTCAACCCCGTATGTGTCACGCCCCCTGACACGCCCTCCCCAGGAGTGACCTAGTGCGTGACCAACCGTAGAATTTTTCCTATTAATTCAAGGCCCCCCTTCTATTTTAGAACAAGTTTGGGTTGAGAGGGGGAGGTGCTTCCCCTTTGTTCCTTGGTCTTTTAGTGTTTTTTTATGCTTTCTTCCCTCTCTCTCTCTTTCTTATTTTGTATTTTACTTAACCCTAGCCTAGTGTAATCTTTTATAATAGCTTTGTAATTACTCTAGTTGCTAATTGCTGGGCAAGAATAAGATTTTCATTCCATGCCATTGTAATTTTTCATTTCAAGGGTAGCTCTCTTTTATTATTAATAAAAGTGCTTTTTTAATCTTTGTGTTATTATGCTTTACTACTCATCCTCCCCCTCCACTTCACTATGATTAACTAATCCTCCTTGTACTTGATCTTGATGATCCGAGGTTCGAGTGATTAAGTTATGATGATTTGAATTTACCTTTTCTTTTTAGGGTTTTAGATCTTGGATTACTCTTGATTAACCTTTGCTTGGAGATATATCATCGATATATATTTTCCATCTTAGCTTTCATTCTTTGCTAGCTGATTGCCCGATAGTTTGAAGTGAGCATTCAAGAGTAAAGAGAGTTGTACGCACCTATCGAGAGAGGCAGACGTCCAAATCTCCTTGATTAGAGTAAAATCCAATAGTGAGGTTCACCGCGTAAAGCTAGCATTAGGCCTCCGATTTAGACGAGAGTCGGTCGGACCTTCCTAAACTCAGTTGGGCACGACTTCGAGAGAAGTGTGTTCAAGCTTTAGGAACCTCCATGGTCAAGGACCTTTCACCCTATTAAGTTTAGGTTTATTTATCGTGATTTTAATTGACTTTAGCCGAGGTGATTCTCGATCGAGTGCAATTCCATTTCATCGTTCTATTCCTTCGTTGTAATCGCTTCTTTTATGCTTTCTATTTAACTGCAATTAGTTCTCTTTTTAGCGTAATATTTCCTTTCTTTAGTGCATTTAGATTTCTCTTCAACCATACCGATTTTCGTCGATAAAATAAAAGTCTCCGTGTGAGTAAGTGTACTCAACAGTTCCAGGATTTTAGTACGACACTTGTGTCCCCTAGCTACAGTTCGATAGGTATACTTGTCTAATTGGATTGCTAGTTCCGCTCTCTTTTCTTAAGCGGAAAGCGATCACCAAGTTTTTGGCGCCGTTGCCGGGGATCAACTTTCGTTGATATATCGAAAACACGAACCCATTACTTTTATCATTTCTCTTTTTCATCCTCTTTTTAAAAAAATAAAATTCAAAAATTTTTTTATTACTGCTCATAATAGAAACCACGTCACAATTTTTCTATGCAACCTAACTCTCTCGAAAATGGCAGAGGGCTTTAAGTGCCACTATCTTGTCAAGTATCTTGCAAACCCTTCATTGGGTAGCCCTTGGGAAGTTCGGGAGTTAAGCTATTAAAAAAAATCTATTTCAAAAAAAAATTCTAGCTTTTTTCTACTTTGTTTATTTCTCTTTCTTCTCTTCTCTTCTTTTAGTGCAGGACTCGCAGGAGTCCGTCAGTTATTTTTGATTTGGAACAAAAAATTGAGCATACTCTTCAGAGAAGATCGTGATTTCAAGGCCCTACTCTCCAAGTACCAGTTGAGGACTCCGATTCATTCTCTACTTTAAAGATGGAAGAACCCCACGTGGAGGAAGTCGTGCATAGGCCGATGTCCTATTATGCACGACTGAATCTAGAGGGAACAGAATCTAGTATAGTGCGCCCTGCTATAGCTAATAATAACTTTGAACTGAAGCCTATCATAATTCAAATGGTGCAGCAGTATGTGCAATATGACAAACTTCAAGACGAAGATCTGAACGCACATATAGCAAGCTTTCTTGAGATTTGTGACACCTTCAAGATAAATGGTGTTACAAATGATGCTATTAGGCTAAGATTATTTCCTTTTTCTCTTAGAACTAAGGCTAAGTAGTGGCTGAACACTCTACCTAAAAACAACATCACAACCTGGGATCAATCAACTGTAAAATATTTGGCGAAGTATTTTCCGCCACCTAAAACTGCAAAACTTAGGAACGACATTTCTACTTTTGGACAAATAGACTCTGAAACCTTATATGAAACTTGGGAAAGATTTAAAGAATTATTAAGACAATGCCCACATCATGCGCTGCATTTATGGTTACAAGTGCAGACATTTTATAACGGGCTAAATCAAAATACAAAGCAAATGATAGACGCAGCTTCTGGAGGTACTTTAAACCATAAGACCCCAGAAGCAGCTCTTGAGTTTTTCGAGGACAAGGCCATGAACACATATCAGTGGAATGTGCCTAGGTCTCGCCCAAACAAACCTGCAAGTATCTTTGAAGTGGACAACGTCTCCCAGCTTGCTCTACAAGTTGAAATATTAAGCAAAAAAATTACGGAGATGACTGCTGCCTCTGCCCTTCAGGTATGGCAATCTGCAACTCCTGTTCCCGAATAAGTAGATTATGTTAATAATATGACTAGAAATGTTTTTAATAATTTTTCTGCTGCGAATTTTCCGTCGCCTGGTTTTGATTTTCCAAATAGTTATAATCCTGCTTTAAGAAATCACCAGAATTTTTCATGGAGTAATCGTTAGAATGCGGTGTGCCCACCACCTCAAAATAATTTTTTTGCACCACCTCCACCTCTTCAAAACTATCCAAAACCTCCAAGATTGGAGGAATTACTTTCTAAATATATAACAACAAATGCCTATAAGAACCTTAACTGGAAACATTAAAAGTCTTGAAAATAAAGTAGGACAGCTCGGAAAAATAATTTCTGAGTGACCTGTAGGGTCTCTTCCATCCAATACTGAGCCTAACCTGAGAGAACAAGCGAAAGCTAAAACTCTTCGGAGTGGGAAGCAAGTTTCCGGTAGGGTTAGTGAAGAGCCCGAGGCAAGTCTTGCCCCCATTTTAAAAAATCAAAGCTCCGCTCCCATTTTAAAAATTCCACCCTCCGCTGAAGAAGTTATCACCCCCAATATAAAAAAAGACCTCAGTCCACCACCCATCTTTAAAAATAATCCAATCCCTCCATACTCTTCCGAAATTAATAAGCAATGTCAAGATGATCAGTACGTCTGCTTCTTAGAAATGTTCAAGCAAATCCACATAAATCTGCCCTTCCATGATGCGATCTCCCAAATGTCGAAGTACGCTAAGTACCTTAAGGACCTCCTGACTAAAAAAAAGAAGTTAGAGAACCTTTCTCATGTCACGTTAAATGTCGAGTACTCTATGGTCTTTACAAACGGTTTACCAAAGAAAATCAGTGACCCGAGTAGTTTTTCTATTCCGTATCTTTGGTAATCTTTTTGTCAAGAACGCAGTGGCCGACTTAGGTGTGAGTATAAACCTTATGCCCCTCTCATTGTTTAAGAAGTTAGGAATTGGTAGCCTCAACCCCATACACATGAGTATCCAGCTCACCGACAGATCCGTCAAATACACGTTAGGAATCATGGAGGATGTCTTAGTTAAAGTCGACAAGTTCATCTTCCCCGTGGACTTCATCATTTTGGACATCGAGGAAGACGTCGAGGTTCCCCTGATCCTTGGCCTACCCTTCCTTACCACCTCCCGAGCTATCATTGAGGTAAGCAATGGTAAGCTCTTCTTTCGAGTAGGCGACGATGAAGTTACTTTCTCTTTCACCCCTGCGATGAATAACCCTTTAGCAAATGACGACTCATGTTTTTTTGTAGATACCCTAAGTGAAGAATCCTCCTATTGCCTCTCTAAATTTGAAAAAGAATTTTCTGATTTTTGTTCCTCCTCTACACTTCCAACTGAATTGATGCACCTAAGTGAAGAATCCTCATATTGCCTCTCTGAATATAAAAAAGAATTTTTGATTTTTGTTCATCCTCTACTCTTCCAACTGAATCGCTGCAAGAAGCCGCCATGGCCACTAGCCCCACCACTTTTAATTTTTCATTTAGAAAAGTCTACGATGACATAGTTTTTGAAAAATAACGGATTTATAAAACCTCGTATGAAGACCCCCTACCCTAGAATTGAAGAAACTACCCGAACATATTAGGTATGCCTTCTTAGAAAAAGATTCCAAGGTACCAGTAATAGTTTTGGCCTGCCTCAAGGATGCGTAAAATGATTAACTTCTATTAGATTTACGTAAACATCGCTGAGCTATTGCCTGTCAAATTTCTGATATCAAGGGCATAAGCACATCTTTCTGTACTCACAAACTCCTAATGGAAGATAATTCGCGTAATTCAATCCAACCTCAGTGCCGCATAAATCCCAACATGAAATAAGTAGTTAAGGGCGAGGTCATGAATTTGTTAGACACAGGAATTATCTATCCTATATCTGATAGTAAGTGGGTTAGCCCAGTCCAGGTAGTGCCGAAGAAAGGAGGGATAATGGTAGTTAGTAATGAGAATAATGAATTAATCCCGACACAAACGGTTACCGGGTGGAGAATGTGCATTGATTATCGTAAGTTAAATGACACAACCCACAAGGATCACTTTCTATTGCCGTTCATCGATCATATTTCAGAACGATTATCCGGCCATAGCTTTTATTATTTTCTTGATGGCCTCTCGGGGTATTTTCAAATCCCTATCTCTCCCGAGGACTAGGAGAAAACTACGTTTACTTGTCCCTTCGGCACCTTCGCCTACCAAAGAATGCCGTTTGGATTGTGCAATGCGCAAGCTATATTCTAGCGTTGTTTGCTCGCTATATTTGATAAGTAAATAGAAAGCATTATAGAGGTATTCACGGATGATTTCTCCGTGTTCGGTGATGCTTTTGATAGTTGTTTAGAAAACCTTGAGAAATTCTTAAAACGATGCGAAGAAACTAACCTTGCCCTAATTTGGGAAAAATGCCATTTTATGTTGAGGGAACAGTTAGTTTTGGATCATATAAATTCTGCGAGAGGAATTGAGTTAGATATTGCTAAGATAGATGTTATCGAGAAGTTGCAGCCGCCTAAAAATGCCAAAGCTATAAGAAGTGTCCTAGGTCACGCTGGTTTCTTCTGCCGCTTCATAAAGGACTTCTCCAAGATCACCAAGCCACTTACCCATCTCTTAGAAAAAGATGCCCCATTTATTTTTTATGACCTTTGCCTAGCTGCTTTTAATTTAATAAAAGAAAAATTAATTAATGCCCTGATTATGATAGCTCCGATGTGGGACCTTCCATTTGAAATCATGTGCGATGCGAGTAGTTTCGCAGTGGGAGCCGTATTAGGTCAACGCATATCTAAAAATTTCCACCCCATCTATTATGCAAGTAAAACTCTTACATCTGTACTGGAAAATTACACCACAACCAAGAAGGAGCTCCTAGCTATAGTATTCGCTTTTGATAAATTATGCCCTTATATTACACTTTCAAAAATTATTGTTTTTACGGACCACACGACCCTCAAATATCTTCTTTCTAAATCAGATGCCAAGCCGCGCTTGATTTGCTGGATCTTACTCCTCCATGAGTTTGACTTAGAGATCCGTGATAAGCGAGGAGCCGAGAATTTGGCCGCTGACCATCTCCCCCGATTAGACAATCCCTTTATAGAAAAATTAGATAAAAATCTTTTAACGATTATTTTCCCGATGAGAAGATGTTTAAATTAACACATCTACTCCTTATTTCGTACACATCGCCAACTATTTTGTGGCGCGTGTGCTACCAAAAGAGTACTCCTCTCAGCAAAAGAAGAAATTCTTTTCTGAGTTGAAGAACTATTTTTGGGAGGACCAGCATCTTTTTCGAGTCTGTGCGGACCAAGTGATAAGGAGATGTGTTTCTTATGAAGAAGGTTTAGATATTTTAAAGCATTTGTATGAAGGACCGACAGGTGGGCACTATCAAGCTGCTCGCACTGCTCACAAAGTGCCAAGCGCGGGTTTTTACTAGCCTAGCTTGTTTAAAGACGCACAAGCTTTTGTGAGTAGGTATGATAGTTTTCAACGGTCGGGCAATATTTCAAATAAAAATGAAATACCACAAAATTATTTCCTCGAGTGCGAAGTTTTCGACCTCTAGGGAATTGATTTTGTTGGCCCTCTTCATTCTAGCTTAAGGAATAAGTATATTTTAGTCGCTGTCGATTATGTTTCACGTTGGGCTGAAGCCCAAGCTCTTCCTACGAACGATGCCCGGGTCGTAGTTACGTTTTTTAAAAAAATTATTTTCTATATTCAGTACGTCGCGAGCCATCGTTAGTGGCAGGGGTTCCCATTTCTATAGCGCACAGTTTTCTAAAATCCTTACTAAATATGGAGTTACGGATAAACTTTCAACTGCCTACCACCCCCAAACAAACGAACAAGTCGAAGTAGTGAACAGAGAAATTACAAGAATTTTATAAAAGATTGTTTCAACATCTAGAAAAGTCTGGTCAGCCAAATTAGACAATGCTCTATGGGCCTACCGAACAACGTACAAAACCGGCCTCGGATGTACGCCATATCGGTTGGTTTATGGAAAATCGTGCCATTTACCCGTAGAACTAGAACATCGTGCTTTTGGGCCTTAAGGTTTTTAAATTTTGATCCCCACTATGTCGGTGACCTTAGAAAATTTCAACTTAATGAACTCGACGAGTAGCGCTCTTACGCATACGAGAACAACAAATTTTATAAAGAGTGGACGAAAAGGTTTCCCGATAAACACTTAAGGCACCCAAAAAACTTTAAGACGGGCGACAAAGTTCTTTTCTATAACTCTCGATTACGTCTATTTCTGGGGAAATTAAAGTCGCGATGGTCTGGGCCGTTGTCTGTTTTATAAGTTTTTCCTTATGGTGTTATTTTAATTTCACACCCTGATAAGGGTAATTTCAAAGTAAATGGTCAGCATCTTAAACTATATTTCTCTGGTTATGATGATGTCAGTCCAAACATTGTTAAATTTCTGTTGCACGAACTCTAACTTCAAACTTTTATTTTTTTAAAAAAACTTTAATTATTATTATTTTGGACAAAATATTTTGGACATTATTATTCTGTTGCGTCAAGCTCAAACGACGTTTTAAACAAAGGGCGCTCTTGGGAGGCGACCCAAGTTATCTTTTTTTGTTTTCTTTATTTTACGATTTTTTTCCCCGGACGACTCTGATAAGCTGAAGCTTCTGCGATCGCCTGCTCCAATGTTGCTGAATCCATCACGAAGTCCAAAGAAGACATTTCATGAAGATCCAAAAGTGCAAGGATAGGGGAACAACAACACTCAGCTTTCGTAGCAAATAAATCTGGGGAAGTACCTATTTTTCAATTTTGTACTTTCAATTCTGTAATTTTATTTTCTCTCTATCTCTAACCTCATTTCTCCATTGAGGACAATGTCCATTTTAAGCTTGGGGGAGGACTTCCTCCTTTTTTGCTATATGTGAATATTTTGCTTTTTGTGAATATTTTTCAAAAATCTAAAAAAATGAATATCTTAAAATTCCAAAAAATAGAAAATATTTCAAAATTAAAAAATTTATATATGCTTTTTGTTATTTCTTTAATAGTTTAGACATTTTGGTATTTCAATAGTACCCCTTGTTTTTGTTTTGTTTTTTTTTCAAAATCTTATATAAATAACTTAATTAATTATAATATTTCTAATCTCCCATTTTTAATTAAGTTTCACAAGTAAAATGTTGGCCATGTTGTGTTTCTAATTCACGGTTGCATGTTAACGTAAAACATTTTTTTTCAAAAACTCACATTTCCATTATGGTTTTCGTTCTTTATTTTTTTTTACTTTATCAAAAATTCATCATCCACTATTTTCCTATTCATTTTTGGATAATTTTGTATGGTCAACTTTTGAATAGCGTAGTAGATGTGAACGATCCAAGTCACCTATCATTTCTATTTTTAAGATAATTTCATCAATCTTCTTTTAATATGTAGGACTTACTTTCTGAAAATTTTCAAATATATGTTTAAATAAAATTTAAAAACATGAATATGATTTAGGTCGTTTTTTCGGTTGTGCTTTCCTGCCAACCTATAAACTTTCACCACTTGTTAGCCGCTTTTGAGCCTTTTTTCCAATTTCATTTGATAGCTCCCCTTTTCATATAATTTTCACCAAAGCAAAAATTTCCAACCTATCAAATCACACTAGTCTTTATGAGTTTCATAAAGAATTTTCATGATTATGATAGGTTATTTTGTGATATTTTTGGAGAAGTTTTTGAAAAAAGTATGCTCAAAAGAAATGTTTGCTTTTGTTTGGCCAATTCAAAATGAAAATAAAAATATTTATGGCCTTTGTTTTGAAAGAGAAAAAAGAAAAAAAATGGAAAAGGAAAAAAAAGGAAAATATTTTGTTTATAATAAAATTTTTGAAACTCTATGTTTTGGTTTAGTGTGATTTTAAGACTCCCTATTTATCTTTGAATTCCTCTCCTAATAATAATCCTAAACCAAACACTTCCGTCCTATTAAATCCTTTTGATTCATGCTTTTGAATTTTATTTAATAACTAGGAAAAGAAGAAAAGTACATTAGTATTAGTTTTGGATTTAAACTTAGATTTTTGTTATTTAATTGATATAATTATAACGCGTTGCTTGGATCTAGTAACAACTCAATGCATTTTTCATTTTTGTCGCATTGCTTGAATCTATTTAAAAAATTTTGTCAAAATTTGGGATGATTTATTTTCGTTAAGTAAAGTTTATAAAAGTTAAACCATACCAAAATAATTATTTTAGATTTACGTTTCACTTTCTCCCTACTTAGAATTTCGCATAGTACCTCTGTAGGCATAATTAGAACTTTTTTTATTAGTCCTATTTTAAGGTTATTTAGTTTTTATATTTTTGCTTGGGGACAAGCAAAGCTTAAGCTTGGGAGAATTTGATAATACGTTTTGTTGCCTAAACTATTATCATATCTTCTAGATTTGAAGGCGCTAATCGTGTCTTATTAGCTTTCTTTTTATCTTTCTTAAGTAAATATTATTGTCACTAACATTTTCTTGTCTTTTTGCAGGTTTCTAGAATTTTGTCCAAAAATGACCTGTCACGCCCTCCATGGGCGTGTCACAGGGCGTGTCACCCGATCTCGAGGAAGCTTGCTGACAGAGACAAAATTACAGGAAAAACGGCTATCACGCCCCCTGATATGCCATCCCTGGGCGTGTACCAGGGTGTGACACAGGGAGTGTCGCCATCTGCCTGATGTCTGCCACCGTATGAAATGAAATTTTGCGTCCGCACGAAAATCTTACCTGTCACGCCAGCCATCACGGGTGTGACCTAGAGCGTGTTCGCACCCTTTTCAAATACTGACGAATTTCTGACCAATGATTTCGATATGACGTACGTGTCACGTCCCCCTACACGGGCGTGACCAAGGGCGTATTAACAATCATATAGAAGAAATCATCCATCCCGCCAGAATCTAGAACCCGAGGTCAACCCCGTACGTATCACACCCCCTAACACGCCCTCCCTAGGCGTGACCTAGGGCGTGACCAACCTGAGAATTTTTCCTATAAATTAAAGGCCCCCATCCATTTCAGAACAAGTTTAGGTTGAGAGGGGGAGGTGCTGCCCCTTTGTTCCTTGGTCTTTGAGTGTTTTTTTCATGCTTTCTTTCCTCTCTCTTTTTTATTTTGTATTTTTCTTAACCCTAGCCTAGTGTATACTTTTATAATTTCTTTGTAATTGCTCTAGTTGCTAATTGTAGGGCTAGAATAGGATTTTCATTCCATGCAATTTTAATCTTTCATTTCAAGTGTAGCTCTCTTTTATTATTAATAAAAGTGCTCTTTTTATCTTTGTGTTATTTTGCTTTACTACTCATCCCTCCCCTCCACTTCACTATGATTAACTAATCCTCCTTGTACTCGATCCTGATGATCCGAGGTTCGAGTGATAAAGTTATGATGCTTTGAATTTACCTTTTCTTTTTAGGGTTTTAGACCTTGGATTACTCCTGATTATCCTTTGCTTGGAGATATATCGTCGATAAATATTTTCCATCTTAGCTTTCATTCTTGGCTAACCGAGAGGCCGATAGTTTGAAGTGAGCATTCAAGAGTAAAGAGAGTTGAACGCACCCCTTGATAGATGCAGACGTCCAAATCTCCCAGATTGGAGTAAAATCCAATAGTGGGGTTCACTGCGTAAAGCGAGCTTTAAGCGACCGATTTGGACGAGAGTCGGTCGGACCTTCCTAAACTAAGTTGGGCACGACTTCGAGAGATGCGTGTTCAAGCTTTAGGAACCTCCACGGTCAAGGACCTTTCACCCTATTAAGTTTAGGTTTATTTATCGTGTTTTTAATTGACTTTAGTCGAGGTGAATCTCGATCGAGTGCATTTCCATTTCATCGTTCTAATCCTTCATTGTAATCACTTCTTTTATGCTTTCTATTTAATTGCAATTAGTTCTCTTTTTAGCGTAATATTTCCTTTCTTTAGTGCGTTTAGATTTCTCTTCAACCCTAAAGATTTTCGTCGATAAAATAATAGTCTTTGTGTGAGTAAGTGTACTCAACAGTTTCCGGATTTCAATACAACACTTGTGTCCCCTAGCTACAGTTCGATAGGTATACTTGCCTAATTGGATTGCTAGTTCCGCTCTCATTTATTAAGCGGAAAGTAATCACCATATATATTTAGAAAGTAACTCCTCCAAGCTTGGAGGTTTTGGATAGTTTTGAAAAGGTGGAGGTGGTGTAGAAAATTCATTTTTTGGTGGCAGGCGCATTGCGTTCGAAGGATTACTCCACAAAAAATTTGGGTGGTTCCGTAAAGCAGGATTATAACTATTCAGAGAAGTAAAACCAGGAGCATGAAAATTCGCAGCAGAAAAATTATTAATAGCATTTCTAGGCATATTATTAACATAATCTAATTGTTCGGGAGTAGGAGTTGTAGATTCCCGTACCTGAGGGGTGGAGGCAGCAGTCATCTCCGTTTTTTTACATAAAATTCCACTTGCAGAGCTAGCTAAGAGACGTTGTCCACTTCAAATATACCTGTAGGTTTGTTTGGGCGGGACCTAGGCACATTCAACTGATAGGTGTTCATGGTCATGTCCTCAAAAAGCTCAAGAGCTGCTTCTGGGGTCTTATTATTTAAGGTACCACCAAAAGCTGTGTCTATCATTTGCTTTATATTTTGATTTAGACCGTTATAAAACGTCTGCACTTGTAAACATACAGACAGCGCGTGATGGGGGCATCGTCTTAACAGTTCATTAAATCTTTCCAAGGTTTTATATAAGGTTTCAGAGTTTATTTGTCCAAAGGCAGAAATATCGTTCCTAAGTTTTGCAGTTTTAGCTGTCGGAAAATACTTCGTCAGAAATTTTTCAGTTAATTGATCCCAAGTGGTGATTCTCCCTCTTGGCAGAGTCATCAACCATTGTTTATCTTTGGTTCTTAGGGAGAAAGAAAATAATATTAGCCTAATAGCATCATTTGTGACATCATTTATCTTGAAGGTGTCACAAATCTCAAGAAAGCTTGTTATATGTGCGTTCGGATATTCATCTTGAAGTCCGTCATATTGCACATACTGCTGCACCATTTGAATTATGCTAGGCTTTGGTTCGAAATTATTATTAGCTATAGTAGGGAGAAAGATGCTTGATTCTGTTCCCTCTAGATTTGGTCGTTAATAATAGGACATAGGCCTATGCACGGCTTCCTCCACATGGGGTTCTTCCATTCTTGAAGCAGAAAATGACTCGGAATACTCAACCGGTATTTGGAGAGTAGGGCCTTGAAATCGCGATCTTCTCGAGTGAGTATGCTCAATTTCGTGGTCCAAGTACAGAATAACCGACGGACTGCCGCGGGTCATGCACTAGAAGAAAAGAGGATAAAGAAGAGAAATAAATAAACTAAAAAAAGAGAAGCTAAATTTTTTTTGAAATAGATTTTTTTATGTTTTAACTCCTGAACTTCCCAAGGGCTGCCCAATGAAGGGTTCGCAAGGTACTAGACAAGATAGTGGTATTCAAGCCACTTTACCCTTTTCGAGCGAGTTAGGTGATGTAGAAAAATTGTGAAGTGGGTTTCTATTAAGAGCGTTAATATTTTTTTGATTTTTAATTTTTTAGAAAGAGGATGAGAAAGAGAAATGATAAAAGTAATAGGTTCGTGTTTTCAAATTATTAACAAAAGTTGATCCCCGACAACGGCGCCAAAAACTTGGTGATCGCTTTCCACTTGAGAAATGAGAGTCGATCTAGTAATCCAAATAGGCAAGTATACCAATCAAACTGTAGCTAGGGGACACAAGTGTCGTATTGAAATCTAGGAACTGTTGAGTTAACCTACTCACACGAAAACTATTATTTTATCGAAGGATGGTTTTAGGGTTAAAGAGAAATCTAAATGCGATTAAGAAAAGAAATATAGTGCTAAAAAGAGAATTACTTGCAACGAAATGAAGAGCTAATAAAAGCGATCACAACGAACGGTTGAAACGATGAAATGGAAAAGCACTCGATCGAGAATCACCTCGACAAGAGTTGACTAAAAATGCGATAAAAAACCTAAACTTAATAGGTTAAAGGTCCTTGATCACGGAGGTTCCAAAAGCTTGAACATGCTTCTCTTAAAGTTATGACCAACTGAGTTTAGGAAGGTCCGACCAAACTCTCGTCCAAATCGGAGGCCTAATGCTCGCTTTACGCGGTGAACCCCACTATTGGATTTCACTCCAATTCAGGATATTTGGACGTCTGCCTCTCTCAAGAGGTGCGTGCAACTCTCTTTACTCTTGAGTGTTCACTTCAAAATACAAGCCTCTCGGCTAGTTAAGAGTGAAAACAAAAATGGAAATTATATATCGATGATATAACTCCAAACATGAATAATCAAGAGTAAATCAAAGTCCTAAACCCTACAAAGAAAAAGTAAATTCAAAGCATCATAACTTAATAAACTTGAACCTCGGATCATCAAGATCGAGTACAAGGAGGATTAGTTAATCATAGCGAAGTGGAGGAGCAGGGATGAGTAGAAGAGCATTAAGAACACAAAGAAAAAAAAAGGGGCACTTTATTTTAATATTAAAAAGAGCTACAACAACTTGAAAAAAAGAGTACACTTGCAATGAAATTGAAAACCTATGCTAGCATTACATTAAACTATTAATGAAATGACCAAAGATTTTACAAAAGAGCACACTAAGCTAGAGATAAGAAAAGAACTAAAATGAGAAAGAGAGAGGGGAGAAAGCATGAAAATGACTAAGAAATAAAAGGGCAGCACTTCCCCTCTCAACCAAGAAAATGTTCTGGACACAAGGGGGTACCACTGTATTTATAGGAAAAATTCTCGGGCTGGTCACGACCTCTGTTTCTCCCAGGGAGGGCGTGTCATGGGGGCATGAAATGCACGGAGTTGACCTCGGGCTCTAGATTCTAGCGGGAATGATGATTGCTTCTATACGTCAGTGGACATGCCCTCGGCCACGCCCTTGTAGTAGGGGCATGTAAGGCACATCAAGTCTTAATCATTGGTTGGAAATCCGTCAGTCGTCGAAAAGGTGGAACACCCCCCAGGGCCACGCCCTTGTTTGGGGGGGGGGCTTGTTAATACTGTTGACATACCGCAACGGGAAACACTTTAAATGCGGCAGCAGACTTCGGGATTAGGGTGATACACCCTGTGACATACCCAAGGAGGGCGTGTCAGGGGCGTGTCAGGTGATTTTTCTCTGGAAATGGCTTCTAGAAGCAAAACTCCTTTGGACCAGGTGACACGCCCTGTGACACGCCTAGGGAGGGCATGTCAGGGGGCGTGTCAGGGCAAATTTTGGCTGAAAATTCTGGAAACCTTCAAAAAGACATGAAAACATTAGTTTCAAAATATATACATAAGGAGGTCAACATATAAGCTTACAAGACAAGATTTGCACATTAAATCCCAGAAAATACCCTAATAGTTTATACTACAAAACGTACTATCAATGACCACGCTCCTCATCGTACATATAAATAGGACCCCCTATCACATCAATGATAATTGAATGAACAGTAAGTGAACTCGCGGATAGTTCTTGCGGACTGGATTTTTGAATCCGCGCGGTATGAGAAGGTTGACCTGGTTGTGCTGTGTAGGTTATGCGGATAGCGCTGGAAGGCCAGGACTTGGTAATGACTGTGGTCTGGGACTGTGCGAACTCTGCGGAAAGCAACAAGTAGTTAACAATAGGTCACGTATTGCAACTAAGAGGTCACTCTTCTACAACTAGTTTCCCTGTTCAATAAGGTGTCCTCTTTTAGCGGTCTGTTCAGTTCGGTAGCAGTTCACCTAGTTTGGCGACTAGGCAACATCACGGTTAGGCGGCTTGCAGATCGGCGGTTAGAGCTTAGTATTGGAATAACGGGCAGTCATCGTGGCTTAGTTGTGGTCTAGCGACTAGGCTTGTTGAGCGGACTCCGTAGATCAGTGGTGTAGTAGTTGCTTGGCGTCTCAGTAGACATGGCGAACTCAACGGTCTCTTAGGCAGTCCGCCCGGCTTAATTCTCTTGTTTGCTTATTTGCTTCTCCTTTGTACTTGGCGAAACCATTTCTCGCCATGTATGTCTTGCATTGTAAAGATTGTTTAGTACAAGATTCTTGCTCTTCTAGTTTGTGTCTGGTTTATTTGGGCTCGGATAGGTTGAGTGTTCCTGCGCCTGGTTTCCCGTCTTCCGCTATATAAAATTTCAACATGGTATCAGAGGGAACAGAGGCTTGTGCAGTGGATCAACCGACAGTTTGCTTTATGCTTCTTTGATTCTAAGTGAACTAGGGTTAAGTGCAATGGAAGGTGGTTTTGCAAGGAATCTTGGAATGGAGCTTCTTACATGGACTAACTTTGTTAAGTGGAAGTCATGTATGGAATGTTATCTTCTTGGTGAGGAACTCTGGGAGGTGGTTTGTGGAGATGAAAGGCAAGAGGATACTGCTAGCAATGCTTAAGTGATGAGAGCTTGGAAGAAGACAAACGTGAAAGCGGAGGTTGTTCTCAAGCAGGTGATCTCATCGGAACTCTTGGACCACATCGGCAGATGTTGGTCAGCTGCGGAGATTTGTACTTCCCTTGATGGGTTGTTCAACAAGGAGGTGAAGGTGGCTGCGGATGTTGGTCCCTCTACTTCTGATCAGCAAGATAGGAGTGTTTCTCCTAGGCGTGGTTGGATGAGGAATAGAGGACCAAGTGGTTATAAATGCAAGCTGCATGGTCACCTTAATAAGGTGTGTAAGGTTGTCTTGTACTTGGTGAACGTCGCTCATGTAGGGAGAAAAAGGGAAGGAATTGGTTGAGTCATCAACAAGTTTTGATGCTGATCAGTTGAAGGCTAGTGATAGTGTAGCTATCTGGCATGAAAGACTGGGGCACGTGGGGATGGACAAGCTGAAAGCAATGGTGGTAAGAAGCCTTGTGAGAGGCTTGCCTAGGATGTCATCCTTCGGCAATGGTCAAGATTGCGCGGGATGTCAACACAGTGAAGCTTATCGCTTTACATTTGATAAGGCATAGCTCAGGTGTAAGACACCATTGGAGGTTATCCCTGGTGATCTGGTGGGATCGACCGTCACCACCAGTCTTGGAGGCAGCAGGTACATGCTGATATTGGTTAATGACTACTCGAGGTATACTTGGGTGTACTTCATGAAGGAGAAGTCGAACGTGTTCCGGTTATTTGTGGAGTTCAAGAAGCTTGTGGAGGGCCAACTCGGTCTGCGGATGAAGAAGTTGAGAACGTACAACGGATGTGAGTTCGACTCAACCGTGTTCTCTAACTTTTGCAGGAAGCATGGAATCTGAAGGGAGCTCTCTTATAAACATACTCTAAAACAAAGTAAGGTAGCATATTAGAAGATCCGTCTTTTGACAAAGACCTGCAAGTGTTGGCTTCAGTGCAAAGGCATTCCTAAGGCTTTTTGGGCAGAAGGGATGGCCTGCGCGGCACATGTCATCGATCAGATGCCTCTGAGTCCGGTCAATTCGAAGACTCCATATGAGCTGATGTTCAGGATAAAGCCAAGTGTGAAGCACCTTCAGGTTTTTGGATCTACCTACTTTGTAAACACTCTAGATGTTCTCATGACGAAACTAGTCTTTGTTGGGTATGATGAGCAGAAGAGGAGATGGAGGTGTATGGATCCTGCGACGAAGAAGTTTATCGTGTTGAGATACATTATATTTGATGAGATGATGTCGTATTGTTATATCGCATATGACGAGCTAGAGGTGAGTAGGTCAGATGGTGGGCTGGAGGAGCCTGCTGCTAAGGTTCAGATTGAGCTTCCTATATCACCAGGAGCTCCAGGTTGTTCTAGCTCTGGGGAAGAAGCGTCTGGGTTGGGAAGCAAGGGGAGCGTTGCTCTAGGTGCTTCTTATTCAGATATAAAGGGGATCGATGTTCCAAGCAGTTCTTGTTCAAGAGCGGAGGCTTCTGGTTCAGGTAGCAGGGGGAACGTTGCTCCATGTGATTCTGGTTCCAGTACAGTGGCTTCTTGTTCAGGAAGCAAGGAGAGTATTATTCCGGATTTGCCCGGAAACGAAGCTGGTTCTGGAGCAGTGGAGGTGCTTTGTCATGATCAGACTCTTCATAGTTTGAAGAGGGTCATCAACCCACCAGTTCAATATTGCGGAGGAAACACAGTGAGCTTGGTCTCATGTCTATCGCAGGCCCTCATATTGAGCAAGGGTCTTCTAGCTGTGATGACACCACTAAAGTCAAAGAGGTGAATGAAGCCAAGGCTTAGGAGGTGACTACTCTCAGAGGAGACGAGGCTTGGGGCCTTGTGCTCAAGATCATTGGTGATACTCCTGTGATGTATAAGTGGAGGTCGAGGCTGAATAAGAAGGTAGAGGGAAGCATGGTTCCTTTTGGGAGATGCTGGTGGGATCCCTCATTGTCCAGGATATGCGGGGTGGGAACTATGTCTCATACGTCTTCTCGAATGCGCTATCGGAGGGACCAGGTACAAGGTTACGGGAACTGCTAGGGTTGCTTGATTCGTCAGCAAGTGCACTGGTCATTGTCAAGTAATAAATTTTGGAATAGCTTCCCCGAATGTCGATCTCTAAGGAATGTAGGTTGGGTATCGTGATAGAGTCGTAGGAAGATCGTCACTAAGAGTTTAATGAAATCACAAGGGGTTTGGTTTTTTGATTCCTAATGCTGTCAAAACAAAAAGAAAACTAATGCGGTTCGTAAGAACCGCTTCGCTTAGTGGATGGAATTAGTGCAGGCCGCTATGCCATGCTTCATTGGGCGGACATACGGAGAGCAAGCGGATGGAATGATAACAAGTGCGGAAAGTGAGGGTCGCAATCACCTCTTCAACTACGAACACTACCCTTTGCTAGTGTGGTTCTAATGCATGAGTGGAGCAGAAGCGGATGGATACGAGTGCAACACAGCTAATAACAAATAATGCAACTAGACAAAACAAACTTAACTACTAGATAAATAAAAGTAAGTTCAAGTTCATTACAAGCTTAAGAATACACTTCCCAATGAGTAGAGGGTAGAATAAACCGATAAGAGGAAAGCCTAGCCGAGAATCTCGGTCGGAGCGGTGGGTTGTCTATCCACTTCTCGACTCGGACCGTTGGTTGGTTCCGGAGGTAAATGGGTTGTCAATCCACTTGTCTCCCTCTGTATTCTCTACTTCTTTCAATATTTTATCTCGTTGCCCAAATAAGTTGTACCAAAAGAGTCTTGTTGCAAGCTGCTGGTGGCTGGAAACTCTCCGAATTGTTGAAGATGTCTTTGGATTGTCGGAGAAAGCTTCCCGAAGGATTGAGATCAGTGGAGGACCTGTGGGGGTGATTGCGCGCAACAACGGGGTGGAAAATGGAAGAAGTTGACCTAAATTGCGGAGCACGGAGCTTAAATACTATAGCAAAAAATCAAAGAGCACGACCAGTGGTCATGCGCACTGACGGTTGATGATCGTGTGCTCTGCACAAGAGAAACCTGTAGCAGACAGAAAAAATAATATATATGCGCACGATCAGTGGAGCACAACCGGTGGTCGTGCGCACTGGATCCCATGATCATGTGATTAGCAAAGATAGTACTTAAGAAAAACTGGGGTAACGTGCACGAGAAGTTGCGCACGACCGATGGTCCTGCGCACTATGTCCAATGGTCGTGCGATTGCCATAGACAGAACTTTGAAAAGTGGAGAATAGTGTGCACGATCAGTTGCTCATGACCAGTGGTCGTGGGCTATAGGTCCAATGATTGTGCGCAGTGTTCCTAGACTGTTTGTGAATTCGATGAACAGACTGCGAATGACCAGTTATCATGCGCTAAGGAGTCCACTAACCATGCGCATGTAAAAACGCACGACCAGTGGCCCTTAGGCGTAAAACTTTCCAAAACAATCTGGAACACGCTCACCACCTTTTTACCTGCAGCAAAAACATCAAAGCCACCGAGACGGGCGTACAACATTCTCCAAACACATCAAAACACCAAGTTGGGCAAAAGAATAATAATTATGAAATCCCACTGAAAGCGGGCCAAAAGTGCACTTAACATGGAATGGATATAATAACAAATATGAACAAATATTGCTATAAAGTGTAGTGCAACAACGAGAAAACTAGCCCAGATGAGTCCAAAAATATGCATATAACTTGGACTCATCACACCCCCAGAATTAAACATTTGCTCGTCCCGAGCAAATCATCACTCCGTGGACTAGAAAATAGTTAGCTAGCTTAGTAATTTCTGAATACAGTATTGAGAGAAATCAAATATATCATGGGCATAGAAAATATAATAGACAAATTTTTTAATTATACTATAAAATTTATACTTTTCGATAGGTGTAAAAAAATTTTGTATCTACTCAAAATTGGAATTTTAGAGAATCGTTCGTTCATATGTAGGAAGAATGTAGGCAGGTCACTAAGGTGAGCTTTGCCAAAGTCTAGGGCTCAGGATCACCTCCAAAGGAATCCACCAATGTCTATGATCTTACGCTTGCCCGTTCACACTCTCACCACGGTACTAGCTCATCTCAAGCGTGAATCCGTAGGGCTTCAGGATAATCATGGTGCTTAGGCTAAGGTTTGGTGGTCAAAGATAAACATTGAGGCTACGCACAACCCAAGCGATCAAACAATGAGCTAAACGATTACAGACCCTCACAATTGCATGTGTGTCATACCCCAAGACTAAGCTTGAAAATCGGGTGAGTACATGACCTAATCCGACCAATATCAAGATAAACCTGATGGGGATTCCATTTCTCATTGTAATTCTTATAAACTTTTTTCTTTTTCAATTCTCTCCTTTTTCTTTTTTTCTTTAATTTTTTACTTTTGCAATCCCCAACTTTAGCACATGGAAATTCTTGAATTCATCCACCACATCACTTGAATTCCACACATCACACCTCGTCAAAATATTAAATTAACAGGAGCTTATGGATTTGGGTGTGATAGGAGGATTGGCTTTAGGCTTTGGTGAATGAAGGTGGAGCTGAATCAATGGTGGGGTAGGCACAAACTTTGCTTGCAACGGTTAGCAGTTAGGACAAGGTAAACAAAGCTCAAACTAGCCAAATTTATGGCCTACGTCACGCTCACGCTTGACTAACCATGCACCAATGCTTCGAGAGTAGCTTGGGGCATGTTCTTAGCCACCAAGAAAGATGATCCTTCCTCCCGACTCAAGCAAAATGAGTCTAGTGATAGCTACACACATCCCTACACTACCGTTTGTTTTCACCAGATTCAACTTTTTTTGAGTAGTACAAACAATATTTACATCTGCAGAAAAAGTATAAATCTACGAGCATAAAGAAAAATTAAATCTATATTATTTCTACACGAACAATGAATACCTGATTAGGGCACTGCACGAGTTTTGCACTACTCTATCCTAAAATCCTAAGCCAGCACCACTATTTTAAAGTTTACACGCAAGCAATCCATTTGACTCAATTCACGTGCATGGATAAGATTACGCTCATGTGGGTGATTCAATGCGTGCTACAGTGATTTTGAAATAAATAAATAACTACTGGTATGTAATAAAATGTGTGCTCGTGTAGTGACCACTGGCTTGCTCTCCCCCCAGACTTGAATGTGAAAACTCATAAAACTAAACATTCCAAATAATATAAAGAGTTAGGGGTAAGAAGTACCTATGCTCAAAAATTAGCATACCAGTCGATTGGCGTTATTTTCAGAAGAAAGTCCACGCCCCCAAATGATCTCCACTGCAAAAGACATTACCTCCAAGCACGACACAAATACTATATATATATATATTCATAGCGGCATAATTAAGCAATTCAAAAGCAGCAAAATTGGGTTGTCTCCCATGAGTCTTTTTCTTTACAATCCTTAAGGTGGACTGAATACCTGTATTATAAAGTGCTCTCAAAAATAAAATAAGATTTAGTTTATATTACAAATCAAATTATTTGAGCTAAATAATTGAGAATATGATTCAAGTGACATCTTAGGTAGGGTTCTCTAAATCCATAACTTGTCCTTGATCTACTGTGTCCCATTGAACGTAGTGCTTAAGCCTTTGTCCATTAACCTTGAATGTCCCTAGATTTTCACCATTAACTTCAATCGCTCCAAACGGTGACACTCCGCTCACTATGAAAGGTCCGCTCCATCTTGACTTCAACTTGCCAGGAAACAGTTTCAAGCGAGAGTTGTACAATTGGACCTTATCTCCGACCTTGAAATCCTTAGGTACGATATTTCGGTCATGCAATCGCTTAGTTCTCTCCTTGTAGTTATACGCGTTCTCATAAGCGAGTAACCTGAATTCATCAAGTTCATTTAGTTTCACAAACCTCTCTTTGCAGTTGTGGTTAGATCTAGATTCATAAGTTTAGTCGCCCATAGAGCCTTGTGTTCTAACTCTACTGGTAGGTGACATGATTTACCAAAAACAAGCTGGTATGGGGACATTCAAATAGGGGTTTTATAAGCGGTCCTGTATGCCCATAATGCTTCGTCTACTCTCTTTGCCCAATCCATTCTATTCCCAAGAATAGACTTTTCTAGAATCCTTTTCAATTCCCTATTAAAAACTTCCACTTGTCCACATGTTTGTGGGTGATAGGCCAAAGTGACCCTATGATGAACTCCAATCGCTTCAAGAGATTAGAGAACTGTCGGTTGCAGAAATGGTTTCCACTGTCCGAGATGATAGAGCGTGGGGCTCCAAATCTTGTAAAAATGTTCTTGTGCAAGAATTGCAGCAAGGTGCGGCCATCATTGGCGGCAACTGCTTCCACTTCCACTCATTTCGAGACATAATAAAATGCAATGAGAAAGATTTACTGTTAAATGATATAATAAATAATGGACAGAAGTAAGGAAAACTTCTCATTCTGGCTTGGGAAAGATTTCGTCGACCTCTGAACAGATTTTGTCGACTGGAGTTCCAAGTCCGTCGACCAGAGAATTCCTGTTTGTCGACCTGAGCCTTGCAGACTGTATACTAAGAATAACTTGTCAATTCTGCGCTCTAAGTTCGTCGAGCTGAGAATCTGTCTGAATGAAGAGATCGTCGATCTGAGCTCGAATATCGTTGAGCTCAACTCAGAGAAAAATTTTTGAGTTCGTCGATCTGAGATCGACGATCGTCGAGCTGAGTTCGAAGAATTTCGAACTAATAATTTTTAACTCTGAATACTTTTAAGTCTGAGTCTACTGAAGTCCTCTACTGGCTGGTTAATGAAGGTTGAACCTAAGGACTAGCCTAAACTCTAGGACTCATAGACTTGATCCTCGCTATACAATGTGGGTCAAACTCATCCTAATTAGTGAACGTAGCCCAAATCCAAACTAAGGATCCAACAATTGATGAGTCCGATGTTAACGCCAGAATCCGCAACATATCTAGCTAGACATCACGCTCCTCCTTGGACGGATTCCAGACCTCAGTCCGCCCAGGTCGCCCTTGGTTCTCAACTCTGCTGGATCATCGACCTCCGGTCGACGATAGTCGATCTCAGATCGGCGAGCTCCGAGTCAGGTCGCCCAGGTCGCTCAGGTCACAACTAGTCTGACAGGATCACGCTCGATGCGACTAAGGGAGGGTTTCAGCTCGCAGGCCCAGTCCGTCGGTCCCGCGCAGACTGCTTGTTTTTGCGATCTCCAGCTTGCTTTCCGCATTACTTTCCTTTTCCCTCCTTGTAACCGCTTCTTTGCAATCAAAAGCAAGCCCGTCGCAGGAGTGGCAATTAGGCCGCGACGGGCGAAGTCTGGTGTTTACGTGCTCCACGGCTCTGTTGCTTTTCTGTTCCTTTTCTAGTCCGCCAAGTAGACTGATGCTCGCAGTTTGTTTTTCCTCTTTCTTCCCTAAGTGCTCGAACAGTTAGCTGCTGGTGCTCGTTTTCACCTTCGTATTTCGCGCATCAACAGTTAACACGCGACCTTCAGATTCGAGCAGCTTTTTGAAAACCGCGGATAGAAATGTCAGACCGTCGAGCTCGCCACTCTGATCTCTCCAGCTCGCCTGATGATTCGTTGTGGGAAGCGTTGGAGCAGTCTCGCTTGTTCGAGCCGAGAATGTCTCTTGGTCGTTAGAGAACCTGCAAGAGAGAAAACGATAAAGAATGGACTGCGAGGTGTCGGTTACTAGCGGTTAGGTGAGAAAAGGGAAAAAAGAGAAGAAGGCCGCGGGAAGCGGCGACAACAGAATTAGCCCGTCGCGGCTAAAACCACTCCTGCGACGGGCTTTGCGATTGCCATAAATGAGACGATTACAGCGGTTACCAAGGAAAACCCGATCGGACAGTAACTTGCTCGGCAAAGGATTCGAGACCGCTGCCACAGACAGCGAGCTTGAGGATTCGATTCGCGATGCCTAGAGAGTACTGTTCATGCCTTTTTACAGGCTCGGGGCCTGCCCGAGCGGGCAAGCGCTAGAATCACCGGCTGCTCGGGGGACAGGAGAGCGGGCAGCGGTGACGGGATGCACAGTCGGAAAGACAGGGCAAGCTATTAACCGCACGATTATGCGGTCTTAAATAGAGAGATCGGCAGCTTTCAGACGGAAAGAACAGCTTGTATATTATTCATCAGTCGCGCGGCTACGCGGTTTAAGGGAGAAACATGGTAGCGGTCTTCTGGGTAAACATTATCCCCGCACATTTGCGAATGCCAGAGAAATTCGGAAATGTTAGCTTTATCCGCCAGACCGATATTCTGTTTAATGCGCCTCAGAGCTATAAATATCGCTGGAAAGAGAGTTTCAGATATTCTCTGGGAGATTGCTTGAACTGCGGTTACCCCTTCGCTAGCCGCTATGCCGATGAAAAGTTTGCTGGGAGACATGTACAGGAAATCTGGTTCGAATGCGAAACCGCTTGTTCGGGAAAAAGAGGTCAAAATATCCAGTTCGCCCAACATATTGAAAGAGAAAACTGTCGCCGCCTCTACCTCCTCAACCGATCTAGCCGAAAAACCGAGTGAGGTGAGCGGTATATGCGGGGTAAAAATCGACCTAACTGCCACTCCTGAGACCGCCATTACCCTTGACGTCGACATCACAAGCATCACCCCACGCAACCAAGACGGCGAATTGCCTTCGTCGGTTGATAGCCTTACTGATGCCCGCAAGAAAGCTATGAAAGCCGCTCTGACCGGGGCGGGCAAGTTAAAAATTGGGTTGGGGATGAGTGGGTCTACTCTGGAGAAAAGAAAGCATCGATCCGGTCCGACCGTCGAGGATCGGGTAGAAAAGAGACTTCGCCAAAAAGGGAAAGAGAGCAAGAAATCATCTGTTCTCAAAGTCGCCACGGCCCCGCTATCTACTCTTTCTGAGGAGGGTGAGGTTTCTGCGGATTCACAAAAAGAGATCGAACAGCCGTCAGAGGTAACCGCGATGGCCAAGCTAGAGAGATTTCTTATCCTGGACGAAGATTCTCCGGGAGTTGATCTCCCTGATAACGCCAGTATTTGCAGGGGATGGAGGAGATTCTCCATGGCATGAAAGTGACGAGCGGTGCGAACTTGGCAACCGGATCCCTCGTCGAGCCTCACAAAGAACTTGCCGTTGAAGAAGCACTCTTAGCCGCTGGGCTTGCTGCTAACGATAGGACCCATTCGGACATGTCCGATCGAGTAGGCAAGGCTGAGACCCTTCGGCCAGGTAAATTTCTGATCGCTTCGAGTAGGGAAAATTTTGTGAAGAGGGCACTGCGGAGAAAATGCCCAGTCTGCTTGATCTCTGAAGGTAGGGACATCCCGATGACCAAAGAGATATACGAGGCGGGAAGAACCAAATCCGCGCGACTTTGGAAAGCCCAGATAAGAGGGATTGATTCGGAGAATGCGCGCCGGCCAATATTCTCCGGCCGCGATTTATCTGCAGCAAGAGAAAGACTTGAATTCGCCCCATTGCTCCAAAGTATTGCTCCTTTAAACTGTCATACCTGCCGATGGTCTTTATTCTAAACGCTTGTTGTATTGTTGTTTCAGCAGAGAAGGGTGCGGACTCGGCGACCATCCTTGCGAACAGCCCACCTCCCCCTGATGAGGGACAGAGATCTCCTGATGAACCTACCCGTAAGATCGCGCGGTTAGAAGAAAAGCTTCAATCTGCGGAGAAGGAAAAAGATGCGCTGAGCTTGTTGGTGGAGGAGTCTGCTGAAAAAGTGAATTTGATCCGGATCGAAGTCGCCGCGGCTTTGGAGGAGGCCAAAGTTGCACGAGAAGAAACAAGACGCGGGAAAGCGCAGCTGATCTCGCAGGTCACCGCGCACGAGAAGGAAATGAGGGATCGGGACCATCGGCAAAGACGACTACTTGATGATGTCGCCCATTATCGAAACCGGTGCCATCAAGCGGAGAATGAAATGCGACGCCGGTCTGGGAACAAGAAGGACGATGGCATTGTCTGGGATTAGATCTTGTCGATGAATCAAGCAGTTTCAACCTCACGGCCTGACGGCCAAGCGGCCTCTACTGAGATGGGAGTGCATTTTGGTCGTGTGGGCCGCGATGCTGCGAAGATTCATCGGCATCATCATACTGTGCTTCACCATCATCGGCATCATCATACTGTCCGCTGCGATCTCCACGATTCTGCACGCGGGTTATTTGGTGGCTCATATTGGTGGGAACCTGCCAGACCGCAGTGAACCAACGAGTGAGGAGAGAAAACAAGAGAAAGTAAAGGGAAAGTAGCCTTGTATGATTATTCGAATTTGGTGATACCGTGCGGTTATTTTTATCCGTGTATTGTTGTATGAATTTTAAATTTCCTTTGCTATAATATTTTTCGACTGTTCAGTTTCCCATTCAGATGTACCCGTGCGATTTTAACATTATGTGTCCGACCATTTATACTTTCGATTATAACTATAAATAGCAGAGAAGATTCTTCCCTTTTAATAAAAATAGAGTTCGACACTTTCACCGGATAGAAAAAATGGTGTCTGAGCGATCTAGCGCTTCAGCTGTATTTCTCCAGTCAGAATTCAGGAGCTCTTCTTTGACCGAAAGCGAGCTCATTCAGTTCGTGCAAAGGCATATGCATGATGAGTCTGTAATCGCGCGGTTACCTTCAATGGCGGAACGGTTAAACACAGTTGGAAATAACTTCACCGTCATACCCATTGATCATTTCGAACATGGCTTTTCTTCTCCGCCATTCATAGAGCTGGTAGAGATTATGGACTTCTATGGGGTCGTCCTCAGTCAGCTCCCCCCGAACACGATAGGCGCTATAATGAGCTTTCTGATCTATCTGCGTTCGGAGCAAGTAAAGTTTACAATGAACCTTTTCCGAAACTGCTTCGTAGCTCGATCGATCAGAGCGGGTAAAAAGGAGAATAAACTCTTCCGTGGCATAATATACTTCGGCTGCAAGGGTTTGAAGGTAGTAAACCTCCCCAACAAGGTTACGGACTGGTAGACCAGGTATTTTGTTTTTAGTGGTAACTTAGGAATTCTTCCCCTAAGTCCGCAAGCCCGCGCGGCTAGCGTTTTCAGAAGAATAGAGCTTGGGGGAAAGGAGTTGGAAATCGCCAACTTCTATAAGAATGAGCGGCTGAACGTTACCTATTACTTGCCACTGCGGCTAGTCGCGGCCGATTACAACACATCTGATTGTAAGCATTCTGTTGTTTTAAGAAATTTTGCATTCGTGCGGTATTGTTAACATTTTTTCTACAGTTCGGTTGGAAATCCCGGCGGGTAAGCCGATCTCTCCAGAAGGTCCGGTGCTGACACAAGGCGAGTTGCGCAAGCAGAGGGAAGCCGACCGTATCGAAGCTGATGAGCCTGCTGTACGTGAAAGTCCGGCAATTCCCTTCGTTACGGATTGGATCGAGAAGCCCCTGACGGATTTGCGCGGTAAACAGGCCGTGCGATTTCATCGGAGCGGGGAACATATCTCGGTTTCTACTTCTCTTCCGCCTTGGTCGAGCTCCAAACTCACTCGTCATGCCCGAGCGGCCGGCTTTGCCCAATATGGGAAGAAAAATATGGCTGAAATGAAATCAGTTCCGACCGCGCGCCTGCCTACCTTAGCCGCCCAAGCTCGAGCGAGAAGCTTCACCCTTGATCATTTCATGGGTGAGGCCTTGGCCGAGGTTACTGGCGTAGCCGAGCGGCTAGAGGTAAAAGTAGACGAACTTGAGGAAGAGAATGAGGCTCTGAGAGCGGATAACAAAAAGCTGAGAGAGAAGATTGAGGTAACCAGAATCTCACTTATTTTCTTCTATCCGCTCGGTTTTAAATATTATAAATCTCATAGTACTCTTACTCTTACAGCGAATGTACGATCGGGAGAACCCGGCCTTTCTGCACGAAGTTATCTCCCATTTGCGGGAAGGAGGAGAAGATATTCTTTACATTCTGAAGGAAAGGGGTTCTTTGGTTCCGACGGAACAAACACTTACATTCGACGAGCTCTTTCCCGACTTCAAAAAGTTGGAGGCCGAGCGAGATAAAGCGGCTAGCACGGCTACGATAGTCGAATTTCCTCCCGCTTCTGAGGCTGAAGTCGATACTCGCGATGGCGAAGAGAATGATGCTGAAGAGGTTACTGAGGATTCTGAGAACCGAGAATCCGATTCGTCAGAATATTCTGGATCGAGCGACTCTTCGAGTGCTTCAAGTTCGTCCAGTTCGAAGTGGGATCATAAAAAGAAAAAGTCCAAGGTGTAATTCAGAACGTGTTTATCTTCTCCTTTCAGATCGTGCGGACTCCCTTTTTGTAAACCGCTCGATATAAATGTAACGGACTTTTCTATAAATGATGGTTTTGATTTCTCATGGCGTGATGTTGCGTGGTTGAATGATTTATTTTCTCGGATAATTAGCCATTGTATTAATCCGACGATTTGAAGACTAATGCTCGCGCGATTACCATTTATAAGAAAAACAATCGTAAGAACTCTCATACCAAACCTGCGAATTTTATTTGAATAAGAAAAATGATACAAAAATTCCCTTATTTCATCTGCGGCTAGCAACATCACTACCTGCGCGAATTTCATAAGAAAAATGATACAAGAATTCCCATACTTCATCTGCGGCTAGCAACATCATTACCCGCGCGAACTTCATAAGAAAAATGATACAAGAATTCCCATACTTCATCTACGGCTAGCAACATCATTACCCGCGCGAACTTCATAAGAAAAATGATACAAGAATTCCCATACTTCATCTGCGGCTAGCAACATCATTACCCGCGCGAACTTCATAAGAAAAATGATACAAGAATTCCCATATTTCATCTGCGGCTAGCAACATCATTACCTGCGCGAATTTCATAAGAAAAATGATACAAGAATTCCCATATTTCATCTGCGGCTAGCAACATCATTACCTGCGCGAATTTCATAAGAAAAATGATACAAGAATTCCCATATTTCATCTATGGCTATCAACATCACTATCCGCGCGAATTTCATTATTTGAGAATAGCCTAGGTCATGCGCCGGTCCGCTATTGTTGACTTATCCCTGGTCCGAGAGCAAATCTGTAAATCTTGCCCTGTGGTTAACTGAGTCTTATGTTGTCGCGTGGTCGTGCGAATAAATCTGAAATTAGAAAAGAAGGGAGGTGTGCCCGATTACCACGGCCTAGATTGATCATCAAGGATGAGGCTGGTGGGTACTGAGACTCGCACCATCTCATCTCAAGGTGGATCAATAAAAACGTGATAATATCCCTTATGATGCATGGTAGAGCTAAGCACCCACCCTGACCCTCCTGATATGCAGAGGTGGTGTGTTAGAATGCCAGCTGGGATCTGACGTCTAGAAGCCCTCCGCACGAGAATCTGCAAGCTCCCACTACACGGTGCGAAAACTACCCGCTACACGTGGTCTTGGTGGAATTACGCTCATGACAACGATTCTCGCGGGGGATCAAGCTAAACTCGGCGGTGTTACCTCGAGTTTATCATTTCTTAACTTGAGGCTTGAAAATAAATACCTCGCGCTTTGTTTTAAGAATAAAATCGTTTCAGATCATCCCCGCTCCAAGTATGGGTGATATCCTCCCCTTCATACGTTTGTAATCTATAAGCTCCTTTTTTCAAGACTTCTTTTATGATATAAGGTCCGGTCCAGTTGGGATTCAATTTTCCGACCGAGCTATCTCTTGCTGCTGCGTCTACCTTTTTCAGAACTAAATCTCCCACCTGAAATTGCTTAACCCTTACTTTTTGATCGAAATATAATGATGTTCGCCTTTTTACTTCTTCCTGCCTGATGGTAGCCTCATCTCGGAGTTCCTCGATGTGGTCTAGGGAATATCTCATCTTTTCATCATTTATTTCCAGCCAATCTTCCCAGTTTTGCCTAGCCAGTAAGACCCTGGGTGTTGATACTTCAAATTCTATTGGGATGAGGGCCTCTGACCCATGCGAGAGCTTGAACGGAGTTTCTCCTGTGGAGCTGGAAGGCGTAGTCCTTAGGGCCCATAATACTGAAGGGAGTTGATCAGCCCAGCTGTTCTTTAGACTCTGAACTCTTTTCTTTAGTAAGTTTAGAATTCGCTTTTTGGCCGCCTCTACTTGGCCGTTGCTCCGGGGATGATGTACTGAGGAAAATCGGAGGTCGATTCCTGCTTTTCCGCAAAAATCAGTCATTTCTGCGTTATTGAACTGTGGCCCATTATCCGTGATAATCGCCATAGGAACTCCGTGCCTACAAATTATATCACCCCAAATAAAGTTTTTAACTATTTGAGTTGTAGTCCTCGCTAGTGCCTTGGCCTCAATCCACTTAGTGAAGTAATCAATCATAACCAAGATGAAGCGTCGCTGACTGCTTGCCATCGGGAATGGCCCGATGAGATCCATTCCCCAAATTGCGAACGGCCAAGGTGCCGTGATTGAACAAAGTTGTCGAGCAGGCTGGAGCTGAAGTGGTTCAAATTTCTGGCAATGAATACATCTCTTGGCATATATCTCTGCGTCTCTCCTCATTGTTGGCCAAAAATAACCCTGACGTAAGATTCGTTGTTCTAAGGTTCTGGCTCCAGAGTGGCTACCACATTCTCCTGAATGGATATCTTGAAGAATCATGGGGACTTCTTCTTCTGTGACGCATCTTGCCATAGGTGAGATGAAAGTTCTTCTGTAAAGTATTCCGGAAATCAGGTTGTAATATGCTGCCTTAATTTTGAATCTTCTTCGATCTTTAATGGTAGGGTGATACTCTCCTTTCGATAGGTATATAATGAACGGATCTACCCAGGAGTCATGCTGGTCGACTTGCATTGCCTCCCCCTCTTCAACTGATGGTTTAAAACGCTCGGACACTATCTCCCCCATAGTAATGCCGAATTTTGACAGGGTGTCGGCTTCCTCATTCCCGATTCTAGGGATGTGCTCAATCGTAAAGCTCTTGAATCTCCCAATTTCCGTTTTTACCAACACAAGGTATCATTTGAGAATTGGTTCTCGTGTTTCGAAATTCCCGAGTACTTGTGATGCCATTACTAACGAATCTGTCTTAACGTGAGCGTGGTCGATGCCGAGTTCTTTCGCAAATCTCAATCCTGCCAGAAGTGTTTCATATTCGGCCTGATTGTTGGTAACTGGGAAAAAGAATTTTACCGCATGCTTTATTTTTACTCCATTCGGATTGATGAGGACTACCCCTGCTCCCGACG
The DNA here is from genome assembly GCA_039513925.1 of Platanthera zijinensis. Lineage (NCBI taxonomy): Eukaryota > Viridiplantae > Streptophyta > Magnoliopsida > Asparagales > Orchidaceae > Platanthera > Platanthera zijinensis. The sequence continues at coordinate 144,370,994 of CM077084.1, forward strand.
AATTCTTTCCCGAAGCTCGGTCGACATAAATGGTCCAAGCAGATGGAAAATTTTCTTTCTGAGTCAAACCTTGCTCCGTGGTTTCTACCATGAAATCTGCCAAAACCTGAGCTTTTATCGCTGTTCGCGGTACGTATGTGATTTCGAACTCACTTAGCTCGATTGCCCATTTAGCGAGTCTTCCCGAATGTTCTGGTCTTTCTAATATCCCTTTCAAGAGCTGATCCACCACAACTTGGATTGAGTGCGCCTGGAAATATGGTCGGAGTCGACGCGCAGAGATGACCAAAGCTAAAGCCAGTTTTTCGAGGATGGGGTACTTTAATTCAGCGTTTTTTAGGATATGACTAACATAATATACTGGGAACTGTCTTTTCTTTTCCTCCCTGACAAGGACGGAACTAATCGCTTCGGGTCCTACTCCCAGGTAAATGTATAATGGTTCTCCTGGGCGAGGACTTTGTAATAATGGGGTCGTGGTTAATTGTTTTTTGAGTTGCTTGAAAGCTCTATCACATTCATCAGTCCATTCAAACTTCGAAGCCCCCCGAAGAGTTTTAAAGAAGGGGGCGCTTTTATCTCCTACCCTGGAGATAAAACGGCTAAGCCCTGCTAGCCTTCCTCCCAATTGTTGGACCTCTTTTGGGGAGCGGGGTGGTGTCATGTTCAGGATAGCCTTTACCTTATCTGGATTGGGTGCCAGCCCTTCGGGGGTAAGGAGGTGGCCAAGGAATTTTCCTTGACTGGCGCCAAAAACACATTTCAACGGGTTTAATCTCATCCTAAACTTCCGTAGGGTAGCGATGGTTTCTGTGAGATCTTCTAAATGCATGGAAAAGGATTTGCTTTTTATAAGGAGATCGTCAATATAGACCTCTAAATTTCTTCACTTTTGATCTTTGAAGACTGAGTCCATCATGCGCTAATAAGTAGCTCCTGCATTTTTAAGAGCAAAAGGCATTACTAAAAAACAAAAACACCCTTCATTTGTGATAAAGGACGTGTGCGGTATGTAGGGTTTATGCATCTTAATCTGGTGATAACCGGAGAACGCGTCTAAAAAGCTCATGACAGGATAACCCACCACTGAGTCTACTAAAGCATCTATTCGAGGCAGGGGGTAGAAATCTTTGGGGCACGCTTTATTAAGTTTGGTGAAATCTACACACATCCTCCATTTTCCTCCTGCCTTAGGCACCATTACAACATTTGATATCCAAGCGGGATACTGTATCTCTTGAACAAATTAGGCTTTCACCAGCTTGTTGACTTCCTCTTGGATTGGGCTGGCCAGCTTTGTCACGACGTCCCTCTTCTTTTGCTGTATAGGTTTATACTTTGGGTCGACATTGAGGTGATGGCATGCTACATCTGGATCTACCTCGGGCATGTCCTCAGGAGACCATGCAAAGATGTCGAGATTCTTCAGGAGACAGGAGATTAGTTTGACTTTCTCCTCCTCTGATAGTTCCGCATTAATAGAGAGCTTTTTCTCTTCCCCCTCAGCGATGGGCACCTTCTCGATAGGTTGAGCAGCCTCCAAATGGAATCCTTCCTTCGTGTTCTCTTTTGATTCTGCAAGCTCGATTGTTGTGCCTGCCGGAGGAGTTACCTGTTCAATCATGTTAACTGTTTTCACATAACACTCTCGGGCCACCCGATGGTTACTCCTAATACGATACTGTTTCCCTTGAGCAGAGAATTTGATAGCTAGATGGTATGTCAACACGATTGCCCGATATTCATTTAGCAGAGGCCTCCCGAAAATCGCGTGATAGCTACTTGCCGCGTCGATCACCACGAACCGGATCATCTTGGTGATTCCTCCCAGGGTTACTAATAGTGAGACCGTTTCCTTCTGCTTCCTTCCTTTCCCCGGAGAAGCCGTAAAGTGGTCCCTCGGTAGAAGATAATGTTTTCCCGGTCCTCAAGGCCTCGAACGTTTTCTTGAATAAGAGATTCACCGAGCTTCCCGTATCTATTAGAATCTTATCTATTGTAAAATTTTCGATAACGTCCTGGATAACAACCGCATCGTTGAATGGGTTGGCGATGGAGGAGAAATCATCCGGACCAAAAGTGACAAGTTCCCTAGCCGGTGCTGAAGAAGACGTCATAGCCACTTCCTGCTTACATAACTTGGAAATGGAAGATTTCCAGCTTGATTCGAGACCTCCCCCTCCGTGGATACAGAAAAGTCGCCCAAGGGGTCCTTCATCATGAACATCTACGCAGTCATTTACGTAATGCACATTACCTAGACCACCGACGTCAGCGATGTCCTCGCATTCCTGGAACAGCTCGGCCACTTCTTTGCCTTTTGAGGTGTTTGGAACGACGGGAGCCTCTTTACATAAGAGGTCTGACATCTTTCCTTCTGAGACCAATCTCTTTACCAAAAAGCGAAGGGCCGACAGTGTTCCGTTGGGTGTCCTTCTTCCTTGTGAAATTCGCAGAAATTCTTTGAATTGGAGGGTCTTACCTCTCCTCGGGGTTTCGCCTTTCCGAAATCTTTCCTTTGTAGGACCTCAGCGATTTCCTCCCAGGTCATGTTCGCAACGTGAGGCTCTTCGTGCTGATTAATAAGAAGAACTTGCGGTGCTGCCGGAACTGGAGCAGCGTTTAAGGGCAGCATTCGCTCTCGGAACTGCTGATGATTGAGGAATGGCCTTTTGTGACGAAAGTTTCTACCCCTTTGAGGTGGGGATTGATGATCGTGACGGGAAGGTCTCGGAAAGTGGCGTGTCGTAGAAGAATTCCCTGAGCTGTCACCACCTGCCATAGAGGTCAGAGTAGAAATGTAAGTTGGGTTAGCACTTTCCCCTTCAATGAACTTGTTTGCGAGAGCGATCAGGGCTTGATAGGTTGCCGGGGCTTTTGTTGTGACTTTGAATTTCAATGGACCTTCTTGTAGGCCATTGATTAGGGCGACCTTGTGGTAATCTGGGTCTACGTTCTCTACTTCCAGAATCTCCCCTTGAAAACGATCTATGAATCGTGCCACGCTTTTGCCCTTCTTCTGTATAATTTTGAAAAGAGCTGCAGGACCACTTTTCCTTTTCTTGGAAGTTGAGAACCTTAAGAGAAGTTCTTGGCATAGCCCGGCGAAAGAATTAATCGAACGAGGACGAAGCTCGTGAAACCACTCTCGAGCCTGCCCGTCAAAAGTCGTCACCAACAACTTACACTTTAGCACATCCGTTAGGCATCTAAGGGCCACAGCATCCTCGAATGCCTGCAGGTGTGTAACCGAGTCGGACGTGCCGGTGTAAGAAGGTAGACGAGGTTCTCTGAAATTATTTGGTGCGGGCTCCTGCCTTATCCGTGCGACAAATGGGGACGGGTCTTCTATCTCGGCTGGAGTTGAAGGAGAGGCGCGGTTAAAACCTGGGATATTAATGGGTACACCGGTCTGGCGGTCTTCTTCGAATCCTAGCCGCCTAGCCGGATCTGCCTGAGCGGTATCCTGGAAATAACCCATGGAGGGACCTCGTTCTCCTTGGGGCTGTGGTTGCGCGGTGGTCGGATATTGCTGTGAAGCGCGCTGATAGGTCGCGGGGGTTGAAAAGATCACGGGTTCTTCGGGTGCTGCGGTTGGAGGCATCGTCAACCGCTGGTTAAGAGCAGCTAAAGTTCGGCCGATTGCATCAAGGCGTTCGCTGGTTTCCCACCTATCTTGCTCCATTTCTTGGCGAGATTGCTCGAGCGCCCTCCAAAGGGAGTCTTCTGAGGAGCCCGTGAGGTGAGAATGACGAGAATGAGAATGGAGAGGAGATCGCCTGTCCGACATATCAAGACCGCTGGGATTCACGGACAACTCGAATCTGAAGTCCGCGTGTTCAATGTTCGAGCCGAGAATGTCTCTTGGTCGTTAGAGAACCTGCAAGAGAGAAAACGATAAAGAATGGACTGCGAGCTGTCGGTTACTATCGGTTAGGTGAGAAAAGGGAAAAAAGAGAAGAGGGCTGCGGGAAGCGGCGACAACAGAATTAGCCCGTCGCGGCTAAAACCACTCCTGCGACGGGCTTTGCGATTGCCATAAATGAGACGATTACAGCGGTTACCAAGGAAAACCCGATCGGACAGTAACTCGCTCGGCAAAGGATTCGAGACCGCTGCCACAGATGGCGAGCTTGAGGATTCGATTCGCGATGCCTAAAGAGTACTGTTCATGCCTATTTATAGGCTCAGGGCCTGCCCGAGCGGGCAAGCGCTAGAATCACCGGCTGCCCGGGGGACAGGAGAGCGGGTAGCGGTGACGGGATGCACAGCCGGAAAGACAGAGCAAGCTATTAACCGCACAATTATGCGGTCTTAAATAGAGAGATCGGTAGATTTCAGACGGAAAGAACAGCTTGTATATTATTCATCAGTCGTGCGGCTACGCGGTTAAGGGAGAAACAGGGTAGCGGTCTTCTGGGTAAACATCGCTGGGAAGCTGAAGTATCTCGCAGAGAGACTGACCAGCGGCTTTATACAATCAGCCAAGCCCTGTTAGCACTGACTCAGCGACTTGCTCCCCAGTTTGCTGAAGAAGTTGCTGAGACTCCTGTCTGCCAGACTCCGGTCCGCCGGACCCCGGCTTGTCACACCCCTCTTCAGCAGTCGCCTGCGCCCGCACCTCTGCCTCTCCACCAAGCTCAGTCCGCAGCTCCCCTGCGACCTCAGGCTGGTCAGTTCGCCCCCCTGATGGATTTCTTCGGGGAAGCAGCCCGAGGGACTCCGGCTCGCCGACTAGATTTTGTTGATCGGCAGTCCGCAGAGCCTGCAGAGCTTCGCCCTCCAGTCCGCCCTTCTACTGATTTAGAGACTCCCTCTCCCTTCGTCAATCGAATCCGGTGGGAGTCAGCGCCGAGCAATTTCAGAGAACCTCATCTCCTTTTTTATTCAGGGGAGACTGATCCGGTCTCCCACCTGCAGGCTTTCGAAGGGGCAGTTGCATTGAGGAGCCTCTCCGATGCCTTGAAGTGTAAGCTTCTAGTGACCACTCTTGATGGTCAAGTGAGCGAGTGGTTTTATGAGTTGCCTTCGGGCACAATTTCTTCCTTCGCTGAGCTTCGCAGCGAGCTTCTCCTGAGGTTTGTAACCTCTAAGAAGAGAAAGGATGGGCCGGCAGCCCTTTTTGACATCAAGCAGAGAGACAACGAATCAGTGGCAAGATTCTTTGATCGGTTCCAAAAGGAAATCCAAGGGGTAAGGAATGTGAACCCCGATTATTATAAAGTTGCCTTGATTCACGGCCTCCGGGAGGGCCCATTGAAATTCAAAGTGACAACAAAGGCACCATCAACTTATCAGGAGCTCATCGCGATAGCTAATCGCTTTATTGAGGGAGAAAATGCCAACCCAACCTATATCTCATCCCTGACAGCTAAAGCTGGAGGAAGGGATGTCCCCAACTCCTCTTCCAACAATCAATACCACAGTAAGCCTCCTCGGCCTGATTTCCAACCTCCACCTCAGAGGGGGCGTAACCTCCGCCACAAGAAACCCTTCCTTGGCCATTAACAGTTTCATAATCAGAGACTGCCGTTGGCAACCGCTCCCGCGGCACCCCTTCAGGCACTTCCCATTCTTCAGGGTGCCCCGCCAGCTTCAAATCCTTATGAGAGCAGCTCCATGGAAGAGTTTGCAGATCTGGGCCTCGACTTTGAAGAGGTCGTCCAGATAATCCAGAAGAAGGTTGAGGAAAGGAGGCAAGGGCTTCAAAGAGACTGGAAGCCCAGGAACAACTCTCAGTTCTGTGATTTTCACAAAGAGAAGGGCCATTTTACCGAAGATTGCAAGGCCTTCCGACAGCTAGTTGAGAGGTTGTTCGCCGAAGGCAAGATCAAGGACCTGGGCAGGAAGGGTGGGTCTTCAAAGCCTTCCACCTCCAAGGGCAAGGAGGTGGCTGAAGTTCAGCAGGAATGTATAGAGGTAAGGGATGAGGGCCATCTGGGGCTCATTGATATCCCAAGTGAATGTATTGATGTTGTCGACGAAGGAGCCTTAGGAAGACTCTTTTACATCCATGGCGGAGCAGGGGCTGAGTCTACTCGGAAGTCTTCTCTATCAAGGCTTTCCCGAACTGAGATTGCTTCTACTTCTTCTTCTGCCCCTCCTTCTTAAATCGTAACCTTTGGCCCTACGGACCTTCCTATAACTGCTAATCCCTTTGATGATGCCATTGTAGTCCAAGCAGCCATCGGAGATTTCACGGTCAATAGAATTCTCATTGACACAGGCAGCTCCGTGAATCTACTCTTCAAGTCTACTTTTGAAGCCCTGAGGACTGGAAAGCCTCTACTTTCCACCGAGGGGCCACTCTATGGCTTCTCGGGAGAAAGAAAGGAAGTTGAAGGAAATGTCACACTCCCGGTAGGGCTCAGAGGGGTGACCAAGGAGATCCAATTCATAGTGGTAGATGCTCCAAGCAGCTACCATGCTATCTTTGGAAGACCATTGATGAACAAGTATCGAGCCATCATTTCAACATATCATTTAGCCATCAAGTTCTGCAAAGATGGTCGTCAGTGCAGGGTCAGGAGCGACCCAAGGCAAGCTCGAGAGTGTTACCTCCGCACAGTTAATGTGATTGAAGTCCCCCCCCAGCTTTTCCAGCAGCAGCAGAAGCCTCTTCTCCATCAAAAGCTGCTGTGGATAGAGAAGGTGCTCACCTCGAAACTTGCCAAGGTGACGCAAGGAGTCCCCATTGCATAGGGGAAGAAAGAAAGCTCTCCATCAACTCCGAGTTGCCAGAAGATCAAAAGGCGGAGTTGATATCTTGCCTGCTAAAGAATCTCGATGTCTTCGCTTGGTCGGCGGAGGACATGCCAGGAGTCGATCCTGACGTGGCTTGCCATCATCTCAACATCGATCCAGCTGCCAAGCCCGTCCAGTAGAAGAAGAGGGATGTAGCTGTCAAGTTGGCAGAGCCCATCAGAGAGGAGGTCGCTGATACAAGAGATTCAATATCCTGAGTGGATCTCAAACATTGTAATGGTTAAGAAACCAGGGGGTAAGTGGCGTAAGTGTGTAGACTTCACCCGTTTGAATAAAGCGTGCCCGAAAGATTTCTACCCCTTGCCTCGGATAGATTTATTAGTTGATTCTGCGGTAGGGTATCCGTTTATGAGCTTTCTAGATGCGTTCTATGGTTATCACCAAATAAGAATGCACAAACCCGATATCCCTTGCACATCGTTCATCACTAATGATGGTTGCTATTGTTATCTTGTGATGCCCTTTGGGCTTAAAAATGCTGGCGCGACTTATCAACGCATGATGGACCATGTGTTTAAAGAGCAAAAAAGTAGAAACCTCGAAGTGTACGTGGATGACCTTTTGATTAAGAGTAGGTCTCTTCCACAGCACTTGATAGATCTAGCAGAGACCTTTTCCACTCTGCAAAGGCACAAAATAAAGCTTAACCCGTTAAAATGCATCTTTGGGGCAAGTAAGGGGAAGTTTCTCGGCCATCTCCTTACTCCCGAGGGTCTTGCCACCAATCCTGATAAGGTTAAAGCCATCCTTGATATGGCCCCTCCCCGTTCTCCAAAAGAGGTTCAACAGTTGGGGGGGGGAGGTTGGCAGGACTCGGGAGATTCATCTCTCGAGTTGGGGATAAAAGTGCGCCATTCTTTAAGACTCTTCGGGGAGCATCCAAGTTCCAATGGACAGAAGAGTGTTCCTTGGCCTTCGAGCAGTTGAAAAAGCAGCTAACCTCGACACCCTTACTCCAAAGCCCCCGAGCAGGAGAGATGTTATTCCTATACCTGGGGGTTGGTTTCGAGGCAGTTAGTTCTGTCCTGGTCCGAGAAGAGAGCAGGAGGCAGTTCCCCATTTACTATGTCAGTCACATTCTGAAAGATGCGGAAGCTAGGTACCCAATCCTTGAGAAGCTGGCTTTGGCATTGGTTATGTCTGCCCGCAGGCTCCGTCCATATTTCCAGGCACATTCAATTCAAGTGGTTACTGATCAACCCTTGAAGAGTGTGTTAGAAAAGCCAGAGCATTCAGGCAAGCAAGCTAAGTGGGCAATTGAACTGAGTGAGTTTGAAATTTCCTATGTTCCCAGAACAGCTATCAAGGCACAGGTGCTTGCAGATTTTCTGATTGACACAACATAATCTTGCTCGGATCAGGCAGCAAGGTCTCCTTTAGCTTGGACCATCAATGTGGATGGAGATTTTGTAAGAAACTCTTCGGGGGCAGGGGTAGTTTTGATAAACCCGAATGGCATCAAGCTTGAGCAAGCCATCAAGTTCTATTTTCTAGTAACTAACAATCAAGCAGAGTATGAAGCTTTACTGGCCGGCTTGAGGCTTGCAAGAGAGCTTGGAATTGATCATGTCCATATTAAGACTGACTCTCTGGTAATGGCTTCACAAGTTCTTGATAACTTCGAGACCAGGGAGCTAGTGTTGAAAAGGTATCTTGTGCTAGTAAAAGTTGAGGTTGGCAGGTTTAAAAGTTTTACTATTGAGCACATTCCGAGGACAGAGAATGAGGAGGCTGACGTTCTTGCCAAGTATGGGCTCTCGTCAGGGGGGACAACTTCTGAGCTTTTCCACCCGGCGGTGGAGGAGGAAGGGTTAATGCAAATCGATCAGTGTTCATCTTGGATGGACCCATTCATTCTCTACTTATCGACCGGGAATCTGCATCAGTCAGTAAAAGATAAGAAGAGATTCAGGTTGAAAGCAGCGCACTATTACTTGATATCTGATATTCTTTATAGAAAAACCTTCTTGTCTACAATGGCAAGATGTGTATCAGAAAGTGAAATTCCTACTGTTCTTCGAGAGGTGCATTCTGGCGAGTGCGGGAGTCACTCGGGAGCAAGAACGTTGAAAAAAAGGATCCTGCGGCAAGGTTACTTCTGCCCCACAATGAAAAAAGATTCGGAGACCTATTTGAGAAAATGTGTTCTATGCCAGAAATTCGCTCCTCTTCAGCATCAAGCAGCTCAATCTCTCAGATCAATTGCAACCCCTTGGCCCTTTGCTGTTTGGGGGATGGATCTCATTGGACCTTTTCCCATGGCAAGTGGGCAGCGGCGTTTCATTATAGTTATGATCGACTACTTCAGTAAGTGGATTGAAGCTAAAGCTCTGACAAAGACAACAACTCAGGTTGTGAGGAATTTTATTTGGGGGGAGATAGTCTGCCGGCACGGAATCCCTATGGCAATAATCACTGATAATGGACCACAATTCAATAATGTGAAGATGATAGATTTTTGCAGACAGATCGGAACAGAGCTGCGCTTTGCGTCAGTTCATCATCCCAGAAGTAATGGACAAGTAGAAGCAGCGAATAAGCAAATCCTCAACCTGCTTAAGAAGAAAGTTCAAAATCTCAGGGGCAGTTGGGTTGATCAACTTCCCTCAGTTCTCTGGACCCTGAGAACAACACCTTCATCTGCAACAGGGGAAACCCCGTTCAAGCTTTCTCACGGGTCCGAAGTGTTAATTCCTGTTGAATTTGAAGTTCTATCGCCCAGAGTGCTGCTTGCTAGGCAAGGTATGGAGGATTGGCTTGAGCTGAACAGCGAGGAGATGAGGTTCAGTTTGGAGTATGTTGAAGAAGTTAGAGACAAGGCTGCCATCAGACAAGTGGAGGTTAAAAGAAGAATGGCCCGTTACTTTGATAAGAATGTAAGGATCAAACATTTTCAAGTGGGAGATCTAGTTCTTAAAAAGGTCGATGCGGCTGCAAGAGCCAGCTAAGTTGGGAAGCTTAATCCTAATTGGGCGGTACCATTCATTATTAAGGAAGCACTTGAGAATGGAGCCTACCAGTTACAAACATTTGCAGGAGAAGATATGCCGCACACGTGGAGTGGAGATGACCTAAACCGGTTCTATTCCTAAACTTCTTTTTCTTTCCTTCTTATGTAAACTCTTTAAGAGGTTCATTATTAATGAAAGTTCCTTGCTAACGCTTCATAAAGTGTCTTTTTGTTTCAAGTGTTGACAGTTAATATATTGAGCAAGGACAACTCTAAACGGTTCTACCTCTGAACTCTCTCTTCTATGTTATGAAAATTTCTCAAAATTGATATTTATCTAAGTATTCGTGCTAACACTTCTTTAAGTGCCTCTTTTCTCTTACCTCCCCGAGCAACTCCCAACAGTTGCTTAATACCATGAGATATCACCGAGTTCGGCAAAAACCTCCCCTAGAACCGTTGGTGTCAGCGTAACACCACGTAGACCACGTGTTGCGGGAAGATTTCGCACCGTGTAGTGGGAGCCTACCGGCTCTAGTGCGGCAGGATGCTGGATTTCGGATCCCGGCTAGTACCTAACCCCACTTCTGCATTATGGAGGAGCAGAGTGGTGGTCAGCTCTACCATGTCACTTAAGGGATATCGTTACAACCCAGATGATCGCGCTGGGAAAGCAATGCCGCTCCGGCCGCACCTGCCCCCAGACCATCTTAGGGTTATAACCCTCGAACACTCCTTGGTACCCTCAAGTAGTGCCTGCAGGAGACCCACAGTCTTGTCAATCTAAGAGGGAAGCTATGCCGCTCCGGCCAAACCTGCCCGAAAGATCGACTTAGACTGTACTCCAGGCAAGAGGGCAGTGAATTGAGTCATTGGGTCTGCAGATCCTGAGATCCTGTGAGAAAAGCAATGCCGCTCCGGCCGCACCTGCCCACTTGATCTCTAGACTGCAGCTTTCTTCTTCACAGGGGCTTTCGATTATTATTGATGCAGTGTGGACTCCATTTATCCTATCCGCCTAGTCCGCCGTCCCTTGGGTTGATTCTGTAGTTCATAACCCTGTGAGGAAAGCAATGCCGCTCCGGCCGCACCTGCCCGCTTGGTTATGAATTACAGGTCATTTCTGATGTTATTAGTGATGCAGTGCGGACTCCATTTATCCTATCTGCTCAGCCCGCCGTCCCTTGGTTGAATCGATTGCTATTCAGTCTATTACGGGCTTCGGTTTTCTAGTTTGCCTAGTCCGCAGGATTCATTCAATTTATATAACTTAATGATTATTTGGAAAAGATTCAACAGTAAATATCAGCGGACGGTGACCCTAGTCCGCCTAATTCGCTTATCAACGTTATTTGAGTTAGCAGATTGTGGTTTTCGTCATCTTGGTTCTCGTAAAAACTGGCAAAGGTTCTGCAAAATGCGGACTGCAAACCAAACTCGTCCAAGTCCGCATCCTTCGTTCTCTTCGCTAAGAAAACATTATCTGTTCATATTGTAACAAGCTGTGGTTATGCAATTTCAGCTAGAGTTTTAAACATGCAATAAAGCTATAACGAAGATTGATATAAGAAGTGCCACCTCTAAGTATAAGCGAGAAATAAGCAGAACATCTCAAAAGATATCAAAAATATCCTTTTTTCTATTCATTCAAAATTATATACATGTCCTGGCGGACTCTCGCAGAGTCCGCCCCCTTTTACATTGAAAACAAAAAATTACAATTTATCCTCCTATTCGGTCCTTTGCTTCTTGTCTGCAGGCTTCTCCGGGCTTAACCCGTCCACATCCACCACAGGCGAATAGCCGCCCGACTCGCTGCTGCTACTGTCACTGGAACGAGAAGTGGCCGAGGGTTCTGTCCGCGTGCTGCTCTCATCAGAGCCGGAGTTAGAGGATTGATCCGACTGGCCTCCTTGTTGCTGACTGGAGGCCATATCTTCAGGAGCTTCCTCATCGGCGGACTCCTCCTCGTCGTCCTCAGCAACCGCTTTCCCTTTAGCAGCTCGCTCGAACTCGGCAACCTTGTCCTTCAGCTCTGGGAAAAGCTTCAGGAATGGAATGGAGTCCACCCCTGCTTTCTCATACCCTTCGCTGATAATGCGTTCGATTGCCACCTCCACGCTTTCCTTAACAAAAGGAAACATGGCCTTCTGGAAGTTGGGGTCGTTACCTCATATGCGATCTGGAGAAAAAACCAAAAATGTCAGTCCGCGAAAGATAAGCGAGATAAACGGCGATTAACTGGCACTTACAGCCTTGTCCTCTTTATATTGATTGATCTTTGCGCCAAGTCGCTTATTTCTTTCTTTCAGCAAGTTGCTTTCCTTCCTATGTCGCGCATCTACCTTAATCAGCTTGCGCGTGAGCCTGCCCATGTAGTGGTTGGTGATGGCACAGTTTGCACTGGCTTGTGCAGCGAGAAGAGGAAGGTCGTCAGGAGCCACACTCTGCAGTTCGCGAAGGTTTTGCTTCCCGTACAAGGCAGAGAGGGCGACATGGGCGTGGAGAGATGGGCACGGACTCCTCCAAGAGGGAAGAGCCGTGACAGACGGACATATTTTTTCTTCTCATGCCAATGGATCATTGGGTTACCCCTTAGATCCTTTTGCTTCTCGCCGAAGCCCTCAATATTGAAGCTTTCATCGAAAGAATAACTCGCGGCGGGATCTCCGTCTTCTTTCCTTTTCTTCGCAATTTCTTTTCTTCTTTCTCCTTGTGTAGGAGTCTGTCCAGCCGACGCGAAGGGCAGATTTGCGGGTAGCGCCAAGGTCGCTGCAAGAGGAAAAATTAGCTAAACTTCCAGGTCGCTGCGGATACAAATGAAAGTCGCGAAACTTACTCTCCTTACGGCTTACGGTGTCCAGTCCGGGCAGCAGTGGGATGTAGTAGTCGACGTCGAGCCTCGCTCCCTCAAGGAACTTGACGATGGCGGCCTCGGAATCGCTCAGCCACACGCTTTTGAAGTCGGCGTCTGAGCGCAGCTGCGGGTTAGTGTGATGGAACCCTAGGTCGCCTTCAAAGATAAGGTACCTAGAAGTCCAGTTGTGGATCTTATTCGGCAAACCCACAACTTTCATCCCCCTGCAGTAGAAGTAGATGATACCCTTGTACTCGCGGTCTCCTGGTGGGGTTATAGAGCGGACAGAAAATTTTCCTGAAGATCTTCAAGGAAAACTCGACCTTCTCAGCTCGCAGGTAAGTGAGGTAGCTACAGATGGCGACCATGCTGTTCGGCGCGAGCTGGCCTGGAACCAACCCATAGTGCTCGAAGATCTCTGTGATCTCCCAAAGCAGGGGGAATTTGAACCCGCAATCGAAATGATCGATTGGCACCGCGAGCTGGGTAGCTGTGGAGAAGTTCAATCGCTCTTGATGCTCGGGAAGCCGCGCAAGTATGGCAAGCCCGCCATGTGCTTCTCCAAAAAGGCTTCCAAGTCAACTGCGGTAAGCCTGCTTCTTTTGTGCTCGGCAGCGTGGAAGGCGATTGCGGCATCAGTACGCGCGGATACCATGTTTTTAGACCGCAGGGATTCAGCTCTAACTGTTTCCTATACAAAGAGAAAATGAAGACCCTATTTATAGAAAACCGTCTGACATGACAGCAGTTAATCTGCCCAGACCGATTGCTCAGTCCGCGCTGTTCGCTTCTTCCCTATTTTCCCTGCAATTTCAGATAATTCTCAAGGCTTTGCGGATTCAAAGGCAGTCCGCGCAGTTCGCTTCTTCCCTGCTTTCCTGCACTTTATCTACAAGTAATCGCGAACTCATAGGAAGCCCGCAGAGACCGCAATTTTCCAGTAAACAAAATAAGCGAGCATAAAGCCAGCCCGCATAATTCACATTCGACAACAGGATTATCCAAAGTTTAAAAAATAATAGCATCATACAACAAGCAGAAATAGCATCACAGCACGAATACAGTTATACAAGGAAGATGTTCAAACATCAAATTATGCAAAACAGTTCAGAACAAATATTTCGGCCTCAGCGCCTTCTGCGGTCTCGTTGGGCAGGTCGATCCTCATCATCCACCCCAACATAAGCTGCCTGGTCGCTTCCTCACAAGATCTCACAGTAAAGTTGTGAAACCAGGTGATGCATGTTGTTGAAGGTACGATGCATGTGAGCGATATCCCTAACAGCCCGGTTGAAAGAAATCAATGGGACGACTGCTGGGGTCGGATTTGCGACCTCCGCGGGCTGCCCGGTTATCGCCGGGACTGGCACCTCCCCTACGGCAGGTTGAGAAGATGTTTGCGGCCTCGCCCCAGCAGCTTCACTCACTTGTTTCTTCCCTTCTCTAGCCAAAGCCAAGTACTTGTTCCTGTAGTGACAGGCATCTCCGCTTAGTCGCTGTTTCTCCTTCTTCATTCCTTCAAGCGCAGATGAGAGGCTGGCGACCTCGTTCTCTAGAATCTTTTCTCGCTCTTTATCGTTCTTTAATTCAGCTCGGATTTCGCATAACTCCTCCTCATATTTCTTCGCTAACAGCACGTACGTTTCCTGTACAGGCCGCACCTCCTGTGCAAGCTCAGTGGCAGACCGCACCGCAGTCTCCACCGATATGTCTATTGGCGAAGGCACGATCTCGCCAGCCTCGACAGAATCGGGTGTTAACTTCTGAACTGCAACAAAGAAAATGAAATTCGCTTCAGTATCCAGGTCGCAATAGGCCCGAAAAGGTAAAAAGTTTAATTCACTTTTGGTAATAATTGCGGCGATCTGGCGACTATCAAAGGCAGGTCGCCTCCCGCACTCTGGATCAAAAGCGCCTAGGCAACACCTCCATTCTCGACAAACTATCGCTCTTGTCTCGGCCAGCGATCTGCTCGAGGCGACTATATCACCGGTTTCTGTAATGATCTTGACCGGCCGCGACTTCCGTGGAGGGGATTTATATAACCATGAGCTCTGGAATCGCTTGGGCGCCGGCTGCAACTTACCTGATCCCATCAGCTCGGCAGCGGTCTGAAGATCCTCAGCCCGCTTATCCGCGGCAAGCTTCTCCGAGACCGCTTCGACCTTTGCCTTCATTGCGGCAAGCTGCTCCTTAGTCTTTTCCCTTTCTTCAGCTGGAAGAAAAGAAGAAGGATCAGCGAGTTTCTCTCCTCTAATCTCGGCATCAGGCTGCAGCACTTCCAGCAGAGATCGATTCATGCTCGCAAGCTGCTCGTCATCTATGGAGTCAAGAATCTCAGTAGTTGATAAGCTGAGCGTTGAAGGGGGATCACCTTCTGCGGACAGAGGATCAGGGGTGACGAGATCGCTATCTTGAACTTCCTTTTCTCGCGGCTTATGCTACAAGCTCGTAGCTCCAGTCCGCTTGGAGATATTCTTCTCTTTCCTAACCTTCAGCTTCTTCTCTACTCGCTCCGCAACGGTACTCTTGTCTCTCTTCCTCTTTTTCTTTTAAGGCATCTTGTCCAAGTCGATGATGACCTGCTCTGATTTGCGAACTGAGGTTGGTGCGACAACCAGAGCCAGGGAAGACACTGGCTCCTCAGCTTGCTTCTCAACGGAACTTTTAGCTGCTGCTTCGGCGGGCTCTTTAGCTCGCTCTTCGGCGATATCTTCTTCCCTTTCCTCTATTTGTTCGTCAGCGAGAAGCTTCTCCTCGATGATCTGTTGCTGGGCTTTCGGCGACGATACTTCCTTATCCGGGTCTATCCGCAGCATGATAGTCCCGGAAGGAGAGCGGTGCACCTCCATGCTTGAAGAGCTCGCAGGGTTCTGATCAGAGACGGATAACGGGTTCAGTTTCTTATTCGCGCTCTCTAACGGGAGATTCTGAGCAGGAACAGCAGTCGCAATTTTCTCAGGCTCTATATCGCGGGCTGGGTATGATTTCTTCTGACCTGAACTCTCTCCTTGGTAGCGGGCTGAAATATCTTGATGGCGACTGGTCTTTTTAGGTCGGGAACTCGCCTTGGGCTTCTCAGTCGAAGTAGCAAGGCTGACAAAGAAGGATCCTAATCTTGCCATGTCGGACTAGAAAGTTGAGACCGCAAGAGGTGAGTAACGACCCATCGCGCAGTCGATTCTGACAGAGGACAGGGCTTCTGGCGGTATTTATAGCACAAACAACATTAATGATAGTTGCGGACTCGGCGGTTAAGGAAACATTTTCGGAATTTTCCAAAACTCAAAAATGTGCGGGGATTATGTTAAGCCCAGAATCCGCAACATATCCAGCTATACATCTCGCTCCTCCTTGGCCGGATTCCAGACCTCAGTCCGCCCAGGTCGCCCTTGGTTCTCAACTCTGCTGGATCATCGACCTCCGGTCGACGATAGTCGAGCTCAGATCGGCGAGCTCCGAGTCAGGTCGCCCAGGTCGCTCAGGTCGCAACTAGTCTGACAGGATCGCGCTCGACGCGACTAAGGGAGGGTTTCAGCTCGTAGGCCCACTCCACCGGTCCCGCCGGACTGCTTGTTCTTTCTCTTTTGATTCCCGTCACCGCTGCCCGGCTCCTTTGTACCCCGGGCAGCCGGTTATATTAGCCCTGCCCGCTTGTGCAGGCCCCCAGCCTATAAATAGGGGGAAGTGGTGCACTCAAAGCACGCTGACTCGAGCCCAGGAGCCCACCTATTAAAGGCTGTGGACTCGAATCTCTGGCTTTGCGATCTCCAGCTTGCTTTCCGCATTACTTTCCTTTTCCCTCCTTGTAACCGCTTCTTTGCAATCAAAAGCAAGCCCGTCGCAGGAGTGGCATTTAGGCCGCGACGGGCGAAGTCTGGTGTTGCCGTGCTCCACGGCTCTGTTGCTTTTTGTTCCTTTTCTAGTCCGCCAAGTAGACTGCTGCTCGCAGTTTGTTTTTCCTCTTTCTTCCCTAAGTGCTCGAACAGTTAGCTGCTGGTGCTCGTTTCCACCTTCGCATTTCGCGCATCAACATCCGATATTTATAGGGTTTTTCGGACTCATCTGGGCTTGTTTTCTCTCTCGTGCACTGCATTTTGACCGGATATCGGTTATATTTGCATCGTTTGGTCATTAATAGCTTTGTGCACTATTTTGGCCCATGGGTGTGCAATTGCACATTCTATATGCTAGGGGAAAGCACATGGTGCTCCCCATGGCTTTTTCTTGCAGCTGAATGTTTGCTTCTTGGTGTTGGGAGCTGGTTGTATTGTTTTGCAGGTGGTCGCGATGTCCTAAGTTTCATTTTCATTTTCTATGTGAAATGCATGGTCGTGCGAATTTATTCGCGTACGGTCTGTAGGCAATCGTGTGTTTTACTCAACAGTTCTGGGAACGTCTGTTACTACCCGTGCGATTTGTTCATGCACGATTTCTGTCAAACCGTGCGAGATGGAAACACATGGTTTTCCTATAGCTTTCCTGCCTGCACCAGTCTGTAGTTAATCGTGCGATTTGTTCACGCATGGGCGGAAGCGCCCGTGCGCGAGTACAATGCACGGTTTTCCTATTTGTTCTTGCTATGTCCTGTCTTTCGTTACCCGTGGGATTTCCTTAGTGCACGGGAGGAATCGCCTGTGCGTGAGTAAAATGCACGGGTCAATGCTTCTTCTTCTACTGACGTATTCTGTAAGTTAATATCGCACGGTTTGCGCATGGTCGTGCGCCAAACCGTGGGTGACCATTTTTTCTGACTTTTCTATTTAAGTTGCAGATTTCTTCTTTCCAAGCATCCAGCTCTGCTCCCCCACCATTTCTGCTCCTATGAGCGGGAAAACTCACCTCCAACCGCCATTTTCTCTCTCCTCCTTGAAGGGTTGATCAGACCACCATTTCTCCTCCAAAAGCTTGCATTAGTTGCATCTCCGGCCATCTTCATCTTCTCTGACCTCTAAGCTATCATCCAAGCTCCTTATTGCTGCACTTGCGGAGTTCTTCGGTCAGAACTAACCCAGTTATCAAACACGAAGAAGACGGATTTTAGGGAGGAGGTGACAGCTCTCCTGGATCCCGAACGACATCCGAAGACCGAGCCCGGATAAGGATCGACAACCCTTGAATCCGCCCGTGAATCTCGGAAAGCTTTCATGCGCTCGGTTGTATTTCTCCACCTCTTCTTGTGGTACTTTCATTCTGAACTTGTGATAGTGGGATTATTGCTTGAGAACAATGTTTTGCTTAAGGATTCAACATTTCTTTATGTTGTTATGTCTTAATCATTGCTTGTGTTGTTAAGCTTCATTTTTCCTGCGCTTGTTGTGATCGAGCCATTCTAGCGCTTGCTAGGAGCGTGCCTTGCGATGAGGTGATTGTGACCCTCACTGTTTCTTCCATCCTCCATACTACTTTCCATTGTAATCCACCCAAGCGACGTGGTGACGGCGACCCACATTAGTGTTATTAGCATTAAGCATTAGAAACCAAAACCAAACCCCTTGTGTTATGATTGCGCTTGCAACCACTTTTCCAAATAAAGAAAGCACATTCCCTACTTGTGCTCCCTGAGAGATCGATATCCGGGGATTTATTTCCTCTACTTAATTACTTGACAATGATTGGTACACTTTTTGTGAGTGTATCAAGTTTTTGGTGTCGTTGCCTGGGAGTGCAACCGTTGCGTACATTTTTCTTTTTGGAAAAAATTACAAGTGTTTGATGCTTTGATAGATTTTTCTTGTTGTATGACTGATCCTAACCCAGGTAATAGGGGTGAAAATTTTGGAGTTGATCTTGAGGCCGCACGAGCGAGGAGAGCTCGCGTGCATGCTGCTGCTATTGCTGAAGTTAGAATGTAAGACTTGGGCCAAGGAGGAAATGGCCAAGGTGACAGAGTTGTTGAGGGACAGGAGGTGGTCCAACCTCGAGTTAGGACGATGCATGATTTCACTACACCGACTGCGGGAAGTGTTTATCCAAGATTTGGACCAGCCATTGCCAACAACCATTTTGAGATAAAGCCCGCAATTCTGAATATGATCAAAAACAATACGCAGTATTCTGGTTTGCCGAGTGAGGACCCGAAGCTCTATCTGTCGGAGTTCTCAGAGATTTGCGGCACCTTCCCATATGTTGGAATATCTGATGAAGTAGTTAAGCTGAAGCTATTCCCACAATTGCCCCTAGGACCACTACCACATGGGAGGCTCTGTCCTCTAAGTTTTTGGCTAAGTTCCACCGAGTGGACAAAATTGTGAATGCCAGAAGGGAAATTGCTACGTTCAGGCAGCTGGACCAAGAAACATTGTCAGAGGCATGGGAGCGGTTCGCTGACCTGCAACATCATTGTCCCCAACATGGTTGAGAGCCATGGAATCTTGTAGAAATATTCTATTTTGGTGTCGAGGTGAACTAACGGGCTATGATCGACGCAGCGGCCGGTGGAACAATTATGAACCTGTCTCCTTAAGAGGCTTTGTTGATTCTTTGAGACACGGCCTCCCATAGCACGTATTGGATGGCGGGAAGAAATGCCCCAAGGGGGGCGAAAAATCTATTTGATGTGAATGCGGTGATGCAGCAAGCCGAAGCAAGCCACCCTATGATGGAGGGAAGAAGGGTGCTGACCAGATCGACTACTCCTCTGGCTCCGGTTGGAGGCATATCGTGCCAGGGATGTGGAAATCTCGGCACCATGCTTTTGAATGCCTAGCTGGAGAGCCATTTGTGGAATCGGCAGGTATAACTTGTGATGAAAGTGTTAATTTTATAAACGGTCAAAAACGTGTTGCGCCCTATAATAATGTTTATAACCCAAACGCGAGAAATCATCCGAATTTCTCGTGGAATCAAAATGCCCCAGGTCAAAGATGGCAGGGAGGCCAGCATCAATATGAAGCTCAAGCCTCCAATAGCCAGCTACGACCGCCGCAACCCTGTTTTTATCAGAGCGGGCAAGGGGAACGTAATAGTGCTCTTGAAGAAATATGGAAAGGTTTGTTGAAATGGCCCAATCTAACATGGCCACTCAAACTGCTTCTATAAGAAACGTAGAGACACAGTTGGGGAAGCTTGCCCAAGTGTTCTCTGAGCATACTCGCGGCACGCTCCCAAGCGACATGGAAAAGAATCCCCATGAGTAAGGGAAGAGCACTGGGGAGGTAGAGGAGTGCAATGTGGCAGTCAAGTGCGAGATTAATGAGATTGAGACGGTAGCACTTTGCGATTCAGGTTCGACATGCAACATTCTTACTCTACAAGATGTTGAGAAGCTTAATTTAAATGTTCTAGCTGATGGGTCGGTGGTTAAAACTGATGGGGTGATTAAAGAAGTGGAAGTGAAACTTAACGGGGCTGTGGTTGTCACTGAATTCCAGGTGTTGGGTCCCATAGGAAATAATTCAAAGCCTATTCTTGGGGTTCCATTCCTAAAAGCCAGTGAAGCTACGCTGAGCATTAACGCATTCAGCATCACCTTGTCTTCCAAGGTGGATTTTCCATTATTGCCATCACTTCCCACTCTAATCCCGAGTGAATCTAAAAATCTGCTGGAATTAAATGTTTTATTATTTGATGTTTTATTTAGAGCTGATGAGACAGATGTTGCGATGAATAAACAAAACCGGGATGTGCAAGTAAAAGATGTGCTGATGATTGCTAACAGAGAAGCGATGGAGGAATTGTTTGACGTGAAATAAGTTGCTGAAGAGAAGGAACGGGGATGTGCACGGCTATTAGGGGCGTGCAGGAAACAGATTTAAAAACTTTGATAAAGCTGAACAAATGTTGTAAAACTATTAAACAGGTTACTTGGGCTGATCTTTTGCCCGCCTTGGGTGAGGAGAGGATGCTCCCCCCCCCCCCCCCGATGAGAAAGATAGGCATGTTGCTGATTTAGTTGGGGTGGGTATACCACCCTGGCGATCCCCATCTATTAATCTGAAAAGAAAAGAGCTTCTTATACGCAAGGCATCTGATTTAGCCTGCCGACGCGAGAATGACGAGGCTACAGGTAGGGGAGACTCATCTTCCCTTTGCCCTAAATCCTTCACCTCGCCCTCATCTCGTGTGACCGGGTGGATCTATCACAAGTTAGCGTTCAGCTGAAGAGTGAAGGATCTCCGGGGCCACCTTTCTTTCAGTTTCTTGTTTTATTTATCTTCATGCTGCGTGTAATTTTGATCTTTTTCATGCATTCTGAACTCTGGCTTTTGAACATTATCTATATAACTGTTAATACAGGTATTTGGTCCACCTTAAGGACGGTAAAGAAAAGGTCTTATGGGAGACAACCCAATACTGCTGCTTGCTTTAAATTTGTGCAATTTAGATGTTGTACTTTATTTTGTATAGCTTTTTGTGGTTGGAGATGTTCTATTTTGCAGGTGGAATTTGTTTGGGCCGCAGGCTTATTGCTGAAGTTTAATGCCAAACTTCTGGTATGCTCATTTTCTGCGCATGGGTAACCTCTCCCCCAACTTTCATTTCTTTAATTTTATTGTAAATCTTTGATAGTTTGTTTAGTATAAGTTTAGTGGGGGAGTGTTATACGCATTACCTTTTCACATGCACTACTTTCGCTAGAATGTCATTAGTTTTTTTTTTCTTTTTATGTTTTTATATTATCATGTCCGCATTGTGCACCTACACCAACATGAGCGCGATCTTAAACAAGCGCTCGGGTTGAGTCAAATGTATTTCTTTTGTGTCAATTTTAAGATAGGGTGCTGGCTTAGGATTTTAAGATTGAGTAGCTCGAAACTCGTCCAGCGCTTCTAATCGAGTACTCATGGCGTGTAGAAATAATATAGATTCATTTTATCTTTATGCTCGTAGTTTATACTTTTCTACTTCTATAAATACAGTTTGTACTACTCAATATGTTGAATATGGAGCAATTGAACAGTAGTCTAGGAATGTGTGTATCCTCCACTAGCCTCGTATTACTCGAGTTGGGAGAAAGGATCATCTTTCTCGGTGGCTAAGAACTTACCGCAAGCTACTCTCGAAGCATTGGTGCCCAGTTAGTCGAGCGTGAGCGTGAGGTAGGCCATTATTTTGGCTAGTTTGAGCTTTTTGTACCTAGTCCTAGCTTTTAACCGTTGCAAGCAAAATTTGTGCCTACCCATCCTTTATTTCAGCTCCACTTTCATTCACCAAATCCTAAAGCCAACCCTCCTATCGCAACCAAATCTTTGAGCTTGATCGAAGTTAATATTTTGATGAGTTGTGATATGTGGAATTCATGTGATGTGGTGATGAATTCACGAAAATTTTAATTGTTAAATGTGGGGATTGCTAAAAGAAAAAAGGGAAGAAAAAAAGTGAAAAGGAAATCCAAATGAATTAAAATGAGAATTGGAATCCCCATCTTATTTTTCAGTTTTTGGTCGGGTTAGGCCGTGTGCACACCCCGTTTTCAAGCTAAGTCTGGGGGTGTGTCGCACGTGCATCTCTAAGTGGCTATATGGGTTTAGCTTATTGTTCGCTCGCTTTAGTTGCGTGTAGCCTCCAAGTTTATCATTGACTATCAAACCATAGCCTAAGCCCCATTCTATCCTACAATTCATACTGATTCACTCTTGTGTCTAGCTAGCGCCGTGAAGAGAGTGTGAACGGGCGAGCATATGGTCACCGATATTGGTGGATTCCTTTGGAGGTTATCTTGAGCCCTGATCTTTGGTAATGCTCAACTCAGTGGCCTGGTACTTTCTTCCTACATATGACCGAACGATTCTCCAACATTCATAATTTGAGTAGCTACAATATTTATTTACACCGATCAAAATTTATAAGCTCCATAGCATAATTAGAAAGTTTGTCTATTATATTTTCTATGCCCGTGCAGTTTTTGATTTCTCGTTTTACTTTATTTAGAAATTACTAAGCCAACTAGCTATTTTCTAGTTCATGAATAGATGATTTGCTCGGGACGAGCAAATGTTTAAGTCTGGTGGTGTGATCAGTCCAATATTTATAGGGTTTTTTGGACTCATCTGGGCTTATTTTCTCACTCGTGCACTACATTACGACCGGATATCGGTTATATTTGCATCATTTGGTTATTGACAGCTTTGTGTACTATTTTGGCCCGTGGGTGTGCAATTGCACATTCTTATGCTGGGGCAAGCACATGGTGCTCTCCATGGCTTTTTCTTGCTGCTGAATGTTTGCTTCTTGATGCTGGGAGTTGGTAGTCCAGTTGGTTGTATTGTTTTGCAGGTGGTCGCGATGTCCTAAGTTTCATTTTCTTTTTATGTATGAAACACACGGTCGTGCAAATTTATTCATGCACGGTGTGTTGGCAATCGTGCATTTTACTCAGCAATTCTGGGGTCGTCTGTGTCTACCAATGCAATTTGTTCACGCATGATTTCTGCCAAACCATGCGAGTAGGAAACACATGGTTTTCCTTTAGCTTTCCTGCCTACGCCAGTCTGTGGTTAATCGTGTGATTTGTTCACGCACGGGCGGAAGCGCCCATGCGCTAGTAAAATGCACGATTTTACTATTTGTTTTTGCGATTTCCTGTCTCTCGTTACCCGTGCGATTTCCTTAGTGCACAGGCGGAATCGCTTGTGCATGAGTAAAATGCACAGGTCAACGCTTCTACTTCTTCAGACGTATTCTGTAAGTTAATATCGCATGGTTTGCGCACGGTCGTGCGCCAAACCGTGCGTGACCATTTTTTCTGACTTTTCTATTTAAGTTGCAGATTTCTTCTTTCCAAGCATCTAACTCCGCTCCCCCCCATTTCTGCTCCTGTGAGCGGGAAAACTCACCTCTAGCTGCCATTTTCTCTCTCCTCCTTGGAGGGTTGATCCGACCGCCATTTCTCCTCCGAAAGATTGCAATAGTTGCGTCTCCATCCATCTTCATCTTCTCCGACCTCCAAGCTAGCATCTGAGTTCCTTGTTGCTGCACTTACAGAGTTTTTTGGTCAGAACTAACCTAGTGATCAAACACGAAGAAGACAGGTTTTAGGGAGGAGGTAACAGCTCTCCATGATCCTGGATGACATCCGAAGACAGAGCCCGGAAAAGGATCGACAACCCCTGAATCCGGTTGTGAATCTTGGAAAGCCTTAGTGCGCTCGGTTATATTTCTCCACCTCTACTTGTGGTTCTTTCATTCTAAACTTGTGATAGTGGGATTATTGCTTGATAACAATGTTTTTCTTAAGGATTCAATATGTCTTTATGTTGTTATGTCTTAATCATTGCTTGTGTTGTTAAGCTTCATTTTTCCTGCGCTTTTTATGATCGAGCCGTTCTAGCGCTTGGTAGGAGCGTGCCTTGTGATGAGATGATTGCGACCCTCGCTGTTTCGTCCATCCTCCATACTACTCTCCATAGTAATCCACCAAAGCGATGCGGTGAAGGCGATCCACATTAGTTTTATTAGCATTAAGCATAGGAAACCAAAACAAAACCCCTTGTGTTACGATTGCACTTACAACAACTTTTCCAAATATAGAAAGCACATTCCCTACTTGCGCTCCCTGAGAGATCGATATCCGAGGATTTATTTCTTAACTTTATTACTTGACAACGATCAGTACACTTGCCGTGAGTGCATCAACAATCTCCCCCTATTTGGGGGAGGTCACTAATACAAACAAAAGAAAACAATCACAAAGCAGAATAAAATATATCTGGTAGAAAATAAAACATCCAGCAGATATGTACAAAAGGACTTCATGATTAACAGATAGAGTTAAGAAAATAAAAAAACTAAACACACACTCATTTGTTCTTCTTTGACTTCTCTTTCTCAGATTTATCAAAAGGCTGTTTGAAAATAATTTCTTTGTTTGAATTTGCAGCTTCTTTCTTTGACATTGTCATGTTTGATGCTCCAATTATATTGCATGAGGTGGCTCTTGGAACCACTGCTTTAGGATGTAAACTCATATAATCATCTATATTGAAACATTTATTAGCTTTATCATACCTCTTGAGTTCTTCTTTTCTATATGATTACATTGTTGAGTATTGAGATGAATCTTTTCCTTCAGCTTTAGCTTTGTTGATCATAGAAAGTCCAACCAGCTCTTGAAACCTTGCAATTTTTGTAGTTGTTTCTTGTTCTGGATCTACAAATGGGTGATAAGTTGTAAATATACGTATTTTATAGTACTTTATTTAAGTCATTTTAGTTTATTTTTGTCATTTTTAGGTATTTCTCATTAATAAATTGCTTATTTTTGTAAATTTTATTTCTAACTTAGCTTAATTTTGATTTCTGAAATTTTTCAGAAAAAGTAAAAAATGACCTGGCATGCTCGTGTTCGAAGTTCTGACATGCCCGTGTCATGCCCTCGATGTTCAACTGTCATCGACCTCAGCTCAACGTTCGGTTTTCGTCAACTTGAGAAGGACACGCCCGTGTTCCAAAGCCGACACGCCCGTGTTCCAAAGCCGACACGCCCGTGTCACAAGTCAAACTCAACCACTGCCGACATAAAATTGCAAGGTGTCCCGACATGCCCGTGTAACGCCTCCTGATATGCCCGTGTCTGCCACACGTCCGTCACCAGCTGCCTCCAGAAATTGCTTAGTCAACCCGACAGGGACATGGGCGTGTCCCATAACCCAACACGCCCGTCTCACCCACTTTTTTTGTCTATAAAATGAATGTTTCTGTATGAACACTTGTTCCACTTTTTGGGCCACTTTGCTTAGAGTAGGTGCTGCTTGGATGTTTTCTCATGCAATGTAAGGGAATCTCCCCCCACCCTTAGTGTTTGTTTTTTCTTTCATGTAATCTCCTATTTTATTTAATAAAATGTGTTCGTTTTCCTCTCTTTGCATAGCTTGGAATTAATTTGTGCGCCCTACTCGATATGATTTTTATTGTTTGTTTTTATTTTTTGTTTTTCAAAATATTCATAGTTTAGGTTTTTAGATAAATTTCTAGTCGTTGTAATAGGTTTTTCTTTTTTTGCATCCTACTTGTTTAGGTTTAGTTTATTATTTTCACTTTGTTTTCACTCTTATGATTTTATAAAAATGTTTTAAAAGTTGGTTTTTAATTTTCTTTAACTTAGACTTTTTAGGATTGTAAAACTTTTCATTCTCTTTTAGCTTTATTTCCACTTTTTATGCGTTTTTATAAAGTTATAAGAATGAATATGTTATTGTTTTTATTTTTCCTAACTTTGTTTTTTCTTTTATTTTTAAAACTTTTTGCTCGTTTAATTTTTATTTTCTCTTTTTATGCATTTTTACCACATTCTAGCGGTAGAAATGTTGTTGTTTTAATTTTTGGAGCACTTAGTTTTTTCTAATTTCCGTAGAGTGTGTGCGTTTTATTTCAAGTATAGCGTGTGTGTGTGTTTAATTCAAGTAGAGTGTGTGCGTGTATGAGATAGAATTTTCAGCTTTCATTTCCCGCCTACTCGTTTGAGTAGGACTCGCAATTTCCGCCTACTCATTTGAGTAGGACTTGTCATTTTATCGCTTTCATTTCCCGCCTACTCGTTTGAGTAGAACTTGCACTTTTACTGATTTTATTTTACTGCTTTCATTTTTAGCTTTCATTTACTACTTTATTTTCCTGCTTTAATTTCCCGCCTACTCGTTTAAGTAGGACTTGCATTTCAATTTTGCACTTTCTTTTCAATAGCCGTCCTCATTCCGATGAGTGGTTAATCGTTCTTAGCCCTAAGTATCGAAGAGCATTGGGACAAATAAAATCGCACTAAATAATTAAAGGTCTCATTGTTCGCTTTAATTAAATCACTTAAGGTTTGCCCCGGGTATACGATGCGTAGGATTACATATCGATGTGTGGGTTCTATTTCTGTTGTCCATACGCTATCTAGCCGAGAGGCTGTGCGTATGGACTGATCACCCTTGAGTAAATAGAGTTGCGTGCATACCCTCGAGAGAGGAGAAGCGTAACTCTACCGGATTTGGTTCCCCACCCAATAGCGGGGTTCTTTGCATAATGCGGGTATTAAGAGGAATCCTTCGTCGGAATAACGTTCGGTCGAATAGTCTTAATGTTCAGGTGAGTGATATTACCTAGAGATAGGTGTGCTCATTATTTTGGAGCCTCCACGGCCAAGTCTACCCTTTAATTAATTTGAAATTTAGGATCTCTAGTTATTAAAAGTAATTTTCGTTAAAATTTCCGCTATTTCTTCATCGATATTTTTCGCTTTCATCTTCTGCATTTTATATATATCCTCCATTAATTAAATAATAACATGACAAAAATATTATCGGTAAAATAATAGTCTCTCTAGGGAAAGAGTAGAAATAGTCAACCCGACCCCGAGAACAATACGACCCCAATGTTCCCCACCAGAATATCCTATACTACACACGATAGGTGCACTTGGCTCCTTTCGTTTAAAATAAAATATCGCCCGTGAGTTCTTATATCTTTTATTTAAATAAAAACCCTTCTCTTCTTCTTGTATCTTAAAATAAAATTATCTTCAAAACCAAAAGGCACTCGCGCGCACATCAAGTTTTTGGCGCCGTTGTCGGGGACATTTTCGAGTTGCTATTTTGAATTCCTGAAAACTATTACTTTTACTTTTTATTTTTATTTCTAAAAAAATGGCCAACAAAAAAAAATATATTTATGATAATAATAGCAATAATAATAATAATAATAACTAAATAAC
Organism: Platanthera zijinensis; assembly: GCA_039513925.1. Lineage (NCBI taxonomy): Eukaryota > Viridiplantae > Streptophyta > Magnoliopsida > Asparagales > Orchidaceae > Platanthera > Platanthera zijinensis. The sequence goes on from CM077084.1 coordinate 144,398,201, forward strand.
CTAAAAAACTTAAAGTTAAAAAAAACTTAAAGAAAAACTTAAAAACTTTAAAAAAACTAAAAAAAACACTTAAAAACTTAAAAAAAAAGTGTTTCTGCCTTTATCTTATTTTCATTTTATTTTCATTTTATTTTAATTTTTTTTAATATTTCAAAAATAAAAAAACATAAGAAAATTTTTATATAAGTACATATATATAATATATATTGTATATATATTTTAAAAACCTAAAGGTCGGCCGCCTCGCCTCTTTTCTTTTCCTTTTCTCCTCTTTTATTTAAAAAAAAATAATTCAAAAAACAAAAAAATATATGAAATTTTTTATTTTTTATCTCAAAAACAAAAAAATTAATTATATTGCCTCCCTTAAAATAATTTTCTCACTTCCATCCCACCTGCTTCCCCCTTTTCCTTTTTTTTTTATTTTGAAAATCAAAAATTAAAAAAATGATGAAAATTTCAAGAAAAAAAAATTTATATACATACGTATAAAAATGCTCCTGGGAAGCACCCCAGGTTTATCTTTTTTGCTTTTTGTAGGACTTCCAAATGGGCCTCCCCGAACGCATTTCAGGGAAGATTCCTCGATCCTATCTTTTTTTTATATGTACATACTTGCTTTTTATTTTTTCGTTCCTCTTACTAATATTACAACATTGGGGACAATGTTGGAAATATATATGGGGGTGTTTTCATATTTCCTATACTTTTATTTTATGCACTTTTATTTTATGCATCGCTTTAAAAAATACAAAAAATGAAAACAAAACAAATCAAAAAATTATAAAACAAAAAATCCCAATTTTTTTTATTTTGCAAATAAGTTTTGTAAATATTCTCTTTCCTCTTCTTTTCTCTTCTTTTCCCCTCTTTTCTTTGCAAATAACACCTCTTTCTCTCCCATTTCTTGTAAATAACTAAAAAAAATCAAATAATTGTTTTTTTAAAATCCAAAAATCCAAAAGAAAGGAATAACTCTAAAATATCCAAAAAAAGATAATAATTAAAAATACAAAAAAAGAAGATAAAAACCCTAAAATCCCAAAACTTTTGTTTATTATGAAACAAATAAATCGAATATACCATGTCTTAACCCTTTTTTATTTCCAAAAATCTTGTTTCAAGTTAATTTATAAGCGAATTTTATTAATCCTTTATTTACTATTCATTTATTAATTAAAGTTTTATAGATTTAAGTATCTGGGGTTAAGTTTTAAAGAAATTTTTTTTGTCTTTTCGTTATAATAGGGAACCTGTTTTTCACCACCACTTCTAATTTTTATAAATAGAAGCTCGTGTCTATGTTAGGAAATAACAATTATGGATTTCAATTATTTCTACTTCATGCTTTTTGAAACATAGGAACGTCCATTTTAAAAAGCTTGCTCTCAAAACTTTTTTATTAAAATCTAGTTTTCTTTCTTAAAACCCATCTCCCATTTATTTTTCATGTCTTACTTGGCATGATTACCCCTATTTTATCCTCTATTTTATCCCTAAAAAGATCCTATGTCAATGGGAATAAGATTTCGTTCTGTAAACATAAGCACCCAATATTTTAAAAAAATTATATGATACAGAGTAAGACGATAAAATTTATTACTCCTATACATATACATTGGGTTATTTATTATATATGAAGAAAAAAATTATTATATGTTAGGAAAATAAGATTTCATTTTCCTTTACTTTCAAAAAATATATATGTAGAGGTTCGAGAAAAAATTACCTCGCCTCTAAATCCAAGCCCTCTTCATAAACCACAAAACCACTTCGCATATTTCAATGATTCTAGAATTAATTTAAAATTTTTTGAGAGCATAATTTTTAAATTGCTAAAGTTTTTTATATAATTTCAACCTATCTTTGTTAAACTAATGAAAATAATTTTTATTTTCTATTTGTTTCATCTAGAAGTCTTTTTGAAACTCTTCCTCTATTTATAATATTTTCATAATTTAGGATTTAACATTAATACCCCGGATGTTTATTTTGATCTTTCTTTTAATTAATTTAAGCGGTAGCTAAATTTAGAATTTTTTTCAATTCCTTATAAGTTTATCTCCAACTTTTCTCTAGAATAGCAAAAGTTTAAGTATGGGGGTATTTGATAAGTTATAAATATTCATATTTTATAGTACTTTATTTAAGTCGTTTTAGTTTATTTTTTTCATTTTTAGCTATTTTTCATTAATAAATTGCTTCTTTTTGTAAATTTTATTTCTAACTTTATTAATTTTTATTTCTGAAATTTTTCCGAAAAAGTCAAAAATGACCGAACATGCCCTTATTTGAAGTTCTGAAATGCCTGTGTCATGCTCTCGACGTTCAACTATCGTCGACCCCAGCTTGACATTAAACCTTCGTCAACCCGAGAAAGACACGCCCGTGTTCCAAAAGCCAACACGCTCGTGTCACAAGTCAAACTCAGCCACTACCGACATCAAATTGCCAGGTGTCCCGACACGCCCGTGTCATGCATCCCGACGCGCCCGTGTCTGCCACGCATCCCTAACTAGCTGCCTCCAGAAATTGCTTAGTTAACCCGACCAGGACACGGCCGTGTCCCATAACCTGTCACGCCCTTGTCAGAAGACTCGACACGCCTGTGTCACACACTTTTTTTGTCTATAAAATGAACTTTTCTGTATGAACTCTTGTTCCACTTTTTGGGCCACTTTGCTTAGGGTAGGTGCTGCTTGGATGTAATGGAATCTTCCCCCCTAGTATTTGTTTTTTACTTTCATGTAATCTCCTTTTTTATTTAATAAAATGTGTTCGTTTTTCTCCCTTTGGATAGCTCAGAATTCATTTGTGCGCCCTACTCAAAGTGATTTTTATTATTTGTTTTATTTTATTTTTTTCAAAATCTTCATAGCTTAGGGTTTTAGCTTAATTTCTAGCCGTTGTAATAGCTTTTTCTTTTCTTGCATCCTACTTTTTTAGGTTTAGTTTATTATTTTCACTTTGTTTTCACTCTTATGATTTTATAAAAATGTTTTAAAAGGTGGTTTTTAATTTTCTTTAATTTAGGCTTTTTATGATCGTAAAACTTTTCGTACTCTTTTAGCTTAATTTCCACTTTTTATGCGTTTTTAAAAAATTATAAGATTGAAAATGTTATCGTTTTTATTTTTCGATAACTTTGTTTTCGATTTTATTTTCAAAACTTTTTTGCCTGTTTAATTTTTATTTTCTCTTTTTATGCATTTCTACCACATTCTAGCCGTAGAAATGTAGTTGTTTTAATTTTTGGAGCACTTAGTTTTTACCAATTTCCGTAGAGTGCATGCGTTTTATTTCTAGTAGAGTGTGTGTGTTTGTGTGTTTAATTCAAGTAGAGTGTGTGCGTGTATGAGATAGAATTTTTAGCTTTCATTTCCCGCCTACTCGTTTTAGTAGGACAAGCAATTTCCCGCCTACTTGTTTGAGTAGGACTTGTCATTTTATCGCATTGATTTCCGGCCTAATGGTTTGAGTAGGACTTGCACTTTTACTGCTTTTATTTAACTGCTTTCATTTTCAGCTTTCATTTACTGCTTTCTTTTCCTGCTTTAATTTCCCGCCTATTCATTTGAGTAGGACTTGCATTTCAATTTTGCACTTTCTTTTCAATAGCCGTCCCCCTTCCGATGAGTGGCTAACCGTTCTTAGCTCTCAGTATCAAAGAGCATTGGGACAGATAAAATCGCTCTAAATAATTAAATGTCTCATTATTCGCTTTAATTAAAGCACTTAAGGTTTTCCCCGGGTATACGACGCGCGTCGGATCACATATCGATTTGTGGGCTCTATTTCTATTGTCCATATGCTAGCTAGCCGAGAGGTCATGCATATGGACCGATCACCCTTTATTAAATAGAGTTGCGTGCATACCCTCGAGAGAGGAGAAGCGTAACTCTACCGGATTGGGTTCCCCACCCAATAGCGGGGTTCTTTACGTAATGCGGGCATTAAGTCCTATCCTTCGTCGGACTAACGTTTGGTCGAATAGTCTTAATTTTCAGGTGAGCGATATTACCTAGAGATAGGCGTGATCATTCTTTTGGAGCCTCCACGACCAAGTATGCCCTTTAATTAATTTGAAATTTAGGATCTCTAGTTATTAAAAGTCGTTTTCGTTAAAATTTCTCCGGCGTTGTTGCGCTATTTCTTCATCGGCATTTTCTGCTTTCATCTTCTGCATTTTATATATATCCGCCATTAATTAAATAATAACACGACAAAAATATTATTGGTAAAATAATAGTCTCTCCGGGGAAAGAATAGAAAAAGTCAACCCAACCCTGAGAACAATACGACCCCGATGTTCCCCACCGGAATATCATGTACTACACTCGATAGGTGCACTTGCCACCTTTCGTTTAAAATGAAATATTGCCCGCGAGCTCTTATATCTTTTATCTAAATAAAAACACATCTCTTCTTCTTGTATCTTAAAATAAAATTATCTTCAAAACCAAAAGGTGCTCGCGCCGCGCATCAATGGGATAGGTGGAGATTCTGGCCTCTTAGGACTAGAGTCCTTCTTTGAATCATTAGTAGATCCTGAAGTACCTTTCTTTTTTGTAGGAGGAGGAGGAGGCTTGCTCTGAGAGTATTGCTGCTGACTTCTGCCATGAGAACTAGGTTTGGAGTGTCTCTGATAAGTTTTAGTAACAGTGCTGATCTGAGAGAAGCACTTCCATAGGCCCCAGCAGATGGAGGAGGATGAGGAGGGTCTTTCCTGGAGTGCTTATGAGGAGACCTATACCTTATTCTCTTCTTTCTTTATTTTTGCTCATTCTTTGATAACCACATCCACGGTGGCATCCCAGGGTATGGAGTAATCTTTTGCAAAATGTAGTATGGAGTATCATGTGTAGGATTTGGTTTAGGAGCAGCCTTTGGAACAGCTTTCCTTTTCTTAGCAATCTTCTTCTTGGCTTTTGGATCATCAGATTCATCAGAATCTTCATCATTATCTTCATAAGAGGAACTAGGAGTGTTGATGCGCGAAAAGCGACGGGGAAAACGGGCACCACCAGCTAACTGTTCGATCACTCGGGGAAGAAAAGAAAAACAAACTGCGAGCAGTAGAGCAAGAGCCGTGGAGCACGGCAACACCAGACTTCGCCCGTCGCGGCCTGAATGCCTCTCCTGCGACGGGCTTGTTTTTTATTCCAAAGAAGGGATTACACGAAGGGAAAGGGAAAGAAATGCAGAAAGCAAGCTGGAGACCGCAAAGCCAGAGATTCGAGTCCGCAGCCTTTAACAAGTGGGCTCCTGGGCTCGAGTCAGCATCCTTTGAGTGCACCACTTCCCCCTATTTATAGGCTGGGGGCCTGCCCAAACGGGTAGGGCTAAAATAACCGGCTGCACGGGGTATAAGGGAGCCGGTCAGCGGTGACGGGAAACAAAAAGGAAAGAAGCAGCAGTCCGCGCGGGACCGGCGGACTGGGCCAGCGAGCTGGAATCCTCCCTTGGTCGCATCGAGCGCGATCCTGGCAGACTAGTTACGACCTGAGCGAGCTTGGCGATCTGAGCGCCCTGGGTGACCTGGCTCGGAGCTCGCCGATCTGGGCTCGACTATCGTCGACGGGAGGTCGACGATCCAGCTGAGCTGAGAACCAAGGGCGACCTTGGCGGACTGATATCTGGAATCCGGCCAAGGAGGAATGAGGCGTCTAGCTGGATATGTTGTGGATTCTGGGGTTAACATAATCCCCGCACATTTTTGAGTTTTGGAAAATTCCGAAAATGTTTCCTTAACCGCCGAGTCCGCAACTATCATTAATACTGTTTGCGCTATAAATACCGGTGGAAACCCTGTCCTCTGTCAGAATTCGCTGCGCGACGGGTCGTTACTCACTTCTTGCGGTCTCCACTATCCAGTCCGGCATGGCGAGATTAGGGGATTTCTTTGGAAACCTTGCTACTTCGACTGAGAAGCCCAAGGCCAGCTCCCGCCCTAAAAAGACCAGCCGCCGTCACGATAACCCACCCCGCAACCGAGGAGAGAGCTCAGGTCAAGAGAAATCAGACCCAGCCCGCGACATAGAGCCTGAGAAAGTCGCGACTGTTGTTCCTCCAAACCCGCCAAATGAGAAATTGAATTCGTCATCTATTTCCGACAAGAATCCTGCGAGCTCTTCTATTATGGAGGTACACCGCTCTGCTTCTGGGACTATTATGCTGCGGATAGATACGGGCAAAGAAGTATCGTCGCCGAAAATCCAGCAGCCGATGATCGAGGAGAAGCTTCCTGCTGACGAACAGGTAGAGGAAAGGTCAGAAGAGGCTGCTGAGGAACGAGTTAAAGAGTCCGCCGAAGTCGCAGCTAAAGATTCCATTAAGCAAATTAAGGAGCCAGTGCCTTCCATAGCTCTGGTTGTCGCACCGACATCAGTCCGCGAACAGCAGCAGGTCGTCATTGACTTGGATGAGGCGCCTGAAAAAAAGAGAAAAAGAGACAAGAGTACTGTTGCGGAGCGAATAGAGAAGTGGCTGAAGGTTAGGAAGGAGAAGAATGTCTCCAAGCGGACTGGTGCTGCGAGCTTGCAGCATAAGCCGAGAGAAAAGGAGGTTCAAGATAGCAATCACATCACCCCTGCCCCTCTGTCCACAGAAGGTGATCCCCCTTCGACGCTTAGCCTATCAACTACTGAGATCCTTGACTCAATAGATGACGAGCAGCTCGCGAGCATGAATCGCTCTCTGCTGGAAATGCTGCAGCCCGATGCTGAGGTTAAAGGAGAGAAACTCGCCGATCCTTCAGTTGTAGAGAGGGAAAAGTCTAAGGAGCAGCTTGCCGTAATGAAGGCAAAGGTTGAAGCGGTCTCGGAGAAGCTTGCCGCGGATAAGCGGGCTGAGGATCTTCGGATCGCTGCCGAGCTAATGGGGCCAGGTAAGTTGCAGCCGGCGCCCAAGCGATTCCAGAGCTCATGGTTATATAAATCTCCTCCCCGTAAATCGCGGCCGGTCAAGACCATTACAGAAACCGGTGATATAGTCGCCTCAAGCAGATCGCTGGCCGAGACGAGAGCGATAGTCCGCCGAGAATGGAGGTGTCGCCTAGACGCTTTTGACCCGGAGCGCGTGAGGTGACCTATCCTTGATAGTCGCCAGATCGCCGCGAGGATTACCAAAAGTGAATTGAACTTTTTTATTTTTTACCTTCCTGGGCCTATTGCGACTTGGATACTGAAGCGAATTTTATTTTTTTTTGCAGTTCAGAAGTTAACACCTGATTCCGTCGAGGCCGGTGAGATCGTGCCCACGCCACTAGATATATCAATGGAAACTGCGGCGCGGACTGATGCTGAACTCGTACAGGAGGAGCGACCTGCTAAGAAAACGTACACGTTATTAGCGAGAAAGTATGAGGAGGAGTTATGCGAAATTCGGGCCGAATTAAAGAAAAGTAAAGAGCGAGAAAAGATCTTAGAAAACGAGGTCGCCAGCCTTTCATCTGCCCTCGAAGGAGTGAAGAAAGAGAAGGACCGACTAAGCGGAGATGCCAGCCACTACAGAAACAAGTACTTGATCTTGGCGAGAGAAGGAAAAAGACAAATGAGCGAAGCTGCTGGGATAAGACCGCAACCGTCTTCTCAACCTGTTGCTGGAGAGGGGTCAGCCCCGGCGGCGAGCGGGCAGGCCGCGTTGGTCGCAGATTCGACCCCGGCAGGTGTTCCCTTAATTTCGTTCCCGCGGGTAGCCAGGGATGTCGCTCATATGCACCGCACTTTTAACAATATGCACCACCTAGTTTCTCAACTTTATTGTGAGATCCTTCGAGGGAGCGACCAGGCGGCTCATGTTGGGATGAATGAGGAGGAGCGGCCTGCCCCGCGAGACCGCAGAAGGCGCTGAAGCCGAAAAATTGTTATATGATTCGATGTTTGAACATCTTGTATAACTGTATTTGTGCTGTGATGCTACTTCCGTTTGTTGTATGTTGTTATTATTATTAATTTTTTTTTTACTCTGGCTAACCTCATTGCTGAACGTAAATTGTGCGGGCTGGTTTTATGCTCACTTATTTCGTTTACTGAAGAGAAGCGGATTGCACGGACTTCCTTTGAATCCGCAAAGCCTTTAGAATTGTCTGAATTTGCAGGAAAAACAGGGAAGAAGCGAACTGCGCAGACTGAGAAATCGGTCTGGGCGGATTAACTGCTGTCATGTCAGACGGGTTTCTATAAATAGGGCCTTAACCTTCTCTTTGTATAGGAAACAGTTAAAGCCGAAGCCATGCGGTCTGAAAACATGGTATCCGCGCGAACTGATGCCCCAGCCGCCTTTCATGCTGCCGAGCACAAACGAAGCAGGCTAACCGCAGTTGACTTAGAAGCATTTTTGGAGAAGCACATGGCGGGCTCTCCAGTACTTGCGCGGCTTCCGGAGCATCAGGAGCGATTGAACTTCTCCACAGCCACCCAGCTTGCGGTGCCAATCGACCATTTTGATTGCGGGTTCAAGTTCCCCCTGCTTTGGGAGATCACAGAGATCTTCGAGCACTATGGGGTGGTTCCAGGCCAGCTTGCACCGAACAGCATGGTCGCCAGCTACAGCTACCTTGCTTACCTGCGAGCTGAGAAGGTCGAGTTCTCCTTGAAGATTTTCAGGAAGATCTACTCTGTTCGCTCTATAACCTCGCAAGGAGACAGCGAGTACAAAGGTATCATCTACTTCTACTGCAGGGGGGTGAAATTTGTGGGTTTGCCGAATAAGATCCACCACTGGACTTTTAGGTATCTTATCTTTGAAGGCGACCTTGGATTCCTTCACACCAACCCGCAGCTGTGCCCAGACGCCGACTTCAAAAGCGTGCGGCTGAATGACACCGAGACCGCCATCGTCAAGTTCCTTGAGGGAGCGAGGCTTGACATTGATTACTATATCCCACTACTGCCCGGACTGGACGCCGTAAACCGTCTGGAGAGTAAGTTTCGCGACTTTCATTTATATCCGCCGCGACCTGGAAGTTGTTAATTTTTCCTCTTGCAGCGACCTTGACGGTACCCGCAAATCTTCCCTTCACGCCGGCTGGACAGACTCCTACACAAGGAGAGAGAAGAAAAGAAATTGCGAGAAAAAGGAAAGAAGACGGAGATCCCGCCGCGAGTTATTCTTCTGATGATAGCTTTAATATCGCGGGCTTCGGCGAGAAGCAGAAGGATCTAAGGGGTAACCCTATGATCCATTGGCATGAGAAGAAAAAATATGTCCGTCTGTCAACGGCTCTTCCCTCCTGGAGGAGCCCTCGCCCATCTCGCCATGCCCATGTCGCCCTCTCTACCCTGTACGGGAAGCAAAACCTTCGCGAACTACAGAGTGTGGCTCCTGGCAACCTTCCACTTCTCGCCGCACAAGCCAGTGCAAACTGCGCCGTCACTAACCATTATATGGGCAGGCTCACGCGCGAGCTGCTCAAGGAAGATGTGCGGCATAGGAAAGAAAGCAGCTCGCTGAAAGAAAGAAATAAGCGACTTGGCGCAAAGATCAACCAGTATAAAGAGGACAAGGCTGTAAGTGTCAGTTAGTCGCCGTTTATCTCGCTTGTCTTTCGCGGACTGACATTTTTGGTTTCTTCTCCAGACCGCATATGAGATAACGAAAACCGCTTTCCAGAAGGCTATGTTTCCTTTTGTTAGGGAAAGCGTGGAGGTGTCCATTGAACGCATCATCAGCGAAGGGTATGCAAAAGCACGAGTGGACTCCATTCCCTTCTTGGAGCTTTTCCCGGAGCTAATGGACAAGGTTGCCGAATTCGAGCGAGCGGCTAAGGGAAAAGCAGTTTCTGAGGACGACGAGGAGGAATCTGCTGATAAGGAACCTTCTGAAGACGCGGCCTCCAGTCAGCAGCAAGGAGGCCAGTCTGACCAATCCTCCAACTCCGGCTCTGATGAGAGTAGTATGCGGACAGAACCCTTGGCTGCTTCTCGTTCAAGAGGCGGCAGCAGCGGTGAGTCGGGCGGCTATTCGCCCGTGGTGGATGTAGACGGGTTAAGCCCGGAAGAGCCTAACCACATCTCGCTGCAATATGAACGGAATGCCTTCTTAGCGAAGAGAATGAATGATGCAGACTTGGGCGAGTTCGGTTTGCAGTCCGCTTCTTGCAGGACTTTCAGTTTTTGCGAGAACCATGATGAAAAAACCATACTCTGCTAACTCAAACAACGTGAATAAGCGAACTGGGCGGACTAGGGTCCCCGCCCGCAGATATTTGCAGTGAATCTTTTCTAAGTAATCATTAAATTATATAAGTTGAATAAATCCTGCGGATTACGCAGATAAGATAAATGGAGTCCGCACTGCATTAATAATATCAGAAATGACCCGTTATTCATAACCAAGCGGGTAGGTGCGGCCGGAGCGGCATTGCTTTCCTCACAGGATTATAAACTACAGAATCAACCCAAGGACCGGCGGACTGGGCGGATAGGATATATGGAGTCCGCACTATATCAACAATAATATCAGAAATGACCCGTAATTCATAACCAATCGGGTAGGTGCGGCCGGAGCGGCATTTCTTTCCTCACAGGATTATGAACTACAGAATCAACCCAATGACCGGCGGACTGAGCGGATAGCATAACCGGAGTCCGGACTGCATCAACAATAATTAAAGACCCCTGTGAAGAAAAAAGCTTCAGTCTAGAGGCCAAGCGGGTAGGTGCGGCCAGAGCGGCATTGCTTCCCTCGCAGGACCTCAAGATCTGCAGACTCAACAACCCAATCCACTGCCCTCTTGCCTGGAGTACAGTCTAAGTCGATCTCTCGGCCAGGTGCGGCCGGAGCGGCATTTCTTTCCTTTGAGATCGACAAGACTGTGGGTCTCCTGCAGGCACTGCTTGAGGGTACCAAGGAGTGTTCGAGGGTTATAACCTTAAGATGATCCGGGGGTAGGTGCGGCCGGAGCGGCATTGCTTTCCCCGCGCGATCATCTGGGTTGTAACAATATCCCTTAAGTGGCGTGGTAGAGCTGACCACCACTCTGCTCCTCCATAATGCAGAAGTGGGGTTAGGTACTAGCCGGGATCCGAAATCCAGTATCCTGCCGCACTAGAGTTGGTAGGCTCCCACTACACGGTGCGAAATCTCCCCGCAACACGTGCTCTTCGTGGTGTTATGCTGACACCAACGGTTCTAGGGGAGGTTTTTGCTGAACTCGGCGATATCTCTTGGCATTAAGCAACTGTCGGGAGTTGCTCGAGGAGGTAAGAGAGAAAGAGGCACTTGAAGAAGTGTTAGTATGAGTATTTAGAAAAATACCAATTTTGAGAGATTCGTATAACATAGAAGAGAGAGTTCAGAAATAGAACCGTTTAGCGTTGTCTTTGCTCAACACATTAACTGTCAACACTTGAAACACAAAAACACTTGATGAAGCGTTAGCAAGGAGCTTTCATTAATAATGAACCTCTTAAAGAGTTTACATAAGAAGGAAAGAAAAGAAGTTCAGGAATAGAACCGCTTTAGGTCATCTCCGCTCCACGTGTGCGGCATATCTTCTCCTTCAAATGTTTGTAACCGGTAGGCTCCATTCTCAAGTGCTTCCTTGATAATGAAAGGTCCCGCCCAACTAGGATTAAGCTTCCCAACTGAGCTGGCTCTTGCAGCAGCGTCGACCTTTTTAAGAACTAGATCTCCCACTTGAAAGTGTTTGATCCTTACATTCTTATCGAAGTAACGGGCCATTCTCTTTTTAACTTCTTCCTATCTGATGGCAGCCTTGTCTCTGACCTCTTCAACATATTCCAAACTGAACCTCATCTCCTCGTTGTTCAGCTCAAGCCAATCCTCCGTACTTTGCCTAGCAAGCAGCACTCTAGGTGACAGAACATCGAACGCAACAGGAATTACTGCTTCGGACCCGTGAGAAAGCTTGAACGGGGGTTTCCCCTGTTGCAGATGAGGGCGTTGTTCTCAGGGTCCAGAGAACTGAGGGAAGTTGATCAACCCAACTGCCCTTGAGATTTTGAACTTTCTTCTTAAGCAGGTTGAGGATTTGCTTATTAGCTGCTTCTACTTGACCATTGCTTCTGGGATGATGAACTGATGCAAAGCGCAGCTCTGTTCCGATCTGTCTGCAAAAGTCTATCATCTCTGCATTATTGAACTGTGGTCCATTATCAGTGATTATTGCCATAGGGATTCCATGCCGGCAGACTATCTCCCCCCAAATAAAATTCTTCACGACCTGGGTTGTTGTCTTTGCCAGTGCTTTAGCCTCAATCCACTTACTGAAGTAGTCGATCATAACTATAACTAAACGCCGCTGTCCGCTAGCCATGGGAAAGGGACCGATGAGATCCATTCCCCAAACAGCAAAGGGCCAAGGGGTTGCAATCGATCTGAGAGATTGAGCTGCTTGATGCTGAAGAGGAGCGAATTTCTGGCATTGAACACATCTTCTCACATAGGTCTCCGAATCTTTCTTCATTGTGGGCCAGAAGTAACCTTGCCGCAGGATCCTTTTTTCCAATGTCCTTGCTCCCGAGTGACTCCCGCATTCGCCAGAATGCACTTCTCGAAGGACAGTAGGAATTTCACTTTCTGAGACACATCTTTCCATTGTAGACAAGAAGGTTTTTCTATAGAGGATATCAGATATTAAGTAATAATGTGCTGCTTTCAACCTGAATTTCTTCTTATCTTCTACCAACTGATGCAAGTTCCCAGTCGATAGGTAGAGAATGAATGGGTCTATCCAAGAGGAACACTGATCGATTTGCATTAACCCCTCCTCCTCTACTGCTGGGTGAAAAAGTTCAGAGATGGTCCCTCCAGACGAGAGCCCATATTTGGCAAGAACGTCAGCCTCCTCATTTTCTGCCCTCGAAATATGCTCAATAGTAAAGCTTTTGAACCTGCCGACCTCAACTTTTACCAGCGCAAGATACCTTTTCAACACCGGCTCCCTGGTCTCATAGTTACCAAGAACTTGTGAAGCCATTACCAGTGAATCCGTCTTAATATGGACATGATCAATTCCAAGCTCTCTTGCAAGCCTCAAGCCGGCCAATAAAGCTTCATACTCTGCCTGATTTTTAGTCACTGGAAAATAGAATTTGATGGCCTGCTCAAGCTTGACGCCATTTGGGTTTATCAGAACCACCCCTGCCCCCGAAGAGTTTCTTCCAGAAGCTCCATCCACGTAGATGGTCCAAGCTAAAAAAGATCTTGCTGTCTGATCCGAGCTAGATTCTGTTGTGTCAATCAGAAAATCTGCAAGTACCTGTGCCTTGATAGCTGTCCTGGGCACATAGGAAATTTCAAACTCGCTCAGCTCAATTGCCCACTTAGCTAGCCTGCCTGAATGCTCTGGTTTCTCTAGCACATTCTTCAAAGGTTGATCAGTAACCACCTGAATTGAATGAGCCTGGAAATATGGACGGAGTCTGCGGGCAGACATAACCAATGCCAAAGCTAGCTTCTCAAGGATGGGATACCTTGCCTCTGCATCTTTCAGAATATGACTGACATAGTAAACGGGGAACTGCCTCCTGCTCTCTTCTTGGACCAGGACGGAACTAACTGCCTCGGGACCAACTCCCAGGTATAGGAACAACATCTCCCCTGCTCGGGGGCTCTGGAGTAAAGGTGTTGAGGTTAGCTGTTTTTTCAACTGCTCAAAAGCCAAAGAACATTCTTCTGTCCATTGGAACTTGGACGCTCCCCACAGAGTCTTAATGAACGGCGCACTCTTATCCCCAACTCGAGAGATGAATCTCCAGAGTCCTGCCAACCTCCCACCCCAACTGCTGAACCTCTTTTGGAGAACGGGGAGGAGCCATATCAAGGATGGCTTTGACCTTGTCAGGATTGGCAGCAAGGCCCTCAGGAGTAAGGAGATGGCCGAGAAACTTCCCCTTACTCGCCCCAAAGATGCATTTTAACGGGTTAAGCTTTATTTTGTGTCTTCATAGAGTGGAAAAGGTTTCTGCTAGATCTATCAAGTGTTGTGGAAGAGACCTACTCTTAATCAAAAGGTCATCTACATACACTTCGAGGTTTCTACTTTTTTTCTCTTTAAACACATGGTCCATCATACGTTGATAAGTCGCGCCAGCATTTTTAAGCCCAAAGGGCATTACAAGATAACAATAGCAACCATCATTAGTGATGAACGATGTGCGAGGGATGTCAGGTTTGTGCATTCTTATTTGGTGATAACCAGAGAACGCATCTAGAAAGCTCATAAACGGATACCCTACCGCAGAATCAACTAACAAATCTATCCGAGGCAAGGGGTAGAAATCTTTCGGGCATGCTTTATTCAAACGGGTGAAATCTACACACATACGCCACTTTCCCCCAGGTTTCTTAACCATTACAACATTTGAGACCCACTCGGGATACTGAATCTCTTGAATGAAGCGCGCTTTGAGGAGTTTGGCAACCTCCTCTCGGATGGGCTCTGCTAACTTGACAGCTACATCCCTCTTCTTCTGCTGGACGAGCTTGGCAGCTGGATCAACGTTGAGATGATGGCAAGCCATGTCTGGGTCCACCCCTGGCATGTCCTCCGCTGACCAAGCGAAGACATCCAGATTCTTCAACAGGCAAGATATCAACTCCGCCTTCTGATCTTCTGGTAACTCGGAGTTGATGGAGAGCTTTCTTTCTTCCCCTTCTGCAATGGGGACTTCTTGCAACACCTGGGCAGGTTCCAGGTGAGCACCTTCTCTATCCACAACAACTTCTGACAGAGGAGTGGCTTCTGCTGCTGGAAAAGTTGGGGGGGAAATCTCAGTCATGCTGACTGTTCGGAGGTAACACTCTCGAGCCTGCCTTGGGTCGCTCCTGACCCTGCATTGACGGCCATCTTTGCAGAACTTGATGGCCAAATGGTACGTTGAAATGATGGCTCGATACTTGTTCAACAACGGTCTTCCAAAGATAGTATGATAGCTGCTCGGAGCATCCACCACTATGAACTGGATCTCTTTGACCACCCCTCCGAGTACCACCGGGAGTGTGACATTTCCTTCAACTTCATTTCTTTCGCCCGAGAAGCCATAAAGTGGCCCCTCGGTGGGAAGCAGAGACTTTCCTGTCCTCAGGGCTTCAAAAGTTGACTTGAAGAGGAGATTCACGGAACTGCCAGTGTCGATGAGAATTCTATCGACCGTGAAATCTCCGATGGCTGCTTTAACTACGATGGCATCATCGAAGGGATTAGCGGTCATAGGAAGGTCTGCAGGGCCAAAGGTGACAATTTCAGAAGGTGGGGCCGAAGAAGAAGTAGAAGCAATCTCAGTTCGGGAAAGCCTTGATAGAGAAGACTTCCGAGTAGACTCAGTCCCTGCTCCGCCATGGATGAAAAAGAGTCTTCCCAGGGCCCCCTCGTCGACAATGTCAATACATTCACCTGGTATATCAACGAGCCCCAGATGGCCCTCATCCCTTATCTCTATACACTCCTGCTGAACTTCAGCCACCTCCTTGCCCTTGGAGGTGGAAGGCTTTGAAGAATCACTCTTCCTGCCCAGGTCCTCGAGTTTACCCTCGGCGAGCAACCTCTCAACTAGCTTCTGAAGTGTCTTACAATCTTTAGTCAGATGACCCTTCTCCTTGTGAAAATTACATAACTGAGAGTTGTCCCTGGGCTTCCAGTCTCTCTGAGGCCCTTGCCTCTTTTCTTCAGCCTTCCTCTGGATTATCTGGATGACCTCTTCAAAGTCGAGGCCCAGATCTGCAAGCTCTTCCATAGGGCTGCTCTCATGAAGATTTGAAGCTAGCAGGGCGCTCTGAAGAATGGGGAGCGCTTGAAGGGGAACGGCGGGAGTGGCGGCCAACGGCAGTCTCTGACCATGAAACTGTTGATGGCCGAGGAAAGGCTTCTTATGGTGGAGGTTACGTCTCCTCTGAGTTGGAGGTTGGAAATCAGGCCGAGGAGGCTTGCTGTGATATTGATTGCTGGAGAAGTTGCAGGCATCCCTTCCTCCAGCTTTGGCTGTCAGGGATGAGATATAGGTCAGGTTGGCATTTTCCCCCTCAATAAAGCGATTAGCCATTGCTATGAGCTCCTGATAAGTTGATGGTGCCTTTGTTGTCACTTTGAATTTCAACGGGCCCTCCCAGAGGCCGTGGATTAGGGCAACTTTGTAATAATCGGGGTTCACATTCCTTACCCCTTGGATTTCTTTTTGGAACCGATCAACGAATCTTGCCACTGATTCGTTGTCCCTCTGCTTGATGTCAAAAAGGGCTGCCGGCCCATCCTTTCTCTTCTTAGAGGTTGCAAACCTCAGGAGCAGCTCGCTGCGAAGCTCAGCGAAGGAAGAAATCGTGCCCGAAGGCAGCTCGTAAAACCATTCTCATGCTTGACCATCAAGAGTGGTCACCAGAAGCTTACATTTCAAGGCATCGGAGAGGCTCCTCAATGCAACTGCCCCTTCGAATGCCTGCAGGTGGGAGACCGGATCAGTCTCCCCTGAATAAAAAGGGAGACGAGGCTCTCTGAAATTGCTCGGCGCTGACTCCCACCGAATTCGATCGACAAAGGGAGAGGGAGTTTCTGAATCAGGAGAAGGGCGGACTGGAGGATTAAGCTCTGCGGGCTCTGCGGACTGCTGATCAGCATAATCTAGTCGGCGAGCCGGAGTTCCTCGGGCTGCCTCCCTGAAGAAATCCATCAGGGGGGCGAACTCTCCAATCTGAGGTCGCAGGGGAGCTGCGGACTGGGCTTGGTGGAGAGGCGGAGGTGCGGTTGCAGGCGACTGCTGAAGAGGGGGTGACGAGCTGGAGTCCGGCGGACCGGAGTCTGGCGGACAGGAGTCTCAGCAACTTCTTTTGCGACCTGAGGAGCAAGTCGCTGAGTTAGTGCCAACAGGGCCTGGCTGATCGTATCGAGCCGTAGGTCAGTCTCCCTTCGAGATACTTCAGCTTCCCAGCGGGACTGCTCCAACGCTTCCCACAATGAATCATCAGGCGAGCTGGAACGATCGGAGCGGCGAGCTCGGCGGTCCGACATTTCTATCCACGGTTTCAAAAATTGCTCGAATCTGAAGGTCGCGTGTTAACTGTTGATGCGCGAAAAGCGACGGGGAAAACGGGCACCACCAGCTAACTGTTCGATCACTCGGGGAAGAAAAGAAAAACAAACTGCGAGCAGCAGTCTACTTGGCGAACAGAAAAGCAAGATTCTTGGAGCACGACAACACCAGACTTCGCCCGTCGCGGCCTGAATTCCTCTCCTGCGACGGGCTTGTTTTTGATTCCAAAGAAGGGATTACACGAAGGGAAAAGGAAAGAAATGCAGAAAGCAAGCTGGAGACCGTAAAGCCAGAGATTCGAGTCCGCAGCCTTTAACAAGTGGGCTCCTGGGCTCGAGTCAGCGTCTTTTGAGTGCACCACTTCCCCCTATTTATAGGCTGGGGGCCTGACCAAACGGGCAGGGCTAAAATAACCAGCTGCCCGGGGTACAAGGGAGCCGGGCAGCGGTGACGGGAAACAAAAAGGAAAGAAGCAGCAGTCCGCGTGGGACCGGCGGACTGGGCCAGCGAGCTGGAATCCTCCCTTGGTCGCATCGAGCGCGATCCTGGCAGACTAGTTGCGACCTGAGCGAGCTTGGCGATCTGAGCACCCTGGGCGACCTGGCTCGGAGCTCGCCGATCTGGGCTCGACTATCGTCGACGGGAGGTCGACGATCCAGCTGAGCTGAGAACCAAGTGCGACCTTGGCAGACTGATATCTGGAATCCGGCCAAGGAGGAACGAGGCGTCTAGCTGGATATGTTGTGGATTCTGGGGTTAACAAGGAGGATTGTCATACATAGCATCAATCTCTTCAATCAGCTTAGATGTATCTTTCTTAAGAGATACAGGCTGTACAATCTCAATTTTTGTATCAGCCATATCAAGAGCATTCTGAATATTTCCAAGTTCTTGTGCCACATCTTTAGCAATCAAATCATCCAAATTGGAAATTGGACTTTCATCCAAGATATAGGTTGGACAAGAAGAGCTTGGCTCAACTTTATCAGTTGTAACATCTGATGGTTCCCAAATAATTTGAGCAGCAAAACTTTCCTTTAGTTGATTGACAACTTAAGGGCTTATTGGTGAAGTATAACATACTATGGCCATGGATTGCTCTTGAGAAACTTTTGGAAGATAATATATATATGCATAAAAAGACTTTAATAACCCAAATAAATCTACTGTGGGATTGACAAAACAATCACCAACAGTCAGAACTTCTGTCAGATCAACTTGCTCATCTGTACAAGACATATCAATATCAACTGTCTCAGCTTCTGTAATCATATTTACATCTGCATCTGCTAGCTCAACTATTTGCAAAACTGCTGCTGCTTGTGCTGCTGCTGGAGGAAAGGAGACTAGAGCTTCTTCACTGGATATCTCCCCCTGCCTGGTTTCAGAGGGTCCTGAAGCCAGGTCCCTAGAAGAATGGATAGAGTGGGCAGTAGAGATGATGACAGATAGGGATGAAATAGATTAAGCAAGAGGTTTAATTGCCTCTGTTATAAGATTTTTGAGAAGTGGAGTGATGAGTTCCAGAAGGGAAGTAATGGAAGGGGAATCCATTTGCGTAAACTCAGATGGTGTCTAAGTTGAGATAGAAGGATGGAGGATGGATGATGAGTGGAAAGGAGTGGTGTCTGGCATGGGCTCATCCTGAGGTGATGGAGTATTGATGGGAGATGATAGCAGAAGGTCAAAATGTGGAGTGGATAAGAGGTTATGGAGGGGAATGTCAGCAAGATGATGGGGACGTGGGGATTGAGGTGGTGTGGTATGCTCTGGAGATTGAACTGGTGTTGGTTGATGATCAGGAGAATGAATTGGTGTTGTTTGATGTACTGGAGATGTAGGTGGTGTTGGAATATGAGCTTGAAATGTGGATGGTTGTTGGAGGGTTGATGATGGAATTGAGATTTGTGGAGGTGTTGGTTGTTGAGATGGAGGTGTTGGAATCTGGGTGGGTGGAATTCTGATAGAGGGGACATCTTTAGGAGGTGGGGGATCAGCTGTGATAATTCTGGTATACTAAGATGCTCTAGAAGAAGAAGAAGCCATGGAAGGCTTTGAATAGTCCTCTCCCAACTTCCAAATAAGGCACATGTTAGCCTTTTGGAAGCATTAATGAATATGGTCTGTGAGACCAGGGATTCAGTTGCCTTTTCCTGAAGAAAAATTCCCAAGATTCTTCCAAAACAAACTTATTTCTTACTATTCTTTTTCTTTATCAAATCAAACAAGATCATGTCTCAATTCACTGCTTTCTTATTTACAATAGCATACATTACCAGAAAATTTTTCCTGGTAATATAATCATGGGCAGTATTCTTACCCAACAATACTTAAGCCACCACATCGGCTAAAAACATATATTCAGTAGACAAATTTTTCTTTAATAACTTATTAGGGTTTTCTCCAGTGTGACCCATTATTTCAGCATTTCATCAAATTCAGAGTTATCTATTTCTAACACTTCTTCACCATTAACCAATCCAAAAATCTCAGTCAAAACTACGGTGGTTAAAGAAACTTGATTACCAGATATTGTGCCAATCATCATATCGGTGACTGAAGTGGAGGAGGTGAACACCCATTCTCTGATTTTAGTAGCAGCTATCTTTATTGTAGTTGTCATGAAGTTCTTCAACTGTTGTTCTTCAAATAACTTCCGTATATCCAAGAAAATTTGATCAGAATGTTGAAATGACTCGAAGTCTATGTCATAACCCGTGTAAAACTTCATTGCCGCAAGAGAGCTCACCGGAATCGCCATTGATCGCCTACAAAAGGAAACAGAGAGATCAAGTGCAAGGGAACAAAAAGCGCGGGATGGAGCTCGAAGAAAACTAGTTATAAGATTTTAAGAATATGAAGCATAAAACTCCCTCCTGCGAAATAAACAAAGTTCTTCGATCTGATGTTGATGAAATATTTTAGTGACAAATGAGTTCGTCGATCTCAGTCTGAAGAAGGGAAAACTTTTCATCGTTCTCAGGTCGACGAAAATTTTTTGAAGCAGTATCGTTGTTCTCCGGTCGATGAATAAAAGTTCACATAGAAAGTTTGTTGATCTCAGGTCGACAAATTTTCTCAAGAACATTTCTCAGTTCGTCGATCTCCGGTCGACGAATTGTGGCAAATTCTTCGACCATAGAAAGAAATTAAATTAATGCTTCTCTATTGATCATTCCAAGCTGATTCAGAAAGAACAAGTGGTTCCTCTCATCCAAGGGTTTGGTGAAGATGTCTGCTCTTTGCAAATCAATATAGATTTAGGATTAATATTTTTTTTTCAATACAATCTCTAACGAAATGAAGCCTTATTTCTATATGCTTAGTTCTACTATGATGCACTAGATTCTGTCTAATGAAAATTGCACTTGTATTATCACAGAGTAGAGTTGAATTATTTAAGTTGAAAACAAAATCTAGGAGTTAGTTCTGAATCCACAGTATTTGTGAACAACAACTGCCAGCTGCTATGTATTCAGCTTCTGCAGTTGAAGTAGACACAGATGTCTGCTTTTTGAAAAACCGGGACACAAGTCTAGCACCAAGGAATTGGCATGTCCCTTAGGTGCTTTTTCTGTCCACTCTACATCCAGTAAAGTCAGCATATGAGTATCCAGTCAACTCAAACTCCGAATCAGTTGGATACCGGTCCTAAATTTGGGCAACTTTGTATATATCTCAAAATTTTTTTTAGGAAAAAAAGGTGAGATTCTTTAAGGCTCACCTGGAACCTAGCACAAAGACAAGTAGCAAACAAAATTTCTGGCCTACTTGATGTGAGACATAACAGGGACGCAATAATGGCCCTATATAGTTTCTGATCAACAGGTTTCCCATGTTCATCAGAATCAATCACAACCTTTGTAGCCACAGGTGTTTTCTTAGTTGAAGCATCAGCCATCCCAAACCTTTTTATCAGCTCCTTAGCATACTTGGATTGGGATATGAAGATGCCATCATGGGACTGCTTCACTTGGAGACTAAGAAAGTATGAGAGTTCACCTATGCTACTCATTTCAAACTTGGAATGCATAAGATCAGAGAACCTTTTGCATAGTTTGGAATTAGTAGAACCAAATAAAATGTCATCTACATATATTTGTACTAAAAAGATTTTATCATGATGATGCTTAATAAATAAAGTCCTATCTACTATGCCTCTAGAAATTTTATTCTCTAAGAGAAAGCTAGCTAAGGTTTCATACCAAGCTCTTGGAGGTTTCTTTAGACAATAGAGAGCCTTATACAATTTGAAAACATATGATGGATGAGATGAAGAGATAAAACCTGGTAGTTGTTCCACATAAACCTCTTCTTTGAGT
This sequence comes from Platanthera zijinensis, assembly GCA_039513925.1. Lineage (NCBI taxonomy): Eukaryota > Viridiplantae > Streptophyta > Magnoliopsida > Asparagales > Orchidaceae > Platanthera > Platanthera zijinensis. The sequence continues at coordinate 144,419,511 of CM077084.1, forward strand.
TCACCATTAAGGAATGCACTATTGACATGCATTTGGTATACTGTGAACTTCTTGTAGGCTGCATAAGCTAGAAATATCTTTATTGCTTCTAACCTTGCAAAAGGAGAAAATGTTTGGTCATAATCTATGCCTTCCTATTGTCTGTTTCCTTGAGCAACTAATCTGGCTTTGTTCCTGATGATAGTACCTTGAGCATCTAGTTTATTTCTAAATACCCATTTAGTTTCAATGACTGGGTAGTCTTTGGGTCTTGGAACTAAATCCCAAACTCTACATCTCTCAAACTAGTTGAGCTCCTCTTGCATTGCAATGATCTAGTGTGGATCTTGCTCAGCAACTTTTATGGATTGGGGCTCAGTTTGAGATATGAAGCAGGCATGCATCATGTCCTGGTGGAGTTGATGCCTTGTCTGCACACTAACTGATGTGTCTCAAATCACTTGGGATACAGGGTGATCTCAAAGTGTGACTATCTTAGTAGGAGGAGCTGGTTGAGCAACAGCTTGGGGAATTAATTCCACTTGTGGAATTAATGATATTGTTGGCTCTTTACTGAGTTCAGTGACATCATCTTCACTTTCTTCAGTAACTTGTGGAGAAGGATGTGTAACAACCTTATTGGTGACAATTCATCCAACTTCTCATACAAGTGAGGTTCTTGTAATTTCTCACTAGTAGAAGCTATCTTCTCCTTGTAAAACATATTAGTCTCATCAAAAGAAATATGAATAGACTCTTCCATTTTCATAGATGATTTATTATACACCCTATAAGCCTTTCTTACTTGGGAATATCCCAGAAAAATTCCAATTTTAGCCTTGGCTTCAAACTTTCTAATGTATTTCTTCTTGTTATTATGAATATAACAAATACAACCAAAGACTCTACAATAATCTACTTTAGGTTTCTTCCCTTTGAGTAATTCATAGGGGGTTTTGCCCTAAAGCTTATGAATCAAACTTCTATTCAGTACATAGTTTATTATGCTCACAACCTCTGCCCAAAAGGATAGGGGTAAGTGAGCATCTGCAATTAATATGCCTGCAGCTTCAATGAGTGTTCTATTTTTCCATTCAGCTACCCCATTTTGTTGAGGAGTTCTAGGAGCAGAGAAGCAATGCCTGATACCTTCTTACTCACAGAATTCTTGCATGGGAAGAGACTCAAACTCAGTACCATGATCACTTCTGATCAATGCAACTGGAGTAAAGTACTCAATCATTATGCTCTTAAGAAAATCTGTAAGAACCTTAAATTTATCCGACTTGTTTCTCAAGAAGAACACCCAAGTGAACCTAGAGAAGTCATCAACTATCACTAAGGTATACGACTTCCCTCCAAGGCTCTGTACAGCAATGGGTACAAAAAGATCATGTGTATCAAATACCAAATCCAAGGTGAATAACTCTTATTAAGTCCTGCAAAGGCTTTCCTTCTTTTAGGGGCAAGAAGGCAATCCTCTAACAAGGTTGTCCACTAGAGAGTTTAGCAATGTTTTTCAGGTTTACATGACCTAGTCTACTATGCCAAAGATCATTATTGTTACTAGTCTGGTTAAACAGACATATTTCAGTTTTAGTAGACCTAAAATTAACAACATAGATATTACCTACTCTAGTACCAGTTAACACTTCTTGGTTATCTACTGAAGTAATAATACAGGAAGTTTTGTAAAATGATACCTAAAACCTTTCATCACATAACTGACTTATGGATATAAGGTTGTGCTTCAGCCCACTTATATAAGCAACCTTCCTGTAGGTGACTGCTCTAATTTTGACCTTTCCATATCCTTCAGTCTGGCCACAATTAGAATACCCAAATATTACTTTGGGTCCTAGCTTTGACTTATAGTTGATTAAGTTGTCCTTGTTTCTAGTCATATGTTTTGAACAGCCACTATCCAGATACCACTATTACTCTGTGGTTGGATAGCCTTCACCTGCGATAAAAGAGATTAACTATTCTTCACCCAGGTCACCTTGGGTTCTTGTTTATTTATATAATTAAAACAAGAAATGTATGAGTATTCAGGTTGCCTTTTATAACCTAAGGGATAAAACTTCTAGGTGGAATTATCCACTGATTAAATGGATTAACATATTGTCCTGGTGGATTAAATGTTGTGTTAGAATTAAAGTTTTTGTTATAATGAACTGGGGTCGACGAATTCTTGTATGTTCGTCGATTTGAGGTCTGGGAACTGCATACTGAGAATAACTTACCAATTCTACGCTCTAAGTTCGTCGAGCTGAGAATCTGTCTGAATGAAGAGATCATTGATCTGAGATCGAATATCGTCGAGCTCAACTCAGAGAAAGATTTCTGAGTTCATCGATCTGAGATTGACAATCGTCGAGCAGAGTTCGAAGAATTTCGAACTAATAATTTTGAACTCTGAATATTTCTACGTTTGAGTCTATTGAAGTCCTCTGCTAGCTGGTCCATGAAGTCTGAAACTAATGACTACCCTAAACTCTAGGACTCATAGACTTGACCCTAGCTATACAATGTGGGTCAAACTCATTCTAATTAGTGAACCTAGCCAAAATACAAATTAGGGATCCATCAAAGATGACATTCACCGAACATAAATTATCGACTAGGATCCGCAACACTGTGAAGTTTTCGATGGCAGTCCGAATCACCAACACATCACAAAAAGGATCTTCGTGGTCCAGCTTGTCCTTCCGAGAGAAGGCAATTTTCTCATTTGGGGGAGGGGCTTGTGACGTCGAGGCTACGCTCCGACGGTACATGGTATGAAGGCTCGCCTTATGGGTGGCCTCAATCCCTACTCCACCATGGATCACTCTGATCCCACCTTGGTCTCCCACCTAAGCTCGATCCACACACCAGTCCACCTCCCCGGTCCCTGCCTTCTCCACAATCTGTACTGGTAGCTGCTGCTCCCCTGCTCCTCTAGCTCTCTTCATCTCCAGAAACTCCAGGCAGGTAGCCGTAGCATGACCTTCCTCCACATGGATGTCACAATATGGTAACACTACCTCTTCTCCCTATCTCCTCTCATGGTGATTCCTCCATCTTCAAGCTCCAGCACCTGCTCTCCCTCTTTCTCTTCCCCTTCCTCTCCCTCAGGCGATGGCAATACCTTGCTGAGGTAGGGGTAGGGGTGTTCTAGGACCATATCCCCACCCCTGGTGGTTGAATCATCCTTGTACTCCTTGGTAATTCCTTCCCCCATCGGAAAACACCTACCTTGCCCTTGAGCAGGGCCTCCTGGATGCCTCCAACCCAACTCCTTATATGCCGGAGACCTCGGCTCCTCCCTCCTTCCTTCTTGTTGTCTAGCCCCTCCCAGCTCTCTTGACTCCGCTTCCGACAACCTTGCCAATTTTCTAGCAAACGCCGGGTTTGTCGCCTCCATCGCTATCTCTTTTGCTGCTTTCTCCATCAACCGTTCAAATGACCACGGTGCCTTTTGGGTTATTCTCATCTTGAAAAAACCCTCCCACAATACAACGGTGAAAGCCATTTGGAGGCAAATCCTGGCACCTCCTGAATATCCAATATTTCTTCCTGGAATCTGTCCATGTACTGGGCTAAGGATTCATCAGCCTTCTAGCGGATCAGTAAGATTGACTCGAGGTTCTTCTTCCTTTTCTTCAAGGTTGAGAAACATAACTCGAAGCTTCTACTCAGGTATTCTAAGCCATATATTGACCCCATTGGGAGTTGATGAAACCAGTCCCTAGCTTTCTCTTTTAAGGTAATGACAAAAGATGACACTTGAACGCGTACGTCATCGGCCTGATGGAGACCGCATCTTCGCACCTTTGCAAGTGCTGGAGAGGGTCGGCTTTTCCCACATAGTAGGTCATTTTGGGCTCCCTGAACCCCTCCAAGACTGGAGCTAAAATGATCAACTCGGAGAATAGGGACCTTCTCACCACGGGTATCATCTCCCCCACTCACGGAACGACGCATCCCGACGAGACAACACTCGTAAGGCTATTGAATAACTCCCTGCCCGCCAGGTCTCGCCTGCTTCCTTCCACCATTTTTTCCTTTCTAGGTAACCTCCTCGGGGCTTCCTCTCCAACCCTTGCCGAGACGAGCTCATCTTGATGCGCGAGAGAGGATGCCTGAGGTAGAGGAGTCGAGCAGTCTCCTAGCTGCGAGGTCCCCTGCAACAAGTCCATGATGACTCTAATGGACGCCATGAATTCTTCTCTTCCTACATATCCTCCCCGGTTCTGGGACCCGTCTCCATCTCCTTTGCCAAGATCTCCCACCATAAAGTAGCTCAAAATTCTTTTGTGTAGGCTGCGATCCACGCTCACCACACCAAAAATGTTGAAACCGGATACCCGACTTCTCCTAGAGTTCGGATTTAGAGTTGCAGATCACACCTACTCTTCCTGAATCCTTTCCTAGACATGAGTGTCGGGATCTAGAAACAGACTGTGGGCTTCATCTTGGACGTCCCACATCTCACCCGGAAGAATTAAAAATCCTTCCCCTTCCTAGCCAGTAATGAGCTAGGTGACTTAGAGGAAGAAGTTAAAAGGGGTCAACAACCTCTTCATGACACCTTTTCAGTCTAGTTATAGGCCTCTAAGTTTGACCTGCCAATAACCAAACTGGACCCACCTGAAATTACAAAAATACCCTCGACTGGGTCTGCCAACAACCAAACTCTGCTATTATGAAGGGTTATACACAGACCACAAAGGGCAAAAGGGTAAAATTACCGACTGGCGAGGGGAGCCTATCTGCTCGTCTCGCGAGTCCCCCACCTTGCGAGATGCGTCTCGCCATAAAAGGCCAGCATGGGCCAGGGGAGTCGTCTCGCCTGCTACGCTGTTACCTTCTCGCCCATTGTATTTGGCATCTTTAAAGTACTGGCGAGTTGACCCAATGGGCCTACTCGCCCCTGCCATCCTCTTGCCCCTCTCGCCCATAACTGAGCACTTTTCCTTTATTTGCCTCAAACAAGCCCGAGGTTGTACATGCATGGTTTAAAAAATTATAAACTTTACAAACGAAAATAAATCATCCAAAATTTTAACAAAATTCATTAACTAAATTTAAGCAAAGCAACAAAATGAAAACGCGCATTGAGTTGTTACTAGATCCAAGAGACACATTATAACTATATCAATCAAATAACAAAAATCTAAGTTTAAATCCAAAACTTTACTTATCTACTTTTCTTCTTTACTTAGCTAATAAATAAAATTCAAAAACATGAATCAAAAGGGCTTATTAGGACCGAAACGTTTGGTTTAGGATTATGATTAGGAGTGGAATTCAAAGATAAACAAGGAGGCTTTAAAATCACACTAAACAAAATAAAGAGTTTCAAAAATTTCATCATAAATAAAATATTTTTCTTTTCCATTATCTTTTTCTTTCCTTTTTTTTCAAAACAAAGGCCATAAATAATTTTTCTTTTCATTTTTAAATTGGCCAAACAAAAGTAAATATTTCTTTTGAGCATACTTTTTCAAAAAGTTCTCCAAATGTATCACAAAACAACCCTATCATAATCATGATAATTTTTAATGAAACTCAAAAGGTTAGTATGATTAGATAGCTTGGAAAATTTTAGCTCTGGTGAAAATGAAATGATAAGTGGAGCTATCAATTGAAATCAGAAAAAGGCTCAAAAGAGGCTAATTGGGATTAAAAATTTTAGGTTGGCAAGAGGGCTCAAACAAAAACAAAAAAGGCCTAAATAATTTTCATGCTTCTAAATTTATCTAAAGCATTAGCTTTGAAAAAAATTCAAAAAGCAAATCCTAAATAATAAATGAAGACTAATGAAATTATCTTGAAAATAGAAATAATAAGCGACTTGAATCGTTCACATCTACTATACTAATCAAAAGTTGACATTACAAAAATTATCCAAAAATAAAAAGGAAAATAGTAGATGAAAGATTTTTGAGAATGTAAAGAAAATAAAGAACGAAAACCATAATAAAAATGAGAGTTTTAGGAAAACATTTCACATTAACATGCTACCGCGAATTAGAAATATAGCATGTCCAACATTTTACTTGTGAAACATTATTAAAAAGAACGATTAGAAAGATCATAATTAGCTATGTTATTATAAGGAATATTTAGAAAAACAAAAGAAAAGCAAGGGATACTATTGAAATACCAAAATTTGTTTAAACTATTAAAGTAAAACAAATAGTTTTATATATATATATATATATATATATATATTTCATTTTGAAATATTTTCTATTTTTTTGGATTTTTAAGATATTCTTTTTTTTTCGATTTTTAAGATATATAATTTTTTTATTATTATTTTGATTTTTTTAAAGGAAACAAAATAAAGATAAGAGGAGGAAATCCTCCTCCAAGCTTAAAATGGGCATTGTCCTCAATGGAGAAAGGAGGGGAAGGAGTGAGAGAAATTAAAATAGAAATGAAAGTTCAGAATTGAAAAATACGTACTTTCCCGGATTTATGAGTCGCGAATGTTGAGTGATGTCGCTCCCTCATGCTTGCACTTTGGAACTTCATGAAATGTCTTCTTTGGACTTCATGATGGATTCAGCAGCATTGGAGCAGGCGATCGCAGAAGCTTCAGCTTGTCGGAGCCGTCCGTGGCAAAAAGTGTAAATAAAGAAAATAGAAAAATTACTTGGGTTGCCTCCGAAGAGCGCCCATTATTTAAAACGTCATTTGAGCTCGACGCAACAAAATAATATTGTCCAAAACATTATTGTTCAAAATAATATTTAAAGTTTTTAATAAAAATAAAAAAACTTAAGTTAGTTAAAGTTCGTGTAGAAAAAACTTAATATTATTCGGACTACATCATCATCATAAGAAAAATAGAGTTTAAGACGCTGCCCATTCACTTTGAAATCACCCTTATAAGGGTATGAATTTAACACATTGCCATACAGAAAAACTTCTTTAATAGAAAATGTTCCAGACCATCGTAACTTTAGTTTGCCAGGAAATAAACGTAAACGTGAATTGTATAAAAGAACTTGGTCACCCGGTTTGAAGGTTTTTGGATGCCTTAAGTGTTTGTTGTGAAATCGTTTCATCCCCACTTTATAAAATTTGTTATTTTTGTATGCATAAGAGCGCCACTCGCATAGTTCGTCTTGTTGAAATTTTCGAAAATCGCCGACTGAGTTGGGATTGAAATTTAAAAACCTTAAGGCCCAAAAAGCACTGTATTCTAATTCTATAGGAAAATGGCACGTTTTTCCATAAAACAACCGATACGGCGTACATCCGATGGCAATTTTGTACGCTGTTCGGTATGCCCATAGCGCATCGTCTAATTTTGATGACCAGCTTTTCTAGAAGTGGAAATAGTCATCTCTAAAATTCGTTTTATCTCTTTGTTCACTACATCAGCTTGCCCGTTAGTTTGGGGGTGGTAGGCAGTTGAAAGCTTATGCGTAATGCCATATTTTATAAGTGTTTTAGAAAACTATGCGTTACAGAAATGTGAACCCCTATCACAAATGATGGCTCGTGGAGTACATAATCGAGAAAATAATTTTTTTAAGAAAGCAATTATGACTCACGGGACATTAGTAGGAAGAGCTTGGGCCTCATCCCATCGTGAAACAAAATCTACAGCAACTAAGATGTATTTGTTCCCAAAGCTAGAAGGAAGGGGGCCAACAAAATCAATTCTCCAGCGGTCGAAAACATACCACTCGAGGAAATAATTTTGGGGTATTTCATTTTTATTGGAGATATTGCCCGATCGTTAGCAACTATCACACCTACTCACAAAAGTTTACGCATCTTTAAAGAGGCTAGGCCAGTAAAAACCTGTGCAAAGAACTTTGTGAGCAGTGCGAGCAGCTTGATAGTGACCACCAGTCGGTCCTCATGTAAGTGTTTTAGAATATCCTGCACTTTTTCAAAAGAAACACAACTCCTTATCACCTAGTCCGTACAAACTCGGAAAAGATTCGGGTCCTCCCAAAAATAGTTCTTCAACTCAGAAAAGAATTTCTTCTTTTGCTGAGCAGAGAACTCCTTCGGGAGGACACGAGCCACTAAATAGTTGACAATGTTTGAAAACTAGTGGGAAGGAGAGGTGTTAATAGACAATAGCTTTTCATCAGGGATGAAATCATTAAATGTTTTTTCATCTAAATTTTCTATATACGGATTATCTAGGAGAGAGAGATGTTCGGTGGCAAAATTCTCGGCCCCCCTCTTATCGCGGATTACTAAGTCAAACTCTTGGAGGAGTAAGACCAAGCATATCAGGCGTGGCTTGGCATCCGTCTTAGCAAGTAAGTACTAGAGGGTCGAGTGCTCCGTGAAAACTATAATTTTTGAAAGCGTAATAAAAGGGGCGGAAGTTTTTAGAAATTCGTTGACCTAATACCGCTACCACCGCAAAACTACTTGCATCGAACATTATCTCAAAGGGAAGGTCCCACACTGGAACTATCATAATTAGTGCATTAATTAATTTTTCTTAAATTGTTTCAAAATCAGATAGACAAAGGTCATCAAAAACAAATGGGGTGCCTTTTTCTAAGAGTTGAGTAAGGGGGTTTGTGATTTTGGAGAAGTCTTTTATGAAATAGCAGTAAAAGCCAGCATGAGCTAGGAAACTTCTTATAGCTTTAACATTCGTAGTTGGCGCCAGCTTTTCAATTACTTTTATCTTAGCGATATCTACTTCAATCCCTCGGGCAGAAATCTTATGTCCTAAGACTAACCCCTCCCTCACCAAAAAATGGCATTTTTACCAATTTAGGGCGAGGTTAGTTTCTTCGCATCTTTCTAAGACTTTTTCTAAGTTTTCTAAGCAACTATGGAAGGCATCGCCGAACACAGAGAAATCATCCTTAAATACCACCATAATACTTTCTACATACTTGTCAAATATAGCTAGTATACATCTTTGGAATGTAGCTGGCGCATTGCACAACTCAAACGACATTCTTCGGTAAGAGAAGGTGCCGAAAAGGCAAGTAAACGTTGTTTTCTCCTGGTCCTCGGGTGAGATAGGGATTTGAAAATACCCTGAGAGGCCATCGAGAAAACAGTAAAAGCTATGGCTGGATATTCGCTCTAAGATTTGATCGATGAACGGCAAGGGAAAGTGGTCCTTGCGGGTGGCATCATTAACTTACGATAGTCAATACACATTCGCCACCCCGTTACCGTCCGTGTCGGATTAAATAATTTTTTTCATTCACAACTACAGTTATCCCTCCCTAATTCAGCACTACATGAACAGGGCTAACCCACTTACTATCTGATATATGATAGATAATTCCTGTGTCTAAGAGTTTCATAACCTCGCCTTTTACGACTTCTTTCATGTTTGAATTTATACGACGCTGAGGTTGGATGGAGTTACACGAATTATCTTCCATTAAGATTTTGTGGGTGCAAAAAGATGGGCTTATTCCCTTGATATCAGATATCTGCCAAGCGATGGCTCGACGATGTTTTTGTAAAACTAGAAGGAGTTTGTCATTTTGTAATTTAGTTAGGTAGGTCAAAACTATCACTGGCAGTTTGGATTCTATTTCTAGAAAGGCATACTTGAGATGTTTAGGAAGTTCTTTTAATTCTAGTGTAGGGGATTCTTCATAAGATGTTTTGGAAGTTCTTTCTTTTTCAAAAATAATATCGTTGTATACTTTTAACTTATACGGAAAATTGGAGGGGGGTGAATTAATTTCCATGGAGGTTTCTTGCAGACTTTCAATAGGAAAAGTTGAGGAAGACCAAAAAGCAGAAAATTAATCTTCAGAAATGTTATAGGAAGATTCAACACTTAAGGTATCTAAAAAGAAACAGGACTCATCATTCTCTAGGGTATTTTTCATCGAAGGGGTGATAGAGAAGGTCACTTCATCGTCACCTACTCGTAGGAAGAGCTTGTCATTGCTTATGTAAATGATAGCTCGCGAGGTGGCAAGGAAGGGTCGGCCAAGGATCAGGGGAACCTCGACGTCTTCTTCGATGTCCAATATGATGAAATCCTCCGGGAAGATGAATTTGTCGACTTTGACTAGAACATCCTCCACTATTCCTAACGGGTACTTAACGAATCTATCGCGAGCTAGATACTCATACGTGTGGGGTTGAGGCTACTAATTCCTAACTTCTTAAATAACGAGAAGGGCATTAGGTTGATACTTGCACCTATATTGACCAATGCATGCTTGAAAATGAGATCACCAAAGACACACGGTATAGAAAAACTACCCGGATCACTGATCTTCTTTGGTAAACCATTTTTCAAGACAGCAGAGCACTCGGCATTTAATGTAACGTGTGATAAGTTCTCTAACGTCTTCTTATTAGTCAGGAGGTCCTTTAGGTACCTAGCGTACTTCAGCATCTGGGTAATCGATTCATGGAAGGGTAGATTTATGTGGATTTTCTTAAACTTTTCTAAGAAGCGGGTATACTGATCATCAAGACGTTGTTTGTTAAGTTGGGAAGGGTATGGTGGAGTTGTATCATTTTTAAAAATGGGTGGTAGAGTGCGATCTTTTTCTAAAGCAGAGAGCGGAGTGATAACTTCTTCTTCAGCAGATGGTGGAATATTCAAAACGGGGGCGGTGCTTGCCTCAGTCTCTTCACTAACCATACTAGAAACTTGCTTCCCACTCCGAAGAGTTATCGCTTTTGCTTTCTCTCTCTTGTTGGGCTCGGTATTGGAAGGAAGATACCCGGCGGGTCGCTCAGATATAATTTTAGCTAGTTGTCCTACTTGATTCTCTAGACTTTTAATGGTTCCGGCTAGGCTTCTTATAGTCTATTCATTAACAATCATATATTTTAAAAACATTTCCTCCAAGATTGGAAGTTTTTGATAATTTTGAAGAGGTGGAGATGGTGCAGAAAAATCATTTTATGGTGGTGGGCACATCGCGTTCGATGGGTTATTCCATGAGAAATTAGGGTGGTTTCGTAAAGCAGGATTATAACTATTCAGAAAAACAAAGCCCGGCGCAGGAAAATTTGCAACAGAAAAATTATTAAAAGCATTCTTAGGCAAATTGTTAACATAATCTATTTGTTCGGGGGCAGCAGTTGCAGATTCCCAAACCTGAGGGGTGGAGGCAGTAGACATCTCCATTATCTTTTTGCTTAGTATTTACACTTGTAGGGCCAGCTGGGCGACGTTTTCTACTTCAAATATACCTGCAGGTTTGTTTGGGCGAGGTATAGGCACATTCCACTAATATGTTTTCATGGCCATGTCCTCGAAAAGCTCAAGAGCTGCTGCCAGGGTTCTGTGGTTTATAGTATCACCGGAAGCTGCGTCTATCATTTGCTTTGAAATTTGATTTAGCCCGTTATAAAACGTCTGCACTTGTAGCCATACAAGAAGTGCGTGATGGGGGAATTGTCTTAAGAGTTCTTTAAATCTTTCCCAGGTTTCATATAGGGATTTAGAATCTATTTGACAAAATGTAGAAATATCATTCCTAAGTTTTGCAGTTTTAGCTTGCGGAAAATACTTCATCAGAAATTTTTCGGTTCGTTTATCCCAAATGGTGATGCTCCCTCTTGGCAGAGTCATCAACCATTGTTTAGCTTTGGTTGTAACGGAGAAAGGGAAGAGTCTTAGCCTATTAGCATCATTTGTAACACCATTGATTTTAAAGGTATCACAAATCACAAGAAAGCTAGCGATGTGCGCATTCTAGTCTTAATCATGAACTCCGTCATATTGCACATATTACTTCACCATTTGAATTATGCAAGTCTTTAGTTTGAAGTTATTATTAGCTACAGCAGGGCGAACTATCCTTAATTCTGTACCCTCAAGATTCGGCCTTGCATAATAGGACATAATACTATGTAGGGCTTCTCTACGTTGGGTTCTACCCTTCTTAAGGTAGAAAATGACTCGGAATCCTCAATCGGTATTTGGAGAGTAGTTCCTTGAAATCATGATCTTCTTCGAAGTGTACACTCAATTTCGTGGTCCAGGTCCAAAATAACCGACGGATTTCCACGGGTCATGTACTAGAAGAAGAGAAGATAAAGGAAGAGACAAAAAAAACTAAAAAAAGAGTTAAAAATTTTTGAAATAGATTTTTTTTAATGTTTGAACTCCCGAACTTCCCAAGGGCTACCACATAAAGGGATCACAAGGTACTAGATAAGATAATGGTATTTAAGCCACATTGCCCTTTTCGAGAGAGTTAGGTGGTCTATTAAGAGCGTTAAAATGTTTTTTTAAATTTTTAATTTTTAAGAAAGAGGGAGAGAAAGAGAAATGATAAGAGTAATATGTTCGTGATTTCGAATTATCAACAAATGTTGCTCCCCAGAACGGTGCCAAAAACTTGTTGTCTACTAATCGTGAAGAGAATAAGAACCGAACTAGCAATCCATCTAGGCAAGTATACCAATAAAATTGTAGCTAGGGGACAAAAGTGTCATATTAAGATCCGGGAACTGTTGAGAAATCTTACTCACACGAAGACTATTATCTTTTCAAAAGATTGTTTTAAGGTTTGTTAAGAGAAAACTAATTGAAATTAAGAAATGAAATATTATGCTAAAAAGAAAACTACTTGCAGTTAAATAAAGAGCTACTAAGAGTGATTACAATGAGCGGTTGAAACGATGAAATAGAAAAGCACTCGATCTAGAGTCACCTCGGAAAAAGTTGATAAAAATGTGATAATAAACCCTATCTTTATAATGTAATAGTCTCTGACCATGGAGGTTCCTAATGTTTGAACACGCTACTATCGAAGTCATGCCCAACTTAGTTTAGGAAGGTCCGACCAAACTCTCGTACAAATCGGAGACGTAAAGCTTGCTTTACACGGTGAATCCCACTATTAGATTTCACTCCAATCTGGGAGATTTAACGTCTGCCTCTCTCGAGGGGTGCATGCAACTCTATATACTCTTGAGTGTTCACTTCAAACTACGAGCCTCTCGGCTAGCTAAGAGTGAAAACAAAGATGGAAATTATATATCAATGATATAACTCCAAACATGATTTTTCAAGAGTAAATCGAAGGCCAAAACCCTAAAAAGATAAAGTAAACTTAAAGCATCATAACTTAATCAACTCGAACCTAGGATCATCAAGATCGAGTACAAGGAGGATTAGTTAATCATGAAGAAGTTGAGGGAGAACAATGGGTAGAAGAACATTATAAAAACAAAGTAAAAGGGCACGACCAAGTTCGCTTTACGGCCTCCTGTAACTCCAGATTATACACGCGAAGCTGTCGTACTTCATGATTTGCGCTTTGCGGCACCCGCAATTTGAGAGTGTGCATTTGAGGTTGCGCCTGGGATGCAGACGACTCTATCACTGCCTTTCCCTTTTCTTCAAAGGACACACCAACCTTTTTCTCACCCTTTGAAGGGCCACTCCAATAATTGTGGGCGACATGTACCTGCTTCCCACAATTAAAACATGTACGTGTCTCCACACATCATTGCCCAAACGTTGCTCCTGAAGCAACATCTGAAGAAGTTTGTTCAGTAGGCCTGAACCTATTCTTATCTCGTTTCCTCAATTCCGATTGTTCCTACTACGGAACTTTGAACTCTGGCTTTTCCACCACCAAGTTCTTATTGTCCTGCACCCGTTTCAAATCCTTCTCCAGCGCACAGGCTGTATCAACTAACGGCTGGAAGCCTCGGCTAACCGAACTCAGGAGCGCCAACCTCAGCTCATCACGAAGTCCCTCATAGAACCTATTTGTCTTCTGCGCTTCTTCTGCAAAAGTAGACACCGCATAGCGCCCTAGCTTGGTAAACTCATGTAGGTAATTATCAACAGTACTCTCACCCTGCACCAGACGTTGGAACTTATTCTCCATTATAATTCTCCGCGACACTGGCAAATACTTTGCCCAAAATAATCTGGAGAATTCCTCCATCGATATCTCTCCTAGGCCTCTGCCTGCCAATTGGTGCAATTCGACTTCATCCCACCAAAGCCTTGCCTCTCCTTCTAGCAGGAAAGTGGATAAACTAACTTTTTGCCCCTCATCCGTCCTGATCGCTGTCAGGATCCTCTTCACTCTTACGAGCCAATCCTCAGCTTGCGTTGGGGAACCCGCCCCATCAAACGTAGGAGGATGAAACTCCATAAACCGCTTCAGTTGCTCATCAGCCACTTCCTCGTCAATCAGAGCCTCAACATGCTCTTGCCTCGCAGTAACCCGTACTTGCTCCACTACAGACATTGCCTGCCCAATAGGCTGTGCATAAACATGGCAAATATTGCCTCTGAAACTAAGCGTATGGTTTTGGCAGAAGGAGGATGTGTGGGCACCTCAGTTGGTGTCGCACTCTCATCCGAACACTGGGGTTCAGACTTCCTAGCTCCAATCCTTGTCACCAATACGTGGACAAGACACCATTAACGCCCATTCAAAAATGACAAACATTCCTCGTATACACGCTCACAATCCTCAAACACATTTATTACTGCGGAAGAGTGGTGGGCCCATAACCCACAGGTCGGAGGATCAAAACCTCCCTCTGATACTACTTTGTAATGCCTCCATCCGTCACATGGAATATAACCGAGGGTCCGGCCGGGGCCCCACGCCATATTTCACAGACAGACGACAGAATCACGTGTGAATATCAAAATACTTTCTACTCGCATTTTAACTCAGAGCATTCTAGCGGAAGTTTATAACTTGCAAGAACTAATCCAATGTGTTTACCCGGGAGACTGCTATTCAGTTTTTTGCTTAAGATGAGTCGAGGGTCTGATTCTTGACTACATAACCGCAAGACCGTGGCGATCAAGAAGCCGTTTTTCCGTCTAATAATCGCCGGGTTTTTTAATTGAAGACCACGTAGCCACGCGGTTAAAAGCTTGCCTTCTTTCCTCTCTAAGCTGTGCATCCTTTCACCGCTGTCCGCTCTCCTATCCCCCGGGCAGCCGGTGATCCTAGCGCCTGCCCGCTCGGGCAGGACCCTGAGCCTATAAATAGGCATGAACAGTACTCTCTAGGCATCGCGAATCGAATCCTTAAGCTCGCCGTCTGTGGCAGCGGCCTCGAATCCTTTGTCGAGCGGGTTACTGTCCGATCGGGTGCTCCTTGGTAACCACTGTAATCGCTTCATCTATGACAATCAAAAAGCCCGTCGAAGGAGTGGTTTTAACCGCGGCTGGCAAACTCTGATGTCGCCGCTATTAGCGGCACCCCTTTTATCTCCTTTTCAATAAACCGCTAGTAACCGACAACTCGCAGTTCCTCTGATACTGTTTTCTCTCTCTCGCAGGTTCTCCAGCGACCAAGAGACATTCTCGACACGAACATTGAACACGCGACCTTTAGATTCGAGTTTTCCGTGAATTCAAGCAGTTTTGATATGTCGGACAGGCGATCCCCTCACTACTCTCACTCTCGTCATTCTAATCGCGCGGGGTCCTCCGAAGAATCCCTTTGGAGGGCGCTCAAACAATCTCGCAAGGAAATGGAGCAAGATAGGTGGGAAACTGGCGAACGCATTGATGCAATCGGCCAAGCTCTAGCAGCTCTTAACCAACAGTTCACGATGCCTCCAGCCGCAGCACCCGTGGTACCCACAATCTTTCCGACCCCTGCGACTAATCAGCCCGCCTTCCAGCCCTGTCAGACCACCGCGCAACCGCATCCCCAGGAAGACGAGCTAAATCCTTTTATGGGTTACTTCCAAGATACCGCTCGGGCAAGTCCGGCTAAGCAGTTAGATTTCGAAGAAGACCGCCAACCTGTTATACCCGCTAATTTCCCAAATCCTAACTGCGCCTCACCTTCAACCCCAACCGAGATGGAGGATTCGTCTCCGTTTGTGGCGCGGATAAGGCTAGAGCCCGTACCAAATAATTTCAAGGAACCTCGCTTACCTTTTTATACCGGCGCAACCGATCCTGTCACGCACCTACAAGCATTCGAAGATGTCGTATCCCTTAGAAGCCTAACGGATGCGCTAAAGTGTAAGTTGCTGGTGACGACTTTTGATGGGCAGGCTCGAGAGTTGTTTAACGAGCTTCGTCCTCGCTCCATTAACTCTTTCGCCGGGCTCTGCCAAGAGCTTTTATTGAGGTTTTCAACCTCCAAAAAAAGGAAAAGTGGTCCTGCAGCTCTTTTCAAAATTATACAGAAGGAGGGCAAGACCGTGGCGCGATTTGTAGATCATTTTCAAAGGAAAATTCTATAAGTAGAGAATGTAGACCCAGATTATTACAAGGTCGCCCTGATCAACGGCCTACCGGAAGGCCCATTAAAGTTCAAAGCCACGACAAAGGCTCCGGCCTGAGGTAGGATTCTTGGGAAGAATCTGAGGTAAGACTTGTATAAGTCTGAGCTGTAGGAACCAATCTGGTTCTGAGTTGTAAAATCTGAGCTAGTGGAAGGAAGGTTGGCTAAATCCAGTTCTCTGGATAGGCGAAGGGGGAAAGTGGATGTACCCATACCTTGGGGAACCATTATAAATCTGGTGTTTGCTGTGCTGTGATTTCTGTATTGTAGATTGTATTTCCTGTGTTGTGTTAATACTAGTTAATTTCCTGAATTATAAAAGAAAATTAGAACCTATTAACCCCCCTCTACGTGTCTAGGCTCTTGAAATAAGTTTTTCAAGTGGTATCAGAGGAAGGTTGCTCAAAGATTGACCTAACCGTCTGAGTAAAACTCCAAGCCAATTAACAGATTTTAAGAATAGGTTCAAATAAGAAACAAAAGGAGTTTGGATCAATGAAACTGCCTATCTACAGGCAAGAATGTTTTGGCATTTGGAAGGAAAGGGTCAGATTGTTTATAGAAGCTTCTGATCCAAGAATCTACATTACTGTACAAGAAGGACCCTTCATTCCAATGAAGGTATCAGCTCTGGATGCAAATGTTAGAACCAATAAGAACTATTCTGAAATGACCAAGGATGAGATCATTCGGGCAACACTAGACAAAAGAGCACAAAACATTATTGTAAGTGCTATAGATGAAGCCATATTTCAGAATCTGGTGCATTGTAAAACCTTCAAGGAAATGTAGGACACCCTGATTGTCTATATGGAGGGAACTGAAGAAGTCAGAGAGGATATAAAATCTATGTTAAATCAAGAATATGAGAGCTTTAGACAAGCCAAGACTGACAACATAGCTGAATGTTACAAAAATTTCTTCAGGATAGTTAATAGATGATGACCTATGAAAGAGTCTTCAGCACATATGAACTGAATGACAAGTTTCTCAGGTCTCTAACAAAGGAATGGGACACAAAGATTTGTGCAATCAGAGGGTGGCCAAGCTTGCTGATACACCTCCTCCCATACTATTTGGAAAGCTGCTGTCATACGAAATGCAGCTCACTGCCAGAAAGGAGGAAGAGAAGAGTAGCAGGTTTGAGTACAAGGATTAGTCAGTTGCCTTCAAGGTTGAAGGCACAAGAAAGGGAAGGAGAAAATCTCCTTCTCCACCCAGAAGGAGTGCTGAGGCAGAAGAAGGAATTCCAGACAACAACACATCAGATAGCCACACCTCTGATGAGGAATTTGCTGCCTTAACAAGGCAGTTCCAAAGATTCATGAAAAAGAAGAAGTGGAGATCCATACCATCATCATCCTTTTCCAAGGATGAGTATTTCAAGAAAAAGAAGACTCCCAAGGAGGACAGATATGCCTCAAAACCTAGTAAACAAACTAATTCTAAGATTGTTTGCTATTATTGCAACAGGCCAGGACATGTCATAGCTGTCTTTCCAGACAAGAGGACTTAATCCAAGGACAAGAAGAAGCATCAACTGAAGGGCAAGAAGGAGAAATCTTTTGTTGCAGGTCAATAACACATGAAATCCAATTTTTTACACGGCCTTCAAGGGCCTACAAGCAGCAGTAGTAAGGGCTTCAGCACGCTCAATCTAAGTCTGCATCAGCAAGGGCAACACCTGCGTATGGACATCCACCCCAACGGTGATAAACAAAGTATCGGTCAGCATTCAGCTAACCAATTATAACGACCCTACCCCTTACCCGGGGCAGTGGTCCCTGCATGCATTGCGATCACAATATTTATATCACAACAAGTGCACTCACGCACAACAACATCACAAATGTCGGCCTTCGTGCTAGACACTCCATGCACTCAGGGCATGCTTACGGTTTACCCAATCATTCCATGTCCCACCACTGATTTGAGGTTATTAGCTTGTTGGTCGGGCACTAGTCTACTACAACACGCATGTTGGAGACATCCTCGCCCATCCCACTCAGAGGGTTTAACCTCACGACAACAATGAGCACTATAGATTGACCTACGCCCAGAGTGTAACAAGCCGGGAAGGCCTACAACCCCCCATTTGCAGTGCTACAAATTGACCGCTCACAACGCAGGTACACAGTACCTCTAGATCAACTTACCACCATAGTGTAACAAGCCGGGGAAGCCCCTTTCCTTTGCATTGCCACCAATCGACCTCATAATATTGCCACTTCAGCACACAGCTCACGTAGAGTGTACAATTCCAATGCCATAAAGGTTCCAGAATACCATAGAATGGCTCTCACTGCCACATCGCATACAGCTCATGCAGAGCATATGAAAGTTCACCTAGTGTCAACTACCTTCACCTACGGGAGGGGGGGGGGGAATAGGTGTCTTGCAGCGTATTTGCGGAATTAAAATTGTACCTGCACAAGAAAACAAAACAACACAGCATAGAAAGGACACAAGCAATTTATAATGGTTCCCCAATTTGGGTACGTCCACTTTCCCCCTTCGACCTATCTCCCAACCAGGGACGACTCGGTCACTTCACCAACAGGATTGAAATCCAATCCTTGCACTATCGGAAGGAACCCTTCCACACGTAGGAGTCAACACTCCCACAACACGGGTTGCACCCAACCCTACAACTAGGAACCAAATGTTCCTTTACAATGAAAAAGAAAATAGCTTGTAAGAAATACAAACAACTTGAAGATCTAGGTGTCCCTTTTCGTTAGACTACTTGTTCTTGTAGGCAACGAAAAGTCCACAACCCTTGATCTTTCTTGGAGAAAATCTCCCCGAGACCGGCGGCGGCAAAGGGCGGCGGCAAAGCTCTCGGTTTTGGCGGCGGCAACTGAAAACAGCAGCGATGCACTGGAGATTCAATCTTCTTAGCGAAGTCGGCAAGGTCTTCCAACGGTCACACGAGGATCGATCGTCTCGATCGATTCGGACGGGGATGGATTTCCCTATCTCAAATCAAGAGACAAAAGATCTCTGGTTAGACACGTGAGACGCTGTGCAAGACTAGGCTTCTATCACCGGGGATCTAGAGGAGATCGATATCGGCTGCGGTGACCACTGCACGAGCGGCGGCGACGGAGGCGGAGCAGGTTCGCGATTTTAGGGTTAGTCGGCGGCTCGGCTTTTGTTTACTATATCCGTTAGTCACTGTACACAAATACCTGTGTATTTATACAATAGGTCATGGAGATGACCGTTGTGGGCCCCACCAAAGCAAAGACCAAAGTTCGGTTCAAATAGCTGCAGGTAACATGGACCGGTCCAGGAATTCGGAAAAATCGCCCAAGGCAAAATCGGCGAGAATCGTAGGTGATTCTCGACGAATCGGCGAGAATCACTTACGATTCTCGTCGAATTCTACTTGGCGAATTCTGGCTGCACAGGTTATAGAGGCCGGGGAGAATCGGCGAGAATCACATTTGATTCTCGCCGAATCGTCGAGAATGCAAAGTCATTCTCGACGAATCGGCGAGAATCACTTAGTGATTCTCGACGATTCTGCCTTAGAGAATTTTCTAACTTCGTCGAGACAGCCAGCCCAACCTGGCGAGAATCATCTTGTGATTCTCGACGACTCGTCGAGAATCACTAGTGATTCTCGACGAATCGGTGAGAATCACTTAGTGATTCTCGACGATTTACACTTAGACGATTCTCGTCTTTCAACCCGTGAGCTGGTCTTTGGCCCATCCTTGCTCCTTGTCTGCTCTTGCTTTATCATAGCCCTATACTTGAAATTAAGTACACCCTAATAGAGAGAGTACACGTAGGCCAACACACTGATCTGCTCAATGAGGGATTACGTCGCGCAGACCCGTATATATTGACCCACTGCACCCTAACATTGGTGTGTACTTAGCGTGGAATAACTGCAAACGCAACTTAAAAGATTTCATCAAACACACTGTCTATTTACCTTAGTTTGTTCAGGGGCTTCTTCAAATCAGGTACATTATGGATACAATACCCAACAATCTCTCCCTATTTGAAGAAGCCTAAACCCTACAAGCTAAGGTGAATAAAGCATATAGGAATGAAAATCATAAACTTAAAATTGAGTGGAGAGAGATATTCATTACCAATTACTTGAGAGCAAACTTGGAGCCACCTTAGCCTTAGCCGAGAGGGTAATCTCCCCCTTTTCGGCTTCTACAAATCTGGGTCTGGTGCATTTGACACCAGGCTCCCCCTCAGTTCTTGCACCTATGCTTACACTTGAGTTCCTGGCAGATGCTCCCCCTAGATGCACGAGCCACGAGCTTCTGGAGTCTTCATTCCTCATAGTTGAGCATCCCCAATTCAGTTTTGAAGAGACTGAACTTGGCCTCGTCTAAGGGCTTTATGAAAATATCTGCAATCTGCTTGTCCGTGGGGACATAGCAGAGAGAGATGTCCTTGTTCTCCACGTGCTCCCGAATGAAGTGGTAGCGCACTTCAATATGCTTCGTTCTGCTGTGCGATACCGGATTGTTGGCAATAGCAATTGCACTTAAGGAGTCGCAGTACATTGGTACTTCCTTGAACTGGAGGTCATAGTCGGCTAACTGGTTTCTTATCCATAGGAGTTGTGCGCAACAGCTGCCAGCCGAGATGTACTCAGACTCTGCAGTGGAGGTTGCTACACAATTCTGCTTCTTGCTATTCCATGAGATGAGCCTTCTTCCTAGGAATTGACACGTCCCGGAGGTGCTTTTCCTGTCGTCCCTACTTCCTGCAAAATCAGCATCTGAAAAACCTATTAGCTCGACATCATTGCTTCTCGGGTACCATAAGCCAAGATTAGGGGTACCTTTAAGGTATCTAAGAATCCGCTTTGCAGCGACATAATGAGATTCCTTAGTGTTCACCTGATATCTGGCACAAACACATGTGGAGAACATGATATCCGGTCTACTTGCAGTAAGATAGAGAAGAGATCCAATGATGCTTCTGTATTTGGTTTCATCAAAAGGTTTCCCTTTCTCATCCTTATCCAGAGACATGGTGGATCCCATTGGAGTCCTCATAGAGGTTGCATTCTCCATTCCGAATTTCTTGAGGAGTTCATTTGTGAACTTCGTCTGAGAAATGAAGATTCCTTCCTCAGACTGTTTCACTTGAAGTCCCAAGAAATACTTCAGCTCTCCCATACTGCTCATTTCAAACTTTCCTTGCATAAGTTTGGAAAACTTTTTGCAAAGATTGTTGTCCGTTGAGCCGAATATAATGTCATCAACATAGATTTGCACTAGCAAAATCTTGCCTTTGACTTCCCTGAGAAACAATGTCTTGTCTATTTTTCCTCTAGAGAACTTGTTCTCAAGAAGAAAACTAGACAATGTCTCATACCAAGCTCGAGGAGCTTGTTTTAAGCCATATAGCGCTTTATGAAGAAAATATACATGATTAGGATAAGTAGGATTGACAAAACCTGGAGGCTGAGCGACGTATACTTCCTCTTTCAAGTCTCCATTCAAGAAAGCCAATTTCACGTACATCTGATAGACTGTGAATCCTTTGTGAGAGGCATAGGCTAGGAATAGCCGGATTGTCTCGAGCCGTGCAACTGGTGCAAACGTCTAGTCGAAGTCAATCCCCTCCTCCTGTCTGTATCCTTGAGCCACCAGTCTGGCTTTGTTCTTGATGATGACTCCATGTTCATCCAACTTGTTTCTGAAGATCCACTTGGTGCCAATCACATTTTGCGTCTTCGGTCTGGGAACCAGCGTCCAGACTTTGCATCTTTCGAATTGATGCAGCTCATCTTGCATGGCCAAAATCCATGACGCGTCTTTGTTTGCTTCGTCGAACTTCTTTGGCTCAACCTGCGACAGAAAGCTAAGATGCAAAATCTCATTAAGAGTACCTCGGCGAGTTCTGACACCGTCTCGGGGATCTCCAATGATTTGATTTCTGGGATGATCCCTCACGTGTCTGAGCTCTAGAAGTCTTGCATCAGGAGATCTAGCAATTTCTGGGGCCCCTTCCTCTTCAGGGAGGACCGCTTCATCCTGACAGTCATCCTCTCCGATCGGTGTTGAGGTGGAGACCTTGACGTACTTCGGAGTTGCATCTTTCTCGGGCTCATTCAGGTGTAGCTTGTTGAGTCTGGCACCTGTATCTTCAAGAAGACAACTAGAAGTCTTGCAATTAAGCAAACTTCCTTCATCAAATACAACATTTATTGATTCCTCTACCACTAGGGTTTTCTTGTTGAAAACTCTATAAGCCCGGCTATGGCTACTATACCCCATGAATATGCCTTCGAAGCATTTTTCACCAAACTTAGTACGAGGGTACTTCCCATTATTCAGTACATAACATTTGCAGCCAAAGATTCTCAAATAGGACATGGTTGGTTTCTTGCCTTTCAGTAGCTCATAAGGAGTCTTACGATGGCTCTTGTTGATCAACGCCCGGTTTTGTACATGACAAGCCGTATTGACAGCCCCGGCCCAGAAGTATTTTGGGAGAGAAGTGTCATTCAACATTGTCGTGCACGCCTCAATGAGTGTTCTATTCCTCCTCTCCGCCACTCCATTTTGTTGAGGAGTGCGAGGGGAGGAGAACTCATGAAAGATACCAAGTTCTTCACAGAACTCTGTCATATCCCCAGACTCAAACTCTGTTCCGTGGTCACTTCTGATTTTGACCACTGAGCAGTTAAGTTCGTTCTGTATCTGCTTGACAAAACTGGTGAAGATGTCAAACGTATCAGACTTGCGCTTTAAAAAGAACACCCACGTAAACCGAGAGTGATCATCTACAATAACTAGCGTATACGACTTCCCTCCTAAGCTATGAACTTGCATTGGACCAAACAGGTCCATATGCAGAAGACAAAGACATCTGGAGGAGTCTTTGTCTGGGATGCCCTTAAAGGTAGCCCGAGTCTGCTTGCCCATCTGACATGCAGGACATGGACTATCTTTAATGCAATTAATAATGGGAGCATCCCTTACTAAGTCTTTGGAAAACAGCATATTAATGGTTTTGTAATTAATGTGTGCCAATCTCTTGTGCCATTGTTCACAAAGAGATGCACTGCCTTTTTCAACGAGGCATACTGGGGTAGAAGAATCTAAACTAAGAAAATCTAAACAGAAAATATTTCTGCTCCTAATGCCAGTTAATACAGTCTCCGAAGAATCACATGATATTATCAGGCATTTATCCTTGCAGAACTTAACGTCATACCCTTTATCACATAACTGTCTTACGCTGATCAGGTTATGATTTAACCCTTCAACATAAGCTATGTTAGTGATAGAGAGTATACCGTTGGAAATCGTACCGTAACCTCTGGTGACTCCCCGATCAGATCCCCCAAATATGACTTTGGGTCCATTCTCGACTGGAGAGTACTCCTGCAGCAGGCTTCTTGTCCCGGTCATGTGACGGGAGCATCCACTGTCCACATACCAAATAGGAGTTTTGTTGGCCTTTGGACATTCCTGCAAAAACGAATTAATTTGCCTTAGGAACCCAATCGAACTTGGGTCCTAGATTCCTTGTTAGCATACTCCCCCTCGATTGGTTAGCCCTATGAGTGATCGGCCTAGCATTACTAACATAAGGAGTCTCGTTATACCTTGGATTAAACCAACAATCCACGGCAAAGTGACCAACTTTGCCACAACACCAGCAGTCAAACCTTTTATACCTCCTCTTGGGCGCCTGCTTCACCCTTGAAATGTGGGGTTCAGCCGGGGCCGAAGACCTGGAGGTGGAGGCATCATGATGACCACAGTCACATGACTTCTTCACCTCTTGGATTTTCAGTGTAACAGGCTTGGCCTTAGGCGCCTGCTTCCTATTATGGCCGCTAGAGAATTGACCATAATTTCCCAAGTGGATTTCCTCATAAGGTGCCTTGAAGACACTCTCACTGAAGTTACGGGGAAAGGTCCACCCATCATACCGGCTCTTCGGCTTTGCAACTGAGGGCCTGAAGTGATGGTCATATGTTGACTCAAAGTCATGTTGGTTGTAGGGAAAGCTAGGCTTTCTGAACTCAACAGGGCTGAGTGGGGCCTTTCCTTTCTCAGCAGCAGAGGCTTTCTTGGTAGCCTTATTCTTCCTCTTGTTTCTGTTTCTCCTAGATGAGGAGCTAGATACCCCTACATGCCCCAAGACAGCTCCTTTGGCCTGAGCAGAGAAGGTATAAACTAATGGAAGAACAGTTTTTGGCAAAGAGAAGCTCTTGACGATCTTCCTTTCTGCCGCAAGTAGTTCTTCCAACTTGTCGACTTCCTCCTGCTTAAGGTCAAGGAGCTTAAGAGACTCTGAATGCTTTGAAGTCAGGTCCAAGTGCTCCTGTCAGAGTGAGATCAAACTGGTGATCTCTTCCCTCAGGGATACACTCTCACCTTTAAGGAATTTAACTTCCTTTTTCTCAGCCTTCAGTCTCTTTCGACATTCCACGAAAGTATTGAGCAGAAGCTCATACTTATCGAGGAGCTCAGCTTCACGGGCCGAAGGGCTATCCTTAGGGTCATCATCCTGAGACTCAGGATCAGAGTCAGAGTCGGAGAGAGGGGTGTGAGCTTTTACCTTCCCAGTAAATGGGGGGCAATCTCCTTCTGAGTCACAGCGACCCATTAGCCCAAAGTAGGCTTCCTCGTCATCGCTGGTGTCTGAAGTGTCAGATTCACTCAGCGTCTTTGGCTTCTTCGCGATGTAACTCCTCTCCTTCTTCTTGTCTTTTGAGGACCTGTGCTCCTCTCCCTTTCCCTTTTCCCTCTTGCCTTGATGGCAGTCGGCCACGACGTGTCCTGGCTTGTTGCAACCAAAGCAAATAATGTCAGATGAGTGGTGTTTGTTCGGTTTGGAAACATACCTGCAGAAGAATAGTTCTTCTTCTGATCACTTGAAGAGGAGCCGTTTCTCTTTCTCTGATTTCTCAGCTTGAGGAACTTCTTGAATTCCCTTGTGATAAGGGATAAGTCTTCCTCAGACAATTCTGAGTCGAAGGAGCTTGGCTCAGAGTCTTCCTCTTCATCCTTCTTCCATGCACGAGAAGAGGCAGCACCCTTGCCCTTTCTGGAATGAATGGCTTTCAGGACCACCGTCTTGTCCTTGGCCGCGGCTTTCTCTACTTCCTCTTCAGCCTTCCTTGTGTTCAACTGAAGCTCATAGGACATGAGCTTCCCGAACAGAATCTGAGGGTCGGTTTCCGCAAGTCTGCCAAACTCGCGGATGGTGCAGATCTTTGTGTCCCATTCCTTAGTGAGGGACCTAAGGAACTTATCATTGAGTTCACCGTCAGTGAACACTCTTCCATATCCTTTGAGTGCATTGACGATCTTGAGGAAGTTTTCGAAGGTAACTCCGATCTCCACCTTTGGCCCTTGCCTGAAGGCCTCATATTTCTGATTGAGGAGGGATCTCCGATCGTCCCTCACTTCATCCGTGCCCTCCATTAATACAATCAGGCAGCTCCAGAGATCCTTGGCTGTCCTGCAGTTGCAGAAGTTCTGCATCATAGAGTCGTCAACTGCGCTTACCAGGATGTTCTGAGCTTTCTTGTCGAGTCCGAACAGCACCATTTCATCCTTGTCCATTTCCGAAAGTTTCTTGGGCACTTTCTTGGTAGGATCAATGGTGGAGGCCTTGGTGGGAATGTAAGGTCCCTCCTCCACTATCATGAAGAGCCGGGGGTCGACTGCTTCCATGTAGAATCTGATTCTTTCCTTCCAGATAGGAAAGTTCAGTCTGGTGCATACTGGGATTTTGCCGGAGTGCTTGAGTCCGTCCATGGAAGATATCGGTCTTCTTCTTGACACTGGTGGCAGGATTCTACTCAAGGTGTGAACCTTTTTGATGAGTAACCTCCCTCTGATACCACTTGAAAGTTCACCTAGTGTCAACTACCTTCACCTATGGGGGGGGGGGGAATAGGAGTCTTGCAGCGTATTTGCGGAATTAAAATTGTACCTGCACAAGAAAACAAAACAACACAGCATAGAAAGGACACAAGCAATTTATAGTGGTTCCCCGATTTGGGTACGTCCACTTTCCCCCTTCGACCTATCTCCCAACCAGGGACGACTCGGTCACTTCACCAACAGGATTGAAATCAAATCCTTGCACTATCGGAAGGAACCCTTCCACACGTAGGAGTCAACACTCCCACAACACGGGTTGCACCCAACCCTACAACTAGGAACCAAATGTTCCTTTACAATGAAAAAGAAAATAGCTTGTAAGAAATACAAACAACTTGAAGATCTAGGTGCCCCTTTTTGTTAGACTACTTGTTCTTGTAGGCAACGAAAAGTCCACAACCCTTGATCTTTCTTGGATAAAATCTCCCCGAGACCGGCGGCGGCAAAGGGCGGCGGCAAGGCTCTCGGTGTTGGCGGCGGCAACTGAAAACAGCAGCGATGCACTAGAGATTCAATCTTCTTAGTGAAGTCGGCAAGGTCTTCCAACGATCACACGAGGATCGATCGTCTCGATCGATTCGGACGGGGATGGATTTCCCTATCTCAAATTAAGAGACAAAAGATCTCTGGTTAGACACGTGAGACGCTGTGCAAGACTAGGCTTCTATCACCGGGGATCTGGATGAGATCGAGATCGGCTGCGGTGACCACTGCACGAGCGGCGGCGACGGAGGCAGAGCAGGTTCGTGATTTTAGGGTTAGTCGGCGGCTCGGCTTTTGTTTTCTATATCCGTTAGTCACTGTACACAAATACCTGTGTATTTATACAATAGGTCATGGAGATGACCATTGTGGGCCCCACCAAAGCAAAGACCAAAGTCCGGTTCAAATAGCTGCAGGTAACAGGGACCGGTCCAGGAATTCGGAAAATTCGCCCAAGGCAAAATCGGCGAGAATCGTAGGTGATTCTCGACGAATCGGCGAGAATCACTTACGATTCTCGTCGAATTCTACTTGGCGAATTCTGGCTGCACAGGTTATAGAGGCCGGGGAGAATCGGCGGGAATCACATTTGATTCTCGCCGAATCGTCGAGAATGCAAAGTCATTCTCGACGAATCGGCGAGAATCACTTAGTGATTCTCGACGATTCTGCCTTAGAGAATTTTCTGACTGCGTCGAGACAGTCGGCCCAACCTGGCGAGAATCATCTAGTGATTCTCGACGACTCGTCGAGAATCACTAGTGATTCTCGACGAATCGGCGAGAATCACTTAGTGATTCTCGACGATTTACACTTAGACGATTCTCGTCTTTCAACCCGTGAGCTGGTCTTTGGCCCATCCTTGCTCCTTGTCTGATCTTGCTTTATCATAGCCCTGTACTTGAAATTAAGTACACCCCAATAGAGAGAGTACACGTAGGCCAACACACTGATATGCTCAACGAGGGATTACATCACGCAGACCCGTGTATATTGACCCACTGCACCCTGACATTGGTGTGTACTTAGCGTGGAATAACTGCAAGCACAACTTAAAAGATTTCATCAAACACACTGTCTATTTACCTTAGCTTGTTCAGGGGCTTCTTCAAATCAGGTACATTGTGGATACAATACCCAACAGCATACAACACAAGAAGCTCACAAGCATCGTCACAAACTCCATAACCTACTCGTTACATACATGGAGTCTTCTTCGTTTTGCAATATAAACATCACCAATCAAGACTAACCATCCGGATGGGGTTCACACATCATGCCTATTATGTACTACTCATTTCCCGATCTAGATGCAGACTCAACAGGGGATATCAACTATCAACCCGCTGGAATCCCTTACGCTTTCCACCTCTTGGTGGAGGATTCCATGCACATCCATAAAGGAGGACTTCACTTGTCCAAGAAGGAGATCGTTACCCTTGATGATCGCTTTGGATCCATGGAAATCTAGCCAGATGGTAATCACCGCGACAGCTTTGCCTCCACAAAGCTAAACTTGGCTCTCGATTCGGATCACTGAAGCTCCTCCGACGGCCGGATCTCTTCTCCTTCTTCCTTGCATGATCTCCCCTCTCTCTATCTCTTTAGAAAGAGGATGGCCAAAATAGAATGAGAGATAACTCTCAATCCTTCGTCTTATAACAGCAGGAAGGAGCTTGGACCACAGGATCCAATTAGAAGGAAATGAACGGCCACGATTCGCTCTGAATATCATCTTCCCTGGGCAGACACGGCCTGTGACACGCCCGTGTCACAGGCCGTGTACCTTAAGCGGCACACAACCGACTCAATCTAGACCAGGACACGTACTTAGACATGCCCGTGTCAGCTCCTGACACGCCCGTGTCAATCTGTACACACTCGTGCTGAGGGGCATGTCAATCAACACATGACCAAAAATCCTGAAAGGGACAAGGGTTCCCAACATGCCCGTGTCAATATTAACACGCCCGTGTCATCCAGAACACGCCTGGGATCCAGGCCGTGTACCTCACCCGACACAGCCCGGCTACCAACCCGAGTAGGACACGCCCTAGGACACGCCCGTGTCCCTGGCCGTGTTGCCTATCGAAGATCGTCAACTACACTTCGTCGAGAACTCACGACATACAGTGAAGGACATGCCTGTGTCCTAGGCTGTGTGCCTCACTTGAGACACACTCGAGGCACACTCGATTCCCACTCAAGATCCACTCAAGTACACAGAGCAGGATTCGCCATGGGACACGCCCGTGTCCCAAGCCTTGTTGCCCAGCCTGAACTCAATTTTTAGATTTAGGGTGGTACAACCCTCCCATCCTTAAAGAAATTTTGTCCCGAAATTTAGCGCAACTGTAGACACCAATACAACAATGCCTTTGTTGTACCTTAACAAAAATGATCCAGGTTTAAAGCTCAGAGGCCGCAACTTGTCTCTCCCGACGACATCGTACAAACAAAAATTTTTACAAACAGACATACAACATTACATCACGACAACAATAAGGTAGACTCTGTCTTTTACTTCCGCTCGTCCGCGTCCTTCATAATCCGCTTTACGGCCTCCTGTAACTCCAGATTATACACACGAAGCTGTCGTACTTCATAATTTGCGCTTTGCGGCACCCGCAATTTGAGAGTGTACATTCGAGGTTGTGCTTGGGATGCAAACGACTCTATCACTGCCTTTCCCTTTTCTTCATAGGACACACCGATCTTTTTCTCACCCTTTGAATGGCCACTCCAACAATTGTGGGCGATATGTACCTGCTTCCCACAATTAAAACATGTACGTGTCTCCACACGTCATTGCTCAAACGTTGCTCCCGAAGCAACATCTGAAGAAGTTTGTTCAGTAGGCCTGAACCTCTTCTTATCTCGTTTCCTCATTTCCGATTGTTCCTACTACGGAACTTTGAACTCTGCCTTTTCCACCACCAAGTTCTTCTTGTCCTGCACCCGTTTCAAATCCTTCTCTAGCGCACAGGCTGTATCTACTAACGGTTGGAAGCCTTGGTTCACCGAACTCAGGAGCGCCAACCTCAGCTCATCACGAAGTCCCTCATAGAACCTATTTGTCTTCCGCGCTTCTTCTGCAAAAGTAGACCCAGCATAGCGCCCCAGCTTGGTAAACTCATGTAGGTTATTATAAACAGTACTCTCACCCTGCACCAGATGTTGGAACTTATTCTCCATTGTAATTCGCCGCGACACTGGCAAATACTTTGCCCAAAATAATCTGGAGAATTCCTCCATCGATATCTCTCCTAGGCCTCTGCCTGCCAATTGGTGCAATTCGACTTCATCCCACCAAAGCCTTGCCTCTCCTTCTAGAAGGAAAGTGGCTAAAGTTACTTTTTGCCACTCATCCGTCCTGATCGCTGTCAGGATCCTCTTCACTCTTGCGAGCCAATCCTCAGCTTGCGTTGGGGAACCCTCCCCATCGAACGTAGGAGGATGAAACTCCATAAACCGCTTCAGTTGCACATCAACCACTTGCTCGTCAATCAGAGCCTCAGCATGCTCTTGCCTCGCACTAACCCGTACTTGCTCCACTGCAGGCGTTACCTGCCCAATAGGCTGTGCATAAAACATGGCAAATAGTTCCTCCGAAACTAAGCGTATGGTTTCGGCAGAAGTAGGATGTGTGGGCACCTCAGTTGGTGCCGCACTCTCATCCAAACGCTGGGGTTCAAACTTCCCAGCTCCACTCCTTGTCACCAATACGTGGACAAGACACCATTAACGCCCATTAGAAAATGACAAACATTCCTCGTATACACGCTCACACTCCTCAAACACATGTATTACAGCGGAAGAGTGGTGGGCCCATAACCCACAGGTCGGAGGATCAAAACCTCCCTCTGATACCACTTTGTAATGCCTCCATCCGTCACATGGAATATAACCGAGGGTCTGGCCGGGGTCCCACGCCATATTTCACAAACAGACGGCAGAATCACGTGTTAATATAAAAATACTTTCTACTAACATTTTAACTCAGAGCATTCTAGCGGAAGTTTATAACTTGCAAGAACTCATTCAATGTGTTTACCCGGGAGACTACTATTCAGTTTCTCGCTTAAGATGAGTCGAGGGTCCGATTCTTGACCACGTAAATGCAAGACCGTGGGGATCAAGAAGTCGTTTTTCCGTCTGAGAATCGCTGGTTTTTTAATTGAAGACCGCGTAGCCGCGCGGTTAAAAGCTTGCCTTCTTTCCTCTCTAAGTTGTGCATCCTGTCACCGTTGCCCGCTCTCCTGTCCCCCGGGCATCCTGTGATCCTAGCACCTGCCTGCTCGGGCAGGACCCTGAGCCTATAAATAGGCATGAACAGTACTCTCTAGGCATCGCGAATCGAATCCTTAAGCTCGCCGTCTGTGGCAGCAGTCTCGAATCCTTTGCCGAGCGAGTTACTGTCCGATCAGGTGCTCCTTGGTAACCACTGTAATCGCTTCATCTATGGCAATCAAAAAGCCTGTCACAGGAGTGGTTTTAACCGTGGCGGGCAAACTCTGATGTGGTCGCTATTAGCGGAACCCCTTTTATCTCCTTTTCATTAAACCGCTAGTAACCGAAAACTCGCAGTCCTCTTTTATAGTTTTCTCTCTCTCACAGGTTCTCCAGCGACCAAGAGACGTTCTCGACACGAACATTGAACACGCGACCTTCAGATTCGAGTTGTCCGTGAATCCGAGCGGTTTCGATATGTCGGACAGGCAATCCCCTCACTACTCTCACTCTCGTCATTCTAATCGCGCGGGGTCCTCCGAAGAATCCCTTTGGAGGGCGCTCGAACAATCTCGCCAGGAGATGGAGCGAGATAGGTGGGAAACCGACGAACGCATTGATGCAATCGGCCAAGCTCTTGCATCTCTTAACCAACGGTTCACGATGCATCCAGCCGCAGCACCCGTGGAACCCGCAATCTTTCCGACCCCCGCGACCAATCAGCCCGCCTCCCAACTCTATCAGACCACCGCGCAACCACAGCCCCAGGAAGACGAGCTAAATCCTTTCATGGGTTACTTCCAAGATACCGCTCAGGCAGGTCCGGCTAAGCAGTTAGATTTCGAAGAAGACCGCCAGCCTAGCATACCCGCTGATTTCTCAAATCCTAACCGCGCCTCACCTTTAACCCCGACCGAGATGGAGGATTCGTCTCCGTTTGTCACGCGGATAAGGCTAGAGCCCGCACCGAACAATTTCAGGGAAGCTCGCTTACCTTTTTATACCGGCACAACCGATTCGGTCACACACCTGTAAGCATTCGAAGATGTTGTTGCCCTTAGAAGCCTGACGGATGCGCTAAAGTGTAAGTTGCTAGTGATGACTTTTGATGGGCAGGCTCGAGAGTGGTTTCATGAGCTTCGTCCTCGCTCCTTTAACTCTTTTGCCGGGCTCTGCCAAGAGCTTTTATTGAGGTTTTCAACCTCCAAAAAAAGGAAAAGTGGTCCTGCAGCTCTTTTCAAAATTACATAGAAGGAGGGAGAGAGCGTGGCGCGATTTGTAGATCATTTTCAAAGGAAAATTCTATAAGTAGAGAATTTAGACCCAGATTATTACAAGGTCGCCCTGATCAATGGCCTCTAGGAAGGCCCATTAAAGTTCAAAGCCACGACAAAGGCTCCGACAACTTATCAAGCCCTAATCGCTCTCGCAAACAAATTCATTGAAAGAGAAAGTGCTAACCCAACCTATATTTCTACTCTGACCTCTATGGTAGGTAGTGGCGGCTCAGGGAGTTCTTCCACGACGCGCCTTATTCCAAAACCTTCCCATCATGATCATCAGTCCTCACCCAAAAGGGGTAGAAACTTTCGTCATAAGAGGCCATTCTTCAACCATCAACAGTTCCGAGAGCGAATGCTGCCATTGGACACTGCTCCTATTCCAGTAGTCCAACAAGTCCTCCCTATTAGTCAGCACGGAGGGCCTCACGTTGCAAACATGACTTGGGAGGAAGTCGCTGAAGTCCTGCAAAGAAAAGATTTCAAAAAGGCCAAACCCTGGGGAGAGGTGAGACCCCCCCAGCTCTACGAATTTCTGCGAATTTCACAAAGAAGAGGGGCATCCTACAGAGCACTGTCGAGCCCTTCGCTTTTTGTTAAGAAGACTGGTTTCAGAGGGAAAAATGTCAGACCTTTTCTGTAAAGAGGCTCCCGTCAATTCAAACACCTCAAAGGGTAAAGAGGTGGCTGAGATGCTCCAGGAATGTGAGGACGTCGCTGACGTTGGCAGCCTAGGTAATATGAGTTACCCGAATGATTGTGTAGATGTTCATGATGAAGGAACCCTCGGGCGACTTTTCTACATCCACAGAGGGGGAGGCCTCGAATCAAGCCGAAAATCCTCCATCTCAAAGTTGTGTAAGCAGGAGGTGGCTATGACTTCTTCCTCGGCTCTGACCAGAGAACTCGTTACTTTTGGTCCAGATGACCTCTCATCCATCGCAAACCCATTCAACGATGTGGTTGTTATCCAAGCCATCATCAAAAACTTCACAGTAGACAAGATTCTGATAGATACGAGAAGCTCGGTGAATCTCTTGTTGAAGACGTTTGAGGCTCTAAAAACCGGGAAACCATTGTCTTCCATCGAGGGGCCACTCTACAGCTTCTCGGGAGAGAGGAAGGAAGTAGAAGGAAACATTTCGCTACTAGTAACTCTGGGGGGAATCACCAAGATGATTCGGTTCGTTGTAATCGACGCGGCAAGCAGCTATCATGCAATTTTTTTGAAGGCCTCTGCTAAACGAGTATCGGGCAATTGTGTCGAATTACCATCTGGCTATAAAATTATCTGCTCAAGGAAAACAGTATCGGATCAGGATTAATCACCGAACATCCTGAGAATGTTATGTAAAAACAGTTAACGTGATCGAGCAGGCAACCCCTTCGGCGGTCATAGCGGTTGAGCTTGGAGAACCCAAAGAGAATGCGAAGGAAGGACTCCATCTGGAGGCTGCTCAACCTACCGAGAAAGTGCCCATCGCTGAGGGAGAGGAGAAAAGCTCTCCATTAATGCGGAGTTATCAGAAGAGGAGAAAATCGAATTAATCTCTTGTCTCCTGAAGAACCTCGACATCTTTGCATGGTCTACTGAAGATATGCCCGGAGTGGACCCAGACGTAGCATGAAACAATCTCAATATTGACCCGAAGTATAAGCTTGTACAATAAAAGAAGAGAGACGTCGCAACAAAACTGGCCAGTCCAATCCGAGAAGCGATCGCCAAGCTGGTAAAGGCTAAATTTGTTCAAGAAATACAATATCCCGCCTGGATATCGAATGTTATAATGGTGCCGAAATCGGGGGGAAAATTGAGAATGTGCGTAGATTTCACAAAACTAAATAAAGCGTGCCCTAAAGATTTCTATCCCTTGCCTCGAATAGATGCTTTAGTAGATTCTGCGGTTGGTTATTCTGTTATGAGTTTTTTAGATGCGTTCTCTGGTTATCACCAGATTAAAATGCACGAACCCGACATACCACACACGTCTTTTATCACAAATGAAGGGTGTTTTTGTTATCTGGTAATGTCATTTGGGCTTAAAAATGAAGGAGCTACCTATCAGCGCATGATGGCTCTCGATTTAGATCGCTGATGCTGCTCCGGCGGCCGGATCTCTTCTCCTTCTTCCTTCCTTGCTCTCCCCTCTCTCTATCTCTTTAGAAAGAGAATGACCAAGAAAGAATGAGAGATAACACTCAATCCTTGTTGTTATAACAGCAGGAAGGAGCTTGTACCACCGAATCTAATTAGAAGGAAATGAACGACCATGATTCGCTCTAAAAACCATCTTCTATGGGCTGACACGGCTTGTGACATGCCCGTGTCACAGGCCGTCTACTAAGCGACACACAACCGACTAAATCCAGATTAGGACACGGGTTTAGACATGCCCGTGTCAGCTCCTAACACGCCCGTGTCAATCAGTATATGCCCGTACTGAGGGGCGTGTCCCTTAATCGACACAGGACCAACAATCCCGAAAGGGACACAAGTTCCCAACACGCCCGTGTCAACTTTGACATGCCCGTGTCATCTAGAACACGCCTATGATCCAGGCCGTGTTCCTCACCCAACAAAGTCCGGCTACCATCCCGAGTTGGACATGCCCTGGGACACGCCCGTGTCCCTGGCCATGTCGCCTCTAGAAGATCGTCGACTGCACTTCGTCGAGAATTCGCGATACATAACGAAGGACACACCCTGGGATACGCCCTTGTCCCAGGTCGTGTGCCTCAATCAAGACACACTCGAGGCCCACTCAAGTCCCACTCGATATCCAATCGAGTACACAGAGCAGGAAATGCCCTGGGACACGCCCGTGTCCCAGGCCGTGTTGCCCAGCCTGAACTCAATTTTGGGATTTGGGGTGTTACACATTGGTTGGAAATCTGTCAATCCTCGAAAAAGCAGTACACGCCCGGTGACATGTTCGTTTAGGTGGGGGCATGTTAGTACTATTGACGTGCAGCAAAATAAAATCCTTAATTGCGGCAACAGGCTTCGGGATCGGGTTAACATGCCCAGAGACACGCCTAAGGACACACCCAGGGGGTGTGTCGGGGGGGGGGGGGTGTCAGGTGTTTTTCTAGGGATTTGGTTTTCGGCAGCAAACTTCCTCGGGACTGCGGGACACGCCCTAAGTACACGCCCGTGCTAAGTGGTATACGGGCGTGAACTTGGGGCATCTAGGTGATTTTTGCGGGATCTGGCTTCTCGACGATTTCTGCCTCAGGAATGGGTTACATGCCCCAAGTACACGCCCAGGTATGACGTCACCCGGGTGTTGGGGCGGGAAATGAGCCTTCTAGTTAATGGATTGTTCGATCTCACAAGCTAGAGGAAAAAGTGGGTTGCGGGGAATAGAGGAGAAGGTTTGGCGAAGCAAGGGAGAAGTTTGATCGGGGACTGTCGATCAGACAGTTACTTTGGCGGTCAGCTCTGATGGTTAGACCGAGAGAAGATAATAGAAGAGGGGGCCGCTAGAAGCGGCAACAACAGACTTCGCCCACCGCGGCTTGAATGTCACTCTTGCGGCGGGCTTTCCTTTGATTATAATCGAAATTACAGCTCGGGGTTACACCTTAACAATGAAAGCAGATGAAAAGGTACAAGAGGGAAGCTGGCGGCAAGGGAGAGAAGAATGCCAGGAGGCCGCGCGGTTTGACCAATGAAGGTCGGCAGACCGCGCGGTCAACGATCGGGCAGCTCGCTAGAATAAGCCGAGCGGATTGCTCGATCAAGCAGAAGGCAGGCAGGTCGCGCGGACTGAGGATCCGAGTCCGCAGGAGCTAATGACGGGTCCTTGACCCCTCTCCCTACCATCCTGTCCCCGCGAATGAGAGGTCTGGGGGCCTATTTATAGGCTCGGGGAGGTGACGGTCTTGGTAACGTCACCACTGGTGAGGCGGTAAGATATGCGAGTAAAAATATTGAGTCCGCAGAGTCCGCACCGGGCCGCGCGGTCTGGGACTGCCTGGCTGTTGGGGGAGTGCTAAGCGAGTCTGCCTAGCCCGCTGCGGTTGAGGATGAACAGGTCGCCTCCTACTGAAGGCTAGTCGCACTTGGTGACGGGCTGATGACCTGGCGGACTTAACACCGAATCCGCCACCTTTTGAGCTTGTTGCTACCGAGCGGTCCAGGCGGATAGGAATGCGAGTCTGCGTTGGGCAATTCGCACCTGAAGAAGAATAAAACACCGCACGGTTAACCGGTTTAACCGCTCTGCCTACAGGAGCGGACTGAGGAAGCAGTCGGCAGACCCCGCAGAGCAAGCGGCTGCTGCACAACCTGGGAGGTCTTGCTAGAGAGACCCTCCTAGCCGCGCGGACTGAGCAGCCTGAGAGATCAGTCCACGCGGCCTTTAGAAGAAAAGGCCGGCAGGCCGCGACCTACCGGAGCAGGCCGCAACTTACAAGCTGTCTACCTTGGGAGGGATCATCGATTTCTGGGGGAACATGATCCCCGCACTTTTTTAAGTTCAGAGAAGAACTTCGAAAAAGTTGGAGACCCATGAAAATCGTGATCCTTCCCTAGAGAAAAGTAAGGGGCCAGAAGAGATGGAACCTGAGGCCACTCCATAGAGAAAATTTGCTAATGCCTAGCTTCTTCCTGCGAAGGAAAGAGTTGTCATAGGTGGAAATAGGTACATCTTGTACGTACCTGGGTCGCTTTGGCAGAATGAAGAAGACATGAATGTCTCCTAATGGGCTCTGCAAAACATTGATGAGAGGAAAAACAAAGAATAATGGTAACTTGCAAGTACCTGAAGGAGGATTGCAAGCACCTGCTAGCTTCTACAAAAGAAGTGTGAGTTGTAGATACGAAATAAGACTGAGTTGCAAGTACCTAAAATGAACTTGCCAATATCTACTAATCTCTGCAAAGGAAGAGTAAGCCGCAGATATGATAGAAAAGTAAGGTGCAAGTACCTAAAGGGAACTTGCTAATATCTGCTAATCTCTGCAAAAGAAGAGTAAGCAACAGATATGATAGAAAAGTAAGGTGCAAGTACCTGAAGGGAACTTGCTAATATCTGCTAATCTCTGTAAAAGAAGAGTAAGCAACAGATATGATGGAAAACTAAATCGGAAGTACCTGGAGGGAACCTGCGAATGTCTGCTAATCTCTGCAAAAGAAGAGTTAGCAAACTGATGTGATGAAAAACTTAATCGCAAGTACCTGAAGGGAAACTTGCGAATGTTGATTGTTGATAGGATAAGACATGATAGAAGAGATATCCGGCAAACTTTGCTATCAACTGAATAGAGATCGGAACGCAACAATGATTGTCTCGCGTCATCAGATACAATGTCGACGTGAAATCCAGATCAGTAAGATTGAAACCATCTCAACTTAAAAATCGTAATTACATGGCTCGTCAGTTAAAGTGAACCAGATACTATGATCAATGATTTGTGTCAGAAATATCTGATAAGAGTAGTAGAGAATTTGTAGATCACCATCCGATAGAGCTTCATGTAAGCAATGTATATAAGATGATCATGAGCTAAAAGATATAGGGGTCTCTTAGATAGGTTGGACTTAACCTGTTAACCTGTAAGAAGACAAAAGTACAAAGGAGGGCTATACCCCGAGGATGAGCTAAAAAGGTTGAATGCTGCCACAGGAGAGCACCCATGGGCCTTATGCATCACTTGCCAAAAGGTCATCCGGGGCGTAGTCCTACCTAAAGAGGGCTGGCCGCATTCCCTTGACAGAGCACAAAAGGGAAACATGCGCAAAAAACCTAAGAAGGAAGCGACAGATACACTGCTCTCTTGCCCCAGGTTACAAACATTGTTGATCCGTTCTACCAGGTGCGCCAAATGGTCTACAGCATTGCTCGTCTTTGAAGGGATCAACAAAGTTGTGGGTCCCGCGAAAGCACGGATTGAGAGTACCAATGTGTGTTCGTCCGTTACAGTTGTGAGATGATCGAAGAGACAAGGCTACACTTGATCGCCATTGCTTGTCACGCAAAGATCATTGTAACTGTAACGTATCCCTAACGGAGCACGATAGAACTATCACAGGAGGCCTCTCCTAAGCACTCACACTGCGCTAGACATCGGCCGGGATCAGAAGCCCCGTCATCCTCCGCACGAGAGTTGAACGGCCCCCACTACACATATGAGAAAACTCCTCATCATATGTGGTCATTGTGGTTTTACGCCTGAGGACAATCTCGAGGGGGCACTGAGCAAGACTTGGCGATATCTCGGTGGTCCAGTGATCTCTTTGGCAAAGAGAAAAATGTAGAAGAGAAGTATCACAAAAAGGGAACTGTGTCAGTATGAGATCTCTGAGGTAAGCTTTATTGAATGAAAATGAAAGAGCACTTAGAATTGTTTTTAGAGAAAGGACGAATGTTTGAAGAGAATAAAGGAAGATATAACCGGCCCAGATTGTGAGGGGTTTTGAGGAGCTGCGATGCCCTCTTTGCTTTAGAATAACCTTCCAAGGGAACCCTCGTCAATGACATCGGAGGTCTCGCCCATGAGATGGTCACGATACGTATTTATTTGATTCACTCCGCTTGAGCTGCAAGGAAACTCCGCTATTTCTTTGCCTTTTGAGGTTGACGGATCCGAGTGGCCATCTTTCGGGAACAGATCGCGCATCTTACCCTGCTTTAGCAATCTCTGCACAAGTTGACGAAGCCCTCGACAGCTTTCAGTTAGATGCACGCTTTCTTTGTGAAATTCACAAAATGGGTCTGAATCTTTTGATTTTTGATTTGTCGGCTGGTAAGGCCTTTTGGAATTTGCTCTATATTTCATAATTTGGCAGACTTCTAGCATGGCCTCATCGAGTCCAGAATATGATAAGTCATCATCTTGTGACTGATGTACCGAAGCTGTTTGCAGAGATGGGGCTGGTGGTAGCAGTCATTCTTGAGGACGATCCTGGCCCGGGAAGAGGTGTTGATAATGATGCTGGAATCTTTTTGCTTTCCGAGAGTGGGATGAAAAATCTTTCTGAGGAGATCTCGGAGGTTGCTTGCAAGGTTGATTTCTCTCTGTTACGAGCCTGGAAACAAAGTTGGGGTTGCTCTTCTCACCGCGGATGTACGAGTTGGCTAAACTAATCAGCTCTTGATAAGTCCTTGGTGCTCGGACGTTAGCCTCAAACTTGAGTGGTCCTTCACGTAGGCCGTGGATAAGAGCCACTCGATATAATTCTTGATCGACAATCTCAATGTCTAATATTTCCTTCTGAAAACGATCCACAAAGTGGGACCAAGTCTCATTATCTCGCTGCCTGATCTCAAAGAGGGCCTCTGGACCGCCCTTCCTACTTGTAGAGGTAGAGAATCTGAGAAGAAACTCTCTTCGCAAATCAGCGAAGGAAGAGATGGACTGAGCACGAAGTCCATAGAACCAATCCCTCACTTGGCCGTCGAAGGTCGTTACAAGGAGTTTGCATTTGGTAGCATCAGAGAGGGTCTTGAGAGCTACGGCTGATTCAAACGCTTGAAGATGTTTGACTGGATCAGTCTCCCCAGTATAAGTGGGCAATCGCGGCTCTCTGAAGTTAACTGGAGTCGGTTCATGCTGAACATTCTCTGTAAATGGTGACTGCTCTTCTTGTTCTCCTGAAACATAAGGAAAAAAGGGAGCATAAGTTGCAGCTGCATAAGGAGCTGGAGGATGGAAAGGAAAAGTTGTTGCGGGAGGAGCAAAGGCAAGAGCTGAAGAGTAGGGATGACTTCCCTGAAAATTCAGGAATCTTGCAGGACTTCCTCGAGCAGCTTCTTGGAAAAAATTCTGACGAGTTGCGAATTCGTCATTTTGAGATCGCAAAGGGGCTGCAGGCCCTTGCGGAAAGGTTGGAGTGTAAGGAGGATAGGTCGGCGGATATGCCGGTGGGTAAACTTGAGGAATCTCGAATGCTGGTGCTGGATTGATAGGAGGAGCTGGTGCTGCTGAAGATTGTGCTTCCAATCGCTGAGCGATAGCACCTAGAGTACAAGTGATCGCTCGAAACTTTTGTGCAGTTTCTTTGCGAGAGAGCT
Organism: Platanthera zijinensis; assembly: GCA_039513925.1. Taxonomy (NCBI): domain Eukaryota; kingdom Viridiplantae; phylum Streptophyta; class Magnoliopsida; order Asparagales; family Orchidaceae; genus Platanthera; species Platanthera zijinensis. The sequence continues at coordinate 144,459,605 of CM077084.1, forward strand.
CCAAGGCTTCCCAAAGGGAATCCTCACTCTCACTTGGAGCAGGGCTCTCGGCTGGCTGACGGTCTGACATGAGTAACCGTTGATTTCGCTATCTGATCGAGATCTGAAGGTCGTGTGTTAACTGTTGGGGCGGGAAATGCGCCTTCTAGTTAACAGATTGTTCGATCTCACAAGCTAGAGGAAAAAGTGGGTTGCGGGGAAGAGAGGAGAAGGTTTGGTGAAGCAAGGGAGAAGTTTGATCGGGGACTGTCGATCAGACAGTTACTGTGGCAGTCAGCTCTGATGGTTAGACCGAGAGAAGATAAGAGAAGAGGGGGCCGCTAGCAGCGGAAACAACAGACTTCGCCCACCGCGGCTTGAATGCCACTCTTGCGGCGGGCTTTCCTTTGATTATAATCGAAATTACAGCTCGGGGTTACACCTTAACATTGAAAGCAGATGAAAAGGTACAAGAGGGAAGCTGGCGGCTAGGGAGAGAAGAATGCTAGGAGGCCGCGCGGTTTGACCAATGAAGGTCGGCAGACCGCGCGGTCAACGATCGGGCAGCTCGCTAGAATAAGCCGAGCGGACTGCTCGATCAAGCAGAAGGCAGGCAGGTCGCGCGGACTGAGGATCCGAGTCCGCAGGAGCTAATGACGGGTCCTTGACCCCTCTCCCTCCCGTCCTGTCCCCACGAATGAGAGGTCTGGGGGCATATTTATAGGCTCGGGGAGGTGACGGTCTTGGTAACATCACCACTGGTGAGGCGGTAAGCTATGCGAGTTAAAATATTGAGTCCGCAGAGTCCGCACCTGGGCCGCGCGGTCTGGGACTGCCTGGAGTCGGAGATGGTTGCCGCTGGTCGTTCGAGTACGAATGATGAGTCCGCTGAGTCCGCGCCGGGCCGCGCGGTCTGGGACTGCCTGGCTGTTGTGGGAGTGCTAAGCGAGTCTGCCTAGCCCGCTGTGGTTGAGGATGAACAGGTCGCCTCCTGCTGAAGGCTAGTCGCACTTGGTGACGGGCTGATGACCTGGCAGACTTAACACCGAATCCGCCACCTTTTGAGCTTGTTGCTACCGAGCGGTCCAGGCGGATAGGAATGCGAGTCTGCGTTGGGCAATTCGTACCTGAAGAAGAATAAAACACCGCACGGTTAACCGGTTTAACCGCGCTGCCTACAGGAGCGGACTGAGGAAGCAGTCGGCAGACCCCGCAAAGCAAGCGGCTGCTGCACAACCTGGGAGGTCTTGCTAGAGAGACCCTCCTAGCCGCACGGACTGAGCGGCCTGAGAGATCAGTCCGCGAGGCCTTTAGAAGAAAAGGCCGGCAGGCCGCGACCTACCGGAGCAGGCCGCAACTTACAAGCTATCTACCTTGGGAGGGATCACCGATTTCTGGGGGAACACCGGGGGCATGTAACAGCAAAATTTGCTGAAAGCCATGAAAAGTTGTAAAAAAGAAGAAAACACATTAGTGGCAAAAATATATACAAAAGGAGGTCAACATACAAGGTTACAAGACATGATTCGTGCATTAAAAACCTGAAAATACCATAATAGTTTAGACTACAAAACGTACTATCAATTACCATACTTTGCAAATAACACATTTCAATTACCTAACCTAGGGTTTTACTTTTGGGCCTCACCTTAACTCTTTGACCCCACCATAACATCCCTATCATATTAGGGGGTCCCTTGGAGCACTTAGAGCTCATTGGGGTTAACTAAAGTTGTCAAATTTACCAAAGTCAACCCTAACCCTAAAATGGTCAAATTGCCCTATTTAGGGCCAATGGAACTCCAACATGCCAAAATGAATGACCAAACCCAAGTCTACCTAGCCCTAAAAGGGGCTCATTGGGTCACTAAGGACCCATTGGGGTCAACTAAAGAGGTCAAGTTGACCAAATTCAACATAAGCTCCAGAGTGGTCAAAGTGCCCTTATTAAGGGTCAAGTGGCCTACAAGGTGTCAAACCAACCCTACCCAAGTCTTCCTAGACCTTAGGAGAGGTCGATGGGTCACTAAGGTCCCATTAGGGTCAACCCAAAAGGTCAAATTGACCAAAGTTAACTTAACCTTAAAATAGGTCAAACTAGCCTAAATGACCTAACCAAGCCAAAGCCACTTGTGCTAAGCCCAACTTGAGTGGCCCATTAACTTTAGGGGGTTGATATTTACATGGAATGCCATTCATGTTATGGAAATGGTGACTAGGAGAGAGAAAGTTCCACTTCCCCTTTATTGGAGGAGAGAGAAAGTGGGTAAAAAGAGGCCATTCATGGCTTGGAAGGCCAAGGGCCTCCTCTCTTCATTCCAATGGCTGGATTCATTTTCCCTGGTTAAGTAAAAGGAGTCTAATAGTCATAACTAGCCTCTAGGTGGCTTGATTCAAAGGAATTCCCATGGCCGAAAATCTCCCCTAATGGCCATTAATGGCATTGAAGCCATGACTCCTCCCCTCCCCCTTTTGGTTGTTTTACAATCTTCCCCAAGGTTAGAGGAGGAATTTGCCCCATTCACCTGAAGAAACCGAGATGTCTTGTTGTACAGTTGCAGAGCACTGAAAGCTCCACCACCGGCCATGGCGCACCACAACCAAACACGTCGGCAAGCCCGGTTGTAGGTCCACTTCTCATCCTCTCCCCTTGCGCTAGCATCCTAGATCAGTAGGATTTGAAAATCGAGCCCAATTGGGCCTATTTCCATTTTCAGATTCCATGAATTTTCATAGTTTTTATACCTTGCGGGTTCGCCGGAAACTTCCCCTCCGGCGGTCATGCCGCCCTACGGCGATAGCCACCACCTCAACGGAGGTGGAGGTGGTGGTGGCCGGCCGGGGAGGGGACTCGATTGCCGGCAAAATGACTTAGAAGAAGCTCCAGGTCGGGTTGATCATGCCCATAGGCTGGAGGAGGAAGATGACTCCTTGGTCATTGGATCTGATATTATATAAATGATTAAATAGTATATTTTAAACCTTTATTGTGAACCCTTTAAATTAAATAAATAAGGCCCTTAGGGGCTGAACCATGAAAATTGTCCAACATGAAAGTTGTAGCCCTAGAAGTCTACTTTATTTTAAAATTTAATTCGACTCATTTGGGTTAGTGGTTTGACCACAACACTCAAAATGGTGTAGTCTATACATAGGAATAGTCAGAGAATAAATTGAGTGCCCCCACTAAACCACGAGTCTAAATTACTTTAAATTTGGTTTGGGAGTCACTCTTACCTATACCTTTGACACATCCAAAAATGGGAATTTTTGGAAAATATTTTCTATAGTTTTTGTAAATATTTAATAAATCATGTATGATTTAATTAGAGGGTCTATTTACCTCAAATACCCCCTGAAATTTTTGTGGATCATTCTTAGGGTCATTTTATGACACTAGTAAAACTCTCATCCCATTTAGAGTTTTTTTATAGGTATGTGTGTGAACAAAGTTTGGTCCCTTATTGGTAAATTAGGGCAAATGTGTAATTGATGGATTGAGTGGCCAATCCTCATCCAAAGCGGAGATAACTTGGGCCTCTGCCTCAAAGTCATCTAAAACACCCCCTAAAGAGAAATTGAGTGGTTTGGGGTGGAGATGTCTTAAGACCATAATGTAGGCACTCGAGTTGGGGTTTTTGGCCAAGTGAAGGACATGGGACCATATGTCCTTGGAATAGCTTGGAACTTGGAAGATGAGTTCATAGGGTGGAAATAAGCTCTAGGAAATGTTATTAGGATTTTTAGGAGCACTTAAATTCTCTGAAATAATTTAGGACCAATTAGGGTACATCTACTTATAATTTTATTGCATGATTATATGATCTTGGATGTTCATGAAACATAGGCAGTTATCTTATATAGTTTTTATTGATCTTTGGAAATTGTTGTTTGAATTTTGGATTGATATATTTTGTACTGCATTCACAACCTTAATGTTATCTTTAATTGCAAGAAAATTAATTATGTGTTTGTTACTCAATGGAAAATTATGAATCTTTGTCAGAGGACCTATTAGGACATTATAATGTTGTTCTGTGAATTTTTATGTAATTTTTGGAAGAATCTTCATGTAGGATCATTCAAATAGTGCCCTAGATTGAATATCATTAAAAAAATTATTTATGGGACCAAATGATGTTGAAAAATAATAATTCTTGGTCAATGGACTTTTCTGATCTTATTTTTAATCTAGTAATTTTCTGATAAATTTTGGAAGGTTGATTCTATTTTTCCCCTATTTATCCTAATATTGTAATTGTTTATTCAATAATTAATTGATGGTCAAATTCATCCTGAAAAATAAGAATTTTTGGTACTTACTGTTATATTGATGTTATTAATCTATCATAAATTTTTTAAGGCCAGACCTAGTCATAAAAGTTTACTTGGTGTTCAAAAGCTTAGGTGGCCTGATTTTGCAGAAAATTAAATAAATGCCAAATAAGTTAGGAAATATATTATCTTTTGGATTTAATCTTAAAATAACATTATTGACCCCCAGTAATAATCTTAGGTCTTTTGGATGAGTAGTTGGAGGGGTCACCATCCTTGCACACCATATAGTCCATTAGGTCTGCACAAAGCAAAACCGTAGAATTAGGGAAACATGTGAAGGTAAGGGGTATTTGGTGTACCTTGTTTGGGTCAGAATGAATAAGGTCACTAAGGGAAGGCAAGTTGTGAGAGTCTGGTTGACTAGGGGCAAGGTTGTGCTCGGGACCAATAGTGGATCGTCTTTCCTTGGAGAAAGAGGCTAAATACACATAGAGTTAGTTAAAGTGCAATGCTAAGAGAGTTTAGGACATGGTTAGATACCAACAATTATAAGTACCTTGTGAAAGGAGCTTTGGGATTCAGCCCATCGTAGTTCCTAGTGCCCTCGAAAGCCGTTCATAGGGAATGCTCTGGGCAGTCCAAGGTTAACCCTAAACTGTAAGGCTAAACTGTTAGTGCAAGATTAATTCTATGTACTTCACTTTATCTCACCCCGAAGACATAGGAGGCTGGTTTGGTTTAGAATCACGAGCGATAGGCTCGTAGGTGGTAGGTACGGACTAGTTAGTCCGGGGTTCTAGTGGCTCGGAAGATTATAGTGACAGACGAGTTAGTCTGGGGAGCTGATGGCTCGGAGATTTATAACTATCATAAAAGCATGTGATTAAAGGTTATGGGTCTTCAGTATTACACGGTCGTTCGCACCGACGTCGATACGTTGACTCGGCAAGGGTGGTTCTCACTTAGCTAAGGAAAATACTTGTGGTTGGTCAGCATAGTACGTGGTCACTCTGGTGTGGCCTTCAGATACGTACGTAAGGGCTAGGCCTGTGCGGATCCCACCTAGGAGTGGGGGGTCCAACCTTAGCTTCCCAAATGGGGGGAACCAAAGGTTTGTACGTATGGAGTCATGTGTGTGTGTTTCACTTGCATGAACCCGACACCCCATCATATAAATTGGTATGAGACTTTTTATATAATGGGAGCCTTGCAAAAGACCCATTAACTTATAAGTTTGTGTGGGCATTCATATAATTTAAGGTTACTTATTAGTTTACTTTACATGTTCTTACTGTTCTACTTTACTTATTTACATTACTACTTATTATAGTTCTTATATACATACACCTACTAGGGTAGTTGTCACCTACTTATTCCACTCTTCTTTGTTGTCCTCCACTTTCATCCTCCCCACACGGTGCCTAGGAGTTGCGGGGTTGAGGCTTGGACGATAGTGGCATAGTATTTATGACTAACGGTTGGTGGACCACATCATTTTAGGGGGTCGAGGAGCAGGAGCAACAACACCGGTAGGACAAGGAGCATGACAAGAGGAGCAGTTGCTGCGCACTGCCACAACCTCACGGTGATGGGTCAAGGATGGATTTCAGCTTGCTTTCGCTAGATGTGTGAGTTGACAGAGAGATTATTTGTATTATACATGTACTGGGCTTAATCCCAAATTTATTTTCTACCATCTTTCATAATTTGGACTCATTATGGATTATTGATCTTATATATATATATATATATATATATATATATGTGACTTTTGGGGACATGATTATATTTGCCTTAGTTGATATTTCTACTTATTTGGTGATCGCTAATGCCGGCAGGATCAACGTTTTGTAGTGACGACCACCCCGAGTGTTGGTATCATCGCAAAACAGTGAGTTTGGGCGTAAGACCTGGTAGCATAGAAAAAAAATAGGGTCTTACAATCAATACCTACAGTTTTGATAATTTTAGTAAGCTTCACAATGAGTTATTTTGTGGGCAAGGTCAGACTCAAGCTAGAATTCCCGAACCTGCAGTGCCTGCTCTAGTAGATGTTATCATTAATCCTGCTTAGGATTATTTTCAATACTGGACTGACACTCAGGATTTTCCTCAGTTTGAACAAGATACTGCTGTTGTTGCTGCCAATCTAGAAATTCAAATAGTTGAAGACATACCTCAACCAGCCTAGAAAAGGAGAAAGTATAGGGAAGGCCCGTCTGCTATTAGGTCTGAACCTATTAGAGAAATGGCTGAGGTGTTGAGTCTGATTTCAAAGTGTGTCATTCTAGACACATTCAAGATTGTGGACTTAGCTAAAGAGAACAGGTGGGACTACAATAGATCAGATGAATTGCACAAGTATGAGGTAGCTTGCACCAAAAAAAGACTGTTTTTCATGAAGTATAATTTTGATGATCTGAATGTGCCTCCAGCACTGCCAAGATATTATCCCAAGGCAAAGTTTATTTTGCTAGACAAAGTCAGATTAGCAAGGGAAAAAATTCTTGATAGTTTCTTTCACGATTTATCTGTGTAGACAATGGTTACCGCAATTCATTACTCAATTTTATATATATATATATATATATATATATATATATATTGTTGGAACCGAAGAATCGGTCTCTGTGGAGTTCGACCCTTGGGGAAGGGATGATTACACACTTACTTCTCTCTCACAAGCTAAACAACCAAAGCTTTAGAACAAGGAATTGAACCAAGGCTCCATCACGGAGGTCCCACAACACACACGGATGATCTAAGAGCGCTTCCCCTCCTTAGGCAAGCGCTGAGCTAAGGATATCTTAGAAAGCGCAAAAATACCAGGGCACAAGTAATGCCTTCTAAGGTACCCCTTGGGTTTATTTATAGTTTTCTGAAAACGGACAGCAAATAGCGTACCTACGCTACTCTGAATGGTTAAATGCAGCCAATTTGTTTTGCCAACAGCCAATCTCCGTTGTTTTAACTGGATATATGAAATTCTTTTTTCAAGGTAGCTTACAACCTGCAGGGGGGGTGAATAGGTTATTATATAGTTTTTATGTTCTTTTGGGTTTCTCCTTTAGCTCTAATTGAGTTGGCAGTAGTTTGCTTTCAAGAACCTACAAATAGGAAATAATACAGAAAAGCACATACAGATTTATTGTGGTTACCCAACTTGTGGGAACATCCACTCTCCTCACACCTTGCCAACTTCCTATTGGTCAAGACCCTTCTCCAAAACACTACTCAAAGAAGCTTACACCTCAGATCCCTCAGGATCTCTCAGTCTTCTACAAGACCTACAACTCAACCACAAGGGGCCTACACCTCAGTGATCAGCTGATCACCTACCTCAGGAAAAAGGCCCTACACTCAGGCTGGGAGGACAACCCTACATCAGATCTAAATGATCCTACCTCAGAGAGATAAACTCTCCTACAACTCAGGCAACTTGCCCAACCTCAGTCAACACTAGAAATGTCTTCAAAATATTGAAGAGCAATTCCATCTGCAAGAAATAATATGGTCTTTAACAATTTAAGGAGCAACTAAAGCTATATTATGTTCAACATACCCAGCTCAAATTTGAAGGTGTTAAACTTTGCTTCATCAAGCGGCTTAGTGAAGAAGTCAGCCACTTGCTTGTCTGTTTGGAAAAAATCAAAGATGATGTCTTCACATTACACATGTTCCCTAATGAAATGGTATCTTACCTCAATATGCTTTGTCCTCCTATAAGAAACAAGATTCCTAGCAATTGATATAGCACTAGTTGAATCACAAAAAAGGGGGCTTCTACTTATTTGAATGTTGTAGTCTTGGAGCTGATGTTGGATCCAAAGTAACTGAGCACAGCAGCTACCTGCTGAGATGTACTCTGAATCTATATTTGAGATTACAACACTATTTTGTTTCTCGCTGCTCCAAGACACTAGTCTTCTACCCATGAGTTGACAGGTGCTGGAAGTGCTCTTCTTGTCTTCTTTGCAGCCTATAAAATCAGCATCTGAGTAACATGTTTGTTCAAACTCCCCATTCCTAGGGTACCACAAGCCAAGTTCTTGTGTGCCCTTAAGTTACCAGAAATTCTCTTTGCAACAGAGTAGTGAAATTGTTTAGGGAAAGCCTAATAACTAGCACAAATACATGTAGCAAACATGACGTATGTCCTACTTGCAGTACGATAAAGAAGGGAGCCAATTATCTCTCTATACAAGGTCTCATCAACATGCTTCCCTGCTCCATCCTTGCCTATAGGCATATTTGACCATATGGGAATTCTCATGTTGGAGGAATTCTCAATGCCAAATTTCTTTATTAACTCCCTAGTGAACATAGACTGGGATATGGACAAGCCATCATTAGACTGTCTAACTTGGAGGCCCAAGTAGAACTTAAGTTCACCCATACTGCTCATCTCAAACTTCCCATGCATAAGTTTAGCAAACATCCTGTAGAGATTGTTATCAGTTGATCCAAAGATGATATCATCTACATAGATCTGGACTAGGATGATATTAACCTTATATTCTCTTAGAAATAGGGTCTTGTCTATCTTCCCCGCAGAGAATTTTGTTCTCAATGAGGAACCTGAATTCGGTTTTATATCATGCTCTAGGGGATTGTTTTAGACCATATAGAGCTTTTATAAGTCTATAAACAGAATCATCAGAGTTAGGAACAACAAAACCATAAGGTTGCTCAACATAAACTTCTTCTCTTAAGTCACCATTCAGGAAGTCTTGCTTTACGTCCATCTGGTAGTCTTTGAAACCCTTGTGTGGAGCATATGCCAGGAATAGTCTGATGGCCTCCAATCTTGCTACATGGGCAAAAGTTTGATCAAAATCAATACCTTCTCTTGCATGTACCCCTTAGCCACTAGGCTTACTTTGTTCTTTATTATAAAGCCATTTTCATCAAGCTTAATCCTTTAGATCCACTTGACTCCAATGACATTTTTTCCTTGTTGTTTGGGAAGTAGCTTCCAGATCTTGCATCTTTTGAATTTGTTCAGTTCCTCTTGCTTAGCTAATATACATAATTGATCTATGTGGGATTTTTCAAACTTCTTTGGCTCTACCTGTGATTGGAAACTGGCATACATAGTTGTATTCAGATTTTTTCTTCTGGTCACTATGCCTTGGCTAGTTTCACCAATAATTTGGTGTGCAGGATGGTCTCTTAAATGCCTGATTGCAGGAGGCAATCTTCTTTCACCAATAACTTCAGGAATAACTCCTTGCTGATCTTCATCTTCTCCAAGTGTGCCTGGTGGACCTTCTGGAATATCAACTTCAGCTTGCATCATTGGATCTCCTCTTTGAAGGCTAGCTTTTCCATCATCATTTCTTTATCTGCAGTACTAGAAGAGGAGCTTGGTAGCTCACTATAAATCATGGTAGACTCATCAAAAACTATATATACAGACTCTTCTATAACTTGTCTTTTCAAGTTGTTGATCCTATAAGCTTTGCTATGGTTGTTATACCCATCAAAAATCCAATCAAAGGACTTGGCAGGAAACTTAGATATATAGGATTTTCCATTATGAAGCACATAACACTTGCTACCAAAGATTTGAGAAAGTTCAAGTTCGGTTTTCTGCCTTTCAAGATCTCATAGGGAGTTTTCTTGTGGCACTTGCTGATAGAGGCTCTGTTGAGGACATGACATGCAGTGTTGACTGCCTCAGTCCAAAAATATTCTGGGAGAGATGTGTCATTCAGTAGAGTCCTCCCAGCCTCTATAAGAGTTCTATTTTTCCTCTCAACAATCCCATTTTGCTGGGGTGTTCTAGGTGAAGAGAATTATTGATGAATCTCATTCTCTTCACATAACCTTGTCTTACTATCAGACTGGAACTCAATCCCATGGTCACTTCTAATTTTTACCACAGAGCTGTTGAATTCATTATGAATTTGCTTGACAAACTTAACGAAGATATCAAGGGTATCATTCTTTCTCTTGAGGAAGAATACCCAAGCAAACATGGAAAAGTCATCAACCACCACTAGGGTGTAGACCTCCTACCAATACTTTGTACTGGCATAGGACCAAACAAGTCCATATACAGGAGGTATAGGCACCTCAAAGAATCTTTGTCTCAATTCCCTTGAAATAAGTTTTTCCCTACTTTCCTTTTTGACAAGCACAACATATGCCCTCCTTGGAGAACTTCATATTGGGACCATTCCTAACTAGCTCTTGACTAAAGAACTTACCAATAGTCTTGTAATTTACATGGGCTAGCCTCTTGTGCCATAGGACATAATAGGAGGCTTTCTCATTTGCCACTAGACAGATAGGAGAGTCTGTATCTAAACATAAAAGTTTAAGCAATAAACATTTCCACTCTTAGTGCCTGTCAATATGTCCTCTTTGTCACTTGACCTCCTGATTAGCACTCATCCTTGTGAAAGACTAACATAGCCAAGATCAAAGAGATGGATTATGCCTATAAGGTTATGTTGCAACCCTTCAACATAATCCACATTAGTGATGGTGGCCATGCAATTGGTGACCTTACCATATACTTTTGTTACCCCTCTATCTGAACCACCAAAGACTACTTTGGGTCAATCTTTTACTGGAGTGTACTCCTTCAAGTTTCCCCTTGTCCTAGTCATGTGCCTGAAACAACCACTGTCCAAGTACCATATAGGGGTATGGCCACTTGGGCTATCCTATAATATACAATTTACTTTACCTTAGGACCCCAATATCTATTGGGTACTAGGAGCATATTAGTCTGAAACTGAACATGTCCACCAGCAAGTTTTCTGACTGGAGGACTAACTCTGGTAATGGCCACATTAGGATTATGCCAGCAGTCAATGACATAATGGCCTACCTTTCCACCGCACCAACAATCATGTATGTTGTATCTTCATTTTTGTGTAGGCCTAACAACTTAATTGACTGTAGTCTTAACAAAAAGAAGAGGTACAGCAGCCATTTTCTGAATTCTTTCAGCATGGATTTGACTGAAAGTTAGTCTGCTTACTGGCTTGTGTGGCTTGTTCTTAATCGTATCAGCAACAAATTTCTTTTCAATCAGTGAGATCTTGATAGCATCAGAGACTGCCATATTTGGCAAGCTGGCAGACTGACCCTTTGTCAGATTATATGTTGACATGTTTTGAGAATGGGGTGTAATCACATTTCTGAGAAAGGGGGCTGAAGTATCAAAAACAAATGGTCCATGATGGGCCATTTGAATTTCTTCATCGGCAGACTTAAAGGCACTCACCCTGCTATACCTTCCACAGTGGCTGTGAACATCTTTTGTTCCACTTGTGGAAGAACCATTCATATAGTGATAATATATACTTTCCTGGTCATACCTATTTGAAGGGAATATCACCCTCTAGAATGGGATAAGTGGCCTAGATTCTATTGGCATAACTACAACTTTCCCTTTCCCTTTGGGATTGGCTTGTCTTGTGTTACACTTAAAGCCCAACACCTTCTTGCCCTTTTGTGAGGAGAAGGAGTCTATCAAGGGCAACGTTGTATTGGGCTGAGAGAAATGGGCCACAATACCTTTCTCCCTCTGGAAATTTTACTCAAGATCTTTAATAAGACTATTCTTGCTCTTGATATCCTCCATCTGGATTCATGAAAGGGTTTTAAGTTGACTGAGTTCCCTTAGGGTCTGATTCTGCATATATATATTTTTTCAGGAAGCTGGGAAGTAACTTACAGAAGAGATAGAATCTCCTTAGACTTTATCTTAGTCAACTTCCTGCACTATTTGAAGGCATCAAGAAGTTCAACATATCTGTCAATCAGTTGATTGTCATCACCTTCTAAGCAAGAATCATCTTTACCCTTAGATGAAGAGGCTTCGGTACAAGGACTAGTCTCATACCCAGACATAGAATTGGATAGGGAATGTAGGATCATGCGCATACCCAACTGTTCCAAAAGCCCAGACTGTTGGAAAGGGCGCTACTTAATTTCTTAAATAAGTAGAAGAGCGCCACGGGTCAAGTGAAGGAATGCCGGACCCAACAATCCCCCCCCCCCGACGTCCAGCACAACCCGTCGGCTCAGAGGTGGGGTTACCACATGGAACACATGGCTCAGAGGCGGGGTAACCAAATGTCCAGGTTATTTGGCCTGCCGGACCCACACAAGTAGAAGGGAAAAATCGAGATTTATTAGTGCCCCCCTGTTCTTGAACCCGTGACCTCCTCTGATACCAAATATAGGGTGAACCGCATACCCAACTGTTCCAAAAGCCCGGACTATTGGAAAGGGCGCTACTTAATTTCTTAAATAAGTAGCAGAGTGCCATGGGTCAAGTGAAGGAATGCTGGACCGAATAGGGAATGTACCTTATTTTTATTAGGCTGATCCTGGCTGCCCTCTTCATCAGTCATTGCCATCAGTCCTCTGCAGCTGTGGGAATCTTCATCCACCTCTGTGTAACTATCTGATAGTGTCAGAGGGGCCAGGATTCCTATCTTCGCTAGAGGATAGATTTCTATCGCTGTAACAGCTTTATCTTTAGCAGTAGAAGTAACTAGCCCAACATAAGCTTCCTCTTCTTTAGACTCAGATGATGATTAGTCTGTCCAGCTTTTCTCTTTCTTAGCGACAAAGGACTTTTATTTCTTGCCCTTGTGTTGTTGGTGAGATTTCTTCTCACCATCCTCCCTTTTCTTCACTGGGTAATCAGCAATGACATGCCCAGGCTTGCTGCAGTAGTAGCAAATAATATTAGTGGAATTTTGTTTACTGGGTTGAGATCCATACCTGTCATCCTTGGAGTATTTATTCCAGTGATGTGTTGATGCGATAATTTCTACTCTAGTATAAACTATGTAGATAGGTATATGCTAAATTGATTTTAATCTCAGGCAAGTGCACCTATCAATCATAGTATAGGAGAAATCTACATCTTATGTCATATTCCTCAGGGTCTTTTCAAGTACTCATACTCACTCTCACTCTATTATCGTACCTATATTTAAAATTGGTTGTTACTTTGAATTAACATTAATAGGACTAATTGGATAAAGTGACATTGGAGGATTAAGGATGGTAAAAAGCAGATTGTCTATGAGTAATCACATGAGAATATTCACTCATAAATTCAATTCTATGTAACCACATATTAACAATATTATCAAATTCATTGTATTGTAAGAGCACAATCTTTATCGAATTCTCTCTCGAGCAATTCAATACTAATGAGTTATATATATTCGTATTTTTACTTACTTTATTTAAGTCATTTTTGTTCATTTTCGTTATTTTTAGTCATTTTTCTTCAATAAAATGTTTCTTTTTTGTAAATATTGTTTTAACTTGGTATTTTTTTTCATAATTTTTACAGAAAAAGCCAACTTCTCAAAGTACACACCCATGTCCCGTTCGACATGCCTGTGTCCAACCGCTCGACATTCGACGTTCAACGTTCATTGATCAAAGCTCGACGCTTCCAGCAACCATTCGTCGAACTACCAATCACGCCCGTGTCAAATATGCAAAACGCTCGTGTCAATCCCGATCGACGTTCGTCAATCGCAGCTCGACATTCGTCGATCACCACTCGATCTTCAATGCTAGATGTCTAGTCACGCCCCCCTACATGCCCGTGACTCCCCTGTCAAGCTCGTGACAAGCACGTGCCCCATCCTAAAAGCTTCTAGAAATTGACCAGTCACCAAAATTTTGCCATCTTCAGCAAGCTAGCATGACACGCCCCCTATCACGCCCATGACCAGGGCGTGTCGCCTCCGAATTTTTTGCTTATAAATAGAACTTTGCTGTAAAGTCCAAGGGTTCAAACTTTTGGGCCAATTGTGTTGTTTGTGGGCTACTTGGGTGCACTTCTTGCAATGTAAGGAGAATTTTCTCCCCCTCTCTTTTATGTTTGTTTAAGCTTTGTAATCAGCTTTTTTCCTTAATAAAATATGTTAGATTTTCTCTCCTTATGTTGTCTTGGAATGGATGTGAGTGCTCCACTTTTGTTCTCATTTTATCCTTTGTTTTTCTTTGTCTTTCTCTTAAAAATGTGTGTGTGTGTCTGTATGAGTTTAACTTCATGTTTTTTTGTTTTCATGGTTTTTGTTTTGCTTAGCTTTTTGTTCTAGGTTTTCTTTTATAGTTATTAGTTGTTATGATTATCTTTTATTTTCTTGTCCCTTAGGATTGTTTAAGTTTAGTTTTTTTAGTACTTTAATTTCATTTTTATGGTTTTATACAAGTGTTTTCAAAGTTGCTTTCTATCTTTTTCTTACTTAGTCTTTTTATTTTTGTAAAACTTTTTGTTCTTTTCAACTTTTTTTCCACTTTTTAAACTCTCTTATAAAATTATAGCAATGAAAAGTTGTTATTTAAAATTTTAAGATAAGTTTGTTTTCTTCCTGTTTTTGTTATGAGTGTGTGAGTGTATGAAATGATTTTTCTTGCTTTCTTTTATTGTTTTCTCTATCGCTTTCTCAATTATGTAGAGTGTGTGTGTGTGTGTGTATAAGATAATTTTTATTGCTTTCTTTCAATTATGTAGAGTGTGTTTGTGCATTTACTTCCCGTCTAGTCATTCGAGTAGGACTTGCTTTCATTTCCCGCATACTCGTTTAAGTAGGACTTGTCATTTCCCACCTACTCATTTGAGTAGGACTTGTCAACTCCAGCCTAATCATTTGAGTAGGACTTGTCATTTCCCTCCTACTTGTTTGAGTAAGACTTGTCATCTCCCGCCTACTCAATTGAGTAGGACTTGTAATGCATTTATTTCCCGCCTACTCATTCGAGTAGGACTTGTAATTTCTCTTTTTTTGTGTAACTTTTCTTTTTTATTTTATGATTTGAAAGGTGTGAGTTCTAGTTTCAATTATTTTGATAATTTTCTAACGTTGTGTTCTTTTTTGTTCCTTTTTTGTAACCCTTTAGCACTTAGTCTCGAACTCGTGCCTCATTAAAATCATAAGCTTTCCCCACACCGATGAGTGTCTAATCATTCTTAGCCCTCGACATCGAAGAGCATTGGGACATATGAAATCACTCTAAATAATTAATGGATCTTTTACTCATTTTAATTAAAGGGCTTAAGGTTTGCCCCGGGTTTACGATGCGTAGAACCACATATCGATGTGTGGGCTCTATTTCTGTTTTCCATATACTAGCTAGCTGAGAGGCCATGGGTATGCACTGACCACCCTTGGGTAAAAAGAGTTGTGTGCATAACCTCGAGAGAGGAGAAGCATAACTCTACCAGATTGGGTTCCCCACCCAATAGCGAGGTTCTTTGCGTAAAGCGGGCATTAAGAGGAATCCTTCGTCGAACGAGAGTTTTGTCAAATAGTCGTAATGTTCAGGTGAGCGATATCCCTATAGATAGGTGAGCTCATATTTGTGGAACCTCCACGGCCAAGTTGCCTTTAATTAATTTGAAATTTGGTTCTCTAATTATTAAAAGTCATTTTAGTTTCGGTCTGATTCGATGTCGAGCGTTAACCCTTCATCGAATTTCCTAACTCATTTTCGTGCCTTTATTTTATCCGTCTTCGTTAATTAAAATCCCCACTGTATTTTCAATAAAACAGTAGTTACTTCGAAAAGAGTAAAAATAGTCAACCCGTCCCCGAGAACAAAACATCCTCAATATTCCCACCGAATATCGAGTACTACATGTGATAGGTGCACTTGCCTCCTTTCGATAAAAACTAGCTTTTTAGTAGTCCACGACGTTCGACCAATCGAACCAACCACATAAATAAGAGTCGGCTTCGCGGCCCATCAAGTTTTTGGCGCCATTGCCAGGAGCCTTCGAGTTATTATTTCGATTTCTGGAGTCTATTACTTTTACCTATCTTCTAAAAACTAACAAAAAAACTTAAAAACTCTATTTAAAAAATAAAAAAAAAAGTTTATTATTTAGTTTATATTTTAGGGTGTATGACCCGTGGAAAACCCTCAGAGTGTGAAAATTTTGATTTTGATCCTGAGATCGAATGCTCCCTTGCGCGTATTCGATCTAAACGCCAAAATCCTTTTTTAGACCCCGAAGAATCTATCGGAGAACCCTCTGCCGTGGTTATGGCCGACCCTAACCCTGCCCAAGCGGTCGAGCGTACTATGTCTTATTAAGCAATGCCTAACCTGGATGATACTGGGTCTACAATTGTTCGCCCTACGGTGGCAAATTACAATTTTGAAATAAACTTGAGTGTTATTCAAATGATCCAAAATGTCGGGCAGTTCGGTGGACTGTCGGATGAGGACCCGAATGTTCACTTGTCTAACTTTTTAGAAATTTGTGACACCATTAAGATTAATGGCGTCACTGAAGACGCAATTCTCTTACGCTTATTTCCTTTTCCCTTAAATCCAAAGTGAAGGCGTGGTTGAATTCCCTCCCTCGAGGATGTATCACCACCTGGGCTGAGCTTGCAGAATGGTTCTTAACAAAGTATTTTCTTGCCTCAAAAACTGCAAAGTTGTGCGCGGACATTTCTTCGTTTGTGCAGAATGATTCTGAGTCTCTATTCGAGACTTAGGAGAGGTTTAAAGAATTCCTCCGCAAGTGTCCGCACAATGCACTGCCTGCATGGTTGTAGGTCCAGATCTTTTACAATGGGCTTAACTATCAGACGCGTCAAATGATTGACACGGCTTTCCACTTTAAATAATAAAACCCCCGAGGCTGCCCAAGCGCTTATCGAAGAGATGGATATGAACGCCTACCAATTGAACATTCTGCAGGGACACGCCAAGCAGGAGGCCGACCTTTTTGAAGTGGATGCCACTGCTCTATTAACCCTTCAAGTTGAAAGGTTAACAAAGCAGGTGGCGGAGATGACTAATGACTCCTCCCCTTCACCGTGTTTTATTCCCCCTAACTTCTACATGGCCGAAGAGTTCGTAGACTTCATAGTAAATTCGGGTCGTCCTTCCTTCATCCCCAACAACAACCCTTATAGTAATAACTATATGGGTTGGAGTAATCACCCCAATTTCTCTTGGAGAAATGCGAACTACGCGCAGCACACGCCTAATTCTTTTGAGCCTGTATTTTTCCTGCCTCCTCCTCCGAAACCCTCTACGGTTGAAGAAAATTTTTATAAATACAGTCAAATATCTGGAACATCACTGGATCGCTAAAAAATCTGGAACAACAGGTTGGACAGCTGGTGAGAATGATGTATGAGCGCACGCTTGGGGCACTACAAGGGAGCAAGGAGCCCAACCCTCGGGAGAATGCTAATGCTATAACGCTCCATAGCGGTAAGAAGGTGGTCGTTCCAAAACGGATCGATCCGCAGGTACATATTTCTCCTCTGACACCTCTTCCCCCTTCTTCGATTGTGCCGCTTTAACGATTTTAAACAAGGTCCTGCCATATCCTCATATGTTAGATAGTGAGCGTAAGGATGCGCAATACAAAAAATTTATTTTACTATTGAAACAAATTCATATTAATGTTCCATTCTGCGAGGCGATCTCGCAGATGCCTAAATATGCGAAATATTTGAAAGAACTTATTTCTAATAAACAAATAGAAAATATTTTGCATATCTCTCTCAACTCAGACTGATTAGCGGCTCTTACTAATAAATTGCCCCACAAACAAAATGACCCGTACGGTTTTCTATCTTGTACCTTTTTGGTAATATATTAGTAAAATACGCTCTAGCAGATTTAGGCGCGAGCATTAATTTGATGTCATTCTCGCTCTTTCAAAAATAAGGTTTGGGCACTCCAACCCAAACCAATATGCGTATCCATTTAGCAAATCGCTTGGTTAAGTTCCCCGCCGGGGTAGTGGAAGAGGTCCTTGTCCGAGTTGACAAGTTTATCTTTCCGGTAGACTTCGTCATCTTGGACATAGAGGAGGACACTGATGTACCAATTATATTCGGTCACTGTTTTCTTGCCACCTCCCACACATTAATTGATGTGAGTAACAGTCATCTCCTCCTTCGGGTGGCATATGATGAGGTTACTTTCTCTATTAATCCCTCGATGGAGGACTCATCATCGAGCGATGATTTCTGTTATAATTTAGATACTTTTTTTCATAGATCGTTCTTCTCCTGTTTTCGAGTCAATTTTTCTTAACGACGATATTTTTGCGCTCGAAAATTTTAATTGCGAAGAGGATTAATCTATAGGTTTCCTTTCGAACCAAATGGTTTGAAAGACATTAGAATCAAAACCTCGCTAGAAGAACTGCCCATCCTAGACAATAAACTCCTACCCGAATCTCTCAAATACTCTTTTTTGGGAAAAATGATACCCTTCCCGTTATCATTTCTTTGCATTTGAGTGATTCAGAGACTTTCAATTTATTGGAAGTTTTACTTAAACATCTCCACGTAATTGCATGGCAAATTTCTGATCTTAAGGGGATTAACCCTTCTTTTTTCACTCATAAGATCTTCCTTAGCGATAATTTTTGCAAAATGATTCAGCCGCAGCGATGTCTTAACCCAAACATGAAAGACATTATTTAAGCCGAAATAATTAAATTATTAGATGCGGGGATAATTTATCCCATTTCAGATAGTGCTTGGGTTAGTCCCGTTCATGTTGTGACCAAGAAGGGCAGTCTAACCATAGTGCAAAATGATCACAATGAACTCGTCCCAACTCGTACTGTTATGGGTTGGCGGGTGCGCATCGATTTTAAAGAAGTTAATGATGCCACCCGTAAGGACCATTTTCCACTACCATTTTTTGACTAAATCCTGTAGCGTTTTTCCGGTCATCCGTATTTTTGTTTTATTGATTGTTTATTGGGGTTTTTCCAAATACCCATTTCCCCCGATGACTAAGAGAAAACAACTTTTACCTGCCCGTTTTGCACCTTCGCCTACCGAAGAATGTCATTTGGCCTCTGCAATGTGATAGCTACATTCCAAAGATGTATGCTGGCAATCTTTGGCAAGCTGGTAGGAGATATCATGGAAGTCTTTATGGATGACTTCTCTGTATTTGGATGCTCTTTCCCTGCTTGTCTTCGTAATCTAGATCGTTTCCTCCAACGATGTGAGGACACAGATCCCGTTTTGAATTTGGAAAAGTGTAACTTTATGGTTCAAGAAGGTTTGGTTCTCGGCAATATGATTTCGATTAAGGGGATGGAGGTAGATAAGGGCAACGTAGAAATTATAGAAAAACTTCTGCCGCCAACTAACGTTAAATCAATTAGGAGTTTCTTAGGCCAAGAGGGCTTTTATAGACGATTTATTCAAGATTTTTCAAAAATTACAAAGCCGCTTACTCGCCTCATAGAAAAGGAATCTAGCTTTATCTTTAGTAGCAAATGCGAGTCTGCGTTTAATTTCATAAAACAAAAACTTATCAATTCACCCATTTTAGTGGCGCCCGATTGGTTCCTTTCATTCGAGATTATGTGTGATGCTAGTGATATTGCCTTTGGTGCCATCCTTGTCCAACGCATAGACAAACACTTTCAACCAATTTATTACGCTAGCAAAACGCTCACTTCCGCACAAGTAAACTACACGACGACGGAAAAGGAACTCTTAGCCATCGTTTTCGCATTTGATAAGTTTTGCTCGTATATAATGCTATCTAAAGTTATTCTATTCACCGACCACTCCACCCTTAAATATTTATAAGGCAAAACGGATGTCAAGCCCTGCCTTCTTCGATGGGTTCTCCTCCTTCAAGAATTTGATTTGGAGATCTAGGATAAGAAGGCCACGAAAAATTTAGCCGACGATCACCTCTACCGTTTAGAAAATTCGGCTGCGAAAGCGCTCATCGAATCTGACATAAATGAAAGATTCCCCGAGGAACGCCTCTAAGTTCTATCATGATCGAAAAATCAAGTCCCCCAAAATTTTTCCTCCGGACGATCTTGTCCTTCTTTACAATTCTCGTCTTAGACTTTTTCCTAGTAAGCTAAAATCGCGCTGGTCCGACCCCTCCAAAGTTGAAGAGATTTGGCCATATGGGAATGTACTTGTCTCCCACCCAGAAAAAGGTTCGTTTAAAGTAAACGGTCATCGGTTAAAATCATACATAGTGGGCGATCCAATGATCGGTTTTAACGAAACCATAACTTTCCTCAACATTATAACCCCGCCATAATAGTCAAGCTACATGACTATAAAGAAAGCTCTCATGGGAGGCACCCCACTTCAAACTTTTTCTCTCTTTCCTTATTTTATTTCCTACTTGTTCTATTAATGCAAGGTTTTTGAATGGGCCTCCCCAAACACGTTCCAGGGAAGTTCCTACCTTGACTTTTTATTTTTGTACATATTGCATTTCATTTCATTTTTGTTCCACATACTTATATTGCAATATTGGGGACAATGTTGGGATTATGTATGGGGGTGTTTTCATGCTTTCCTTTCAGCACTTCCATTTTTCGCACTTAAAAATTTTTAAAATACAAAAACTATAACAAATACAAAACACAAAAAAATTTACAAAATGAAAACTTCAAAAAAAATAAAAAAATTTTCATCAAAATCTTCAGAAAAAATATACAAAACAAAAAATTTCCAAAAAAATATATTAAGTTTTAGTTTGTAAATATTTTCTATATATATTTTTTGTAAATATTTTTTTAAATATTCTTTTCTCTCTCACCTCTTTCTTACTTCCTCCTCTTTGTAAAAAAAAATTTCTTTCTTTCCTCTCTTATAAATATTTGCTTAAAAATCTCAAAAATACAAAAAAAATTTAGAAAACAAACATAAAATATTTCCAAATATATATATCTTTTTCGTATTTTTAGTATGTATATATTAAAGAAATAAATTAAAAACACAAAAAAAGATAACTTTAATAATCCAAAAAAAGTATAAAACAAATAAATCGAATATTCCATTCTTAACCCAGCTTGCTCTCCAAAAATATAGTTACAAGTTTATTTATATGTGAATTTCATTAATTCTTTGTTTACTATTCGTTTATTAATTATAGATTGATAGATTTAAATATCTGGGGGTAAGTTTTAAAGAATTTATTATACTTTGTTCTTAAGATAGGGGACTCATTTTCACCACTACTTCTAATTTATCATAAATAGTGCACGTGTATTATGTTAGAAATAAACAACTATAGGATTCAATTAGGTTTACTTCTAGTTTTCTGAAACAAAGGAACGTTCAATTTATAAAGGTTGCTCTCAAAATTTTTTATTAAAATCTAGTTTTCTATAAAAACCATTACTCCCCATATTTATCATGCCTTACTTGTCATGATAACAAAATTTTACTACTAAAAGAACCTTGGTTAATGAGAACAAGATTTCGTTCCGTAAAAATAAGCATCAAATATTTATAAAGATTATATGTTACGGAGTAAGAGGATAAAACTCATTACTCCTATACATATACATTGGGTTAATTTGAAGTTGTTCAAAAATTTTATATGTTAAGGAAAATAAGATTTCATTTTCCTAAAACATCCAAATGCAAAAAAAAATTATTAGAGGTTTGAGAAAAAAATTACCTCACCTCTAAATTTATGCCCTCTTCATAAACCAAAATACCCCCCCCCCCCTAGCCAATTTCAATGATTGTAGACTTAATTTAAAATCATTTTGAGTGCATAATTTTTAAATTGCATTATTTCTCGTAAAATTCCCACAAGCTAAAGTTTATATAATTCCAAACTATTTTTGTTAAGCTAACGATTACAAAGTTTTGCTTCTATTTAATTACATCAAGAAGTCTTTTGGCCAAAAATTTCCTCTATTTAAATCATTTTCAAAATTTTAGGACTTAACTCTTATACCCCGTATGTTTATTTAGATCTCTCTATTAATTAAGTCAAGCGGTAGCTAAATTTAGGATTTCTTATAATTCCTTAGAAGTTCATCTCCAACTTTTGCTCTGGAATAGAAAAAGCTTAAGTATGGGGGTATTTGATGAGTTGTATATATTCGTATTTTTACATACTTTATTTTAGTCATTTTAGTTTATTTTCGTTATTTTAGTCATTTTTCTTCAATAAAATGTTTCTTTTTTGTAAATATTGTTTTAACTTAGATTTATTTTGTTTTCTAGAATTTTTTTAGAAAAAACAAAATTCCTTAAAGTACATGCCCGTTTCCCGATAGACACACCCGTGTCCAACCGCTCGACGTTCGACGTTCAACGTTCGTTAATCAAAGCTCGACGCTTCCAACAACCATTCGTCGAACTACCAATCATGCCCGTGTCAAATATGCAACACGCCCGTGTTAATACCGATCGACGTTCGTCGATATCCACTCGACGTTCGTCGATCGCCACTCGACGTTCGTCGATCGCCACTCGACGTTCAATGCCAGATGTCCAGTCACGCCCACCTATATGCCTATGACTCCCTTATCATGCCCGTGATCGACACGTGCCCCATCCTAGAAGCTTTTAGAAATCGACCAGTCACCAAAATTTCGCCGTCTTTAGCAAGCCAGCATGACACGTGAAAGAGTAGAAGTGATCTTAAGTTTACACTAGATATATATATGTTATATAAAGGAGTAAGCACAACACAAAAGTAAAGAAAACCAAGCAAGCAATCCAGATGACACAAGGATTATAGTGGTTCCCCA
This sequence comes from Platanthera zijinensis, assembly GCA_039513925.1. Taxonomy (NCBI): domain Eukaryota; kingdom Viridiplantae; phylum Streptophyta; class Magnoliopsida; order Asparagales; family Orchidaceae; genus Platanthera; species Platanthera zijinensis. The sequence goes on from CM077084.1 coordinate 144,482,388, forward strand.
ATAACCTAGGTAAATCCACTCTTCTACCACCCTGGTAGGAATCCACTACATGTTTTTGATAAGGTGCCCTGCCACCACAAGATCTATTTTTCAAAGGAGATCTAGCAACCCTTTTGAGCTTTTGATCAGGTGCCCAAAAACATACACACAGGTTTTTGATCAACTACCCTGCCACCACAAGTTTAACTTTTGAAGGGCGTTATTACCCTATGCACAGTGGAATGAAAGAGAGATGTTGTCTTCTCTATCTCAAGGCTCTGAAAGAAGACTAGTGGATTTGATGATGTCAAAGCTCCCCCTGAGATGTAGAATAGTTCAGGAGAATGGAAGCTTTGCTTCAGGGTGTAGGCCTTCAAAGTGATGTAGGCCTTCAAAGTGATGAAGAAGAACTCTGTATATTTTTGTTTTTCTCACTCTCTGCTACGTGTTCTTCCCTTCTGTAGTTCTGTCTCTTTAGAATAATATATATATATTTCTTGAACCAAATTCAAACATTTTAATTTTCTTTTACTGCAATGGCTGAATAATTCTTGAGAATGGTAATTGCTTCGGGAATCAATTTGCATTATGTCCTGATTTAATCAATAATTAATGCAACCTCCAAACAACTATATTCATAAGAATATATAACATTAAATCTAATAGCTATAATCTCCTTTAATTAAGCCTTAATTAATTTGGCCAACTGTAAATAATTTTGCCTGCATACTGCAAAGAAATTGCCAAACTGAATTTTTACGATTTCTTCAAACTGAGCTCGGAGTTCATTGAGCTCAGCTCGGAGTTCGTCGAGCTGAGCTCAGAGATTGTGAACTGCATAATCGTTGAACTGAGTTTTAAAGCTTTCTTTGAGCTGAGCTAAGAGTTCGTTGAACTGAGCTCAGAGATTTTCTTTGAGCTAAATTTCTAAACTTCAAATCTGAACTTCTCTGGAATTTTTCTGATGGAGCAAACCTAGAAATAATCCTATAGCCCATGACTAAACATTTTGGGTCAATCTAATACATCCTAATAGTAATCCTAGCCCAAATTAAAATTGGGGTTCCAATAATCTCCCTCATTTGGGTGAGGATACTATTGAACAAAAACAAAACACAAAGCAAAAAAAAACTGCCTGAATTATAATTTTTAAGCAGATGTACAAGGGTGCTAAAAAGAATAAATAAAATAAAGCTACTATTGTATCCTCCTAATCAATCCTATTATAAATAAAATAAACAATCTCCCCCTATAAAGCTACTGATGTATCCTCTGTATTGACTAAGACAATAGCTTTTGATTAATATCAAATTCCATTGTTCCTTTGTGGTAAGATAGGTCTTTTCCTTAAGAGAGATGTTAGGAGTTCTGGACCCAGATTACCTTGGGTCCTGGTTCTCTTTCATAATAATTAGATATAAAAGAATATTCAGGTTTATTTTTATAACCTAGTGGATGAAATTTCCTAGAAGAGATGAACAACTGGGTAAAAGGATTTTAAGTTTTTGAGTTGGATTATAATTTTGAAAACAATGATAATTTGAGTTAAGAAATTTTGAGTTCGATGAAAAATAATTTCGTCGATCTGAGTTCAACGATTGGTAGTGAGTTCGTCGAGCTCTGTTTATAGAATGATAATAGTTGTTTTCCAAAAGCCAGGATCAAACATATACCCAAATGTTCCAGCATGATCTTCAAATAGTTGTAGAATGATAATAGTTGTTGATCTAAAAATAGTTGGATAAACTTCTTCAGTTCATCGAGCTCTGATACCAAATAAAAAATAGTTGTTTTTTGTATTCCACGATCGTCGATCTCGGTTCGACGAAGTGTATTTATTTCGTCGAGCATAAATTCCTGAATAGTTAAAATCAGAATCTCTGTTCATAATTCGCCGATCTCTGTTCAACAAATAGTGTTTTTTTTGTCGAGCTTGGTTCGACGAATTATATTGAACAAAAAATTTCTGAAGATTTTTAATTTGATTTGGTCAAACTTCAGTTATTTTGTCTAAATCTATTAACTTTTTTTTGCCTTTAACTGATTCTAATGAGGCTATTTGTTCAGAAGTATTTTTAAAATCTTCTTTGAGTTTTATGTTTTCAGAAGAAAAATTATTTACTTTCTCTTTGAGAAGTTTTATTTCCTTCTCAGATTGAATTAAATCTTTACATAGGATTTTAAAATCTTCTTAAAAATGTTCTGAAGAGAAATAAAAAGAAGAGATTACCTGATCTTCTTCTAATTCACATTCTGATTCTTCATCGGAGTTGATACAAGATGCATTTTTTGCCATTAGGCCAAATTCTCTTGCTCTAGACTCTTCTTTATCTTTAGTTGTACAAAATGAAGCTTCAGAGTCAGAGTCAGTCCAAGTGTCAGCATCAAATATTCTCTTTTTTGCTGATCCAACAACCATTTCTGTGAGGAAGTCCCAATGTCCTTTGTTAATGAACATTCAACAATTTCATGAAAAATGTCATCAGACATTGATTGTGCAAGAATTTTCATTGCTTGTGCATCAGCAATCTTTAGCCTTTTCTGGGCTTCTGTCCATTGAGGTGATGAAACAGAGTTGATGCTAGATGTTTCCACTGCTTGATAAGGACCTACCAAAATGGAATTGTAAATGACTTCATAATTAGAGTTCATAAAAAGCATAATCCTTGCCTTCCATAGTGCAAGATTATCTAGATTGCACATAGAAGGTCTAGTACTTGAAAACTCTTCATTTTGTGCAATGATAAACTATTAAGAAATATAAGATCTATCAGATTGTTTTGGTTCAGGTGTTAGCCTGTACAACCAAAGAAACGACCCTCTAATACCAATTAAAAGAATAGAAGAGATCTTAAGTTTACAATAGATTTATATATAGTAACTGGGGTTCCAACAACACGCTCCCCTGTCACGCCTGTGATCAGGGTGTGCCGCCTCCGAATATTTTGCTTATAAATTGAACTTCATTGTATGGTCCAAGGGTTCAAACTTTTGGGCCAATTTTGTTGTTTGTGGGCTGCTTGGGTGAACTTCTTGCTATGTAAGAAGAATTTTCTCCCTCTCTCTTTTATATTTGTTTTAGCTTTGTAATCAGTTTTTGCCTTAATAAAATATGTTAGATTTTCTCTTCTTATGTTGTCTTGGAATGGATATGAGTTCCTCACTTTTGTTCTCTTTTATCCTTTGTTTTTCTTGTCTTTCTCTTAAAAATTTGTGTGTGTGAGTTTAACTTCATTGTTTTTTGTTTTCATATTTTTGTTTTGCTTAGCTTTTGTTCTAGGTTTTCTTTTCTAGTTATTAGTAGTTATGATTAACTTTTATTTTCTTGTCCCTCAGGATTGTTTAAGTTTAGTTTTTTTAGTACTTTAATTTCATTTTTTATGGTTTTATACAAGTGTTTTCAAAGTGGCTTTCTATCTTTTTCTTACTTAGTCTTTTTATTTTTGTAAAACTTTATGTTCTTTTCAATTTTTTCCCACTTTTTAAACACTTTTATACAATTATAACAATGAAGAAGTTGTTATTTTAATTTTTAAGATAAGTTTGTTTTCTTCCTCTTTTTGTTGTGAGTGTGTGAGTGTATGAGATGATTTTTCTTTCTTTATTTTATTGCTTTCTCTATTGCTTTCTCAAGTGTGTAGAGTGTGTGTGTGTATAAGATTATTATTTTTCCTTTCTTTCAATTATGTAGAGTGTGTGTGTATGTGAGCATTTACTTCCCTCCTACTCATTTGAGTAGGACTCGCTTTCATTTCCCGCCTACTCGTTGAGTAGGACTTGTCATTTCTGGCCTACTCGTTTGAGTAGGTCTTGTCATTTCCCGCCTACTCATTTGAGTAGGACTTGTCATTTCCCGCCTACTAGTTTGAGTATGACTTATCATCTCCCGCCTACTCGTTTGAGTAGGACTTGTAATGCATTTATTTCCCGTCTACTCATTCGAGTAGGACTTGTAATTTCTCTTTTTTTGTGTAACTTAGCTTTTTATTTTATGATTTTGAAAGGTGTGAGTTCTAATTTTAGATAGTTTTATAATTTTCTAACGTTGTATTCTTATCTGTCCCTTTTTGGTAACCCTTTAGCACATAGTCTCAAACACGCGCCTCATTAAAATCATAAGCCATCCCAATAATTAAAGGATCGTTCTTACCCCACGGCAACGAAGAGCATTGGGACATATGAAATCATTCTAAATAATTAAAGGATCTTTTTCTCACTTTAATTAAAGGGCTTAAGGTTTGCCCCAGGTTTATGATGCGTAGAACAACATATCGATGCGTGGGCTCTATTTTCGTTTTCCATACGCTAGCTAGCCGAGAGGCCATGCATATGGACCGATCACCCTTGGGTAAAATGAGTTGCTTGAATACCCTCAAGAGAGGAGAAGTGTAACTCTACCAGATTGGGTTCCCCACCCAATAGCTGGGTTCTTAGCGTAAAGCAGACATTAAGAGGAATCCTTCATCGGACGAATGTTTGGTCAAATAGTCTTAATGTTCAGGTGAGCGATATCCCTATAGTCAGGTGAGCTCATCTTTGTGGAATCTCAACTGCCAAGTTGCCTTTAATTAATTTGAAATTTTGGTTCTCTAATTATTAAGAGTCGTTTTAGTTTCGATCTGATTTGATGTCGAGTGTTAACCCTTCATCGAATTTCCTAACTCATTTTTGTGCCTTTATTTTATCCGCCTTAGTTAATTAAAATACCCCCTCAGTATTTTCAGTAAAATATTAGTTACTCCAGAAAGAGTAAAAATAATCAACCCATCCCCGAGAACAATACGACCTCGATATTCCCGCCGAATATCAGGTACTACATGCTATAGGTGAACAATATGACCTCGATATTCCCGCCGAATATCGGGTACTACATGCTATAGGTGCACTTCCCTCCTTTCATTAAAAACTCACTTTTTAGTAGTCCCCGACGTTCGACCAATCGAACCAACCACCTAAATAAGAGTCGGCTTCGCGGCCCATCAAATACCTAAACTTAAGTTGAGTAAATTTTCTCTGAAACAATTCACAACACACAAATTTGCATTAATATAAAGTAACCCTATATAATACATAAATTCATGAAATCCTATCCTTAAGGTACCATGAATCTCATTATTTGTATTTCCATTATCCAAACAATATATCTCTCGATCATGAAATTTGAAATACAAAGATAAAGAACATTAGAGAATGAAATTATAAACTATCATCACAACCATCCAATTTCTCAATCTAGAAGTTTGGGATTCATATAAAACAAATACTATCTTCAAATCAATGATCAATCTCTTTGTTTGAAACCACACATACAAATAAAATATCACAAATTTGAAATGAAAACCAACATGCATAATTAATGAATCGATTCAGAAAAACAAGTCTCGCATGAAATATAAAATAAAGTTTAGATCCACTAAGAGAAAGGGGAAATTAAAAGAGATACATAAAAATTAAAACTATACGGATTATCTCCTTCGACTTCCCCTTCGCTTGAGTGCTCTACTTTTGTCCTTCAGAAATTCTCCAAGTCCTTATATCCAAAAGTCCCCTTTCTATTTTTTGTGCAGGTTTTTATAGTCTTCTTGCAAATAGAGGTTGAACACGGGTTCCAATATGGCCGTATCACAGGTCGTGTAGGGTATGAAACGGTGTGTCAAGGCTATTCGGTTTGAAAAGGTGCACCCTGTCGTGTGCCATGTCATTTGACACTGCTGGTAACACGGTTGTGTGTTCTTCATGGCACCACACATGGGTTGGTTTGAAATCATAACTTTGATTCTTCCAGATAAGGACATGAGTAGTGACATGGGCGTGACCCTACCCATGTGGTGCTCTTGTAAATTTTTACGCCTTTAATTCCAAGCTTTGTGATCTTTCCAGAGAAGGACAAGGGTAGTGACATAAGCGTGTCCCTACTCGTGCGTGCCCAATCCAAGACCTTTGTCATTAGTCATGTTGGATCCGTTAACACCTCTGTTTGCTCAAAGACTTTTAGTTCCAAGGATTTGCAATACCTGTATTAAGAATATTAATGAATAAATAAATAACTTAATATAGGAAATACAGGAAAATCTATATTGTGCTCTTCTATTCATGATAATTCAAATTCTTAATTATTTTCGTGCAATTATAACAAATGGAGGTAGAAAATAGTGGATATGATTACAAATATGATAGTAAAAAGGACTTATATAATTGTACTCATCAAATACCCCCGACTTAAGTGTTTTCTTGTCCCTGAGCAAACTTATTCAAGCATTTGGATTTACAATAATTAATTTTTCTTTCGCAAGATGGTTGCTATGAATTCAAAGTTAAATTTGATGTTGTAATTGCATATGAAATAGTATAGCAAAATTTTCTAAATATAACTTTATCATAAAATTCCTCCCATATATCTCTTAACTATCTTTCACTCTTTCCTAGAAATAAAAATACAATCATCCATAACAAATGTGAGGAGAAAATAAAAATCTTAATAAGGCAGGCATTAGTGTTTCAAAAATTATAAGGATCTATACTGATAGCCATAAGCTTGCCTTTTCACACCCTCTCCACGACACAAGTTCGGATTAGCAAGGTTGGATCTTAAGGACTTGTAGTAGGATGTAACTTTTTGGCTTAGGATAAAAGATTATAGGTGTGGTAATCAAAGATAAACTCGATGGTTCTTATCACACCTAGATCACGATTGTGCCTCTTGCCCTTTTTGTATAATTACCCTAACATACATCAATATTATAAAAGCACCCCCAGACTTCACAATTATTATACTTCCCCTTTTTGTATGATTTTTTTCTTTCTTGAATCCTTTGTTTTTCTTCTTCTTTCTTTTGATACATACTCATATTTTTTTCCTTCACCAATAAATAGCTTATCAAAGTGCTTTACACCAGCTGTTTAAATTTTGTAATTCACATAAAAAAATGTGTAAACTCAATGAAAGATGTGCTAATCGGTAAGGATTATTGGCCTTGGTGAATTTTAGTAGTGGTGTATCGAAAGAAAAGGGATTAGGTCCAAATTGGGTGTGCAAGGGTATAATGTTTATGGTTTTGGGTTTACAAGGCTCAAGCTATCCAATGGGAGGCCTAAGTCATTTCCTCCATAACTGATTAACTTATGTGAATGATTTGAGGATTGTTAGGGGCAAGTTTTAGACACCAATAAAGAGTATTCATCATTTTGATTCCCTAATACAAAACTATCAAAATGTTACACTCTTCGACTCGCTTTATTATAGATAATTATACTTTCTAAAATAGAGTTATTGTTAGTTAATAATATAGAGGACTAATCTTAAAAATAAGTTATATAGACAAAATTAAGCTATTGAATTTCTATGCATAATTACTAACAATAAATTTGTACACTCAATGAGTCTACTTTAATTAATTTTATTCAGCTTGTCAAAGCAAATTAATAAGTTATAATCACAAGTGAGTGAATTAATGAATGCTTAAAAAAAAGCAAAAACAATTTTTGGGTGTTTAACAATATTGAGTAAAAAAATATTAGAATTTTTTTTTATTTTGGCCTGTTTCTTAACAAATTGTAATCATGTCAAGTAGTTAAATATTAAAATTTAAGAATATCCACCCCAAGACCAAAAATTTGCAGTGTCTTCAATGCAACGTAAGGAACTGATAAAGCAAATAAAACAATATGTAAAGAACTGAGCATCAATAAAATAAAAAAGCATAAGAAGTACAACAGGAGCAAAAGTGATATCATATAATATCTGATGATATATATCCAAATATTAGATACTACAGAGAAATAAAAAATAAACTGCTGGGTTGATAGGATCTGAAGGATCGTCGGGGAGGTAAGGGGAGCAGGGAGCAGCCGATCGTGGATGAGAGATATTCAAGTGATCCATGATCTAAGCTACGACAGCCTCTGTCCACTGCTGTGATTTCTCTATACTTTGTAAAAATGGTGAGATCACAGTTTCATAAAGGTGACGTAAATCATGTGAATACTGAGAGCGCGATCGAGGAGGTGGGGTTGAAGACTCTTCAAGTGATCCATGAGGCTCATCGAGGTCATGGTAATCATCGTCGGAATCAGAAGCAAGCTGAGGTTCGTGCCTCGCTATAGAATAAACAAGTCCACCCTGACCCTGACGTGTAGTGATGAGGCGGAGTGATCGATGACTAGCCATAGTGATAGGAACTGTCCCCACTACTACTATCATCGAGGAAAGGGAATCAAAGATATTCATGTTCTTTGCTAAGCGTGTGATATAGGGTACTACACAAATAGACCAAATACGTGTGATATAGTGAATTTGTTTGTGAGAGCGATTAGGGCTTGATAAGTTGCCGGAGCCTTTGTCGTGGCTTTGAACTTTAATGGGCCTTCCTGGAGGTCGTTGATCAGGGCGACCTTGTAATAATCTGGGTCCACATTCTCTACTTCAAGAATTTCCCTTTGAAAAGGATCTACAAATCGCGCCACCCTTTCGCCCTCCTTCTGTATAAATTTGAAAAGAGCTGCGGGACCACTTTTCCTTTTTTTGGAGGTTGAAAACCTCAATAAAAGCTCTTGACAGAGCCCGGCAAAAGAGTTAATGGAGCAAGGACGAAGCTCGTGAAACCACTCTCGAGCCTACCCATCGAAATTCGTCACCAGCAACTTACACTTTAGCGCATCCGTCAGGCATCTAAGGGCTATGGCAACTTTGAATGCTTGCAGGTGCGTGACCTGATCGGTTGCGCAAGTATAAAAAGGTAAGCGAGGTTCCCTTAAATTGTTCGGTGCGGGCTCTAGCCTTATCCGCGCGACAAACGGAGACAGATCCTCCATCTCGGTCGGGGTTGAAGGTGAGGCGCGGTTAGGATTTGGGAAATCAACGGGTATGTCGTGCTGACGGTCTTCTTCGAAATCTAACCGCTTAGCCGGACCTGCCCGAGCGGTATCTTGGAAGTAACCCATGAAAGGATTTAGCTCGTCTTCCTAGGGCTGCGGTTGCGCGATGGTCTGACATGGATGGAAGTCGGCTAATTGGTCGCGGGGGTCGTAAAGATTGCGGGTTCCACGGGTGCTGCGGCTGGAGGCATCACGAACTGTTGGTTAAGAGATGCTAGAGCTTGGTCGATTGCATCAAGGCATTCGCCGGTTTCCCACCTATCTCGCTCCATCTCCTGGCGAGATTGTTCGAGCGCCCTCCAAAAGGATTCTTCGGAGGACCCCACGTGATTAGAATGACGCGAGTGAGAGTAGTGAGGGGTTTGCCTGTCCGACATATCGAAACCGCTCGAATTCACGGACAACTCGAATCTGAAGGTCGCGTGTTCAATGTTTGTGTTGAGAACTTCTCTTGGTCACTGGAGAACCTGCGAGAGAGAGAAAACGGTAAAAGAGGAACTGCGAGTTGTCGGTTACTAGCGGTTAAATGAAAAGGAGATAAAAGTGGTGCTGCTAATAACGGCGACATCAGAGTTCGCCCACCACAGTTAAAACCACTCCTGCGACAGGCTTTTTGATTGTCATAGATGAAGCGATTACAACAGTTACCAAGGAGCACTAGATCAGACAGTAACCCGCTCGGCAAAGGATTCGAGACCGCTGCCACAGACAATGAGCTTAAGGATTCAATTCGTGATGCTTAGAAAGTACTGTTCAGGCCTATTTATAGGCTCGGGGTCCTGCCCGAGCGGGCAGGCGCTAGGATCACCAGATGCCCGGGGGACAGGAGAGCGGGTAGCAGTGACAGGATACACAGTTTAGAGAGGAAAGAAGGCAAGCTTTTAACCGCGCGGCTACACGGTCTTCAATAAAAAGACCGGCGATTCTCAGACGAAAAAATTGCATCTTGATCGCCACGGTCTCGCAGTTACGCGGTCAAGAATCGAACCCTCGACTCATCTTAAGGGAGAAACTAAATAGCGGTCTCCTGGGTAAACAAGTCCTGTCCAGGTAGTGCCCAAAAATGGAGGTGTAACTGTAGTTGTGAATGAAAATAATGTCTTAATCTCGAGACAGACAGTGATGTGGTGGCGAATGTTTATTGACTATCGTAATTTAAACGATGCCACCCGTAAGACCACTTCCCCTTGCCATTCATCGATCAAATCTTAGAGTGATTATCCGACCATAACTTTTGCTGTTTTCTCGATGGTCTCTCGGGGTATTTTCAAATCCCCATCTCTCCCAAGGACCAGGAGAAAACTAAGTTTACCTGTCCCTTCGGCACATTTGCTTACTAAAGAATGCCGTTTGGATTATGCAATGCGCCAGCTATATTCCAGCGGTGTATGCTCCCTACCTTCGACAAGTACGTAGAAAGAATAATGGAGGTATTTATGGATGATTTCTCCGTGTTCGGTGATGCCTTTGATAGTTGTTTAGAAAACATCGAAAAAGTCTTAGAAAGATGCGAATAAACTAACCTTGCCCTAAATTGGGAAAAATTCCATTCTATGGTGAGGGTAGGGTTAGTTTTGGGTCATATGATTTTTCGAGAGGAATTGAAGTAGACATAGCTAAGATAGAAGTTATTGAGAAGCTTCCACTGCCTACGAACGTCAAATTTATAAGAAGTTTTTTAGGACACGCTGGTTTCTACCCCGCTTTATAAAAGACTTCTCCAAAATTACCAAACCCCTTACTCAACTCTTTGAAAAAGTCGCCCCATTTATTTTTGATGAACCTTGCCTATCTCCTTTGAAACAATTAAAGACAAGTTAATTCATGCCCTTATTACGATAGCTCTGGTGTGGGACCTTCCCTTTGAAATTATGTGCGATGCGAGTAGTTTCGCGGTGGGAGCCATACTAGGACAACGAATATCTTAAAATTTCCACCCCATCTATTATGCAAGTAAAACACTTACATCGGCACAAGAGAATTATACCACTACCGAGAAGGAGCTCCTAGCTGTTGTTTTTGTGTTTGATAAATTCCTTCATTATATTACGCTTTCCTAAATTATCATTTTTACGGACCACTTGGCCCTTAAGTATCTTCTTGCTAAGACAGATGCCGGGTCGCGCCAAATTTGCTTGGTCATACTCCTCCATGAGTTTGACTTAGAAATCCGTGATAAGCGAGGAGCCGAGAATTTGACCGCCGACTATCTCTCATGATTAGATAATCCGTATATAGTAAATTTTGATTAAAAACCTTTTAATTATTATTTTCCTGATGAGAAGTTGCTTTCAATTAACACTTCTCCTTTGTTTGCACACATAGACAACTATTTAGTGGTTGTGTGCTCCCAAAAGAGTTTCCTCTCAACAAAAGAAGAAATTATTTTCTGAGTTGAAGAACTATTTTTTAGAGGACCCGCATATTTTTCGAGTTTGTGCGGACCAGGTGATAAGGAGATGTGTTTCTTTTGAAGAAGGATTAGATATTCTAAAACTTTAACATGAAGGACCGACTGGTGGTCACTATCAAGCTGCTCCCACCACTCATAAAGTGCTTTGCGCAGGTTTTTACTGGCCTTGCCTTTTTAAAGACGCGCAAGCTTTTGTGAGTAGGTGTGATAGTTGCCAACGCTGGGGAAATATTTCCAATAAATATGAAATGCCGCAAAATTATTTCCTCGAGTGCAAAGTTTTTGACCTTTGGGGCATTGATTTTGTTGGCCCTTTTCCTTCTAGCTTCAAAAACAAATACATCTTAGTTTCCGTCGATTATGTTTCACGTAGGGCAGAAGTCCAAGCTCTTCGTACTAATGACTCCCGAGTCGTAATTACTTTCTTAAAAAAAAATTTCTCGGTTTGAAACGCCGCGAGCCATTGTTATCGATAGGGGTTCACACTTTTGTAACGTGCAGTTTTCAAAAATTCTTATTAAATACGGTGTTACACATAAGTTTTAAACTGCCTATGACCCCCAAACTAATGGACAAGTCGAAGTATTGAACATAAACATTAAAAAATATATTAAAAAAGGCTGTTTCAACTTCTAGAAAAGACTGGTCAACCAAATTAGACAATGTTCTATGGGCCTACCGAACAGCATACAAAACCACCATCGGATGTACGCCGTATCGGTTGGTTTATGGAAAATCGTTCCATTTACCCGTAGAATTAGAGCAACACGCTTTTTTGTCCTTGCGATTCTTAAATTTTGATCCTCACTTTGTCAGCGACCTCAGAAAATTTCAACTTAACGAACTCGACGAGTGGTGCTCTTACGCATACTAGAATAACAAATTTTTTCAAGAGCGGACGAAACAATTTCACGACAAGCACCTAAGGTACCAAAAAACCTTCAAACTGGGCGACCAAGTTCTTTTATATAATTCACGTTTACGTTTATTTCCTGGAAAGTTAAAGTCTCGTTGGTCCGTGACGTTTTCTGTTAAACAAGTTTTTTGTACGACACTGCTTTAATTTCACACCCTGATAAGGGCGATTTCAAAGTAAATGGTCAGCGTCTTAAACTGTATTTCTGTGGTGATGTCTGTCCGAACTATAGTAATATTATTATGCATGATCTGAATTTTGGATAATTTAAGACTTTTTATTTATTAAAAAATTCAAATGTTATTTTGGATATTATTATTATTATGGACAATAATCTTTTGGACAATAATTTTTTTTTGATACGTCGAGCTCAAATGACGTTTTAAACTAAGGGCTCTCTTGGGAGGCAACCCAAGTTACTTTTCTATTTTCTTTATATTACACTTTCTTTTGCCCCGGACGGCTCCAACAAGCTGAAGCCTCTGCGATCGCCTGCTCCAACACTGCTGAATCCATCACGAGGTCCAAAGAAGACATTTTAAGAAGTTCCAAAGTGCAAGCATGGGGAGCAGCATCAGTCAACTTTCTCGACGCATAAATTCGGTGAAGTACATGTTTTCAATTTTGTACATTTATTTCTGTTTTAATTTTTCTCTCTCCTTCCCCTCTTTTCTCCATTTAGGACAATGTCCATTTTAAGCTTGAGGAAGGATTTCCTCTTTCTCTTTTCTTTATTTTTGTTTCCCTGTAAAAATCAATCAAAAAATAAAAAAAATTCTTTTTCTTTCTCCTTTTTCTTCTTAAAGAAATATCTCAAAAAAAAGATCATATCTTTAAATATATATATATATATATATATTTCAAAATAAAAAAAAGTTATTACGCTAATTTTGGTATTTCAATAGTACCCCTTATTTTTGTTTTGTTTTTCTCAAAATTCCTTATAATGATTTAGCTAACTATAATCTTTCTAATTATCCTTTTTAATTATGTTTCACAAGTAAAATGTTGGTCATGTTGTGTTTCTAATTCATGGTAGCATGTTAACTTGAAATGTTTTTTCTAAAACTTACATTTTTATTACGATATTCGTTCTTTATTTTCTTTACTTTCTTGAAAATCTTTCATCCACTATTTTTCTTCTCTTTTTTGGATAATTTTTGTAATGTACACCTTTGATTAGCATAGTAGATGTGAACGATCCAAGTTGCCTATTATTTTTATTTGTAAGATAATTTCATTAGTCTTCTTTTATTATCTAGGATTTGCTTTTTGAAATTGTTCAAGGCTTATGCTTTAGAAAAATTTAAAAACATGAAAATGATTTAGACCGTTTTTGTTTTCATTTGAGCCTTCTTGCCAACCTAAGATTTTTATGCCTAGTTAGCCGCTTTTGAGCCAATTTCCGATTTCAATTGATAGCTCCATTTATCATTTCATGTTCACCAAAGCTAAAATTTTCCAACCTATCTAATCACACTAACCTTTTGAGTTTCATAAACTTTTTTTTATTATGATAGGGTTATTTTGTGATATTTTTGGAGAACTTTTTGATAAAGTATGCTCAAAAGAAGTGTTTACTTTTGTTTTTCCAATTTCAAAATGAAAAGAAAATTATTTTTGGCCTTTGTTTTGAAAAGAAAAAAAAGTAAAGAAAAGAAAATGGAAAAGAAAAAGAAAAATATTTATTTTTGAAACTCTTTATTTTGGTTTAGTGTGATTTTTGAGCCTCCTTGTCTATCTTTGAATTCCACCTCTAATCATAATCCTAAACCAAACATTTTGGTCCTAATAAGCCCTTTTGATTCATGTTTTTGAATTTTATTTATTAGCGAAGTAAAGAAGAAAAGTAAAATTGTAAAGTATTGGATTTAAATTTAGATTTTTGTTATTTGATTGATATAGTTATAATGTATCTCTTGGATCTAGTAACAACTCAATGCGCTTTTTCATTTCGTTGCCTTGCTTAAATTTATTTAAAGAATTTTGATAAAATTTTGGATGATTTATTTTCATTAGTAAAGTCTATAAATTGTTGAATCATGTTTAAGTAATTGTTTTAGGTTTATGTTTCACCTTCTCCCTACTTAGAATTTCGCATCGTACTTGTGTAAGCATAATTAAAACTTTTTGATTAGCCACTTTTTATGTTAGCTATTTTTATATCTTTGCATGGGGACAAGCAAAGCATAATCTTTGGGGAATTTAATAATACGTTTTGTAGTCTAAGCTATTTGGGTATTTTTAGGTTTTTAATACACATATCATGTCTTGTAAGCTTATATATTGACATCCTTTTGTACATATTATTGCCACAAATGTTTTCACTTTTTTTGCAGATTTTTTTAGTTTTTGGCCAAAATGACCTGACACGCCCCCCTTACATGCCCTCCCTAGGCATTTCCCGAGGAAGATTGCTGTCAGAGACCAAATCCTAAGAAAAACACCTGACACGCCCCCTTACACGCCATCCCTAGGCGTGTCTCTAGGTCTGTCACCTTCATTAAGAAGCTTGCTACCGCATTTAAAGATTTTTTTGTTGTTGCACGTCAACAATACTGACACGCCCCTCTACACGGGGGTGGCCCTGGAGTGTGTTCCATTTTTTTTCGACGACTGATGGATTTTCGACCAATGATTGAGAGTTGCCATAACTTACATGCCCCTCTACACGGGCGTGGCCTAGGGCGTGTCCACCATTGTACAGAAGCAAATATCATTCTCGCTAGAATCTAGAGCCCGAGGTCAACTCTGTACATGACACTCCCCCCTTACACGCCCTCCCTAGGCTTGACAGAGGGCTTGACCAACTCGTGAGAATTTCTATAAATTCAGGCCTCCCCCTGTGTCCAGCAAGTAGTTTTTGGTTGAGAGGGGAGGTGCTGCCCCTTCGTTTCTTAGTGTTTTATGCTCTCTCACTCTCTCTTTCTCATTTAATGCTTTTCTTATCCCTAGCATAGTGTACTCCTTTTGTTGTAGTTTTTGTAACTTCATTTGTATCCTAGTGTTAATGCTAGCATAGGTTTTTATTTCATTACAAGTGTAACCCTTTACTCCAAGTTGTAGATCTCATTTAATATTAATATAAAGTGCCCTTTTTCTTTGTGTTCTTAATGTTATTCTACTCATCTCTCCTCCTCCACTTCTCTATGATTAACTAATCATCCTTGTACTCAATCTTGATGATACGAGATTCGAGTTGATAAAGTTATGATTCTTTAAATTTACATTTTCTTTTTAGTGTTTAGGCCTTCGATTTACTCTTGATTATTCATGTTTGGAATTATATCATCGATATATAATTTTCATCTTTGTTTTCACTCTTTGCTAGCCGAGAGGCTGGTAGTTTGAAGTGAACACTCAGGAGTAAAGAGAGTTGCACACACCCCTCGAGAGAGGCAGACGTTAAATCTCCCGGATTGGAGTGAAATCTAATAGTGGGTTTAACCGCGTAAAGCGAGCTTTAGGTCTCCGATTTGGACGAGATTTTGGTCTGACCTCCCTAAACTCAGTTGGGCATGACTTCGAGAGAAGCGTGTTTAAGCTTTGGGAACCTCCACGGTCAAGGACCTTTACACTCTTAAGCTTAGGTTTATTATCGCATTTTTAATCAACTTTTGTCGAGGTGATTCTCGATCGAGTGCTTTTCAATTTCATCGTTTCAACCCTTCATTGTGATTGCTTTTAATAGCTCTTTATTTAACTGCTAGTATTTCTCTTTTTACCGCAATATTTCTTTTCTTAATTGCAATTAGCTTTCTCTTAAACCCTCAAAAAATCATTCGATAAAATAATAGTTTTCGTGTGAGTAAGATTACTCAATGGTTCCCGGATTTTAATACAACACTTGTGTCCCCTAGCTACAGTTCGATATGTATACTTGCTTAGTTGGATTGCTTGTTTAGTTTTTATTCTCTTCCCAATTAGCTGACAATAGTGGTCACGAGAGGGGAGATCAAGGTGAAGGTCGGAATATGCAGCATTATAGAGGAAAGAGTCCTCATACACCTCTAAAAACTGGGTGAACTTGATAAGAGAAAGAGTATAGGTGGTGCCCGCGACCTGAAACGAAATAATCCCTTTCTGCATGTTGGTCATCTCATGAAGGTCGGCCTGAGATTGAGGTAGAAAGATGACATAAACTCTTACGTAAGTTCCTTAAACCCCAACTCATCAATATTAAAAAATTGTACCCACCCCCCTACATAAACTAACTCTCATACTTTGTCAGCCAAATGGATATCCTCTAAAATGCTCCAATCGATAGTATGAATATCCTGAAATTTCTTTGATTGGAGGCGATTAAAATGATTAACGTGTTCCAGATCCGTAAATTCCAGGTGCGTAGCATTGTCGCGCCCTTATGTAGATAATGCTGTGAGATTCAGACGACGGTGTCCACCTTGCAATCGTCCCGTCTACATGATCAGTAGATAAGTTGAACGATTAAAATTAGTTGGATTTTTGAAACAAAACTAATTTTGATGGACATAAAATAAAAAGAAAAAGCAATGTGTTAAGAATGGGAAGAAGAAATGAATTAAGATTTCTTGGGGAAAGAAGAAAATGAAGATGAATGTGAAGAGAAATAAAATTTAGAAGAATGAGAAAGAGGAGAATAAGAAGAGAATAAAGAAGAATGGGAAGAGAGATGAAAAAAATAGGAATTGAAAAACAATTAAATGATTGAAATTTTACCTAGGAATATAGATCGAGATTAGAGGAGACGGATCCGTGAAGTTTGGAGGCAAAAATTCCCAACTGAGTTCGTGGAGTGAAGGGGCTGGAAACTAGGGTTTTAACCATGGATTGGAAAGGAGGAAGATGACTACCGGCAGCACAAATGGCTTTATATAATGTTTCGAACACGGGTTGCAACACGGGCGTGTGTGAACCCGTGTTCACTAATCAATAACCGCGCAGTACACGGGTCTCGAAATGACGTGTGGTCAAACTGATGGGGAAGCAGCGCGCCAAGTGAACACGGTCAACAACACGCACGTGTGTGGACCGGTGTCCTGCTCAGTAACATTGCATCATCGAACTCATTACCCTACACACGGGTGGGCACACGGCTAGGTAGCTATCAGTGTGGTGCTCGGGGAGATTTAACACGGCTGCACACACATGGGTGTGTGTCCACCCTTGTGGTGCTCAGGATGAGTACGAGAGAAATGGAGCTAATGTGACATGGCAAAGAACATCGGTGGGTGTCCACCTGTGTGGTGCTCGGGAAAAATAATTCCTACTCAGGTTTAAAATTGAACACAGCTAGGTTAAAATTTTTTCATTAACGTGGCTTGGCACACGGATGAGTGCAAACCAGTGAGCTCCTCTGAAATAGAATTACTTTCTATGTGATTTTATAATGTTTTTATACTAAAATTTAACTAAAATTTTACCAATGATAATAAAAAATGAGAAAAATTACTAAATTACACTTAATCCATGTCTGTCTATTCGGAGGCATGATTCTTGGCGAGTGAAATCTTAAGGAAACTCTCCATAATAAAGTTTTAACCGATCCCATTGACTTTAAAATCTCCCTTCTCAGGGTGGGTTTGTTCAATGGTGCCATAGGGAAAAAGCTCTTTGACTTGGAAAGGTCCGGACCACTTAGACCTTAACTTCCCTGGGAATAAAATAAGACGGGAATTGTAAAGGAGGACTTGGTCACCTTTTTGGAATGTCTTAGGATTTCCAAGGCGACGGTCATGGAACAATTTAGTCTTCTCATTATATATCCGAGAATTTTCATAAGCCATGGTTCTCCACTCATCTAAATCGTTAAGTTGTAATTTTTGTTTCTCCCCTATAGAATTGGTGTCAAAATTCAAAGAGCGTATTACCCAATACGATTTATGTTTTAATTATATAGGTTGGTGACATGATTAACCATTGACTAGTCTAAAGGGAGTGGTAACTATGGGTGTTTTTTAGACAGTCTTATATGCCCACAAACAATCGTTAAGTTTCTTAGACCATTGTTTCCTATTCCCTTCTATAGATTTTTCTATGATTCTCTTAAGTTCTCTATTTGAAACTTCAACCTGACCACTAGTTTGTGGATGATAAGGAGTGGTTATCCTATGTGTGACCCCGTATTTTTGTAAGACTTTATCTAGCTGTAGATTATTAAAATGTGTACCCGTATAGCTAATAAGCGCACATGGTGTACCAAATCATGCAAATAAGGATTTCAGAAATTGAATTACTACTCTACTATCATTATTAGGGAAAGCTTGTGCCTCTACCCACTTCGATACATAATCTATAGCTACCAAAATATATTTATTCCCATATGAAATTGGAAATGGTCCCATAAAGTCAATCCCCCACACATCAAACACTTCACATTCAAGAATAAAGTTTTGTGGCATTTCATGTAATTTAGTGATATTACCTAATTTTTGACAAAAATCACATGAAAGTACATACCTTTGGGCAACCTTTAATAAAAGGGGCCAATAAAAACCGGAATCAATAACCTTTTTAGCTACGCAGTTTGTTCCAAAGTGACCACCTGTAGGGCCTGAATGACCTTGCTCCAAGATTTTTGAACCCTCCTCCAAACTGTTGATGCACGAAATGCGAAACGGACTCGGGCACCACAAGCTAACTGTTCGAACACTGGGAAAGAAGAAGAAGCAAACTTCAAGCAGTAGTCTACTTAGTGGATGAGAGAAAAGGAACAAAAGAGCGGCGAATCATGGCAACACCAGACTTCACCCGCCGCGACCTGAATGCCACTCTTGAGATGAGCTTGACTTTGATTGCAAACGATGAGTTACAAAAAGCGGAAAGAAAACTGTGAAGTAGGCTAGTCGGAGTCCGCAAAGCTCGAGATTCAAGTCCGCAGCCTTTAACAAGTAGGCTTTTAGGCTCGAGTCAGCGTGCCTTGGGTGTACCACTTCCCCCTATTTATAGATTTGGGGGCCTACTTAAACGGGCAGGGCTAAAATAACCGGCTGCCCGGGGTACAGGAGAGCCGGACAGCAGTGACGGGAATAAAAAAGAAATGGACAAGCAGTCCCCGCGAGATAGGCGGACTAGGCTTGCGAGATGGGGCATCCCCTTGGCCGTGCGGAGCATAATCCCTGCTGGAGGGGAGCGACCTGAGCGGACTGATGCTGGAGTCCGCCTAGTGATGCAGAATCTGGAAACTGACCAAGGTGGGGCGACCTGAGCAGACTGAGAACTGGAGTCCGCTTCTTAGGGGTGCCTTGACGACCTGAGCGGACTGAGGGGATTGAGTCCGCCGAAAGAGGAGTCGCTGGGCATGTTGCGGATTCTGGGGTTAACCCCGCACATTTTCATGTTTTGGAAAATTTCGAAAATGTTTCCTTAACCGCTGAGTCCGCAACTGTCACAAATGTCGCTTGGGCTATAAATACGGTCGGAAGAACTACATTCTGCTAGAACTGTCTGCGCAACGGGCTGATACTCACCACTTGCGATCTGCACTCTCCAGTCTGGCATGGCGAGACTCGGGTCCATCTTTGGCAACCTCGTCTCCAAGACCGACAAACCTAAGACGAAGACTCGGATTAAGAAAGCGGCTCAACGGAGCGAGACAGCCGCCCGCTACGTTGGGGAGAGTTCGCAAAAGGAAATGTCGACGACTGACACGTCCCACAAAAATAAGGAGCAGGAGCCCGTGCAGTTAGAAGTTCCTCTTGCTCAAGACCTGCCATCCCAGTGTGCGGATAGGATCTCTGACTTGTTGCGGATTTCTGATCAGAATCCTGTGAACTCAGGAGGTATGGCTATAATCGTCTTTACCTCAGGGACACACATGCTACAGATAGATACCAAGAAGGAGGTCTCGTCACCGAGATTCCGACATCCGCATACTGAGAAGATGCAGATTACTGATCTGGAGGCTGACAAGAAATCAGAAAAGGTCGGGGAAGATGAGCAAGTGGAGAAGTCGGCTGGAGAGCAAGTCGCGGAACCAGCGACTTCTTTGAGCGTATCCGGCACCAATCAGGATGTAGTCCGCGCGAATCCGCCGAACTCTCAACAGGTTGTGTTGGCCTTGGAGAAAAAGGGCCCTAAGAAGAAAAGGAAGAGGGATAAGTCTTCTGTTGCCGAGCGAGTGAAAATGAGGCTGCGGGCTCAGAAAGAAAAGAATGTCTCTGTGCGGACGGGTGTTGCGACCTTGAAACACAGGTCTCGAGATAAGGAAGTTCCCGATGCGAGCTTGGTCACACCGGATGCCCCTATCTCGGGGGGGCGACTCTTTATCAATGGTCAGCTTGTCCACCACTGAAATACTTGACAATATTGACAATGAGCGGCTTGCTGACATTAATCAATCTCTGCTTGAGGTGTTATAGTCCGATGTCGAGATAGTGGGAGAGAAAGTTGCTGACCCGCCCCCTCTCTTGCGGATGATAAAGGGGGGAAGACGACAAAAGAACAAATTGCTATCATGTAGGCCAAGGACGAGGCGGTCTCTGAAAGGCTGGGAGCGGACAGGCGAGCTGAAGACCTGTGAATTGCAACAGAGTTGATGCGGTCAGTCAAAC
Source organism: Platanthera zijinensis (assembly GCA_039513925.1). Lineage (NCBI taxonomy): Eukaryota > Viridiplantae > Streptophyta > Magnoliopsida > Asparagales > Orchidaceae > Platanthera > Platanthera zijinensis. The sequence continues at coordinate 144,503,101 of CM077084.1, forward strand.
TGCAGTCGCTGCCCCGACGGTTCCAACATCGATGGCTTAAAAAGTCTCCACCCCGAAAGTCGCGGCCGATAAAAATTATTACGGAGACTGAGGACATAGTTGCTTCCATTAAATCAATTGCCAAGCAAGAGGCGAAGGTTTATCGAAGGTGGAAGCAACATTTGATCGCTTTTGATCCGGAGCACGTGAGGCGGCCTGTGGTGGATAGTCGCCAGATTACTGCGATGATTACAAAAAGTGACTTTTTCCTTACCTTTTTAAGCCTACCGTGATCTTGAAATTGAGATGAATTTTGTTTCCTTTGTTGCAGTTCGGAAGTCGCCACCAGGTTCCGTGGAGGCTGGTGAGATCGTGCCATCGCCCGCAGCTGCACTGGCACAAACCGTAATGCCTCTCCCCGCTGAGCCCGCGCAGGATGAACAGTCAATTCTGGACAAGTGTATTTCGTTAGCAATGAAATATGAGGAGGAGCTGAACGAAACTCGTGCTGAACTGAACAAGAAGAAAGAGCGAGAAAGGAAGTTGGAGGGCCAGGTCGCCAGCATTTCCGTCATGATGGAAAGCTTAAAGAAGGAAAAAACAGTAGCTAAGCAAGGACGCTCGCCACTACAGAAGCAAATACTTGGTCGTGGTGCGAGAAGGGAAGAAGCAGGTCGCCGAGGTTGCTGAGATCGTCGGAGATCGGTCGCAAATGCCGCCTCAGCCCACTCTGGGGGAAGCATCAGCCCCGGCGGCGAGCGGGCAGCCCGCGGTGGTCGCAGATCTGAGGTCGGCATTCGAGCTTGTGATCCAGTTCTGCCGGGTTGTCAGGGAGACTGCCCGCATGAACCGCACCTTCAATAACATGCATCACCTCGTTTAATAGCTGTATAGAGAGATAATGAGAGGAGGCGACCAAGCGGCTTATCTTGGAACGGATGAGGAGGGACGTCCTGGCCGTCGGACGGACAGGGAGGAACGACCTACTCATCGGTCAAGCCTCTGAGCCCACAAACGTCAATTCTGAACATTGTATAATTTGATGTGGATTTGCTATTCTTGTCTTGATGCGGACATCGTTTTGTTTCTGTGAAACACTGTATTGTAGGGTATTGTTGTGTACTCTTCATATTATGCTGCGATTTGTGCGATCAATGCTTTTCTGCAGGCTGTTTGAATGTTACTCTTGCGAACTACGATGTGCGAGCTTCATTTTTTGTGTGCTGAATGCATGAGAGTTGAGCGAACTATGCCTGTTATTGTTTGAACATGCAGGAAATCCGAAGAGAATTGATCTGCGCGGATTGAGATTGAATCCGCAAAACCTTACCTGAATTTGCAGGGAACCTAAAAAGAAGCGAGCTGCGCTGATTGAGATATCATTCCGCAAAACCTTATCTGAATTTGCAGGGAACCTGAAAAGAAGCGAGCTGCGCGGATTGAGATATCAATCCGCAACCTTATCTGAATTTGCAGGGAACCTGAAAAGAAGCGAGCTGCGCGGATTGAGATATCAATACGCAAAAACTTATCTGGTTTTGCAGGGAACCTGAAAAGAAACGAGCTACGCGGATTGAGATATCAATACGCAAAACCTTATTTGAATTTGTAGGGAACCTGAAAAGAAGCGAGCTATGCGGATTGGGATATCAATCCGCAAAACCTTATCTGAATTTGCAGGGAACCTGAAAAGAAGCGAGCTGCGCGGGTTGAGATATCAATCTTGGCGGATTGGCTGTCATCTGTCTGTAAGAGTTCTTCTATAAATAGGATCTCCGCTTCTTTTCCATATCAGAAACAGTTGAAGCTGAAGATTCTATAGTCTGGAGGAATGGTGTCCGCACGTACTGATGTCGCAGCTTCTTTTCACTCTGCCGAACACAAAAGAAGCCGACTGACTGCGACCGACTTGGAGATCTTCCAGGAGAGGTACATGGCGGGCTCGCCGGTGCTCGCACGCCTACCTGAGGATCATGAACGACTGAAATTTTCCACAGCTACTCAGATCGCGGTGCCCATAGATCATTTTGACTGCAGGTTCAAGTTCCCCCTGCTGTGGGAGGTCGCCGAGATCTTTGAGCACTACGGGGTAGTTCCAGGTCAGCTCGCGCCCAACACTGTCACCGCAATCTACATCTACCTTTCTTATCTGCGGTCGGAAAGAATCAAGTTCTCCCTAAACATATTCAGAAAGATCTTCTCTGTCTGCTGGATAACTCCGTCCAAAGATTACCAGTATAAGGGCGTAATTTACTTTTACTGTCGAGGAATGAAGGTTTCGGGCCTGCCGAACAAAATCCACAACTGGACCTCGAGGTATCTTATTTTCGAGGGCGACTTGGGATTCCTTCATACAAACCCGCAGGTGCGCGCGGACGCTGACTTAAAAAGTGTGTCGTTGAATACGGTGGAGTCCGCCATTGTGGAATTTTTGTCCAGGGCAAGGCTTGATATCGAACACTATATCGCGTTGTTGCCTGACCTGGATACTATAAGCCGCCAGGATCGTAAGTATTGCGACCTAACTTTGTATCCACACGTTCTGAGGTTAAATGACTAACGGGTTTCTTCTTTATAGCGACCTTGGCGGTGCCGACCAATTTACCTCGAACACCCGCCGGGCTGACTCCTACACAGGGAGAAAGAAAAAAGGAAATCGCAAGGAAAAGAAAGGAGGACGACGATCCCGCGGCGGACTATTCTTCATCAGGGAGCTTCGATATGGCAGGCTTCGGGAAGAACAAGAGGGATCTAAAGGGCAACCCAATGATCCACTAGCATGAGAAGAAGAAGTTCGTCTGCCTCTCCACTGCTCTTCCCTCCTAGAAGAGTCCGCGTATTTCTCGCCACGCTCATGTGGCGATTTCTGCTTTATACAGGAAACAGAACCTACGCGAGCTACAGAGCGTTCCCGTGCCACCCTCCCCCTACTTGCGGCTCAAGCTAGCGCGAATACCGCCGTCACAAACCATTTTATGGGTCGGGTGACGCGCGAGCTGCTTAGGGAGAATGAGCGTCTATCGCGAGAAAATAAGTCTTTAAAAGACAGGAATAAGCGACTAAGAGCAAAAGTAAACAAACATAAGGAACAAAAGCTGTAAGTATCATTAATTACCGCAGTCTGTCGTCTATCCGCTGCGGGTTGATCTGTTTACTTTCTCTGCAGACCGCATACAACGTCACCAACCCCACCTTCTAGCGCTCCATGTTTCCTTTTGTGAAGGAAAGCGTGGAAGTCGCCATTGAACACTTCATTAGCGACGGATTCGCGAAGGAGGACGTGGATTCTATTTCCTTCTTGAAACTGTTCCCCGAATTAAAGGAAAAATTCGCCGAGTTCGAGCTGGCTGCCAAAGGGAAAGCAGTGAGGAAGAGCCCTCTGATGGAGAGTATCCAGAGGTCGCCTCTTCAGACAAACCAGGAAGCCAGTCCGACCAGTCCGCTTTTTTATATTCCGACGGAAGCAGCGAGCGAACGGAGCCCGCGAATGCGAGCGGACGGACTCCGACCTGCTCCAGCTCCGGTGGTAGCAGCAGTAGTAACTCAGGAGACTATTCTCGTGTGATCGATGTGGACGGGTCGAGTCGAGAAGCGCATGCCGAGAAGAAGCAAAGGACAGAATAGGGACACTGCAATTTTTGTTTTTATTATAAAGGGTGCAGACTCCGTACGAGTTCGCTAAAACATGTAAAATTTTTGAATGAAATGAAAAGGATATTTTGATGTCTTCTGTAATGCTCCAATCTTTGTTTGTAACTATAGGTCGAACTGCGTATACCAATCCGCGTCATATAGATGTTGTCCGTGCGACGCAATTTTTCAGTCCGTAAAAAAATCCTTGTCTAAATCGTTTAATCACAGCTCGTTGCGACATGAATCTTATTTTTCTCTATCAAAAGTAATGACCATTAAGCAAGCCCTTGACGAGTTCGAACAACAATCCGCGCCTCGCAGAAACTGGATCACCCTTTGCAAGTTTCAAGATTACCAAGATAATAAGAGCTGCGATTTAGGTTAGTTCAAACATAATAGTGCCGACATGCGAGCTTGGCGGATTTAGATCACAGTCCGCTGGTAGTTATAGTTGAATCATTGTGAAAGTAACATTGTTAAACCCAAGAGAACCCAGCGGACTGGGCGGACTAGAAAACCAAGGTTTACTTGTGAACCAACCCACAAAACTGCGGACTGGGCAGACTAGAAAACCAGAGTCCGACAAAGTGTTTATTATAATCATAGAAATGACCTACAACTCATGACCCAGTGGGCAGGTACGGCTTGTGCGGCATGTATTTCCACGTTGGGCCATGAACTGTAAGGTCAACCTAAGGAACGGAGGACTGAGCGGACAAGAAAACCAGAGTCCGACAAAGTGCTTATTATTATCATAGAAATGACCTACAGCTCTTGACCAAGTGGGCAGGTGCGGCTAGTACGACATCTCTTTCCACACCGGGCCATGAACTGTAAGGTTAACCCAAGGAATGGCGGACTGAGCGGACTAGAAAACCAGAGTCCGATAAAGTGCTTATTCATCGAAACGGTACGCTGCCCTTTTTCCTAGAGTACAGCCTAGATTGATCCTTCGGGCAGGTGTGGCCGAAGCGACATTTCTTTTCCTGAGATAAACAAGGCTGTGGGTCTCCTACAGGCACAACTTGAGGGTACCAAGGAGTGTTCGAAAGTCACAAACCCAGACGATCTGCCGGCAGGTGCGGCCGGAGCAGCATTACTTTCCATGCGTGATTATCAAGGTTGTAATGATATCCCCTAAATGGCATGGTAGAGCTGACCGCCACTCTTTCCCTCCAATATGCAGAAGTGGGGTGAGGTACTAGCTGGGATCCGGAGTCTAGTATCAACCGCAGTAGAACCGGTAAGCTCCCACTACACGATGCAAAATCTCCCCGCAACACGTGGTCTTTGTGGTGTTACGCTAATAACCACGGTTCTAAGGGAGGTTCTTGCTGAACTCGGCGATGTCTCCTTGTATTAGGCAACTGCTAGATTTTCTCGGGGAGCAAAAGAGAGAAGACACCCAAAGAAATGTTAGTATGAAAACTTTGATAAGTACTAAATTTCGAGAAATTTGTGTAACAAAGAAAAGAGTGTTTAGGGATAGAACCGTTTGGGGTTGCCCTTATTTAATGTGTTAACTGTCAACAAGGATTGCATGTTAGATATTTTAAGTAAAAAATTAACATTATGACTATCTCATTCATAGCATTGTTTCTAAACCAAAGTCATTATATTTTAACGAACGTAAAAGCTATTTCTATACTTATATTAAACCTAGAGGTATGTATATCATGATTTGTCCTATTTGGATGTTTATGCTCATGTAGGATGTTAATCTATATAAATAAAGTATTTTTCGTAGCGTATATTCAAAATTTTAACTTGTGGACTAGCTGATCCACTAAGCCGAGGGATACGACCGTCAAAACTTAACTTAAATTATAGCATTCTTCATAATAACTTGAGGATTTCAAATAAAGTGTTAGGTTCAATTTCTTTCCTGATGGCCTGTAGTTATCCCCTACACGGCATGACATCAAGACACGTGTTTTCTCTTACTCTGATATATTGTTTAAATGCAGAGAAAATGCGAGTTGTGACAGGGTGAATAAGGTTTGACCTATTAATTAAAAATTCAAAATATTTTTGCCAGAAACACTAGTTCTGGAAGCTATCGCATGTCGCTAACTAGCTAGCACTCGACTGTAGGTCACAAACCTCGTTTTCCTGGTTAAATTTCTCCTTGGAGAAATACACCCCCTTTAGAGATCCACCAGAGAACTTTCTTCATGGAATCCTTCGGAGATCGGAGGCCGTGAAGGAATAAACTCTTTTGGTTTTCAACACCGACCCACTACTCAGACTAGTTGGCTCTCTCCCTTTCCCTCCAAGAAAGGTCTTCGAGCCGACTCTTTACCTTCATGCAAGGAAGTGTCTTAGAGCTCCGCTAGATCCCCCAATCTAGACGTCCCTTCCCCTGGATGATTTCTCATGGAATCCTCCCAGGATTCTGATGAATTTTATCGGTCAATTTGCCTTACCACAAGAATATAGAAAAGAGAAAAAGTTCAACAAGTATAAAAGATTAAAGTTTGAATCTCCCTCAAGACGATTTCTCCATTGAGAGATCCATGAACGGTGCTTGAGATTTTTGTGTGGATGCAATAGATCAACTCCTCGCAATAATTGGTGTCCTTGGCTCACAGGAGTTCTTCGTGTGCGAATGGGAGTGAGGCGGTCTTGTTTTCCTTCGACGGAGATGGTGTTTCGGTGCTCCAGAGGATGCACAAGAACCCTAGACTTGAGAATATGTTTCTCCTTGTGTCTGGAATGAAATAAGAAGCCTTTTATACATTTTTTGAAAATAGACTATGGCCAGCGGTAGCGCTATCACCCGACGGTAGTTCGACACGCTTGATGCTGACAGCTGCCCTGCAATTTTGGAAAAATATTCAAAGAGAATATTTTCCTATTTTTCGTGTTAGCGCGACGCAGTAATAAGGTATCTCCTGGCTATAGTCCAATCGTCTCGGTGAACTCAACGATCGTTGAGTGGACTAGCGCGGCGCGATAGGAAGGTATCACTTGGCTGTAGTCCAATCGTATTGACAAACTCCACGATCATTGAGTGGACTAGCGCGGTGCGGTTGAGGCTAGCACTACGTGATTGTACCCCGAGCGCCTAGCCAAAATAAATCCTCGGACTAGCACTAGCGGTAGAGCTAGTGCAATTCGGTATGATCCCGAGCGCCCGATCTATTTTATTCAGGATACTGCCGAGCGGTAGCTCTGTCCATGGCGGTAGGTGTCAGAAGAAGAGTTTTTGGCTTTGTTTGAATCTGTAAACTTGCAGACTCTATTAAACAAAAGATGTGATCAATTACAACATGGGAATTGATATTATAGAAATAAGGAATTTTGAACCATCAGCTCTAACAAACTCCCACTTTTGATAATATCAAATCTCGTTCATAAGATATTGTAAATGAGTTGCTTGATACACCGTTTATAAGAGATAATCTTTAAAGATCAGGTTTCAGGTTGCATATTGAAAGAATTCAATTATGAACAACTAATCACCGAGAGAGGGGGGTTGGTAAATAGGTTCAATTTTTTATAATAGGCAGTTTTAGGATTTTTAATATGCCAATCTAGTTATCAAACCATACAAGTGTCACAAACATTCATAATAAGCAAACATAGCACAGCTTCCACTTTCCCCCTTCGCCTATCTAGCAATGAACTAGATTCGGCCCAACTTCCACTTTACTAAGATCCACAGATCTTACCACTCAAAACCCTTCCAGGTTCCTACAACTCAGATATCTTCAAGTCTTATTTCTCAGATCCTTCCAGATCCTACAACTCAGATTCTTCCCAAGAACCCTACCTCAGACAAATAGCCCTACCTCTGCCCTTATCACCAGGCCTACAGATCAGATCATAAAGATCCTACCTCAGGCACTCAGCCCTACCTCAACCTTTATAAATTTAGGCTTACAACTCAGAAAGATAGACTTTCTTATACTCAGATCTATACAGATCCTACAGTTGTGATTACAATGTTTTAAGAATTTCTTTACCCAGAAAGAGTGATAATGGGGTAAAGTGTTCTTGATTAAATCTTGAGAGATTGGTCTTCTTCTAATCCTGCAGCTTTGGATCTGATTCAACCTTACATAGCTTCTTCAAAGCTTCTAGAAAATAGAGAACTAGGTTGAATCTCTCTTGAGCAGATGGAGGTGATCTTGAATCAGCTTCCTTCTTCTCCTTCTTCTTATTACAGAAATGATTCTGTAATCCTTACTGATATCCCAAGATTTCTCTTCGTCTCTGTGTTTTTGTTTTGTTTATTTTCTGTGTGTTATTGTCTTCTTTGATAACACTGTTCTATTTATAGAAACACAGCAGAGATAACCGGCTGAACCGGTAGCTGACTGGCATCTGATAGTTCTGACATTTGATAACTTTGACAGTTATGCCAGCTATCACTTCTTAGATCTGGAAATCCGCAACTTGGTCTTCAAAACAGCAGACAACGCCGAGATAGATCTTCTTCTCAATGTGTTGACACTTATTTCAAAATGTGTCGACACAGATTATGAATGTGTCGACACATCTATCAGGATGTCGACACATTGCCTTGATGTAGTTGACAGACTTCAATATCCGTCGACACAGCTTTTCTTCATAGTCTCGACACAGATAATGTAGAATGTGTCGACACAAACTCCTTAGTGTCGACACAGCTTTTCTTCAAAACAGTGTCAACCCAAGTCCTGGGTGTTGACATATCAGCTTCAGCTTACTGTCAGCACTACTAGTCATAGTGTGTCGACACTAGTCCTGAGTGTCGACACAGTTGATCTTCAACTCAGCATTCAGGATGTCGATTGAGATCATTTAAGTTGACACAGTTTGTGTTGTCTGATATATGTGTGTCGACACAAGTCCTGTGTGTCGACACAGCTGGTGTAGACTGAACTTCTGTATGTCGACACAAGTCCTGTGTGTCGGCACAGTTTGGCTCTTGTTCTCGACACAGCTTCTTCATAAGCGTCGACACTGATCGAGTGTCTCGACCCTTTTAAACTTAGACACATTCCTGCATTACTTAGCCTGCACAAATAAACTTAAACAGACATCAAATACAAAATAATGTATGTCATTGATTTAAGTGAGGCTTATCCAAATCTGGTACAATTACCAATGTACCCAACAATCTCCCCCTATTTGGAGAAGTAATAACCACAAGTCAATGATATATACCATTATAATAACCAGCAAAATTAATGATGTACTAATAAACACAAACAAGGTTAATAATTAAGCAGAAAATATATATGTTAAAAAGTTAAGCATATCCATCACAGAAACTTGTAACATATAAATAGATAGAATCAAACAGATTTACTCAACTAAGAAATTATCCCATAATTTCAATTATAGCTAAATTATAAAATTTAAGAATGTCTAGAAAGAACAATATTATTACATAGTTCTAAATTTTAAGACATAAAAGACTCTAAGTTAGTTTGGGTTCCTTGATCACAATTCCTTTGCCAGGTTGAATCCTAGCTTGTACATTATCTTCTGTATCATCAACCAGCTTCTTTCCTTTATGATCCTTCTTCTTAAGCTCTTCAGCCTTGATCTTTTGCCTTTCAAAGTAATGAAAAGTCTTTGGGAAATACTTTCTAGGCTCCACCGAGTTAGCAGGTATGTTCCCAGCTTTAAGATCTCTTCTGAACTGAAATATGGCATCTTGCCGATCCTGATATTTACCCCATTCTTGTTCAGAATACCATTTGCCTCTATCATGCATATTATCTTTCACAGATTTCCAAGCAGTCAGAATAATATTTCTAGAGGTTGGACTCCATTGTTCAAAATCTTGCTTTAATTCTGCCTGTTCTCTGAACCTTTTCTTAGACAACTAAGCTTTTTTTTCTCTTTGAACTACAGCTGCAAGCATATCAACTTTTCAAGAATAACATTTTGTGCCTCCTGTGGAGGGCTATACATTTGGTGAACTGCCTGTTGGATCTCTTCAAAATCAGAAGGAGGATAAATAATTGAGCTACTTCCTGCTGAACCCCTTCAAAATAAGCAGATTGAATTCCAGATTCAGAAGTGTTGTCATCATCAAAAAGGGGTGGATACCCAAGAGTTGCTCTGATGCTATTTGATATCCATTTAACATGATCTGAGCATGCTTTGACTAATACTCTCTCCCCCTTTATGACTTCTCTTTCTACATGATCTCTTAGATCATCCTTTCTAAACCTTACCTGATCAGCTAGATAATTTGTTCCTTCTTTTTAATATGTCCTGAACTTCTTCAGTTGATCAGAAATAGTTGTTTGAGATGTCGTGATTGCTGTTTGGACAGGTTCTAAATCTTCCTTGATTTGCTTGAACACTTCAGACTTTATAGCAGTGACACTATTCTCAAGCTTTGTTAGAATAGCATTATGAGATTCTTATAGATTTTCATTCATTCTTAGTTGATTTTCTAGGATATAACCTTGTTTGACTGCAATGTCCTCTACTGTAGTCTTAATCTCCTATTGTTGTTGTGCCAAGTAAACCACAACATTACCTCTTTTATGGAAGCAATCTATCATCTCTTTTTATTCTAATTGAGTTCAAATCTGATGGATTTGATATCCTGTGCCAACCAAAATTGCAGGTCCTTGTGGGTGTCATCCACATAAATTTCTCAGAGTAGTTCTTTGCTCATCCATCTTCACTTGCATTTTCACTAAAAGTGAACTGTAGTCCATTACAGGAGCTGGTGTTGGTTGGGCAGTCTGCAAGGCCTTCTTATAGCCTATGCTTTTCTTCCTTAATTCTATTAGTTTTCTCTTCTTTAGCTCTGAGGCTTCTTGTTCAGCTTTTGATTCAGAGGAACTAGCTACATTCACAGCATGAGGCTGGTTATTAGGAAAACGTACTAGTTCAAGGTCTGGTACATCCCCCTCAATCTATTAAACTTCTTGAAGTATGTCCTGGTTGTCCTTCTAGACATCTGGCAAAGAATCAGATAGAGGAACATTGTCCTCAGTAGCCCTAGTCTTCTCCCCCTAGACATCAGTTTCTGAAACAAAAGTCTCTTTCTTAACAACTTGAACTAGCTCAGTTTTTGCTTTTGGCTCATCTACCGTAGCAGCATCCTTGTTGATATCCTTGAGAACCTCTAGGATAGTGAGATGAGCTGCTTCACTCTGCATGATAGTCTCTGTGAAGTCTCCCCCTAAAACTAAGGACACTTGAGGATGTGGCACTGAATCATCTTCCCTTTGAGATTGTACTTCAATTACATCCTCATCAGAACTGAAAACCACAACCTCTTCTTTATCACTAGATGATTCAACAATCATTACGACTGATTTCTTTTTCTATAGTTCTTTTTGATGTTACACAGGAGCTGGAGTCTCCTTGGTCAGTACCCTTTCCCATCTTGACAAGATTCTAGTGTCCATTCTCCTCATATGATTTATTTTAGCTCCTGCAGATTGATTTAGTATCTCTGACATTATTGAGATCAGATACAAACTCAGGATCCTGCTTAAGTTAGGCTTCTTGATCCCTTCCTTGATCTTGTCAAAGACTACTGTCGACCAGTCAATCTTGAGATTGAATATTAATCATGTCATTAGGCTGAACATGAAGGAAGATATCTTATCATGTCCCCCTGTCTTGCATAGTATAACCTTTCCAACCACTTTAGAAACAAATTTCCCTTGGGAATTCATCCCTTTTCTGTTCATAGAGGATCCAATCTTCATGGTTACATTCAGACCACACCATTGAAGTCCCTCTAATATCTTGTCGGAATCAACCTCATCTTCTTCTTTGAGCGACGGTAGTTGGAGTACCTTGCTCAAACTTTTAGAAGTAAGCTTTATCTTTGTCCCAAGAACTGTTGACCTAATCTTATTTACAGTTGAATCCAGCTTTGCGTTGGAGAAGAAATCAATTATTTCTTTCTTCCATATCATGATTGGTTCTGAGGCCATTAATTCTAGTCCAGGTCAGTGACTAGAGTGATGACTTTCTGAATTTATTGAGAAGCATCGTTGAAGGCGTTACAAACCAGTTCGTAACCCTCGTTGATGTTTTCTTCCAACTTTGGCGCCATTGAATGTTGAAGGGAGAGAGATTGAGGATGCTTGAGAGGAGATCTAGCTCTTGACACAAAAGTTCAATGTCTCAAGAAAGCTAAGTCGTGTGGTCGACTATATCTCATTTTAACCTATTTATAGGGTTTTAAATTTGGAAGGTCAAACGACGTGCCCAAATATTGTGTGTCGACACCTTTATTGACATAGAAGTTAACATCTCGACACGAATAATAGGGATCCATCACTAATATTTGTCGACACCGCTCTATAGGAGTCGACATATAAGACTTTACATTGTTGTGTCGACACCATGATTTAAGGTGTTGATAGAAGTATGTCGACACATAGATGTAAGATGTCGACAGCATTGTGTCGAGACTTCCCTTTTAATGTCGACACTAAGCTCTGGTAGTGTCGACACTTTCCTTTTAATGTCGACACCAAGCTCTGGCAGTGTCGACACTAACAACAATTAATGTCGACCAACTTATTGTTGATGTCAACATGAATTCTTAACTTAGCCAATATCTTAGGATTTTTCCTTAAATGAGTTTATAAATTGACTTACTCAATATCTAGCATTCCTAGCTCAATCTTAAAGTTATTGAACTTAGTTACATCAAGAGGCTTAGTGAATATGTAAGATATTTGTCTATCTGTAGTGACAAATTCTAAACAGGTGTCATTTTTCTCTACATGTTTTCTTATAAAGTGATACCTAATTTCAATATGCTTTGTTCTGCTATATGAAACAGGATTTCTAGCAATGGAAATAGCACTTGTAGAGTCACAATATAAAGGTGTTTTATTTATCTTGATGTCATAATCTTCTAACTGATGTTGCATCCACAATAGTTATGCACAACAACTTCCTACAGCAATGTACTCTGACTCAGCTGTAGAAATGGCAACACTTGTTTGCTTTTTGCTACTCCATGACACCAATCTTCCACCTAGGAACTGACAAGTACCTGTGGTACTTTTCCTATCTTCTTTGCACCCTGTAAAATCTATATTTGAAAATCCAGTTAATAGGAAATCTCTATTCCTAGGATACCAAAGACCTAGATCTGGTGTGCCCTTAAGATATCTCAGAATTCTTTTTACAGAAGAATAATATGAATCTTTAGGGCATGCTTGATATCTAGCACAGACACATGTTGCATACATGATGTTAGGCCTACTAGCAGTCAAGTAGAGGAGGGAGCCAATTATCCCTCTATACAAAGTCTCATCAACAGGTTTTCCTGCAACATCTTTGCATATAGGCATGCTTGACCCCATTGGAGTTTTCATGGTGGATGCTGTATCCATACCATATTTCTTTATCAACTCCTTGGTAAACTTAGACTGTGATATGGATAAGCCATCATCAGTCTATTTTATTTGAAGTCCTAGAAATAACTTTAGCTCACCCATACTGCTCATTTCAAATTTCCCTTGCATAAGTTTAGCAAACTTCATGCAAAGGTTGTTTTCAGTAGATCCAAAGATTACGTCATCAACATAAATATGAACTAGTAAGATCTTTCCTTTGGATTCCTTAAGGAATAGATTTTTTTCTATTTTCGCCCTTGAGAATTTATTCTCAATGAGGAAGGTAGACAATGTCTCATACCAAGCCCAAGGAGCCTGTTTCAACCAATAAAGGGCTTTTTTAAGTCTATAGACATAGTTTGGAAAATGAGAATCAACAAAACCTGATAGATGTTCTACATATACTTCTTCCTTCAAGTATCCATTCAGAAATGCTGACTTGACATCCATCTGGTAGACATAGAATTCTTGATAGGCTGCATAGGCAAGGAATAGTCTTATGGTCTCCAACCTTGCTATAGGAGCAAAAGTTTGGTCAAAGTCTATCCCTTCTTCGTGCCTGTAACCTTTAGCTACTAGCCTTGCCTTATTTTTGTTTATGATTCCATTCTCATCCAACTAATTCATGTAGATCCATTTTGTTCTAATGACATTGTGTCCTTCTGGTCTAGGAACAAGTTTCCATACTTTGCATCTCTTGAACTGGCTTTGTTCTTCTTGTATGGCAACTATCCAATGAGAATCCTTAATAGCTTCCTCAAACTTCTTAGGTTTCACCTAGGATAGAAAGCTTGAACATAGTGCAGTGTTCATGCTCTTGCTCCTTATCATTACACCATGTCTAGCATCACCAATAATTTTGTGAGCTGGATGATCTTTTAGATGTCTCATTGCTTAAGGGATCCTTTCTACAGTGTCTGTTCTTCAGTGTCTTCAACTTCCATTTGTGGAATATTATCAGCTTATTGTTCTAGAGCTCCCCCTTGATAACATCCATCATCTTCTGTATTTTCTTCTACTGTCTTGACTTCTTTAATAGATAGCTTCTCCAATGTATCCTTTAGACCTGCAAAACTAGATGAAATGCTAGGTAGCTCATTGTTAATAAGCATGGATTCATCAAAAACTACATGGTCAGATTCTTCTACAACTTGTGTAGTCAAGTTATAGACCCTATATGTCCTACTATTGTTGTTGTACCCAACAAAGATTCCCTCTTGGTACTTGGCAGCAAACTTAGTCAAGTGAGACTTTCCATTGTAATGTATATAACACTTGCTACCAAAGATCCTAAAATAGGATAGGTTTGGTTTTCTACCCTTTAGAATCTCATAGGGATTCTTCTTATGACTTTAGTGATAGAGACCCTATTAAGGACATGACAGGCAGTATTTACTGCCTCTGCCCAGAAATATTATGGAAGAGAAGTGTCACTTAGTAGGGTTCTACCAGCCTCTATTAGATTTCAATTTTTCATTTCAGGAATACCATTTTGCTGAGGTGTTCTAGGTAAGGAAAACTCCTGATGAATGCCAATACTTTCACAGAACTTTGTCATGCATTCAGACTAAAATTCAGTCCCATGGTCACTTCTGATTTTGACCACTGTACTGTTAAATTCATTCTATATCTACCTAACAATGGTCTGGAAAACAGGTGTTTCAGATTTCTTCCTTAGGAAGAACACCCATGCAAACCCAGAAAAGTCATCTACTACTACTAATTTATAGGCTTTCCTACCTAGACTATGAACTGGCATTGGACCAAGAAAATCCATATGCATAAGGTAAAGACACATCAATGAATCTTTGGTATCAAGACTTTTAAAAGAGGATCTGGTCTGCTTGCCCATTTGACATGCTGAATAGATACTCTCCTTGACACACTTGACTTTAGGATCATTCCTGACTAGATCACCACTGAAGAGTTTTCCTATTGTCTTGTAGTTTAGATGAGTTAGCCTCTTGTGCCATTGTAAAGAGTGAGTGGCTTTTTCATCTGCAACTAGACAAACAGGAGAATCTATTCTCATACATTCAAAATCTAGATAATAATCATTTCCTCTCCTAGTGCCAGATAAGATGACCCATTAGTCATTAGAATTTCTTATTTGACACTTATCTTTGAGGAAAGAAATGTCATAGCCAAGATCACATAATTGGCTTATGCTTATCAGATTATGTTTCAAACTTTTCACATAGGCTACTTGTGTGATAGTGATTAGACCATTTGTAATCTTACCAAAACCTTTTATAATCCCACTTTCTGAACCTCTAAAGGTGACTTTGGGTCCATTGTTAGTTGGAGTATGACCCTTTAGCATCCTCTTTGTTCCAATCATGTGCCTAGAACAAACACTGTCCAAGTACCATATAGGGATATGACTACTTGGACTCACCTGCATAGAACAAGACTATCTACCCTTAGGGCCCAAATTTTTATTGGGTCCTAGGCATTGGATAGACTGAAAATGCATCGTCCTACCTACAGCTTTACTGACAGGTAGACTATCCCTCTTGACACTATCATTGAACCAACAATCAATGGCAATGCGACCCACCTTGCCACAACACCAGCACTCATACTTATTATACCTCCTCTTAAGTATTGGTCTGACAACATTGCTATCTATAGTTCTTAAATCTGATTGTATAATAGTTCCTTTTCCAAGTCTATCAGTCAAAGACTTCTTGGGAATTGGTCTAGCAGCAGATGTACTTGGGATATCCTGAGTCTTAACTGCAGCATTCTTCTTTTCAGAGTAAATGCTCCTGATTGCTTCAATGAAACCCATATTAGTCCTGCTATCAGACTTCCCCTTTGTCTAGTTCTGGTCTGTAAGACCATGGAAGTGAACTGCTTGTTTTTGTTTGAGTGATGGGGCTGGGACACCAAACAAAAATAATTCCAGAATGGGCAAGTTGAGTTTTCTGGTGAGCTTCCATATACTCACTTGCACCCTTGCCACTCTCAATCTCACAGTGACCATAAATGCATTCATGGTCATACCTGTTTGATGGCTTATCAATCTTCTTAAAAGATATAGGGGCATTGAGGCTAGTGGATGTACTGAAGCTTTGCCTTTACTTTTAGATTTGGCAACTCTAGTACTACCTTTGTAACCTAGTCCCTTCTTACCCTTTTGGATGGAGAAGGAATCTATTAAAGGTAAAACTGAACAAGGTTTAGAAATTTTAGCCACTAATTCCCTCTCCTTTTGAAGTCTGCTTTCAAGATTCATGATATGATTATTCTTGAAAATAATAGTACCCATCTGAATAAGAGTTATGTTCTTCAGTTTACTAACTTCTTTTATCTTCAGATCCAACACTTTTGCTGAGTCTGAAGCAGCCAATCTCAAGGAGGCATTCTCCTTTGCCAGCTTTTTGGCTATGATCCAGCTTTCCTTAAATGCCTTTAGGAGCTCACCATAATCATCAATTAGTTTATTGATGTCTCCCTCATATTCAGAACCATCATCACCTTATTGAGTTGATGCTTCTGATTCTGGAGTAGTTATATATACAGATACAGATGGTGAGGAATGTACCTTACTAGGACCAGGCTGATCCTGGCTGTCTCCTTTCTCATCAACTCCCAACAGACCAAAGCAAAGACTGTCTTCTGTCCTTGAATTGATGTCATCCATCATATGCAGGAATTCAGTCTCCATAGATTCTACTTCTGCTGAATATAGCCCAATATAGGCCTAAGTATCATCTTCTCTTTCTGATTCTAAAGAAGATGAATTAGTCATACTTTTTCCTTTCTGGGCAACAAAGTACTTTTCCATCTTGACCTTCTAGTGCTTCTTCTTGTCTTTTGATTCCTTTCTTTTCACAGAACAATCAGCTATGTCATGTCCTGGTTTGCTGCAACAATAACAAACTATTTCAGAAGAAGTTTGTTTACTAGTTTTTGAGTCATACCTGTCCTCTTTAGAGAATTTCTTCTTTCCTTTTTAGTAATCATCCTTGGGGTAAGAAGATGTGGATGGCCTGCTTCTCCAGCTCTTTTTCTTTACAAATGTCTTGAACTGTTTTGTGAAAGTAGCAAAGCCTTCATCAGAATTGTGACCATCTGATGTGCTGGTGTCTGAACTTTCAGTTTTTATCTCAGCAACCTTCCTGGGAGGAGATGGAGACTTTCTCCTACCCTTTCTTATGGCCTCAACTTTGAAAGCCACAGACTTATCCTTGATTGAAGACTTTTTGCATTTCTCCACCTCTTTCCTTGTTGTAAACTGCATTTCATAGGACAACAGTTTACCAAACAGTGTTGGTGGAGGTGTATTAGCTAATCTAACCACTTCTCTTATGACACAAATCTTTGTATCCCAATCTTTGGTTAATGACCTAAGGAATTTGTCATTTAGCTCATATGTACTGAATACCCTTCCATAAGTCATTAGTTCATTCACTATCCTAAAGAATTTCTTATAGCATTCTGCAATGCTATCAGTCTTGGCCTGTATAAAGCTCTCATACTCCTGATTGAGCATAGACTTTCTGTCATCTCTAACCTCTTTAGTTCCTTCCATGTAGACAACCAGGGTGTCCCACATTCCTTTTGATGTTTTGCAATGGACCTGATTCTGAAAAGTTGTGTTGATGCACGAAATGCGAAAGGGAATCGAGCAACACCAGCTAATTGTTCGAGCACTAGGGAAGGAATGGGGAAAAGACTATCGGCCAGTCGGTTACTAGCGACCAGTAATGGAGGGTAAGACCGGATAGAGAAAAGAGAGAAAGGACTGCTGTCAGCGGCAACACCAGAGTTCGCCCACCGCAGCTTAAATGCCTCTCCTGCGGCATACTTTCCTTTTTGCTATGAAAAGTCGGTTACAACGGTTAGCCTACAGAGACCGCGCGGACAGGATACCCGCCAGAGAAGGATTTCGAATCTGCTGCCACAGGTGGCAAGCTTGGGGATTCGAACTCTGTCCTTTGGAAGGTACTGTTCACGCCTATTTATAGGCTCGGGGACCTGCCCAAACGGGCAGGGCTAAAAATACCGGCTGCCCGAGGTACAAGAGAAGCTGGCAGCAGTTACCAGGTGTAGGAAGAAAATTAAAAGAGGACCTCCTAGCCGCGCGGCTAGGCGGTCAGAACTTCTGCTGATCGGCTCTCCCTGGGTGGCTGCTACGTTTGGGAGGACCTGCGAGAAGGCGGGTAGACGGCATGAACAGGCTTTTCCGCTAGGAGGCGAATAGCCGGCTAGAAAAAGGCTCTCTGCCAGGTCTTTAGGAAAACTGTGGGAGCGGTCAAAATAGTGTTAACATAATCCCTGTACATTTTTAAATTTCGAAGATATTCAAAAATGTGTTAACTGCTTGACCGCAAACGCAGTAAATGCTCTGGAGGCTATAAGTATAGCTGAAGAAGAAGCTGTTTTCACCAAACTGCCTCGAGACGGGTCGCTTTTCCCCTCTAGCGGTTAGAATTCTGCTTTTCGAGATGCCCGAGCGGAAAAGCATTCTGGTTAAGGTCAATAGAAAAAATCTTGCCGTAACAAAGCCTTCGAAAGAAGGAACATCTAGCCACGAAGCCGGCGAGGAATCACCGAAGATGAAGACATCCACTGCGGTTTTGCTTAAAACGCGGCAGTTAAGAGAGGGCCAACTGGAGAAAGTGGAGGCAAAATCCTCCGAAACGGTACAATCAACGAATACTGATGCCAATAAAGTAACCGCGCGGACCCCTGCGAGGTCTACCGAGAAGAATGCTGAGAAAAACAAGGAGCTGCCTACCGAGAAGACTGTTGAGAAGCTGGCCGAGGAGGCAGCGGAGAAAGTTGCCGGAAAGAATGCTGAGCTACCCGCCCGAGATGTCGGGGAGAAAATAGTCGGAGAGACATTCGCGACTTCACCTGATGGTTATATTACCTCCACACCGCCTAGCGAGACTGGAGGTAAGACGGATTCAGCCCGCACACCCGCGCGGGAAGCTGGTGAACTTGCTGACGTCGTCAGTAGGTCTAAGACTGCGGCCAAGACCGCTGCCGACTAACTGAAGCAGAACCTGGACATCATTTTGGCCATTCCGACAAAAAAAAGGAAACACGGGTCCACCATATCTGCCTAGGAGAGGATAGAGGAAACAATCCGACAATTGAAGCGAGAAAACAAGAAGCCCTCGGCGGTCATGGTAGCGACTAACCGAGCCGAGGTAACCGAGCAAACCGATGAGGTAACCGCGCTGAAACAGCTTGAATGCTTCCTTGAAGCTGAGGATGGCTCCGTGGTTAACTCTACTTTTCCCGCTAACTGCGGCATCTTGCAGGAGATGGAGGATATTGTCAACCAACATTCTGGCGGAAACTATGACTTGGTCATCTTATCGGAAATTCCCGGAACAGGAAACCTAAACCCATCTGAGGGGGAGAAGAGGAAGCTGCGAGAACAGATCCTTGCCGAGAAGAAGCTATTAACCGTCAGAGAAAAGTTCAGCGATCTTTCGATTCTTTCCGCCGAAGAGCAGGCTTAAGTTGACTGCCGAACAACAGCAGAGTTTCTGCAGATAGGTATGATAAAACCTGCCCCCAAAGTTATTAAAATTCCACCACCTTACCAGGAACCATTGCGGGTTAAGAGATCTATCCGCATAATAACCGAGACCGACGACATTCTCTTGTCGTGCGAGGAGCTCGAGAAGGACAGGCGGATCGAGCGAATTCTGAGGGACCAATACCTGAAGAAGGTTGACCCCGAGAGGTTAAAAAGACCTATCTTACCTGGCTGCCTAGTCGCTACAGCGCCTAGAGAAGATTGCCGCTCGGGTTCCGATTCTCACTGTATTACCGCTTGTCGATCTTACCACCGGGGTAGAGCTAATCTGTTCACTTGTTCGCTTATGCTGTAGATGCTGGAGGGTTGAACACTCTGGCCGTCCTGGATGAGGTCGTGCAGCGACCACGGGAAGATGAAGGACAACGCGCCTTTGCCGCACTATTCGCAAATTTTGAACAGCTAAGGGAGGTGTTGAAGGTAGAAGAAAATGCCCGGAAGGCCTTGGATGAATAGGTAGATTCGCTGTCCGCGGATTTGGTGGCTTTCTGCGGCAGAGAAAACGTTCTATATGCCACTCTGGAGGCCTGCCACGACGGGGAGAAGGCTGCCCGAGAACAAGTTGCGGCTCAATCAAGGCAGCTTCAGCAGGCTGAAGAAGATATTGCCTCCTACAAGAAGAAATATGACGAGATAATGGAAATGGAATAGAGCCGGCGACCAACCGAGCAGGCCGATGTATCCCTGCGATCTGTCGAGCAGGTGGCTCTTAACGAGCCTACTGTCCCGATTAGCCGCTTAGAGACAGATACCGCGCGAATACACCGGTCTCAAAGTTTCCTAACCCACCACCTGGTTGCCGCGCTGTCAGCAGTGCTGCAGTTCAGCGACAGGTGGCTCATCTTGGTAGGGGCACGGCTGACCGCGGAGAGGAGAGGCGAGAAGAGAGATATTGCCGTCTGTAATAATGAACTAGTTGGAACGGACTGACCTGGTATCTGGTCGGAAACAATAGAAAATTTTCTAATATGCATGCGGCTTGATTTGTAATGTCCGCGCGATCTATAATGTTTTATCTTGCTTGTGATGCATTGCCGCTGTGACTACGATGGTTGTATAATTTTGTTTGCAGGAACTTGTGCAGGTGAAGAATACTCAGGTGGTTTGTTTTCTATAGCCGAGCGACTAGAGGCTTATGAACTACATTATAGACAGGTTGACCAGGCGACTTTTCTTTTTCTAGCCGAACGACTAGATTCTTGTTTGTTAGAAATTGCTCCACAAAACTGTTCTGCAAGTGGTTCAAGTGCGGCTCGCGCGACTAACCGCACGATTAGTTGCTTGTCGTTTGTTCTATAAATACAAGCAGGGTCCGTATTCTACGGAAGATCACCAAGGCATTTGTTTCTGCGACAAGAAAGAATGGTACCTGCGTGAGCTTCCACTGCGATTGCTTTCCTTGATGCCGACCACAAGCGTTCTGAAATCACCAAGGCAGAGCTTAACCGTTTTGTCGCGTCGCATCCATCTGGTCCTGAGGTAATCGCGTGATTACCAAGGGAGGACGAGCGGTTAAACTCATCTAGCCGGAACTTGGTGGCCATACCGATTGACCACTTCGACTCCGGTTTTTCCTTGCCGCCACTGATAGATTTCACTGAAGTACTGGACTTCTATGGCATCGTCCCCGGCCAACTGTCGTCGAACACCGTGGCGTCAATAATGAGCTTCATTATCTACCTGCGGACAGAGCGGGTGAGGTTCTCCATGGACCTTTTCCGCCACTGCTTTGTGGTCCGCTCGATCACATCCGGGAAGAAGGACAGCCAGATCTTCAAGGGCGTTGTCTACTTCGGCTGTACCGGAATGAAGGCGGTTAATTTGATGAATAAATTTCAGAACTGGTGGACCAGATTCCTCATGTTTGAGAGGAATCTGGGTCTTCTACCGGCCCGCCCGCAAGCCCGGGCAGTAACTATATTCGAGCGGCCAAAAGCCAGAGGAATCGAGAAGGACATTGCTGCCTTCTTAGCCGGCTCGCGGCTAGACGTCCGCCACTACCTCCCCATGATCCCTATGGTAGCAAACTTGCCTGCAGAAGAGGGTTAGCTTAAAACCGGTTAGACATATTCTATTTGCCTTACCGAGCGACTAACAGTCGTTTCCTTTGTAGCGATCTTGACCGTCCCGGCGAACAGGCCGAAACTCCAGATGGGCTGGTCCTTACTCAGAGCGAAGTCCGGAAGAAAAGGGAGGATGACCGCCGCGAGAAGAATGACGTCGCTGCGGGGTATGACTCCACCGAGTCCTTCACCCCTCGCGGAGCTGGCGAGAAACTCAAAGACCGCCGCGGCAAGGCGATAATGAAGTGGCACCGCCACGGCAAACATGTCCAGGTCTCCACCACCCTTCCTTCATGGAAGAGCGAGAAGACTGGCAAGCATGCTCGAGCGGTTAGCTGGGCAATGTATGGCAAGCAAAACCTTGCCGAGTTGCGGGCAATCCCAACGGAGAAGCTTCCTCACCTAGCCGCTCAGCATCGCGCGAGAAGCTTCGTCACGGATCACTTCTTGAGTGAGGATCTTGCCGAGGTGCTCTGCTTAACCGAGCGGTTAGAATAGGAGGTCGAGCAGCTCAAGGTAGAGAATAAAAAATTGGAGGCTAATGCGGTAAGCACTTACCTCGCGGTTTTCCGGGTAGTTAGATGTTTGCCGTAAACTTATCTATTTTTCTTGTCTGTAGAAAGCATATGATCCGGAGAACCCATCCTTCGTGAATGATATCGTCAGCCACCTGCGGGAAAGAGGGGAGGACATGCTCGACATCCTGCAGGAGCGGAAAGCCTTCACAACGGAACATGAAAATATCTCTTTTGACGACCTCTTTCCCAGGTTCCAGAAGGCTGAAGCCGCGCGGAATGCAGCGGTCAGAGAAGTTCACGAAATTCTTTAAGAGGATGAAGCGGCTGGCGACCAACTCAGTCTATCCGATGAGTCCGATGCGGATAGAAGTTCGGGCCGAACCGGTAGCTCGAGTGAATACGAATCCTCGGGTTCAAATTCTACTGAAGCCGGTGATTCTTCCAGCTCCTCCGGTTCGAGCGATTTGGAGCCTGCCAAGAAGAAGAAAAAGGCAGCCGTTTAGTTCTTTTCGCTATCCTACTTGTCCGTACGATAATCCTGTTTACAGAACATAAATTGTGAGCGAGAAACAACTTTAACTAATCTTCCGGCTGGCAATTGTAAATACACAAGTGTTGAAGTTCTAAAAATTTGTGTAGTATCAGTCATATTGTCCGGAAAGATGATAAGCAATCATTCGCTCGGTTACGTGCTCCGTTTGGTTGCAATGGTATTATCTGAAGTCCGTTTAATCTGAGCAGTTACCATTGTCTATTCGCACACCTAGATTATACTGCATACGATTTTATAATTTAGTGCGAATAAGGACATTCTAGCTAATCCGTCC
Source organism: Platanthera zijinensis (assembly GCA_039513925.1). Lineage (NCBI taxonomy): Eukaryota > Viridiplantae > Streptophyta > Magnoliopsida > Asparagales > Orchidaceae > Platanthera > Platanthera zijinensis. Next base: position 144,526,015 of record CM077084.1, read on the forward strand.
GTTCCGAATAAATTAGACTCTACTACGAATAATCGGTAACGCTTGTCGGACGGTTAAGTGCATTTCCAGATCCAACTTGAGAAAACCAGTTGGTCGAAATCATAACCGGGCGGTAAGAATAATATCCGCAATCTCGAATATAAGACCAACTTAAGAAAACCAGTTGGTCGAAAAGATAACCGGGCGGTAAGAATAATATCCGCAACTTCGAATATAAGACAAACTTAAGAAAACCAGTTGGTCGAAATGATAACCGGGTGGTAAGAATAATATCAAAAGCTAACCGCTGGTCGGATAGGTTCATTCAGCCTTGTAATATCAAATAACCCGAGCGGAGATTGTCTTCAGCCAGGATATTCTAACCGCACGGACTGATCTCTAACTGCCGGCTGGACTTCTGCCCGAAGAAAAAGAATACACTGCTCTCTTGCTTGGGACACAAAAAGATTTGAACGGCCTGAGGGGCTTGCGTATCATGCTTCCCGCACAGGGTCAAAAGGGCCGAGGGCTCCCTGCAGGCACCGCTTGAGAGTATCGAAGAGTATTCGAGGGTTGCATGCTAAGGGGATCTACGGGACATGCGTGTGAGGCTTTCCGCACAGACCCATCTTAGTTGCAACGATATCCCTCTCAAAGCATGGTAGCGCTACCAACCACCCTGTCCCTCCAAAACGCAGAAGTGGAGGTAGATACCAGCAGGGATCCGCAATCTAGTACTCCACCGCATTAGAGTCGGTAAGCTCCCACTGCACGGTGTGAAATCTCCCCATAATACGTGGTCCTCGTGGTGTTATGCTGAAGGCACGACTCTAAAGGGGTATGTAGCTAGACTCGGTGATATCTCCCTATTCAGTAATCTTTTAATTCTTGGTTGTGAACACATAAGAATGATGTCTTGCCAAGTCAAAGTACTGATATAGAATCTTTGAAACAAAATATAGAAATGAGTTATAATCCTTCTTAAGAAAGTTTCATAAGAGGAAATAAAAGACAGAAAAAACATATTGGGTTAAGGAATTGATTGTTAAAATTGCTTTTGTTGCTAATGTTGACGCGTCTGCCAGCCTATGAATGACAAGCCCTTCTAGATCATGCTACGGGATTCTTCCGGTTTCTGCATTTTCTCAACCAACTGATGGAGAGCTCTACAATCTTCTGTTAAATGACCTCTTTCCTTGTGATATTTGCAATACTGATCTTTGGATCTGGTTTGCCTGCCTGCTTCCCGATCAGGCTTCTTGCGACTTTGCTTGCCCTCCCGTTGTTTGATCTGGAATAAACCTAACAAACTTCTTTGTCCCTTTTCTAAAACGTAGGGCTTGAAGGATTCATTTTTGACAACTCGGGCCTTCTTCATGACTGGAAACTTTGAAGTGGCTGTGTCCTGCGGTGAAAACTGAGTTGTCGGATAGGCCGTCGGGTAGGCCCGAATAGGTTGTCGGATACTCGGGCGGACAGGCTGGGTAGGAATTCGAATAGTCCGGCGAATATCCCGGATAGGTAGGCGAGTAGGCCGGCGGATCGACCTGCTTACTGTCCACTTGAGCCAGATTGACTGATGTAACCAGAATGCTCGTTGACTTCAAGCCTAACCGCTGATTGATTGCGGCTAGATTGGCATTGATCGCGGCGAGCTGCCGGATCATCCCTTGGCAAGTTTGATTTTCTTCCTGGCGGGACTGCAGAAGAGCTTCCAAGAGAAAAACTTCACTTAGACTGAGGTTGTTTTGAGCGGATCGCCAGTCTTACATTGTCTTGCCGCTGAACTTCAACGACTAGTCGATATATGAAGGCCGCGTGTTAACTGTTGATGCACAAAATGCGAAAGGGAATCGAGCACAACCAGCTAATAGTTCGAGCACTAGGGAAGGAATGGGGAAAAGACTGTCGGCCAGTCGGTTACTAGCGACTAGTAATGGCGGGTAAGACCGGATAGAGAAAAGAGAGAAAGGACCGCTGTCAGCGGCAACACAAGAGTTCGCCCGCTGCGGCTTAAATGCCTCTCCTGCGGCGGACTTTCCTTTTTGCTATGAAAAGTCGGTTACAAAGGTTAGCCTACTGAGACCGCGCGGACAGGATACCCGCCGGAGAAGGATTTTGAATCCGCCGCCACAGGCGACAAGCTTGGGGATTCGAACTCTGTCCTCTAGAAGGTACTGTTCACGCCTATTTATAGGCTCGGGGACCTGCCCAAATGGACAGGGCTAAAAATACCAGCTTCCCGAGGTACAGGAGAAGCGGGCAACGGTTACCAGATGCAGGAAGAAAATAAAAAGAGGACCTCCTAGCCGCGCGGCTAGGTTGTCAGAACTTCTGCTGATCGGCTCTCCCTGGGTGGCTGCTACGTTGGGGAGGACCTGCGAGAAGGCGGGCAGACGGCATGAACAGGCCTTTCCGCTAGGAGGCGGATAGCCGGCTAGAAAAAGGCTTACCGCCGGGTCTTCAGGAAAACTGTGGGAGCGGTCAAAATAGTGTTAACAAGTTGAATCATCTATGACACTAACTATTATGTTCTGTGCACTTTTGTCCATGGTAGCCAAGATGATCTTATCCTTAGTCATCTCATCATAGCTCTTAGGAGTGGATTTATTGGAATCAAGAACTGATATTTTCATTGGTATAAAGGGACCTTCTTGAACTGTAATATAAATTCTTGGATCAGATGCCTCCATGAACAATCTGACTCTTTCTTTACAGATACCAAAATTTTCTTTCCTGCATATTGGAAGTTTCATTGAACCAAGCTCTTTCTAATTCTCACTTGATCCCATTATGAATATCTGTAACTGCCTTGGAGATAAGCTCTGACTGTTAAGTCAAATTTTGAGCAACCTCCCTCTGATACCAATTGAATGAATTCAATAATGAACAACTAATCACCTAGAGGGGGGGTGAATAGGTTCAATTCTTTATATTAGGAAGTTTTAGGATTTCTAATAGGCCAATCTAGTTATCCAACCATAAAAGCATCACAAACATTCAGAGTAAGAAAACATAGCATAGAGACACACAAATTTATAGTGGTTTCCCAATATTTGAGTACATCCACTTTCCCCCTTCGCCTATCTAGCAATGAACAAGATTTGGCCCAACTTCCACTTTACTCAGACCCACAGATCTTACCACACAGAACCCTTCCAGGTTCCTACAACTCAGACTTCTTCAAGTCTTACAGCTTAGATCCTATAACTCAGATTCTTCCCAAGAATCCTACCTCAAGCAAACAGCCCTACCTCAGCCCTTATCACCAGGCCTACAGCTCAAATCACAAAGATCCTACCTCAGGCACTCAGCCCTACCTCAGCCTTTATAAATTTAAGCTTACAACTCAGAAAGATAGACTTTCTTACACTCAGATCTATACAAATCCTACAGTTGTGATTAAAATATTTTAAGAATTTCTTTACCCTGAGAGAGAGAGAATGGGGTAAAGTTTTCTTGAATAAATCTTGAGAGATTGGTCTTCTTCTGATCCTTGCAGCTTTGGATCTGATTCAACCTTACTTAGCTTCTTCAAAACTTCTTGAAAATAGAGAACTAGGTTGAATCTCTCTTGAGCAGATGGAGGTGATCTTGAATCAGCTTCCTTCTTCTCCTTCTTCTTATTATAGAAATGATTATGTAATCCTTACTGATCTCCCAAGATTTCTCTTTGTCTCTGTGTTTTTGTATTGTATATTTTCTGTGTGTTATTGTCTTCTTTGATAGCACTGTTTTATTTATAGAAACAGGGCAGAGGTAACTGGCTGAACCGGTAGCTAACTGGCATCTGATAACTTTGACAGTTATGCCAGTTGTCACTTCTTAGATCTGGAAATCCTTAACTTGGTCTTCAAAATAGCAGACAGCGTCGAGACAGATCTTCTTCTCAATGTGTTGACACTAATTTCATAATGTGTCGACACAGATTATGAATGTATCGACACAGCTTTCAGGATGTCGACACATTGCCTTGATGTAGTCGACAGACTTCAATCTCTGTCGACACAGATGTAGTCGACAGACTTCAATCTCTGTCGACACAGCTTTTCTTCATAGTCTCAACAAAGATAATGTAGAATGTGTCGACACAACTTCCTTAGTGTCGACACAGCTTTTCTTTAAAACAGTTGAAAACCCAAGTCCTACGTGTTGACATATCAGCTTCAGCTTACTGTCAACAATACTAGTCATAGTGTGTCGACACTAGTCCTGAGTGTCGACACAGTTGATCTTCAACTCAGCATTCAGGATGTCGACTGAGATCATTTAGGTCGACACAACTTGTGTTGTCTGATTTCTGTGTGTCAACACAAGTCCTGTGTGTCGACATAGCTGGTGTAGACTGAACTTCTATGTGTCGACACAAGTCCTGTGTGTCGACACACTTTTGCTCTTATTCTCGACACAGCTTCTTCACAAGCATCGACACTGACCGAGTGTCTCGACGCTTTTATACTTAGACACATTCTTGCATTACTTAGCCTGCACAAATAAAATTAAACAGACATCAAATACAAAATGATGTATGTCATTGATTTAAGTGAGGGTTCTCCAAATCTGGTACAATTACCAATGTACCCAACACATATAACTTCCCCTACACATGCGCTCCCCCTATATGCGAGTTCTACGTGCTCCCCCTATCTACGTGCACACAGTGTAATCATCTCTCCCTATATGTGATCTTTCCTAACTCAAGAGTCATGAATATTCTATTCTCCCCCTTTGATCTTATCGAAAGTGGTGGGCCAGACTAAAAGAAACCATATGCATGTACGGGAAAAAGATGCAGTATATGATGAGCGTGATAAAGATAGCAAACAGTGCACTTTATAAAAAGTGAATAGAGAGGTGAAATAAAAAAAGGGTGACCAAACATAGATCAGAGGAAATGATGTGTACTGATCAAATATGCGAGTAGAGTACACAGAAGCAAATCAAATGAGTTTTCAAATTAAAAAAATTGGAAAATATAGGTGAAACTAAGTACACAACGATTTGGAATACAATGTTAAGAGATTCATAGAATTAACATAGTGGAACATTGTACGAGTCAAGAAAAGAAATTGTGTACTAGTACATATATGCAGTAGATATATAGTGCAGTTTCAATCCAATTCTTATGCATGGAAGCATTAGATAGAGCAATGATATGTGACGTGGAGCATCAAAAGAGAAAACATCTTGTAGAAAGAACCTTCAATGCTTATTTTATCTAAGTAATTCACTATGCTATCACAGGAGAAGTAGAGTCTAATATCACATCGTGTGTCTATTTAATTCATACCAAGACTTGAACAATGGGCACTAAGTTTAAAGTTTAGTTTTTTCACAAGATCGAAATTATTCTTTTAAGAAAGGTGCTCACCCTCACAATGCTCATAAAGACTTATCAGGAGGAGTGAGTGGTGCTTGGGGATATCCTTGACATATTAGTTGATAACATGCATTTTTATTTTTATTTATACTATCATTTTTATAGCATTCATTTCAAGGACCCCGATTCAACCGAAATCTACTCACATACATAGATGCAATTTAACTTGTATACACAAGACATGATATATAGGAAGTTGGCACAAAGTTCTAACCTTTATATAAACATATATATCATGAAATTGATTATTCATGTTATTTCTAACGTGTTAGACACAATATCACGAGTTATAGCATGTAAGCATATAATTTCTATGAGAGTGCTCCGTTTAGGGATGTGTGAATAGTGTAAGGTCATTCCTCTATCTAAATCCTGACACATACCTAGAGGCAAATTAAACAAACACTGACATGTCAGGTCTCACTTAGTAGTTAAGCACATATTGATTTGACACATCATGATATAAGTAGACAATATTCACAGGGATTAAGAATCCTAAATCAAACATTGTACATAATCGTTATGCTCTAGGTTCTAGTTAGGTGTGTCCTAAGTGTTAACAATCTGCAGATTTTTTATTTTGGGTTTTAAATTTATTTTATTTTGTTTATTTCTTGAATCACAATTAAACAAAGCAAGCAAATAAAAAATAAGAAATGTTTTTTGATTTTTAAAAGAACGATTAATCAAATAAAAAAATAAACAAAGAAAAAAAAGCAAAAATAAATAGGACAATACGATAGAGTATTATGTATGAGACTCATTACCATGAGTCATGAAATAATGTTCGTGCTATGAAGGAACAACCATTAGAATGCTAAAGAGACAATTAACCCAAGCAATGTGTCATCACCCTAGCCCCATATTATGTGATTGATGGGCATGAGGAGATGCACAAGCATCGTAGGGTGGGGTGTTAATCCCATATGCACAAACAAGGACCCGCTCAACCCAACACTCTTTCCCCCCAGCACCACACAAGGACCTACTGGAACCTTTCCCCGATTAAGGACAAGACGTGAATTACAAGGTAGTGTTCCTAATACACACAAACCTACGCCCCCGCTATTGTGAGACAAATCAAAGTGGTCTTGAGTTGTAATTCATATCAACTAAGAAGCAATGAAGATACCAGCGCTGATCTTCAGAATTTAGTATGGGAAAAATTCCTACCGCAGGCGGTAGAGATACCACGGCGAGGTAGCCCTAAAATATATAACCGACGGTTCAGGACAAATTCTTCATTCCTGCTCATTCACTCTCTCACCTTCGCATACAATGTATCCGCCGGCACTTCTGAGATCTAGGTAATCTCCTCCTCTTTTTCTATTTAGTTTCAAGAGTGATGAATTTAGAAGTGTAATTTGTGGAGTCCTAGTCATTTGGACATGATCCGTGGTGGTTTCACAAAATATTTAAGTTGAGTTTTTAGATTTTTTTCCACGGATCTTCCCCGATTTCACAGATCCACCTTATATGACCTTGGATCTCTTCTCCCTACACGTTTTTATGTGAAAATCGTGGAAAAAAGGATTTTTTGTGGAGATCCAGCGGAAGAAGACGGAGTGCACTCCGTCATGCTACTGCGCGGCAGAAGCAGATTACCGCGCCGCGGTAGCTTCCATTAACCCATTCGTTTGGCTTTAATGAATGAATTTTTTATGGTATTCCAGGCTATGGCCTCCTCCAGCTCCCAACCACCACAATGAAGTTTCTTAAAGAGGTCTAGAGTGCCTGCATCCACATTCCTCGAAATAGACGAGGCGACCGTAAGCATCCCGTTGTTCATCGACATTGATGACCATTACGCTCACATCTACAGCTACTTAGACCATTCAGGAGTTATATTTGCGATTTCGACCGGTGCCCCTTTCTTTTCAGTGCTTACGCATGAGTTTTACAACAATCTCAGTGATCCAGCCTACACATAGCTTGCTGGAGGAGTGCAATCATGTATCGAGACTGAGATTGTGACAATACTGAAAGTATCTAGCATCTACCTAAATCACCTAGAGGGGGGTGAATTGGTTATGTTTGTGTACTTTCATGGAATAAAAATTACTTTAAAATTTGTAAGCACACCGAACACATAAATCTATAGTGGTTCCCCGTGTTTGGTACGTCCATTTTCCCACCTCGCCTATCTACCACAAAGGTCTAGATTCAGCTACTTCTCCTTTCTCAGATTTCAACAATCTTACACCTCGGAGCCGCAACTCCTATAACTTGGAGACAATGCTTATACCACTTGGAGATCAACCTCTCCTACAACTCGATCCACAAACGGATCTATGACTCGATCCACAAACAGATCTACCACTCGATCCACAAACTGATCTGCAGCTAGGAGAAAAATCTACTATAAATGTAAAATAAAAATATACAAGAGTTATACAAATTAACTTTGACAAGATCTAAAGTCTTCTATCCATTATTCTTCATTTAGGTCAATCTTGAATCACTTGGAGAACATGGTAGAATCAGAAATATTGAAGACTTGAATCTTATATCTTGAATCATTTAGATCTAGGATAGTAGAAGCCTTCAGAATTGCAAGATCCAGTCGTATCGGAAGAAGATCTAATTTAGCATAACAAGCATCGCCGGAAAGAGGTTCATGAAACGTACGGGGACCGACGGGTTCGTTTTCGGAAACTTGGGCGATTTTTAATTTTGAACGATTGGCTCGATTAGGGTTGATGAAAAATCCACCCTAAGTATTTATATGCAACTTCGAAACAACGACTATAAAGGAAATTCCAAATCGAGACCTTGATAAATTTACTATGCATGGTCGTCGTCCAACCCGAGCATGAAATTTTAAAACTGGTCGGAAAATTTTCCTAAGTCATATTCATCGAGTATCGTCGAGTATAGATAGAATAGTCGCCGAATAAACATAAATATACAACGAATTTACTTAGAGATATCTAGCTCAAACCAACTAGCCACTCAACGCCAAAGCTTAAACCATACTCGATAAATTCGTCGAGTATCATCTAGTATACTCGACAAATTAGTCGAGTATAGGCTAGCATACTCGACGCACTCGACGATGTCGACACACTCGACGCACTCGATGCTTTCGACGCACTCGACGCTATAAATGTACTCAACTCCATGATAGTCGATGATTTTTCCTTAAGAAAATCCAGATAAGTAGCGTCAAAATGATTTGACGAATTTGGCATGTATCGCCATGTATATTTGATGAATTTGGCAAGTATCGTTAGATACATTCGACGAATTTGATTAGTATACTTGATGATACTCGACGAATTTTACTTAACTATTTTTCTAACTTTTCAAAAATTCTACCACAACTACATATGATGAATTCGACGAGTGCTAGTAGGTATATAGGAAGAATTTGACGAGTATCAACGAGTATACTCGATGAATTTGACGAATATCCCTCACAATACTCGACGAATTTTACTTGGGTAAAATTTCTGTTTTCCTGAATTCAACTGCTTCTTCTTCCTTGATCCTTCTTATGCACTTAGTATTATACCCTAATAGAGAGATTACATGCAAGTCAACACATTGACCTACACAATGAAGGATTACATTGTACAGTCCTGTGTTTACTGACTCACTATAACATGACATTGATGTGTACTTAGCATTGTAGATCTGCAAGTACATAAATAAAAATGCAATATCAAATACAATCACAATTTATCTTATCTTAACTAGACCCTTCTTCAAATCAGGGTTATTGTGGATACAATACCCAACAATCTCCCCAAATTTGAAGAAGTTAAAATCCTATAAGCTAAGGTGAATTACACAACAAGAAAAATCATAGAGCATAAAATAGAACATATATTTAAAATTAAAAACAGAGCGCATTCCAAGTCAAAATATTTAAAACATATATATACATATCAAGAAGAGTTTTTAGTATTTTTTTTGGGGGGGGGGACCACCACAACTACACACAAAAATAATCCAAAATAAAATAAACGACCCTCAGTCCTGCTTGTCCCGGCTCTTCTGAAGCTACCTATCAAAATAAGCCTTGGGCTTTGGATAATATCTTGGAGGGGCTGGAGGTGTACTTGGATCATCATGTCAGTATTTTCTGAAGTGGATCATTCTCTTTGTGCAGGCCACCTCATACTTATGCCACTCATCTTGGTCATAATGATCCCATGTTATTTCCCCTCCAATATCGACCATGGTGAAGGAGTCTTAAAATAATTACTCTTGAAATAGGACTCCACACCTCTTCCATCTCTTTATCTCTGACTGGTAGTTCTCCACCATGCTCTAATCTTATATGAGAAGGACCTTCACAATACTTTCTTCTCTTGTAGGTTGGAGCAGCGATATCTTCAACTACTTGAACATCTGGTAACCCAGAAGCAACATCAACAAGTCTGTCTTGAGAGATATCATGTGTATCTATCCAATACTGAGAGTAATCCTCAGCAGGATGAGCTTAAAAATGAACAGGCATAGTAGGTACTTGAAATACTTAGCATGTCCTCCAAAGATCTCATAATGTAGCCAAGAAAAGTTTTCAAAGCTGCAATCATTGACTCTTTTAAAGTATGCTAACATGGCATCCTCCCCCTTTCTGACTTCTTCTGCTACAACATTTGCATAGGATTTCATTGTCTTATCAAGATGAGACAACGATCTATCTTGAGCATCGATCATGGTTACAACATTCTTATCAAAATTTTGAAAAACTTCTACACTACTCTTTAGTCTAGTTATATTATGAATGAGAGCTGTACGACCTTGCTAAACCATGAGTCCAACCTTGTATCGATCTTTTCATAACGTACCTTGAACACTGTAAGGCCATTGTTTAGATCTTTCTCCATCTCCTTGACCTTGTACAAAACTTCTTGCAATGAGGAATCAAAATACGCTTGCTGTTTAGCCAACATAGCTTCTTTGGTCTTCAGTATAGAACTATCAGCATTGGAGCTAGGAACCTCTTTTATAGGTATACTGGATGAGAGGCCAGATCTTGATGAATTTTTAACTCACTAGAGTACATACCTATTTGAGATAAATGAGCTTTAGAGATCAAATCAAGATCTTTAGTAGTAGATAGTACAGGAGCATGCTCTTCTACATCCCCTTCCTCATCAGAAATATCAACTATCTCCTCTAGAACGGCTAGAGGAATACCTTATGCCTTGGAAAATCTTTTCTCAAGGTTGCAGATAAACCTATCAGTCTGAGTAGAGATAGATATTAATGACTGAGTCACCTCCACCTTAGAAACTGAAGCATGAGTAATCTCTGGGAGAGGTACAATCATGTGGTCCACTAGCACCTACACAAAATAATTATTAGCATTAGCAGCAACATTGATCTCATCAGTAACAATCATTTCCTCATTAGCATCTATTCATAGTCATCAACATTCATATCATCTTTAGTAGCAGCAAAAATCTCGGCCTTATATGGCACTAACTCATCAATAGTAGTCTGAGCAATCTTGGCAACCTTTGTCAAAATATTCCATCCTCTAGAACTATAATCTCAGCATCTGGAACTAGAATCTCTCTAACTGTAGTGACACTCATGGGCACTGAGTCAGTTACCACTTATGTTTCACCTGAATCCTCCTCAGCTCCTACACTCAATCTCTCAGGAGTTTCCCAAGGGGTTGGAGAAGAAATTTTATCCACTGGACCTTGTTCTTCCTCCTTCTCAGGCATATCTGGGGCTCCCCCTGGCCTTAAAATCATCCTATCCCACCTGGAGACGATGGATGAGTCGATCTTCTTCAAGTGATGGATAGGCACACCTTTGGTCATATCAAACTTGTCTATGTCCAGTTGTTTTAAGTACAAGCTGATAATCCATCCAAAGTTGGGTGTGCGGATACTATCCTTGACCTTTTCAAATAGCTTTGCACCACAATCCATTCTTGTTCTGTAGATGATTATCACAACTATATACATCTCTGATGATAGGTAATCGTATGAACCAGTCTTGCATAACAGTACTTTTCTAATAATTTCTAAGAGTAGCTTTCCTTCATTGTTCATCCCTTTCCTTTTCACAGCTTTAGTGCCCCTTGGAAATCAACAAAATAGCAATGCCCTAGAAAACTCCTCCTCTTCAAGGTGTTCTGCTTCTTCACAAGCTTGAATCCGATCCTCATGAGCTGGGTGAGATTAGAGGTCTTCACTTTAACTAAAGTCTTATGAACTTTGTTTTTGATGACGGTATCTTCATGCCGGAGCTTGACATTCTGAAAGAACTCAAGAATGTCCTTATCCAAGATCTTGCAATGGTGCTCTAGGATAAATGAGAGACCGTCTGTCTCCAATGTTAGGATTACATTCCTGAACTCATCAGAGGCTGAAGCAAAATCTTTGCAAAACAACTCTCCACCCCATAGAAACCCACAAGTGGTTCGAGGAGACATGGAGAATCAGAGAATGGAACAAAAAGTATCTGGACTGAACTGCCGGCTGGAACGGTTTGCTGCCACAGACGGAACGGTGAGAACGAGCAGTCAGAATCAAGTCTCTAGAGGAAATCACTGCAGAAGATCTGCTATCACTGACCTACGTGAAGAATGAAAGCAGGGCCACGGGATGGAAATGTCGAACAATCCGATGGAGCTGAAGGGACAGGAGAAACAGCTCAGCGAAAATGGCGGTCTGGTTTAGATAAAGTGTATTGCAGTTTCCCCTAACTCTCCTTAATATATATATATATCTTTAATATATAAAGCGATATGCATATTTCAAGGCACACCGCACTTTCAATATTAGCTTCACAATCATTCTTTAATCAAAGGCCACAAATCAATTTAAGCTAGAGCCAAAAATTGTATTAGGGAAGCTGCCAGGGATCTCGATCAGGGATTGACTTTGGGAAAAGCCACTGATCAATAGCTTTTTAGGTTGTGCTGAAAAGATGCACAAAGCAGCAGAAAGCTACAGTAAGCTATAGAAGCCACGAATCTTTACCACAGATCTATACCTCCTTCTCTTTCGTCATGTCTAATCGCATAGAAGGCTGCAGAAGCTGAAAGCTAGAGGAGTCCTATTCATGCACGGAAGTACAGACAACAGATATTTTAAGCTTACTTATACCTATTCCCGCACGGCAGCAGTGGCAACGTAGATTTTTGGCTTCCTTATTTACCGCAGAGTCTCAATCTTGCTTTAAGTTCGCTCTACTCACTGCATCTTCGATGGAGAAGAAGACGGGCAAAAGTTGTAGATTGCCGGATAAGAAGATGGGCTCAAGGTTCCCTCTCCTCAAGATTATTTGGCTAAAGTTGTAGATCTCATTATGAGTTCATCTTTTTGTCTCTTTCCAACATTTTACTCATGTTTCCTAGCAGGCAGAGTGCATGTTAACTGATTTCGCAGGTATTTCCTCACAGTTTTCGTGAATGATTTTGCAGGTATTCCCTTTCCTCAAGGTTATAGAGGCTTCCTGTCATATTTCTGAAGCTCCTCTCTGGAACTTTCTACATTTTCATCCTTCTTGCACACTCTTGCAGGTATTTCCTCTTTCACTTCCCCTCTCTGTTCAATCCCTGTATTGAATCTCATCAGCCCCTTTTTATTGATTTATATTTTATTATTTCTTCATCAGCAAATTTTTAGCAAACCTTGAGGAAATCAGATGTTGTATTTGTTTAATCTCTTGCATTTCCTTATTTCTATGGTACTTTCCATTTTAGTATTTCTTCATCAGCAATTTTTTAGCAAACCGTGACAATTTTTTTTGTTGATCTCTTGCATTTGGTTGATCTCTTGCATTTGTCTATTCTCTATACATTTAACATTGAGTTTGGTTTCTCCGCTCATTAATGAAGGCCGTAAACCGTGACAATTTTTTAGCAAACCGTGACAATTTTTTTTTGTTAATCTCTTGTGTAATCTCTTGCATTTAACACTGAGTTTGGTTTCCCCACTCAGTCACGAAGGCCACAAACACCAATACACAAAAAGTATTTCAAAAATGGTTTGGTTTTTAACATTTTTGGAACTTGATTTTTTTGTTTTTAAAATCTAGATTTTTTACACGACAAACTCAGTTTGTCTAGTTTTTAAAGAATGATCGTGGTTTTTTAAATACTCAAAATGTATTTCAAAAATGGTTTTGTTTTTAAGAATTATGGAACTTGATTTTTTGGTTTTTTATATCTAGCTATTTTACACGACAAACTCCATTTGTTTAGTTTTTAAAGAATTATCGTGGTTAAATCTACTACCTCAATCATCTAAAAACTGAGTTTGTTTTGTTTTAAAGAATGATCATGGTTAACAAAAAAAAATTTAGTTCATCTATTGCATTTAACACTGAGTTTGATTTCCCCACTTATTCATGAAGTCCGCAAACACCAATACTCAAAAAGTATTTCAAAAATTGTTTGGTATGTAAGATTTATGGAACTTGATTTTTTGGTTTTTAAATCTAGATTTTTACACGACAAAATCAGTTTGTTTAGTTTTTAAAGAATTATTGTGGTTAAATCTACTACCTCAATCACGTAAAAACTGAGTTTGTTTAGTTTTGTTTTTTATTCCTTGCTCCCATTAACACATCATACAATAATACTAGACTATGGATTTCCTGAATTCGCATACGCATAAGTTTTATATCCATAATAATTCTTATAAACTTGGTAAAAGTAGCAAAAACAGACTCCGGCGAATCGAGGTTACCGTAGAATCTGCAGGAAAACCCATTCTTTAATAATTCTCAGATAAAAATTTCCTGTTGTGAAGATTTTGAGGTCATCCCTGAGATATTGAAAACATAAGGATTTCATGAGGGGTGACCTGGCCATCAGGGCAGTTGATGTTGGAGTTGGTCAGGGACCGATAGCTTAGATTGTAATTGGCTGAAACATATTGCATGTTGTTCCAACCGTCAAAGTACAATAAACCACCTAAACCAATTAAAAGAGAGGCAATTTATGTAAGAGCCAGAAGAATGACATTCAAAATTCAATTGTAATTTTTAAAATATTTGTGATTTTCTTACTGTAATGCTCTTTATACTTTGTATATATATGGACATTTACCGGGCCTCCCCTCCAAGTTTGTTAAATTTCAGGTTGCAATCCTCTACTTTTGAAACTACAAAAACATCACATGTAAAGTTTATATTTCATAACATTCATGCAAAAAAATTTCATCCTGTAGATTTTTCAAAAATAAGAGAGGGGGAGCCTATAATTATGAGGACTTCTAGAGAAAAATTTGGTAATTATTCCTATATATATATATATATATTTTCTTTGGGCTCTTAAAATATAATTCACAAAATCCAGAAGGTCGTTTTCTTTGAGCTCTTAGGCAAGTAATGCTCTGATCTGGTTCTTTATTTCTTGCTCCCATTACTACTATTGCCTCCTTTTCTTCTCCTGCAACATTTTTAAAAAAAATTTCGCATTAATGCTGTGCTATTTGAACTCCTTTTCTTCTCCTATAACATTTTAAAAATTTAAAATCCTTCGTATTAGCCATCTTCAAAAAACAACAAATCCGCATAATAAGATTTCAACAGAAAGCATGAATAATTTATGAAATATTTTGTTTTAAATACCTCTTTAACTATTTTTCCTATTATAATGTTTAATTTAAAAATACTTACATGCATTGGTGTATTAAATCATTATAAGCCATACATATTAGTCATGATAGTTATTGGTCTTTGTTAAAGACTCATTTATTTAAAATTTTCATAACGAAATGCTCTTCTGAATGCCCCATTAAACATGAATGCCCTCCCTAATAGTTTTAATAATGTCTTCTTCTTATACAAAGCCCGATAATCGATAGTAACTGTTTAAAAACAAGTTACAAAACTTATTAACTCCATCAGTAATGGAAGACACCACAAGTCAAGAATTACTTCAAAATCTACTGACGCCAGGAACTATCTGGGCCTATTTATAAACATACTTACACGACAAAATCTATAGTGTGAATGCAGCGCATTATTAACATGCATACAACAATACCAGATAGTCATACATGCTAACTGCTTCGCGATTCTATCCGCGTCCGAAGAAGTAATATAACTTCTCAACAACGTGTTGACAAAAATAGTATTAGATGGGCATAGCGCCATTGTCATGAAATGCAAGAATCAAGAACGCCTAGCACTGTGACTATACATTCAACTTTTCAAATAGGTGAGTGTGCAACGACAATATCAACTCCAAAAATTACAAGTAAAGAACTCCATCAAAATTTACTAACTTCAGGTATTACCTATCCAAATATATCAAGATCCCTCTGCACAATAGATTATCCATGTGAATATAACTACTTTATTATCATACAACTACCAGAAAGTTGTACTCGCTTATTGCACCACAATTCTACCCACGTACGGAAAAGTAATATGACTGTTTTGCAATGTACTGCTGAAAATACCCGAAGACGAGAACAACGCAATTTCGGGTAGATCAACAATGAACAATGTCCTCTGTTATGAACACACGTTCAACTTTTGAAATAAGCTAAAGTTTAGCATCAGTGCGGGCTACAATAATTGCGCTGGGTACGCTAAATTCAAACTACCTATCTCTGTTTGTTCACTAATTCATGTATTTAAATTCTAAATGATCATTAAATGTGAGAATACATCACCCCAGCTGCTCCACCAATCAACAATAATAGTTCTGACACAGAAAATGATAGTGTCGAAGAAGACGTTGAGGACGATATTAATATAACCACAAGGACGTACATTCAACGTAAATGTGCTAGAAATTTCTATCCAACGCATAATGAAATGCGCTTTGAACTGCACTCAGCGATAATCTGTCCCCTTTATTTTGCTAGACTATTTCAATGAGATACAAGCTTAATGTGTTGTAATAAAGGAAGAATATCACTACATGAAATCCCAGTACCTATCGAACTACTCAATCTCTATACCGACCAATTTGAGGAAGGTCAACCTTTCAGGCAACATCTGCGTGTGTAACACCATGTTTTCTCTTTCATGTCGTTGGGTGTAATGCTTGACAATAAAATAGCCCCATTTCACCAAGGAATTTATATCTTCCGGGCACACGGCTCCATGTACCATCGCATTCAAAACCTGACCCCAGATGATGGCCTAAGACCACGCTTTCTTCAACTATTCATCTACGACACTGAACATGAGACAACAAATCGACTGCAATAAAATAATGAACATAGGGTTGAGCTATTACAGAAAATATCACTTATTTTTTATATGTTCAACTCCTTTGTTCAGAGGTTTCGACAGCTATCACGTCAACCAAACATATATGAATACAAGTTGGTTATAAAAGAACGCCCTTCTAATCTACTACAATACATTATTCCTTTGGCCTCTCAAGTTGCAGCTATATTAGTGGGACAAGAAGAAGGATAACATACACGAGAAAGAGATATCATTGTTCAAACGATTGGAGGTCATCTTCAAAATGTCCAAGAATACTCAGGCTACTAAGACTCACTTCAGTATCCATTGTTGTTATTGTTGGGTACGTTTGGATGGTCTTGCAATTTAAATTCAATGATGAACTCAAAAATTACATGTTGTGATTATTATTCATACATGCTTCAGGTAATCACCCCTTTCAATACACGTTTTCAGACGTCACGTATTTACTTTTCCATAATTGTTCCTACTATTTATTCATTTTCCTCTAGATTTGAGAGGCTTCCAAGTCGATATTGCTGTGTAGTGGAAGTTTACTACAACAATATGTAGTAGACAACTATGTAAAAATAGAAACTCAAAAATTGTTGTTTATTAGATCACATCAAAGTGACCTCACGCAGAACTTTATTCGGGATTGCAAGATTGTTTTACTGCGGGCAAAAATAATGCTGGTATGATAAACTCACTTCTTATTGGAAATATAATTTTATATTCTCATTACTAAGAAGTCTTATACCGGGTTTTTTCATAATAGGTTACGTCGGAAAAAGAACCATAATGCCATCTTCATTTAATGGCAGCCCAAGATATATGTATCAGGGATATCAAGATGCTATGACAATTGTTCAGCATAGTGGCAAGCCAGTTTTGTTCATAACCATGACATGCAATCTAGGATGGAAGGAGATTAAGGATGAACTCATGGAATGACAAGCACCATATGACCGTCCAGATATCCCAACTATGATATTCTGTTCAAAATAGGAGGAGCTCAAGAAAGATATTTTCCACAGAGGCGTGTTAGCAAAGGTAGTCGGACATGTCTATGTCATTAAATTTCAGAAAATGGGATTACCACTTGTTCAAATGTTGGTGATATTGGATCTAGCAGACAAATTAACCTCCCCTGACGAATACGACTCAATTATACGAGCTGAGATACCTTATATGGACCGGAACGTGCATTGTACGTGTCCGTAATAAAACACATGATTCACGGGAAATATGGACCTTACAAAGCAAATGCACAGTGTATGAAGAATCATATTTATAGTAAAAGTTTTCCTAAGCAGTATGCAGATATGACAATATCTGCATATGATGCTTACCCGGTGTATAGAAGAAGGAATGATAATAGAAACATTACTTTGGGCAGAAATACAGCTTTCAATGTTGATAATAGATGGGTTGCTCCATATAATCCATTATTGCTTTTAAAATATTATTGGCATCTAAATGTTGAGATATGCAGTAGTATCAATAGCATCATATATTTATACAAATACGTATATAAAAGACCAGTGCATTTCTCTTTTGAAGTCCGTCCTGGCGCTAATCAAGATGAAATAAACAAATATGTTGATGGCAGATGGTTTTGTCTGCCTTAATCTCTATGGATAATGTTCAAGTTCCAAATGATTCGAATATATCCATCACTAGAGCGATTACAAATACTTCTACCTTATAAAAATCAGATATAATTTTATAGTGAACAGTCAATTTCGTTAATATTAATGGATGACCGTATTTCTAAAACAATGTTTACCGAGTTTTTTAGTGTTTATACCAAATAGAGAGAACAAAACCTCCATTTGTATAGAGATTTTCCAAAATATTATCGATGGTTCAAACAACAAAACATTTGGGGGAAAAGGATTAGAAATCAAAGGGTGATTGGTTGGATTTATTCAGTACCGCTTGCTGATTACGAAAGATACTATTTGTGCATGCTTCTAAATCATGTACTGGGTCCAAAGTCATTTGATGCACTGTTAACAGTCAATGGCATGCAATGCGTCACTTTTAAGAATGCTGCATAGAACTATGGTTTGCTTGAGAATGATAACAGTATTCGAGAATGTCTACTTGAGGGTCGAGTATTCAAAATTCCATTAGTGTTGAGAAGATTGTTCGCTACTATATAGATATTTTGTTAACCAGTCGATGTTAGAAGTATTTGGGATGAAAGTTATGCAAGCATGATAGAAGATTATCCAAGTTCTAGCACGACCAATGAGTTCTAAATTATGAATAAAATACTTCATAGCCTCAATGATGTCCTGAAGCAACATAAACGCTCTATTAAAGAGTTCGATTTACCACCCATCAATGAATCATTTAATGATTTCAATAACCTATCTGATCCTATAGAAGATGAATTATCAATACATATTACACGCGATGATCTTAACACAGTTACGTTGATCAATGAAGGTCATGTAGATGCTTATAATATGATAAGCGAGGTAATAAAGAACAAAACACATGAGTGCTTTTTTGTTGATTGACCTGGTGGAACTTGAAAAACATATTTGTATCATACAATTCTTGCCACTTTTAGAAAAATATGATTTATCATCATAACTACAGCTACTTCTGGTATTGATGCTACCCTTTTACCGGGATGTCGGACTACACATTCAAAGTTACAAATATCCCTTAAATTGGATTAAAAATCATTTTTCTCTTTGAAAAATAGTCTGACTTTGTAGAAGTAATCAGACAATCAAAGGCCATAATTTGGGATGAAGCACCCCTGGCTGATTGAAAGGCATTTGAGACAATTGATCGTTCATTTCATGATGTTACTAATGTAAACAAGCCATTCAGAGGGAAAATTATAATTATGGTAGGAGATTTTTGGTAGGTACTGCATGTTATTGTCAATGGAACAAGATCACAGATAATTAATGCAAGCATCGTTCAATCATATTTATGCGGTTATGTCAAGATATTAACTCTAACAGAAAATATGCGAGCCAAAACTGACAACAGCTTCTCTCAATATCTTCTCTGAGTTAGAAATGGATTGGAGATGACCATATAAGATGATATGATTAGGATCCCTGATCCAATGGGAATGTAATGGGAATGTGATAAATCTATCAATGATTTAATAAATGTTACATTCCCAAATTTAGGGTTGCACGTTGGCGATAAAAATTATATTCAAGACAGAGCTTTTTTAAACATCTAAATGAGCATGTGAATATGTTGAACAACACCACTCTTCTGCATTTCTGAGGCATATAAGTTATATACTACTCTTATGATTCTGTCGTTTATGATATAAGAGGTGTGTATCAACCTGAATTTCAAAATTCATTAACACCAGGTAACTTACCTCCTCATAAACTACAGTTAAAAATTGGAGCTCCTATCTTGTTAATAAGAAATATTGACCCAAAGATAGGTCTATGTAATGGAACAAGACTTATTTGTCGCCGGTTTGTGAAAAATGTAATAGAAGCCGAGATTTTAACAGGGCACTTTCAAGGAAACTTGGTCTTCTTGCCATGGATACCATTGAAGACAGTTGAAGATATTAGACTGCCATTTCAACTAATGCTCAAACAGTTTCAATTTAGTCTAAGCTTCGCACTGACAATTAATAAATCAAAAGGCCAAACAATCGAAAATGTAGGAATATATCTGCCAAATAATGCGTTCAGTCATGGCTAGTTGTACGTAGCTTTATCGCGAGGTGTGTCCAGTGAAAATACAAAAATTCTAATAAAGAATGGCAAGATAGTTGGTCATGAAGGCATTTACACAATGAACGTTGTTTACAAAGAAATATTTGCACAACTTAGACAACAGCATACAACGTATCTCTAACGTAGGTCGTTTGCTCATAATTTTCACAACACTATAACTACTCTAATCAACTGCTAAAGTAAAACTTTTTTATGCAGAATAGACGGCCATGATCAGTGTTGATTGTGAAATGACTTCCGATGCGGCTGTAATACAAATTGAATGTCAAACAATCTTATTAACTTTGTATTATTGTACTTTTTGGTGATTTGTAAAATTCTCATCGTATTGTGAGGTTTTCGGCAAGAACTGAAGATTAACTGTTTTGAAATGTATTGCATGTTTTTTCAAGTCTTTCAAATGTTTAATCAGTTTTGATTAATATTTTTTGTTTTGCACCAAAAGACGATTTTTGTCTAATTCAGACCTAATTTTGATCTATGCTCTAATTTGGATGCCTACTTCATTTCAAACGCATGTAGATGCCAAACCAAAATCAATCTGAGGCAGTGACGTCATTGCCAAATCGTTGTGGCACGGTCCAAAGTAAGAGCTTCATACTTTATGAAGACAAATTTCGTGCATTTTACATAACATAAATCTATATTACATGTTAAATACTGTCGTTTGTTTTTCAGCTCTACCAGCCTCAAAAGATAAAAACTGCAATATCACTGCTATCAGCGATAATGATTATGAATACTATGATGCAGTTTGCAAAGAGAGTACAGACAGATGGTCTGACAGTCCACGTGCTGTGGTTGAAGGTTTTAGGCTAATTATCCCGGCTGTGCAAGGAGGCTTGGATGCTAGAGAAGAGTGGAATTTTGTTTTCGATATGATAAGGAGGGTCCTAATAAAAAATATATGCTATGGTTGAAATATTCTTGTTTTAATTAACACATTAAAAAACTGTTATCTAATGATTTTTTATCTTTACCTCTTTGATTGAAATAGAATCTCTTAAGGCCACTGAATGAAATCTATTACTGCATAAGAAGGAGATGATAATATTTTGTTATGGGTTCAACTGCGAGATTCTGACTGTTTTTTTTGGGGGTTTTGCAATTTTAAATTTTAAATTCATATTTGTAATCAATGCCGCTGTTATATACATCTCGCGTGCTCATAGATTTTTTATTACGAAATGCTCTTCTGATATTATTTAGAAATGTGTTATCTTTTGAGATTTTTTGTATTGTGAGAATGGACTTTGTTATGAGCTTTTTTATTGCAAATGCAAGTATGAACTTTGCATGTATGTGTATTTACAAGCAGATATATGTATTACAATCATATTTCTTTTTTGTTACTTCTTTAAATTAATGTTCCCTATCAAAGACCTATGATGGTGAGGTTGAAGTGTTGCGTATGGGAAAGGACAACGTCACCCACCCAAACATTATCGCAGCCCCACGAAAAATGTCGCCGCCCCTGCACTATGTTGCAACCCCTGAATAATGTCGCTCCCACCGAACATTACCACCGCCGTCGACCATTGTTGCCGCCCATGAACAATGTTGCCGCCCACAAATAATGTCGCCGCCCACGAACAATATCGCCTCCCAAGACCAATGTTGTCTTCTGAGATTTTTTACATTGGAAGTATGGACTTTGTTCTGAGCTTTTTTCATTGCAAGTGAAAGTATCAACTTTGCATGTATGTGTGTTTACTTACAGATGTATATGTTACAATCATATTTCTTTGTTGTTACATCTTAAAATTAATGTTCTCTATCAAAGACCGATGATGGTGAGGTTAAAGTATTTCGTATAGGAAAGGATAACGTCACCCCCGTGAACAATGTCTCCGCCCCCCAAAAAATTTCGCCTACCTTGCATAATGTCACCGCCCCAGCATAATGTCGCCGCCCCCGAACATTATCACCACCCCCGACCATTGTCGCCGCCCATGAACAATGTTACCTCCAACAAACAATGTCTTCACCCACGAACAATATCGCCGCCCACGACCAGTGTCGCCACCCACAACAAATTTGGCACTCACGACCAATACCACAGTCCACGACACAAGTTTCCGCCCACGACCCATGTCATTGCCAAGCGGGCGAAGCATGCTTGGTTGCGGGCGAAGCCAGTAGCGACGTATCAAGAATGGGCGGAGCCCGTTCGAAGATGCTAGTATATATTTATATATTTGAAATTTAACCTAGGAAGGCGCGTACCTCATATCCGGCGACACTTCAGATCCAATATAGAAGATAAATTTTTACCTAAGTGAAATTCAGCGAGATACACTAGAAGCAGAGTCAGATTTGGCGAGTATATCTGACGAATCGTCTAAGTTTCTTGTGAATATCTGATGAATCGTCGATATCTGCTGACGATATCCGATTAATTTGCCTTTGAAAATTTTTCTTCCTTGATGAATTTAACGAGAAATATCCTGTTTTCTTGTCCATCTTCACGAATCCTTGTTCAGCATGCCCATTATTATTTTGAAGAACGAGAACTTAGCCTCGTCCAGTGGCTTCGTAAAAATATCCGCAACCTGCTTATCCATTGGGACATAGCTGAGGGCTATATCTTTGTTCTCCACATGCTCCCAAATGAAGTGATATCAAAATTCAATGTGTTTTTTCCGGCTGTGAGAGACTGGATTATCCATGATCGTTATTACGTTGGATGAGTCGCAATACATTGGAATCTCTTTGAACATTAAGTTGTAATCTTCAAGTTTATTCTGGAAATGGAGAAGCTGTGCGCAATAACTACTTGCAGATGAGGTTGCCACACAATTCTACTTCTTACTGCTCCATGTGATAAGCCTTTCTTCTAAGGAATTGGAACATCCCGGAAGTGGTTTTCGTGTCATCCTTGCTTCCAGCAAAATTTGCATCTGAAAATCCAATTAGCTCGGCATCATTACTTCCCAAGAACCATAATCCAAGATTGGGTGTACTCTTAAGGTATCTTAAGATTTGCTTTGCAGCAATGTAATGAGATTTCTTTGAGTTCACCTACAATTCCGTGCAGACACATGCTGAAAATATTATTTCTGGTCTACTGGCAGTGAGGTAGAGCAAGGATCCAATTATGCTTCTGTACTTGGTTTGATCAAAAGGTTTTCCTTTCTCTTCCTTGTCCAGAGGCATAGTTGAACCCATTGGAGTCCTCATCGAGGTTGCGTTCTCCATTCCGAATTTCTTTAGTAACTCTTTGATGAACTCCGTCTGAGAGATGAATATTCCATCTTCAAATTGTTTCACCTAAAGTCCTAAGAAATACTTCAACTCTCCAATACTGCTCATTTAAAACTTCCCTTGCATTAGTTTGGAAAACTTCTTGCAAAGGTTTTCTTCCGTAGAGCCAAATATAATGTCATCGACATAGATTTGTCCTAGAAGAATCTTGCCTATTACATCCCTAATAAATAATGTCTTGTCTTTTATCCTCTTATAAACTTGTTCTCAAGAAGAAAGATAGACAATGTCTGAAACCCATCTCTAGGAGCTTGTTTTAAGCCATATAGAGCTTTATTAAGAAAATAAATATTTTCAAGGAAAGTAGAGTTAACAAAACCCGGGGGTTGCGCTACGTATACTTCCTCATTCATATTCCTGTTGTGGAATGCTGATTTTACGTCCATATGATATACGTTGAAGCCTTTGAAGGCAGCATACATAAGAAAAATATTTAATTGCCTTGAGCCTGGCCACTGGAGCAAAGGTCTGATTGAAGTCGATCCCTTCTTCTTATCTATATCCTTGAGCTATAAGCTGGGATTATTTCATTATTATTACGACATTCTCGCCCAGCTTGTTTTTTAAAACCTACTTGGTGCCAATTATGTTTTGTCCCTTGGGCCTGGGCACCAACTCCCAGACTTTACATCTTTCAAACTTGTTGAGCTCCTCTTGCATTGCCATAATCTAAGAGGCATCCTTGTTTTCTTCTTCAAAATTCTTTGGCTCGACCTGAGACAAAAAACTAAGATGTAATAACTCGTTAGTTGTACCTCTTCTGGTTCTAACTCCATCACCTGGCTCTCCAATGTTTTAACCAACTGGGTGATCTCTTAGGTATCTGAACACTAGGTTACTTGCTCTCCCTCTAGAGGGTTCTGCAACATCTGGTGCATCATCTGTAGGTTAAAGTAATTCTTCCTCTAGAAGTTCTTCATCCATCTATCCTGGATCGACAACCTTGACTGAGCTTGGAGCATATTCCTTGACTTCTTCATCAAAGCTTAGTTCCCTAAACTTGGTACCTACATCTGCACCAATAACACTAGATGCGCTGCTTTAGAGCAGGCTTGTCTCATCAAATACAACATTAATAGACTCTTCTACCAACAGGGTTTTCTTACTAAAAATTTTATATTCCTTACTACGGCTAGTATAACCTATGAAAATACCTTCAAAGCATTTTTCACTAAACTTTGGGCGGTAATACTTCCTATTATTAAGTACGAAGCATTTACTTCCAAAGATTCTAAAGTAGGACACAGTCGGTTTTCTGCCCTTTAGTAGTTCATAGGGAGTCATACAGTGGTTCTTGTTGATTAGAGCTCTGTTTTGCACGTGGCAAGCTGTGTTGATTGCTTCATCCCAAAAGTACTCAGGAAGTGAAGCGTCATTCAACATAGTTGTACATGATTCAATTAGGGTTTTATTCCTTCTCTCAGTAACTTCATTTTGCTGTGGAGTATGCGAGGAGGAAAACTGATGAAAGATATCTTGGCTTTCACAGAATTTTGTCATGCCACCATACTCAAATTCTGTTTCGTGGACACTTTTGTTTTTTACTATTGAGCAGCTCAAATCGTTTTGAATTTGCCAGACAAAATTAGTGAAAGAATCAAAGGTGTCTAACTTGTGTTTTAGAAAGAATAGCCAAGTAAAACAAGAGTAGTCATTCACAATAACCAGCGTATAAACTTTTCCTCCTAAACTGTGAATTGGCATAGGACTGAATAAGTCCATGTGAAGTAAGTACAGACATCTCGAAGAATCTTTTTCAGCAATACCCTTGAAGGTAGCCCTTGTCTGCTTGCCCATTTAGCATGTGTGGCACAGATTCTCTTTAAGGCACTTAATGATGGGGGCATCATGCACTAAGTTGAGAGAAAATAACATATTTATTGTTTTGAAATTAATATGTGCAAATCTCTTGTGCCATTGGTCACAAAGAGACACACTACTTTTAGCAAAAAAACACACTGATGTAGAACTGTCTAAACATAGAAAATTTAAACAAAATATATTTCTACTCCGAGTGTCTGTTAAGATCGTCTCCAAATTAGTAGACAACTTTATCAGACACTTGTCCTTATAGAACTCAACGATATAGCCTTTGTCACATAGGTGACTTATGCTTAACAGATTATGTGGTAATCCTTCAACATAACCCACGTCTGTGAAAGAAACTATGCCATTGGAAATCATACCGTAGCCTTTCATGATTCCCCTATTTGAGCCTCCAAAGATGACCTTTGGTCCGTATTCAACTGGGATGAATTCTTGTAATAGGCTTCTTGTCCCGATCATATGTCGAGAGCATCTGCTGTCTAAATACCAGATTGGATTTTTGTTGGCCTTTTGACATACCTACAATCATTAATCATTTTACCTTTGGAACCCAAACATATTTGGGTTCTTAGTTCCTTGTCAGCTTAACCCCACTAGAAACATTAACTTTGAGAGTGGTCAGTCTCACACTGTTAACTTGTGGAGTTTCGAAAATTATCGGGTTGATCCAACAATCAACGCAAAAATGACCAATTTTGCCGCAACACTAACAATCACACTTGTTTTACCTTCTCTTATACTCCTACTTTATCTTTTGAAAGTGAGGTCAAGAAGGGGAAACATTCTTGGAGGTGGAAGCCTCCTAATTGCAACAGACACAGGGATTCTCTATCACCTTTGCCTTGGGTACCACAGTTATGGCTTTCAGTGCTTTCTTATAATTATGTCCATGAACATAAGGACTATAGTATTTAAGAATAATCTCTTCATAAGGTTCTTTGAAAACACTGGCACCAAAGTCTCGGTGACTGATCCATCCTTGATAGCTCTTCTTAGGCTCTACATAGGTAGGCCTAGCAAAGTGCCCATAGGACGTCTCCGAGTCATATTTGTTTGTGGGGAAAATAACCTTCTTAAAAGAGGGACGTCTCCGAGTTGCCTACCCTTCTTTGGGGCAGAGAACTCATCAATGAGATGAATAATGGTCGTTGGCTTCGAGTAGCTTTAACCTATCTTCCATTCCACCGCGAGCTTTTCTTCTAGATCATCTAGATATTTCTCCTTCTGTCTCAAGGTCTCAACAGTACTTTTCAATTCCATTTTCAAGGAGTGGAATTCATCTCTGAGAAGAAGTATTTTTGCAAGTTCCTCCTCCAGACCCGTTTCAACTACCTTGAGGGAGGCAACCTCTTTTTCCTGCTTTCTGACTACCTTTTTGTCAAAAGCTTTAAAAAGGTTCTCATGCTTAGGCACTAGGTCAACTTCATCTTCCTCCGAAGAGTAGTCCTTAGGACCAATGGTAGTTGTTTCCGACTCAGAGAGGATCGTGTGCGAGTTTACCTTCCCAAGGTACTCGGAGTCGCCAACTTCCTTGTCTGATCGAGCCATAAGTCCTAAGTAAGCTTCCTCATTCTCTGAGCTAGACACACTTGAGTCACTGTTCTTTATAGTATTGGACTTCTTGGCGACGAAGCTCTTTTCTTCTTTCCTCTTGCCTTTGAAGATTCTCTTTTCGTCCTTCTTGGAACATTCCTTCTTCTTGTACGGACACTCCAAAATCATGTGTCCTGTCTTATTACAACAATAGCACACAACGTCGGGGAAAGAATTTTTTTTCTTTTTAGATTTGTACCTGTCCTCTCGGTTGTAGGTTTTCTTGGAGAGATCACATCACGATGTGATCTCCTGAAGTTAGAGGAGGACGACTGATTCTTCATCTGTCTCCTATTGTTGAGCAGTTTCTTGAGTTGCTTAGAGATGAGGGAGAACACTCCATCAAATAACTCAGAGCCTGATGTGATTGTCTTAGAGTCTTCTGGGTTGTTTGGAGCTCATGTCCTTACTGGTAACAGGGCTTTGGATTTCCTTGAACCTTCAGCCTTTAGAGCAACTGACTTTTCTCTACTAGAAGTCCTGTTACATTGCTCCTCCTTCTTTCTGGTGTTCATTTGAAGCTCGTAGGAGAGCAGCTTTCCAAAGAGGTTCTGAGGGTCAATATCAGGCAGCTTCCCAAAGTCCCTAATGGCTACCACTTAAGTATCTCTGTCCTTCATCAAGGATGTATGGAATTTGTCGTTCAAATAACCATTAGTGAAAGTGCGGCCATAGTTTCTGAGATTGTTGACAATCTTGAAGAATTTCTCAAAGCTGTCAGCAATGGTGTCATATGGTCCCTTCTTGAACGCTTTATAATCTTAGTTCAGCAACGATCTGCGATCATCTCTAACTTATTATATTCATTCCATCAGAACTACAAGGCAGTCCCACATCTCCTTAGCAAATTTGCAGTGGAATAGGTTTTGAAGCATTGAGTTGTCCACTGCACTTGCGATAATGTTCTTAGCCTTTTTGTCCAAGGAGACTACGGAAATTTCTTCCATGGTGAGATCCATCGTTTTCTTAGGAATCATGATCGCTTGGTTCAGAGCTGAGGCTTGTGTAGGTATATGCGGTCCTTCTTCCACAATCTTTAAAATTCTCGGATCTGTAGCTTCCATGAAGAATCAGACTCTTTCTTTCCATATGGGAAACTTTTCTTTGGTACATACCGATAACATCATAGAAGAGATGTCCTTGCTTCTGTCCATGGCTACTGAGCAGAATCTCTTGACGCTAGATCTAGGATCTTGTTCAAGGTGTTAACCTTATATCAAACAAAACCTCCCTTTGATACCAATTGAAAGTATTTAGCGTCTACCTAAATCACCTAGAAGGGGTGAATAAGTGATGTCTATGTATTTTCACGGAATAAAAATTACTTAAAAAATTGTAAGCACGGAGAACACAGAGATCTATAGTCGTTCCCCATGTTGGATTCGTCCACTGTCCTGCCTCGCCTATCTACCACGAAGGGCTAGATTTAGATACTTCACCTTTCTCAGATTTCAACAATCTTACACCTCGGAGCCGTAACTCCTACAACTAAGAGACAAAGCTCCTACCACTCGGAGAACAACCTCTCGTACAACTCGATCCATAAATGGATCTACGACTCGATCCGCAAACGGATCTATCACTCGATCCACAAATGGATCTACAACTCGGAGAAAAATGTCCTACAAATGTAAAAGAAAATTATACAAGAGTTATACAAATTAACTTTGACAGGATTTGAATTCTTCTATTCATCATTCTTCATTTAGGTCAATCTTGAATCACTAGGAGAACACTGTAGAATAAGAAATCTTGAAGACTTGAATCTTGTATCTTGAATCAACTAGATCTAGGAGAGTAGAAGCCTTTTGAATGCCAAGATCCAGTCGTATCAGAAGAATATCGCATCGAGCACATCAAGCATCGGTGGAAAGAGGTTAGCGAAACGTACAAGGTTCGACGGGTTCGTTTTCCAAAACATGGGTGATTTTGAATTTTGAACGATTTTCTCAATTAGTGTTGATGAAAAATCCACCCTAAGTATTTATAGGTAACTTTGAAGCAATGTGTATAAAGTAAATTCAAATTCGTGGCCTTGTGAAATTTACTGTGCATGACCATCATCCAACCCGAGCCTGAAATTTGAAAACCTGTCGGAAAAATTTCCTAAGTCATATTCGTCGAGTATCGTCGAGCATAGCTATTATATTCGCCGAATAGTCATAGATATGATGAATTTGACTTAGAGAAATCCAGCTCAAACCAACTAGACACTCAACGCCAAATCTGAAACCATTCACGATGAATTCATCGATTATCAGCTTGTATAATTGATGAATTCATCAAGTATATGCTAGCATACTCGACGCACTCGACGCACTCGACGCTGTCGACGCACTCGACGCATTCACCACTGTTGATGCACACAATGCTGTCGACGCACTCGACGCCATGATAGTCGACGATTTTGCCTTAAGAAAATCCAGATAAGTAGCGTCGAGTTGATTCGACGAATATGGCGTGTATCACCATGTATATTCGACAAATTTGGCGAGTATCATTAGATACATTCGACGAATTCGACGAGTATACTTTAAGATACTCGATAACTTTTACTGAACTGTTTTTCCAACTTTTCAGAAATTCTACCACAAGTACATATGAAGAATTCGACGAGTGCTAGTTGGTATATACGACGAATTCGACGAGTATCAACAAGTATACTAGTCGATTTCGATGAATATCCCTCATAATACTAGACGAATTTTACTTGGGTAAAATTTTTGTTTTCCTGAATGCAACTGCTTCTTTTTCCATGATCCTTCTTATGCACTTGGTGCAAAAGTAGACCCCAATAGAGAGATTACACGTAAGTCAACATATTGGCCTACACATTGTATAGTCCTGTGTTTACTTATTCACTATAACCTGATATTGGTGTGAACTTAGCAATGTAGACCTGCAAGAACATAACTAAAAATGCAATATCAAATACAATCACAATTAATCTTAGCTAAACTGGACCCTTCTTCAAATCAGGGTTATTGTGGATACAATACATAATAGATACTCCACGAGAATCTTAAACGGAAGTATGTCTGGACCCCCAATGCTCTGCACCTCGACATCATTGAGTCCTTTAGATCTAGCCGGAACTAGAGTGAGGTCAACGAGGATCTCCATACTATGAAGGGACGTCGAGATCTCATCACTACCATGGACATGCTAATGCCAGATGCCTGGATCATCCAGGATGTTCAATGTCACTCCCTGATGTTCAAGGTTGGGGATACCAAGAAGATCACGACATAGATTTCTATGGTGATGTTCTATATCATAGCTTGAAAGGACTTCAATATCTTTGATCTCACCCTATCGATGATGCACTACACCTATTGGCTCAAATCTCCCGACCGCCAGCAGATGAACACACTACCATTGGGCAGTGTGATACAAAGTATCCTCATAGAGAAGTACCTTGCCATCAACAGGATGGCATACCCTATTGACATCTGCCTCCAAATCTATAGAGTAGGTGAGATTCGTACTATATCACGAGCACGACCACCTGCTACACATCCTCTGTTACCCCGTATAGGATCCCTTAGGGAGACCAGCCGGGTCATCTACGGTATGGTGGAGGAGCAGGGGCGGGAGATTAGGAAGACTACGAAAGAGGTGAAAGGTGTGAAGAAGATCCTCAAGAAGATGATGAGCAGGCTCAACATTTCTCTGACATCTTCTGAGGAGTAGCGTCCTATGATTATTTATCATTTCATTTTTTGATGTTGTAATAAAATAGGTTGAACACTTTTGCTTGTAGTTACACTTATCGTAATATATATTATGCGATTAGTTTTATTACATTTGATTAGCTTTGTGTTATCACCCTGCTTACCAATAAATTTTTTTATCATTCTTCTATATATTGTGGATATATGTATCGTGCTAGTTCAAACATATAACAAAAACAATAAAACAAAATAGTTGAACAAAAAAAAATAAACCTAATGAGCATATCGTGATGTAAGATATAGTGTAGTTCATTTTGAGATTACTTTACGCAATGAGTGGATGTTATCTGAGAGGAGATTTAGGTTTCAAACTGAGATCTTGTGTGGCGATTCTCTTGGGTACCCAAACAGAGAGTGTCGTCATATTGGTAGGTAAAGATGAATGTGCCCCTTTAAGTAGTATAAGTACGTCATTTTTTACTATGGGCCTCCATTCATACTTCGTTTTAAGTTTCTATTTATTCTACAGATCTCCTGAAAGATTTCTACGAGTCTTTATGAGATGGTTTTCAATTGAATAATATTGCAGCGGATGTTTAGATATGTTGAAATGGTTCTCCAAGATAAAATTCTCTGCATTAACATAAGGACTCATAGTGTAGTAGTTGTTAAAAGGAAATCTACATTCATTTGTTCTTAATTAGGGAGTAATTTTTTTTCCAAGTGAGGGTGATTTCTATAGATAGGAATTTAACTTGCTTTAGCTTGAGGTTTTCTACTCCCTTTGATTGACTCAGTATTATAATGATGGTTCATATTCAACATGCTTCCAAGTTTTACGTGAAGCTTAGGAGTTGTGTTTTGCGAGTTTTCTTGATGTCCTCGATGAAATAGTGCTATCGCCGGGCGGTAGCTACCTAACACCGCTCGATAACTACTTCGATGATTCATCTCGATGTTTCGGTCTCGATGAACAAATAATACAGCCGTGTGGTAGCTAACAACTGCCGCGCGGTAGCTCCCAGAACACCAAATTCAAGGGAAATGGGGTACTACAACTCCACCACCCTTAAAAAATTCCGTCCTCAAAATTTAACATGCACTCGAAATAACCAGCATACCTGATGCAAACAGTTCATGGAAGTCTTCCTACATTGCTTGCTCGCCCTCCCAGGAGAATTCATCTCGTCCGCAATTATCCCAACGCACTTTCACGAGCTTAACCTCTTTAATTTGCAACTACCGAATTATTGAATCCTCTACACCAACCCGATGGACTCTCATCCTCAAGTTCTCTTCCACCGGCACCGCCACCGACTCGACCACAACACTTGCCTCCACCAAAGCTTTCCTTAATAGCGATACATGGAAAACATCGTTTAATCCACTCAGCTTTGTAGACAACGCCAACCTGTAGGCTCCTTCTCCGTTGCGTTCCATAACTTCAAACGGCCCCAAAAACCACACACTCATCTTCTTCAGTCGGCGAAACTGCGAAACGCCTTTGAATGTCTTAACCTTTAGATAGACCCAGTTGCGTACCGCGAAATCCACATTTTGTGAGCGTGTATTGAAATACTTTGCCTGTCGATCGTGAGCAACTTTCAGGCGCTCTTGAATTGTTTGTACCAACTCACAAGCATCAACCACCACTTCTTTTCCCAAAAGTTTGGTGTCCCCCACCTGTATCCAAGAGATCGATGTTCAACATCGCCATCCATACAATGCCTCGTATGGCACCATCATGATACTCGCTTGGAAACTATTGTTATAGGAAAATTCCACCATAAAAAGGTGTTCTTCACTTCTTCCCAAAATCAAGGGTACACATTCTCAACAAATCTTCCAATATATGATTTTTCCTCTCCATTTGACCAATGTTTTGAGGATGGAACACCGTTCTAGTGACGACCAAAAAAAATAATACTAAAGATACAAAATTCCCAATGATGAAAAGAACCAAAAATCAGTGTTAATTCGACGTCGCAAAAAGTTCAGGATTTTCGATATTTTTGTGACGGTCGTCTCGTTTGATGTTTCATTTTTCTTCTTCTTCTTTTCGCAATAGAGTTTTGTATGGCAAAAATTGTGTACGGGACTGGATTTATATTCCTTTTAGTGTACTGTATTATGTGGCTTTGGGTTGTCCTGGCTTGGTAAGTAGATATAGCTGGCTAGAATGGTCTTTTCTTACCCGGTTATTAAATGTTTTGAGATGAAAATGGTGGCTATAGAAAGCGGTGAAGCAGTGGACCCTCTTATTTATATTGTAAACACCGTTCAATATCTATCATTTTTTCATCGCTGGGAGAGCTTGGCGTTGCTTTCCAGCTAGGGTTAGTTATCGTTTTCTTCCTTATATCTCGATACATCTTCTCTCTTGCATTATTGCGGCTGGCAAATGGCTCGACAAGGGCTTGAGCTTAGTTTAACATCATCTATTATAGTTTTCACTGGTTTCTTGGTTGCAATCCCTCCACTGTGAGCCTTCTTCCTCTTCTTCTTTTCTTTATTATTGCTCTGATAGTTGTTTTCTTGGATTCAGGCCGGTGATTAACTTGCCGGTTGAATTGAAATTTGAGGAGCATGGTTTCATTTTTTTGATGATTTGATGTGGGAAGTAGATAATATCTTTTTGCTTAAGTTAATTCAGATGCATTAAAACTTGGAAGAAATTGTTGGATATTCAACTTGTTGGCCGGTTGATATGTTCCTTCCTGGTTGCTTTCTCTCAAATTTAAATTTTGTTGATTATTGTGAGCAATTTGGGGCTGCCATAAGAGGCTTGTATTTGATACACATGAGACTTCTCGTAGATGTCATTGAAGTGTGTAACTCAATTTTTTGGCTGCCTTTTAGTTTCAATTTCTCAACATTCTCAGGGATGACAGTGTACACACATATAGCTGAAAAGTTCTACCTTTATGATATGTTGTTTTATGATTTTTTTATGTGCGTTGTAATGGTAAATGCCATAGGAAGTGAATCGTAACGAATTATCGGCACATCCCTAAAGTAAATGATTTCACTTATACAGCAGTGGATGGCATCTGGTGATACGCACGATGAAAATCCTAGAATAGATAATGGCAAACGAAAAGCTGAGAGTTTTTACCTCTTTATTTTATGCTTACGAATATTCTCACCTTTTAGAAACTATGTTGTTCGAAGTTTTAAATCACTGATATCTTGAAATGGCTAAAGAATGCGAAAATGAATTTGCAAGTCTAATGATTCTGAGGGAAATTTAAAATAAAATATATTTTTCATAATGTTTAGAGCTACGAATTGGATGGAGACATAACAAAATTAAAACTGGAAGATTTGATATTATTAGAGGTCGTTGAAGGCTAGAGGTTGAAGGCCAGAGGCCGTTGAAGGCCAGAGGCCGTTGAAGGCCAGAGGCCGTTGAAGGCCAAGGGCCATTGAAGTCCATAGGCTGTTGAAGGCCAGAGGCCGTTGAAGGATAGAGGTCATTGAAGGCCAGAGGTCGTTGAAGGCCAGAGGCCATTGAAGGACAGAGGCTATTGAAGGCCAGAGGCCGTTGAAGGCCAGAGGCCGTTGAAGGCCAGAGGCCGTTGAAGGCCAGAGGCCGTTGAAGCCCAGAGGCCTTTGAATGCAAGAGGCCGTTGAAGGCCAGAGGCCATTGAAGGACAGAGGCTATTGAAGGCCAGAGGCTGTTGAAGGACAGAGGCCATTGAAGGATAGAGGCCGTTGAAGGCTAAAGGCCGTTGAAGGCCAGAGGCCCTTGAAGGCCAGAGGCCCTTGAAGGCCAGAGGCCCTTGAAGGCCATAGGCCCTTGAATGCTAGAGGCCCTTGAAGGCCAGAGTCCCTTGAAGGCCAGAGGCCCTTGAATGCCAGAGGCCCTTGAAGGCCATATGCGGTTGAAGGCTAGATGTCGTTGAAGGCCAGAGGCCCTTGAAGGCCAGAGGCCGTTGAAGGCCAGAGGCCGTTGAAGGCCAGAGGCCGTGGAAGGCTAGAGGCCGTTGAAGGCCAGAGGCCTTTGATGGCCAGAGGCCGTTGAAGGCCAGAGGCCGTTGAAGGCCAGAGGCCGTTGAAGGCCAGAGGCCGTTGAAGGCCAGATGCCATTGAAGGCCAGATGCTGTTGAAGGCTAGAGGCCGTTGAAGGCCAGAGGCCGTTGAAGGCCAGAGGCCGTTGAAGGCAAGAGGTCGTTGAAGGCCAGAGGCCGTTGAAGGCCAGAGGCCGTTGAAGGCCAGAGGTCGTTGAAGGCCAGAGGCCGTTGAAGGCTAGAGGCTATTTAAGGCCAGAGACCGGTTAAGTCTAGAGGCCATTGAAGGCTAGATGCCGTTGAAGGCAAGAGGTCGTCGAATGTCAGAGGCCATTGAAGTCCAGAGGCCGTTGAAGGCCAGATGTCGTGGAAGGCTAGATGTCGTTGAAGGCCATAGACCGTTGAAGGCCAGAGGCCGTTGAAGGCTAGAGGTTGTTGAAGGCCAGAGGCCATTGAAGGCTAGAGGCCATTGAAGGCCAGAGGCAGTTGAATACCAGAAATCGTTGAAGACCAAGAAGTTATTCAACACACACTCATATAAATAAGAAGGGAAAAGTAGTGCAAAGTTCTAAGATATAGAAGTTTTCATGAACGCCGAATAAAGTAAATACAATCATGCGAAAAATAATTTAGTGAGTAGTTCAAGAACTATATTCCTCACTTAGTCATATTTGTATGTCTAAGTCCGCCGTCTCTTTTGTATAGGTCACTAAAGGGACACGGAGCGTGCAACAAAAACCTAGGTTAATTGAGGAAGAATGACAAAGGCTCGTTGCGGCACACTTAAAGGTATGAGTTATAGTTTATGTAGTTTATGTGATTAATTTGTACTCATGCATAAACACTTATTTTTGGATCCCTAGTTGGATTTAGGCTAGGTTCACTAAATAAGGTTAAAGTCTGACCCACATTGTATAGCCAGGGTCAAGTTTTCTGACTATAGAATTTAAAAAGAGATTTTCTCTTTTCAGTCGATACACACTGACACACTTAGCCAGAGATTATCAGAAAACATACATCACACAAGAATACTGAGAGACATTGTCTTAACATTCAGAACTCTCTCACAGTACAGAAAACAATCTGTTTTCTACCTTGTCATTTCTGAAGACAGAAGAAGAACATTCATCACTATCAAGAGTCTTCTTCAACCTTTTCCTCCAGGAACATTAAAGGACAACTAATCTTGATTCATTCAGAAAGTTCCAGGATTGTTTTAAGAAAAGGCTGAAGACCTACACCCTGAAGCAAAGCTTCCAATCTTCCTGAACCCTTCAACATCTCAGGGGGAGCTTTGACAACATCAAGATCCACTAGTCTTCTCTGTTGATTTGAGAAAGAGAAGACACCATCACCTCCTCTCACCTCCTGTAAAAGGGTTTTAACTCCCTTCAAAAGTTAACCACTTGGTTGGCAAGTCTCCTGATCAAAGACTTGGGTTGGTTTTTGGGAACCTGATCAAAAGCCTAAAGGGTTGCAATATCTCCCTACAAATAGATATTATGGTGGCAGTCACCAGATCAAAAACCTGTTAAAGGATGAAATCACTCTAACTAATGAACAAATCATTAAATTAAAGACTGAATTATCTAAGGCTAGGCAACATGAAGAATCTCTGAACTCAGATCGATGAAATCACTCTAGACTGAATTAACAAGAACAATGTTCAGCAGGTTTCATCGAACTCAGATCGATGAAATGTGTGCAGTTCAACGAACTCAAGTCGACAAACTCAAAACACAAACTTCTATTATAACTAATCTCTGAACTGCGATCGATGAAACCGGTATGGTTCATCGACCAGAGATCGATGAAATTGGGGCCCAAAAAATTAATACTTTCATTCTCTGAGTGGAGTTCGATGAACTCATCCTCGTTCGTCGACCTCAGATCGACGAACGTACCAGAATTCTTCGACCCCAGTTTGTAATAACAGAAACTTTAATTCCAACATACTTTTAATCAACAAAGACAAAACATTAATCCTTTTAACCAATGGATAATTCCACCTAAAAGATATAATCCCTTAGGTTACAAAAATCAACCTTAATATTCATATATTTCCAACTTTAGTTATGTAAATCAACAAGGACCCAAGGTAACCTGGTTCAAGAACAACTAATTCCTATTATTGCAGGTGAAGAACTGTCCAACTTTTAAACAATAATGGTATATGGACAGTGGATGCTCCAAGCATATAACTGGCAACATTGACAACTTAATAAATTACAACTCCAAGCTGGGACCAAAGTTGATCTTTGGTGACTCCAATTGTGATCAGACTGAAGACTTTGGAGAAGTCATGGTTGTGGAAGTAACCTTTAAAAAGGTTGCATATGTAAGTGGACTAAAGCATAACCTCATCTCCATAAGTCAATTATGTGATGAAGGTTATCAGGTATCTTTGAACTCAAGCTATTGTATTATTTCTTCTAAAGAAAACAAAACTGTTTTAATTTGAAATAGACAAGGCAACATATACATAATAGATTTTCAATACGCTATTTCAGATATTTGTCTTTTTAATCAAGTTAGCAATCAAAATGAACTTTGGCATAGGAGATTAGGCCATGTAAATCTGAAAAATATTGCTAAGTTATCTAAGGACAACCTTGTTAGAGGATTGCCTTCTGGTCCATACAAGAAGGAAGGCCTCTGCAGGGCTTGTCATTTAGGCAAGCAAACTAAATCTAGGTTTAAATCTGTAAATAAAAGTGATTCACCCAGGATCTTGTACTTCCTACATATGGACCTCTTTGGCCTTATTACTGTACAAAGCCTAAGAGGGAAATCCTATACTTTAGTTATTATAGATGACTTCTTAAGATTCACTTGGGTGTTCTTTCTGAGATTTAAGTCAGATAACTTCAAGGTTCTTACAGATTTTCTCAAGACCATACAGATTGAGTACACTACTCCAGTTGCATTCATCAGAAGTGATCATGGTACTGAGTTTGAGTATCTTCTTATGCAAGAGTTCTGTGAGAAGGAAGGTATCAGGCACTACTTCTCAGCTCCTAGAACTCCTCAACAAAATGGGGTAGCTTAAAGGAAGAATAGAACCTTAATTGAAGCTGCAGGCACATTACTTGAAGATGCTTACATGCCCCTCTCCTTTTGGGCAGAGGTTGTGAGCACAATAAACAATGTACTGAACAGAAGTTTAATACACAAACTTAAGAATAAGACTCCCTATGAATTGCTTAAAGGGAAGAACCTAAAATCACTTATTTTAAAGTATTTAGTTGATTCACAATAATAACAAAAAACATATTAGAAAGTTTGAAGCCAAAGCTGCAGTGGGAATCTTTCTAGGATATTCACAAGTAAGCAAGGCTTATATGGTTTTTAATAAATCTACCTTAAAAATTGAGGAATCAGTCCATGTGACTTTTGATGAAGCTAACATGTATTACAAGGAGAAAGAAATTTGTACCAGTAGCTCATTACAGGAACCTTACTTGTGTGAGAGATTGGATGATATAAACCTCACCCAAGAGGCTCCATCTAATCCCTCTCCACAAGCTGTTGAAGATGATAGTGAAGCAGATAACTTGGATGCTTCTGATACTCTCCAAACAGCTAACCCAATTCAATAAGAGGAATTAATCCCTCAAGCTGTTACTCAAACTCCTCCCACTGATCTTGTCACACTTAGAGATCATCCCATATCTCAAGTGCTTAGAGACATATCAGCTGGTGTACAAACAAGGCATCAAATCAACCCTGACTTGATGTTTGCTTGTTTCCTCTCTCAACTTGAGCCCCATTCCATCAAAGATGCAGAACAAGATCCCCACTGGATTATTGCAATGCAAGAGGAGCTTAATCAATTTGAGAGATGTAGGGTTTGGGATTTGGTTCCTAGACCCAAAGACTACCTAATCATTGGAACCAAATGGGTGTTTAGAAATAAATTGGATGTTGATGGTAACCTTATAAGGAACAAAGCAAGGCTAGTGGCTCAAGGCTACTCACAGGAGGAAGGAATTGATTATGACAAGACCTTCCTCCAGTGGCAAGGCTTGAAGCTATAAGAATTTTCTTAGCTTATGTTGCCTACAAAAGGTTCAAAGTCTACCAGATGGATATAAAGAGTGTTTTCCTCAATGGTGAACTCAAAGAGGAAGTATATGTGGAGCAACCACCAGTTTTTATCTCACCAACTCATCCCTTTTATGTATTTAGATTGCAAAAAGCTCTCTATGGTTTAAAGAAAGCTCCAAGAGCTTGGTATGAGACCTTAGCTAGCTTCCTGTTAGAGCATAAACTTTCTAGAGGCATTGTAGATAGGACTCTTTTCAGTAGACATCATAAAGATAAAATCTTGTTAGTACAAATATATGTAGAGGATATTATATTTGGCTCTACAGATCCCAAACTTTGCAAAAGGTTTTCTGACCTTATGTATTTTAAGTTTGAGATGAGTAGAATGGGTGAGCTCTCCTACTTCCTTAGTCTCCAAGTGAAGCAGACCCCTGATGGCATCTTTATATCCCAATCCAAGTATGATAAAGAGCTGATAAAAAGGTTTGGGATGGCTGATGCCTCAACTAAGAAAACACCCATGGCTATAAATGTTGTGGTTGATTCTAATGAACATGGGAAACTAGTTGATCAGAAATTGTATAGGGTCATTGTTGGGTCCCAGTTATATCTAACAGCAAGTAGGCCAGATATTATGATTGTTACATATCTCTGTGCTAGGTTCCAGGTGAACCCTAAAGAATCTCACTTTATTTTGCTAAAAATGATTTTAAGATATATAAAGAGTTGCCCTAATTTAGGACTCTGGTATCCAACACAGTAAGAATTTGAGTTAACTGGATACTCTGATGCTGACTTTACTGGATGTAGAGTGGACAGGAAAAGCACATCTAGAACATGCCACTTCCTTGGTGCTAGACTTGTCTCCTAGTTTTGCAAAAAAACAAACATCTATGTCTACATTAACAGTAGAAGCTGAGTACATAACAGCTGGCAGTAGCTGTTCACAGATGCTGTGGATTCAAAACCTTCTCCTGGATTATGGATACAACTTAAATAATTCTACTCTACTTTGTCACAATACTAGTGCATTTTCTATTGCCTAGAATCCAGTTCATCATAGTAGAACTAAGCATATAGAGATAAGGCATCATTTCATTAGAGAGTGTGTGGACAAAAAGAAAATTAATCTTGTCTACATCGACACTAATTTGCAAAGAGCAGATATCTTCACCAAACCCTTGGTTGATAGGAACCATCTGTTCTTTCTAAATCAGCTTGGTATGATCAATGAAGAAGCTTTAATTTAACTTTCTGTCTATGGTCGAAGAATTTGCCACAGTTCGTCGACCGGAGATCAACGAACTGAGAAAAGTTCTTGAGAAAATTCGTCGACCTGAGATCGAAGAACTCTCTGTGTAAGCCATTTTCGTCGACCGGATATCGACGATCTGGCTTCAGAAAATTTTCGTCGACCAGAGAACGACGAAAAGTTTTCCCTTCTTCAGACTGAGATTGACGAACTCATTTGTTAATAATATATTTCGTCGACCTCAGATCGAAGAATTTTTCTTGATTTTGCAGGACGGATTTTGTCGGTTCATATTCTGAAAAACCTTATATCAAGGTTTTCTTCGAGCTCCATCCCGCACTTTCTGTTTCAATTGCACTTGGTCTCTCTGTTTTCCTTTTGTAGGTGATAATGGCGATTCCAGCGAGCACTCTTGCGGGAATTAAGTTTGATATGGGTTTTGATATAGATTTCGAGTCATTCCAACACTCCGATCAGATTTTCCTTGATATTCTGAAATTGTTTGAAAATCTACAGTTGAAGAATCTTATGACCACAAGAATAAAGATTGCTGTGACAGAAGTTCGAGAATTGGTTTTCACTTCATCCTCTCCTGATGTTGATACTTTGACAGGAATAATATCAGGTAACACAGTTTCTCTTACCCCGACTGTTCTTTCTGAAATTTTTGGATTAATGAATGGAGAAGAAGAGTTAGAAATAGACAGTTCTTAATCTGATGAGATGTAGATAAATATGGGTTATTCTGATGAAAATCCAAATAAACTATTGAAGAAACACCTATCAACTGATTATAAGTTTTTGGCAGATGTTGTGGGTAAGGTGTTGCTTGGAAAGCACACTACACATGACTATATCACCAGGCAGCATTTCCTGGTGAGGTGTGCAGTAGTAAACAAAAAGCCTGTGAACTGGGCTAGAATAATGTTTGAGATGATTAAGAAGAAGAATACCAAGAAAGAGGTGTTCTATGGAAGGATTCTTGGAATCTTCTTTCAAGCAAAGGCTGCTGAATTCCTGGTCTCCCCGACCATATTCATCAAAGCCTCCAAGAGGCTTACATGTGCCTTATATGGTAGGTGGGAGAGGAATATCTCCAAGCCATCTAAGGCTTCTTTGACCTCCTGGACTTTTAAGGATACCAGAGCAGTAATAGCTGCTCCTCAACCCCAGTAGATGCCCCATCCATCAGGATTCCATCCCCTCCACCTTCATCTAAACAACCAACACCTCATAAAATTCAAACACTCTCCTCAACCCTCCAACAAACATCTATATATCCAGCCCATACACCAACACCTCCTGCTTCCCCAGTCCAACATTCTTTACTAGTTCATACTCCTAAACATCAACAAACTCCACCCCAATCTCCAGTGCATGCAACTCCACCTCACACCCAAGAGCATGTCACTCCTTCCAAGTCCCCTCTTCCTCGACATCTTGCTGATATCCCCCTACACAACATATCATCCATACCATCATTTGATCTGCTATAATCCTCCATCCATACTCCATCACCTCAAGATGAGCACATGCTAGATTCCACCCCCTTCCCTTCAACCTAATCCCTCAATCCTTCTGTATCAACTCAAACACCTTCTAATTTCATGCAAATGGATCCCCCTTCCATTTCCCCTTTCTTGCAAACCATCACTCAACTTCTGCAATAACTCATAGCACAGGCAATTAAACCTCTTGCTGACTCCATTTCTTCCCTCTCTACTCTTCTGCCTACTGCCATTTATGTCCCTTCTTCTTGGGGCCTAGCTACAGGACCCTCTACAGCCAGGCAGGGGGAGATATCCAGCGAAGAAGCACCAGTTTCTCCTCCTCAAACAGAAGCAGCAGAAGAAGCTCCAGTTTTGCAGTTAATTGAGTTCACAGCAACAGATGTACAGATGCTTTCAGAGGCTGAAATAATTGATTCTGATATTTTAAGTGTAGATGAGCAAGCTTCTCCCTCAGAGTTTGTGACTGTTGGTGATTATTTTATCAATCCCACAGTAGATTTGTTTAATTTATTGAAACCTTTTGTTTATGGATACATAAATTATCTTCCAGAAGTTTGCCCAGAGCCATCCTTGGCTATAGTGTGTTAAACTCCTCAAATAATTCCGAGAGTTGTTAAATAACTGAAGGCAAGTTTTGCTACTAACATTATTGTAGAACCCTCAGGCCCAACCTATGTGATGGATGATAGCCCAATCCCAAATTTAGATGATTTGATTACTCAGGATGTGGCTCAAGAACTTGCATAGATTCAGAATGATCCTGCTCTGAATGATTTTCTGTTGAATGACCAAGATATAGAAGATTATCAGATGATCACTGAGAAGTTCTCTCCACCTAAAGTTACTGAACCTCAAACTCTTCCTCAAGTTGAGAAACAAATTTTAAAGAAAACTTTAAAAGAGATAGATGTATTGTATGATAATCCTCAAGACTCTTCTGATGAGGACTAAGATTATGATGAT
Source organism: Platanthera zijinensis (assembly GCA_039513925.1). Classification (NCBI taxonomy): domain Eukaryota; kingdom Viridiplantae; phylum Streptophyta; class Magnoliopsida; order Asparagales; family Orchidaceae; genus Platanthera; species Platanthera zijinensis. Next base: position 144,568,385 of record CM077084.1, read on the forward strand.
TCTGATGAATCTAATGATCCTAAGTCTAAGAAGAAAGCTGCGAAGAAGATAAAAGTGGTTCCAAAGGCTGCTCCAAAGCCTAACCCCACTCACGAGACACCTTATTGCATCCTGAACAAGATAACTCCATACCCAGGGATGCCTCAGTGGATGTGGCTCTCCAAAAATGTGCAGAAAGAAAGGAAGAAGAGAAGGAGGTACAAGCATCCTTCTAAGCAATTAGGAAAGACCCTCCTCCACCTCCTCCTCCATCTTCAGGAGCCTCTGGAAATGTTTCTCAAAGATTTGCTCCAGTCACCAAGATCTATCAGAGATATTCTAGGCAAGGCAGTCAGCAGTTGTCTTCCCAAAGTCATCCTCCTCCAGCTTCAATCAAGAGAAATCCTACAGACTTAGTTGATGATTCACAAAAGGACACAAGTCCTAAAAGGCCAGAATCTCCTCCAATTCCCTTTGTAGATCCAGAGATGGAGACCTCAGCTAGAATGGCCAGTTTCATGAGCTGATAGGACTCTCACAAATTAAGAAAGTCAAAGCTGAAGGAAAGGATCCTTCACAATTCTTAACCATGTCTTCATATAGAAAGGAAGAACTCAAAAGGTATGCCTAGGAAAATAAATTCTTTAATGTTGATTATTATATGAAATTGAATACAGAAGCTATAGTTCCCAGAGCAACATCTCTCAACATCATTGGTGCATCAGACATGACAATGTCAAAGAGAGAAGCTACCAATTAAAATAGAGTAATCATTTTCAAACAGCCTTCTGAGAAGCCAGAGAAAGAAAATCCAAAGCAGAACAAGTGATTTAGTTTATGTTTTACTCTTGTTTTTGAACTCTGTATGTTTAATCATGAAGCACCTTCTGTAAACTCTAGAGGGGGGGGGGGAAAGAGTTAATTAAAATTCCTTTACAATTTTTATTCACATAAAAATAGGTGATATAGTAATTGCTAAGAGATGATATCTTGAGCAAAGAGAAACTATACTAAACTACTACAGCACAAGACAAAAAGAAAAACAACAAGCACACTGACAACACAAGAATTTTATAGTGGTTCCCCAACTGGGTACATCCACTCCTCTACCACCCTAGTAGGAATCCACTACATGTTTTGATCAGGTGACTGCCACCATAATATATATTTGCAGGGAGATATTGCAACCCTTTGAGCTTTTGACCAGGTGCCCAAAAACCAAACTCAAGTCTTTTGGAAGATGACTTGTGAACCAGGCTAACTTTTGAAGGGAGTTAAAACCCTGTATAGTGGGGTGGGAAAGAAAGTGATGTTAGTCTTCTCTTTTCTCAAAAGCACTTTGAGAAGACTTTGTGTGGATTCCAGATCTTATCAAAGCTCCCCCTAAATGTAGATGTGTTCAGGATGAGAAGCTTTGTTCAGGGTGAGTAGGCCTTCAGCTTGAGAAAACTAGATCTAGGAGCTCTAGACAGATTGAGCTGTACTGTATCAGCAAGTTCCTGGATGAGAAAATGAAGGAGACTTTTGATCTATTTTTGTTGTTCTTCTTCTATCTTCTTCAGAGCACTGTGAGAGATTAGGATTGAGAGTTGCTGTGAGGTTTTTGCTCTTACTAAGAATATCTCTCTAAAATTTTCTGCTCTGTAAGAATTGTGTCTCTATTCATTGTCTGTGAAAAAGTGTATGTTTGAAAAAGTCTTCTCTTTGTTATCCTCGATGACCAAACTTCCTCAGAAATTTGAATAACTGCAATTAATGCCTTGTTGGAAATTAGGGAAGGAAAACGGCTAGCAAATCTGTCATTATTCATTTCCTCAACTCTACTGAGAAATATGTCAAATAAATCCTCTGATGAATACCATAATCAATGTTGTCAGGAACGACTATATTCATAGGGAATATAAGCATTGATTACTCAGGAAATTTATGACTCAAAATTGTAATAAAGAGGGAACATATAAGGAAAGAACAAAGAACAAACAGCTTACAGAATTCATCGACTAGTGAACAGATTTCGTCGAACTGCACTCAGAGAACGTCGACCTGAGAAATCCTATTCATCGACCTGAGCTCTGCGAAGAACACGCTGAATATAAGAAACTAATTATGCGCTCTAAGAATGTCAACCTGAGAATCTATTCTACACTCAAAGATCATCGACCACAAAACTTGAACACACAAAAAATAGTCGAGCTGAGAATCTGTCTAGAGAAAAACTAATCGTCGACCTGAGCTCGAATATCGTCGAGCTAAGTTCAGAGAAACAACTCTTAGTTCATCGATCAGAGATCGACGATCGTCGAGCTGAGTTCGAAGAACTTCGAACTGATCAAACTGTCTTCTGAAAAACTTCTAAAACTGAATCTTCTGAGGTCCTCTGCTGGCTGGTCCAAGAAGGTTGAACTAAATTGACTTAGCCTAATTTCTAGGACTACTATACTAGACCACTGGCTATACAAGGTGGGTCATACTCAGCCTAAATTAGTGAACCTTACCCAAATCCAACCAGGGATACAACAATCTCCCACTAATTGGGTGAGGTCACTAAGAATACAGAAAAAAAGCAATCATAAAGCAAGAAACATATATCTGGCAGAAATAATACATTAAGCAGATATTTACAATAAATGTTTCATGATATAAACAGAAGTAGAGTTTAAAGAATATGATTATAATAACTAAAAATATTGTTTCTGCTTGGGAATAGCTTTCTCAGACTTTTTCGTAGAATGCTTGAATACTATTTCTTTGTTAGGATTAGCAGCTTCTCTTTTTGACATGATCATGTCAGATGCACCAATGATATTCTGAGAAGTTGCTCTGGGTACTACAGCCTCTGGATGAAATTTCATATACTCATCAGCATTAAAGAACTTATTAGCTTTAGCATACCTGGTTAGTTCTTCTTTCCTGTAAGAAGACATAGTTGAAAACTGAGAAGGATCCTTGCCTTCAGCTTTAGCTTTCCTAATCTGAGAGAGTCCTACTAACTCCTGAAGTCTAGACATTCTGGCAGAGGTCTCCTATTCTAGATCAACAAATGGAATAGGAGTAGACTCTGTCCTGATTGGACTAGAGTCCTGTTGAGATTTATCAGTAGTATCTGCAGAAAATCTCTTCGAAGAAGCTGGAGGAGGATGGCTTAAAGAAGATTGCTGACTGCCATGCCTTGACTGTCTATGATAAGTCTTGGTTACTGGAGCAACTCTCTGAGTAACACATATAGAAGTACCTTAGGAGGGAGGAGGAGGAGGAGGGTCTTTCCTGAATTGCCTTAGAGGAGACCTGTACCTTCTCCTCTTCTTCCTTTCTTTCTAATCATTTTTAGATAGCCACATCCAATGGGGCATCCCTGGGTATGGAGTTATATTCTGCAGCCTTTCTCTTCTTGATAACTTTCTTATTAAATTTGGAATTATCAGAATCATCAGAATCATTGTCTGAGTAATCTTCAGAGGAAATCTGTGGATTGTCATAAAGAGCATCTATTGCTTTCAAAGTTTCCTTTTAGATCTGTTTGTCTACTTGAGGAGGAACTACTGCATTTGAAACCATTTCAGCTTCCTGAGCCATGTCTGCAGCAAAAATCTCATCCATATCTGGTAATAGAGAGGTAGAGAAAACAAAAGTGGGAGGGGAAAGAGGCGTGGGACTCAGAGAACTCATCCTCAGCAACCTTAACAGGCTCAGCCTCTGAACGTGAAAATCTATTCTGAATAAGATGTAAGACTCTTGAGCTAATTGGAACTTCTCTTCATCCAGATGCTTAGTGAAGATATTTGTCACTTATTTGTAAGTGGGGACAAATTAAAAACAAATATCCAAAGAATGATCTGTATCAGCTGTCTTAGAGTAATGTCCAAAAATTCTGTGAGTTCTGCATCTAGTATCTCAGAATCAACAAACTCTATCTCTAGTAATGATGCTGCTGCTGCTGGAGCTATCTCAGAATCAACAAACTCTATCTCTACTACTGATGCTGCTACTGCTGGAGCTACTTCTTTATAGAATATCTCCCCTTGCCTGGTTTCAGTAAGCAATGGAGCCAGGCCCCTAACTGAAGAAGGAGTGATAGGGAAGGCAGATATTTGCGCAGCAAGAGATGAGATAGAAGAAGCAAGTGGTGAAATGGCCTCTGTAATGAGTTGTTGGAGGAGAGGTGTGATGGATTGTAGAATGGCTGAAATGGAGGGTGAAGCAATGTCCATGAATTCAGGTGGGGTTTGAGTAGATACAGACGGATTGAAGGTGGAAGAGGAGGGATGAGAATCTAGCATTTGCTCATCTAGAGGGGATGGAGAATTACTAGGGGATGAAAGAAGATTAAATGAAGGTAGGGATGATAAATTTTGATGAGGAGGAATTTTAGTAAGATGAGAAGAAGAGGGGAATGAGGATGAGTAACATGCTCTGGAGAATGATGTTGAGGGGATATATGTACTAGAGATTGAATTGGGGAAGAAATATGGATGGGGGAAGAAGGAGGTGTATGTGGATGTGTTGGAGTTGTGGAAGTAAGCTGGAGAGATGTTGAAGTTGATTGATCAAGAGGAGGAGGGGGAATGGAGATATCCTCAATAGGGTGGGAAGTGGCTGGAACAGCCCTTGTGATCTCAGAAGATCTGAAAGAGGAAGCCTTGGAAGGATTAGGGATGCTCCTCTCCCACCTGCTAAATAAGGTGCAGGTTAGCCTCTTAGAGGCATTAATGAATATGGTCCGGGTGACAAGTGATTCAGCATCCTTGGCTTGGAGAAAAATTCCCAAAATCCGGCCAAAACACACTTCCTTCTTTGTGTTTTTATTCTTAATAAAATCAAACATAATTTTGGCCAAGTTCACGACCTTCTTGTTTACCATTGCCACATCACCAGAAACTGATGTCTAGTTATGTGATCGTGAGCGGTGTGCTTACCCAGCAGAACCTCTCCTATAACATCTGCCAAAAACTTATAACCCGCAGATAGATGTTTCTTCAGCAATTTGTTAGAGTTGTCACCCGAATAACCCATTCGATTCAGCATTTCATCAAACTCAGCAGAATCGATTTCTAAATCCTCTTCTCCATTTACTATACCAAAATTTTCAGAAAGAATTTCAGGGGTGAGAGGGACGGCGTTACCCGCTATTGTTCCTACAAAACTGTCAGCATCTTAAGATGATAACGAGTAAACCCATTCACTAATCTCGGTCACCGCAATCTTTATCCTGGTTGTCATTAGATTCTTCAAATGTAAATCTTCAAACAGTTGCTGAATGTCAAGGAAGATTTGATCTGAGTATTTGAAAAACTCTAAGTCGATGTAAAAACCCATATCAAATTTCATTGTTGTGAGAGCGCTTGTCGGAATCGCCATGATCACCTGCAACAAGGAAACAGAGAGATCAAGTGCAATGGAAGTGAAAGCGTGGGATGGAGCTCGAAGAAAACCTTGTTATAAGGTTTTTCAGAATACGAAATGTCAAGTTCCGTCCTGCGAAAAAGAAAATTTTTCTATCTCAGGTCGACGAAAAATTTCATGAAGAGATAAATTCGTCGATCTTAGACAGAAGATATGGAGATATTTCGTCGTGCTCGGAAATATTTCCGGAAACTGAATCGTCAATCTCAGGTCCACGAAACTGACTTCACACGGAGATTTCGTCGATCTCCGGTCGACGAAATCCCAACGATAAGTTTTCAAATCGTCGATCTCAGGTCAACGAAATGTTTTTAGATCGTTTACACTAAGGACAGATTAAAAATTAAGCCTTTCCATTTATCATTACTACCTGATTCAGAAAGAACAAATGTTTAGATTCATCCAAGGGCTTGGTGAAAATATCTGCCCTTTGTAAATCAGTGGAGATAAATTCAAGGTGAATTTTCTGTTTGTCCACACAGTATCTTATGAAATGATGTCTTATATCTATATGCTTTGTCCTACTATGATGCACTGGATTATGTGCTATGGATATAACACTGGTACTATCACAAAATATGGTTGAATTATTTAGATTGAAACCTTAATCTAGGAGTTGGTTTTGTATCCACCAGATCTGTGAACAGCATATACCAACTGCCATGTATTCAGCCTCAGCAGTTGATGTGGGCACAAATGTTTGCTTCTTGCAAAACCAGGACACAAGCCTATCACCAAGGAACTTACATGTTCCTGATGTGCTTTTTCTGTCCACTCTACATCGAGCGTAGTCAGCATCAGAAAATCCAGTAAGCACAAATGCTGACTCTATTGGATACTAGAGTCCTAGATTAGGACAATCCTTTATATATCTTAAAATCCTTTTATTGAAAATAAGATGAGATTATTTAGGGCTCTCTTGGAACCTAGCACAAAGATATGTATCAAACCTTATGTATGGTCTACTCTGCTGTGAGGTAGAGTAGGATCATACAATAGCCCTATACTTGGTCAGATCAACTGGTTTTCCATGTTCATCAGAGTCAATCACAACATTGGCAGCTATGAGAGTTTTCATAGAGGAGGCATCAGCCATCCCAAATTTCTTAATAAGCTAACTTGCATATTTAGATTGGGATATGAATATGCCATCAGGGGATTGCTTCACTCATAGACTAAGGAAGTATGATAGCTCTCCCATGCTACTCATCTCAAACTTTGAATGCATTAGATCAGAGAATCTCTTGCATAGTTTTGGATCAGTAGAGCCAAATATGATGTCATCTACATATATTTGTACTACTAAAATTTTATCATGATGCATCCTAGTAAAAAGAGTTCTATCTACCATGCCTCTAGAAAACTTGTGTTCTAAAAGAAAGCTAGCTAAGGTTTCATACCAAGCTCTTGGAGATTGCTTTAGACCATAGAGAGCTTTATGCAATTTAAAACATATGAGGGATGAGTAAAAGAGATAAAACTTGGGGGTTGTTAAACATAAACCTCTTTCTTTAGTTCTCCAGTCAAGAAAGCACTCTTGACATCCATTTGGTAGACTTTTAACTTCTTAAAAGCAGCATAAGAAAGAAAAATCCTGATTGCTTCTAGCCTTGCAACAAGAGCAAAGGTTTGATCATAGTTAATGCCTTCCTCTTTCCTATAGCCTTGAGTAACAAGCCTAGCCTTGTTTCTCACAATTACACCTCGGGCATCAATTTTGTTTCTTAATACCAACTTGGTTCCAATTAATGGATAGCCTTTGGGCCTTGGAACCAAGTCCCAAACTCTGCATCTCTCAAATTGATTGAGCTCCTCTTGTATTGCAATAATGTAGTGGGGATCTTGCTATGCATCATTTATGGATTGAGGCTCAATTTGAGAGAGGAAACAGGCATGCATCACTTCTTGGTTGAGTTGATGCCTTGTATGTACACCTACTGACATGTTCGGAATCACTTGGGATCTAGGGTGATCCCTTAGTTTGACAAGGTCAATGGGTAGAGTTGGTTCAGTAATAACATTTGGAACTAATTCTTCTTGTGGAATAAAGTTTGTTGTTGGATGAGGTTCAACTTCTTCCAAAGTTTCTTCTTCACTCTCTTCATCAGCTTGTGGGGGAGGATGTGGTATGACCTTTTGTGTAAGGTTTAACTCATCCAATTTCTCATATAAGTGAGGTACCTGCTATAAACCTAAGGTATAAGAATCCTTCTCCATATAAACATGTTTGCTTCATCAAAAAAATATTTACAGATTCTTCCATTTTTAAAGATGATTTATTGAATACCCTATAAGCCTTGCTATTTTGGGAAAATCCAAGAAAAATTCCCTATATTGCCTTAGCTTCAAATTTTCTAATGTGTTTCTTATTATTGTTATGAATGAAACATCTACACCCAAAGATTCTAAAGTAATCAATTTTAAGTTGTTTCCCTTTGAGTAATTCATAAGGACTCTTACCCTTAAGTTTGTGTATAAAACTCCTATTCAGCACATAGTTTGTTGTGCTCACAGCCTCTGCCCAAAAGGATAGGGGCATATGTGCATCTGCAAGCAATGTTCCTGCAGATTCAATGAGGGTTTTGTTTTTTCCTTTCTGCTACCACATTTTGTAAAGGAGTTCTAGGAGCAGAAAAACAATTCCTGATACCTTCCTCCTCACAAAATCTTTGCATGGGAAGAGATTCATACTCAGTACCATGATCACATCTGATCAATGTAATTGGAGTAGAATACTCAATCCTTAGCCTCTTAAGAAAGTATGTAAGGACTTTAAAGTTATCTGACTTGTTTTTCAAGAAGAACACCCAAGAGAATCTAGAGAAGTCGTTTACAATAACTAGAGTGTAAGACTTCCCTCTTAAGCTTTGTACAGCAATGGGTCCAAAAAAATCCATATGTATCAAGTACAGAATCTTAGGTAAGTCATTCTTATTAATTGACTTAAAGCTATTTTGAGTTTGCTTGCCTACTTGACAAGCCTTACTAGACTTTCCTTCTTGTTGGGGCCAGAAGGCAATCCTCTGACAAGGTTGTCCCTCGAAAGCTTAGAGATGTTCTTAAGGTTGTCCCTCGAAAGCTTAGAGAATATTGTTATTTCTAACTTGGTTAAATAAACAGATTTCTGAACTAGCAGAGTTAAAGTTTACTAGGTATATGTTTCCTTGTCTACATCCTGTTAAAACAGTTTGGTTATTTGAAGAAATAATACATTGGGAATTAGTAAAGTAAACCTGATAACCTGCATCACATAATGACTTATGGATATTAAGTTATGCTTGAGACCATTTACATATACCACCTTTTTGAAAGTGACAGCTCCACTATTGAAGTCTCCATAGCCTTCAATTTGTCCAAAGCTGTAATCTCCAAAGATCACTCTTGGACCAAGCTTTGCCTTGAAATTGATTAGGCTATCCTTGCATCCTTGTATTTTTTTATAAGAAAAACTAGAAATGTAAGAATATTCAGGTTGGCTTTTATAACCTAAGGGGTTAAATCTTCTAGGAGGAATTATCCATTGGGTGAATGGATTGATATTTTCCCTAGGTTGGTTATGGTTATGATTAGATTTTCTGTTATAATTGAAGTTTCTATAAGATTTATCTGGGATTGACGAACTCTGGTAAGTTTGTCGACCTGAGGTCGACGAATTGGGATAAGATCTTCAATCTCTGCTCTAAGAATGAAGATATTCATTCTCAAGGCACCAATATCATCGATCTCTGGTCGAGGAACCAGACTGGTTTCGTTGATCGTGGATCCAAGAATACTTATTATTGTAGTTGGCGTTCGGAGTTCGTCGTTCTAAGTTCGACGAACTGTACATATTTCGTCGATCTGAGTTCGACGAAATCTGTTGAACATTATTGTAGTAATTTTTCTTCTTGTTCTTAGATTTTTGTTTAAGTTCCATTTGTTTTAAAACTTCATTTACTTTATCTACTTGTTCAGTATTCCTCTTACCCTTATCTGAAATAAAATTAACATGTTTAGATAACTGATTCTTCTGAATTATAGGTGGTTCACTAGATGATGCACCTAGTCCTAGTTTACTGTTATTAACCCTAGCATTTATAGGACTAGTTATGTCAAACAGTTGTAAGCTTCTACCATTAAGTGATTATTCTTATTTCTTGGCTTTGATTAATTCAGTTTGTAAGAAAATAATTTGTTCATTTGCTGAGTTAAGTTCATCTGTTTGTTTAGTATTTTCAGCAATGTATTTATCTTGTTTAGCTAATCTTTCTCTAAGAAGTTTTATTTCTTTCTCAGAGCCTATTAGATCTAAGCATAGATTTTTAAATTCAGTTTTAAATTCTTCTGAATCAAAATCATTAGATGCTATTACCTGGTCCTCTGTAGATAGAGATTCTTCATCTTCTGAAGCTTCAGACTATGACTAACTGCTGGAATTATCTATTGCCATTAAGCAAACTTCCTTTGCCTTCTATTCTTCTTCATCATCACTAGAGCTAGAGGATGATGACTCTTCCTCATTATCACTCCAGGTTTCCTCAACAAACCCTTTCTCCTTCCTCTTGTGTTTGTTGGAGGATGGCTTGCTGTGATGAGTTCTTCTTGAATCTTTTTCTCTTCTCCTATCCTTCTTCTAAGCTTCTGGATACTCTGAGATGAAATGTCCAGGCTTCCTGCAACCAAAGAAAATGATTTCTTTAGATGGAGTCTTGTCATACCTTGTCTTGTCATCTTGCCTAGATGACTTTCTTCTGAAGTCCTTCTTTTCCATTTTGAAGAATATTTTGGCAAAGAGACTCATCAGCTCCTCATTAACTGGGGTCCCATCAGATTCCTCAGCAGCCTTGAATGCAATGTTATGATCCTTCCTGGTAGGTGTTGTAGTTTTCAATTCAGCTGCTGCTTCTTTGGTCTTCATTAGTTGCTCATAGGATTTGAGCTTTCCAAGGAGTGACTCAGTTGATATTTTTATCATGCTCCTGGCTTCTCTAATTGCCCAGATTCTTGAATCCCATGTGCTAGGGAAGCACATGAGGATTTTATCATTGACTTCTTTCAAAGTGATGTCCATGTCCAAGGTCTTTAGCTCATTGATTATAGGGCTAAGCCTGTTGTACATATCACTTACTGACTCAACTTCATCTTTTTGAAATTCTCATACTATGAGATGAGATTAGATCTCCTATCCTTTCTCTCATTAACAGATCCAACCACCATCTGATTTAGAGAATCCTAGATGGATTTGGCAGAAGTACACTCAGCCATCTTTTAAAAAATATCATCAGACATAGTCTGAGCTAGGATGTTCATGGCTTTGGCATCTGCAATCTTAGCTTTACTCTGTGCATCTGTCTAATCTAGAGGTGGGAGTGCACTAAGATTTGTTGAAGTTGAAGGAGTGGAGGCCGCTGGAGTTGGTGGTCCTGTAAAAATTGAATTAAAATTATCTTCATCAATAGAGTTCATGTATAACTTTATTCTTGCCTTCCAGATGACAAACTTAGATAAGTTGCAAACTGGAGGTCTGGTGCTAGCATAATCTTTGTTTTGTGCCTTGGTATCAAATAGGGAAAGAAAAAGATTTAATCAGAGATTATCTTGGGATCTTGGCTAGTCGAGGTGTTATCCTATTAAAGTAAAATTGATTGACCTCCCTCTGATACCAACTGAAAGAAAAAGAAGAATAATCTTTGGTTAACTCTAGAGGAGGGGGGGGTGGAATAGAGTTAATTAAAATTCCTTTACAATTTTTATTCACATAAAAATAGGTGATATAGTAGTAGCTAAGAGATGATATCAGGAGCAAAGAGAAACTATACTAAACTACCACAGCACAAGACTGTTAACCCCAGAATCCGCAACACGGTCGATGTATTCTTTGTTGAGCATCTCAAGCCGCGGACTCCGATCCTCAGTCCGCTCAGGTCGCACAGATACCCCAAATTCGGACTCAAATCCTCAGTCCGCCCAGACCGCTCCACAAAATTCAAGATCGCTCATTCTCCATCTCGCGAGCCCAGTCCGCCTAGGTCGCGTCACTCCAGGGAGATGGCGCTCCGGATGGCCAGGAATTGCCTCCAGCTCGCAAGCCCAGTCCGCCTATCTCGCGCGGACTTCTTATTCTTTTCTTTTTGATTCCCATCACCGCTGCCCGGTTCTCTTGTACCCCGGGCAGCCGGTTATCTTAGCCCTGCCCGTTTGGGCAGGCCCCCAAGCCTATAAATTGGGGGAAGTGGTGCACTCGAGGCAGGCTGACTCGAATCCAAGAGCCTACTTGTTAAAGGCTGCGGACTCGGATCTCGAGCTTCGCGGACTCCGACTTGCTTCTCGCACAATTTCCTTCCCACCTTTTGTAACCCGCCGTTTGTAATCAAAATCAAGGCCGTCGCAAGAGTGGCATTCAGGCCGCGATGGGCGAAGTCTGGTGTCGCCGTAGCTCACGGCTTCTCTGCTCTTTTCTCTTACCCGCTTAGTAGACTACTGCTTGCAGTTTGTTTTTTCCTTCTTTCCCCAGTGCTCGAATGGTTAGCTGGTGGTGCCTGAGTCCGTCGCATTTCGAGCATCAACAGTTAACATGCGACCTTCAAATACAGGCAGTTTTTGAAGTTTGCGGATAGAGATGTCAGATCGCCGAGCTCGCCGGTCCGATCGCTCCAGCTCGCCCGAGGATTCGTTGTGGGAGGCGCTGGAACAATCTCACTGGGAAGCCGAGATATCCCGCAGAGAGACTGATCAGCGGCTCGATACCCTTGGCCAAGCTCTACTCGCGCTGACTCAGCGGCTTGCTCCCTAGGTCGCGGAGAACGTTGCTGAAGCCCCGGCTCGCCCACCTCCTCAGCGATCGCCTGTAGCAACTCCTCAGTCCCGCCACCAAGCTCCGCCCGTGACTCCCCTGCGGCCTCAGAACGATCAGTTCGCTCCCTTGATGGATTTCTTCAGGGAAGCGGCCAGGGAAGCCCCAACCCGCTGGCTTGACTTTGCTGATCGGAGTCCGTAGAGCCCGCGGACCCCCGGGCACCAGTCCGCTTATCCGCCGAACTTGACACCCCCTCTCCTTTCGTTGATCTAATCCGATGGGAGTCCACACCCAGCAATTTCAGAGAACCGCATCTCCCCTTTTACTCGGGGGAAACTGATCTAGTTTCCCATTTGCAGGCGTTCGAGGGGGCAGTCGCTTTGAGATGCCTTTCCGACGCCCTAAAGTGCAAACTTCTAGTCACCACCCTCGAGGGGCAAGCGAGGGAGTGGTTCTATGAGCTGCCTCTAGGAACAATTTCTTCCTTTGCCGAATTCCGCAGCGAACTCCTCCTGAGATTTGCCACTTCGAAGAAAAGGAAAGATGGGCCGGCAGCCCTCTTCGATATCAAGCAGAGAGACAACGACTCAGTGGCACGATTCGTTGATCGTTTTTAGAAAGAGATCCTGTTGGGTACATTGGAAAATGTGTACCTGATTTGAAGAAGCCCAACCTAGCTCAATGATATACATCAAGGTGTATTTGATGTTGTTTTGAGTTGACATGTGCAGGTGAAGATTTGATAAAGTATGCAGAAAAATTCTAAGTCCAAGTGTCGACACAGAGAAGGATGTGTCGACACATAGAAGAAATTAGTCGACACAACACTGGGAAGCAGTGTCGACACATAGCAGTTAGTCTACAACTACACTGGGAAAAAGTGTCGACACAGAGGAAGTATGTCGACACATAGCAGTTAGTCTACAACTCAACATTGGGAAAATGTGTCGACACAGAAGAATATATTCGACCTCAAGTTTGTCGACACCAGCAGGATGTGTCGACACAGAAGAATATAGTCGACCTCAAGTTTGTCTACACCAGCAGAATGTGTCGACACATTGTGATTGAGTCGACACATTATAGCAGAGTTAAAAGAAGACTGTGTCGACACCTGAAGGCTAAGTCGACACTTACTAAGTTATGATTCTACAACAACTGTGTCGACACACAGGACTTGTGTCGACACACTGAAGAGTCAAGACCAAGTTATTTTCAGAAGAAGCTGTGTCGACTCAAAGGCAACTTAGTCGACATCACTGAAGACTGTGTCGACACCAAAGTCAATTGTGTCGACACAGATAGACAGATGGTCTCGACACTTTCTGACAGACTGTCTCGACAACTTGTGGTTCAAGACTAAGGCACAGGACTTGTTTGAAGACTTGACAGCTGTGGGTTGCCACCGGTTAACTGAAGCTGTCAGACTTGTCAGAAAACGGTTAGAAACCGGATCAGCCGGTTATCATGAAGAAAGTCTATAAATAGACAGATTCAGAAGGAAGAAACACACTTTAAAAAAAAACATTGGTGAGAATCAAAAAGTTGAGAAGGATTACAATTTAATTCATTTCAAGAAAGTGCTAGGCACTTAAGAAGATCTTCTCCAGAAGATCTAAGAAGACTATCTAAGGATAGATCAAAGAAGAGTTCTAATCAGAATTCAGAAGAATCATTCAAAGTGCTGGATAGAGAGAGATCAAGCCAGAATTTGAAGAAGAAGAAAGAAACCACCAGTGGATTCTCAAGAAGCTGTTTGGAAATCAACTCAGCTAAGTTCATATTCAAGAAGCTTTGAAGAAAGCTCAGATACAGTTGATTTCATCAGCTGATCAAGAATTGTCTTTGCCTTTTCTCTCTCAATTTAGGCAAGACAGTTAAATAATCTTTTCTATATTTTTGTAGGATCTGTTTACACAGATCTGAGTTGTAAGCCTGTGTTATAAAGGCTGAGTGTAGGAGAAGGGTCTTCTCTGAGTTGTAGGCCTTGGGGCAAGGCTGAGGTAGGGCTGTTGTGCCTGAGTTGTAGGAACCAGTTGGGTTCTGAGTTGTAGGATCTGTTGATCTGAGATTAGTGGAAGTTTGGCCGAATCTAGCATACTGCTAGATAGGTGAAGGGGGAAAGTGGATGTACCCAGACCTTGGGGAACCACTATAAAACATTGTGCAATCTGTGATGTTTTATTTTCTGTGATTGCTGTGATTATTGTGTTAGCCATTAAATTGAATTCTGCCTAGAAGTTTTTATAAAGAAGTAGAACCTATTCACCCCCCCCCTCTAGGTGTTTAGGTTGTCTTGAAAGTTAAACTATCAAGTGGTATCAGAGGGAGGTTCCTCAAAAAGGACTTAACAGTCTGAGGTAGATCTGAAAGGCAGATTCAAGATTCAAGAAGATGGGTTCTGGAGAGAATCATAAGGAGCTAGGGTCTATGAAATTACCCATATGCAAGAAAGAAATTTTTGGAATTTGGAAAGAAAGAGTCAGACTGTTTATGGAAGCATCTGACCTAAGAATTTACATCACAGTACAGGAAGGCCCCTTCATTCCAATGAAGGTATCAGTTCTTGATGCAAATATCCAAACTCCAAAGAGTTATTCAGAAATAACCAAGGATGAAATCATCTTGGCAACCATGGATAAAAGAGCTCAGAACATTATTGTTAGTGCCATAGATGATTCAACATTTCAGAATCTGATTCACTGCAAGACCTCCAAGGAGATGTGGGACACATTGATTGTCTACATGGAGGGATCTGAAGAAGTAAGGCTGGACAGGAAGTCTATGCTAAATCAGGAGTATGAAAGCTTTAGACAAGGAAAATCTGATAGCATAACTGAGTGCTATAAGAAATTCTATAGAATTGTGAATGAGCTAATATCCTATGGAAGAGTCTTCAGTACCTATGAACTGAATGACAAATTCTTAAGATCCTTATCAAAGGATTGGGATACAAAGATCTGTGCCATAAGAGAAGTGGCTAAATTGGCAGAGATATCTCCTCCAACCCTGTTTGGAAAGTTGCTATCCTATGAAATGCAACTTATGGTGAGGAAGGAGGAAAGAAACTCAAGAGGAGAGCATAGAGAAAAGACTGTGGCATTCAATGCAGAAGCCACTAGAAAGAATAGGAGGATATCACCATCTCCTCCTAAGGAAGTTACAGAAGATAGTTCTGAAAGTTCAAACAAGGGTTCTGAAAGCTGTGATTCAGATGCAGATTTTGCTGCATTCACAAGACAATTCCAGAGATTCTTGAAGAAGAAGCAGTGGAAGTCTAGGCCTTCCCCATCACAGCAAGTTGATGACTATTATAAGAAGAAAAGGTCATCAAGGAAAGAGAAGAGCAGATCAAAACCCAGCAAAGCCACTACTTCAAAGATTGTCTGTTATTGTTGCAATAGGCCTGGACATGTAGTGGCTGATTGTCCTGACAAGAGAAAGGAATCTTCAGAAAAGAAGAAGACTTATCAGAAAGGCAAGAAGGAGAAATCCTTTGTAGCAAAGAAAGATAAGAGTCTATCAGACCAGTCAACTTCAGAATCAGGATCTGAAGCTGAAGCATATATTGGACTATATGCTGCATCTGAGGAAGAGGAGTTTATGCAGTTGCTAGACTCCATCAATGAACATCAATGCATGGGGTTGATGACAAGATCAGAAGAGGACATATGCCAGAATCAGTCTGGTCCTAATGAGGTAAAATGTCCTTCCAGTACATCTGTTTGTAGTACAAGTGAAGAATCAGCTACATCTGCATCAAGTGATGAAGATGCATCTGAATCTGAAGGAGATGTCTATCAAGATAGATAAGTATGGGGACTTGTTGCAGGCCCTTAAGAAAAGCAAGAACCTGGTTAAATCTCAGGCTCATGAAATTGCTGAACTAAGGGTTGCAACAACTGAGTTAGAAAAAGTCCTTGATCAAAAATTAAATGAAATTGACAAGCTGAAGAATATAACTATTATTCAGATGGGGACAATTAATTATACTAATGATCAAGTGAAGAGTCTGGAGGCCAGACTTAGAATTGAAAGGGATTTAGTGGCTAGTTACTCTAAGCCAAAATCTGTCTTACCCTTGATAGATGAATTTGTCACTCAAAAGGGTAAGGCTGGATTAGGATTTAAAGGTAACTCCAGGGCTGGCAGATTCAAGAGGAAAGGCAAAGCTCCTGTTCAGCCACTAAACCTTTCAGTCCCCATAAAGTTTAGTAAGGTGAAAGTGCCTTCTAACAAATATGATCATGAAGACATTCAAGGTCATATTAAGACTAATGTTCTGAAGAACAAGGGTGTAAATGCAAGCAGGCCTACCTATGGTCATAAACCCAATGGTTTTAAGAAATCAGTAGGTGAAGTTGCAACAGCACCAGCAATGAACAGAAATTCTTCTGACAAGGATGTATCTAGATCTAGATACAATAAGTTTGAATGTTTGTGCTGTGGCAAGAGAGGCCATTTTGCATTAGACTGCTGGTATAACACAAGTGTTATAAAGAATAAGAGTCTACCTGTTAGAAGAGGTTATGATAGCTTTATTAATGCTAACCTGAACCAAGGACCCAAGACTTACTTGGGTTCTAAGGGTAAGTAATTCTGTATTGCAGGTGAATCCAAGTAACCATGCCCCTATATGGTACTTGGATAGTGGTTGTTCCAGGCACATGACTGGAACAAAGGGGCTGCTGAAGGAGTATTCATCTGTCAAAGATGGACCTAAAGTGATCTTTGGTGGATCTGAAAAAGGAGTCATCAAAGGGTGTGGTAACATTTCTTCTAACCTAATTACTATCACTCAAGTGGCTTATGTAAAAGGTTTGAAACATAATCTAATAAGCATAAGCCAGCTAAGTGATTTAGGATATGACATTTCATTTGTTAAAGATGGATGTCATATCAAGAGGTCAAGTGATCAAAAGATCATATTGACTGGGTATAGGAAGAGAAATGTATATTGTCTTAATTTTGAATGTGAGAATAAGGCTTCTCCCATCTGTCTTGTAGCTGATGACAATGCTTCTCATTGTGTTAAGTGGCACAAGAGATTGGCTCATCTAAACTACAAGACAATTGGCCAACTCTTTAGCAAAGAGCTAGTGAGGAATGGACCTCAAATTAAGTGTATAAAGGAAGGGATATGCTCAGCTTGTCAAAAGGGAAAGCAGACAAAATCCTCCTTTCAAAGCCTTGAAAACAAGGATTCTGTGAGGTGCTTATACCTCTTGCATATGGATCTTTTTGGTCCTATGCCAGTTCATAGTCTAGGTAGGAAGGTCTACACTTTTGTGGTTGTAGATGACTATTCTAGATTTACATGGGTGTTCTTTCTGAGACAAAAATCTGAAACCCCAAGTGTATTACTTAATTTTGTAAAGCAAATTTAGAATGAACTGAATAGTACAGTGGTCAAAATCAGAAGTGACCATGGTACTGAGTTTCAATCTGAAAGTATAACAAACTTGTGTAAAGACTTTGGGATTTTCCAAGAGTTCTCCTCACCTAGAACACCTCAGCAAAATGGAATTGCTGAAAGAAAGAATAGAACATTAATTGAAGCTGGTAGAACTCTATTGAGTGACACCTCTCTCCCAGAATATTTCTTGGCTGAGGCAGTTAACACTGCTTGTCATGTCATCAATAGGGCTTCTATCACCAAAAGCCACAGAAAGACTCCCTATGAGATTGTGAAAGGCAGAAAACTAAATCTATCCTATTTTAGGATCTTTGGTTGCAAGTGCTATATACTTAACAATGGCAAGTCATATTTGACTAAGTTTGCTGCCAAATCCCAGGATGGGATATTTGTTGGGTACAGCACAAATAGTAAGGCCTATAGAGTCTTCAACTTAACTACTCAAGTTGTTGAAGAATCTGTGCATGTTGTATTTGATGAAACAAGATTAATCAATTGTGAGTTGTCTTGTAGATCAAATGACTCAACAGGTATAAGCAAGAGGATGGACAAGCTCTCCATTGCTGAAGCTTCAAAGGAAGATGGAGCATTGGAAAATGAAGGCTGCTGTCCAGGGGGAGTACAAGAGATAATGGAAGCTGATGAAAACCAAGAGGTTCAGCAGAATGAAGAAGCTAGAGATGCTCAACCTGAAGGGAATCTTCCTCCAGCTATAAGATATCTAAGAGATCATCCTGCTGATCAGATAATAGGTGATCCAAGACAAGGAGTGCAAACTAGAAGCAGAAATCAAAGCACAGTTTTGCATTCAAGTTTCTTGTCTCAAATGGAACCTAAGAAGTTTGAAGAAGCTATCCAAGATCAGCACTGGATTGATGCTATGCAAGAGGAGCTGAATCAATTCAGAAGGTGCAAAGTCTGGGAGCTTGTTCCTAAACCAAAATGCCACAACATAATTGGCACTAAGTGGATCTATAGGAACAAGCTGGATGAAAGTGGGATAATAGTGAAGAATAAAGCAAGGTTAGTTGCAAAAGGATACAGGCAGGAAGAAGGGATCGACTTTGATCAAACCCTTGCTCCAGTAGTAAGGCTGGAGGCAATCAGAATGTTCCTTGCCTATGCAGCCTACCAAGACTTCAAAGTATACCAGATGGATGTGAAGTCAGTATTTCTGAATGGTGATCTTAAAGAAGAAGTATATGTAGAGCAGCCATCAGGTTTTGTAGATCCTCTTAAACCTGATTCTGTGTATAAGCTTAGGAAAGCTTTGTATGGGTTAAAACAAGCTCCAAGGGCTTGGTATGAAACCCTGTCTACCTTCCTCATTGAAGAATAAATTCTCAAGAGGAAAGATAGACAAAACTCTATTCCTTAGGGAATCCAAAGGTAAGATCATCTTAGTTCAGATCTATGTTGATGACATAATATTTGGATCTACTGAAAACAACCTTTGTAAAAAGTTTGCCAAACTTATGCAAGGGAAGTTTGAGATGAGCAGTATGGGAGAACTTAAGTTCTTCTTGGGACTCCAAGTAAGACAGACTGATGATGGATTGTCCATATCCCAGTCTAAGTTCACCAAAGAATTAATTAATGAAATATGGTATGGAGTCATCCTCCACCATGAGAACTCCTATGGGAACAAGTATGCCTATATGCAAAGATGAGGCAGGTAAACCTGTTGATGAATCTTTGTATAGAGGAATAGTTGGCTCACTACTATATCTCACTGCTAGTAGACCAGATATTATGTATGCTACATGTGTTCTGTGCTAGGTACCAAGCCTGTCCTAAAGAATCTCATTATACTGCAGTCAAAAGGATTCTGAGATATCTTAAGGGCACACCTAATCTAGGTCTTTGGTACCCTAGGAATAGAGATTTTCAACTAACAGGCTATTCAGATGCAGATTTTGCAGGATGTAGAGAGGATAGAAAGAGTACTACAGGTACTTGTCAATTCCTGGGAGGAAGACTAATATCATGGAGTAGTAAGAAGCAGACTAGTGTGGCAATTTCCACAGCTGAGTCAGAGTATGTTGCTGCTGGAAGCTGCTGTGCACAGCTATTATGGATGCAGCATCAGCTTAAGGATTATGGTATTCAGGCAAGTAGAACACCCCTTTTATGTGATTCCAAGAGTGCTATTTCTATTACTAATAATCCTGTTTCTCATAGTAGAACTAAGCATATAGAAATAAAATACCATTTTCTTAGAGAACATGTAGAAAAAGAAGACATCTCATTGGAATTTGTGAAAACATATTATCAAATAGCAGATGTATTTACTAAGCCTTTAGATGAAACCAAATTCAATAAATTCAAAATTGAATTAGGTATGTTAACCATTGATTAATATATTAACAAAATCATTAACAATGCAATAGAAGTGGTATTTAAGTAAGTTAAAGTAATAACAACATAATTAAGTGTTTAAAAAGAACACATTGAAGTAACACTTACAAGTGGTGTTGAACCAACAGAAATTGGCTAAGTAAGAATGTGTCGACACATTCAGTAAAAATGTGTCGACTCAGAGAAATAATGTCGACAAGTCAGGATAATTGTGTCGACATAGAGAATATGTGTCGACACTTAAGAGTTATATTGTCGACTTAACCAGAAATGTAATGTCGACTCAACCAGGATAATGGTGTCGACACTTACAGAATATGTGTCGACACTTATCCTTAGAGTCGACACAGAATTTCTGTCTATCTACTATGTATCCAAGGTGTCGACATAACCACAAATTGGTGTCGACACATAGTAGGCTGAAGTAATGTCGAGACAATAGAAGTTTGTGTCGACACATTCCGTCTGTGTCGACACATTTAGTCTGTTTTTGGCGCCTTTTAAACTTCTTTCAACAGAATGTATAAATAGGTCAAAAACTCTTTCTGTCGACACGCTTCCAAGGTTTTCGAGACTAAACCCTGTGTCGACAGTCTATCTTTCTCTCTTCTCTCAAGCTTTCTCGACGAATCGATGGCTCCAAGGATTGAAGACAATGTAAATGAAGGGTATGAGTTGGTGCGCCAGGCCTTTGCAGATGCGCCGCCAGATGTTCAAGGGGTTATCACCCTCCTCTCCGAGTCAGGGTTAGAATTTCTAATCTCAGAACCGACTAAAATCTGGAAGAAGGAGGTGCACGAGTTCTTTATCTCTGCATCAGTCCACTCAAATGGACTCAAGATTAAGTCTAATGTTCAAGGGACTAAGGTGAAGATTACTCCAAGAAATTTAAGAAAGATCTTTCAATTATAAGTAGTTGAGAATGAAGAGGAAGTTCCTAGTTCTAAGACAAGGGAAGCCCTTCAATGGTGTGGACTGGACTCGAGCATGAAGATTGGAGCTGCATTTAACAGGAAGGGTATGAATCAGCAAGGGAAATTCTTGTCTGAAATTGTTGGGAAAGTGATCCTCTGCAAGATAGGTGGACATGATAGGATTTCTGCCTATATGTTCAGCCTTATGACCAGGATTGTTTTTACAATTCCTACTGATTGGTCGGGAGTACTCTTTGACAAGATCAAAGAAGGAATCAAGAAGCCCAACATGGCTAGAATCATGAGCTTATATCTCACTGGAGTGATTCCTGAAGTGATGCAGCAACTGCCAGGGACTAAGATCAATCATATGAGAAGGATGGATATGAGACTGTTCTCTAGGTGGGATAGGGTGCTGTCCAAGGACGTGCCTGAAGAGAGCAGGCCAGACACCCCTGTGAAATCCCCTTCTCAAACTCAAGAAACTGAACAATAACAAGAAGACCCACTCAGGACACAGGTTGAAGAACAACCTGAATCAACTATAGTCCAGCAAGTGTCAACACCTGCACAAATGCAGGGGGAGCCAGTTCACTCTCCTGCTCAAAATGTATCTACTCCTGATAAGGTTCAGGGGGAGCTAGTGTCCACTCCTACTCTAGATACTACAATTACTGAACGAGTACAGGAGAAGCTGTTGACAGTACAAGTGCAAGAGGAAGCACAGTTAGACTTATCTCAAGATTTAACTGCTGCAGAAAATACAGCTCAACTGGAATTTACTCTGGAGGAGTTATTCCCTGATGCTGATACTACTACTGGTAAAGTAGGAGGAGGACCAGAAATTGAGAAGTCCATAGGTATGGAAATTGATCAGGAAGCTGAAGTTGAGCCACAGGTTGAGGGGGAGCCAGTGGATGTTGAGACTGAGAAACAGGTCACTGGGACAGATACACTTCATCCTCCTCAAGAAAGAATTCACCTAGATACTTCATCTGATACTGAAACTGAAGAAACCAGGCTGGCCAAGAAAAGAAAACTTGTTGTATTTAAGAGAAGAAGCAAGAATTATAAGCAGGCTTTACAGACAACACCTCAACAAGTATCTCCTGCCTTTGATCATAACAAGTTTATGGTAGATCTACAGGTGAAATTGGATGAACAAAGAATGGCTCTGGAAAAGTTTGTTGATGAAAATAGCAAGTCACTTCAGTTTGACTTAGCTCAGGATATCAAGTCCATCCAGTTTCAAGTCAACATGCATAAGCAAGAAATGACAGATTTTGCTTCCAAAAGGGAGGCCATGCTGTGGTTTACCTAGCTCAACAACAGGAGGCTATTACTAAAAAGGTAGATGATGTTGTTCCTGAAGCAAGGCTATGTCATTACCAATCAGATCAATATAAATGCAAAAAAAATCTGGAAGACTCCCACAATCAAATTCTTCTACAATTACAAAAGCATTACACTGAAATGTCTGAGGCAAGAGCTAAAGAAAAGGAAGAGTTTAATAAGAAATTTCAAGATGCCATTGCCTCAGTACAAACTGCTATCTCTCCACCTGCCAACAGGACATATCAACCAAGCTGCAAAAGTTGAAACCATTTTTCAAAGATGGTATAAATTATCTAGAAGGACAGATAAGGTTTCAGAAGAATGATCTTAGAGATCATATGACCAGAGAAGTCATAAAGGGGGAGAGGTTATTGATTCATGCAGGCCAAGAGCACTCTAAATGGGTGACAAATAGTATAAGAGCCACCTTGGGATGTCCACCCTTGTGTGATGATGATATGATGGCTGAATCAGGCATTCAAGCAGGTGATACACAAATTCGCAACGGCGGAGAGAGAGGGTTAGAGAGAAGAGAAGAGAAAGTGGATGTGGTGGTTGAGAATATTCTCCGATTCTATATCCGATAAAGGCAAGCGTACCTTATCGGTTATAGTATAGGATACTAAAGATTAGTATCAAGGTCGTATTTCCCTGGGGCGTAATGACTACTTCTACTCAAAGGAGATTTCTATTATTTTATCAATTGGAATTTCTATTAATTACTAAACTAAATACTGAAATTAAATTACTAAGCTATAAGAAAAGAGAACTAATTACTTGCAGGATAAAAAGATTTATAGCTAATAATAAAGAGGCGCACTCGAATCTAGAATCACCTCGGCTAAAGACGATTAAGAAAATGCGATAAAAAATCTAAACTTAATAGGATAAAGGTCCTTGACCGTGGAGGTTCCTAATGCTTGAACACGCTTCTCTCGAAGTCGTGCCCAACTGAGTTTAAGAAGGTCCGACCGACTCTCGTCTAAATCGGAGGCCTAAAGCTCGCTTTACGCGGTGAACCCCTCTATTGGATTTTACTCCAATCCGGGAGATTTGGACGTCTGCCTCTCTCGAGGGGTGCGTACAACTCCCTTTACTCTTGAATGCTCACTTCATTCTATCGGCCTCTCAGCTAGCCCAGAACGAAAGCAAAGGCGGAGAGTATATATCGAAAATATACCTCCAACCCGTGATTAATCAAGAATAATTCAAGGCCCTAACCTAAAAAGAAAAGATTAATTAAAGCGTCTTAACTTAATCGCTCTAACCTCGGATCATCAAGATCGAGTACAAGGAGGATTAGTTAATCATAATAGAGTGGAGGAGGGGGGATGAGTAGTAGAGCATAAAAAAAGAACACTAGTAATAGGAAGAGCACTTATATTAATTAAAAGGAGCAAGTTACACTAATGAAATTGAAATTACAAGTGCATGAATTAAAACCCTATTCTAGCCCTATATTAAGCAAGTAAAGGAAATGCAAGAGCTAAAAGCAAAACACTAAGCTAGGTTAAGAAAATAATTACAAAATAAGAGAGAGAGGGAGAGAGAGAGAAAAAGCATAAAAAAGGATGAAGAACTAAAGGGGCAGCACCTCCCCCTCTCCCCAAAAGCTTGCTGAAATGGAAGGGGGGGTCTGGTATTTATAGACTTTTCCCACGGGTTGGTCACGCCCTCCGACACGCCCTAGGGGGGCGTGTCAGGGGGCATGACAAGTACGGATTTGACCTCGGTAGCTGAATTCTGGCGGGAATGATGATTATTTCGGTACGATGGCGGTCACGCCCTAGGTCACGCCCGTGACAGGGGGGCGTGACAGGCGTGTCAAGTCAAATTCAGCAGTCGCAGGTCCATCAGACGTCCGAATGGGGGCAGTCACGCCCCAGGTCACGCCCGTGACATGGGGCGTGACAGTACTGTTGCGTGCAGCTGTGTACAAAGCATTGAAGGAGGCGCAGACTTCGGGCAGAGGGCGACACGCCCCGTGTCACGCCCGGTGACACGCCCGGGGAGGGCGTGTCGGTGGGGCGTGACAGGGGATTCTTTGGCGGGAAATTCACCTGGCGGCTTTCAACATCGGGAGCAGGTGACACGCCCTGAGTCACGCCCGGGGAGGGCGTGACAGGGGGGCGTGTCAGGGGATTTTTTCCTGGAAATTGTCTGAAACCTGCAAAAAAATAGAAAATAAATATTATTTATAATATTTACATAAAAAGAAGCAAAAAAAATAACATAAAGAAAGAGATTTAAAACGAAAATAACATATTTTTACACTAATAAATTAAGCTAAAATATGCATCATCAAATTCCCCCATACTTATTATTTTGCTTGTCCTCAAGCAAAGACTACGAGTTAGAGAAAATAAAAAGGGTTAATTGAAAAGTTTAAAAATGCTATAAACGAGTAAGACAGGAATTTAGAGGTAGAGAAATTTTTGAAAAAGAACCGAAAAGTCCTACTTTAACTTAGCACAGAATTTTATAAATTTTACTAAATATAAAAACAAATCATCCCAAATTTTTACAGAATTAAAACTTAATAAAGTAACGAGTAAAAAGCGCATTGAGTCACTACTAAAGTCTAAGAGACAAATTAAAACCACAGTCAATCAATACAAAATTCAATATTTCTATCAAAAATACTTACTCAATCTAGTTTCTCGCTACTATACTAAAAAGTAAACGTAGAAAGCATGAATCATTAGGGCTTTAATTAGGCGTATAGTTAGGCTTAGGTTTTTAAGGGTGCGATATTCAAAAAGATAAACACGAGGGATATTTGCACACTTAAAACAAAAAGAAAATGAGCTTTGTCAAAATAAAACTAGCCAAAATAAATACTTTTCTTTTCTTTTCTTTTACCTTTTCTTTTTTTTCACTTATTTTCATCATATTTTTTTTCAATTTTTTTTTTTTTTACTTATAACTTTTCACTTTTGTAGCAAAAGATAACACAAAGATTTTCCACTAATTTTTCAAAAAGATGCACATTAGCAATTAAAGCTCAAAAATAATTTTAAAGTGTGCATGTAGGTAGGCTATTTGGCCGTGGTGAAATAAAAAGTGGGGCTACAAAAAGGAAAGGAAAAGGCACAAAAATGGCTAGCAATGGTTATTGTTAGGCGAGGTGCAAAGGCTCAAACGTTACAAAAGAAATGTCTAAATCATTTTCATGCTTCCTAAATCTACTCCAAGTAAAGCTTTGAAATTTCAAAAGAGGATAAGCACAAAAAAATAAAAAATAGAGAATTTGCTTTCATGAAAATAATGATAATAAGCGTCTAGACCGTTTTGTGTCTACTACACTTAATACTAATTAACGTTTAAAAAGATTTTAATAATGAAAAATAAGGGATGATGGGTTTTATAAAAGTAAAAGAAATAAAAGAAAGGCTATGGAAAAGTAAAGTAAATTTAAAAAAAAAATTCAAAAATAGCATACTACCCTAAATAGGAACACTGCATGAGTCAACATACTACTCGCTAAACATATTTAAACAGAAAATTAATCAAATTTATTCTAACTAAGCAAGTAGACATGAGCTTGAAAAAAACAATAAAAAGCAAAGTAGCGGGGTACTAATTGATTTGGCAAAAATTAACTCAATTTAATTTGGGTTTTTTTTTTTCAAAAATATTTATATATATTTTATTTTTTTTGGATTTTTTTTTTTTTAAATATTATATATACAATTTTTTTCTAAAGTAAAATATTAAGGGAACACTCCCCCATACTTAAAGTTAAACATTGTCCCCAATGTTTAATGTTAAGTGTAAAGAGAGAGAAAAGAGAGAGAAAAAAGAAAAAAGAAATGCAAAGAGAGGGAGAAGATGCTTCCCTAGCGATTGATGCCTAGACGTTGGAAAATGCGTCCCCCAAACTTGAGCTAAAGATCGGCTTCAGTCCAAGTTGCGAGGCAAAAAGCGGCACAAACACGCGGGAGCTTATTCCTGCACAAAACAAAAGATAAAAAAAAAAAAAACAAAAACAAAAAAAAAAAAAAGAAAAAGATAAGCAAGGGGTGCCTCCCAAGAGCGCTCTTTGTTTAAAACATCGTTGAGCTCGATGTATTATGGTTAGCTAAATGGAAAATAAAAACAGAAATGTAATGGCAGCTCGCGCAATATGCGTTTCGGCGCGAGTGCCAAAACATTTTTTAAGAAAATAAAAATATTTTTTTGTAATTTTTTATTTTTTAAATAAAACAAAAAACAAGAAGATTTAGAAAAAGAAAAAAAACTAGAAAAAGAAACTATACTATTAGAAGGGGACGAAGAAGAAGAAGAAACTAAACTAGAAGGAAAAATAAAACAAGAAAAGAAAACAGAATTTTCGCAAGAAGGGGGGAAGAGAAGAAAAAGAAGAAGGCGACGGCGGTTGATCACAAGAAAATGGTTGGATAGAAAAATCCGGTTGCTCCACCTGAATATCAATCATTTCGGTAGATTGGGAGCAAACCGGGATATCCGAAAAATCAATCTCTTCAGAAGATCGAACACAAGAAAGTTCGTCTTCCTCGGAAACTTGAAAAAAAATCGGAATATCGGGGGAAATTTCCTCCTCGAGAGGTTGAAGGCACAATGGAATTTCTGAATAATCGTCTTCCGCAAGTGATTGAAGGCACTGCGGAATATCCGAAGATTCATCATTCGAAAGATAAATAGGAGGAGGAGGGGAAGAAAAAGATGCGGCCTCAGCAGCCAAAGCGTCAAAAATCACTTTGAAGTGAGCATTGATGCGTGCATCAAATGCTACACCATCAAAAATGACTTCATTTTCGCTAGAATCAAAAATCGGAGGCGCGCAAACTTGCGGAGAAAAAGTGGAAAAATCTTGAGATGGAATGGATTGATGATCACCTTGGCCCCAAGAATGATCAGGGTGTTGCCACCCTGAGGAGTTCAAAGTAGGGCTAGGATCAAAATGTCCATTCAAGAAATTTCCATAAGAATTAAAATCAGAAAAATTCGGAGGAGTAGGGTAGGAAGGCGTTTGAAAACCATCGTAACCCCATGAAAAAATATTCGCGGACGGATCAATTTGGCCAAATTGATTCGATCCGGAAGGGATAAAATCATGGGAGGATGAAGGATACCTTACCCAACACTCCTCGCGAGAGTGACCGAACTCTCCACAATTAAAACAAAGATTACACATTTTAAAATAAAATTAATCAACCGCGAGAGTGGGGTTAAAGAGACGAGAGAGAAAAAAAGAAAAGAGAAAAATAAAATAAAAATAGAAATAAAACAAAAATGATAAAATTAATAGCTATCCTTTTTTCAAAATATCAAAACAATCCCAACGGCAACGCAACGCGCCAAAAACTTGATACACAAATTCGCAACGGCGGAGGAGAGAGAGAGGGTTAAAGAGAAGAGAAGAGAAAGTGGATGTGGTGGTTGAGAATATTCTCCGATTCTATATCCGATAAAGGCAAGCGTACCTTATCGGTTATAGTATAGGATACTAAAGATTAGTATCAAGGTCGTATTTCCCAGGGGCGTAATGACTACTTCTACTCAAAGGAGATTTCTATTATTTTATCAATTGGAATTTCTATTAATTACTAAACTAAATACTGAAATTAAATTACTAAGCTAAAAGAAAAGAGAACTAATTACTTGCAGGATAAAAAGATTTATAGCTAATAATAAAGAGGCGCACTCGAATCTAGAATCACCTCGGCTAAAGACGATTAAGAAAATGCGATAAAAATCTAAACTTAATAGGATAAAGGTCCTTGACCGTGGAGGTTCCTAATGCTTGAACACGCTTCTCTCGAAGTCGTGCCCAACTGAGTTTAAGAAGGTCCGACCGACTCTCGTCTAAATCGGAGGCCTAAAGCTCGCTTTACGCGGTGAACCCCTCTATTGGATTTTACTCCAATCCGGGAGATTTGGACGTCTGCCTCTCTCGAGGGGTGCGTACAACTCCCTTTACTCTTGAATGCTCACTTCATTCTATCGGCCTCTCAGCTAGCCCAGAACGAAAGCAAAGGCGGAGAGTATATATCGAAAATATACCTCTAACACGTGATTAATCAAGAATAATTCAAGGCCCTAACCTAAAAAGAAAAGATTAATTAAAGCGTCTTAACTTAATCGCTCTAACCTCGGATCATCAAGATCGAGTACAAGGAGGATTAGTTAATCATAATAGAGTGGAGGAGGGGGGATGAGTAGTAGAGCATAAAAAGAACACTAGTAATAGGAAGAGCACTTATATTAATTAAAAGGAGCAAGTTACACTAATGAAATTGAAATTACAAGTGCATGAATTAAAACCCTATTCTAGCCCTATATTAAGCAAGTAAAGGAAATGCAAGAGCTAAAAGCAAAACACTAAGCTAGGTTAAGAAAATAATTACAAAATAAGAGAGAGAGGGAGAGAGAGAGAAAAAGCATAAAAAAGGATGAAGAACTAAAGGGGGCAGCACCTCCCCTCTCCCCAAAAGCTTGCTGAAATGGAAGGGGGGGTCTGGTATTTATAGACTTTTCCCACGGGTTGGTCACGCCCTCCGACACGCCCTAGGGGGGGCGTGTCAGGGGGCGTGACAAGTACGGATTTGACCTCGGGAGCTGAATTCTGGCGAGAATGATGATTATTTCGGTACGATGGCGGTCACGCCCTAGGTCACACCCGTGACAGGGGGGGGCGTGACAGGCGTGTCAAGTCAAATTCAGCAGTCGCAGGTCCATCAGACGTCCGAATGGGGGCAGTCACGCCCCAGGTCACGCCCGTGACATGGGGCGTGACAGTACTGTTGCGTGCAGCTGTGTACAAAGCATTGAAGGAGGCGCAGACTTCGGGCAGAGGGCGACACGCCCCGTGTCACGCCCGGTGACACGCCCGGGGAGGGCGTGTCGGTGGGGCGTGACAGGGGATTCTTTGGCGGGAAATTCACCTGGCGGCTTTCAACATCGGGAGCAGGTGACACGCCCTGAGTCACGCCCGGGGGAGGGCGTGACAGGGGGGCGTGTCAGGGGATTTTTTCCTGGAAATTGTCTGAAACCTGCAAAAATAGAAAATAAATATTATTTATAATATTTACATAAAAAGAAGCAAAAAAATAACATAAAGAAAGAGATTTAAAACGAAAATAACATATTTTTACCCTAATAAATTAAGCTAAAATATGCATCATCAGCAGGACTACTTGAAGGCAACCAACCTGAGGTTGCCCAAGTTATTTACCCTCCTTCTGATTTTGATATTCTGGATAAGCAAGTGCAGGATATGTATAGTCCTCCAAAGGAGGTGCATAATGTTGTGTTTGAGAAAGTTGAGATGCCAGAGGCCTTCCTGAAAGAACAGCAAGATGCTCTATTAGCAAAGAAGAGATTTAGAGAGAAGGCTGCACTTAAGTCAGATTATGAGCAGTGGAGTCCTACTTCAAGGAACATAATACTCACTGCATGGAAGGCTGTACAAGACAAAGTTCATGAGAGAGGGAAGTGGTACAATGAGATAGAATGACAGAAGTATGAGGCAAGACAGGAAGCTATAGTACAATTCAGAAGGAAAGCAAAGCTGGGGAGGCTGCCACCAGATGCTATGGAGCCAAGCAAGTACTTCCCAAAGCCTTTTCACTATTTTGAAAGGCAAAGGCTCAAGGAAGAAGCTCAGAAGAATGCTGATCTAAAAGGAAAGAAGATAGCTGAAGAATCAGAAGCTCCTGTGACAGCTAAAATTCAATCTGGCAAAGGGATTATCATTAGAGAGCCTGATCAATCCTGATTGTGTTTTAGTTCCTTCATAATGTTTTGTAATGTTGTGATGTGATCATTAACTGTAAAACAATGTAATCAAACATTACCCAGTAGTAAACAAAATATTGTTTAAATCTGTGATAGATTATTTTATCTATGATGTTTTTATTATTTTGTTTATAATTAAGTATCCCTGTGTTTTTTTTGTCATATATCATCATTTAGTACTGTTTATAAATGGTGTATATCATTGGCTATAAGGGTTATGACTTCTCCAAATAGGGAGAGATTGTTGGGTACATTGGAAAATGTGTACCTAATTTGAAGAAGCCCAACCTAGCTCAATGATATACATCAAGGTGTATTTGATGTTGTTTTGAGTTGACATGTGCAGGTGAAGAATTGATAAAGTATGCAGAAAAATTCTAAGTCCAAGTGTCGACACAGAGAAGGATGTGTCGACACATAGAAGAAATTAGTCGACACAACACTGGGAAACAGTGTCGACACATAGCAGTTAGTCTACAACTACACTGGGAAAATGTGTCGACAAAGAGGAAGTATGTCGACACATAGCAGTTAGTCTACAACTCAACATTGGGAAAATGTGTCGACACAGAAGAATATAGTCGACCTCAAGTTTGTCAACACCAGCAGGATGTGTCGACACAGACGAATATAGTCGACCTCAAGTTTTTCTACACCAGCAGAATGTGTCGACACATTGTGATTGAGTCGACACATTATAGTAGAGTTAAAAGAAGACTGTATCGACACCTGAAGGCTAAGTCGACACTTACTAAGTTATGATTCTACAACAACTGTGTCGACACACAGGACTTGTGTCGACACACTGAAGAGTCAAGACCAAGTTATTTTCAGAAGAAGCTGTATCGACTCAAAGGCAACTTAGTCGACATCACTGAAGACTGTGTCGACACCAAAGTCAATTGTATCGACACAGATAGACAGATGGTCTCGACACTTTCTGACAGACTGTCTCGACAACTTGTGGTTCAAGGCTAAGGCACAGGACTTGTTTGAAGACTTGACAGCTGTGGGTTGCCACCGGTTAACTGAAGCTGTCAGACTTGTCAGAAAACGGTTAGAAACCGGATCAGCCGGTTACCATGAAGAAAGTCTATAAATAGACAGATTCAGAAGGAAGAAACACACTTTTAAAAAAAAACATTGGTGAGAATCAAAAAGTTGAGAAGGATTACAATCCAATTCATTTCAAGAAAGTGCTAGGCACTTAAGAAGATCTTCTCCAGAAGATCTAAGAAGACTATCTAAGGATAGATCAAAGAAGAGTTCTAATCAGAATTCAGAAGAATCATTCAAAGTGCTGGATAGAGAGAGATCAAGCCATAATTTGAAGAAGAAGAAAGAAACCACCAGTGGATTCTCAAGAAGCTGTTTGGAAATCAACTCAGCTAAGTTCATATTCAAGAAGCTTTGAAGAAAGCTCAGATACAGTTGATTTCATCAGCTGATCAAGAATTATCTTGGCCTTTTCTCTCTCAATTTAGGCAAGACAGTTAAATAATCTTTTTTATATTTCTGTAGGATCTGTTTACACAGATCTGAGTTGTAAGCCTGTGTTATAAAGGCTGAGTGTAGGAGAAGGGTCTTCTCTGAGTTGTAGGCCTTGGGGCAAGGCTGAGGTAGGGCTGTTGTGCCTGAGTTGTAGGAACCAGTTGGGTTCTGAGTTGTAGGATTTGTTGATCTGAGATTAGTGGAAGTTTGGCCGAATCTAGCATACTGCTAGATAGGTGAAGGGGGAAAGTGGATGTACCCAGACCTTGGGGAACCACTATAAAACATTGTGCAATCTGTGATGTTTTATTTTCTGTGATTGCTGTGATTATTGTGTTAGCCATTAAATTGAATTCTGCCTAGAAGTTTTTATAAAGAAGTAGAACCTATTCACCCCCCCCCCCTCTAGGTGTTTAGGCTGTCTTGAAAGTTAAACTATCAGATCCAGGGGGTGAGGAATGTGAACCCCGATTACTATAAGGTTGCCTTGATTCACGGCCTCCGGGAAGGTCCGTTGAAGTTCAAAGTGACAACCAAGGCGCCGTCTACCTACCAAGAGTTGATAGCGATAACCAATCGCTTTATTGAGGGAGAAAATGCCAACCCCACCTACATCTCATCCCTGACAGCTAAGGCTTGAGGAAGGGATGCCGCCAACACCTCCTCCAGCATCCAACATCATAGCAAGCCCCCTCGACCTGATTCCCAACCCCCTTCTCAGAGGGGGGGGGGGGAACTTTCACCACAAGAAACCTTTCATTGGCCATCAACAGTTTCGTGAGCAGAGACTGTCGTTGGCCGCCGCTCCCGACGTTCCCCTTCAAGCCCTCCATATCTACCGGAATGCTCTACCAGTCTCATAGCCGCGCGAGAGCAGCCCAGCAAAGTTCTCGGATCTGGGACTCGACTTCGAAGAAGTCATCCAGATCATTCAGAAGAAAGCAGATGAGAAGAGGCAAGGGTTCGAAAGAGACTGGAAGCCCAGGAATAACTCCCAATTCTGCGAATTCCACAGGGAGAAGGGCCACTTGACTGAGATTGCAAAGCCCTTCGGCAACTAGTTGATAGACTGATCGTTGAAGGAAAGATCAAAGATTTGGATAAGAGGGGGAACTCTTCGAAGCCTCCTATCGCTAAGGGCAAGGAGGTGGCAGGAATTCAAATGGAGTGTGTTGAAGTGGAGGATGTCGGCCGGCTAGGGCCCATCAACATTCGACATGAATGCTTTGACGCAGATGATGAGGGTCCCCTCGGGCGGCTCTTTTTCATTCATGGAGGGGCAGGAGCCGAAGACACAAAGAAATCTTCACTCGCGAGAATTTCTCGGGCAGAGGTTGCCTCCTCTTCCTCTTCTGCCCCTTCCGGGGTCGATATTATTTTTGGTCAGAAAGACCTGCCTCATACGGACAATCCGTTTGACAATGTTGTGGTAGTCAAACTAGCCATAGAAGATTACACCGTAGACCGGATCCTTATTGAT
The DNA here is from genome assembly GCA_039513925.1 of Platanthera zijinensis. Classification (NCBI taxonomy): domain Eukaryota; kingdom Viridiplantae; phylum Streptophyta; class Magnoliopsida; order Asparagales; family Orchidaceae; genus Platanthera; species Platanthera zijinensis. The sequence continues at coordinate 144,601,294 of CM077084.1, forward strand.
ACAGGTAGTTCAGTTAATCTTCTGTTCAAGAAAACTTTTGAGGCCCTGAAGACCGGAAAGCCTTTGCTTTCCACTGAAGGGCCACTCTATGGTTTCTCCGGAAAAAGAAAGGAGGTGGAGGGAAGCGTCACCCTCACCGTAAAGCGAGGGGGAGCCGCCCGACCAATCCAGTTTGTAGTGGTGGATGCTCCAAGATGCTACCACGCCATCTTCGGGAGGCCATTGCTGAACAGATACCAGGCAGTGGTATCAACTTATCATCTTGCTGTAAAATTCTATGCTGATGGCAGGATGTGCAGAGTCCGAAGTAACCCAAGGCATTCAAGAGAGTGCTACCTGCGAACAGTAAATGTGACCGAGCCTGCTCCCCCCATCTTTCCAGCAGTGGTGGAGATTTCTACCCAGCCAGAGGCTATTGCGGATAAAGAAGGTGCTCACCTGGAACCTGCTCAGGTGACACAAGAAGTTTCTATCGCAGAAGGAGAAGAAAGAAAGCTCACCATCAATGCAGAACTTCCATAGTATTAGAAGACAGAGTTGATCTCCTGCTTGCTAAAGAACCTGGACGTCTTCGCTTGGTCGACAGAGGATATGTCGGGAGTCGATCCAGACACGGCTTGCCACCATCTCAACATCGATCCAGCTGCCAAGCCGGTGCAACAAAAGAAGATGGATACTGCAACCAAACTGGCGAAACCCATCAGGGAGGAGGTTGCTAAACTCCTCAAGGCACGTTTTATTCGAGAAATTAAGTATCCTGAGTGGGTTTCGAATGTTGTAATGGTTAAGAAATCGGGGGAAAATGGAGAATGTGTGTAGATTTCACCCGACTGAATAAAGCGTGCCCTAAAGATTGCTACCCCCTGCCTCGGATAGATTCGCTAGTTGATTCTGTGGTAGGGTATTCTTTTATGAGTTTTCTAGATGCCTTCTCAGGTTACCATCAAATAAGAATGCATAAACCTGATATCCCTCATACTTCATTTATTACGAATGACGGCTGTTACTGTTATCTTGTGATGCCCTTCGGGCTTAAGAATGCAGGTGCAACGTACCAACGCAGGATGGATCACGTGTTTAGAGGACAAAGGGGCAAAAACCTTGAAGTGTACGTCGATGATCTCCTAGTAAAAAGCAAGTCCTATTTGCAACATTTGCATGATCTTATGGACACTTTTTCCACCTCACGAAAGCATAGGGTAAAGATTAACCCGCTAAAATGTACCTTTGGAGCAAGCAAAGGAAAATTTCTCGGCCATCTCCTCACCCCGGAGGGCCTTGCCCCCAATCCTGATAAGGTAAGAGCCATCCTTGATATGGCTCCCCCCCCCCCGATCTCCAAAAGAAGTTCAGCAGTTGGGGGGAGGCTGGCAGGACTCGGGAGGTTCATCTCTCGAGTCGGGGATAAGAGCACCCCATTATTTAAAACCCTTCGAGGAGCGTCCAAATTTCAATGGACGGAAGAATGCACGCAAGCCTTTGAACAGTTAAAGAAACAATTGACTTCCACACCTTTGTTGCAAAGCCCTCGAGCGGGGGAGATGTTGCTCCTATATCTGGGAGTTTGTCCTGAAGCCGTCAATTGCGTTCTTGTCCGAGAGGAAAACCGGAAGCAATTCCCAGTCTATTACGTCAGCCACATTCTTAAAGATGCATAGACCAGGTACCCAATTCTGGAGAAGCTGACCTTGGCATTGGTCATGACAGCTCGCCGACTTCGTCCCTATTTTCAAGCACATTCAATCCAAGTAGTCACTGATCAACCTTTAAAGAGTGTGTTGGAAAAGCCCGAACATTCGGGCAGGCTGGCTAAATGGGCCATCGAGCTGAGCGAGTTTGAGATCTCCTACGTAACCAGAGCAGCCATCAAGGCACAAGTGCTGGCAGATTTTCTGATTGATACCGCGAAGTCTGGCTCCGACAAGGAAGAAAGATCTCCTCTAGCTTGGACCGTCTACGTTGATGGGGCTTCTGGTAAGAACGCCTCCGGGGCAGGGGTGGTCCTATTAAACCCAAATGACATCAAGCTCGAACAGTCAGTCAAGTTCTACTTTCTAGTGACTAATAACCAGGCAGAGTATGAAGCCCTGCTGGCCAGTTTAAGGGTTGCCAGGGAACTCAGAATCGACCATGTCCACGTAAAAACTGACTCCCTGGTAATGGCGTCTCAGGTTTTGGGCAACTTTGAGACTAGGGAGCCGGTGCTGAGGAAGTACCTTACACTTGTGAAAGTTGAGGTCGGCAAGTTCACAAGCTTCACCATTGAGCACATCCCAAGGATGGAGAACGTGGAAGCAGACGCTCTTGCTAAATACGGACATCCATCAGGAGGAACGACCTCAGAGCTCTTTCATCCGGCAATAGAGGAGGGAGAAATAATGCAAATTGATTAACATCCTTCCTGGATAGATCCCTTCATCCTTTATCTCTCCACTGGGAACCTGCATCAGTCAGTAAGAGATAAGAAGAGATTCAGGTTAAAAGCAGCGCACTACTACTTAATATCTAACATCCTTTACAGAAAGACCTTCCTATCCACCATGGCAAGATGTGTCCCAGAAAATGAAGTCCCCATTATCCTCCAAGAAATCCACTCTAGTGAATGTGGGAGCCATTCAGGAGCAAGAACCTTGGAAAGAAGGATCCTATGACAAGGTTACTTCTGGCCGACGATGAAAAAAGATTCTTAAGCTTATGTCAAAAAATGTGTTCAGTGCCAAAGGTTCGCTCCACTGCAGCACCAAGCAGCACAATCTCTCAAGTCGATCGTAACCCCTTGGCCCTTTGCTATCTGGGGGATGGACCTCGTCGGTCCTTTCCCCATGGCAAGCGGGCAGCGACGCTCCATCATTGTCATGATTGATTACTTCAGCAAGTGGATTGAGGCTAAGTCATTGGCAAAGACAACAACTCAGGTTGTGAAAAATTTTATTTGGGGAGAGATAATTTGCCGACATGGTGTCCCTATGGCAATCATCACCGATAATCGACCACAATTCAACAACGCTGAGATGATAGATTTCTGCAAGCAGGTTGGGATAGAACTACGCTTTACATCAGTCCATCATCCCAGGAGCAATGGTCAGGTGGAAGCAGCCAACAAGCAGATCCTCAATTTGCTCAAGAAAAAAGTGCAATACACCAAGGGTGGGTGGAGCAACTTCCCTCGGTCCTCTGGACCCTCAGAACGACGCCTTCGTCATCAACAAAGGAAACCCCGTTCAAACTTTCACATGGGTCAGAGGCACTGATTCCGGTTGAATTTGAAGTCCCGTCACCTAGGGTCCTGCTGGCAAGGCAAGGAGAGGAAGACTGGCTCGAGCTGAACAATGAAGAAATGAGGTTAAGTCTGGAGCATATTGAGGAAATTAGGGACAAAGCCGCCATCAGGAAGGAAGAAATCAAGAGAAGAATGGCTCGTTACTTTGATAAGAATGTAAGGATCAAACACTTCCAAGTGGGAGATCTAGTCCTTAAAAAGGTAGACGCTACGGCAAGAGCTTGCTCGGTCGAAAAGCTCGATCCCAATTGGGATGGGCCGTTCATCATCAAGGAGGTCCTCAAAAAGGGAGCTTATCGGCTGTAGACATATGAGGGAGAAAACATACCACATACATGGAGTGGTGATGACTTGAAGCGGTTTTATTCCTGAACCCCTTGTTTTCTTTCTATCCGTTTCGCAACTTGTAAATTGTTGAACGTTAAGAAAAAAAGCTTTTTGCTAACACTTCTTCAAGCATTCCTATGACAGCTGACATGTTGAGTATGAGCAATTAAAAATATCGCTGTATACCAGGAGAAATCGCCGAGTTCAGCGAAAACCTCCTTTAGAACCGCTTCTATTAGCGTAACACAACCAAGACCACGTGTTGCGGGGAGATTTCGCACCGTGTAGTGGGAGCTTGCCGGTTCTACTGCGGTAGGACACTGAACCTCGGATCCTGGCTAGTATCTAACCCCACTTCTGTGTTTTGGAGGGACAGAGTGGCGGTTAGCTCTACCATGCCATTCATGGATATCGCCACAACTTTGATGATCGCGCATGGAAAGCAATGCCGCTACGGCCGCACCTGCCAGCAGATCATCTTAGTTTGTGACCTTCGAACACTCATTGGTACCGTCAAGCAGTACCTGTAGGAGACCCGCAGCCGGTTGATCTTAGGAAATGCAATGCCGCTCCTGCCGCACCTGACCAAAAGATCAATTTAGGCTGCACTCCAGGCAAGAGGGAAGCATAGTTACCGGCAAGGTGGTATTCGGCGGACTCCAATTCTCTATCCGCTCAGTCCGCCGAAAGGGTTGACTAGCTCATGACCTGGTGTGGAAAGCAATGCCACGTTAGCCGCACCTGCCCACTTGGTCACGAGCTGTCATTTCTGTTGTTCTCGAAGTATTCGGCGGGCTCCAATTCTCTATCCGCTCAGTCCGTCGAAAGGGTTGACTAGCTCATGACCCGGTGTGGAAACCAACGCCGCGTTAGCCGCACCTGCCCACTTGGTCACGAGCTGTCATCTATTGTTCTCGAAGTATTCGGCGCGCTCCAATTCTCTATTCGTTCAGTCCGCCGAAGGGGTTGATTAGCTCATGACCCGGTGTGGAAAGCAATGTCGCGTTAGCCGCACCTGCCCACTTGGTCACGAGCGGTCATTTCTGTTGTTCTCGAATTATTCGGCGGGCTCCAATTCTCTATCCATTCAGTCCGCCGAAGGGGTTGACTATCTCATGACCCGGTGTGGAAAGCAATGCCGCGTTAGCCGCACCTGCCCACTTGGTCACGAGCGGTCATTTCTGTTATTCTCGAAATATTCGGCGGGCTCCAATTCTCTATCCGTTCAGTCCGCCGAAGGGGTTGACTAGCTCATAGCCTGGTGTGGAAAGCAATGTTGCATTAGCCGCACCTACCGACTCGGTCATGAGCTATCATTTCTATTTCTTATGGTTAACAGACTTCTGCTTTCCTACCCGCTCAAAGGATTTCGTTTTCCTCTGGTTGATAGATTAGATTTCGATTATTAGCAGAGTTCAATTGTTCAAAATTCATAAAAAGTTATTTCGGTGATCTGGTGATATAGAACACACGTTGATCAGTTATAAGCGGACTAAGATACTATGCGGATAATATATGAGCGCGGACTAGAATACACACAACAATTGGATACCACAGATCCGTTTCATTTCATTCCAAAAATATTTGTATTGGCGGACTCACTTGGAGCCCGCATTCTGTTTACAATAACAAGATAAAAGATAAAAATTCATTCCTCGGTCCTTTGTTTTTTCTATGAAGGAACTTCTGGGCTCGATCCATCTATATTGACTGGTGGAGAGTAGTCGCCTGAATCACTGCTGCTACTGTCGCTGGAGCGAGAGCTAGTCGGGCTTCGTCCGCTGGCCGCCATAGGTTCTGTCCGCTCACTATCGCCTTCCGATTGAATCGAATGGCTTGCTTGTCCACTTGACGCGGTCTTGGAACTCTCTCCGCCGGAAGGCTTCCCCTCTTCACCGGCAACTGCTTTTCCTTTTGCAGCCCGCTCGAATTCAGCGACCTGATCTTCGAGTTCGGGAAACAATTCCAGGAAGGGGACGGAGTCCACGCCTTCTTGAGCATACCCAGCGTCGATGAAGCATTCGATAACTACCTCCACGCTTTCTTTCACGAAAGGAAACATGGCGGCTTGGAAGCCAGGGTTGGTGATATCGTGTGCGGTCTGCATAAGGTAGCATAGTTAGCCCGCTGCGGACAAAGCAAAGGTCAATGCAGATTACAAATTCTTACCGCTTCAGTTTCTTTGAGCTTGTTTACTTTAATCCCCAGCCATTTGTTCATATCCGCTAAAGAATTATTTTCTCGTAACAGGCGCTCATTTTCCTTGAGCAGCTCGCGCGTCATCCGACCCAGGAAGTGATTTGTGACGGCACTATTGGCGTTAGCCTGGGCTGCGACCAGGGGAAGGTCAGCAGCAGGGATATCCCGGAGTTCACGGAGGTTTTGCTTCCCGTATAGTGCGGAGAGCGCCACATAGGCATGGCGGGAAGTGCGCGGGTTTTTCCAGGAGGGAAGAGCGGTGGAAAGGCGGACAAATTTCTTCTTTTCATGCCAGTGGATCAGCGGATTGCCCCTCTGATCCCTCTGGTTTTTTTCGAAGCCCACCATGTCGAAACTATAGGACGAAGAGTAGTCCGCCACTAGATCTCCCTCTTCTCGTCTCTTCCTTGCAGTTTCACTTTTCCTTTCTCCTTGTGTAGGAGTTGCGCCAGCTGGAGTCAAGGGCAGATTGGCGGGTACCGACAATGTCGCTGCAAAGAAAAGGACATCAAGTAATGAAACGATTGGCGGATAAAAAAAAGGGATCGCGGTACTGACTTTCTTGTCGGCTAATGGTATCCAGGCTGGGTAGCAGCGGAATATAATAGTCGACATCAAGCCTTGCCCCGGCAAGAAACTCGACAATGGCGGACTCCTCTGTGCTTAGCGACACGCTCTTGAAGTCAGTATCCACGCGTACCTGCGGATAAGTATGCAGGAATCCCAAGTCGCCCTCGAAGATAAGGTACCTCAAGGTCTAGTTGTGGATCTTGTTTTGAAGACCCGCAACTTTCATCCCCCGGCAATAAAAGTAGATCATGCCCTTGAATTGTTGATCCTTTGACGGCGTAATTGTGCGGACAGAGAATATCTTCCTGAAGATTTTCAGGGAGAACTGGATCTTCTCAGAACGCATGTTGGCGAGATAAGCATAAATGGCCGCTACGGTATTCGGCGCGAGTTGGCCCGGAACCACCCCATAATGCTCAAAGATCTCGGCGACCTCCCAGAGCAAGGGGAACTTGAATTCGCATTCAAAATGATCGACAGGAACCGCGATCTGGGAAGCGGTGGAAAAATTCAATCGCTCGTCGTCCTCCGGAAGTCGCGGAAGGACTGGCGAGCCCGCCATGTGCCTTTACCTAAAAACCTCTAGGTCCACTACAGTCAGCCTACTCCTCTTATGGTCGGCGTAATGAAACGCGCTGCGGCATTTGCACAGACGGATACCATTTTTCCAAGCCGCAGAGTTTTTCGATCCAAGCTGCTTCCGATAGAAGCGAAACGAGAACGTATATATATAGCAAAAACTCGACAAGACAGGTAACATTGACTTCACGCGGATTAAACCATGATCCGCGCAGTTTGCTCCATCCTGCAAAAGTTAGTGCGGGTTGAACCCTCATCCGCAGCATAAGGCAAAAAGGCATTCCAGCACACAGAAAAGGTTCATACGCATCAAATTCGCATAAAACAATCATCCAGCAAAAAGCACACAGCATGACATAATAGCTAACATAGAGTTCCGTATTATACAAAAATTATCGATGTCCGCATCATTAAGGAATAATAATTTCTCAGGGCTCAGCGGCACGGCGAGCAAGCCGCTCTTCGTCCTCTACTCCAAAGTATGCGGCCTGGTCACTACCTCAAAGAATCTCCCTGTACATTTGCTGGACTAGATGGTGCATGTTGTTGAACGTCCGGTGTAGGCGTGCGGAGTCCCTCGCAACTCGGCTAAACGGGATAATATGTTCGCCCGCCGGCCTCTGGTTCGTATCCGCCACAGGTTGCCCGCTCACGGCCAGGGTCGATCCTCCCCTCGGAGCGGGCTGAGTCTGCTGCGGACGGGTGTCGACGACCTCGGCAGCTTGCTTCTTTCCTTCTCGCACCAGGGCAAGATACTTATTCCTGTAGTGTTGCGCATCCTCGCTTAGATTTTGCTTCTCTTTCTTTAGCCCCTCCACCGCGGCCGAGAAGCTGGCGGCCTGGCTCTCCAACACTTTCTCTCTTTCTTTTCGTTTCTGAGCGTCAGCTTGCATTTCCCTTAACTCTTCTTCATATTTCTTCAACTCTTCTTCATATTTCTTCACTAAGGAAATGTGTTCCTCCAGGGCGGACTGGACCCCTGGTGTAGGCTCTGCAGGAGCATCTGCTGACACAGATACAGGAGCATCCGCGGATAACGGTGCGATCTTGCAAACTTCAACGGAATCCGGCGGTGAGTTTCGAACTGCAACAGAAGAAGCAAAGTTCAGTTGTCTCCAAGGCGCGATAAACTCGGAGAAAAGATGGAAGAAAATTCACATTTCATAATCATTGCGGCGATCTGGCGACTATATATTGTAGGTCGCCGTACTCGCTCGGGATCAAAAGCGACCAAGTGTTGTTTCCATCTTTGATGAACCATCGCTTTCTTTTCCGCCATGGATCTACTGGAAGACACTATGTCTTCAGTCTCGGTGATAATTTTTACCGGCTTCGACTTTCGCACCGGAGACTTGTACAGCCATCTCTTCTGGAAACGCGGTGGCGACTTACCTGTCCGTATCCCCTCGGCTGCCATCCGCAGATCCTCATCCCGCCCGTCCACCTCTAGCCGTTCAGAAACCGCCTCAACCTTCGCTTGCATGATGGCGAGCTGCTCCTTCGCATTCTCCCTCTTATTATCTGCAGTAGTAGGGGAGGGTTCGGCAGCCTTCTCGCCTATTATCACCACGTCAGACTGCAACACTGATGACTAGTTTTAGTCATCCTTTTTTGGGGTAATTGAGTAGTCAAAAGTCCTAAGTTTTGTTATAATTATGTGTTTGTATGCTTGATATGATATTCTTTTTAATATTAAGTTTTATGTTATGTTTTGTTGTTATTTTATAGTTTATGTTTAGTTTTATTTATTATAGTTTATTTGTTATGTTTAATTTAATGTCCTTTGTTTAATTTTATGTTTTATATTTAACTTGTGTTTTATTTTAATATTATGTAGTATATTATGTTATGTTTGTCAAGTTTAAATAATTAATGTTATGATTAATGTTATGCTTTATGTTTAGTTTGACTTAAATTTATATCATGATATGTTGTTATAATATGTGTCTAATATTTCATTTTATTTTGTTTTGTTTTGTAGGTTCAAACATGCAAGCAGCCCGACCTCCTCCATTACATGTGCAGCCGGCCCTCTACAATATGCAAGCAGCCCGGCCCTTCATTGGAGCAGCCCTACATGAAGCAGCCCAAGACAAGCCCAAGCATGCAGCCTACCCGAGCCCTACATGATGCACCCGAGCCCCCCAAGCAGCCCATTTTCTTTTTATATCATTCAATGGCCGGCCACATGCATGTCTCCACCATTTATTATTATTGCATGCATTTTTCCTTTCCCTATGGCCGGCCACCCTCCTTTACTCCCCTCTCTCTCCATTATTTAATATATTATTGCATGCATGAACTTTCCCTTCCACATGGCCGGCCACCCTCCACTTTCATCCCCCCTTGTTTGTTTTATTTTTATATTTTCATTCCCATTAATATAATACATTGCATCCATGCATTCTCTCTCTCCTCATTTAAAACTCATGCATGAATCATCCCTCCATGAAGTGGTCGGCCACCCCTTGTCCTCCCTCTTCTAGATCCTTCTCCATCTCCTATAAAAGCCACCCCATCCCTCAAGCCTAAGGGAGTTCTTTTTGGAAGTGAAGTTTTATGTTAAATTAGGAGTAGTTTTTTGTAAGAGAGTTAGCTAGAGAAAGTGAGAGTTCAAGTTCTTTTTCTTCTTCTTTGTTGTAGTTCTTTTCATTGTTGTAATTTCTTTTAGTAGAATAGTATTGTCTCCCTTTTATTATTTTCATGTACTTCTTTTTATTAAGTAATGCAAATGAATTCTCTTTCTTTTATTTTGATTCCCTTTCCAACTATGCTTAGCTAATTATATTTTGTGCCCGATCGCGATGAGCTTTGCGATAAAATAACGCATCTTTAATTTTATGTTTGCATTTGTATTTTTTTTATTTTGATCCTTCCTTGATTTTTATCGTGTCGACTCCGTATTTCTAGTATACGGTAGTAGGCATTTGATCTCATATTTGAGTAGCCGAGAGGCTCGTGAATATGAAAGATCACTCAAGGAAGGAAGGAGTTGAACGCACCCCTAGAGATAGGATGACGTAAATCCTCCGGATTGGAGTCAAATCCAATAGTGCGGGTCACTTCAATAATGCGACTTTAGGCCTTTTTGACTTGAAAGAGATTTCGGTCGAAACGTCTATAAGTTAGGGGATTTAATGCTCTAGCGAGATTACTTCCTAATATCGGATCCGTCACGGTCTTAATAGATTTACAAATGCTAAACTAATTTATTTCGTTATTTTATTTCAAGGTGAATCGTCGATCGAGCACTTTTCTCATAATAGTTTATTTTCTCTTTAAGTTTAGTTTATTTTAATTTTCAAACTCATTAATCGTTCGGTAGGATAATAGAATCGTTGTGAGTAATAGTACTTGCCTGCCCCGAGTTTTTATACGACCTTGATATTTTTCATATCCTATGCTATATTTCGATAGGTACACTTGCCTTAATCGAGTATAGATTGGAGAATACGATTTTCTCTATCAAGTTTTTGGCGCCGTTGCCGGGGAAATTTTTGGCAATATTACGAAAGCATCAAATTTATTACTTCTACTAAAATTCAAAAAAAATTATTATTATTATTATTATTATTATATAATCCACCCACCTCATCTAAATTCTACCCAACCTAAAATCTCTCGAAAAGGGTAAGGGGCTTTAAGCGCCACCATTTTACCTAGTACCGGGCGAACCCTTCACCGGGTAGTCCTCGGGAAGTTCGAGAGCCAATCCATTAAAAAAAAAACCTATTTTAAAATATATATATATATATATCTTAAAAAAACAAATTAAATAAAATTAGTTTTTCTTTTTCTTTTTGGTAGCAGTTTATTTTTTTTATGGAATCGTCATATTTTTGCGCTTCTTGCGGGTCGCCCGACCACTTCTATTCGGAATGTCTTTCGGGAGCCCCTCCCTCTTTTGATTTCAATTTTTCTGGAGCGGGTCAAACTGGCCAATTTGACCCTTACCCCAATTTTTATCCAACTTGGGAGATGGGGAACCCGTCTTATTTTCCTTATGATTTTGCCCCGCAAAGTGCCGCGCCTCCTACTTTTAATTTTAATTCTCTCGATAATGGGTATTTTGAGTTGCAAACTTCTCTTAATAATATTAATTCGCATCTCAAAACCATTATGGATTCTTTTTCTCGTGAGGCCGCTTCTTTTTCTTCGTCTTCTTCTCCGTCTCCTCCAATTTCTTTATGTAATGAGTCACCGGATATCCCGGCTCGTCTTGTTCCTCTCGAGGAGGATAACTATTCGGATATCCCGGATTGTTTCCTTCCTCCTTTGGAAGACGCCTCTATGGATATTCCGGTGTGCTTCTTACCCGTTGAGGATGACGAGACGTTTCATATTTCTCATTCCGAAGACGTTGGTGATTCCATTACGCTTTCAAATTTAACTGTTCCAAATTTTCCTAGTTTTAGCGAGTCTTCTTCTTCTTCTTTTTTAGATAATTCTTCTTTAGTCCTCTCTACTCCTTCTCCCGAAATTTCACAAGTCTCCCCTCCTTCTTGTGAAATTTCCGATGAGGAAAATTCTTTTTCTACTTCTTTTATTCCTCTTTCTATTTTTTCGTCTTTTTATTCTCCTTCTTTTGACGACCCATTCTTCCCCCTCTTACATACGGCGGAGTTTTTCTATAACTCCGTCCGTTCATTCTTGGGCGTCATTCCCTTGAAGATCCCACCGCATGACGGTGCGATTCTTCAATTTTTCTTTTTTCTAGTTTACTCTCCTAAGTGCATACTTAGGGAGTTACCTCTTCATTTCAGCTTTTATTTTCCATTTAGCTAACGAATAACGTCGGGCTCAGCCGACGTTAAACAGAGAGCGCTCTTGGGAGGCACCCCTTGCTTATCATTTTTCTTTTTCTTTCTTTTTGTTTATGTTGTTTTGCAGGAATAAAACCCCCGGCGGTTCGTTTGGCTCCATCAATTCATCTCTTCCTTAGGCCTGAGCCGGTGTCCAGCTTAAGCATGGGGGAGCGATATCTGCAATCGGCCTTACGAATCTGGGGAAGTCGTTTTCTTTTTATTGCATCTCTCCTCCCCTTTCTTCTTCTCTTTCTCTTTTTTTTGTTTTTATCTTTCATTGAGGGCAATGAAAGGTTTAAGCATGGGGGAGGGTTTTGTTGTTTTCTTTTTTTGTTTTCTTTTCAAAAAAACAAAAATTTTGTTTTAATTTTCAAAAAAAAGTGGTATAGTTTTATTAAGTTTTTTTTTATTAGTACTACTTCTATTTCGCCTTATCAAAAACCAAAAAATTAGAAAAATCAAAAAAAAATTCCAAAAAAAAGATAATATTTCAAAACCCAAAAAAAATGAAAAATGTCAAAAAATCAAAAAAAAATATAATGAACCTCATGCTTAGATTTTTGTTATTTTCAGAAATTTAGTTTGAGTTAGTTTATAAACATTTTTATTTGCTAATCTTTATTTCATCATGTTTAGTTCAATTTAACTTTTAGTGATTTTGTTTTGAGGAAAATCTTATGATTTTAATTTGATTAGAGTAATTTATTTAGCACTTTTTCTCTTTTATTTTAAATAGTTTCAATTTTGTAGTAATTTTGCTAAAACAATTTTGGATTCTAATTATTCTTACTTCATGCTTTTAGATTCTTAGGAAATCTCAATCTACTAGTAGTTGCTCTCTAGTGTTTTAGTTTATTTTCTAAAATTTTGTTTAAACCCATCATTTTTTCTTTTATTGTTAGATCATATGTCATGGGAATAAGAGGATAAAATTCATTATTCCCTGGTACACATATGCAACCCAAAAAATGAAGAGAGGAATTAAAAGTTCATATATGTCGGGGGAAGTGATAGGATGTTAGTCTATCATTTCCTGGTATTACATATATATTATTAAAGAAAAAAACAAAATTGTGTGGGGTGTGAAGAAAAAATGATGATCACCTCCAATAAAAGTCCTCTTCATGTTAAATTCCTCCCCAAACCCCCTTAGCCAATATCATTGTCTTAGTTTTTAAATTAAAATATGTGGAGAGCATAAGTAGTAGGTTGTCTTCTTCCTTAAGTTTCTCTTATGTCATGGTTTTTATAATCCTAATCTAACTTTGTTTGCACTTTACTCCATTTTGAATGCTAGTTAATTTATTAGAGAATTTTTGGCTAAATTCTTCTCTCTTGTCACTTTAATTTCATAATTTAGGACTTGATTCATAAATCCCTAAACTTTATTTTTGGCTAGATTTTGATGTAAATAAATTTTTAGTTTATTTGAAAATTATATAATGCCTTATAAATATTTCTTTTCCTTTTGCTCTGGAATAGCAAAAGCCTAAGCATGGGGGAGTTTGATGACTAGTTTTAGTCATCCTTTTTTGGGGTAATTGAGTAGTCAAAAGTCCTAAGTTTTGTTATAATTATGTGTTTGTATGCTTGTTATGATATTCTTTTTAATATTAAGTTTTATGTTATGTTTTGTTGTTATTTTATAGTTTATGTTTAGTTTTATTTATTATAGTTTATTTGTTATGTTTAATTTAATGTCCTTTGTTTAATTTTATGTTTTATATTTAACTTGTGTTTTATTTTAATATTATGTAGTATATTATGTTATGTTTGTCAAGTTTAAATAATTAATGTTATGATTAATGTTATGCTTTATGTTTAGTTTGACTTAAATTTATATCATGATATGTTGTTATAATATGTGTCTAATATTTCATTCTATTTTGTTTTGTTTTGTAGGTTCAAACATGCAAGCAGCCCGACCTCCTCCATTACATGTGCAGCCGGCCCTCTACAACATGCAAGCAGCCCGGCCCTTCATTGGAGCAGCCCTACATGAAGCAGCCCAAGACAAGCCCAAGCATGCAGCCTACCCGAGCCCTACATGATGCACCCGAGCCCCCCAAGCAGCCCATTTTCTTTTTATATCATTCAATGGCCGGCCACATGCATGTCTCCACCATTTATTATTATTGCATGCATTTTTCCTTTCCCTATGGCCGGCCACCCTCCTTTACTCCCCTCTCTCTCCATTATTTAATATATTATTGCATGCATGAACTTTCCCTTCCACATGGCCGGCCACCCTCCACTTTCATCCCCCCTTGTTTGTTTTATTTTTATATTTTCATTCCCATTAATATAATACATTGCATCCATGCATTCTCTCTCTCCTCATTTAAAACTCATGCATGAATCATCCCTCCATGAAGTGGCCGGCCACCCCTTGTCCTCCCTCTTCTAGATCCTTCTCCATCTCCTATAAAAGCCACCCATCCCTCAAGCCTAAGGGAGTTCTTTTTGGAAGTGAAGTTTTATGTTAAATTAGGAGTAGTTTTTTGTAAGAGAGTTAGCTAGAGAAAGTGAGAGTTCAAGTTCTTTTTCTTCTTCTTTGTTGTAGTTCTTTTCATTGTTGTAATTTCTTTTAGTAGAATAGTATTGTCTCCCTTTTATTATTTTCATGTACTTCTTTTTATTAAGTAATGCAAATGAATTCTCTTTCTTTTATTTTGATTCCCTTTCCAACTATGCTTAGCTAATTATATTTTGTGCCCGATCGCGATGAGCTTTGCGATAAAATAACGCATCTTTAATTTTATGTTTGCATTTGTATTTTTTTTATTTTGATCCTTCCTTGATTTTTATCGTGTCGACTCCGTATTTCTAGTATACGGTAGTAGGCATTTGATCTCATATTTGAGTAGCCGAGAGGCTCGTGAATATGAAAGATCACTCAAGGAAGGAAGGAGTTGAACGCACCCCTAGAGATAGGATGACGTAAATCCTCCGGATTGGAGTCAAATCCAATAGTGCGGGTCACTTCGATAATGCGACTTTAGGCCTTTTTGACTTGAAAGAGATTTCGGTCGAAACGTCTATAAGTTAGGGGATTTAATGCTCTAGCGAGATTACTTCCTAATATCGGATCCGTCACGGTCTTAATAGATTTACAAATGCTAAACTAATTTATTTCGTTATTTTATTTCAAGGTGAATCGTCGATCGAGCACTTTTCTCGTAATAGTTTATTTTCTCTTTAAGTTTAGTTTATTTTAATTTTCAAACTCATTAATCGTTCGGTAGGATAATAGAATCGTTGTGAGTAATAGTACTTGCCTGCCCCGAGTTTTTATACGACCTTGATATTTTTCATATCCTATGCTATATTTCGATAGGTACACTTGCCTTAATCGAGTATAGATTGGAGAATACGATTTTCTCTATCAAACACCTCAAGCAGAGACTGGTTAATATCAGCAAGCCGCTCATTGTCGATAGAGTCAAGTATTTCTGCGGTAGACAGACTGACCGCAGACAGGGAATCACCGCCTGGGATGGAAACATCCGGCGTGACTAAGCTTACGTCAGGGACCTCCTTTTCCCGCAGTCGGTATTGCAAGCTCGCCGCACCTGTTCGTACGGAGACATTCTTTTCTTTCTGAGTTCGCAGTCGCTTTTCAATTCGTTCAGAAACAGAGGATTTGTCCCTCTTCCTCTTCTTTTTCTCAGGAGTCTTCTCCAAGGTCGGCATGTTCTGCTCCGAGTCCGGCAGTTTCGCACAGACAATGCCTTGATTAGTGCCGACTACGTCCAGGGAGGTCGCCGGAGTTGCGGTTTGATTCCCGGCCAGCTCCTCTATCCGTTCTGCTGCTGCGTCTGTTCGTTTCTCGGTATCCGGATTTGCAGTCCGTACCTCCTCAGAACCCAACTGACAGATCTCCGGCGAAGAAACCTCTTTTCCGTCGATTAGTTGCAGCATGAAGGTTCCAGACGCAGAGGCGACTATCGTCATTCCGCCAGATCCCGCGGGGGCCTGGTCTGAATGCTGCGGCTGAGAAGCCGTGGCCGTGCCCTGAGAAGCTGCCTTCAAGGGATCGAGTTCCTTGCTCTTTGCGGATGTTCCATCCTTTTGCAAACTCTCCTCAATATCATGAACATTCTTTTCCCCTCGTTGAACCACCTTCTTCACCCGCGTCGCGGGCCCCTTGGATCTGTCGGCTTTAGGGAGATTGCCGAAAAAAGATCCCAACCTCGACATGTCGGATTCGAGGACGCAGACCGCAAGTGGTGAATAGCGTCCCGTCGCGCAGATAATTTTGACAGAATGACATGCCCCTGGCCATATTTATAGCCCAAGCAGTGGTAGCATTGGTTGCGGACTCGGCGGTTCAAGAAACATTTCCGAAATTTCTCGGAATTTGAAAATGTGCGGGGATTATGTTAAACCTAGAATCCGCAACACGGTCGATGTATTCTTCGTTGAGCATCTCAAGCCACGGACTCCGATCCTCAGTCCGCTCAGGTCGCACAGATACCCCAAATGCGGACTCAAATCCTAAGTCCGCCCAGACCGCTCCACAGAATTCAAGATCGCTCATTCTCCAGCTCGCGAGCCCAGTCCGCCTAGGTCGCGTCACTCCAGGGAGATGGCGCTCCGGATGGCCAGGAATTGCCTCCAGCTCGCAAGCCCAGTCCGCCTATCTCGCGCGGACTTCTTGTTCTTTTCTTTTTGATTCCCATCACCGCTGCCCGGTTCTCTTGTACCCCGGGTAGCCGTTTATCTTAGCCCTGCCCGTTTGAGCAGGCCCCCAAGCCTATAAATAGGGGGAAGTGGTGCACCCGAGGCATGCTGACTCGAATCTAAGAGCCTACTTGTTAAAGGCTGCGGACTCGGATCTTGAGCTTCTCGGACTCCGACTTGCTTCTCGCACAATTTTCTTCCCACCTTTTGTAACCCGCCGTTTGTAATCAAAATCAAGCCCGTCGCAAGAGTGGCATTCAGGCCGCGACGGGCAAAGTCTGGTGTCGCCGTAGCTCACGGCATCTCTGCTCTTTTCTCTTACCCGCTTAGTAGACTACTGCTTGTAGTTTGTTTTTTCCTTCTTTCCCTAGTGCTCGAACAGTTAGCTGGTGGTGCCTGAGTCCGTCGCATTTCGAGCATCAACAAAGACAAAAAGAAAAACAGTAAGCACACAGACAACACAAGAATTTTATAGTGGTTCCCTAACTAGGTACATCCACTCTTCTACCACCCTAGTAGGAATCCACTACAGGTTTTGATCAGGTGACTGCCACCACAATACATATTTGTAGGGAGATATTGCAACCCTTTGAGCTTTTAATTAGGTGCCCAAAAACAATTCTCAAGTCTTTTGGAAGGTGACTTGTGAACCAGGCTAACTTTTGAAGGGATTTAAAACCCTGTATAGTGGGTTGGGAAAGAAAGTGATGTTAGTCTTCTCTTTTCTCAAAAGCACTTTGAGAAGACTTTGTGTGGATTCCAGATCTTGTCAAAGCTCCCCCAGAGATGTAGATGTGTTTAGGATGAGAAGCTTTGTTCAGGGTGAGTAGGCCTTCAGCTTGAGAAAACTAGATCCAGGAGCTCTAGACAGATTGAGCTAAATTTTCTCAGCAAGTCCCTGGATGAGAAAATGAAGAAGACTCTTGATATTTTTTGTTGTTCTTCTTCTATCTTCTTTAGAGCACTATGAGAGATGAGGATTGAGAGTTGCTGTGAGGTTTTTTATCTTGCTAAGAATATCTATCGAAAATTTTCTACTCTGTAAGAATTGTGTCTCTATTCTCAGTCTATGAAAAAGTGTATGTTTGAAAAAGTCTTCTCTCTGTTATACACGACGACCAAACTTCCTTAAAAAATTGAATAACTGCAATTAATGCCTTGTTGAAAATCTGGGAAGGAAAACAGCTAGCAAATCTGTCATTATTCGTTTCCTCAACTGTCCCGAGAAATATGTCAAATAAATCCTCTGATGAATATCATAATCAATGATGCCAGGAATGGCTATATTCATAGGGAATATAAGCATTGATTACTCAGGGAATTTATGACTCAAAATAGTAATAATGAGGGAACAGATAAGGAAAGAACAAAGAACAGACAGCTTACAGAATTCGTCAACCAGTGAATAGATTTCGTCGACCTGCACTCAGAGAACGTCGACCTGAGAAATCCTGTTCGTCGACCTGAGCTATGTGAAGCACGCGCTGAATATAAATAACTTATTTTGCGCTCCAAGAACGTCAACCTGAGAATCTGTTCTACACTCAAAGATCGTCGACCAAAGAACTTAAACACGCAGAAAATAGTCGAGCTGAGAATCTGTCTGGATAAAAACTGATCGTCGACCTGAGATCGAATATCATCGAGCTCAGTTGAGAGAATCAACTCTTAGTTCATCGATCGTAGATCAACGATCATCGAGCTGAGTTTGAAGAACTTCAAACTGATCAAACTGTCTTCTGAAAAACATCTAAAATTGAATCTTCTGAGGTCCTCTGCTGGCTGGTCCAAGAAGGTTGAGCTAAAAGGACTTAGCCGAATTTCTAGGACTACTAGACTAGACCCTGGCTATACAAGGTTAGTAAGACTCAGCCTAAATTAGTGAACCTAGCCCAAATCCAACTAGGGATCCAATAGTTGTATCCCTAGTTGGATTTGGGCTAGGTTCACTAAATTAGGTTAAAGTCTGACCCACATTATATAGCCAAGTTCAAGTATGGTAGTCCTAGAGTTTAGGCAAGTCATTAGGTTCAACCTTCACGGACCAGCCAGCAGAGGTCATTAGTAGTCTCAAGACTTAGAAGATTCAGAGAACATAATGTTCAGTTCAAAGTTCTTCGAACTCAGCTCAACGATCGTCAATCTCAGATCAATAAACTCAGAGTTATTTCTGTGAGCTCAGGTCGATGATCGATTCTTTCAGAAAGATTCTCAGCTCAACGAACTTAGAGCACAAAATTTGCAAGTTATTCTTTGAATGAAGTTTGTAGAGCTCAGCTGGACAGTCTAGAATTCTCAGGTCGACGAACTTGGAACTCAGGTCAACAAATTCCATTCAGAGGTTGACGATTTCTGTCCCGCTCCAGAAAGAGAAGTTTTCCATACTTCTGTCACTTACCCTCTATATTATTTAACAGTATTATTCCTGAGTAATTAATGCTAATATTCCACTGAATACAGCCGTTATTGGCAGCATTAATTATGGCTTTCATCAGGGTAATTACTTTCTTATTTTATTAGGGACAATTAGGGAAACTCATTTATGGCAGTCATTCCAGCCATTTGTATTCTCCAGATCCTTCAACAATTAATGCAGGAATTCAAATTCAAAGGAGAATTTCTGACTATAGAATTTTAAAAGAGATTTTCTCTTTTCAGTCGATACACACTGACACATTTAGCCAGAAATCAAAATACACTGAGCCAGAGATTATCAGAAAACAGACAGCACACAAGAATACTGAGAGACACAGACTGAACATTCAGAACTCTCTCACAGTGCAGAAAATAATCTATTTTCTACCTTGTCAATTCTAATGACTGAAGAAGAACATTCATCACTATAAAGAGTCTTCTTCAACCTTCTCCTCCAGAAACATTCAAGGACAACTAATCTTGATTCAGTCAGAATGTTCCAGGATTATTTTTAGAAAAGGCTAAAGACCTATACCCTGAAGCAAAGCTTCCAATCTTCCTGAACCATTCAACATCTCAAGGGGAGCTTTGACAATATCAAGATCCACTTGTTTTCTCTTTTGATTAGAGAATGAGAAGACACCATCACCTCCTCTTACCTACTATAAAAAGGTTTTAACTCCCTTCAAAAGTTAACCACTTAGTTGTCAAGTCTCCTGATCAAAAGACTTGGGTTGGTTTTTGGGCACCTAATCAAAAGCCTAAAGGGTCTCTATATCTCCCTGAAATAGATATTATTGTGGTAGTCACCTGATCAAAAACCTATTAGTGGATTCCTACCATGGTGGTAGAAGAGTGGATGTATCCAGGTTGGGAACCACTATAAAATTTCTTGTGTTGTATGGTTGTGTTTCTTTTTCTTTCTGTTCTTGCTGTGGTTGTGATAGATAGAATAGTTTAGCCTGTTTTCTACTTCTTTCTATATTATTGGTATCACCTATTTTCAACTCTGATCTAAATATTAAAAACAGCAAAAAGTTTTAATACTCTATTCACCCCCCCCCCCTCTAGAGTGAATCAGGTCTAACCCCCATCTTTCACTTACACACATATGTTATCACAAATGCTTGGTAACCGGACAAAGATATTATGTTTATGTGGGGTATGAATCGGGGCCTCACAGTTCTAAACTTGAGCTTTATCTTCTGCATTAGTCTCCAGTACTTGGACATAAACCATCCAACCTGATCACTAATAATACTCCTTGGAATCCCGTATAACTGCGCTTTGTTACGAACATAAAATTCCACCAGCTTCTCCACGCTGTCCTAATTCCGATTCGGAATAAAGTTAGCTACCTTGTTCAGGCGATCCACAACCACCCAATCGCATTGTTACCCTAATGCGACCGAGGCAAGCCATGCACAAAGTCCAAGGAGATGTCGTAAAATTTCCACTCAGGGAAAGGAAGGGGCTTCAGGAACCCTCCCGACCTCTGACACTCCGCCTTCACTAAAACATAAGTCTGGCATCGGCTCACATACAAAGCTATATCCTGCTCATCCAAGGCCACCAAAAGGATTTCATCATATCCAAGTACATCTTCGTATTACCCGGGTGAATGGAGTACTTTGTGAAGTGGGCCTCAAACTTCAACTCCTCACGGATCATACCGAACTACAATACACAAAGCCTCCCATCATTATTTAAGATCTTATCAACCATCTCCAAGGTACTACCCTCTCCCTTCTGAGCTTCCACCACTAATGGCTAGAACTCTGCTTCCATACTGGTCTCTTCCCGGATACTATCGGATAAGTCGCACTACAACTCTAGCCAGTTCAACCAAGCCATGCAATACTCCCCTCTTGCTTCACAAACAATGCTAAGGGACTCAAAGCCCCGCACCAACCCCTCATCATGAGCTTCAATCCAATTACCTTGACCAAAATATTTTCTACTAAAGGCATCAGCCACCACATTGGCCTTTCTTGTCGTGTATTGAATCGACATGTCATAGTCCTAAAGGAACTAAACCCACCTGCGTTGCCGCATGTTCAAGTTTTTTTGATCCAAAAGATACATTAGGCTTTTGTGGTATGTCAAGATATCCACCTTTGCACCGTACATATAGTGACACAACAACTTTAACACAAATATTACCTCCACCAACTCTAAGTCATGAACGAGGTAATTCCTCTCATAAGGTTTTAACTGTCTAGACCCAAAGGCTATCATATTTCCATGTTGTACTAGCACGCAACAAAAACCGTAACACTACGTATCCTTGAAAATTTTAAATCCTTCAGTCCCTTTAAGAAGACTTAGGATTGGAGCTGACAAAAACCTTTCTTTCATGGTGTCAAATGCTCGGTTACACTCCTACATCCATAAAAACTTCTGGTCCTTACGAGGCAGTGAAGTGAGGGGCAAAACTATCCGCAAAAGTTTTCAACAAACCTTTTTTAGTACCAGGTTAGTCCAAGGAAACTCCAAACTTCTGCCATGGTTCTCAGAACTTGACAATCCCAGATGGCCTCAACTTTCGTAGGATCCATAGCCACCCGATCACAACTAATCAAATGGCCCAAAAATGCCACCTTCTCTAACCTGAACTTGCACTTCGAGAACATAGCATAGAATTGTTCTCTTAGAACCAGCAAGACTAATCTCAAGTGAGTCTCATGCTCCACCTCTTTCTTGGAGTATACTAAAATATTATCGATGAATACCACTACAAACAAGTTGAAGTACTCCCTAAACACTCGATTCATCAAATCCATGAATACTAATGGTGCGTTCGTCAAACCAAACGACATCATTGAGCTCGAAGTGGTCATACCTCGTACCAAATTCTTTCTTGGGTATGTCCTTATCCTGAATCTGTAACTTAATACCCCAACTTCAAGTCAACCTTGGAGCACACCACCGACCCTACCAACGGATCAAACAAGTCATATATCCGTGGACTCAGATACTTATTCTTAACGGTCAAATTTTTTAGATTGCGATAATCTATGCACAACCACATATTACTATCTTTCTTTTTTACGAACAACATCGACGCACTCTAAGGCGATGAGCTGGGCCTAACATATCCCTTCTCCAATAGTTACTGTAGTTTTAACTTGATCTCGGCTAGCTCCTTTGATGCCATCCTAAAAGCAGGACGTGACAACAATCTAGCTCCTAGCACCAATTCAATCGGGAAATCGATCTCCCTCTGAGGAGGTGCATCTGGAAGCTCCTTAGGAATCAAATCCTCGAATTCCGCCACCACTGACACTTTTTTAATCGATAACTTAGAAAGGTGAACCTCCAACAAAACTACAAATGCTACTCCTCCCGGGTTTACTGCACACACCAATTGCATACTCGACATTAGGGAGCAAGCCACTCCACTAAGGCCTGGAAACTTGACTTTTTCCTTTCCCTCGCTCCTCAGGGTCACCACATTTGATAGGCAGTCAATATTGGCTCGCTACTCTTCAAGCTAGTCCATCCCCAAGATAATTCAAACTCAGTTAACGGTAGGATTGCCGCTACCAACAAAAAGTCAACTGTGCCTATACTCCAACCAATGCGCCACTTCATCATGGTAGTCATGAAAGACCCATTGGGCATGCGTACCCTAAGCTCTGGGTCCACCGAAATGGGCTCGAACTCAATTCTCTGGATATAGCTTTCCGCAAGAAAGGAGTGTGGTGCTCCCGAATTGATCAAAACTCTAGCGGGCTATCCGGAAACTAGCATAAAGCCCAGTATGCAACACACATAAAAGGTTTCAAAAGTCTTATGCTAATAAACAAACTTAAAATTTTCATACCTATCACCACATCGGGATGTCGAATCACTTCCTGCGGCCCAAGATTGTAGGTTCTTGGTTGCACTGGTTGGAAACATGATGTACGCGAATCCTCCGCTTTCCATTTTTCCATAATACTGGGTCCAGAAGCTACTGACTGGTCCTGCCTTGGCTCTAGCTCAGCACCACCCTCGATACAATATCTAGCTATGTGGCCTTGCTTGACACACTTGTAACACGTTAGTGGTCACTTGAAACGAGACTCTACCAATGTACTACCGCACTTCTCTCCTGACATGAAAGGATGGGGTTTCATCCTCCACCGATTCCATTCTAACTTCAACAGTGATTGAGAAGGCTTTCCTTCTCCCTGCATCACCGTATGAACATTACAACGATGGATTTGTTCCATGTCACTCACTTTCTAATGTCCTAGCAGCCTCAACCAACTCATTCAAGCCCGTATTCTTGAGAGATATAAGGGGTTGTCTCAAATTCTTCCTCAACCCATGGTAGAAGAGGTTGTCCCTCTCCTCCTCATCATCCATGATCGTTCCTGCATAATGACCCAGACGAGTAAATTCCTAAACGTACTCATCCACATTTTTGTCTCGCTGCACTAAGTTCAGAAACTAACTCTAAAGAGCTAGCCTTGTTGACGATGGAATACACTTCCACAAGAAGGCACTAACAAACTAATCCATGGACGTGGTGCGTCTAGGGAACTGGTGGCCCAACACAGTTTACGTCACCTTTTAACATGAAGGACGTGAATTGGGACTTCTTATCCTCTGGTGTTTCTGTCTCCCTCAGGAGTTCCTGAATATTTACCAACCAGTCCTCGCCATCAGTCGGTGTCCTGACTCCCTTGAACGTTGGAGGTTGGAAACTTAGAAAATATTTCATCTGCTGGTCTCCTTGCCCAACGATAACTCGCTCATCCAACAGCTCTGCCTGCCTAGCTCCTTCATCTGGTATGACAAGAGTCACATCCAGGGTAACGAGAGTCATTACCTGAGCAACAAGAGTCACAACTTGGGGTTCCTCCACAGCTTAGGCTGCTACCATTTCCTCTTCTAACATGCGACCGAAATTGGCCGGGGATACACCCATACCCATAGGACCTGGAGCAATTGCACTACTTTTCAAAGGATCCTCTCGTGGCCACGACGTCCTTGCCTCAACGCTTGCACCGTTAGCAAAAGTAAGGTAAAATAGGAATCATATTCTATTTGCAAAACTCAAACACAAGGAAACTCACAGTCCCACAATACTCCTATTTGGATAACTTCTTTACGCGATCTGATTACATTAAATCGACCCATAAACCTTACCTTGAACCCTAACCTCTTTTTGATACAAAATTGTAACACCTCCCCTGTAATGGTCATATAATATGGGTCTGGCTGGGGCCCCACAACATATAGACGCCACAACTTTAGCATTAAAGAGTGATATAAAGATCTACCCATCTCAAAACTCAAAAAAATAAGTTAGCGGAAACACACAACCAAAATAGAAGTTATCCATAACCGTAGGTTTCTGAAACGGCCTTAAGGCCTTGAAACATTCAAATGTCCAAAACTGCAACAAAAACAAACATAGCAAGGTGCCTCAGCAGTCCTAGGCTACCTCAACATGGAAGCCGGATTATAGTACACGGAACATAACATTCAATAGTTCACAAACTAATAAAAGGGGTATATTCACGGGGCTTAGGCATTTTTGGCCATTAAGCTTGATTCAGCTTGCGATCCTTGCCCTGTAAAAAATTGTTGTAACGTGGCTCAGCAAGGATGAACTCAACTGACTAACAAACACATCTCTTCTCAGTTGTCCCTAGCTGACCACGTAACACTCCATCACCATCCAGTTTAGCACTTCATATACATATATAATTAAACATGAATAAACATAGAAAGAACATGTTTGGGTGTCTTATACATCAAACACATTTGTATGTTGAGAATTTAAATAAAAGGGGCATACAATACAACATGTATGAAAACTTGGGTATCACTCAAGATACCTTATTGTGCGTATGATTCTAACACATCATCACGCATCAGCACATCATATCATTCATACGGGTACTTCCAATTTCCCCCATCGACATTTAAACCGCAAAACAGATTTCTTGCTTAGTCCTTACCCGCTCATGGGCCTCAATACCTGGTCTTACCTGCAAGATCTGACTCTCACATCAATTCCGTCACAAAAAAAACCGATGCTAAGAACCCTTCCTTGACCATGCCCGCTCGTGGCTTTATCACCCGAGCTGGTACAAAATCTTGACATTCTCGTCAGTTTCACAGAAGGGAACTTGTCTTGTCGGGACAGTCTCCACACATGACTTACAACATCACCGGCTAGCCAACCGATCACAGAGACAAAGTAAAGTCTTCACATACCTTTCAACAACCACAACATTTCCGCCCTAAATCATCATTCGTTCTCACACGAAATAGAGGGCATCTCAAACCACGTCTTTATCGCAATCGGATTTCTAGAAAAATCCCTATCGCGCTCGTCAAGCAACATTACTGAATCAGACCACCAGCCGCGAATACAGCTTCACCCACAATGCCTAATCCACTAACGGAGCGGATTTCAAGTGCAAAAACATGTTGGGGATGGACTCAATCGACCCGGTGGCTCCTCTTAAACCATAGCGACTCGAACCCCTCTCATTTGAGAGATCTGGTGCCTACAAGTTTGAAAGAATGCAAAAAACAAAATTGAATTAATGCACGCATCCTAAAAACCGTGAGGAGAAATTTCATTACCTTATGACTCCACTTCCTAGCCATGGATATCTTGATTTGCATGGATGAAAGTGTACGCCTTCAAGCCTTCTCCACGAATCCTTCCTCAGATCGACGAACAGAGCTCTGAAGCTTCGTCAATGGTGGAAAAAGTCTCTTCTTCCTCCTTCAATCTCTCACTCTCACAAAACCTAAATCTCACTCCAAGATGAGAAAAATGAGAGTAAAGAGTCCCTCAGTCCTACTAAAGGATTTTGGACGGATGATTTTGGGCCATAGGATCGAATTCTAAGAACATCGGACGACCAAATATCACCAGTTACGAAACTATTTTCGCCCTCTATCGCTAGGCGACAGCTACCTACTATGTCGCGGAAGATCATAGACCCGCCTGCCTCTGCATAACGCCACACTACCACCAGCAGTAATGCTACCGCCGCGCGGTAGCTTCTCAACTCATTCATCTTGACTATTTTGTCCCTTCGCATTCGTCTCGACACTTTCGTCTGGACACTTTCATCTCGACTCTTTCGTCTCAACGCTCGTTAACTACTTCGACGATTCGTCTCGACGCTTTGGTCTAGATGAACAAAGACTACTGCCATACGGAAGCTACCTACCATCTCACGGAAGCTCCCAGAACCCCAAAATCAAGAGAAAAGGAGTTTTACAATTCAGGTCTCGATCTAACAATGAAAGTTGTAGCTCTCGAAAGAACTTTCCAACAAATGGTTACACGTTTTCTGAGGAGTTCTGTAGCTCCCTAAGAGTGCATTTGAAGTTGTTGCGTTGAAATTATATCGTGTAGGTTATGTAATTCTCTCATAATAATAATATCTATCTAATGCATATGAAATTTGGGTGACTGGCATTTGATGATGTTTTGCAAACCCTATTGAGATTCAAAAGATTTGGAGAAAATTTGTTGAGGAATTGCTACTCACTTCTTATAATAATCGTGCATGAATAAGTGTATTGGAACCTTATTGGGGCTAAAGATTTTTGAACATGATCGAAATGCTAGATTTGAGCTCTAATGGAATACATGATGATTGAGATAATGAATTTGAAAATAAAAAATATTCTTCGATTTTATTGATGATTAACATTATTTCATTAAGCTGAATCTAATGTTGATAATGACAGATACAAATGTTGAGGTATCTTATGTTGTGGTAAAAAGGGACTTAGGATACTGCCCTTACATGCTTAAGGGCACTGGTAAGAAGTATTATGAAGGGACATGGATGGAGCCCTTGGATGCTTGGGTGCATGGTGATGTGAGAGGCAAATACGTGCATGTGTGAGTTTGGCCACAGGGTGTTTTACATTGTGTTTAGAATTAATATGGTCGGTCAACGGGCTTGCCAGTCGTCAGACTGAATTAAAACGACAATTAAACCTAGGACGATTGGGCTGGGCTCTTTGGTGCTTACTTCCCAAAGACTCCATCCGTGCCTGTTGAGCCAGTTGTGCTGGGCTCTTTGGTTCTTACTTCATGAAGACCCCTTCCATACTATTAGACAAGTTGGGTTGGGATCTTGGAGCATATCTACCCAAAAAACCCATTTGTGTCGTATACGCAGGAGCTCCACTTGTTGGAGGATGATAACATTGAGGCGTACAGAGGCCTAGGCCTGGTAGTGTGGATACTCCCCTAATAGTGAAGAGGCCCGCTCCACTATCCCCATTAGGCCACAATGGGTGATGCCCGAGAGGATCGCTACATCTCAAAAAGTGAGAACTATGTTCTATGTTGACATACCAAATTTGTGTGTGTGTGTGTGTTTGCATTCGTGAGTCATCATGCTGCATTCATTTCATCTCATTGCATTGCACTGCATAAGATCCTCATCATATAAATCTGTATGTGCACTTTTATATGATGAGTTACTTTGATGCACCTGATCCTTAAGTTATAAATTTGTATAGACATTTTTATAAGTTAGGTTAAATTTTGTACTTATGATTTATATGCTGATAAAATAGAAGTACCTTTTCATACTGATACTAACTGGTGTTACTTATTTTTATTGATGTGCTGATTTATATACTTGAATAGCTAGCTTAACTAACTCTTCCATCACTTATTTGTATGACTGCCACTATTCTTTTCATCCACATATTCTTACTTTATCTTTTTTAGACATTGTATAATGTATATTCTAATATATTAGGTTACCTCTAACATTGGTAACCTATTCAAGCTTTTAATATCATTTTCTATATACAACTCTCCTAGTGTATTATAATTGTGCAATTGTTTTTGCATGCCTCAAAGTATGAGAAATATTTTATTTATGATAATGCTCTCTCACACACAATTGTGAAAATTTTCATATGTGTTTACATTTACTGCATATGTGAATTGTGGGTGTTATATGGTGGTCGCTAAGCTTCGAAGAAAATAAAGCAACCGAACTACCAATCCAATTAGGCAAGTATACCTATCGAACTGTAGCTAGGGGACACAAGTGTCGTATTGAAATCCAGGAACAATTGAGTACACTTACTCACACGAAGACTATTATTTTATCTACAGAAAATCTAGGGTTTAGAGAAACTAATTGAAATTAAGGAAATGAAACTATGCTAGAAAGAGAACTATTGTAGTTAATTAAAGAGATATTAGAAACAATTACAATGAAGGGTTGAAACTATGAAATTGAAATGCACTCGATCAAGAATCACCTCGGCTAAAGTCGACTAAGAAATGCGATAAAAACCTAAACTAAATAGGGTAAAGGTCCTTGACCGTGGAGGTTCCTAAAGGTTGAACATGCTTCTCTCGAAGTCGTGCCAAACCTAGTTTAGGAAGGTCCGACCGACTCTTTTCTAAATCGGAGGCCGAAAGCTCGCTTTATGCGGTGAACCCCACTATTGGATTTTACTCCAATCCGGGAGATTTGGACATCTGCTTCTCTCGAGGGTTGCGTACAACTCCCTTTACTCTTGAGCTCTCACTTTAAACTATTGGCCTCTCGGCTAGCCAAGAATGAAAGAAAAGGTGGAGAATATATATCGATGATGTATCTCCAACCCAAAATAATTCAAGAGTAATTCAAGGTCTAAAACCCTAAAAAGAAAAGGTAGAATTAAAGCATCATAACTTAATCACTCGATCCTCGGATCATCAAGATCGAGTACAAGGAGGATTAGTTAATCATAATGGAGTGGAGGAGGGGGATGAGTAGTAAAGCATAATAAGAAAACAAGTAAGAAAAGAGCACTTTTATTAATACTAAAAGAGAACTACACTTGCATGAAAATGAAAAGTACAATTGCAATGAAATGAAAATCCTATTCTAGCCCTACAATTAAACTACTAAAAGAAATACAAGAGCTAGTACAAAAGCTTAAACTAAACTAGAATTAAGGGAAAACACAAAATGAGAAAGAGAGAGAGAGAGGGAAGAACATGAAAAAGACAAGAAACCAAAGGGGCAGCACCTCCCCTTCTCAACCCAAGCTTGCTTAAATGGAAGGGGGTTCTGAATTTATAAGAAAAGTTCACGGGTTGGTCATGCATTGTGACACGCCCTAGGGGGCATGTTAAGGGGCGTGATAGGTACAAGGTTTACCTCGGGCTCTGGAACCTGGCAGGAAGGATGATTGCTTTTGTACGTCGGTGGACACGCCCTGGGTCACTCCCATGTAGGGGGTGGGTGACATGCAAGTCGCGTCAAAATCATTGGTCAGAAATCCGTCAGTCATCTGAAAAGGAGGGGTTACGCCCTGTATCATGCCTGTGATGGTGGACGTGACAGTACTGTTGGCGTGCTGAGGAGAAATGGCATTTAATGCGGCGGCAGGCTTCGGGTAGAGGGCGACATGCCCTGTGTCATGCCTGGGGACACGCCTGGGGAGGGCTTGTTAGGGGGGCGTGACAGCCATTTTTCCTGGTATTTTTCTCTGTCAGCAAGCTTCCTATGGATCGGGTGACACGCCCTAGGTCACCCCCAAGGAGGGCGTGATAGGGGGCGTGACAGGTCATTTTTGGCCAAAATTCTGGAAACCTGGGAAAAGACAAGAAAATGTTAGTAGCAATAATATTTACATAATAAAGTTAAAAAGTAAGCTAATAAGGCCTACAAAACTAGAAAATACGATAATAGTTTAGTCTACAAAACATATTATCAAATTCCCTCAAGCTTAAGCTTTGCATGTCCCCAAGCAAAAATATAAAAACTAGATAATCATAAAAAGGACTAATCAAAAAGTTCTAATTACGCCACACAAGTACTATGCAAAATTCTAAGTAGGGAAAAGGTGAAACGTAATTCTAAAACAATTATTTAGGTATGGTATAACTTTTATAAAGTTTAGTTAACGAAAATAAATCATCCAAAATTTTGACAAAATTCTTTAAAATAGATTTAAGCAAAGCAACGAAAATGAAAAATGCATTGAGTTGTTCCTAGATCCAAGCAATGCATTATAATTATATCAATTCAATAACAAAAATCTAAGTTTAAATCCAAAACTAATAATGATACACTTTTCTTCTTTTCTTAGTTATTAAAAAGGATTCAAAAAAATGAATCAAAAGGACTTAATAGGACCAAAGAGTTTGGTTTAGGATTATGATTAGGAGAGTAATTCAAAGATTAACAGAGAGGCTTAAAATCACACTAAGCCAAAACAAAGAGTTTCGAAAATTTTCGTTTTAAACGAAATAATTTTCTTTTTTTCTTTTCCATTTTTTTCTTTTTCTTTTCAAAACAAAGGTCATAAATATTTTTATTTTCATTTTGAATTGCCCAAACAAAAACAAACATTTCTTTTGAGCATAATTTTTTCAAAAACTTCTCCAAAAGTATCACAAAGTAACCTATCATTTTCAAGAAAATTCTTTATGAAACTCAAAAAGGCTAGTGTGATTAGATAGGTTGGAAATTTTGTCTTTGGTGAAAATGATATGAAAAGAGGAGATATCATATGAAATTGGAAAAATTCTCAAAAATGGCTAACAAGTGGTGAAAGTTTTTAGGTTGGTAGGAAAGCTCAAACGAAAACAAAAACTTCCTAAATTATATTCATTCTTTTAATTTTATTTAAAATATAGATTTGAAAATTTTCAAAAAACAAGTCCTAGATAATAAAAGAATATTGATGAAATTATCTTGAAAATAGAAATAATATTGTTAACCCAAGAATCCGCAACATATCCAGCTAGACATCTCGCTCCTCCTTGGCCGGATTCCAAATCTCAGTCCGCCCAGGTCGCCCTTGGTTCTCAACTATGCTGTATCATCGACCTCCGGTCGACGATAGTCGAGCTCAGATCGGCGAGCTCCGAGTCAGGTCGCCCAGGTCGCTCAGATCGCAACTAGTCTGACAGGATCGCGCTCGACGCGACCAAGGGAGGATTTCAGCTCGCAGGCCCAGTCCGCCGGTCCCGCGCGGACTGCTTGTTCTTTCTCTTTTGATTCCCGTCCCCGCTGCCCGGCTCCTTTATACCCCGGGCAGCCGGTTATTTTAGCCCTGCCCGTTTGGGCAGGCCCCCAGCCTATAAATAGGGGGAAGTGGTGCACTCAAAGCACGCTGACTCGAGCCCAGGAGCCCACTTGTTAAAGGCTGCGGACTCGAATCTCTGGCTTTGCGATCTCCAGCTTGCTTTCCGCATAACTTTCCTTTTCCCTCCTTGTAACCGCTTCTTTGCAATCAAAAGCAAGCCCGTCGCAGGAGTGGCATTTAGGCCGCGACGGGCGAAGTCTGGTGTTGCCGTGCTCTACGGCTCTGTTGCTTTTCTGTTCCTTTTCTAGTCCGTCAAGTAGACTGCTGCTCGTAGTTTGTTTTTCCTCTTTTTTCCCTAAGTGCTCGAACAGTTAGCTGCTGGTGCTCATTTCCACCTTCGCATTTCGCACATCAACAGTTAACACGTGGCCTTCAGATTCGAGCAGCTTTTTGAAAACCGCGGATACAAATGTCAGACCGCCGAGCTCGCCACTCCGATCGCTCCAGCTCGCCTGATGATTCGTTGTGGGAAGCGTTGGAGCAGTCTCGCTGGGAAGCTGAAGTATCTCGCAGAGAGACTGACCAGCGGCTCGATACAATCAGCCAAGCCCTGTTAGCACTGACTCAGCGGCTTGCTCCCCAGGTCGCTGAAGAAGTTGCTGAGACTCCTATCCGCAAGACTCCGGTCCGCCGGACCCCGGCTCGTCACACCCCTCTTCAGCAGTCTCGACCGCACCTCCGCCTCTCCACCAAGCTCAGTCCGCAGCTCCCCTGCGACCTCAGGCTGGTGAGTTCGCCCCCCTGATGGATTTCTTCAGGGAAGCAGCCCGAGGGACTCCGGCTCGCCGACTAGATTTTGTTGATCGGCAGTCCGCAGAGCCCGCAGAGCTTCGCCCTCAAGTCCGCCCTTCTGCTGATTCAGAGACTCCCTCTCCCTTCGTCGATCGAATCCGGTGGGAGTCAGCGCCGAGCAATTTCAGAGAACCTTGTCTCCCTTTTTATTCAGGGGAGACTGATCCGGTCTCCCACCTGCAGGCATTCGAAGGGGCAGTTGCATTGATGAGCCTCTCTGATGCCTTGAAGTGTAAGCTTCTAGTGACCACTCTTGATGGTCAAGAGAGAGTATGGTTTTATGAGTTGCCTACGGGCACAATTTCTTCCTTCGCTGAGCTTTGCAGCGAGCTGCTCCTGAGGTTTGCAACCTCTAAGAAGAGAAAGGATGGGCCGGCAGCCCTTTTTGACATCAAGCAGAGAGACAACGAATCAGTGGCAAGATTCGTTGATCGGTTCCAAAAGGAAATCCAAGGGGTAAGGAATGTGAACCCCGATTATTATAAAGTTGCCTTGATTCACGGCCTCCGGGAGGGCCCATTGAAATTCAAATTGACAACAAAGGCACCATCAACTTATCACGAGCTCATCGCGATAGCTAATCGCTTTATTGAGGGAGAAAATGCCAACCCAACCTATATCTCATCCCTGACAGCTAAAGCTGGAGGAAGGGATGCCCCCAACTCCTCTTCCAAAAATCAGTACCACAGTAAGCCTCCTCGGCCTGATTTCCAACCTCCACCTCAGAGGGGGTGTAACCTCCGCCACAAGAAACCCTTCCTTGGCCATCAACAGTTTCATAATAAGAGACTGCCGTTGGCCACCGCTCCCGCGGTACCCTTCAAGCACTTCCCATTCTTAGGTTGCCCCGCCAGCTTCAAATCCTTATGAGAGCAGCTCCATGGAAGAGTTTGTAGATCTGGGACTCGACTTTGAAGAGGTCGTCCAGATAATCCAGAAGAAGGCTGAGGAAAGGAGGCAAGGGCCTCAGAGAGACTGGAAGCCCAGGAACAACTCTCAGTTCTGTGATTTTCACAAAGAGAAGGGCCATTTGACCGAAGATTGCAAGGCCCTCCGACAGCTAGTTGAGAGGTTGTTCGCCGAAGGCAAGATCAAGGACCTGGGCAGGAAGGGTGAGTCTTCAAAGCCTTCCACCTCCAAGGGCAAGGAGGTGGCTGAAGTTCAGCAGGAATGTATAGAGGTAAGGGATGAGGGCCATCTGGGGCTCATTGATATCCCAAGTGAATGTATTGATGTTGTCGACGAAGGAGTCTTGGGGAGACTCTTTTACATCCATGGCGGAGCAGGGGCTGAGTCTACTCGGAAGTCTTCTCTGTCAAGGCTTTCCCGAACTGAGATTGCTTCTACTTCTTCTTCTGCCCCTCCTTCTGAAATCGTCACCTTTGGCCCTACGGACCTTCCTATAACCGCTAATCCCTTTGATGATGCCATCGTAGTCCAAGCAGCCATCGGAGATTTCACGGTCGACAGAATTCTCATTGACACAGGCAGCTCCGTGAATCTCCTCTTCAAGTCTACTTTTGAAGCCCTGAGGACTGGAAAGCCTCTGCTTTCCACCGAGGGGCCACTCTATGTCTTCTCGGGAGAAAGAAAGGAAGTTGAAGGAAATTTCACACTCCCGGTGGGGCTCAGACGGGTGACCAAGGAGATCCAGTTCATAGTGGTAGATGCTCCAAGCAGCTACCATGCTATCTTTGGAAGACCATTGCTGAACAAGTATCGAGCCATCATTTCAACATATCATTTAGCCATCAAGTTCTGCAAAGATGGCCGTCAGTGTAGGGTCAGGAGTGACCCAAGGCAAGCTCGAGAGTGTTACCTCCGCACAGTTAATGTGACTGAAGTTTCCCCCCCCCCCCAGCTTTTTTAGCAGCAGCAGAAGACTCTTCTCCATCAGAAGCTGTTGTGGATAGAGAAGGTGCTCACCTGGAACCTGCCCAGGTGACGTAAGGAGTCCCCATTGCAGAGGGGGAAGAAAGAAAGCTCTCCATCAACTCCGAGTTGCCAGAAGATCAAAAGGCAGAGTTGATATCTTGCCTGCTAAAGAATCTGGATGTCTTCGCTTGGTCGGCGGAGGACATGCCAGGAGTCGATCCTGATGTGGCTTGCCATCATCTCAACATCGATCCAGCTGCCAAGCCCGTCCAGCAGAAGAAGAGGGATGTAGCTGTCAAGTTGGCAGAGCCCATCAGAGAGGAGGTTGCCAAACTCCTCAAAGCGCGCTTCATACAAGAGATTCAATATCCTGAGTGGATCTCAAACGTTGTAATGGTTAAGAAACCAGGGGGGAAGTGGCGTATGTGTGTAGACTTCACCCGTTTGAATAAAGCGTGCCCGAAAGATTTCTACCCCTTGCCTCAGATAGATTTATTAGTTGATTCTGCGGTAGGGTATCCGTTTATGAGCTTTCTAGATGCGTTTTCTGGTTATCACCAAATAAGAATGCACAAACCCGATATCCCTCGCACATCGTTCATCACTAATGATGGTTGTTATTGTTTTCTTGTGATGCCCTTTGGGCTTAAAAATGCTGGCGCGACTTATCAACGCATGATGGACCATGTGTTTAAAGAGCAAAAAAGTAGAAACCTCGAAGTGTACGTGGATGACCTTTTGATTAAGAGTAGGTCTCTTCCACAGCACTTGACAGATCTAGCAGAGACCTTTTCCACTCTACGAAGGCACAAAATAAAGCTTAACCCATTAAAATGCATTTTTGGGGCAAGTAAGGGGAAGTTTCTCGGCCATCTCCTTACTCCTGAGGGTCTTGCCCCCAATCCTGATAAGGTTAAAGCCATCCTTGATATGGCCCCTCCCCGTTCTCCAAAAGAGGTTCAGCAGTTGGGGGGGAGGTTGGCATGACTCGGGAGATTCATCTCTCGAGTTGGGGATGAAAGTGCGCCATTCTTTAAGACTCTTCGGGGAGCGTCCAAGTTCCAATGGACAGAAGAGTGTTCCTTGGCCTTCGAGCAGTTGAAAAAGCAGCTAACCTCGACACCCTTACTCCAAAGCCCCCGAGCTGGAGAGATGTTATTCCTATACCTGGGGGTTGGTCCCGAGGAAGTTAGTTCTGTCCTGGTCCGAGAAGAGAGCAGGAGGCAGTTCCCCGTTTACTATGTCAGTCACATTCTGAAAGATGCGGAAGCTAGGTACCCAATCCTTGAGAAGATAACTTTGGCATTGGTTATGTCTGCCCGCAGGCTCCGTCCATATTTCCAGGCACATTCAATTCAAGTGGTTACTGATCAACCCTTGAAGAGTGTGTTAGAAAAGCCAGAGCATTCAGGCAGGCTAGCTAAGTGGGCAATTGAACTGAGTGAGTTTGAAATTTCCTATGTGCCCAGAACAGCTATCAAGGCACAGGTGCTTGCAGATTTTCTGATTGACGCAACAGAATTTAGCTCGGATCAGGCAGCAAGGTCTCCTTTAGCTTGGACCATCTATGTGGATGGAGATTCTGGAAGAAACTCTTCGGGGGCAGGGGTAGTTTTGATAAACCCGAATGGCATCAAGCTTGAGCAAGCCATCAAGTTCTATTTTCCAGTAACTAACAATCAAGCGGAGCATGAAGCTTTACTGGCCGGCTTGAGGCTTGCAAGAGAGCTTGGAATTGATCATGTCCATATTAAGACTGACTCTCTGGTAATGGCTTCACAAGTTCTTGGTAACTTCGAGACCAGGGAGCCAGTGTTGAAAAGGTATCTTGTGCTAGTAAAAGTTGAGGTTGGCAGGTTTAAAAGTTTTACTATTGAGCACATTCTGAGGACAGAGAATGAGGAGGCTGACGTTCTTGCCAAGTATGGGCTCTCGTCAGGGGGGACAACTTCTGAGCTTTTCCACCCGGCGGTGGAGGAAGTGTTAATGCAAATCGATCAGTGTTCCTCTTGGATGGACCCATTCATTCTCTACCTATCGACCGAGAATCTGCATCAGTCAGTAAAAGATAAGAAGAGATTCAGGTTGAAAGCAGTGCACTATTACTTGATATCCGATATTCTTTATAGAAAAACCTTCTTGTCTACAATGGCAAGATGTGTTTCAGAAAGTGAAATTCCTACTGTTCTTCGAGAAGTGCATTCTGGCGAGTGCGGGAGTCACTCGGGAGCAAGAACGTTGGAAAAAATGATCCTGCGGCAAGGTTACTTATGGCCCACAATGAAAAAAGATTCGGAGACCTATGTGAGAAAATGTGTTCAATGCCAGAAATTCGCTCCTCTTCAGCATCAAGCAGCTCAATCTCTCAGATCAATTGCAACCCCTTGGCCCTTTGCTGTTTGGGGGATAGATCTCATTGGTCCTTTTCCCATGGCAAGTGGGCAGCAGCGTTTCATTATAGTTATGATCGACTACTTCAGTAAGTGGATTGAAGCTAAAGCACTGACAAAGACAATAACTCAGGTTATGAGGAATTTTATTTGGGGGGAGATAGTCTGCCGACTCGGAATCCCTATGGCAATAATCACTGATAATGGACCACAGTTCAATAATGCGAAGATGATAGATTTTTGCAGGAAGATCGGAACAGAGCTGCGCTTTGCGTCAGTTCATCATCCCAGAAGTAATGGACAAGTAGAAGCAGCGAATAAGCAAATCCTCAACCTGCTTAAGAAGAAAGTTCAAAATCTCAAGGGCAGTTGGGTTGATAAACTTCCCTCAGTTCTCTGGACCCTGAGAACAACACCTTCATCTGCAACAGGGGAAACCCCGTTCAAGCTTTCTCACGAGTCCGAAGCATTAATTCCTGTTGAATTTGAAGTTCTATCGCCCAGTGTGCTGCTTGCTAGGCAAGGTATGGAGGATTGGCTTGAGCTGAACAGCGAGGAGATGAGGTTTAGTTTGGAGTATGTTGAAGAAGTTAGAGACAAGGCTGCCATCAGACAAGAGGAAGTTAAAAGAAGAATGGCCCGTTACTTCGATAAGAATGTAAGGATAAAACATTTTCAAGTGGGAGATCTGGTTCTTAAAAAGGTCGATGCAGCTGCAAGAGCCAGCTCAGTTGGGAAGCTTAATCCTAAATGGGGGGGACCATTCATTATTAAGGAAGCACTTGAGAATGGAGCCTACCGGTTACAAACATTTGCAGGAGAAGATATGCCGCACACGTGGAGTGGAGATGACCTAAAGCGGTTCTATTCCTAAACTTCTTTTTCTTTCCTTCTTATGTAAACTCTTTAAGAGGTTCATTATTAATGAAAGTTCCTTGCTGATGCTTCATCAAGTGTCTTTTTGTTTCAAGTGTTGACAGTTAATATATTGAGCAAGGACAACTCTAAACGGTTCTATCTCTGAACTCTCTCTTCTATGTTATGAAAATTTCTCAAAATTGATATTTATCTAAGTATTCATGCTAACACTTCTTTAAGTGCCTCTTTTCTCTTACCTCCCCGAGCAACTCCTAACAGTTGCTTAATGCCAGGAGATATCGCCGAGTTCAGCAAAAACCTCCCCTAGAACTATTGGTGTCAGCGTAACACCACGAAGACCACGTGTTGCGGGGAGATTTCGCACCGTGTAGTGGGAGCTTACCGGCTCTAGTGCGGCAGGATACTGGATTTCGGATCCCGGCTAGTACCTAACCCCACTTCTGCATTATGGAGGAGCAGAGTGGTGGTCAGCTCTACCATGCCACTTAAGGGATATCGTTACAACCCAGATGATCGCGTGGGGAAAGCAATGCCACTCCGGCCGCACCTGCCCTCGGACCATCTTAGGGTTATAACCCTGGAACACTCCTTGGTACCCTCAAGCAGTGCCTGCAGGAGACCCATAGTCTTGTCGATCTTAGAGGGAATCAATGCTGCTCCGGCCGCACCTGCCCGAAAGATCGACTTAGACTGTACTCCAGGCAAGAGGGCAGTGAATTGAGTCGTTGAGTCTGCAGATCCTGAGATCCTGTGAGGAAAGCAATGCCGCTCTGGCCGCACCTGCCCACTTGATCACTAGACTGCAGCTTTCTTCTTCACAGGGGCTTTCGATTATTATTGATGCAGTGCGGACTCCATTTATCCTATCCGCCTAGTCCGCCATCCCTTGGGTTGATTCTGTAGTCCATAACCCTATGAGGAAAGCAATGCCGCTCCGGCCGCACCTGCCCGCTTGGTTATGAATTATAGGTCATATCAGATGTTATTATTGATGCAGTGCGGACTCCATTTATCCTATCCGCCTAGTCCGTCGTCCCTTGGGTTGATTCTGTAGTTCATAACCCTGTGAGGAAAGCAATGCCGCTCCGGCCGCACCTGCCCGCTTGGTTATGAATTACAGGTCATTTCAGATGTTATTATTGATGCAGTGCGGACTCCATTTATCCTATCCGCCTAGTCCGCCGTCCCTTGGGTTGATTTTGTAGTTCATGACCCTGTGAGGAAAGCAATGCCGCTCCGGCCGCACCTGCCCGCTTGGTTATGAATTATAGGTCATTCCTGATGTTGTTATTAATGTAGTGCGGACTCTATTTATCCTATCCGCCTAGTCCGCCGTCCCTTGGGTTGATTCTGTAGTTCATAACCCTGTGAGGAAAGCAATGCCGCTCCAGCTGACCTGCCCGCTTGGTTATGAATTACAGGTCATTCCTGATGTTATTATTGATGCAGTGCGGACTCCATTTATCCTATCCGCCTAGTCCGTCGTCCCTTGGGTTGATTCTGTAGTTCATAACCCTATGAGGAAAGCAATGCTGCTCCGGCCGCACCTGCCCGCTTGGTTATGAATTACAGGTCATTCCTGATGTTATTATTGATGCAGTGCGGACTCCATTTATCCTATCCGCTCAGCCCGCCGTCCCTTGGTTGAATCAATTGCTATTCAGTCTATTACGGGCTTCGGTTTTCTAGTTCGCCTAGTCCGCAGGATTCATTCAATTTATATAACTTAATGATTATTTGGAAAAGATTCAACAATAAATATCAGCGGACGGTGACCCTAGTCCGCCTAGTTCGCTTATCAACATTATTTTAGTTAGCAGATTGTGGTTTTCGACATCTTGGTTCTCGCAAAAACTAGCAAAGGTTCTGCAAAATGTGGACTGCAAACCGAACTCGTCCAAGTACGCATCATTCATTCTCTTCGCTAAGAAAACATTATCTGTTCATATTGTAACAAGCTGTGGTTATGCAATTTCAGCTAGAGTTTTAAACATGCAATAAAGCTATAACGAAGATTGATATAAGAAGTGCGACCTCTAAGTATAAGCGAGAAATAAGCAGAACATCTCAGAAGATATCAAAAATATCCTTTTTTCTATTCATTCAAAATTATATACATGTCCTGGCGGACTCGCGCAGAGTCCGCCCCCTTTTACATTGAAAACCAAAAATTACAATTATCCTCCTATTCGGTCCTTTGCTTCTTGTCTGCAGGCTTCTCCGGGCTTAACCCGTCCACATCCACCACAGGCGAATAGCCGCCCGACTCGCTGCTGCTGCTGTCACTGGAACGAGAAGCGGCCGAGGGTTCTGTCCGCGTGCTGCTTTCATCAGAGCCGGAGTTAGAGGATTGATCCGACTGGCCTCCTTGCTGCTGACTTGAGGCCAGATCTTCAGGAGCTTCCTCATCGGCGGACTCCTCCTCATCATCCTCAGCAACTGCTTTCCCTTTAGCAGCTCACTCGAACTCAGCAACCTTGTCCTTCAGATCTGGGAAAAGCTTCAGGAAGGGAATGGAGTCCACCCCGTCTTTCGCATACCCTTCACTGATAATGCGTTCGATTGACACCTCCACGCTTTCCTTAACAAAAGGAAACATGGCCTTCTGGAAGTCGGGGTTCGTTACATCATATGCGGTATGGAGAAGAAACCAAAAATGTCAGTCCGCGAAAGATAAGCGAGATAAACGGCGATTAACTGGCACTTACAGCCTTGTCCTCTTTATATTGATTGATCTTTGCGCCAAGTCACTTATTTCTTTCTTTCAGCAAGTTGCTTTCCTTCCTATGCCACGCATC
Source organism: Platanthera zijinensis (assembly GCA_039513925.1). Lineage (NCBI taxonomy): Eukaryota > Viridiplantae > Streptophyta > Magnoliopsida > Asparagales > Orchidaceae > Platanthera > Platanthera zijinensis. The sequence continues at coordinate 144,640,973 of CM077084.1, forward strand.
TTCCTTAAGCAGCTCGCGCGTGAGCCTGCCCATGAAGTGGTTGGTGACGGCGCAGTTTGCACTGGCTTGTGCGGCGAGAAAAGGAAGGTCGTCAGGAGCCACACTCTGTAGTTCGCGAAGGTTTTGCTTCCCGTACAAGGCAGAGAGGGCGACATGGGCGTGGCGAGATGGGTGCGGACTCCTCCAGGAGGGAAGAGCCGTTGACAGACGGACATATTTTTTTCTTCTCATGCCAATGGATCATTGGGTTACCCCTTAGATCCTTTTGCTTCTCGCCGAAGCCCGCAATATTGAAGCTGTCATCGGAAGAATAACTCGCGCGGGATCTCCGTCTTCTTTCCTTTTCTTAGCAATTTCTTTTCTTCTTTCTCCTTGTGTAGGAGTCTGTGCACCCGGCGCGAAGGGCAGATTTGCGGGTACCGCCAAGGATGCTGCAAGAGGAAAAATTAGCTAAACTTCCAGGTCGCTGCGGATACAAATGAAAGTCGCGAAACTTACTCTCCTAACGGCTTACGGTGTCCAGTCCGGGCAGTAGTGGGATGTAGTAGTCGACGTCGAGCCTCACTCCCTCAAGGAACTTGACGATGGAGGTCTCGGTATCGCTCAGCTGCACGCTTTTGAAGTCGGCGTTTGAGCGCAGCTGCGGGTTGGTGTGAAGGAACCCCAGGTCGCCTTCAAAGATAAGGTACCTAGAAGTCCAGTTGTGGATCTTATTCGACAAACCCACAACTTTCATCCCCCTGCAGTAGAAGTAGATGATACCCTTGTACTCGCGGTCTCCTGGTGGGGTTATAGAGCGGACAGAGAAAATTTTCCTGAAGATCTTCAAGGAAAACTCGACCTTCTCAGCTCGCAGGTAAGCGAGGTAGCTACAGATGGCGACCATGCTGTTTGGCGCGAGCTGGCCTGGAACCACTCCATAGTGCTCGAAGATCTTTGCGATCTCCCAAAGCAGGGGGAATTTTAACCCGCAATCGAAATGATCGATTGGCACCGCGAGCTGGGTAGCTGTGGAGAAGTTCAATCGCTCTTGATACTCGGGAAGCCGCGCAAGTACTGGCGAGCCCGCCATGTGCTTCTCCAAAAAGGCTTCCAAGTCAACTGCGGTTAGCCTGCTTCTTTTGTGCTCGGCATCGTGGAAGGCGACTGCGGCATCAGTACGCGCGGATACCATGTTTTCAGACCGCAGGGCTTCAGCTCTAAATGTTTCCTATACAAAGAGAAAATGAAGACCCTATTTATAGAAAACCGTCTGACATGACAGCAGTTAATCAACCCAGACCAATTGCACAGTCCGCGCAGTTCGCTTTTTCCCTGTTTTCCTTGCAATTTCAGATAATTCTCAAGGCTTTGCGGATTCAAAGGCAGTCCGCGCAGTTCGCTCCTTCCCTATTTTCCCTGCAATTTCAGATAATTCTCAAGGTTTTGCGGATTCAAAGGCAGTCCGCGCAGTTCGCTTCTTCCCTGCTTTTCTGCACTTTATCTACAAGTAATCGCGAACTCACAGGAAGCCCGCAGAGACCGCAATTTTCCAGTAAACAAAATAAGCGAGCATAAAGCCAGCCCGCATAATTCACATTCGACAACAGGATTATCCAAAGTTTAAAAAATAATAGCATCATACAATAAGTAAAAGTAGCATCACAGCACGAATATAGTTATACAAGGAAGATGTTCAAACATCAAATTATGCAAAACAGTTCAGGACAAATATTTCGGCCTCAGCGCCTTCTACGGTCTCGTTGGGCAGGTCGCTCCTCATCATCCACCCCAACATGAGTTGCCTGGTCGCTTCCTCGTAAGATCTCACTGTAAAGTTGCGAAACCAGGTGATGCATGTTGTTGAAGGTATGATGCATGTAAGCGATATCCCTAACTACCCGGTTGAAAGGAATCAATGGGACGACTACTGGGGTCGGATTTGTGACCTCCGCGGGCTGCCCGGTTGTCGCCGGGACTGGCACCTCCCCTGCAGCAGGTTGAGAAGACGTTTGCGGCCTCGCCCCAGCAGCTTCACTCACTTGTTTCTTCCCTTCTCTCACCAAAGCCAAGTACTTGTTCCTGTAGTGACAGGCATCTCCGCTTAGTCGCTGTTTCTCCTTCTTCATTCCTTCAAGCGCAGATGAGAGGCTGGCGACCTCGTTCTCTAGAATCTTTTCTCGCTCTTTGCCCTTCTTTAATTCAGCTCGAATTTCGCATAGCTCCTCCTCATATTTCTTCGCTAACAGCACATACGTTTCCTGTACCGGCCGCACCTCCTGTGCGAGCTCAGCGGTAGACCGCACCGCAGCCTCCACCGATATGTCTACTGGCGAAGGCATAATCTCGCCAGCCTCGACAGAATCGGGTGTTGATTTCCGAACTACAACAAAGAAAATGAAATTCGCTTCAGTATCCAGGTCGCAATAGGCCCGAAAAGGTAAAAAGTTTAATTCACTTTTGGTAATCATTACGGTGATCTGGCGACTATCAAAGGCAGGTCGCCTCGCACACTCTGGATCAAAAGCACCTAGGCGACGCCTCCATTCTTGACGGACTATCGCTCTTGTCTCGGCCACCGATCTGCTCGAGGCGACTATATCACCGGTTTCTATAATGATCTTGACCGGCGGCGATTTCCGTGGAGGGGATTTATATAACCATGAGCTCTGGAATCACTTGGGCGCCGGCTGCAACTTACCTGATCCCATCAGCTCGGCAGCGGTCCGAAGATCCTCAGCCCGCTTATCCGTGGCATGCTTCTTCGAGACCGCTTCGACCTTTGCCTTCATTGCGGCAAGCTGCTCCTTAGTCTTTTCCCTTTCTTTAGCTGGAAGAAAAGAAGAAGGATCAGCGAGTTTCTCTCCTCTAATCTCGGCATCAGGCTGCAGCACTTCCAGCAGAGAGCGGTTCATGCTTGCAAGCTGCTCGTCATCTATGGAGTCAAGAATCTCAGTAGTTGATAAGCTGAGCGTTGAAGGGGATCACCTTCTACGGACAGAGGATCAGGGGTGATGAGATCGCTATCTTAAACTTCCTTTTCTCGCGGCTTATGCTGCAAGCTCGCAGCTCCAGTCCGCTTGGAGATATTTTTCTCTTTCCTAACCTTCAGCTTCTTCTCTACTCGCTCCGCAACGATACTCTTGTCTCTCTTCCTCTTTTTCTTTTCAGTCGTCTTGTCCAAGTCGATGACGACCTGCTCTAATTCGCGAACTGAGGTTGGTGCGACAACCAGATCCAGGGAAGACACTGGCTCCTCAGCTTGCTTCTCAACAGAACTTTTAGCAGCGGCTTCGGCGGGCTCTTTAGCTCGCTCTTCGGCGATATCTTCTTCCCTTTACTCTATTTGTTCGTCAGCGGGAAGCTTCTCCTCGATTATCTGCTGCTGGGCTTTCAGCGACGATACTTCCTTATCCGGGTCTATCCGCAGCATGATAGTCCCGGAAGGAGAGAGATGCACCTCCATGCTTGAAGAGCTCGCAAGGTTCTGATCAGAGACGGATAACGGGTTCAGTTTCTTATTCGCGCTCTCTAACGGAAGATTCTGAGCAGGAACAGCAGTCGCAATTTTCTCAGGCTCTATATCGCGGGCTGGGTCTGATTTCTTCTTTCCTGAACTCTCTCCTTGGTAGCGGGCTGGAATATCGTGACGGCGACTAGTCTTTTTAGGTCGAGAACTCACCTTGGGCTTCTCAGTCGAAGTAGGAAGGCTGCCAAAGAAGGATCCTAATCTTGCCATGCCAGACTGGAAAGTTGAGACCGCAAGAGGTGAGTAACGACCCGTCGCGCAGTCGATTCTGACAGAGGACAGGGCTTCCGGCGGTATTTATAGCACAAACAACATTAATGATAGTTGCGGACTCGGCGTTTAAGGAAACATTTTCGGAATTTTCCAAAACTCAAAAATGTGCGAGGATTATGTTAACCCTAGAATCCGCAACATATCCAGCTAGACATCTTGCTCCTCCTTGGCCGGATTCCAGATCTCAGTCCGCCCAGGTCGCCCTTGGTTCTCAACTCTGCTGGATCATCGACCTCCGGTCGACGATAGTCGAGCTCAAATCGGCGAGCTCCGAGTCAGGTCGCCCAGGTCGCTCAGATCGCAACTAGTCTGACAGGATCGTGCTTGACGCGACCAAGGGAGGATTTCAGCTCGCAGGCCCAGTCCGCCGGTCCCGCGCGGACTGCTTGTTCTTTCTCTTTTGATTCCCGTCACCGCTGCCCGGCTCCTTTGTACCCTGGGCAGCCGGTTATTTTAGCCCTGCCCGTTTGGGCAGGCCCCCAGCCTTTAAATAGGGGGAAGTGGTGCACTCAAAGCACGCTGACTCGATCCCAGGAGCCCACTTGTTAAAGGCTGCGGACTCGAATCTCTGGCTTTGTGATCTCCAGCTTTCTTTCTGCATTACTTTCCTTTTCCCTCCTTGTAACCGCTTCTTTGCAATAAAATGCAAGCCCGTCGCAGGAGTGGCATTTAGGCTGCGACGGGCGAAGTCTGGTGTTGCCGTGCTCCACGGCTCTGCTGCTTTTCTGTTCCTTTTCTAGTCCGCCAAGTAGACTACTGCTCGCAGTTTGTTTTTCCTCGTTCTTCCCTAAGTGCTCTAACAGTTAGCTGCTGGTGCTCGTTTCCACCTTCACATTTCGTGCATCAACAAATAGGTGACTTGGATCGTTTACATCTACTACGCTATTCAAAAGTTGACCTTACAAAAATTATCTAAAAACGAAAAGGAAAATAGTGGATGATGAATTTTTGAGAAAGTAAAGAAAATAAAGAACGAAAACCATAATGGAAATGCGAGTTTTAGAAAAAACATTTTACGTTAACATGCTACCACGAATTAGAAACACAGCATGACCAACATTTTACTTGTGAAACATAATTAAAACGGGTGATTAGAAATATTCACAAAAAGCAAAATATTCACACAAAGCAAAAAGAAAGAGGAAATCCTCTTAAGAACTTAAAATAGACCTCGTCCTCAATGGCAAAAGAAGGGGATTGAGAGAGAGAAAATGAATTACAGAATTAAAAGTACAGGATTGAAAAACAGGTACTTCCCTGGATTTATTTGTTGCGAATGCTGATTGATGCCGCTCCCTCATGCTTTCGCTTTTGGATCTTCATGAAATGTCTTCTTTGGATTTCATGAAGGATTCAACAACGTTAGTGCAGGCGATCGCAACTGTTTTAGCTGGTCGGATCTGTCTGGGGCAAAAATTGTAAAATAAAGAAAACAAAAAAAGATAACTTGGGTTGCCTCCCAAGAGCGCCCTTTGTTTTAAGCGTCGTTTGAGCTCGACGCAACAAAATAATAATGTCCAAAAATATTTTGTCCAAAAAAGTAATAATTAAAGTTTTTAACAAAAAATAAAGTTCAAAGTTAGAGTTCGTGCAGCAAAAATTTAACAATGTTCGGACTGACATCATCATCACCATAGAAATATAATTTAAGATGCTGACCATTTACTTTGAAATTGCCCTTATCAGGGTGTGAAATTAAAACAGCACCATAAAAAAACTTCTAAAACAGAAAACGGCCCAAACCATCGTGATTTTAACATGCCAGGAAATAAACGTAAATAAGAATTATAAAGAAGAACCTGGTCGCCCGGCTTAAATGTTTTTGGGTGCCTTAAGTGTTTATCGTGAAAACGTTTCGTCCGCTCTTTATAAAATTTGTTGTTTTCGTAAGCATAAGAGCGGCACTCGCCGAGTTCGTTAAGTTGAAATTTTCTAAGGTCGTAGACAGAGTGGGATCGAAATTTAAAAACCATAAGGCCCAAAAAGCGCGGTGTTCGAGTTTTACGGGTAAATGACACGATTTTCCATAAACCAATCGATACAGCGTACATCCGAGGGCGGTTTTATACGTTGTTCGGTAGGCCCATAGAGCATCATCTAATTTGGCTGACCAGTCATTCCTAGAAGTTGATACAGTATTTTCTAATATTCTTTTAATTTCTCTGTTTACTACTTCGACTTGTCCGTTAGTTTGGTGGTGGTAGGCAGTTGAAAGCTTATGTGTAACGCCGTATTTTGTAAGGATTTTTGAAAACTGTGTGTTATAGAAATGAGAACCCCTGTCACTAACGATACAGCGCGGCGTACCGAATCGAGAAAATAATTTTTTAAGAACGTAACTACAACTTGGGCGTCGTTCGTAGGCAGATCTTGGGCTTCAGCCCAACGTGAAACATAATCGACAGCAACTAAAATATACTTATTCCCGAAGCTAGAAAAAAGAGGGCCAACAAAATCGATTCCCCAGAGGTCGAAAACTTCCCACTCGAGGAAATAATTTTGTGGCATTTCATTTTTATTGGAAATATTGCCCGACCGTTGGCAACTATCACACCTGCTAACAAAGGCCTGCGTGTCTTTAAACAGGCTAGGCCAGTAAAAACCCACGCTTAGCACTTTGTGAGCGGTGCAAGTAGCTTGATAGTGCCCACCTGTCGGTCCTTCATACAAATATTAAATAATATCTAAACCTTCTTCATAAGAAACACATCTCCTTATCACTTGGTCCGCACAGACTCAAAAAAGATGCGGGTCCTCTGAAAAGTAGTTCTTCAACTCAGAAAAAATTTCTTTTTTTGTTGAGAGGAGAACTCTTTTGGGAGCACACGAGCCACTAAGTAGTTGGCGATGTGTACAAACCAAGGAGAAGTTGATATGTTAATTGAAAATAGCTTCTCGTCGAGGAAGAAATTGTTAAAAGATTTTTCATCTAATTTTTCTATAAAAGGATTATCCAATCGGGAGAGATGGTCGGCGGCCAAGTTCTCGGCTCGTCGCTTATCACGGATCTCTAAGTCAAACTCCTAGAGGAGTAAGACCCAGCGAATCAAGCACGGGTTGGCATCCGTTTTGGCAAGAAGATATTTGAGGGCCGAGTAGTCTGCAAAAAAAATAATTTTTGAAAGAGTAATATAAGGGCGGAATTTATCAAAAGCGAATACTACAGCTAGGAGCTCCTTCTCGGTCGTGGTGTAATTTTCCTATGCAGATGTAAGCATTTTACTAGCGTAATTGATGGGTTGAAAGTTTTTAGATATCCGTTGATCTAATACGGCTCCCACGACGAAACTACTCGCATCACACATTATATCAAAGGGAAGGTCCCACACCGGAGCTATCATAATCAGTGCGTTAATTAACTTTTCTTTTATTAATTCGAAGGCAGAAAGACAAGAATCATCAAAAATGAATGGGGCGCCTTTTTCTAAGAGATGGGTAAGGTGTTTGGTGATCTTGGAGAAATCCTTTATGAAGCGGCGATAGAAACCAACATGACCTAGGAAACTTCTTATAGCTTTTATGTTCGTAGGTGGCGGCAGCATCTCGATAACTTCTATCTTGGCGATATCTACCTCAATTCCTTTCGCAGAAATTTTATGACCCAAAACTAACCCTTCCCTTACCATAAAATGGCATTTTTCCCAATTTAGGGCAAGGTTAGTTTCTTCACATCGTTCTAAGACTTTTTCAAGGTTTTCTAAACAACTATCAAAAGTGTCACTGAACACGGAGAAATTATCCATGAAAACATCCATAAAGCTTTCTACGTACTTGTCAAAGGTAGAGAGAATACATCGTTGGAATATAGTGGCGCATTGCACAATCTAAACGACATTCTTCGGTAGGCGAAGGTGCCAAAGGGACAAGTAAATGTAGTTTTCTCCTGTTCCTCAGAGGAGATGGGGATTTGAAAATACCCCAAGAGGCCATCAAGAAAACAATAAAAGCTATGGCTGGATAATCGTTCTAAAATCAGATCAATGAATGGCAAGGAAAAGTGATCCTTGCGGGTGGCATCATTTAACATACGATAATCTATACACATTCGCCACCCGGTTACCGTCCGTGTCGGGATTAATTCATTGTTCTCATTACTAACAACAGTTATCCCTCCCTTCTTCGGGACTACCTGGACAGGGCTAACCCACTTAATATCTGATATAGGATAGATAATTCCTACGTCTAAGAGTTTCATAACCTCTCCCTTAACTAATTCTTTCATGTTTGGGTTTATACGGCGCTGAGGTTGTATGGAGTTACGCAAATTATCTTCCATTAAAATTTTGTGAGTGCAGAAAGATGGGTGTATGCCCTTGATATCAGAAATTTGCCAAGCAATAGCTCGACGATGCTTACGTAGAACGAATACAAGTTTATCATTTTGCGCATCCGTGATGTAGGCTGAAACTATTACTGGAAGTTTGGAATTTTTTCTAAGAAGGCATACTTGAGATGTTTAAGAAGTTCTTTATGTTCTAGGGTAGGGGGTTCTTCATAAGTGGTTTTAGAAATTCTTTCTTTTTCAAATACAATATCTTCATAGATCTTTTTAGACGGAAAATTAAAAGGGGTGAAGCTGGTGGCCAAGGCAGCTTCTTGTAGTGATTCAGTTGGAGAAGTAGAGGAGGAACAAAAATCAGAAAATTCTTTTTCAAATTCAGAGAGGTGATAGGAGGATTCTTCACTTTGGTGCATTGATTCAGTTGGAAGAGTAGAGGAAGAACAAAAATTAGAAAATTCTTTTTCAAATTTAGAGAGGCAATAGGAGGATTCTTCACTTAGGACATATACGAAAAAACATGAGTCATCATTTGCTAAGGTGTTTTTCATCGAAGGTGTGATAGAGAAAGTCACTTTGTTGTCTCCTACTCGAAGGAAGTGCTTACCATTGCATACGTCAAGATGGCTCGGGAGGTGGCAAGGAAGGGTCGGCCAAGGATCAGGTAAACCTTGACGTCTTCTTCGATGTCCAAAATGACAAAGTCCACCGGGAAGATGAACTTGTCGACTTTTACTAAGACATCCTCCACTATTCCTAACAGGTACTTAACAGATCTGTCGGCGAGCTGGATAGTCATGTGTTTGGGGTTGAGGCTACCAATTCCGAACTTCTTAAACAACGAGAGGGGCAACAGATTAATGCTTGCACCTAAGTAGGCAAATGCGTTCTTGACAAAAAGATCACCAAAGAAACATGGAATAGAAAAACTACCCGGGTCACTGATTTTCTTAGGTAAGCCATTTGTTAGAACCGCAGAGCACTCGGCATTTAACGTGACATGAGACAAGTTATCTAACTTCTTCTTGTTGGTCAGGAGGTCCTTAAGGTACTTAGCGTACTTCGGCATTTGGGAGATCTCTTCGTGGAAGGGCAGATTAATGTCGATTTGCTTAAACATCTCTAAGAAGCGGGAGTACTGATCATTCTAACGTTGCTTATTAAGTTCGGAAGGGTATGGTGGAGTTGGATTATTTTTGAAAATGGGGGGTAGAGTGAGTTCTTTTTCTAAAACGGGGGTGATAACTTCTTCAGCGGAGAGTGAAAGTTTTAAAACTGGGGCGGAGCTTTGATTTTTAAAAATAGGGGTGGAGCTTGCCTCAGACATGGTGGAGTTGGATTATTGTGAACTTGCTTCCCACTCCGAAGAGTTATAGCTTTCGCTTGCTCTCTCGTGTTGGGCTCAGTATTGGAACGAAGAGACCCTGCGGGTCGCTCAGAAATTATTTTTGCGAGTTGTCCTACTTAATTTTCTAGACTTTTAACACTTGCAGTTAAGGTTCTTATCGTAGCGTCATTTGTGGTGATATATTTGGAAAGTAACTCCTCCATGATTGGAGGTTTTTGAAAGTTTTGAAGAAGTGGTGGTTGTGAAAAAAAATCATTTTATGGTAGCGGGAGCATACCGTTCGAAGGATTACTCCAAGAAAAATTCGGGTGATTTCTTAAAGCAGGATTATAATTATTCAGAAAATTAAAACTAGGAGGATGAAAATTTGCAGCAGAAAAATTATTAAAAGCATTCCTAGGCATATTATTAACATAATCTAATTGTTCTAGAGAAGGAGTTGCAGATTCCCATACTTGAGGGGCGGAGGCAGCAGTCATCTCCGTATTTTTTTTGCTTAATATTTCAACTTGCAGAGCGAGCTGGGAGACGTTGTCCACTTCAAAGATACCTGCAGGTTTATTTGGGCGGGACCTAGGCACATTCCCCTGATAAGTGTTCATGGTCATGTCCTCGAAAAGATCAAGAGCTTCTTGCGGGGTCTTATGATTTAAAGTACCGCCAGAAGCTGCGTTGGTCATTTGCTTCGTATTTTGATTTAGCCCGTTATAAAACGTCTGCACTTGTAACCATACAGGCGGCGCGTGATGTGGGCGTCATTTTAATAATTCTTTAAATTTTTCCTAAGTTTCATATAAGGTTTCAGATTCTATTTGTCCAAAAGCAGGAATGTCGTTCCTAAGTTTTGAAGTTTTAGCTGGCGGAAAATACTTTGCCAAAACTTTTTCAGTTAATTCATTCCAGGTTGTGATGCTATTTTTAGATAGAGTGTTTAGCCACTGCTTAGCCTTAGTTCTAAGAGAAAAAGGAAATAATCTTAGCCTAATAGCATCATTTGTAACACCATTTATTTTGAAGGTGTCACAAATTTCAAGAAAGCTTTCTATATGTGCGTTCGGATTTTCATCTTGAAGTCCGTCATATTGCACATACTGTTGCACCATTTGAATTATGCTAGGATTCAGTTCGAAATTTTTATTAGCTATAGTAAGGCGCACGATACTAAATTCTGTTGCCTCTAGATTTGGTCATGCATAATAGGACATAGTCCTTTGCACGACCTCCTCCACGTGAGGTTCTTCCATTCTTAAAGTAGAAAATGACTCGGAGTCCTCAACTGGTACTTGGATAGTAGGACCTTGAAATCGCGATCTTCTCCGAAGAGTACGGTCAATTTCGTGGTCCAAGTCCAAAATAACCGACGAACTCCCGCGGGTCATGCACTAAAAGAAGAGAAGAGAAAAAAGAAAAATAAAAAAAATCTAGAAAAAGAGAACTGAAAAAAATACTTTTTTTTGAATTAGATTTTTTTAATAGCTTAACTACCGAACTTCCCAAGGGATACCCAATGAAGGGTTCGCATGATACTAGACAAGATAGTGGCACTTAAAGCCATTTGCCTTTTTGAGAGAATTAGGTGGCGTAGAAAAAGGGTGCTATTATTAGCAAACCCACTTTCATTTCTAGCAAACCAGAAAAAAACAGATTCTGTCATTTTTTGCATTTTTTTCTCTTCCCAAAAATTACTACTAGCAAACCAATCTTATTTTTTGGCAATTTTTGCATTTTTGAATTTTGAGCCTCAAATATTTATCATTTGAGAAAGTGATCAACATGAAAGTTGTAGATCTTGATGAGATCTACAACTTTAATGTTGATCATTGTTTGATTTGAAGCCGTTTATGCCTCCAATTTAGGCCTAAAAAAAGACATGCATGGAACGTACAGATTTTCGGCGTGACTTTGTTCGGGGCCCAAATCGAGGGTCTAAACTACTTCAAGTTAAAAAGTGTTCAACATGAAAGTTGTATATCTCGACGAGATCTACAACTTTTATGTTGAACACCTTTTAATTTGAAGCCATTTATGCCACGTATTTGGCCCCCAAAAAAAGTCAAGCCGATCCCGGGTGTCCGTACATATGTACGACGTAACTTTTTTCAGGGGCCAAATTGGGGGGGGGGGGTCTAAAGTGCTTCAAATCAAAAAGTGTTCAACATAAAAATTGTAGATCTCAACGAGATCTACAACTTTCATGTTGAACACTATTTGATTTGTAGCCGTTTATGTCCCCGATTTGACCCCTGAAAAAAGTCGCGCCGATCCCGGGCGTCCGTACATATGTACGACGTAACTTTTTTCACGGTCCAAATCGGGAGTCTAAAGTGCTTCAAATCAAAAAGTATTCAACATGAAAATTGTAGATCTTGTCGAGATCTACAACTTTCATGTTGAACACTTCTCATGAAATTGTACGTATAAGACACAGTTTAAAAGGATGTATATATTCTTATATACACTTAACTTGTATATACAACACATCCTTATAGGAATTAGAAATCAAATATATTTCTAAACCGACCGATATTTTGTTTATAATGCTAACATAAGTGGTTGAATGAAAACATCTGAAATCATTTGTAATGTCATTATATGCAGCGGATTATTTTGAAAGAATGAATGTTTTAAACAAAATTTTATTTTATTTTAAAAAATTATGTTGGTTTGCTAGTAACAAAATGGTTTTCAAATTGCCATTTTGGAAAATGAGGGTTTGCTAATAGTAATGGTTTGCTAGAAACCAAACTAGGTTTGCCAGTAACAGTACCCTAGAATAATTGTGAAGTGGGTTTCTATTAAGAGCGATAATAAACTGTTTTTTTATTTTAAAATTTTTTAGAAGGAGGATGAGAAAGAGAAATGATAAAATTAATAGGTTCATGTTTTTGATATATCATCAAAAGTTGCTCCCCGGCAACGACGCCAAAAACTTGGTGGTCGCTAAGCTTCGAAGAAAACAAAGCAACCGAACTACCAATCTAACTAGGCAAGTTTACCTATCGAACTGTAGCTATGGTACACAAGTGTCATATTGAAATCCAGGAATTGTTGAGTACACTTACTCACACGATGACTATTATTTTATCGATGGAAAATCTAGGGTTTAGAGAAACTAATTGCAATTAAGGAAATAAAACAATGCTAGAAAGAGAACTATTACAGTTAATTAAAGAGCTATTAGAAGCAATTACAATGAAGGGCTGAAACTATGAAATGGAAATGCACTCGATCAAAAATCACCTCGGCTAAAGTCTACTAAGAAATGCGATAAAAACCTAAACTTAATAGGGTAAAGGTCCTTGACCGTGGAGGTTCCTAAAGCTTGAACATGCTTCTCTGGAAGTCTTGCCCAACTGAGTTTAGGAAGGTCCGACCGACTCTCGTTTAAATCGGAAGCCTAAAGCTCGCTTTACGCGGTGAACCCCACTATTGGATTTTACTCCAATCCGGGAGATTTGGACGTCTGCCTCTCTCGAAGGGTGCGTATAACTCCCTTTACTCTTGAGCGCTTACTTCAAACTATCAGCCTCTCGGCTAGCCAAGAATGAAAGCAAAGGTGGAGAATATATATCGATGATGTATCTCCAACCCAAAATAATTCAAGAGTAATTCAAGGTCTAAAACCCTAAAAAGAAAAGGTAGAATTAAAGCATCATAACTTAATCACTTGAACCTCGTATCATCAAGATCGAGTACAAGGAGGATTAGTTAATCATATTGGAGTGGAGGAGGGGGGATGAGTAGTAAAGCATAATAAGAACACAAGTAAGAAAAGAGCACTTTTATTAGTACTAAAAGAGAGATACACTTACATGAAAATGAAAAGTATAATTGCAATGAAATGAAAATCCTATTCTAGTCCTACAATTAAACTACTAAAAGAAATATAAGAGCTAGTACAAAAGCTTAAACTAAACTAGAATTAAGGGAAGAATAAAAATAAGAAAGTGAGAGAGAGAGGGAAGAACATGAAAAAGACAAGAAACCAATGGGCAGGACCTACCCCTCTCAACCCAAGCTTGATGAAATGGAAGGGGGGTCTGAATTTATAGGAAAAATTCATGGGTTGGTCACGCCCTACAACACGCCCAAGGGGGTCAGGGGGCATGACAGGTACGGGGTTGACCTCGGGCTCTGCATTCTAGCAGGAAGGATGATTGCTTCTGTACATTGGTGGACACGCCCTGGGTCATGCCTGTGTAGGGGGAGGGGGGTGCGTGATACGCACGTTGCGTCGCAATCATTGGTCGGAAATCCATCAGTCTTCGGAAAAGGAGGGGTCACGCCTTGTGTCATGCCCGTGATGGGGGACGTGACAGTACTGTTGGTGTGCTGAGGTGAAATGGCATTTAATGCGGCGGCAGGCTTCGCGTAGAGGGCGACACGCCCCATGTCACGCCTAAACACATGCCCGAGGAGGGCGTGTCAGGGGGGCATGACAACCGTTTTTCCTAGTATTTTTTCTCTATCAGCAAGCTTCCTCGGGATAGGGTGACACACCCTAGGTCACGCCTAGGGAGGGCGTGACATGTCATTTTTGGCCAAAATTCTTGAAACCTGCAAAAAGACAAGAAAATGTTAGTGACAATAATATTTACATAAGAAAGATAAAAAGTAAGCTAATAAGACAAGATTAGCACCTACAAAACTAGAAAATACAATAATAGTTTAGTCTACAAAATGTATTATCATTATACCATAACCACTAAATTTTTATAAACTCTTCCTTTATCCTTGTTTTTTGCACAATTCACCTTTGGTTATCATATATTGCCGCACAAGTGAATTCGGAGTTCTTTGTCACGCAAAAAAAATATATTATTATTCAAAAAAAGAGTAAAATAAATCAACAACTTTGTTGATTGATTTAAAAAAAAGGATGACAAGGAACCTCCACCAAGCACTACTCACCCTCCTGATAAGTCTTCATAAGAATTGTGAGGTTGAGTACCTTGGAAAGAATTATAAAGTGTCTTGTATAATCTATTTTGCTATTCATTCAGTCAATGTGCTATGAGTTATTTGGTACAAGTACAAATCTTTATGTATATTTCTATATTATGTTTGTACATTTCACCTATTCTTGTAGGTTTTAAGTTCATACATATGTATTTTTTCATCTATCTCTAACATGTACACTACATTATAATCTATAACATTTCTTCTCATGAGAATTTGACAGAAAATAATTCTAATTCTTATGTTCACTAGTGTGTATATCTGTGATATAACTGGATGAATTTGACCATGTTTGTGTTCACTCTCATTCCTCATTCCTATAAATTGTTTCACATGTTCTACACTTGATTTTCCATTTGCGATTTTTCCTATTTTGCTTCCGCAGACAATCTCAATCTCAATTTTACTTTTTCTCTTTTTACATCACCTGTCCATTCTCAAATATCTTTTGATAATACAAAAGGGGGAGAAATTTTAGAGAAACCATTCATTCACTTTACTTAAAATGTTTAATTTTCTGAGAAATCATTCATTAAGTTTACTTTAAACTACCTGGTTAGTACGTTAAAATAGAAATTACAATTACATTTCTGAATGCTTCCATTTAGGGGGAGTGCACACGTTGGGGGAGAGTAACATCAAAGCGGAGTTTGTGCACATGAAAATGCTTAGTCTTTCTCATCACATTTTCTAACACTTTATAGGTCATTCATGATTTATTTCTATGTGGATTTTTTATTATGAAAAGGGGGAGATTATTGGAGCATGCGTTCCACGCTTCTTGGTTTGCTAATAACAAATCTCATTTGTATTTGATCATAGTGTGTTTATGTTGTGCAAATTTAACGGGTATAACACTACAATCATTTGGGCTTGGATTTGGGATTGAGACGAGGAGTTAAGGTGATATCACATGATGATATCTAGTATCGCCCCTAAGAAAGAGCTCATAGGACAGTTACCGCATGATCTCTATGACATATAGTTAAATTCGATATCTCCCGGCGATATTGTTATCGCCCAGGCAATAACGCATAATTGGCCACGACTCGATCTTCTTATAGAAACTTCAGAATCATGGGACACGTGCCATCCATATATGATATCGTCGGCAGGCGAACCCTATAATGTCGACAATAGCTTGAAAGTATATATTTTGCTCATTTTTTCTATTATGATTATGAATTTTATTACCTGGAGTGTTCCTTCCCGTGCAACTTATCTAGAGAGCTCCATCATCCAGATAACTCCATCTTCCCATGTAAGTTCAAGAGGGAAAAAGCGACGACTCATATGTGGCATCTCAAGCAACCTTTGCTAGGATTCATCGTCATGTACATCACTTCATTTAGAGGGAGTCTTTTAATATTTTGAAAGATATAATTTGTAATTCTTGATTTCATCATTGTTATCGATAGAGGAAATTTCCGCCTTGTGTGTGGCGTCTAAGTCCTTGCATGGATTTGGAGAAAATCACCGCCTTGTGCATGGCATCTAGGTCCTTGTGTGACTTAGGGAGTTTTCGTCACCTTTTGTGCAGCGACTAGATCGTGCTGAGATATAAGGGAAGGCTAGTAGCACAATCTATGCAGATATACGCTATAGTCAGCCGGTTTTTGGTAGAAGGATCAGTGAAATCAAAAGGAGTTTATTTTTCCATAGCCTCGATCTCTAGCTTTATAGAGAATCTTTGTACTTCGTTTTTAATGCTTATTTGATAAAATATAATCATTTGTATTCTTATGATTTACTAAGGCTTCATTGTTGATTAAGAAAAATTGTTTTTGATTTCTGTAATTTTTCCACCAAGTAAAATAGAGTAAGAGCGAAATTAGTGTTAACCCCTATTCACCCCCCCCCCCTCTAAGGGCGGCTCATTATCCAACACGACGGGCAGTCCAAGGGAGGCAGTCAGCCTCAAGATGCAGGGCCATTCTTCGGCCGCCCCAACGGTGTGCGACTGAACGAGGAGGTCGGCTCGTTGGGGGTTGACGCCTCCTGGCTAGAGAGGAAAGAGGAAGGCCGAGGTTTCCTAAGTCGCCCTTGAGAAGGGTGGCCGAGGAGAAAGGGGTGGTCGGCCCCTTTGGGGCCAGCGCCTCCCCGGCATACCCACCTTAGGCGTGCAGGGAGATAAGGGGCAGCCATCGCCTTAAGGGTCGGAGCCTCCTTGTTCTCCCTTATGGCAGGCGGACAAGAAGAAATGGGCGGCTGGCCCCGTCCCGGCCAGCCTTATTGTTGGCGGTCAGGGAGAACAGGGGAGATCGGACCCTTGGGAGTCGGCGCCTCCCCATTATGCCCTATAATGGGCGGTTAGGGAGAAAAGGGGTGGTCGGCCCCTTGGGGGCCGACACCTCCCCGGCCGGCCATGGGGTAGGCCCCTTAAGGGCCGGTGCACGGGATCCCAATCGATAGTGAGCAATCCTGCATGTGGGTGTTAGGATCCAACACACTAGAATTTGGACCCCGTACGCGGTGGTTATGATATGGTGTCTGTTGGTAGTGGCTTTGATCGGATATGGTGATTATGTGTGAATCGGTTTGAACCATAACCCCCCGCACTTCGTTAGTGGGGGAGTGGAAATTTTGGTTATGTGCAGCCCGGTTCACTTATAAATTGGGTGCGACCCCATCAAGTTGCATGCCTTTCTGTAGAATAATTGGTATAATGTAAAACTTATGGCGGTCTTGTATGCCATCTAATAAGCTCATAGTGCATGATCTAAATTTTGCAACCAAACATTCCTATTAACTTGCAATGTTTCCTCTAAAATTATTTTTAGTTCTCTATTTACTACCTCCACTTGGCCATTTGTTTTTGGGTGATAAGTGGTGGATACTTTGTGCGTAACACCATACTCAACAAAAATTTTAGCATGTTGGTTATTATAAAAGTGTGTGCCCCTATCAGTAACTAGTGCGCATAGCATGCTAGATCTTGAAAATAATTTTATCAAAAAATTTACGACGACTCTCGTGTCATTGGTGGAAGAGATTGTGCTTCCACCCGCCTAGAGACGTAATCGATCGCAACAAGAATGTATTTATTATTATACGATGGATGCAGCGAACCTATGAAATATAATCCCCATAAATTGAAAACTTAACATTCTAAAAATATATTTTGGGCCATTTCCTCCCGGTTGTTACCTGACCGTTGGCTGGTATCGCATTGCTCACAAAAGTGTAAGCGTCCTTGAATAAGGTGGGACAATAAATGCCTGCAACTAGCACCTTCCTTGCGGTATGGTTCTCTTGATAATGTACATCGGTTGGTTCCTTGCTATAAATTTTTAATGCCTCACTCGCCTGATATACACCTTCTTACCACTTGGTCCATGCAGACATGAATTAAAAAGGGGTCCTCCATAAAATAATTTTTCAAGTTTAAAATGAATTTTTTCTTTTGTTGGCTTGAATAATCCATTGGAAGGACCCGTGTAACAAAATAATTTGCAAAATCAACATACCAAGGGGTGGAAAAAGTCCTTCTAGATTGTGGTTAGATGGGGAGGCTAGTAGCAAGATCTAGGGACCAGCAAAATCCAATGTAAATTGTATTTTTCATAAGACTTTTGTCTCTAGCTCTATAAAGAAATTTTGTATTCATATCTAGCACTTTGTAAATAAATTATTGTTGTTTCTATAGAGATATTCTTGATTTCCTTTGTTTTCATTAAGTAAACTCAATTTAGTAAAGTAAGTAATTAACCTTTATTCACCCACCCCACACCCCCTCTAAGGGCGCCTCACGATCAGAAAACTTCTTCCTTATCATCCTCTTATGTGCCTTCCATGTTGATAATCAGTGTGCCCCATATTTCTTTGGCTGTCTTGTAGTGGACCAATTTCTAGAAGGTGGAGTCATCTATAACACTTACAATGATGTTTTGTGCCCTCTTGTCCATAGTTGTCAAGATGACTTCATCTCTAGACATTTTAGTATAACTCTTTGGATTCAAGATCTCTGCATCCAAGACAAAGACCTTCATGGGGGATGAAGGTTCCTTCTTGAACTGTTATAAAGATCCTAGGATCAGAGGCTTCTATAAACTACCTGACCCTCTATTTCCAGATCCCAAAGTTCTCCTTATTGTAGACTTGAAGCTCCATTAAGCTCCACTTCTTATGGTTATCTCCTGAACCCATATGTACTATACATTTAGCAACCCTTTGCGATCTACTCAGACTGTTAAGTACTTTTTGAGAAACCACGATCTGATACCACTTGAAAGTCTTTAATTTCAAGGATAGCTAAATCACCTAGAGGTGGGTGAATAAGTTTCTTAGTCTCTTATGACTATCTTTAATTTTCTTTGTGTTTTAGGTGTGTTGAGTTAGCTTAGTTTACTTGCTTTCAAGAACACAACACATAATGTTTATAGTGGTTCCCCAAATTATGGGTACGTCCGCTTTTACTCTCACCTTTCTAACAACTTGTTAGACAATGCACTTCTCCAATCTTGGCTACTAAGAGCTTACAACACGTTCCCGCCGGGCCACTCAGTCTCCTCCAAGACTTATAGCTCAAGCACAAAGCCCTACAACATAGTGATCTAAAGATCACCTACCTCAGGCCTAAAGGCCCTACAAGTCAGGCTAGGAGGACACCCTACCTCAAAGAGAATGACTCTCCTATTGCTCAGACACAAAGGCCCTACCTCATATCTAAATGATCTAACAACTCAGGCATAAGTGGCCTATAACTCAAATTGAATTACTCTCCTACCTCAGGATCAAAAGCCCTAACTCAGATCCACACTGGATCCTACTCTCAGGCCAAAGCCCTACCTTAGGTACACAGGCCCTACACTAAGATCTGCAACCAGATCCTACCTAAGCCTTTATAAATCAGGCCTACAGCTTATATACAAAAGGATCCTATAAAAAATAGTTAGTTTGTGTTGATTTGACTCCAGAGACAAGTTCTCTGAGCTTTCCTTCCTAAGCTGAGTTTACCTCAGCCCTACCTTCTTCTCAGAAACAAGAAAACTAATCTTATAAAAGCTGTAACTTGTGTTGGAAGTATCTTGCAGTGAACTACTTCTACTTGAACTGAGAATGAAACTCAGCCCTGTCTTTGACTCTAGAGAGATAGTTCTCTGAGCCTTCTTACTCTTGAGCTAAGACAGCTTGGTTCTATCTTCTTCTTCACAGCACCAGAAATAGATCTTCAAAAATGACCAACTGGAACTGTGTAGTATTAGAAGCTTGGCTTGTTGCTATACTTTTTCTTCTTTCTCAAAAATTGAACTTTCTGATCTTGTTGTTGAAGACAAAATATATCATGTAGCTTTAACCACCAAACTATCTGTGAATCACAATCTATCTCGGGAGCAGGTTCTTCTTCCTTGTGTCCTGAGTAAACTCAGTTCAGATTTCCTCTTCACAACTTCCAGAAAAAGTTCTTTAGAGATGATCAACCGGAACTGTGAATGATTACAATTAGGGTTATGCCTTGGCTGCTTCTTCTTTATAGAAATCTCTGATCTTGCTGTAGGCGATGGAAATTGTACAACTAACTTTTTGAACTCTCGGATCAGAAGTTAGAACTCCTTCTCCAGGCTCTGCAATAATGGCGACGAGGAAGATGAAGTCCATCTGTCTTTTTAAAAGCTAATTTCTGATATTTGATCTCTTCCATTTCTATTCCGCCGATCAATGGCTATTTTGACACGTAGGCCTAACAATAGTTGACAGCTACAACTTTGCTTTAACTGCAAAAGTCATACAGTAGGCATGCGGCGCCATTTGTCGTGTAGTGTAGCCATCCCTCAATATTTTGAATTTTACTAACATCAGCATCTGTGGACTTAGTCAAATTCAAGCTCTTTATTATAGGCGTTGAGTGAACAAGTTTCACTCATTGCCAAAACACTTAAACAGATTTCTATCTTACTCAGGCATTGAGAGCGTTGAGTGAACAAGCTTCTCTCAATGCTTTTGGCGTTAGCCAATCTTTCTGCATCTCGGGCATTGAGAGTGTTGAGAGCGTTGAGTGAGCCTTCATCACTCAACGCTTTTTGACTGGCCAATCTTTCTGTACCAGTAGGCATTGAGTGAGCCTTCATCACTCAATGCCAAAACCCCTAGTCACATTCCTGAATGAAAGCGTTGAGTGTAGCTTCTTCACTCAACCCTTTATGCTTTAGCCTATTTTCTTGATGAGGCATTGAGTGAATAGCCTTCAGTCAACGCTTCTATACTTAAAAAGATTTTCTATCATCTTAGGCATTGAGTGCGTTGAGTGTTTCTTTATCACTAAACACCATCTAGACTTTTGTAGTGTTAACTGCTTAGGCGTCGAGGGAGCCATCATCACTCGACGCTTCTGGTCTTAACCAGATTTCATTATTGTCAAAGATAAAGCTTTTATTATCAGACCTTTACTGAACGCTTTTTGTAGTATGGAGGTGAGTGAACTGCCTTCACGCTACGCCTGTGGACTAAGCCACTTTTCTGCCTTGCAAATAGTCAGACTTTGACTGACTTGTCTTCTCTCAGTGCTTTTTGGCATCTGGCGTTAAGTGAACTTGAGTGAGCTTGCTTTACTCAACGTCTGTGGAATTAACCACATTACATTGCATTTAGCATTGAGTGAGCTTGCTTCACTTAATACAAGTGGACTTTACAACATTTCTTTGCATCTGGAATTGAGTGATCTTGATTCACTCAACGTTGGTGTACTTGACCACATTTTTTGCATCTAGCATTGAGTGAGCTCTATTCACTCAACTCCGGTGGACTTAACCATATTTCTTTGCATATGGCGTTGAGTGAATTGTCCTCGCTCAACGCTTGTGGACTTAGACAAATTTTTTGTCTCTCCACCTGCCAACCTTGTAACCACCTGTCATCATCACTAAGACAACATGTCTAACCATATTCCAAGGAACATCCTGCACATGATGAGATTAAACAACATAATATACAACTATGCTCTTAGTGTTGATGGTGATGCCTTTTTAATCAAATCTAGGGAACATTGAGGGAAATATTCCCAAAAGTCTAGGGTTAAGTCCAAAAGCATTGAGAGATCCCGTATGCGGTAGTGGCTTGGATTGGATGCGGTGATTGTGTATGATTCGGTTTGAACCATAACCCCCCCCCCCCACTTCGTTAGTAGGGGGAGTGGAAATTTTGGTTATGCGCATCCTTGTTCACTTATAAAATGGGTGCGACCCCATCAAGTGGAATGCCTTTCCAAAGAGTAACCGAGACAATGTACAACTTATGGCAGTCTTGTTTGCCATCTGATAAGCTCATAGTGCATCATCTAAATTTTGCGACCAAACATTCATATTAACTAACACTGTTTCCTCTAAAATTATTTTTAGTTCTCTATTTTTCTACCTCCACTTGGCCATTTGGTTTTGGGTGATAAGCAGTGCATACTTTGTGCGTAACACCATACTCTACTAAAATTTTAACAAGTTGGTTATTATAAAAGTGTGTTCCCCTTTCACTAACTAGTGTGCATTGCATGCTAGATCTTGAAAATAATTTTTTCAAATATTTTATGACGACTCTCATGTCATTGGTGGCAGAGATTGTGCTTCCACCCACCTAGAAACATAATCATTCGCAATAAGAATATATTTATTATTATACGATGGAGGCAGCGAACCTATGAAATATAATCCCCATAAATGAAAACTTAACATTCTAAAAATATATTTTGGGCCATTTCCTCCCTATTGTTACCTGAACGTTAGCCGGTATCGCATTTCTCCCAGAAGTGTAAGCATCCTTATATATGGTGGGTCAATAAATGCCCGCCTCTAGCAACTTCCTTGCGGTATGGTTCTCTTGATAATGTCCATCGGTTGGTCCCTTGTGGAAGTGCTGTAAATTTTTGATGCCTCCCTCGCCTGATATACACCTTCTTACCACTTGGGCCATGCAGACATGAAATAAAAAGGGGTCCTCCCTATAATAATTTTTCAAGTCTGAAATGAATATCTTCTTTTCTTGGCTTGAATAATTCGTTGTAAGGACCCGTGTAAAAAAATAATTTACAAAATCCACATACCAAAGGGTGGAAAAAGTCGTTACCTTATAAACTGTTGGGAATATTGCCCTCAATGTTCCCTAGATTTGATTTGAAAAGGCATCACCATCAACACTAAGAGTATAGTTGTATTATATGTTGTTTAATCTCATCAGGATGTTCCTTGGAACAAGGTTAGACATGTTGTCTAAGTGATGATGACAGGTGGTTACAAGGTTGGCAGGTGGAGAGACAGAAAATCTGTCTAAGTCTACAAGTGTTGAGTGAGGATAACTCACTCAACGCCATATGCTAAGAAATGTGGTTAAGTCCACAGGAGTTGAGTGAAGCAAGCTCACTCAATGCTAGATGCAAAAAATGTGGTCAAGTACACAAGCGTTGAGTGAAGCTAGCTAACTCAATGCCGCAAAGAAATGTTGTTAAGTCCACTTGCATTGAGTAAAGCAAGCTCACTCAATATTAGATGAAAAGAAATGTGGTTAAGTCCATCGGCTTTGAGTTAAGCAAGCTCACTTAAGGGCAGATGCCAAAAAGCACTTAGAGAAGACAAGTTTTTCAAAGCCTGAATATTTGCAAGGAAGAAAAGTGGCTAAGTCCACAGGCATTGCGTGAAGGCAATTCACTCAACGTCATACTACAAAAAGCATTGAGTAAAGGTTTGATAGTAAAATCTTTATCTTTGACAGTAATGAAATCTGGTTAAGTGAAGAAGCGTCGAGTGATGAAGGCTCACTCGATGCCTAAGCAGTTAAGACAACAAAAGTCTAGATGGTGTTTAGTGATCAAGACACACTCAACACACTCAATTACTAAGCTGATTGAAAATCTATCTAAGTATAGAAGCGTTGAGTGAAGGCTATTCACTCAACGCCTCATCAAGAAAATAGGCTAAAGCATAAAGTGTTGAGTGAAAAAGCTACACTCAATGCTTTCATTAAGGAATGTTACTAAGGGTTTTGGCATTGAGTGACGAAGGCTCACTAAACGCCTACTGGTATAGAAAGATTGGCCAAGGTAAAAATCGTTGAGTGATGAAGGCTCAATCGCTCTCAACGCCTGAGATGTAGAAAGATTGGCTAAAGACAAAAGCATTGAGAGAAGCTTGTTCACTCAACGCTCTCAATGCCTGAGTAAGATAGAAATATGTCCAAGTGTTTTGGAATTTACTAAAGCCTTGTTCACTCAACGCCTATACTAAAGAGCTTGAATTTGACTAAGTCCACAGATGCTGACGTCGGCAAATTTTAAAATATTGCGGGATGGCTACAGTACGCGACAAACGGCATCACAGGCTTACTGTATGACTTTTCCAGTTAAATCAAAGTTGTACCTGTTAACTATTGTGAGGCCCATGGGTCAAAATAGTCGTTGATCGGTGGAATAGAAAAGGCAGAGATCAGATCTCAGAAATTAGCTTTTAAAAAGACAGTTGTACTTCATCTTCCTCCTCGCCATTGTTGTAGAGCCTGGATAAGAAGTTCTAACTTCTGATCTGAGAGTTCAAAAAGTTAGTTGTAGCAATTTCCATCGACTATAACAAGATCAGGGATTTCTCTGAAGAAGAAGAAGCAGCCAAGGCATAACCCTAACTGCAATCATTCACAGTTCCAGCTGATCATCTCTGAAGAACTAATTCTGGAAGTTGTGAAGAGGAAATATGAACTGAGTTTACTCAAGACAGAAGGAAGAAGAACCTGCTTCCAATATAGTTTGTGATTGATAGATAGTTAGGTGGTTAAAACTACATGATACATCTTGTCTTCAATAACAAGATCAGAAAGTTCACTTTTTGAGAAAGAAGAAAAAGCAAAGCAGCAAGCCAAGCTGCTGGTACTTCACAGTTCCAGCTGGTCTTTTCTGAAGATCTATTTTTGGTGCTGTGAAGAAGAAGATAAGACTAAGCTGTCTGAGCTCAAGAATAAGAAGGCTCAAAGAACTATCACTCTGGAGTCAAAGACAGGACTGAGTTTCATTCTCACTTCAAGTAGAAGTAGTTCACTACAAGATACTTCCAGCACAAGCTGCAGCTTGTTGAAGAACAGTTTTCTTGTTGCTGAGAAGAAGTTAGGGCTGAGGTAAACTCAGCTCAGGAAGGCAAGCTCAGAGAACTTGTCTCTTGAGTCAGATCAACACAAACTAATTTTTTTTTTGTAGGATCCTTTTGGATCTAAGTTGTAGGCCTGATTTATAAAGGCTGAGATAGGATCTGGTTGCAGATCTGAGTGTAGTGCCTGTGTGCCTAAGGTAGGGCTTTTGCCTGAGAGTTGGATCTAGTGTGGATCTAAGGTAGGACTTTTCAGCCTGAGGTAGGAGAGTCATTCTATATTTATTGTAGGGCACTTGTGCCTGAGTTAAAGAATACTTTAGATATGAGTTAGGGCCTTTGTTCCTAACCAGTAGGAGAGTCATTCTCTCTGAGGTAGGGCTGTCCTCCGAGCCGTAGTTGTAGGGCCTTTGGCCTAAGGTAGATGATTATTGCATCACTGTGTTGAAGGGCTTTGTTCCTGAGCTGTAAGTCTTGGAGGAGACTGAGTGGTCCAATGGGATCGTGTTGTAAGCTCTTAGTAGCCAAGATTGGAGAAGTGCATTGTCTAACAAACTGTTAGAAAGGTGGGGGGCTGAAGTGGACGTACCCGTAATTTGGGGAACCACTAAAAACATTTTGTTTTTTGTTCTTGAAAGCAAGCAAATTAAGCTAACTCAACACACCTAAAATGCAAAGAAAATTAAAGATAGTCATAAGAGACTAAGAAACCTATTCACCCCCCCCCCTCTAGGTGATTTAGCTATCCTTGAAATTAAATACTTTCAAGTGGTATCAGATGGTGGTTGCTCAAAAAGGACTAAACAGTCTGAGTAGATCTCAAATGGTAGCTAAAACTATAGTACATATGGGTTCAGGAGATAACCATAAGGAGTGGAGCTTAATGGAGCTTCAAGTCTATAATAAGGAGAACTTTGGGATCTGGAAATAGAGGGTCAGGAAGTTCATGGAAGCCTCTGATCCTAGGATCTTTGTAACAATTCAAGAAGGACCCTTCATCCCCCATGAAGGTCTCTGTCTTTGATGCAGAGGTATAGACTCAAAAGAGTTATACTGTGTAACATCCCATTTCCGGCTAGACCCCTAGGAGTCGGATGGTCGAGTCAGAACCCCAGGGAGCACAAAAAGTGAAAATAAATCGACCGAGTTTTCGGATCAAGGGTTGGTCACGCCCGTGACCGACCCGTCACGCCCGTGACCTGGGCGTGACTACTTCGACGATCGTCGATCTCCACGAGACGATCGTCAAATGTGCTGTCTGGGCAAGTCACGCCCGTGACCAAGATGTCACGCCCGTGACTATGGGCGTGACCCCAACGACGATCGTCGATTGCCATGAGACGATCGTCGAGCTTGCGGCCCGGGCATGTCACGCCCGTGACATGAGTGTCACGCCCGTGACCTAGGGCGTGACCAGCCTTCGACGATCGTCGACCTCAATTCGACGATCGTCGACCTCGAAATTTGCCGTTCGGGCATGTCATGCCCGTGACCTATAGGTCACGCCCGTGACCTAGGGGGTGACCAGCCTTCGACGATCGTCGATCTCAATTCGACGATCGTCGACCCACAATCTGCTGTTTGGGTCTGTCACGCCCGTGACCCGAGGTGTCACGCCCGTGACCTTCCATCGACGATCGTCGATCTCAGTTCGACGATCGTCGAACCCAGAATGGGCTACCCGGGCCTATCACGCCCGTGACTTATGTGTCACGCCCGTGACATTGACCGAAACGACGGGTCAGGCCCGAAATAATTCTAACACGCGTGGAAATAAATGCTGGTTTGGGAAGTTACACCAGGAGTAACTTCCGGCCGTTTTCCTTCTGTAATTATATAATAAATAAGGAAAAGGTGGTCCAATAGAAAATCGCCAGCTGGACACACCTGTTCAGTTTCCGCCGTTTCTTATCCCTTCTCTGTAACCGAAACGTTGAAAGGGAGGAGCCTTCATGACCATTAAGGCTTAAACTATTCACCTTCCCGCTTTTCTGACTTATAAAAGCCCACCTGGACAAGAGGAGAAGGTTACACGCTCAAGTAATCAGAACAGACCTTTGTTCTTGCTGTAGGAGGAGTTCAGCAAACGCCACCACCGCGCCATGGCACCCCGACGTTCTTCTCGCCTTCAAACCGCGAACAAGGTCCTCCTCTACTCCTTCTCTTTCATGGGTAGATCTTAGGATTCTTAGAAAGGAGTTTCGCGCTCAACGGAGCCGGATCCATCTCTCGTTTTCATGGAAAAACCATGAAAAAGGTATTTTGAGTTCGCCGGAAACCGCCACCTCCGGCGGCCAAACCACCGCCGACCGCTAGCCATCGCATCAACGGAGGTGGTGGTGGTGGTGGCTGGCCAGGGAAGTGACCGGACGGCCGGCAACGGATCACGGAAACGTTACAGTAAAAATGGCTTCCTGGTTCTAGTTTCGGGTTCTGTAGAAGATGAACAGTAAATCGTTTTATACTTATAAATTATGTAAATAATTTTATAAGGAGAAATATACTCGGTTTAGTATATTTTAAGGCTGCAAAATGAGGCACTTAGAGGCCGAATTAGGAAAAATGACCTGACACAAAAGTTGTAGCCCTCGGGGTCTACTTTAATTTAAAATTGATTTTATTCAATTTGGGTGAGTGGTTT
Organism: Platanthera zijinensis; assembly: GCA_039513925.1. NCBI lineage: Eukaryota > Viridiplantae > Streptophyta > Magnoliopsida > Asparagales > Orchidaceae > Platanthera > Platanthera zijinensis. The sequence continues at coordinate 144,668,033 of CM077084.1, forward strand.
GAACACAGCACTCATTTTGGTGGGATCAAGACCTAGGTTAACCAGAAATTAAAATGGTTGCCCACGGTTCATAACATGTCCAAATGACTTGAAATTTGGACTGGAGGTCTATAATATGTATATCGAGAGGCTGTCCAAAAATGAGAATTTTTGGAGAACTTTTGCCTAAAGTTTTTGTAAAAATTTAATAAACAATATAAAATTAATTAGGAGATGAAATTAAGCCCAAACTCCCCCAAATTTTGGGTGGTGGTCCCTGGCATCAATATTAAGATCTGTACAAAATTTCAACTCGATTGGTCGAGTTTTGAATAGGGAATTATCAAGTCCTAGATAGGTCTTGGTGAGGGGTACTTTGGGGAAAAGTACAATTAGAGATGGAGTGGACAAATCTCCTCAAAAGAGGCTGAAGTTGTTGGCCACTGATTTGTTGAGTCTATGTCTACCCTCTTGGATAACATGGTGTGGCTTAGGGTGGATTTTACCCTAAGAGATTGGCTCAACTCCAACGGGTGGGAGTTTGAGGTTTGTGAAGGACATAGGAGCAAAAGCTCTTGTATGCCCTTGAAATTTGGAGGAGAGGGGGAGGATATGATGAAAACCCTCTGGTTGAAATAGTGAAGGAATTGGAGGTAGTTAGGTACCTCGAAAGTTGAGATTTTGGAATAGGATAAACATGTAATTTAATTATTTTAAGCACTAAATCTAATCCAAAAATTATGAAACTCGGGAGGAGGGAGTTTTAGGATGTATTAGACTTATGGTAATTTTTCTGGAATTTTATGATTAATATATATTATACTTCATGTGTTAAAGAATTATTAGCCCAATTTGTTGTTTCAATTATTTGGAGGCTTTACATTAATTATAATCAGTTAAAATTCTGGATTTAGATCTTGACTAGTAGAACATTGATCCCTGAATTTTTATAGAATTTTATGTTGAGTAAATCTAGTACTTTATTCACAAATGATAGAAAGGGCTTTTATGTTTAAAAAATTATTATGGATAGAACACTTGCTGGAAAATTATGAAACTTAGCCAGTGCAAATTTTAGACATTTATCTTCATGTCATAAATTATTTAGAATTTTTGGAAGAATATTTTCTGTACTTGATTCATAAACTATAGAAATTAGAGATTATTTCCAAATAGTTTTTCAGGTCATTTTTATGATAGAAAATTATGATACTTAGGATTTAGCCTTCTGAGATAGCCTACTAATTATCATAAATTTGCTGGACATCTTGCATGAATAATTAGGATAGTTCATGTTCAAACCGGTGGCCCTTGAGATTTTCGAGGAATTTAATTAAATGCCAAATAAATTAGGAAAATTTCCATTTTCTGGATTTAGGTTATTTATACCAAGATAAGTCTCCAGTAAATAGTTTAGGGCATTTGGATGAGTAATGGATCATTGCATAACCGGTTCGACATGTAGCCTAGGTCGATCTGCATATAGCAGGTTGTGAGATGCAATAGGACACGATCTGAGAAAGTCTTTGAGGTTTAAACATTTTGTCTGGGTGAACAATTGTGGAAGAAATTACAATAGGAAGATATAAAGAGTAGTGAGTAGTGGTGATAGCTAGAGTTAAGAGGTGCTCGGGTTCGACGAAAGATCGTCTTCCCCGAGGAGTGGAAGGTTTAAAATCACCCTAGGATAGTCTAATGTAATACGAGAAGGAAAATCGGGTAAAAAGGGTAGACAACCAATAATAATAAGTGCCTTGCGAAAGGGAACTTCGGGCCGTAATGCACCGTCTTGGTTCCTAGTGCCCCTTGAGAGCCCTTCACAGGGTATACCGGGGGCAGTCCTGGGCTAACGTAAACTGTAATAATAAACCGACAAGAGTAACTTAGTAACTAGGGTTGCACTCTTCACAAACACTGTTGGCACAGGAAGAATGATGAGAGCTTCGGCTCGGTTGGTTTGGAGACGGACGGATGGTCCGGGGAGCTTCGGCTCGGTTGGTTTGGAGACGGACGTTTTGGTCCGGGGAGCTTCGGCTCGGTTTTTGTGTGTTTACGATAAACATGCATGTGCATAAAATAGGAAAAGGTAAGGTGGTGGGTCTTTCGATATCGGGGAGTTCGATTGCACCGACACCGATATCGATGACTCGGCGGGGTGATTAGCACTTCGCTAGCAGAAGTCCGGTGCGCCAGCCGGCAAGAGTACGCAGGCGTCCGCTTAGTGCACCAAGCGTTGAGGCGTACGATAGGTCAGACCAGTGGTGCTTTTACTGGTTTTGGAGGTGGGCGAGGCCCAACCCACCGCTTCCGTTTGCCACTACGGAGGTATCCTGGGAGGTAACGGCTCCGAAAGGGGGAACTAAAGGTCTGTGTGCACAGAGTCGGGTGTGTGAGTTGCACTTGCATGTTTCATCATACCCACTAGCATGTCATAGCATAATCGATTCATTTAACCCTGACACCTAAAGTATAAGTGGTATGGGACGCTTATACATTAGGACCTGCAAAATGACCCCTTGGTATATAAGCTTGTGTGGGCAAGTTTATAAATCAAAGGTTATTTTCAACATATAATAACCCCTGCTGTTTGATAACCGACACCCCAAGGTATAAGTGGTATGGGACACTTATACGATGGGAGCCTTGCAAAAGATCCCTTTGCTTATGTGTTCTCGCATAAGTGAAGGTTTAAATTCATTTAATTGCTTTTCTTACTGCTAGACCTATTATAACAATTTATTAACTGCTCACCTAACACAACTTGCTAGAATTAGTTTCCGCTGCCATCTGTTTTCATGTTTAATCTCCACCTTCATGTCCTTCCCTTTCTTCCTCTCCGCTCGGTACCTAGGAGCCATGGGGGAAGGGGTAGGGGATGATAGGGCTTAGTCTTTATGACTAACGGTTTTCGAACCGCATCATTTAGGGGATCGTGGAGCCCAGCATGGAGGAGCAGCCCCAGAGATCGGTGCGCCTAGAGATGGGGCAGTCTAGCTCCGGAGTTCACACAGCCGGGACCGTGAGTCTCGACCTTGAGTAGTTTACTGTTTCGCTTCCGCATGAGAGACTTGTAGTGAGGACATTTTGTACCGGGCATAAGCCCGTATTTATAGTACTCTGATGTTTCTGTGGACACTCCCTTCGTGGAGTTTTATTATATATATGTGATTTTTATTATTGTGGACTGCATTGCTCTTACTTCAATAATTGTGCTACTTTCTGTGATCAAAATTGGCCGGCAGAATCGGCGCCTTGTGGTGATGACCCTTCGGGACGTGAAGGAGTCACCGCAAAGCGGCGGTTCTGGGCCTAAGACCCCGGGTTTGAAAAAGAAAAAAAAAGGGGGTCTTACAAGTGGTATCAGAGGAAACATCGATCAGAAGGAAGTCGCAGTCCACAAACCCTAGGTCACCCCCGCTCGAGTTTAGTTTGGGGACAAACTAAGCAGCGGAAGCAGTGGTGTGCCCATATGGGGATCACATATAAATTGTCCACAGACCCTGACTGCCATTCTGGAGGCCTTCAGGGCCCAGCAGGTTCCGGTCCCGCAGCCCAATCTGGGGGCCAACTGGCTCAGCATCTTCCGGGGTCTTTCTCCCCCGTCCTATCTGGGGACAGAGTCGGCTGTTCGGACGGAGGAATGGCTAGATATCATGTACGAGATGCTGACCGGGATTCGGTGTCCATGGGAGGAGAGGGTGGCTCTGGTTGTCTCCTGCCTGGAGTCCCATGCAAAGAGGTGGTGGAAGACGCTGTTGGACACGACATTTGCTGATAGGGAGGTTGCGGAGGTCACTTGGGAGGAGTTCAGGGCCGCACTGCTGGAGCATTTCGTTCCGCAGTCGGCTAGGGATGATTTGGAGGAGCGGTTCTTACAGCTGAAGCAGGGTACTCGGACCGTGGTGGAGTACCATCGAGAGTTTGACCACCTGGCTCGATACGCAGATTCCTACCAGCTGGACGAGGCAGGGTATATCAGGAGGTTCTACAAGGGCCTACGTGAGGACTTGAGGGAGGCCCTCTTGTTTGTATCTGACGGGCCCATCTCCCGGATTTTGGAGATGGCCAAAAGGATTGAGGCAGATTGGCACACCACCCGGGGCCGGAAACGGCCAGCAGAGGATCAGGGACGAAGAGGAAGGAATGACCAGCGGCGGGGTGCTGTACCAGAGGGGAGGAGGACAGAGGACCAGCCTCGTCAGGACGTGAGGCCGGAGCCGAGGGAACAGGTGGTATTGGCCCCTCCACCCCTTCGGATGCAGGAGATGCCGAGACCCGGGGGAATGGCGTATCCCCCAGAGTGCTACTTTTGTCATCAGATTGGGCACATTCGGAGGAACTGCCCCATGAGGGGGGCACCACCTCCAGCACATCAGGGCGTCCCACCAGCTCAGCATTACGGAGGCCGAGGACGCGGCCGCGGTCGAGGATACCAGGGGGAAGATCGTAGACAGGGAAGAGAGCAGGTATATGCCTTGGACCTTGCACAGCCACGGAATCCGGAGCAGGTCATCGCAGGTATGCCGAAATGCTTCTTTGTTTTCATAGAATTTCCCCTTTAAGTTGTTAAAACTTTGAATCGCACTAGATTGATAGCAAGGAAAGTAAAAACTCATTATAGAACCCTAAGATATCTAATCACCCCAGGTATAGTCTTCATCAGCGGCAAGCCTGCCCGCACGCTGTTCGATACTGGAGCTACTCACTCCTTTGTGTCAGAGTCGTTCGTGGAAGGACTGGAAGGTATGGAGCGGTTCACAGGCTCGAGGATGAGGGTGCGACTACCGGATGGATCTGAGCTCCTTACCACGGATCACTGCAATATGGAGGCGGAGATTGGTGGAAAAGCGTTCGAGGCTCCAGCGACGATTTTGAAGCTGACGGACTACGACCTGATCCTGGGCATGGTATGGCTGCACTGGAACTATGCCCAGATTGACTGCCAGGCAAAGAGGATCACCGTGAGACACGGGGACTCTTTCATTACCATTGAAGGTATAAGACCTGTCTCTCGTATACTCTTATCTTCGGTACAGGCCGTCAAGGCCCATCTGCAGGGAGAGGAGGTCTATCAGATTCTTTTTGAGATGGCGGAAGTTAAGGAGTCGGTGACAGACATCCCGGTGGTGCGAGATTTCGCTGACGTCTTTCCAGAGAAACTACCAGGATTACCTCCACACCGAGAGCAGGATTTTCAAATACAGCTTGTGCCGGGGGCCAAGCCGGAGTCTAGGGCCCCTTATCGGATGGCCCCAAAGGAGTTTGCAGAGTTTCGGACTCAGTTGCAGGAATTAGTTGAGGCAGGTTTTGTTAGACCGAGTTCCTCGCCATGGGGAGCTCCGGTCCTGTTCGTGAAGAAGAAGGATGGGACACTCCGCCTGTGCATCGATTATCGAGCACTAAACAGGCTGACTGTCCGGAATACCTATCCGCTCCCACGGATAGACGAATTATTCGACCAGCTGGAGGGGGCCCATTATTTCTCGAAGCTGGACTTGAGATCAGGATACTACCAGCTGCGGATCCAGGAGGAGGATATCCCGAAGACGGCCTTTAGTAGCAGATATGGCCTGTATGAGTTCACCGTAATGCCCTTTGGGCTCACGAATGCTCCGTCGGCGTTCATGAGTCTCATGAACCGGGTTTTCGAGGCTTACTTGGATGTGTTCGTCATAGTGTTCATAGACGACATCCTGATCTACTCTAGGACGGAGGAGGAGCACACTCGGCATCTGGCACTGACCTTGGAGAGGTTGCGGGAGCATCACCTTTATGCCAAATTCAGCAAGTGTCAGTTCTGGTTGAAGGAGGTGGCCTTCCTAGGCCACATCATCAGCGGAGCCGGGTTATCAGTAGATCCAGCAAAGGTTCGGGCAGTTCGCGATTGGCCGCAGCTGAGGACAGCCACCGATGTACGCAGTTTCTTGGGACTTGCCGGTTACTACCGGAAGTTCGTGGAGGGGTTCTCTCGGATTGCCCTCCCCCTCACATCTTTGACAAAGAAGGAGGCACCTTTTGTTTGGACCCCGCAGTGCCAGGCGGCTTTCTAGGAGCTGAAGGACCGACTCATCTCGGCCCCTATCCTGGCCCTTCCATCCGGAAGGGAGGGATTCCAGGTGTATACCGACGCATCATACCAAGGGATGGGAGCGGTGCTGATGCAGAACAGACATGTCATAGCATATGCCTCCCGCCAGCTGAAGACCCATGAGAGGAACTACCCGGTGCACGACCTCGAGATGGGAGCGGTCGTTTTTGCTCTAAAGGTCTGGCGTCATTACCTTTATGGAGTCCACTGCGATATCTTCTCCGATCACAAGAACTTGAAATACGTGGACACTCAGAAGGAGCTGAATATCAGGCAGAGGCGTTGGGTGGAGTTCTTAGCAGATTATCAGTATGAGATGCACTACCACCCAGGGAAGGCAAACGTGGTGGCCGACGCGTTGAGCCGGAGAGCGGCCACTTCCGAAGCTGGGCCCCAGGTTATGTCTATGGAGCTGGTCCAGTCATTCAGAGACATGCAGATATCCCTAGTGTCCGAGGATGACCCAGATCTGTATAGGGAGTATCTGGCATCGATAGTGGCCATAGACGATATTCGGGATCGCATTCGGGACGGACAGAGGACAGATGCGTGGGCGGAGCCGATGTTCCGAGCTTTGGAGGAAGGTTCGACAGGAGATTATTCCCTGAGAGATGGTTTGCTCCACTTCAGAGGCAGAGTATATATACCCGCAGGAGGCCAGATCCGAGAGGATATTCTGACGGAGGCGCATTGCAGCCGGTACTCCGTGCACCCGGGGATCACAAAGATGACCGCTGATCTGAAGAGGACGATGTTTTGGCCGGGCATGAAGAAAGACATTACGTACTTCGTGACCCATTGCGAGGCGTGTCAGTTGGTGAAGGCGGAGTGCAGGAACCCCGCAGGACTGTTGCAGCCACTCCCGGTGCCGGAGTGGAAGTTTGACGACATAGCGATGGATTTTATACATGGTCTTCCCCGGTCTCGGACAGGGAACGACTCGATTTGGGTGATTGTCGATCGTTTGACGAAGGTGGCCCGCTTTATACCGATCAGGAAGGATGACTCGGTGGGAGTGCTGGTACGGAAGTTTGTGGAGCAGTATGTCCGATATCATGGCGTGCCCCGGACGATAGTGTCGGACCGCGATGGACGGTTTACATCCAGGGAGTGGCGGTCAGTGCAGGCATATTTGGGCACCCGGTTGACTTTTAGCACGGCCTTCCACCCTCAGACGGACGGGCAGACCGAGCGCACCAACCGGACCTTGGAGGACTTACTACGGCTGTGTATACTGGACCGAGGGGAGCCGTGGGAGAAGATGTTTCCGTTGGTCGAGTTCTCCTACAATAATAGCTACCAGTCCAGCATCAGGATGGCGCCTTATGAGGCCTTGTATGGAAGGAAATGTAGGACCCCGCTTTCCTGGGTTCAGGACGAGGATCCGAAGCTGCTGGGATCGGATTTCGTTGAAGATACCGAGGCTCAGGTGAGACTGATCAGAGATAGGATGTTGGAGGCGCAGAGCAGACAGGCCAAATACTATGACGCCCGGCATCGTCAGGTGGAGTTTCGGGTAGGGGATCGAGTGTTCTTGAAGATCCGACCCATGCACGGAGTCTCACGGGTGCGCGGTCGGAGGAAGAAACTCAGCCCTAGGTATATGGGCCCTTACCGGATCCTGGAGCGGATCGGACCCCTAGCCTACAGGCTAGAGTTGCCACCGGAGCTGGCAGCTCTACACGACGTCTTCCACATCTCTTCGCTGAGAAGGGCTCTACTACGCCCGGAGCAGCGGATTTTGACCACAGAAGGGCCGGTAGCTTCAGACCGATCTGTTCACTTGGAGCCGGTTCGGATCGATGACAAAGGAGTGCGGATCTTGCGCCGCAAGAAGATCCCCTTAGTCAAGGTTCTGTGGAGAAATCACGGTCAGGAGGAGCACACCTGGGAACCGCAGGATCTGATGAGGCAAAGATTCCCGGAGTTGTTCAGTCAGGTACATCTCACCACCTCTCGGTATATTATAGACTGCCTTCATGTTTTGGAATGTTAAGATTAGATAAGGAAAAATCCAGGACCTAGGCATGCACACTTAATCAGAAAGGTAGGGGCTAATCTTTTGTTTATTGGGGAGATTGTCTTCGTTATCAAACGAACAGTCGCCTGAACCCAATAGAAAGATTGTATGGGATGTTACAAGTTTAATTTATTCCGATAGAAATCCCCATAGGCTCAACCTCAATTTCGGGGACGAAATTTTTGTTTTGTTTATTGGGATTTGTAACATCCCATTTCCGGCTAGACTCCTAGGAGTCGGATGGTCGAGTCAGAACCCCAGGGAACACAAAAAGTGAAAATAAATCGACCGAGTTTTCGGATCAAGGGTTGGTCACGCCCGTGACCGACCCGTCACGCCCGTGACCTGGGCGTGACTACTTCGACGATCGTCGATCTCTACGAGACGATCGTCAAATGTGCTGTCTGGGCATGTCACGCCCGTGACCAAGATGTCACGCCCGTGACTATGGGCGTGACCCCATCGACGATCGTCGATCGCCGTGAGACGATCGTCGAGCTTGCGGCCCGGGCATGTCACGCCCGTGACATGAGTGTCACGCCCGTGACCTAGGGCGTGACCAGCCTTCGACGATCATCGACCTCAATTCGACGATCGTCGACCTCGAAATTTGCCGTTCGGGCATGTCACGCCCGTGACCTATAGGTCACGCCCGTGACCTAGGGCGTGACCAGCCTTCGACGATCGTCGATCTCAATTCGACGATCGTCGACCCACAATCTGCTGTTTGGGTCTGTCACGCCCGTGACCCGAGGTGTCACGCCCGTGACCTTCCATCGACGATCGTCGATCTCAGTTCGACGATCGTCGAACCCAGAATGGGCTACCCGGGCCTGTCACGCCCGTGACTTATGTGTCACGCCCGTGACATTGACCGAAACGACGGGTCAGGCCCGAAATAATTCTAACACGCGTGGAAATAAATGCTGGTTTGGGAAGTTACACCAGGAGTAACTTCCGGCCGTTTTCCTTCTGTAATTATATAATAAATAAGGAAAAGGTGGTCCAATAGAAAATCGCCAGCTGGACACACCTGTTCAGTTTCTGCCGTTTCTTATCCCTTCTCTGTAACCGAAACGTTGAAAGGGAGGAGCCTTCATGACCATTAAGGCTTAAACTATTCACCTTCCCGCTTTTCTGACTTATAAAAGCCCACCTGGACAAGAGGAGAAGGTTACACGCTCAAGTAATCAGAACAGACCTTTGTTCTTGCTGTAGGAGGAGTTCAGCAAACGCCACCACCGCGCCATGGCACCCCGACGTTCTTCTCGCCTTCAAACCGCGAACAAGGTCCTCCTCTACTCCTTCTCTTTCATGGGTAGATCTTAGGATTCTTAGAAAGGAGTTTCGCGCTCAACGGAGCCGGATCCATCTCTCGTTTTCATGGAAAAACCATGAAAAAGGTATTTTGAGTTCGCCGGAAACCGCCACCTCCGGCGGCCAAACCACCGCCGACCGCTAGCCATCGCCTCAACGGAGGTGGTGGTGGTGGTGGCTGGCCAGGGAAGTGACCGGACGGCCGGCAACGGATCACGGAAACGTTACAGGAAAAATGGCTTCCTGGTTCTAGTTTCGGGTTCTGTAGAAGATGAACAGTAAATCGTTTTATACTTATAAATTATGTAAATAATTTTATAAGGAGAAATATACTCGGTTTAGTATATTTTAAGGCTGCAAAATGAGGCACTTAGAGGCCGAATTAGGAAAAATGACCAGACACAAAAGTTGTAGCCCTCGGGGTCTACTTTAATTTAAAATTGATTTTATTCAATTTGGGTGAGTGGTTTGAACACAGCACTCATTTTGGTGGGATCAAGACCTAGGTTAACCAGAAATTAAAATGGTTGCCCACGGTTCATAACATGTCCAAATGACTTGAAATTTGGACTGGAGGTCTATAATATGTATATCGAGAGGCTGTCCAAAAATGAGAATTTTTGGAGAACTTTTGCCTAAAGTTTTTGTAAAAATTTAATAAACAATATAAAATTAATTAGGAGATGAAATTAAGCCCAAACTCCCCCAAATTTTGGGTGGTGGTCCCTGGCATCAATATTAAGATCTGTACAAAATTTCAACTCGATTGGTCGAGTTTTGAATAGGGAATTATCAAGTCCTAGATAGGTCTTGGTGAGGGGTACTTTGGGGAAAAGTACAATTGGAGATGGAGTGGACAAATCTCCTCAAAAGAGGCTGAAGTTGTTGGCCACTGATTTGTTGAGTCTATGTCTACCCTCTTGGATAACATGGTGTGGCTTAGGGTGGATTTTACCCTAAGAGATTGGCTCAACTCCAACGGGTGGGAGTTTGAGGTTTGTGAAGGACATAGGAGCAAAAGCTCTTGTATGCCCTTGAAATTTGGAGGAGAGGGGGAGGATATGATGAAAACCCTCTGGTTGAAATAGTGAAGGAATTGGAGGTAGTTAGGTACCTCGAAAGTTGAGATTTTGGAATAGGATAAACATGTAATTTAATTATTTTAAGCACTAAATCTAATCCAAAAATTATGAAACTCGGGAGGAGGGAGTTTTAGGATGTATTAGACTTATGGTAATTTTTCTGGAATTTTATGATTAATATATATTATACTTCATGTGTTAAAGAATTATTAGCCCAATTTGTTGTTTCAATTATTTGGAGGCTTTACATTAATTATAATCAGTTAAAATTCTGGATTTAGATCTTGACTAGTAGAACATTGATCCCTGAATTTTTATAGAATTTTATGTTGAGTAAATCTAGTACTTTATTCACAAATGATAGAAAGGGCTTTTATGTTTAAAAAATTATTATGGATAGAACACTTGCTGGAAAATTATGAAACTTAGCCAGTGCAAATTTTAGGCATTAATCTTCATGTCATAAATTATTTAGAATTTTTGGAAGAATATTTTCTGTACTTGATTCATAAACTATAGAAATTAGAGATTATTTCCAAATAGTTTTTCAGGTATTTTGATGATAGAAAATTATGATACTTAGGATTTAGCCTTCTGAGATAGCCTACTAATTATCATAAATTTGCTGGACATCTTGCATGAATAATTAGGATAGTTCATGTTCAAACCGGTGGCCCTTGAGATTTTCGAGGAATTTAATTAAATGCCAAATAAATTAGGAAAATTTCCATTTTCTGGATTTAGGTTATTTATACCAAGATAAGTCTCCAGTAAATAGTTTAGGGCATTTGGATGAGTAATGGATCATTGTATAACCGGTTCGACATGTAGCCTAGGTCGGTCTGCATATAGCAGGTTGTGAGATGCAATAGGACACGATCTGAGAAAGTCTTTGAGGTTTAAACATTTTGTCTGGGTGAACAATTGTGGAAGAAATTACAATAGGAAGATATAAGGAGTAGTGAGTAGTGGTGATAGCTAGAGTTAAGAGGTGCTCGGGTTCGACGAAAGATCGTCTTCCCCGAGGAGTGGAAGGTTTAAAATCACCCTAGGATAGTCTAATGTAATACGAGAAGGAAATCGGGTAAAAAGGGTAGACAACCAATAATAATAAGTGCCTTGCGAAAGGGAACTTCGGGCCGTAATGCACCGTCTTGGTTCCTAGTGCCCCTTGAGAGCCCTTCACAGGGTATACCGGGGGCAGTCCTGGGCTAACGTAAACTGTAATAATAAACCGATAAGAGTAACTTAGTAACTAGGGTTGCACTCTTCACAAACACTGTTGGCACAGGAAGAATGATGAGAGCTTCGGCTCGGTTGGTTTGGAGACGGACGGATGGTCCGGGGAGCTTCGGCTCGGTTGGTTTGGAGATGGACGTTTTGGTCCGGGGAGCTTCGGCTCGGTTTTTGTGTGTTTACGATAAACTTGCATGTGCATAAAATAGGAAAAGTTAAGGTGGTGGGTCTTTCGATATCGGGGAGTTCGATTGCACCGACACCGATATCGATGACTCGGCGGGGTGATTAGCACTTCGCCAGCAGAAGTCCGGTGCGCCAGCCGGCAAGAGTACGCAGGCGTCCGCTTAGTGCACCAAGCATTGAGGCGTACGATAGGTCAGACCAGTGGTGCTTTTACTGGTTTTGGAGGTGGGCGAGGCCCAACCCACCGCTTCCGTTTGCCACTACGGAGGTATCCTGGGAGGTAACGGCTCCGAAAGGGGGAACTAAAGGTCTGTGTGCACAGAGTCGGGTGTGTGAGTTGCACTTGCATGTTTCATCATACCCACTAGCATGTCATAGCATAATCGATTCATTTAACCCTGACACCTAAAGTATAAGTGGTATGGGACGCTTATACATTAGGACCTGCAAAACGACCCCTTGGTATATAAGCTTGTGTGGGCAAGTTTATAAATCAAAGGTTATTTTCAACATATAATAACCCCTGCTGTTTGATAACCGACACCCCAAGGTATAAGTGGTATGGGACACTTATACGATGGGAGCCTTGCAAAAGATCCCTTTGCTTATGTGTTCTCGCATAAGTGAAGGTTTAAATTCATTTAATTGCTTTTCTTACTGCTAGACCTATTATAACAATTTATTAACTGCTCACCTAACACAACTTGCTAGAATTAGTTTCCGCTGCCATCTGTTTTCATGTTTAATCTCCACCTTCATGTCCTTCCCTTTCTTCCTCTCCGCTCGGTACCTAGGAGCCATGGGGGAAGGGGTAGGGGATGATAGGGCTTAGTCTTTATGACTAACGGTTTTCGAACCGCATCATTTAGGGGATCGTGGAGCCCAGCATGGAGGAGCAGCCCCAGAGATCGGTGCGCCTAGAGATGGGGCAGTCTAGCTCCGGAGTTCACACAGCCGGGACCGTGAGTCTCGACCTTGAGTAGTTTACTGTTTCGCTTCCGCATGAGAGACTTGTAGTGAGGACATTTTGTACCGGGCATAAGCCCGTATTTATAGTACTCTGATGTTTCTGTGGACACTCCCTTCGTGGAGTTTTATTATATATATGTGATTTTTATTATTGTGGACTGCATTGCTCTTACTTCAATAATTGTGCTACTTTCTGTGATCGAAATTGGCCGGCAGAATCGGCGCCTTGTGGTGATGACCCTTCGGGACGTGAAGGAGTCACCGCAAAGCGGCGGTTCTGGGCCTAAGACCCCGGGTTTGAAAAAGAAAAAAAAAAGGGGGTCTTACATACTGAAATGCCTAGAGATGAATTCATCTTGGTAACTATGGACAAGATGGCACAAAAAATCATTGTAAGTGTCAAAAAGGACTCCACCTTCCAGAAATTGGTCAACTACAAGACAACCAAAGAAATTTGGAACACACTGATTATCTATATGGAAGGCATATAAGAGGATTATAAGGAAGAAGATGTTGGATCATGAGGTGCCCTTAGAGGGGGGGTGAATATGGGTTAATTATTTTACTTTTCTATATTGAGTTTACTTAAAGAGAACCAAGGAAATAGAGACATATTTTTTACAAGCAAAATTTAACACTTAGAAATTTATAAAAATAGAAACAACAACAATTAATTTCAAAAGTGCTAGATCTGAATACAAAATATCTCTAAAGAGCTAGAGACAAAAGTCTTATGAAAAATACAATTTACATTGGATTTCGCCGGTCCTTCTACCAAGAACCGGCAGGCTAAAGCAAATCCCTCACTTGATCTTGCTACTAGCCTCCCCTAGATCTAACAACAATCTAGAAACTGCACATAAGGCAGCAATTCTCCCTAAGCCGCACAAGCACTTGGATGCCACGCACAATGCGGCGATCCTCTCCTAAGCCAGGCAAGGACTTAGATGCCACGTACAAGGCGGTGATTTTTTCTCTCGATTACAATATTAATAAAGAACAAAACAAAAAGAAAACTTCAGAATTAAAACTCCCACTAAACGACGCACTGGAGATGCCGATGAATCTTTGTCAGGGTGGCTTTGAATGTTGCGTACGTGCCATCAATTTTTCTTGCTTCGTCCTTCTTGAGAGTATGGAGTTATTCTTGATTCTTTAGCTCTCTAGGTTGTATAAACAGGAAGGAACACTCCTGGTAATGAAATTCGTGATATCCATAGAAAATTGAATGGCTTTTATATTTTAGCGATATCGCCTGGCGACACTGGGTATCGCCAACTTGCGATATCGTTATAGGTTGCCACGTGTCCCACGTATTCCTCATATTCGCATCGTAGATAGGTCATGTCAATTGTGGCCTATCGCCTGGCGATATCCGGTGTCGCCGGGCGATAGTAAAGAAATTGCCAGCCATGTAGAGATAGTGAGTTAACTGCTCATGTCGCAGTTGCCTGTGGGCGATACCCAATATCGCCTGGCGATATATCCTGAGCTCATCTGTTCTTACCAGAATCAACACCCAAATGACATTAGAGTTAGCCCTATGATATATGTACATCATAAATATCCAATGATCAAATACAAATGAGATTTGTTATTAGCAAACCGAGAAGCGTGGAACACATGCTCCAACAATCTCCTCCTTTTGATAATAACGAATCCACTGAGAAAGAAATCATAAATGATCTATGAAGTGTTAGTAATTATGATTTGCAAGACTAAGCATTTGAATGTGCATAAACTCTTCTTGGATGTAACACTCCCCCTACATGTGTACTCCCCCTAAATCTAAGCAGATTGAACCTATGTGTTTGTAATGTAATTTAAAGAATTTAAGTTCAGTAGTAAATCATTATGAGTATGAATGATTTCTAGATGTCTTAGTCTTATTAAATTCTCCTTCTTTGGTATTGTCAAAAGAGATAGTAGAGTGGTGCGGAAGCTAAAGAGGAAAAAATATAAAGTACAAATCAAGTATAGAACATGTGAAGCAATGTATAGTAGAAAAGAAAGTGGGTAAGCACGAATGTTGGCAACATTCATCCAGTTATATCATAGACACATACACTAGTGAAGATTAAGTTGGAAACATTTTTAGTCTAATTCTAAAAAGAAGAAATTTAGGGAAGATAATGTGATGTACACGTGAGAGTGTGATGAAAAACACATATGTATAGGCCTTAAAAATATATGAATACATGGAATGTGAAAAACAACATAACATAGAGTTATACATAACGAGCGATGCTTGTACCCAAGAATTTAGAGCACATGTAAAAATAATATCAAGATATATAGTTGCACAAGATACTTTACAATTCTTTCTAAGGTGCTCAACCTCACAATGCTTATTAAGACTTATCAGGATGGTAAGTAGTGCTTGATGGAGGTTCTTTGTTAGCCCTTTAATTTTAATTTTGAATAACATAAACAAAGATGCGGAATGTTTTTTTCCGAACATTTTTTTGTTTGGCTTGACAAAGGAGTCCAAATTCACTTGTGTTACCATACAGGATAATCAAATATGAAAAGTGCAAAGAAAAACTAGGATAAAACTTTAGCGGTATCATGTAATTCTAGTGGTTATGGTAGAACAATCACAATTCACATATGCAGTAAGCTAAAGCCATGTGAAAATTTCACAAATGTGGGTGAAAAGAACATTATCAGAACTAAAACATTTCTCATACTTAGAGGCATGCGAAAATAATTTCACAATGATAAAAACACTAGTAGAGATGTACATTGAAATGATATTTGATTGTTTAACAATTGAACCATGTTACTGGGAACCCAAAATTGAATAATATGCATTGAACCATGCCTAAACCCGAGAAAGGAAGACAAATTGGCTGAATAGTGATTTTTCGTTGTCACCCAGCGATATTGCATATCGCTGATCGGCGATAATGAGAATATAAAAAAGACCGTCAGATCAGGTCAACTACACCGTTCCAATCATTTTTTTCCTGAAGACTCGACGTGGAAGAAGAAGTTGAAGCCAGTGAAAACCTAAGATCAAGGTAATTTCCATGGAATTTCTCTTTCATCCTTTAGGATTTTTAGATCTAAATGATTGTAGGTAGATCATGGAACTTTTGATGAAAAAAATTTCAGTTTTTGAAGTAGGTTTTATCATGGTTAGGGTTTTGTTCAAAACTTGTACGTTTGAGAGAGTAGAAAAGAGATCTATGTGTTTGGAGTTATGTTTGCATAGAATGATGAAGTTTAAGATCCCTAAACTAAGATCTAGTGGTTTTAAGAAAAAAAAAGTTTAGGTGAATTGGAAAAATTTCATAAATATTTCAAAGGTTTTAGGGAAGAAGATGATGAATAGCGTTTGAGTAAAACTTTCTTAAATATCTTTAGGGAGATTTGAAAAAAACTGTAAGAAATTTAAGACAGTGGGTATCGCTCGACGATAGTGGGTGTCTCCTACTGGCGATATTGATAATTTCTAGAAACCTTTTTAAAATTTTGCCTGTTAACTACAACAATGGCTTCTAGCTCAAGAGCTCGGAGAAGTACTAACAATGATACATATTCATCCTATCAAACTTTCCCTGGGATAGAAAATGCAAATATTGGGATTGGACGGGTCATCGAATTTGATCATGCCCGTCACGCACATATCCACGACCAATTAGCGATGGAAGGAATAATGTCCGTCATTATCTCGAATAAGTTTTCGTCGGTGTTAATTAGGGAATTCTATAATTATTTAAAGGATCCTTGTTTCACGGAACTAAATGATGGAGTGCGATAATGGATATAGGGACAGATAGTTAAGATAACCCATTATGATCTCTAGGAAGAATTTGGGTTAATAGATCTGGAAAATGTCTTAGATGTTGTAGAAAATTATCGAAATGATAGAGACTGGACACTCTTGAATATCGTTTTGTATGTTAATTCCATAAAAACCCTCATTCATTCTACGACCACTCTAAATGAGGATGCACGATTAGTGCAAGACATATTGAGTGCGTTGAGTTAACTTGACATTATTCGACAAAGTGTCGAGTGCATTGAGTGAACTCAATGCAACTCAACGAAGCGTCGAGTGATATTGATGATTTTGGACTTGAGAGTAATTTTCGGTCTGGTTCATCTGTATTGCTGAACCGGGTTTTTGGGGTAAACACCGATGACACATGTGAACCCAATCTCTTCAACAAACCTATTTAATACATTGATCTTCTCAAGAATACCTATTTAAAGTAATGATTGGAGGTCCAATACTAAGGTGACACATGGCAAAGCAACTTAAACTGCGATAATTGGTAGTCCAACATTAAGGTGACGTGTGGAAAGCAACTTAAACCCTAATTACTCTTATAAAAATGAAGAGACAAGAAACCCTAGCCGTCAGTCCCACTTCTTACCAAGGCCGCCATCACCTTATTTGAGCCCAGAGGAGTGGAAAACGACTCCTCGAGCTAAGCTTTTGCTTGAGAAATAAGGGTTTGAGCTAGTTCACTAGAGCAGTCTTTGGCTACAGCTCACCACCACTGCACCCACTGCCAAGCTTATATCCTGGTCCATTTCTCCTCCCCTCCCTCGATGCTAGTGTTCTAAAACCACTAGGAGAGATATCGGGCTCAAATGAGCCTGATGACATGAGAGATAGAGGGAATATTCTGAGCTTTTCTTCATGCTTGGGTTCGTAGTAGGAGTAGCCTCCGGTGGCCATATCGTCGGGAAACGCTAGCCACCACATCAATGTAAGTGGTGGCAATAATCGCCGGCAGTGGCAGCGGTCCACGTGGCCGGAAACAAGGAATCAATATGCTATAAGCGGGATCAATCATGGTCGTTGTCTATCAGGGAAGTTAACCTGGTGCCGTTCATTTCTGTATTAATTAAACTATAGTATTTATGATATTTATGTGTATTTCTATCATATATATATACTTTACTTGTAAGTTGATTTTATGCCTTGTAGAGGCTTATACTGAGAACGTCATCAATATGAAAAATGTAGATCTAGGAATTAACTTTATTTTGACACCTTAAACATGCAATTTCGAACACTATAGCTCCAAGTAGGGTCATTATCCTAGGACTGCTCCTAGATTTGGGCAGAACATTAAATGAATGCCAAGGTTAAAACATAAGTCCACATGCAGTGAAATTCATGTAATGCTCGAATATTTCCAAAAATCATAATTTCTGGAGGATATTTTTCCATAATTTTAGTCAAAATTTGATTTATCAAATATATGTAATTTAGGCAGTATTACAACTCCAAATACCCCAAAATTCTGGTGGTATGGCTCTAAGGTCATCCTATGGCCTTGGTAAAAATTTGGAGCTATTTGGATTTCTGAATGCTAAAGGATCTAACAGGTTTGGTGAAGGTAGATTTGTAAATAGTGTGTAAATAATAAAATGGGAATTTAGCCAATTTGGCACAATACTTGTCCATGAAATATTGGACAGAGACTTATGGAGGTGAAATACTCATTTCATGTGAATATTGGGATTTTTGGAATCAAAAATCCCATAATTGGAATTATTTCAAAATTAGCACATTTAGGTGTTAAAATGAAAAATAGGGCTACTGAACTTATAAAATTCTAAATTGGTTATACAAGCCCTATAAGGTCATTTCTCTTCTCTGGATAAATTTATGAGCAATTTGGAGAATTATTCTATGTATAAATAGTGTAATTACATTTTTACCCTTATGGGACTTTGATCAAAAACATGAGTAGTGGTTCATGAAAATTATGAGAAAATGTCTAAGTCCTTATTTATTCATTATGAACCTCTATAAATTTTATCAATATTTTTGGATGATTATTTATGGTGAATACTATAATAGTGGCATTTTTGTTATTATTTTAATATGTGGATATCTTAACTCAAATAACTGGATAGAAGTATGAAAATTTGTTTTGAGCATTATCTTGTCAACATTAGGTAGTAGGCATTTTCCTTGAAATTTTACATGATTATTTTTAGTACTTCATTTGAAAAAGGAAGATAATGTGTTTTCAATCATAAATAGAAAATAAGGGTCAAATAAGGTTGGAAAATCAAGATATTTGGTTCACAGATATTTTTAACCTAGATGAACATCAAATAATTTAATTAGACCTAAAGGGTCACTGGTTATAGTAGCTCATGTTCAAATTGACCAAGGTCTCTTAATTTAAAAAATTAAATTATGGTCCAAAATAATTAGAAAAATGACAGAATTCTGAATGGTCAATATTATACACTCGACAAACCCATGATAAATATTTGTAGTCTTTTGGCCTAAGGAATTGTAAGTCATTGATGTGTGGAAATCGGCAAGCGTGCCGGTCGCACAAGTAATAAAATTTGGGAATAAATCCCCAAGTATCGGTCTCTTGAGGAATGCAATTAGCATAGAGCGACGACAGTTAAGAAAATATCATTATGATGGTTATAGTTAGAAAAGATTAAAAAGGGGTATTGTGAGATTGTGGTTTCTTAATCTAATAAACTAATTAAGACTATGCGGGTCGAAGGAACCGCTTCGCAAGGTGAGGTGAGTGTATCGGCCGCGATGCCGAACTTCGATTGGGCGAGTGGACGGAAAGCTAATGGATGGAAGTGTTCTTGTGCGGAGTGCAATCGTGTGAAACAAGGGTATGGAGTGGATGTGGAGTGGGCGAGGCGCATTCACAACACACAACTCAAAAGCAAATGAAAACTATAAACATCCAATTAGATATAGAGTAGAAAATGTAGTTCTTTACAATATAAAATCATTCCATACAAGAAGAAATGGGAAGAGGAGTAAACCACTAGAGGGTGAAGGTCCACCGCAGGTCATGGCCGGAATAGCGAGTTGTCAATCCGCTTCCGGGCTTAGCCCGAGGAGGCTTCCGGTACCAACGAGCTGTCACCTCGAAGGCCTTTGAGTCCGTTCTCTAGTTCTTCTTCTTCTCCAACTCCGGTGGAAATCTTGGATTTGAGGTCATCAATGGTCGGGAGCATCACTGGAGGGTTTGGAAAGCTTCGGAATCACCGGCTAAGGACTCCCGATGGAAGGGATGAAGCTGGAGGTGGATGGAGAAGCTGGACGGCAAAATGGCGACCTTGAGGCAAGTCCCGATCGAGAGGAAATTAACCTAATTCCCGGAATGAACCTTTATATAGTAGCATATTTTGAATACCGCGCACGCTCATCGACGCACGACCAGTGGTCGTGCGCCCTAATGTTTGCGCTCATGCGGCAGCAACCTATAGGACCTGCAGAAATTTTCAGTAAACGCGCACGAGCGGCATCGCACGATCGGTGATCGTGCGAGGTATGGTCGGCGCTCGTGCGATAGCGGAGACAGGGAAGCAAGAAAATGGGTCGTGAACACGCACGATCGACAACACATGATCAGTGATCGTATGAGGTATAGCTGGTGATCATGTGATTGCCCGAGACAGGGCTGGTGGAAATCTGGCAAGAACGCGCATGATCGACGATCGTGCGCCAAAGGGTTCTCTGGTCGTGCGTGGGTTAAAACGCACGACCATTGACTCTTTGGTTGAACAATGGCCAGGATCGGTCCCGGAGGCCCACACGATCCCCGTACCTGCAGGAAAACAGATCGGGCTGTCGAAGATGGCGCTCAACGATAACAATGAAACTCAAATACAACACAGCACATGCGTAAAGAGATATGAAATAAGAAAACGTGTGGAAATGGGCTTAAACAGTGCACTAGGCGTGGAATAGTGTAGTGATCCAAAAGGAGTGGTATTGGTGCTAAAAGGAAGTGCAATGGCATGAAAATTAGCCCAAATGAGTCCGAAATCCGGTATAAAATATGGACTCATCACACCCTCAGACTTAACTGTTTGCGTGTCCCGAGCAAACGAATCCGGTGGAATGTGATAAAGGGAGCTAATCTAATAGATTCCAAGCGCAAGGTGATATACGAAGTTTCGCACTCGTGTGTACCAAAATTTCATAGAAAGAGATTCTAATTAAACAAGCTAATCTATGAAAGTGTAAAAGCATAAATAGAAATTTATTATTACTCATATGGTGAAATATGAAGAATCTCGTAGTCGCGCTCGATTCGAAAGTAGGTGAACCCCTTAGGGGGATGTTGCCCAAAGATGAAATTCAAGAGTATCTCCATTGAAATCCATCAACGTCGCGGGCCATAAGCTTGTCCGGTTACACTCTCTTAACGGCGCTACAAAACTCACGAGTCGAATCAGTAGGGCTTTAGGTTAGAAGGAGGCTTAGGCTAGGGATTGGTATATCAAGGGTAAACATGAAGACTCACACAACCAATCCGAGCAATCAACATCTAAAACAAAGCAACCCTCAACTTTTTGTACATGTGACACACCCCCAAAATTGGCGTGAAAACCGGGTTTGTACACGGCCTGCTCCAACAAATATCAAAATGATTTTTTTCTTTAAACACAAAGGGATCAAAATTTTCTTTTCTTCCTTTTTTCTTGTTTTAGAATATTTTTCATAACTCATCCTTTTTTTTGTGCATCCCCATATTCAGCATTTATAAATATATAGCACGTCACATTTCACACAAGAATTTCGCACCACATGAATATGATTAAGCTCATGGATTAGGTTGTGGTAGTGGAATAGGCTTGAAGCTTTGGTGAGAAGAAGTGGAGCTAAAACAATTGGAAGAGTAGGTTCAACGGGGCTAGCAACGGTTAGCGTTTAGGACCGGTAAATAAAAAGCTCAAACTAGACAAAATGATGGCCTACGTCACGCTCAATCCATGAGTCTTTTGCACCTATGCTTCAAGAGTCGCTTGGGGAAAGTTCTTAGCCCGCGAGAGAGGTAAACCTTCCTCCCGACTCGAGCAACACATACCGAGCACTAGCCAACACACGAAATCGAGTTACTAATTGATTCAAACAATTTCACCAATAGAGTAGAATAAATTAAATTTACGCAAATACACTTACTATAAATTAAATGCTTAAAGAAAACAAAATTCTACTCAAAAAATTCGAGACAAGCACGAGTACTCAACTAGAGCACTACAGGAATCAACATCGCACTCAGGCTCGCAATCTACTAAACTACCATCCATTTTTTACAACCCAACCCAGACGTGAATGTGCGGGAACACACAAAAAGCAAATGCGCGATCATGTGGGTGAGTGTGCGTGCTATAGGATTCTATAATAATAAAGCATAGAATATAAAACTACTAGCATGCAACTACGGTGCTCGTGTACTGCGTAGCCTGCTCTCCCCCCCCCCAAACTTAAATGAAAACGCAGCTCAAGAATGATAAATGGACATTTCAAAATGAAATAAGAGCTGAAAGGAAAGAGTACCTATGCTTATAAATGAGCATACCAGTAGAGACGTGGAAAATCTGGCGGCATTTGCCGCTTCGCTAAAATGTTGGACCTGCGAATTAGGCTATCCACAAAAAAAAAGGAATACAGGGAACAAAGATAAACAAAATATTATAAAGAAAAATAGAAGCACAAAAGCAGGACCAGTGGTCCAATCATGGGTTGTCTCCCGAATGCCCTTTTGTTTACTGTTAACCCCAGAATCCGCAACATTTCCAGCTAGGCATCTTGCCCTTCCCTCGCTGAACTCAAGTACTCAGTTCGCCCGGCTCGCCAGTTGACGTGGTTCGTCACCTAGGCGGACTCCAGCTATCAATCCGCTCAGGTCGCCCTCGGTTCCCAGCTCTGCTAGATCGACGACCTCCCATCGACGAGTCAAGCTCAGGTCGGCGAGCTCCGAGTCAGGCCGCCCAGGTCGCTCAGGTCACAACTAATCTGAAAGGACCGCGCTCGATGCGACCAAGGGAGGTCTCCAGCTCGCTGGCCCAATCCGCCGGTCCCGCGCGGACTGCTTCTTCTTTCCTTTTTTGTTTCCCGTCACCGCTGCCCGGCTCCTTTGTACCCCGGGCAGCCGGTTATTTTAGCCCTGCCCGTTTGGGCAGGCCCCCCAGCCTATAAATAGGGGGAAGTGGTGCACTCAAAGCACGCTGACTCGAGCCCAGGAGCCCACTTGTTAAAGGCTGCGGACTCGAATCTCTGGCTTTGCGATCTCCAGCTTGCTTTCTGATTTGCTTTGCTTTTCCCTTCTTGTAACCCCTTCTTTGCAATCAAAAGTAAGCCCGTCGCAGGAGAGGCATTCAGGCCGCGACGGGCGAAGTCTGGTGTTGCCGTGCTCCACGGCTCTTGCTTTTTTGTTCCTTTTCTCGTCCGCCAAGTAGACTGCTGCTCGCAGTTTGTTTTTCCTTTCTTCCCCAAGTGCTCGAACAGTTAGCTGCTGGTGCTCGTTTCCGCCTTCGCTTTTCGCGCATCAACAGTTAACACGCGACCTTCAGATCCGAGCAGTTTTTTGAAAACCGCGGATAGAAATGCCAGACCGCCAAGGTCGCCGCTCCGACCGCTCCAGCTCCCCCGATGATTCGCTGTGGGAGGCGTTGGAGCAGTCCCGCTGGGAAGCTGAAGTATCTCGAAGAGAGACTGACCAGCGGCTCGATACGATTAGCCAAGCCCTGTTAGCATTGACTCAGCGGCTTGCCCCCCAGGTTGCTGAAGAAGTTGCTGAGACACCTGTCCGCCAGACTCCAGTCCACCGGACCCCGGCTCGTCGCACCCCTCTTCAGCAGTCGCCTGCGACCGCGCCTCCGCCTCTCCACCAAGCTCAGTCCGCAGCTCCCCTGCGACCTCAGGCTGATCAGTTCGCCCCCCTGATGGATTTCTTCAGGGAAGCAGCCCGAGGGACCCCGGCTCGCCGACTAGACTTTGTTGATCGGCAGTCCGCAGAGCTCGCAGAGCTTCGTCCTCCAGTCCGCCCTTCTGCTGATTCAGAAACTCCCTCTCCCTTCGTCGATCGAATCCGATGGGAGTCAGCGCCAAGCAATTTCAGAGAACCTCGTCTCCCTTTTTATTCAGGGGAGACTGATCCGGTCTCCGACCTGCAGGCATTCGAAGGGGCAGTTGCATTGAGGAGCCTCTCTGACGCCCTGAAATGTAAACTTATGGTGACCACTCTTGATGGTCAAGCAAGAGAATGGTTTTATGAGTTGCCTCCAGGCACCATTTCCTCCTTCGCTGAGCTTCGCAGTGAGCTCCTCCTGAGGTTTGCAACCTCAAAAAGAGAAAGGATGGGTTGGCAGCCCTTTTTGACATTAGACAGAGAGACAATGAATCGGTGGCAAGATTCGTTGATCGGTTCCAAAAGGAAATCCAAGGGGTAAGGAATGTGAACCCCGATTATTATAAAGTTGCCCTGATTCACGGCCTCTGGGAGGGCCCGTTGAAATTCAAAGTGACAACAAAGGCACCATCAACTTATCAGGAGCTCATAGCAATGGCTAATCGCTTCATTGAGGGGGAAAATGCCAACCCAACCTATATCTCATCCCTGACAGCTAAAGCTGGAGGAAGGGATGTCCCCAACTCCTCTTCCAACAATCAGTACCACAGTAAGCCTCCCTGGCCTGACTTCCATCCTCCACCTCAGAGGGGGCGTAACCTCCGCCATAAGAAACCCTTCCTTGGCCATCAACAGTTTCATGATCAGAGACTGCCGTTGGCCGTCACTCCCGCCGTTCCCCTTCAAGCGCTCCCCATTCTTCAGAGCACCCTGCCAGCTTCAAATCCTCATGGGAGCAGCCCTATGGAAGAGCTTGCAGATCTGGGCATCGACTTTGAAGAGGTCGTCCAGATAATCCAGAGGAAGGCTGAAGAAAAGAGGCAAGGGCCTCAGAGAGACTGGAAGCCCAGGGACAACTCTCAGTTCTGTAATTTTCACAAGGAGAAGGGCCATCTGACTAAAGATTGCAAGGCTCTTCAGAAGCTAGTTGAGAGGTTGCTCGCCGAGGGTAAACTCGAGGACCTGGGCAGGAAGAGTGATTCTTCAAAGCCTTCCACCTCCAAGGGCAAGGAGGTGGCTGAAGTCCACCAGGAGTGCATAGAGATAAGGGATGAGGGCCATCTGGGGCTCATTGATATCCCAAATGAGTGTATTGATGTCGTCGACGAGGGGGCCCTGGGAAGACTCTTTTTCATCCATGGCGGAGCAGGGACTGAGTCTACTCGGAAGTCTTCTCTGTCAAGGCTTTCCCGAGCTGAGGTTGCTTCTACTTCTTCCGCCCCACCTTCTGAAGTCGTCAGCTTTGGTTTTGCGGACCTTCCTATAACCGCCAACCCCTTCGATGATGCCATCGTAGTCCAGGCAGCCATCGGAGACTTCACGATCGATAGAATTCTCATCGACACTGGCAGTTCCGTGAATCTCCTCTTCAAGTCAACTTTTGAGGCCCTGAGGACAGGAAAGTCTCTGCTTCCCACTGAGGGGCCACTTTATGGCTTCTCGGGCGAAAGAAAGGAGGTTGAAGGGAATGTCACACTCCCGGTGCTGCTCGGAGGGGTGACCAAAGAGATCCAGTTCATAGTGGTAGATGCTCCGAGCAGCTACCATGCTATCTTTGGGAGACCGTTGCTGAACAAGTATCGAGCCATCATTTTAACGTATCATTTGGCCATCAAGTTCTGCAAAGATGGCTGCCAGTGCAGGGTCAGGAGCGACCCGAGGCAGGCTCGAGAGTGTTACCTCTGCACAGTTAACGTGACTGAAGTCTCCCCCTCAGCTTTTCCAGCAGCAGCAGAAGCCTCTTCTCCATCAGAAGCTGCTGTGGATAGAGAAGGTGCTCACCTGGAACCTGCCCAGGTGACGCAAGAAGTCCCCATTGCAGAAGGGGAAGGAAGAAAGCTCTCCATCAACTCCGAATTGCCAGAAGATCAAAAGGCGGAGTTGATATCTTGCCTATTGAAGAATCTAGATGTCTTCGCTTGGTCAGCAGAGGACATGCCAGGGGTAGATCCCGACGTGGCTTGCCATCATCTCAATGTTGATCCGGCTGCCAAGCCCGTCCAGCAAAAGAAGAGGGATGTAGCAGTCAAGCTAGCAGAGCCCATCAGAGAGGAGGTTGCCAAACTCCTCAAAGCACGCTTCGTTCAAGAGATTCAGTATCCCGAGTGGGTCTCGAATGTTGTAATGGTTAAGAAACCTGGGGGAAAGTGGCGTATGTGTGTAGATTTCACCCGTTTGAATAAAGCGTGCCCGAAAGATTTCTACCCCTTGCCTCAGATAGATTTATTAGTTGATTCTGCGGTAGGGTATCCGTTTATGAGTTTTTTAGATGCATTCTCTGGTTATCACCAAATAAGAATGCACAAACCTGATATCCCTTGCACATCGTTCATCACTATTGACGGTTGCTATTGTTATCTTGTGATGCCCTTTGGGCTTAAAAATGCTGGCGCAACCTATCAACGCATGATGGACCAAGTGTTTAAAGAGCAAAAAAGTAGAAACCTCGAAGTATATGTGGATGACCTTTTGATTAAGAGTAGGTATTTTCCACATCACTTGGTAGATCTAGCAGAGACCTTTTCCACTCTGCGAAGGCACAAAGTAATGCTTAACCCGTTAAAATGCATCTTTGGGGCAAGTAAAGGGAAGTTTCTCGGCCATCTCCTTACTCCTAAGGGTCTTGCCCCCAATCCTGATAAGGTTAAGGCCATCCTTGATATGCCCCCCTCCTCGTTCTCCGAAAGAGGTTCAGCAGTTAGGAGGGAGGTTGGCAGGACTCGGGAGATTCATCTCCCGAGTTGGGGATAAAAGTGCGCCGTTCTTTAAAACTCTTCGGGGAGCGTCCAAGTTCCAATGGACAGAAGAGTGTTCCTTGGCCTTCGAGCAGTTGAAAAAGCAGCTAACCTCGACACCTTTACTCCAAAGCCCCCGAGCGGGGGAGATGTTGTCCCTATACCTAGGGTTTGGTCCTGAAGCAGTTAGTTCTGTCCTGGTCCGAGAAGAGAGCAGGAGGCAGTTCCCCGTTTACTATGTCAGTCACATCCTGAAAGATGTAGAGGCAAGGTACCCCATCCTAGAGAAGCTAGCTTTGGCGTTAGTTATGTCTGCCCGCAGACTCCGTCCATATTTCCAGGCTCATTCAATTCAGGTGGTTACTGATCAACCTTTGAAGAGTGTGCAAGAAAAACCAGAGCATTCAGGCAGGCTAGCTAAATGGGCAATTGAGCTGAGCGAGTTTAAAATTTCCTATGTGCCCAGAACAGCTATCAAGGCACAGGTACTTGCAGATTTTCTGATTGACACAACAGAATCTAGCTCGGATCAGGCAGCAAGATCTTTTTTAGCTTGGACCATCTATGTGGATGGAGCTTCTGGTAGAAACTCCTCGGGTGCAGGGGTAGTTTTGATAAACCCAAATGGCGTCAAGCTTGAGCAAGCGATCAAGTTCTTTTCTTTCGACCAGTAACTAACAATCAAGCAGAGTATGAAGCTTTACTGGCCGGCTTGAGACTTGCAAGAGAACTTTTGTGTCGACACTTTTTCCCAGTGTAGTTGTAGACTAACTGCTATGTGTCGACACTGCTTCCCAGTGTTGTGTCGACTATTTTCTTCTATGTGTCGACACTGCTTCCTTTGTGTCGACACTTGGACTTAGAACTTTTTTTTTTTTGCATACTTTAACAATTCTCCACCTGCACATGTCAACTTAAAATAACATCAAATACACCTTGATGTATATCATTGAGCTAAGTTGGGCTTCTTCAAATCAGGTACACATTCTCCAATGTACCCAACAACAACTTCTGAACTTTTCCACCCAGCGGTGGAGGAAGAAGAGCTAATGCAAATCGATCAGCGTTCCTCTTGGATGGACCCCTTTATTCTCTACCTATCAACCGGGAACCTGCATCAGTCAGTATAAGATAAAAAGAGATTCAGGTTAAAAGCAGCACACTATTACTTGATATCCGACATTCTCTATAGAAAAACCTTCTTGTCTGCAATGGCAAGATGTGTTTCAGAAAGTGAAATTCCCACTGTTCTTCAAGAAGTGCACTCTGGCGAGTGCGGGAGTCACTCGGGAGCAAGAACGTTGGAAAAAAGGATCCTGCGGCAAGGTTACTTCTGGCCTACAATGAAGAAAGACTCTGAGGCCTATGCAAGAAAATGTGTTCAATGCCAGAAATTCGCCCCTCTTCAGCATCAAGCAGCTCAATCTCTCAGATCGATTACAACCCCTTGGCCCTTTACTGTTTGGGGAATGGATCTCATTGGCCCTTTTCCCATGGCAAGTGGGCAGCGGCGCTTTATTATAGTTATGATCGACTACTTACATAAGTGGATTGAGGCTAAAGCACTGGCAAAGACAACAACCCAGGTCGTGAGGAATTTTATTTGGGGAGAGATAGTCTGCCGACATGGAATCCCTATGGCAATAATCACCGATAATGGACCACAGTTCAATAATGCAGAGATGATAGGCTTTTGCAGGCAGATCGGAATAGAGCTGCGCTTCGCATCAGTTCATCATCCCAGAAGCAATGGTTAAGTAGAAGCAGCTAATAAGCAAATCCTCAATCTGCTTAAGAAGAAAGTTCAAAATCTCAAGGGCAGTTGGGCTGATCAACTTCCCTCATTCCTCTGGACCCTGAGAACAACACCTTCATCTGCAACAGGAGAAACCCCGTTCAAGCTTTCTCACGGGTCCAAGGCATTGATTCCTGTTGAGTTTGAAGTTCTGTCGCCTAGAGTGCTGCTTGCTAGGCAAGGTACGGAGGATTGGCTTGAGTTGAACAGCGAGGAGATGAGGTTCAGTTTGGAGCATATCGAAGAGGTCAGAGACAAGGCTGCTATCAGGCAGGAGGAAGTTAAAAGAAGAATGGCCCGTAACTTCGATAAGAACATAAGGATCAAACACTTTCAAGTGGGAGATCTGGTTCTTAAAAAGGTCGATGCTGCTGCAAGAGCCAGCTCAGTTGGGAAGCTTAATCCTTGTTGGGCAGGACCATTCATTGTTAAGGAAGCACTTCAGAATGGGGCCTACCGGTTACAAACATTTGAAGGAAAAGATATGCCGCACACGTGGAGCGGAGATGACCTAAAGCGGTTCTTTTCCTGAACCTCTTTTCTTTTCTTCCTTTGTAAACTCTTTAAGAGGTTCATTATTAATAAAAAGTTCCTTGCTAACACTTTTATCAAGTATCTTTGTGTTTCAAGTGTTGACAGTTCAATATAGGGAGCAAGGATAACTCTAAACGGTTCTATCTCTGAACTCTCTATTTTATGATTATACGAATCTCTCAAAATTGATATTTGTCTAAATACTCATACTAACACTTCTTCGAATGCCCCTTCCTTCTTACCTCCTCGAGCAACTCCCGACAGTTGCTTGATACCAGGAGATATCGCCGTGTTCAGCAAAAACCTCCCCTAGAACCGTTGGTGTCAGCATAACACCACGACGACCACGTGTTGCGGGGAGATTTCGCACCGCGTAGTGGGAGCCTACCAACTCTAGTGCGGCAGGATACTGGATATCGGATCCCGGCTAGTACCTAACCCCACTTCTGCATTATGGAGGAGCAGAGTGGTGGACAGCTCTACCATGCCACTTAAGGGATATCGTTACAACCCAGATGATCACGTGAGGAAAGCAATGCCGCTCCGGCCGCACCTGCCCCCAGATCATCTTAAGGTTGTAACCCTCGAACACTCCTTGGTACCCTCAAGCAGTGCCTGTAGGAGACCCACAGTCTTGTTGATCTCAAAGGAAAGCAATGCCGCTCCGGCCGTACCTGCCCGAGAGATCGACTTAGACTGTACTCCAGGCAAGAGGGCAATGAATTGAGTTATTGAGTCTGCAGATCTCGAGGTCCAGTGAGGAAAGCAATGCCGCTCCGGCCGCACCTACCCGCTTGGCCTCCAGACTGCGGCTTTCTTCTTCACAGGGGTCTTTAATTATTATTGATGCAGTGCGGACTCCAGTTATCCTATCCGCTCAGGCCACACCATCAATAGAAAAATCTGGCAACTCTCCCTTCTCTGTCCTGGTAAAAAGGTGCAACAGATCCGGATCGTCCTTCTGATGCAGTCTAGTCAAAGAAATCCAGGACGGCTCTGCCACTGACAAACTACTCTGCAAACCACAGCATCCCACTGAAATATCCATAAGGAGGAACTCCTCAACTAATCGATCGGCGGAGAGGTTAAAGATCTTTCCCGTCTTTCGGCTCAGGGCATCGGCCACCACATTGGCCTTGCCCGATGATACTGGATTTCTACATCATAATCCACCACATACTCAAGCCACCGCCGCTGACGCAGATTCAACTCCTTCTGCGCGAACACGTACTTCAGGCTCTTATGGTCAGTAAAAATCTTGCACTGAGCCCCATAAAGTAAGTGCCTCCACAACTTCAACGCATAGATAACCGCTGCAAACTCAAGGTCATGCGTAGGATATTTCCTCTCATGAGTTTTCAACTGCCTTGACCCATAAGCAATTACTTTTCCATCCTGCATTAATACGCATCCCAGACCTATATGCGAAGCATCCACATACACATCATAATCCATGCCCTCAGTAGGAAGGGTCAGAACGGGAGCAGTACACAATCTCCTCTTTAACTCCTGAAAAGCTTCTTCGCACTTCTCGCTCCAAACAAATGCCACATTCTTCTGAGTCAGCTTGGTCAACGGTGCGGCTAGAGAAGAGAAACCCTCCACGAATCTCCTGTAATAGCCAGCCAACCCTAAGAAACTTCTGATCTCCTTAGGAGTATTCGGCCAACTCCAATCTGTCACTGCTGCAATCTTTTCTGGGTCAACCGAGATCCCATCCTTGTTCACCACGTGGCCTAGAAAAGAAACCTGAGGCAACCAAAATTCGCACTTGCTCAACTTGGCGAATAACTTGTGGTTCCTCAACTCCGATAGGACCAAACGCAAATGCTGCTCATGCTCCTCAGCACTGCGAGAATAAACCAACACGTCATCAATGAAGACCACCACGAACTTGTCTAGGAAATCCTTGAACACCCTGTTCATCATATCCATGAAGGCTGATGGTGCGTTGGTCAGACCAAACGACATCACCAATAACTCAAAGTGCCCATGCCTCGACCTAAACGCAGTCCGTGGAATATCTGCCTCACAGATCCTGAGCTGATGATAGCCCGAACGAAGATCGATCTTGGAGAACACCGTGCTACCATGCAACTGGTCAAATAAATCATCGATCCTCGGCAGAGGGTACCTGTTCTTGATAGTGACCTTGTTCAACTCTCTATAGTCATTGCAAAGCCGCATCGACCCATCTTTCTTCTTTACGAACAAAACAGGAGCACCCCAAGGCGACGAACTCTGCCTGATAAAACCTATAGCCAACAACTCATCTAACTGAATTCGCAACTCCTCTAACTCACGAGGGGCCATCCGGTACGGCGCCTTAGCAATAGGACGCGTACCCGGCTCCAAATCAATAACAAACTCCACATCCCGCTCAGGAGGGATACCAGGAAGATCATCAGGAAAAACATCGGCGAAACCACGAACAATAGGAATCTCCTCCAAGCGTGGCACGCTAACAACGGTTCCAACAGCCGAGACTAAACAAACACAACAATCATAAAGAAACAATCTCTGAACACATACCGCAGAGAGAACAGGAGAATCCTGACACGGATCAGCATACACGCTGCCGGGCTGACCGTCGTCCCTGATGAAGTCCAAGCGCTTTCCTTTGCACTGAATGACTGCATCATACCGAGAGAGCCAGTCCATGCCCAAAATGACATCGAAGTCCTCTAGATCAATCATCTTCAGATCCGCCTTCGCAAGAAAATCCCCCAATAAAACCGGGCAGTCCAAAATACCCAAATCTGACAACACAGATTCACCAGAGGGAAACTTGACACGGAAGGAATCCCGAACACGATCTCGAGACAACCGATGACGCTCCACAAAGGCTCTAGCCACGAATGAGTGGGTAGCGCCGGAGTCAAACAGAACACGCGCCCAGCGGTTCTTCACCTTAAATTTCCCTATAGGAACGCACAAAGCTAAGGAACTAGCACAACAGTACCGCAAACAATCTAGCAACTAAACTACCAGGCTAGAAAGAAAAACAACTAACTACTAACCTGAGATCACCTGGGTCGAAGTCTGGGCCTCCTCGGAAGAAATCACGTTTAGCTTCCCTTTTCCCTTGTCCACACGCTGAGGTGGAGGTAATGCCTGCAATGGAACTGCAGGAAGAGCTGACTGGACCTGAGGACACCTCGACTTAATGTGACCCTTCTGCCCACACTGATAGCAGACTCTATCCCTGGACCAACACTGGGCTGCATCATGCCCGGATCGCTTGCAAACTGAACAGGAGACATCTCTCCCAGGAGCACCCTGAATAGTATGAACCTGCTCCTTGTTCGGAGCTGCCGCCTTCTTGAAACACCTCTCAACAGGATGGCCTGACCGGCCACAAAAACTGCACACCACCCTGCTTCTCTTTCCCGGAACAGCATCGGGTACCAGGGGTTTCTTCTCCTCTACCAACTTCCTCTTATCCTTCCTCAACTGTTGGCCTCTGCACTTCGCCGTCTCAATGGCCTCAACCTTAAGAGCAGCCTCTACAACTCCAGCATAAGTCACTGACCCATAAGCACTGGCCAACTGCTGCACCTCACTCCTCAAACCACCGAGGAATTGCTTAACTCGATCAGCCTCAACGCTGACCAATCCAGGGGCAAAACGGCTCAACTTACTAAACTCTATCTCATACTCACCCACCGTGAGCTGCCTTTGCTTCAGATAGAGGAAATCATTCATGAGGCGGTCACGCTCGACCGAGGGTAAGAACTTCCTCAACAGCATCTCCTTGAACACTTCCCAAGAGCATCCGGCTACCAGGCTCTCCTTCTCTCTCAGCCACCAACTCTTAGCCAAACCTTTAAGCTGATAGGCGGCTAACATCACCCTCTGATCATCTGAAATCCCTGAGTACGAGAACATCTCCTCCATGGAGATCAGCCAGTCGTCTATCACCATGAAATCTGCCTTCCCATCATAAGTGGGAGGGCTCAGCCTCTGAAACTGCGAGATGAAGGCCATCTCTGCTGGCACCACCACTAGAGGCCTCAAGGGTGCAGGAGGAGGAGGAACAGCTAACCCCCCAGCAGGAACTTGCGCACCCTGAGCCTGCCCTGCCACAACTGCCACCAAAGACTGAATCTGGGCTTGCACCTCCTCCAACTGCCTACCCATAGCTTCGCTACTCTGACGCAGACCCTCGATCACCGCATCATTCTGAGCTCCAGAAGATTCACCCTCAGACAGGGGAGTCGATCGAGTCGCAGTACGCCTAGCCATCCTAGAAATCAATACAACGCAAATCAGATCCAAATCCCACGACTAGAACCGACTACCAGTACAGACAATACATATGTAGATATAGACTTAAAGCTGCTAAACTTGCTCTGAGAGTTTATCTTCTTCACAATAATTAGATGATATGCCCTAACCTAGGATGGTTAACCACCACCTTACTAACTCTTGTGCCTAGATCGGATGCATGAACTTATGTTAATTTGAAAACTCATGTGTGTACATATGTCATCCTGCAAATCTTTAGCTCGGCGCGTTGTGCTTATGCAATGTTATGATATGCATGTTTATGTTATGCATTCTAAAAAGGCCCTAATGCATGATATGAGCGGCGTACACATGAAAATGTTATGCATCCCATACTACATAACATTTCCATGCAACGAAAAAGAAACGTGCTAGTCGCAGTCATGTGGTGAGGTTATGCATCCCATACTACATAACCCTCACATGTAGCCCCTATGGTGGATCCATATACGAACACATATTATGAATCCCATACTACATAATATGCCCCGTATACTTCATGTTATGCCATGAGTGTAGTGTTCGTGCTTTTGCCAAGACGTGCTGATGACATATCGGTGTGTGAATGACATGATGCTGAACTACTAAAAGCATCCAAGGAAGGTTGCTCAACTAACTTGTCAAGCAACCTCCCTCTGATACCAACTATCACAACCCGTATTTTCTCCAAATTAAGAATTATTAGAGTAAGAGAAAACACGCGTCATGATGCCACGTCAAGCAGGGGATAACTGCTGACGCTCAGGCAAATCCAACTACAATCTTTATGCAAGAAAATCATGTGCTTAATGAATAGAAAATCAGTTATGTTTAGAGTCTGTATCCCTCGGCTCAGTGGATCATCTAGTCCACAAAAGAAAACTATATTTAAACGCTGCGGAAAAATACTTTAATTAGGTTTTACACCCTAAAGAGCGCATAAGGGTCCCAAGAGAACCACTCATGCTATGCAAGACACTACACTTAGTTTATATAATATATATAAGAAAACGGTTTTCGTACGTGATTTGGAAAATAGTGATTAAGTTTACAAAACATGCTGATCATGAGCTTCATTTATAATAATAATTATAGTTTAAAAATAACTAGCAACCTAGCATAAAACCTTCTCAAAGCAAGTAGACTATCTCCAGAAAAAAAAATGGTAGCAGCAATAGTATATATCTAGTACAAGGTAAAAACTACTAGTGGGCGCCAACAACCTGACACGAACCCACCAGCACTTATATATGTCTGTAAGAAAGTACTGAAAACAACCTCACAAACAAGGTAAACAAAACTCCAAAGTCCGGGAGTCCACCAACAACAACACCTCCAACTAGCCACCAGACTGGCTACAGCTCAGAACCTGAGGCATCCCAAAAGAAAACAGAATACCTCAGCAAGCAAAAATCAAGGTAAAACTGCATGAAACAGTCAACCAAAAGGGACAAAATAACAGAAAACATGCAGTAGAAAGAGTCACAACTGTCCAAAACAGGACAACAAGAAATGCACAACGTGCAAAGAAACAGCAACGACCCACCCCAGGAACAACATCCTGCAGGGCCTACTAGGCTGCCAAGAGCCAGAATGTTGCAAACTACCAAAGAAGAAACATCTAACACCCTAAACTGTGGGAAGTGATAGTAGCAAAAACAACAACGAGGAACCGGATCGAAGGCAAACGCAGTCCCCCAATCCACCATGTCCAAGGCAAAAGCTCGAGGGTCAACACGTGAAAACACAAGGGACCTTCCACCCGACATGCCCAGCCCGTACCTGGAGCAAGAAATCCATGGGTGGCCTTGGCTATATCACACAACTCCACCCCCATAAAGAGCTACAACCACCACTACTATCCACGACCCACGATTCGACCTTTAGGAAAATAAAGAAAACGGCCGACAAGGAAAACCCAGAAATACAACTGGAAATCCACTCGGAAATGAAACACAAGGTAAAGGAAGAGTGTTGAGATAAACCAACACGACTAGGCGTTGAGTGAAACCCACTCAGTGCCTACCTAAACTATGGCGTTGAGTGAGCTAGCCTCACTCGCCGCCAAAATAATACCACTACCCACAAGCCCACTAAAGAATGCGGAGCTCGACGACAGTCGAACGACCAAGGCAGAAGATCCAGAACTCGAGTAGTTGCCTACCACTTGAGTATCTAAACTCCCGCACTCGAAACCATCTAAATTCGCCTAGCAACAGAAAATATACAAAGCACACGATCAGTGACGCACGATCAGTGGTCGTGCGCACTCATCGGCTGATGATCGTGCGAAGCGAACCTGGAAAACCTGACAGAAAACCTAGCAACTGCGCACGATCAGTGTCGCACGATCAGTGGTCGTGCGCACTGTTGTCAGCGCTCGTGCGATTGCCCGAGACAGAACTTTGGAAACTGAAAGACAGCCGCGCACGAGCAGAGGCACACGACCAGTGGTCGTGCGCCCTAACGGTTGATGACCGTGCGCGACTAACCTGTACCGTTTGGAATTTTCCGAACGATACCGGAACGCGCACACGACTCACGCCACTGCAGTAGTAGTAGACAACTATCAACGTCGCACGCTACTACCATTCAAACTATGCCTAACCATTCGAATAATACCTTAACGAAGGAAATTGGCAACCACACCCCCCCCCCCCTTCAAACTCTCCCTCTCGGCTACACCCAAACCAGAGCAACAATCAAAAATAAAGGAAAACAACGGCTCCACGCCGATAATTTGGATTCCAAACATCACAACATAGGGGGGGTTTCAGTAGGAAGAACTAAGCCCTATAGTTAGCAAGAAAATGAGAACAACAAGGCCTCTAACCTGGGCTAATCGGGATTTCAATTTCAGCAAATAAAACCAAAGAAAACACTTGGCAAGGGCAAGAATACCACTTGCCTCAAATCTCAGCGAAGCTTTGGACTGCTTTCCTCCTCTTCGCACGGATCAAAACGGCCGCAACACCTAGAACAAAGACTCGGCCATTAATGGCGGAAAACTTCCAAAACCGAAAATTCCAATCCTTCCAAAACTCCACGAAAATCGAATTTCTTACCGCAGGAATGAAGGTCTCGACGAGAGCAATCCGAATCCACTCTCGGAAATCGAATTCCGTCCACAAACGCTCCGGGAATCGGCGTCCGAAGGCAAGGTAGGCGGTTTCTCCGTTTCTCTCGTACAAGGGGCCGGCGGTAATTAATCGGGGAAGAAGATGATGGATCGGCTCCTTTCATTCTATAATATATATATATATATATATAATTATATAATTATATTATTAATTACCAAATTACATAAAGCACCAAATCGACGCGAAAACCGAACTACCTCGGAATTCGACGAAATTCGCACCGTAGCTAAATACCCACGCTACGAACACAACGGCGAAGTCGAAATTAACTTTTGACAAACAGAACTCGAGTTACACCCAAACAAAGCCAAACACAAACATCCCCCCGAGAGGCCACACCGGGTCACCAAAACGACTCGGTTTGCTAGGGAGATCTTGCCAACAGGCTACCAAACAGGGCACTCAGTTCTAAGGAGCTAAACCGTACTCCACACATGGCACAAGCCACGGAAACGCGTCATCGTAACGCCAAACGAGAATAAAAATAATCGCTGAAAAAACGGGGCGTTACAATGCTCCCGATGGTAGGTGTAGTGTAATACCTAATGGTGCGGACCTGGGGATGGTTCACTTCATTTTCGTCGCCATGAGGTCGCCATGAGGTATCCCTCCAACTCGGTTGCCGGCATCAATATTCAGCTGGTCTCCCATTGGAGCTAAAGTGATGGCTGCGGCGTGTCTTCGCGCTAGGATAGT
Organism: Platanthera zijinensis; assembly: GCA_039513925.1. Taxonomy (NCBI): domain Eukaryota; kingdom Viridiplantae; phylum Streptophyta; class Magnoliopsida; order Asparagales; family Orchidaceae; genus Platanthera; species Platanthera zijinensis. Next base: position 144,704,953 of record CM077084.1, read on the forward strand.
ACGTTTGATCTCTGGGTCGTAGGCTACTAGATCTCTTGTGGCTCGACCCTGCATTCACAATGGCAAACAACACAAGGAAACAGCAGTCAAAAACACTAACTCTTATAACAATATTTTCAGTCATCCTGAGTCGCTCTATAGTTGCATTCCCCGGCAACGGAGCCAAAAACTTGATGCGTGGAAGTAGGCAAGTGCACCGGTCACAAAAGTAAAAAAATTTGGGAATAAATCCCTGAGTGTCGGTCTCTTGAGGAATGCAATTAGCATAGAGCGGCTACAGTTCAGAAAATATTGTTATGAGGGTTATACTTAGAAAAGATTAAAAAGGGGGCTGTGAGATTGGTTTATTGATCTAATAAACTTATTAAGACTATGCAGGTCGAAGGCATCGCTTCGCAAGGTGAGGTGAGTGAATCGGCCGCGATGCCGAACTTCGGTTGGGCGAGTGGACGAAAATCTAATGGATGGAAGTGTTCTTGTGCGGAGTGCAATCGGGTGATACAAGGGTATGGAGTGGATGTGGAGTGGGCAAGGCGCATTCACAACACACAACTCAAAAGCAAATGAAAACTACAAACATCCAATTAGATATAGAGTAGAAAATGTAGTTCATTACAATATCAAATCATTCCATACAACAAAGAAAGGGGAAGAGGAGTAAACCACTAGAGGTTGAAGGTCCACCGCAGGTCATTGCTAGAATAGCGAGTTGTCAATCCGTTTCCGGGCTAAGTCCGAGGAGGATTCCGGTACCAACGAGCTTTCACCTCGAAGGACTTTGAGTCCATTCTCTAGGTCGTCTTCTTCTCCAACTCCGGTGGAAAGATTGGAGTTGTGGTCATCAATGGACGGGAGCTTCGTCGGAGGGTTTGGAAAGCTTCGGAATCACCGGCTACAGACTACCGATGGAAGGGATGAAGGTTGAGGTGGATGGAGCAGCTGGACGGCGAAATGGCGGCCAGGCGGCAAGTCCCGATCGAGAGTAAATTAACCTAATTCGCGACATGAACCTTTATATAGTATCAGATTTTGAATACCGCGCATGCTCATCGACGCATGACCAGTGGTCGGGCGCCCTGATGTTGGCGGTCGTGCGGCAGCAACCAGTAGGACCTGCAGAAATTGTAAGTAAATGCACACGAGCGGCATTGCATGATCGGTGATCGTGTGAGGTATAGTCGGTGCTCATGCGATAGCGGAGACAGGGAAACAACAAAATGGGTCGTGAACGCGCATGATCGGCAGCGCATGATCGGTGATCGTGCGAGGTATAGCTGGTGATCGTGCGTTAGCCCGAGACAGGGCTGGTGGAAATCTGGCATGAACGCGCACGATCGAAGATCATGTGCCAAAGGGTTCTCTGGTCGTGTGTGGGTTAAAATGCACGACCACTGAATCTTTTGCTGAACAATGGCCAGGATCGGTCCCGGACGCCCACACGATCCCCGTACCTGCAGAAAAACAGATCGAGCTGTTCGAAGATGGCATTCAACGATAACAATGAAACTCAAATACAACACCGCGCATGCGTAAAGAGATATGAAATAAGTAAACGCATGGAAATGGGCTTAAACAGTGCACTAGGTGTAGAATAGTGTAGTGATCCAAAAGGAGTGGTATTGGTGCTAAAAGAAAGTGCAATGGCATGAAAATGAGCCCAGATTAGTCCGGAATCCGGTATAAATTATGGACTCATCAGTCATCTCAAATGAGTTAGAATTAGGTTGATAACTCTAATTATTTCTATTTTTTATTCCAGTATTTCCTATTAATAGTTAGATTTAATATATCAATTTTATAATTTAAAGTTTATAATTAGCTATTTTTATATTTTATAACTAATTGTTTTAATAAAATTATTTTCAATCTTGCAGGACTAAATTGTAGATTTTTTGAAGCAAAATTGGATTTTCCCTCTTTTCTACCTAGACACGCCCGGTGACACGTCCTCCTTGGGCGTGACTAGGGGCGTGACATAGATGAGCGATGAACGTTAACCCAAATCGTCGACCAGCGGTCGAAGAACCTCAACACGCCCTTCGACACGACCTTCTTGGGCGTGTCTTATAAGCGTGACACCCGTACACGGGGTGTGCTAGCCAGTGGAAGACCGTTAGTCCGCTGCCACGTCAGATTAAATTGACATGCATGCCCGTAGGGCGTGTCGGGTACGTTTCCAGCCAATAAATAAGACGTTTGTGTCATTGCCGCCAGAATGCCGTTGCAGCTAGACATGCCCCTAGTCACGGGCGTTACTAGGGGGAGTGACGGCTCCATCAAGTGCTGTTTACTCCCGCCATTTTCAGCTTCCCGCCGTTTTCCAAAAACAGCCATGACACACCCTAGGTCACGGGCGTGACCTGGGTGTGTGACCCATCAGTTAACAGATTTTGGCGGTTTCCTCCTCCAACATTCCCGGGGCTTCAAGATGATGGTTCCGAGCCTGACACGCCCTAGGTCACGGGCATGACCTAGGGTGTGACCAAACTGAAATTTTTCCAATAATTTCTAGACAACTTCAGAAGCTTAGGGGGAGAATTTTTGGGAGTTGGAGTCTTGTAATTTGTTGTTTTCTTTTGCTGTATTTTCCATTACTAGTCAAGAATACTATTGTTGTTAGCTTTAATTCTACTTGTTTTTAATTCTAGCATGTCATTCCCTACCCTATTTTGTATTTCTCTAGTCATAATGAGTAACTAATTTTCTTTTAGCACTTGATCATGATGAACCTTGGAATAAAATAAACTCTTCTTCTTTTTATCAAATATCTTGTTCTTAATATTACTCGCTACGATTTATCTTTGGTTTGTATTCTGTCGGATTCATATTTCGCGGATATGATTTTCGATCTAAGATCTGTATCCTAAATGACCGAGAGGTTGCGGATATGAGGAGATCACTCAAGGATAAAAGGAGTTGCATGCACCCCTCGAGAGAGGAAGACATAAACCCTCCGGATTTGAGTCAAATCCAATAGCATGGTTCACTGCCTAAAGCAAGCTTAGGTGTTTCGACTATCCAAAAGCTCTTAATCGATCAACCTAAGGTTAGTTAGAAGCATTAGCTCGAAAGAGATGCTTTTGTACTTTAGGAACCTCCACGGTCGAGTGAGTAGTTAAGAATTCACATTACTTTATTATTCGAGAAGGTTTATTTTAGCCCAAGGGGATTCTAGATCAAGTGCTAGCTTCCCCATTATTGAATTTCTCTTTATTAGTGTAACACTTCTTTTTCCGTTCAACAAAAACAAACTTTTCTTCCGATAAGATAATAGCTTTCCTTGTGAGTACAAGTACTCGAAAGCCCCGAGTCGATATACGACACTTTATTCTATACTCCGAACGATAATTACACTTGCCTCATCAATTAGAAACACGTGTTACCGTGGAGAAAATAACCATCAAGTTTTTGGCGTCGTTGCCGGGGACTTTCCTTTCTTTATATTTTGAAAACAAGGATCTATTAGTTTTATAACTTTTTTTCTTTTTGTTTAAAAAAAAATTTTCCAAAAAATATTTTTTTACTTGAAAGTTATTTTGGGAGCCTTCTACTATTGTCGAGCATGTGGATTACAAGGGTAATCCGAATCGGCCGCCTTATAATCCAGGTAATAATTTTTGTAATACCTATCACCCGAGTATGAGGAATCACCCCAACTTCTTTTGGAGTAATCCGGGGAATAAGGCTCGCCCACCTAACACGATTCCACCCGGCTATTTCCCACCGCAAGCTCCAAAAGCTCCCAATCTCGAGGAGTTGTTCACCAAATAAACGCCTACAAATGATGCAAACATCCGAAATCTCACCAGATCTCTTCGTAATTTGGAGACCCAAATTGGGCAAATCGCTAAAATGCTCTCCGATCGCCAACAATGAGCGCTACCAGGCAATACAGAGCCCAACCCAAGGGAGCAAGCAAAATCTATCACTCTACGAAGCGGGAAGTAGGTAACCACTTCTCCAATTCCGGTTGATGCGGAGGTAACAATTTCTTCACCTTCTCCTCCTCCTAAGCCTTCTAATGATAATAAACCTAAGTCTTATCAACCACCTCTTCCCTATCCTCTTATAATGCTAAAAGACTGGGTGGATCACACTGTAAATTTTTAGATATATTTAAAAAAATTCAAATAAACTTACCATTTTGCGAAGTCATCGCACAAATGCCGAAGTATGCCAAGTACCTCAGGATCTTTTGTCTAATAAAAATAAACTTGAGGATATCTCTACGGTTCAATTGAATGCAGAGTGCTCGACAGTATTACTCAATAAATTGCCCTAGAAATTACCCGATCTGGGTAGTTTCTCTATTCCTTTTCTATTTGGCGATTTATTGGTAAAATGTGCGTTACACGATCTAGGCGCCTCCATCAATTTAATGCCTTATTCTTTAGTGAAAAAATTGGGGTTAGGAGAGCCTAAACCCACAAGAATGAGAATTCAATTGGCAAATCGGTCTGTCAAGCTCGCTACGGGGATCATTGAGGATGTGCTTGTCAAAGTTGACAAATTTACCTTTCGGATAAATTTTGTAATCTTTGACATCGAAGAGGACAACGAGGTACCAATCATTCCTGATCTCCCTTTTCTTACCACCTCGCGCACAGTTATAGATGTTAGTAACAATAAACTTATCCTTAGAGTCGGAGATGAAGAAGTTACCCTTACTATTGACTCGTCTATGAAAAATTCACTCGTAAATGACGAATCATGTTATTATTTGGAGACTTCTCCCAAAAAAACTCCTTTCTACTTTCTGAACACAATTTATCATCTATTGATCATGATTCTGATTTTAAAAATTTAGATTTATTTGTTCATGAAAATAGTGATAATATTTTGATCACTCGCCCACCTATATTTGAAATTTTAGAAGTCAGTAGTGATCGTTTTAAAACTTCATATGATGAACCCCCCACACTTGAATTAAAACAATTGCCTGATCATTTTAATATTTATTTTTAGCGGAGGATTCTAAACTTCCTATTATTGTGTCAGCCTACTTGACCGAAGATGAAAAAAATTAAATTATCTAATATTTTAAAACATCATCGCCGCGCAATTGCGTGGAAGATCACGGATTTTAGAGGGATTAACCCCTCCTTTTTCACCCACAAAATTTTATTAGAAGAACACGCTCACAAAACTAGTCAACCTCAACGCTGGGTAAATCCTAACATGAAGGAGGTAGTCATGGCCGAGGTAATAAAATTATTAGATGTGGGTATTATCTATCCGATTTCGGATAGCTCTTGGGTGAGTCTGGTCCAAGTGGTGCCCAAGAAAGGAGGGTTAACGGTAGTACCTAATGATAAAATGAATTAATCCCTACTCGAACCATTACCGGATGACGGGTGTGCATCGACTATCGTAAATTAAATGATGCAACCCGTAAGGATCATTTTCCTTTGTCGTTCATTGACCAAATCCTTTAACGGTTATCCGGGCACTGTTTTTATTGTTTTCTAGACGGTCTTTCGGGATATTTCCAAATCCCAATCGCACCCGAAGACTAAGAGAAAACAACCTTCACTTGTCTGTTTGGCACCTTCGCCTATCGAAGAATGCCTTTTGGTTTATTCAATGCGTCAGCAACCTTCCAAAGGTGTATGCTAGCGATCTTTGATGAACTAGTGGAGGATATCATGGAGGTCTTCATGGACGATTTCTCCGTCTTTGGAGATTCTTTTAATTTATGTTTAACAAATCTTTCCCGTGTACTCCAAAGATGTGGGGACACGTACCTAGTCTTATACTGGGAGAAGTGCCATTTTATGGTGTGGGAAGGTTTGGTCTTAGGCCATAAAATTTCTAGTAAGGGCTTAGAGGTTGATAAAGCAAAAATTGAAACCATAGAAAAGCTACCTCCCCCCTCAAATGTTAAGGACATTCGTAGTTTCTTGGGGCATGCCGGTTTCTATCGCCAGTTTATTAAAGATTTTTCTAAAATCACTAAGCCCCTTGCACACTTATTAGAAAAAGATGCGTCGTTTATTTTTGATGAAAATTATTTGCATGCTTTTTCTCTAATTAAAGAAAATTCATGATCGCTCCCAATTGGGAATTTCCATTTGAGATAATGTGCGATGCTAGTAGTTTTGCAGTAGGTGCAGTTTTAAGACAACGCATAAATAAAAATTTTCATCCTATTTATTATGTGAGCAAAACACTAACAACCGCACAAGAAAATTATACTACGACAGAAAAAGAATTATTAGCTGTTATTTTCGCATTTGATAAATTTCGCTCCTACCTAACCTTATCCAAAATTATTGTTTTTACCGATCATTCGGCTTTGAGATATTTACTTACAAAAACAGATGCAAAGCCGTAATTGATTAGGTGGATCGTACTCCTCCAAGAATTTGACTTGGAGATTCGAGACAAGAGAGGAGCGGAGAACTTGGCGGCTGATCATCTTTCGCGGTTGGAGAACCCCAATTCGGGGGAGCTAATAGAGGAGGACATTGACGACACCTTCCCCGAGGAGCACCTTCTCGCCATTCACAAGGTAATTACTCTCCCCACTCCTTTGTTTGCCTATTTCGCAAACTACCTTGTTGCGTGATTCCTCCCGAACGGTTTTTCTTATCAAGAAAAGAAGAAATTCTTTTCCGATTTGAAAAATTATTTTTGAGAGGATCCCTTTCTCTTTCGTGTTTGCGCGACCAAGTAGCGCGGAGGTGTGTTTCTCTTGAGGAAGGTGCCCAAATTCTAAAGCATTGCCACGAGGGACCCGTCGATGGGCACTATAAAGCTAATCGGATAGCTCAGAAAGTACTTGAAGCAGGCTTTTATTGGCCAAGCATCTTCAAGGATGCTCACGCCCATGTAAGTCGTTGTGAACAATGTCAACGCTCAGGTAACATTACTGCCTTGATGAAACTATGTGTCACGGTGGGCGGAAGCGCAAGCCCTTCCCACTAATGCGCCCGAGTCGTGACCCGATTTCTAAAAAAACTATTTTCACGATTTGGAGCACCGCGGGACATAGTTAGTGATAGGGGCACGCACTTTTATAACGCACAATTCGCTAAGGTTTTATCTAAATACGGCGTTACACATAGGTTAGCCACCCCCAATCACCCTCAAACAAGTGGCCAGGTAGAAGTATTTAACCGTGAAATCAAACGTATACTAGAAAAAACAGTTTCTACTAGTAGAAAGGATTGGTCGGTCAAGCTTGATGATGATCTATGGGCTTATGAGACCGCGTACAAGACCGCTATTGGTTGTACGCCGTATCGATTGGTATATGGGAAAGCATGCCATCTACCAGTTGAGCTTGAACATCGTGCCTTTTGGGCACTTAAATTTTTAAATCTTGATGAAAATTTGTCCTCCGAGCTTCGTAAATTCCAACTTAACGTGCTCGATGAGTGGAGCTCCCTCGCTTATGAGAATAATAAACTCTATAAGGAGCGCACCAAATTTTATCACGATAAAAAATTAAGCACCCAAAGGACTTCCAACCGGGAGACCAAGTCCTTCTTTATAACTCGCGCTTGCGCTTATTTCCGGGTAAACTTAAGTCCCGTTAGTCCGGCCCCTTCGTCGTAAAGGAGGTTTAGCCCTACCGGGCGGTGCTTATTTCACACCCAGAAGGAGGCGACTATAAAGTGAATGAACTCCAGCTGAAATTATTTGTTTCCGGTGATACTATTAACGCACAATTGGACAACATAATGTTGTCAAACACCTAGTTTGCCTGCACCACTTTGGTTGAGCTCAACGACCATAAACACAGCGCTCGTGGGAGGCATCCCACTGTTATCCTTTCTTTTTATTGTTCTTTTTAAGTTTTTACATGTTTGAAGGACATTGATGCATGACGATCGATTGGGGACGAACGTCAAGTCTACGTATTTCTTCATGTCGGTAACTTTTATTTTATTTTTAGTTGGATCTTCAAAAAGAAAAAAAAAAGAAAAAAAAGCAAAACAAAAATATATATATATATAAGAAAAAAAATCGTTTTTTTTTCATACACGCCCCTGTCACGGGCGTGACCTTTGGGTCACGGGCGTGTCGAGGGCATGTTTAGCCTAACCCGCGGGAGGTTCCTCCTCCCTCATTTTTCCCATCCATCTTTCGGACATGACACGGGCGTGACCATTATGGTCACGGGCGTGTCATTCCCGTATCACGGGTATCTGAGGCGTTGACCAGTTCACGCCTCGGATGCCCTTTCACGTGTCTAATTTGACAGACACGCCCCAGAGTCACGGGCGTGATATAGGGGCGTGACAGTGGAATCCGAGGCCAGCGCCTCGGATTCCTACGCAGCCCCCTTGGATACCTCTTACAAACCTAGAGTCACGGGCGTGACTCTGGAGTCACGGGCGAAACTCTGGGACGTATCCCGTGAATCCGAGGCAGTTTGCCTCGGATTCCTTCCGGCTTTGACCCATGCTTGTCACGCCCCCTGTCACGGGCGTGATAGGGGGGCGTGACCGACCTGTGAACACCTATGAATAGGTATTTTCTCCCTTCTCTTCTCTTCACACCTCCACCTATCAACCATCCTATTCTCTTTTCCTTGTGCTCGAGAACTTCTCTCCTTTTTCTCACCATGCCTCGCCACCACCCTCATTCCTCTTCTTCTTCCTCCGAGCACCTTGTAGATCCCGAATCGGCGGAAGTTATGCTCCTCTTCGACAACTCAACCCAGTAGGACCGGAGCGAGCGACTGCGTGCCAAACCCTTTGCGTGTTCCGGATCTTTGACTGGGCCATCCTCGCCACCTTCGGAGTAGCGGAGATAGTTCAGGAATTTCTATCCACCCCAGGATGGGCTCCCCTTTTCTCCATTTCGGAGCCAGCTTTCCTCGAGATCACCATCGAGTTCTTGGTGTCGTTTGAGTTCTGTTGGGCAGCGCATGATAATTTTATCTTTTTTTTTGCATGGGCGGAATGATGCACCAGCTCACCATCCGCCAACTCAATGTCGCCATGGGCTTTTACTTAGAGGCCTTTTCCACTTCCCCCGCCTACCTCGACCTCAAAACTGATTTCCCTCTCGATTTCAACCTCCTCACTTTTTGGTCGGAAATCAGTAATGGCGCCGCCCCCTACACCCCAAAGAAATCCAAGGGTAGCCGCCTCATTTCCACCGCTTTGCGCATTCTCCACAACCTTCTCACTTTTACTCTTTTTGGACGCGGCGATAGCCATGGCGTGGTGACTCGGGCGGACTTACTATACTTATATAGTATGTTTTACCAGGTTCCACTCAACCTTGGTTACATGCTCGCCATTTTTTTCGGCACCAGGCCGAAAATGTGAGATTGGGAGCAGTGCACGGCGGAAATTTCATCACTTTCCTCGCCAAGAAGTACGGTGCTTGGGATTCCCTTCCGCGGCTCACTTGCATTCAAATGCTGCAGGTTCTCCAGTTCCCAACCCTTCAGGCCCTAGTCCTAGTGCACTGTCGTGAGGGCGAGTTTGAGGCTATTCCCCCATCAGTCGGTGGCGGGGATCATGATCTTAATCTTGCTGCTGGTACCAGCGGCACTCATCATTCTACTCAGATTCTGCCACCACCGTTGCACTCTGCCCCAGCGCTCGATCATCCACATTATTGGGATCAGTAATTTGGATTGCTACATACTCGCATACACTAGATGTAAACCCATTTTGACGGTCGCTTCACTTCTTTTGATGAGCGCTTTACCAAGCTGGAGGAGAGTCACGCTTCTTCCATGGAGCATATTTCCCTCGAGTTCGCGGCCATGCGGACTTTCTATCAGCAGCCCGGGGACACTCCCGACCAGGAGTAGCTGTATTATTCATTTCTTTGGATTTGTGGAGGGTCGCCTCTCTGTATCTGTATCTTTGTTTTTATGTATTTGTTTTTATTATGAAAAAAACAACAAAAACAAAAAAAAATCTATAAAATATTATGTTTTGCTTTGCTCCTATCTTACAGGTATCTTTTGATATGGGGGAGTCTCATTTCCACGCATTCTCAAGGAAGTATCCTTTTCGTTCTTTTCTTCATTTTTTTTACATTGGGGACAATGTCTTACTTAAGTATGGGAGAGGGATTTTTCTCAAGCAAAACATACAAAGTTTTTCAAAAAAATTAATAACAAAAACCACAAAAAAATAAGGAAAATTAAAACTCAAAAAAAAAATTGTATATCAAAAATTATATTTTGTCATGAATTTTGTTTTTCAAAAAAAAATAAAAAAAAAACCAAAAAAAAAGGTGTTGTTATTAGCAAAACCCATTTCTGCAGCAAACCATTACTGTTAGCAAATTATTGCAATTGAAAATGGCTATTTGAAAACCATTTTGTTATTAGCAAACCACTAAATAATTAAAAAAAATCTCAATCATATAATAAGTTGTTTCATTCGTTCTTAAATACTAGGTATACTAAATAATATTTGGTTAATATTAACATATCATTTATGTAAACAAAACTTCTCAAAATTCTCCAAATCTTCTTTAACTGTCTCATAATATCTTCAAAAAAACAAAATATTTTGACGCGCCACAAATTTTTTTTGAACATATTCTGCAAAAAAAACAAACATGCAATTTCATGAGTCAACATTATACTTAACCTAACATCAATTCATGTGACATAAATTACATAAATTCACCTTTGTTCTTCCTTCAGGAATATGTATACGTGCAATGGAAAATCCACAAACGACATGCTCCACCTACCACTGCATAAAAAAATAATCAAACAAATTTAAACATTAGTAGGTAATAGGGCATTGAAAATAAACACAAAGTAATCTAACCTTTCATTCATCTGAATTGATTATGCATTCCCATGTAGTTGTTAACTGTGTATGATATCGCCTCCATGGGGAGTAGAGCGGTGGTAGTGGACTCCCTTCTTTCATGCACAATCCCACGAAATGGTTACCTTTTATTAAGCCGATGAAGATGACTTTTGGGCTTTGTGGAAGCGGTGAATCCAATTGCAAAAATGTTAGACTTTGATTTCTTGAAATATGAGCCACCCCAACATTGTAGCAAGTTGAAATTACCAACCCCATATCCGGTATAGACATCCACTTATCATATAGTGCGGGTGAGCTCTCGCAATCAAGATTGCTAATTTATTCCTTTCTTTTTGTGGTTCTGTACTATGGAATATGAAATTTTTTACCATGCTACATTACATTAAAGGATTATGTGAGCTCTCGCAATCAAGATTGCTAATTAATTCCATAAAGTGGGCATATAATGCATATGGATTCTTGCTAATATCATAAGTTTACACCTACAAAAGTGTTCTAATCATGTATATTGTATAGAATAGGTAGCTTTGGGCTTACCACAATTTCATCTCACTGATGCATCAGCCTAAGAAGAGCAGCAGCGGGAAAAGAAAAAAATGTGGGGAGAACATGGAAGATGAATCAAACTTGGAAGACGAATCGCAAGCCTGGAAGAAGAAGGGTATCTTGGTTGCCATGTGAGGAGAAATCCAACAGGAATCACGAGCTGATCGTTGGCGGCAGTGGCGTGGAGGAAGAATCGCAAACCTTGAAGAAGTTAATCGCTGCCGACGGTGGCGTGGAGGAAGAATTGCCAACCTTGAAGAAGCTAATCGCTGGCTGGCGGCTGTGGCGTGGAGGAAGAATCGCAAGAAGGGGATCGCTGTTGCCGCGTGAGGAGGAATCCCAACCAAACCCAAATGGTTTGCTAGCAGTAAATTTCTAGTATAGAAAAAATAAGTAAAGATACATGAACCCGGTTTATTTTGGTTTGTTAATAGCCAAAGAGGGTTTGCTAATAACAGCACCCAAAAAAATTAGAAAATCGAAAATTAAATTTCTTAGAAAGGGACGTTTGGGATATCACCCCATCTTATCTCCTAGTACCGTTGAGAGCCCTTCACAGGGTATACCTCGGGAAGTCTAGAAAATAACAAAATAAATAGGTTTAATTTTTAATTAGAGAAGTCATTATTTCTATATTTGTTCACATGAAAAATTCCTAGTAATTCAACTTTTTTATAGTGTTTAGAGAATTTTAATATTTTAATTGAATTTTGAAATTTTGAGTAAAACTATTGGCCATGTTGTGTTTCTAGTTAAGGGCACGTGTAAGTAGAATTTTATTTAGATTTAAATATTCAGCATATAATTAGATTTTAATTTTTTTAAATGCGTGAAAATGTTTTATTTTACTTTCACTTTGAAAACCGGTAAAAACTAAAATAATTTGGGTGAGTAAGTAGAAGTCTACTAGAGAGATATTTCGCGGATCAAGAAAGAGGTATTCTTTCTCGATGTCTAAAACTTGCCATCTAACTATTCTCAAGAATTTGCATAAGTTAAACTCATTAGCATAAATATGATTTAGGCACTTCTTTTGGCCAGTTTGAGCCTTTATATCCGTACCTAAAATTTTTATCTTTGTTAAGCCATTTTGAGCCTATTACCATATTCTTTTGTTTTAGTTCCACCAAGCATTTTACCAAAGCCTAAAAAGCAACCTAATTGCACACCTAAAGCCAAGCTTGAACATAAATATACAAACAAGATCTGTGAATAATTAGGAGCCTTTTCATTTTTTGGTGGCTCTTTTCTTATAAAAAGAGTTGATTTATTTTTCTTTTCTTAAAAATAAAGAGAAAAAAATAATATTATGAAAAAAATGATGAGATAGAAAAAAAATTTTCAACATGGTAAGAGAGTGAAAAAATATAAGAAAAACACAAAAGGATATTGATGTGGCTTCGTTCCAAAAGACATAGCAAATTTTTGTGTGCAAGCTTTCTCTAGATTTTGGCATGACTAGCCATCGTTTTTATCTTTGACCACCCTCACCAAAAACCTAAGCCTACATTTCAACCTAATTAAGTCTTATTGTTTTATGTTTATAAGTTGAACTAGTGCAATGGCGAACATGTGAAAGGGCAAGCCTATGGCCATCAACATTGATGGATTTCTTTGGAGGGTATTTCCATCTTCTTTCGTGCAATGTTATCTTAGTACACACGCTACACTCTCCCTAAATATAATTTTAAGATTTACCAGATTTTCATTTTAAAGTAAAAATAATAGTGGAAACACATTTTAAGAAAAATAAAAACCTAATTTGTATGCTGAGTAAGTTTTTCTACAAAAATAGTTACAAGCATAGGCATAAGACTTTGCATTTTACTCCTTAGGTTCAATTTTCTTTTCTAGCTTTTAAAAATTTTTCTACTCCCTATAGGAAGTTGTTTGCTCGGGACTAGCAAACGGATAAGTATGGGGGGTATTTGATATCTCGAATTATTTCTATTTTTTATTTCAATATTTCCAATTAATAGTTAGATTTAATATATCAATTTTATAATTTAAAGTTTATAATTAGCTACTTTTTATATTTTATAACTAATTGTTTTAATAAAATTATTTTCAATCTTGTAGGACTAAATTGTAGATATTTTGGAGCAAAATTGGATTTTTCCTCTTTTCTACCTAGACACGCCCGGTGACAGGCCCTCCTTGGGCATGATTAGGGGCGTGACACAGACGAGCGATGAACGTCAACCCAAATCGTCGACCAGTGGTCAAAGAACCTCAACATGCCCTTCAAAACGCCCTTCTTGGGCGTGTCTTATAGGCATGACCCCCGTGCACGGGGCGTGCCAGGCAGTGGAAGACCGTTAGTGTTCTGCCACGTTGAATTAAATTGACACGCCCAGGTCACGGGCGTGACCTCGGGCGTGTCGGGTACGTTTCCAGCCAATAAAGAAGACGTTCGTGCCGTTGTCGCCAGAATGCCATTGCAGCTAGACGCGCGCCTAGTCAAGGGCGTGACTAGGGGCGTGACGCCTCCATCAAGTGATGTTTACTCCTGCCATTTTCAGCTTCCCATCATTTTCCAGAAACAGCCCTGACACACCCTAGGTCACGGGCGTGACCTAGGGGCGTGACCCATCAGTTAACAGATTTTGGCGGTTTCCTCCTCCAACATTCCCGGAGCTTCAAGACGACGGTTCCAAGCCTGACAAGGGCGTGACCTAGGGCGTGACCAAATAGAAATTTTTCCTATAAATTCCAGACAACTTCAGAAGCTTAGGGGGAGAATTTTTGGGAGTTGGAGTCCTGTAATTTGTTGTTTTATTTTGCTGTATTTTCCATTACTAGTCTAGAATACTGTTGTTGTTAGCTTTAATTCTACTTGTTTTTAATTCTAGCATTTCTTTCCCTACCCTATTTTGTATTTCTCTAATCATGATGAGTAGCTAATTTTCTTTTAGCACTTGATCATGATGAACCTTGGAATAAAATAAACTCTTCTTCTTTTTATCAAATGTCTTGTTCTTAATATTACTTGCTACAATTTATCTCTTATTTGTATTCAATCGGATTCATATTTCGCGGATATCATTTTCGATCTAAGATCCGTATCCTAAATGACTGAGAGGTTGCGGATACGAGGAGATCACTCAAGGATAAAAGGAGTTGCATGCACCCCTCAAGAGAGGAAGACATAAATCCTCCGGATTGGAGTCAAACCAATAGCGTGGTTCACCGCCTAAAGCAAGCTTAGGGGTTTCGACTGGCCGAAAGGTCTTAATCGATCAACCTAAGGTTAGTCAGAAGCATGATCTTGAAAGAGGCGCTTTTGTACTTTAGGAACCTCCACGATCGAGTGAGTAGTTAAGAATTCGCATTACTTTATTATTCAAGAAGGTTTATTTTAGCCAAAGGGGATTCTAGATCATGTTCAAGCTTCCCCATTATCGAATTTTTCTTTATTAGTGTAACGCTTCTTTTTCCGTTCAACAAAAACCAACTTTTCTTCCGATAAGATAATAGTTATCCTTGTGATTACAAGTACTTGACAGCCCCGAGTCGATATACGACACTTGATTCTATACTCCAAATGAGGTACACTTGCCTCATCCATTGGAAACACGTGTTAGCGTGGAGAAAATAACCATCATAGGTCATGGGCTAGGCTTAGTAAAAAGTGACAAGTAACACTAGGACCCACATGGAAATGATAGGTGGTTGGATTAAGAGATGTATTGGTAAGTTGAAACCCAACTTGGGATCACAAGTATGACACTACATTGTAATTAGTGTTAGAGTGCAAGTCACAAGGAGAACAACTATAATGGGGTCTGACGAAAGATCGTTGCTCTCCCAATCAGTACCTTAAGTCATTAGGTTTACTCAAGAGTAATAACAAGATTGGGGTATTAGTAAAGGGTAGACATTAATAAAAGTAAGTTTCCTTGAGAAAGGGAGCTTTGTACTTCAGCCATCGTAGTTCCTAGTGCCCTCGAGAGCCTTTCACCTGGCATGCCCTAGGCAGTCCAAGGATTAACCCTAAGCTGCTAAGTATAACAAGAATTAGACAAGAGTAGTATAATAGGTTAAGGGAAAAGATGTGGCAAACTCACCTGTATAGGGTTGGAGGAATACCGGACGGGTTTAGTGATGCAGGACCATGGTTTCGACGAATGATACTACACGCTCTCAGGTTCAATAATTAAATTAAATACGCAGCGAGCAATATTTCTCTAAATTAATACTAACATTGATGAACCAATATATCAATGCATAACGCAAAGGGTCGCTACCCCTTATAAAGATTGAACAAATGACTATATGCCATTGTTCGCTCAAGCGAATAGGACCTACCCGATCCAGACCATTAGCAATTCCAAATGAAATTATTCGCTAGCAAATCACAAACCAAAATGAGAGGATCCGTACTAAAATAATGATTCAAAATAAAGTCCAAATCAATCCCAAAAATAATTAATATGAGGGTATACTAAATCGCTTAAATGGAAGGGAAAATCAAGGGTGATGAACCCGATTTCTATTAGTGTTCATGAGATCTACCCCCTACAAATTATACGAGAATATTCGGGAAAATAATGCTTGAAAATTCAGATTTTAATTAGCACAATTTCAATATAAATAAGGACAAAATACTAGCCTTCTAATTCCACCAAATCTCACAAATAATATTCAAAGAAATTCAAACCAGAGATGTTTAGAAATTCATTACGCAATCCCAAGAAGTCCGTACACAATATTGAGTGGAGGGAACGCTCACGACGGTGGTAGACTTTTTATTTCCACGCAAACCCACGGATCCGCACCGGACGATAAAGATGCTCGCCATTTTCTCCTTTGCCAAACCCTAAGAGGGAGTATCTTGAAAATGCCAATAGATATATAAGGAAAGAAGAGAGAGGAAAGGTGTTGAGAATAATATTCTCAAGATAATGGAGGTTTTCGGTTTTATATGGAGGATGGTTGGTCGTGTTTTGGTCTTGAAGAAAGTGGCTGGATTTGTGGAGATGAGGGAGGTAGGTTTTCCCTTGAGATGGGTTGGCTCGGGTTAGAGGGATGAGGTGGCTAGAGGGTGGTGGAAGGGTGGCCGAGAGACAATAGAGAAGAAGGACGGGGCTCGAGTTTGGGGTGAAGATGGAGGGGTTGGTCGGGTTTCTTTGTGAGAGGGAGGAGGAGGAGGTGAGGGAGCTGAGATAGAGATAAGGAGGAGAAGTGGCCGGCGGCCAAGAGAGAGCAAGAGGAGGAGTGCCGAATTTTGCCTAAGGGGGAAAGAGAGAAAGAGGAGGAAATTCAATCTTTGAATTCAAGGTTTTAATTTTTTTCATTTATCATCTAATAAATCCTTCATAACCAAGCCTATAAATAGTCTACACCACTCCATCGCCTCCATTCAAAATTCAAAATGAAACTATGATGGTTATATGCACCCATCATTACATAAATTTAATATAATACAACATGATGGTTATATGCACCCATCATAATACATGGAATAAAAATACATGAAATAAACTCTTGAAATAAAATTGCTTAAAAGTTATAATTTGATAAAATATATAATTATAATTATTTAATTTATAATTATATATTTTATTTAGTGGCGGTGGAGGAAGTCAAGCAAAACATGTCGCGGTAATGGCGAAGGGCGTCGTGGTAGAATCCCATTTTCGAGCTTACGGTAACGATCGTCTCAATACACGAACACGCTCAGACGGGGATCAATGGCAGCCGCAACAACGTTTCCATCAATCCTCCCCAACTCAAAATTACACATCACCAATGACTAGCTCGTGAGGGGAACAATCGACAGCAGCAGCAATATGGTGCAAATCTGGCCCCGCAATCCGTGTCGTAGCAGCATGAACATCCCATAGCACTAAGAACCTGTCACGTATAGAAATAGCAAAACTCGAAATAGTGTCAGAAAAAATAAAATTAACTTTAATCTTACCATCTGGTTCAAGAACCAAGGAGTCCACGTGGAAATTAGATACTACAACACTAATAAGCCCCAACCCAAAAGAATTTTTAGTGGTAGGAAGAAACGACGGAGAAAGCCACTCAGGTGGAATAGAGACGTACAGTAAAAAGTCTGGAAACTTTAAATAATGTGAAACACCCTATGCTATATAAAAATCTTAAGTAAAAGCATGAAATCCGACATTCTTCATAATCATGGATGGGTTGGCAATCCTACGTATTAATTTATTAACGGAGCCAGAAGGTATCCACTCGGGAACTGACCAGACTAAAACCAAATCACTAAATCTAGCATCGGACGGTCTCAGAAAGGAGTGGAAGTGCGTACGACATAACCTAAAATGAAAACTAACATCCAAGATACATGAGGAGAGAATCTAAGTGCTACATGAATAGACCCAAATGCGGAGGATAAGGGGGTTAAGTCAGGTGGCACGAGAGCCTTATAATCAGAGATGAATTTAATAGGCTCCGAATTTGCAATTTAAATTTTATATTTTAAATACTCACGCTTGGCATGAGGATATGCCAAGGAGAACCGCTCATCATGAAAAATAGAGTTGAACGCTCCTGAATGTGGCACGATGTATGAGCGATACAACTCAAGGGGCCTTTCTATAATCACTAATGTGTGGAAATGAGGGTCATCAAAAGGCGATGGGTAAATACGTATGACCGGGTGTGTTATATAAGTATGTATAAGGGACACCTCAGCAAGAGGAACAATTGCAAAAGAATAAGAATCAGTAGTAATATAGGATGGAATCGTAGTCAGACACGCAGAAAAATGAGCTGTCAAAAGTGACGTGTAGTCATGTCTATGAGGTGCGGTGAAATGTCAAAATACTAGTGCGCTCAACATAGTAATATTTATACACTGATACAACCCAATGTAGGAACTAATAAAGTTGGTGTGACACAAAAACTCGGACTAGGTCTATCGGTTTTACGTCCTAAAAATTCAACTAATGTGGGCAAAAATAGGGGGAAGGGTCGGTAAAATCAAACCCGGGATAAAATCTGAATCAGTATTGATTTCACCCAACGATGACAACATCAAAGAACTCTCATCCGGGTGTACAACCAAAGAATTGTCCAAAAATACCCTTCCCTCAGAGGGTAGCTCATCCATAATAAAAATAGTGACATCCTCACTTTCAAACTTCTCAGATAACTCAAATACAATCTCAGTGGGTGTAATCGTAGGCTCTAACACGATGGGGATCGTATCCTGGAGAGGCACTCAATACTAGGGTGTAGAGACACAACGCAAGTAGGGCAAGTAATAGGCAATGGAATACTCTCACAGATCGGAATGTAATCATCCCATGAATCATCTTCCAAATCACAAGGTATTCCCTCAATTTCAGACTCATCAAAATCGTCGAGCACTAACGTACATGTCGGAATACTCTCACCTACAGGTTCATCCTCAGAATCAAGAGATACTACATCTACATCAGAATCCTCATTAGTTTCAATCACAATCTTAGGAGGCTCAGTCGCCAAGGCTAACTGAGGCAACACCCTAGCAGTAACATTTTTGGAGTCCAAGACCTAAGACCTATTAGGAATGGTTTCCCTAAAAGTGGGTGTTCCTAATACGGACTCTCCCTTCTGAAATGAGCGAGTCTTATTCTTATGAACGTTGTGCTTCTTAATATCCAATGCAGCATTAAAAGTGGTGTTTAGGTCGGTGTGGCCATAACGCAGTAATTTACCCTAGATGTCGGGGTTTAACCCCTTACGAAACCTAGAGAGGGTGAGCTCTTGCATCTCCTTCTTACAACACCTAACCATTATATCATTAAGAAGACTCATATACTCATAGACCGATTTATTCCCTTATTTAAGGGTAGAAAAATCAGCTAACATCTGCGTTCGATGGTACGTAGGTACGTACTGTTCTATAAACATGGCCTTCATGTCTGCCCAACCAATAAGTAATTTAAAATTCTCGGTTCTCAGGCATCGTTCCACATTCTTCCAGAATATCTTAGATCTACCTAACTTCATTCTCTCCACTCGCACCTTATCTGCATTAGTCAATTTTTACCACTCAAAGTAGCACTCTATTTTTTTAACCCAGTCTAGGAAAACTTCGGGACACCCTAAACCATCATAAGTAGGTGCCTCAATTAAAGTGGGAGTTTAAGTGTGAGGACGGTTGGTATTCTTATGGTATGAAGGCAAGGCTTGTGTGTGTTTAGCCATGGATTTATCATACCAATAGTCTAAAAGGGAAACGTGAACGTTATAGGACATATTTGTTATAACTAGAGAGAAAAATCGATCTGATTCTTGTACACATGCAATGAAAAATGAACCTGACCCACTGAACTCTAGGAAAGACGGAATTGTTCCCGCTTTACAACTAGGGTAATAAAATTTTATATTTGATTTTTTGGATGAAAAAAATATGGAGATTATTAAAAAATATATGATTTTATTGCAGGAAAATAAAAATTAGGCCGCTATTTCCAGACCAAAAATTAAAATTTTATTTTATTATTTAGGGAATGAAACGTGCAAGTGCGTGTCGGCGTACTAATAAAAGTGGGAGGGTTCCAATTAGTAAATTGATGTGAACCTCCCTCTTATGCCAAATTGATGCAGGCCCACGGTTTCGACGGATGATACTATACACTCTCAGGTTCGATAATTAAATTAAATACGAAACGAGCAATATTTCTCTAAATTAATACTAACGTTGATCAACCAATATAGCAATGCATAACACAAATGGTCGCTACCCCTTATAAAAATTGAACAAATTACTATATGCCACTGCTCGATCAAGCGAATAGGACCTACCCAATCCGGACCATTTGCAATTCAAAATGAAATTATTCGCTAGCAAATCACAAACCAATACGAGAGGATCTGGACTAAAATAACGATTCAAAAAAATTCCAAATCAATCCCAAAAATAATTAATATGAGGGTATACCAAATCTCTTGAACTCAAGGGGAAATCAAGGGTGATGAACCCGATTTCTTCTAGTGTTCATGAGATCTACCCGCTCCAAATTATACGAGAATATTCGGGAAAATAATGATTGAAAATTCAGATTTTAATTAGCATAATTTAAATATAAATCAGGATCAAATACCAGCCTTCTAATTTCACCAAATCTCACAAATAATATTAGAAGAAATTCACACAGGAGATGTTTAGAAATTCATTAACCAATCCCAAGAAGTTCGTCCATAATATTAAGTGGAGGGAACACTCAGGACGGTGGTATATTTTCTTTTTCCACGCAAACCCATGAATCTGCACTGGACAATGAAGATGCTCATCATTTTCTCCTTTGTCAAACCCTAGAAGAGGGAGTATCTTGAAAAGGCCAATAGATATATAAGGAAAGAGGAGAGAGGAAAGGTGGTGATAATAATATTCTAAAGATAATGTAGGTGGTCGGTTTTGTATGGAGGATGGTTGGTCGGGTTTTGGTCTTGAAGGGGGTGGCCGGATTTTTGGGAGATGAGGGAGGTAGTTTTTCCCTTGAGATGGGGTAGCTCAGGTTGGGGGAATAAGGCGGCTAGAGGGTGGTGGAAGGGTGGCAGAGAGACCTTGGAGAAGAAGGAAGGGGCTCGGGTTTGGGGTGAAGATGGAGGGGCTGGTCGGGTTTCTTTGGGAGAGGGAGGAGGAGGAGGAGAGGGAGCTGAGATAGAGAATACGAGGAGATGTGGCCGGCGGCCAAGTGTGGGAAAGAGGAGGTGGGCTGAATTTTGCCTAAGGGGGAAAGAGAGAAAGAGGGGGAATTCAATTTTTGAATTCAAGGTTTCAATTTTTCATTTATCATCTAATAAATCCTTCATAACCATGGCTATATATAGCCTACTCCACTCCATCTCCTCCATTAAAAATTCAAAATGAAACTATGATGGTTATATGCACCCATCATTACATGAAATAAAAATAATACAATATGATCATTATATGCAATCATCATAATACATGAAATAAAAATACATGAAATAAACTCATAAAAAAATTGCTTAAAAATAAAATTGCTAAGAACAATAATTTGATAAAATATATAATTATAATTATTTAATTTATAATTATATATTTTATTTAGTGGCAGCGGCGAATGTCGTGCAAAACATGGTGCGGCAATGGCGAAGGGTGTCGTTGTAGAATCCCACCCTTGAGCTTGCAGCAATGATCGTCCTAAACCCAAACTCTCTCAGACGGGGATCAATGGCATCCACAACAGCAACGCCTCCATCATTTAGTCCTATGAGCTTGAGGCTCGGATGTTTGATAGAGGACGGGTTTAGTCCTACGAGCTGGAGGCTCGAGAGATAGCTGAAGGCTTGGGTTTGAAATAATTTGCATGTACATAGAACATATTAGTGGAGGGTCATGCGGTACTTACCAGTCGTTACCCCCACGGTAGTATAGTGACTCCCGTGAGGTGTGAGAGTTTGAGGGGCTAGTAGGTTGTTTTATACTGCAATCTGAAGGACAATCCCCAATAACACACACCCGACCAAAAATACTGGTGGACATGGCCAGTAAATTAGTATGCAGAGACTCTAGTGTGCACCTCAGACATGTACTGAGGAGTACGAAGGGTCTATGCCTTGTAATGTTTATTCCTGCCTAGGAAGTGGATACACCCGCTCCACTTCTACCGTAGCTACAACGGTGGTATCAGAGAGTTCAGCTAACTCCAAAATGCGGGAATTAAAGGTCTATGATGACATAGTCGTGTGTGTGAGTTGCACTTGTATGAATCATAACCCACATAACTCATCATAGCATACTTATATACTTAGGGCATACGCACTGTAGATCCTTATCATATAAATTAGTATGGGCGCTTTTATATAATAAGTTATACTTATGAAATCTTAACTTATAAGTTTGTATGGACATTCATTTAAGTTAAGGTACTCCTGTGATGTTAGTGTAGCGGTAGATAGTTTACTTTCTGCTCAGTTTCTTTACTTACTTACAACACTTTCTTTCAATTCCACTTTACCTATTGCACTTCTTTTCATTACTGCTTTACTTACTTTACTTGTGCTATAAGAACTGTTGGTATAATGATATAACTGTTAGAAATATTACCTAGATAGGATAGTCCCACCATCACTTGCTTCCATTTGTACTGCTTTGTTGTCCTCCACTTTCGCTCTCCCGCTCGGTGCCTAACAGTCGCGGGGGTGAGGCGAGGACAAAATGGCTTAGTCTTTATGACTAACGGTCGGTTGTGACCGTATCATTTTAGGAGCTCGAGGAGCTTGAGCACCAGTACGACCAGTAGGACGAGGTGACAGGACCTGAGGAGTAGATACCACGTACTTCTACTGTATCTCAGCTTTCGCTCTCCCGCTTCCACATAGTTTTGTTGTGAGAGAGAGATTTGATTCCATTTTGGCATGTACCATGCATAAGCCCTAACACTCTTTTTTGTACTCATTATGGACTGATGTACTTTCATCTATATATATTATGATGTTATTGCTATGACTTGTGGACTTGATCATTTTCATTTACTGCATATTGTACCTCTTTTCTCACTTGGCTTACAGGTTGAATGATTGTACTAGCCGGCAAGATCGGCGTCGTGCAGTGTTTACTAGCCTGTGTGCTAGTATCACCGTAAGACGGCAGTTCTGTGCATAAGACCGGGTATCCTCCTTTTTAAGGGGGGGATCTTACAGATGCCAATATCCAAGAATTCCAAGAAATGCAAAGATATGACCAAGGATGAGGTCATTCTAGAAACTATGGACAAAAGGGAATAGAACATTATTGTAAGTTCCAAAGAAGATTCCACATTTCAGAACCTTGTCCACTGTAGATTTGTTAAAGAGATGTGAGATTCTCTGATTGTGTATATGAAAGGCATAGAGGAGGTGAGTGGTGATAGGAAATCCCTCCTAAATCAGCAGTATGAGGCCTTCAAGGAAGGCAAGAAAGATTCCATAGTTGATCGCTATGAAAAGTTCTTCATGATAGTGAACCTTCTGATCACTTATGGCAAACAGTTCATAAATTATGAGCTGAATGACAAGTTCTTGAGATATCTCAATAAGGAATGGGATATCAAGATCTATGCCATTAGGGAGGTTAGAAACCTGGCCATCACTCTACCTCAAAACATGTTTGGGAAGATGTTGTGTCATGAGATGTAGCTGTACTCCAAAAGAGTAGAAGAAAATGTTGCCAGAACCCTCAATAGAGAAAAGGTTGTGGCCTTCAGAGCTGAAGCCATAATAAAGAGCAGGGAAAAGAATCTTCCAGCGAGGAGAGCTATAGAGTTAGAGTGTACAGATCCCAGCACCTCAGGTAATGAACTATCAGATGGAAAACTTAACTTGTTCTCCAAACAATTCTAGAAAATGTTGAGTAGAAATGGACAGTGGAAGAATAACGGCTCTTCTAGATCTAGCACAAGAAAGCCATATACCATCTTGGAGAAGTCCAGAAAATTCCTCATTGGGCAAAGGTATGATTCTAAGCAGAATAAACTTTTTAAGAGTAATATTGTTTGCCATTATTACAAAAGATTTGGGCAAGTCATTGATGATTGTCCAATCAAGAGAAAGGAGAACAAGAAATCTGATAACAAAGAGCATTACAAGGAAAAGAATTCTGAAAATAGCTTCTTGGCCAAGAAGAAAATCAACTTGTCAGATAGTGAAGTCACGTCTCTATTGAAGAGGAGGCTGATCATCATGCTGCCACAATTGGCATAAGATCATTACTATCCTCTATTAGTAGTGATCTTGAAGATGATGATGAGTTCAGCCTCAAGGACATAACAGAATACAATCAAGACTACTCTATTCATGATGAGGTACACTCTCTCCCTAACTCTTCTTCTTTCTACGAGACTGGCTCAGACTCTAAGGCATCCACTTAATCCAATAGGGATGATGGATAAATATTTGATGAGGATGTCAATCAATTGATTGACAAGTACAGTGTAATCCTGGAAGCTATAAAAAAGAGGAAGAAGCTTTTCAAGAGACAAGATGAGGAGATTGCCTCTTTTCAGCCAGATACTTCCATATAGTCTTAGTCAGCTCCATTACTAGCTTAGATGAGGAGGGAAGTCTGTCAACTGAAGACAATCTCAATCATTCAAATATGCATAATTATCTAGATGAATAAGATCATCAAGGATCTTGAAGAGAAGCTCATCAAAGTGAGGATGCTAGTGACTGAGTTTTCTAACCCAAGACAGTGCTGCCACTAATTGACTTCTTCACTTCTCATAATAATAAGAGAGGATTTGGGTAAAAGTGGAACACTAGAGCTGCCCATTCCAAAGGGAAAGGCAAGGCTCCAATTGTGCCAAAGATCACCTTTCAAAATGATATTCTCCCTTCTAACAGGTATGACCATGATAGTATGTATGTTCACTGGAAGATGGAAATTCATCCTCCAAGAGCTTGAATGATGTTTCCAATAGAAGAAGAAGGGTATGGGATTGAGTGCACTAAAGGCTCCCAATGTGGAAATTCAAATGGCCCACCATGGACCATTTATGTTTGGTGCTTCAGCACCCACTCTTAAGAGCAAGGCAGTGTACAACCCCCAAGTTCCACTTGTAAAGAGTAAGACTATGAGGAAGACTGTTACTAAATAACACTTGGCTATTTTTGATGCGATCAACATCATGTCAGCTGCAAAGAAGACATCTATTGGTCCAAATCAAAATAATCCAAGTGCACCTACTGGCAGGCTTACTTTCAGTCAAATTCTTGCTGAATGAAATAGGAAGAAAGTTGGTTCTCTTCCCTCTAAAAAGATAGAGACTGATGGCTTACTCACCTCAAAGGCTGTTCAGATAAGGAGATACAATATCTGAGTGTTGGTGTTTTGGCAAGATGGGTCCCTTTTCCATACACTGTTGGCACAATCCAAGTCTGACAAGGGCAAGGGTTAGTCTTCCTATTTGGGTTGCTGCAGTTAGACATAGTTATTCTCAAGCTAACTGAACCAAGCACCCAAAATTTTTTGATTTTGTAAGGAAATTTAATATGTGATTGCAGGATAGACCAAGTACCCTTCAAATGGCTATATGGTACTTGGACAGTGGGTTTTCCAGATATGTGACTAAACAAGGAGCCATATAAAGTAATAAACTTTATTGAGGAATGGACCTAAAGTCATCTTTGGTGGTTCAGACAGAGGAGTAACCAAAGGCTATGGTATGATTACCAATAACATAGTCTCCATTACAAAAGTAGCTTATGTAGAAGGATTGCAACACAATCTGATCATCATAAACTTAATATGTGATATTGGCCATGTCATTGTCTTCCACAAGGAAAAGTGTCTGATTAAAAGGTCAAGTGACCAAGTGGTCATTTTGACATGCACTAGGAGTGGAAATATTTAATATTTAAATTTCCTATATCAATGTACAAACTCTCTAGTGTATCTTGTTGCAAATTAAAAAGTCTCTTATTATGTGCAATGGCACAAGAGGCTTGCACACTTGAATTATAATGCAATCAGCAAGCTCTTCAGTGAAGAACTAGTTAGAAATGGACCCAATTTGAAATACACAAAAGAGGGCAATTGTTCTACATGCCAAAAGGGCAAACAGACAAAGGCCTCCATTAAGAGCATTGGAGTCAAGGATTTTGAGAGGTGTTTATACCTCCTACATATGGACTTATTTTGTCCTATGCCAGTTCACAGTCAAGGTAGGAATGTATACACTCTAGTGATATTTGATAACTATTCCAAATTTGCTTGGGTATTCTTTCTTAAGAAAAAGTCTGAAACCATTGACAACTTTGTGACCTTTGTTAAGCAAATTCATAATGACAAGGTTCTATGAAGAGCAAGGTATATTTTAGGACTTTTATTCTCTAAGAACACCTCAGCAAAATGGGATAACTGAGAGGTAAAATAGGACTCGAATAGACTCTGGACGGACATTGCTCAGTGATATTTCTCACCTATAATAATTCTGGGCTGAAGTAGTGAACACTGCTTGTCATATCCTGAATTGAGCCACTATCAACAAGCACCACCCGAAGACTCCCTATGAGATTATGAAAGGCAAAAAAACAAATCTTGATTATTACTGGATCTTTGGAAGCAAAAGCTTTGTGCTTAATAATGGGAAGTCCTACTTGACAAAGTTTGCAGTCAAATCCTATGAGAGAATTTTTGTTGGGTATGACAACCATAAAAATCCTATAAAGTCTACAACTCAAAGAATCAAGTTGTAGAAGAGTCTATCAATGTAGTATTTGATGAGTATTCTATGATTCATAGTGAGCTGCCAAGCTCCTCTAGATCTACAAGTGAAGAATTAAAGTTGGACAAGATGAGCATCAATGATACACATCCTACTGAACAAAAATACGATGTGGGTATGATCATTCCAAAAGATGGTATAGGTGGTTTGGATATAGATGAAGATCATCAAGCACCTGAAATTGAAGTTCAAGATGTTTTAGAAGGAATGCCAGTTGCAGCCAGGCATTTAAGAGATCATCCTAGAAACTTGATTAGTGGGGATGCAAGCTAAGAGGTTACAATAAGAAGAAGAAACCCAAATGTTGTAATGTATTCAAGCTTTCAGTCAAAAGTTGAAACGAAGAAGTTTGAAGATGCGAACATAAATCCATTTTGGATTGTGCCTATGCAAGAAGAAATGAACAAGTTCAAGAGATGCAATGTCTAGAAGCTAGTTCCTAAACCTCATGGACATACCATCATTTTAACTAAATGGATTTATAGAATCAAGCTTGATGAAAATGGTGTTATAATAATAAACAAAGCAATCTAGTTGCAAAGGGATATACAAGCAAGAGGAAGGTGTGGACATTGATCAAACCTTTGCACCAATTGCTAGACTAGAGGCTATAAGACTATTCCTAACATATGTTGCATGTAAAGGAATTAAGGTCTACCAAATGGATGATAAGTCAACTTTTCAAAATGTTGACCAGATAGAGGAGGTCTATGTCGATCAACCCTCAGGTTTTGTTAATTCTAACTTTCAAGATTATATTTTTTAGTTAAGAAATGCTTTGTATGGGTGGAAGCAGGACTTTAGGGCATGGTATGAGACCCTTTATAGTTTTCTCATTGTGAATAAATTCTCAAGGAGGAAGATAAATAAGACCTTATTTCTAAGGGAAGTCAAGGGTAAGATAATCCAAGTCCAAATTAATGTAGATAACATAATATTTGGGTCTACTGATAATGGCCTTTGTAAGAAGTTTCCCAAACTTATGCAAGGGCAGTTTGAGATGAGTAGAATGAGTGAACTCATGTATTTCTTAGGCATCCAAGTTAGATAATTAGAGGATGGATTATTAATCTCTCAGTCTAAGTTCACCAAGGAGTTAATCAAAAAGTTTGGATTGGAAAGTGCCTCCTTAATGAAAACTCTTATAGGGTCAAGTGTGTCAAAAGACAAGGTCGAGTCTGGGAAAACAGTTGATGAAACCTTGTATAGAGGCGTACTAACTCCATTCTATACTTGAATGCTAGTTGGTCAGACATTATGCATGTTATATATGTTTGTGCCAAGTTTCAGGCTTGCCCCAAAAAGTTTCATTATTCTGCTACTAAAAGAATTCTGAGATATCTCAAGGGAATACCTGTTCTTTGCCTATAGTACCCTAGGAATAGTGATTTTGAACTAATTAGGTATTTAGATGTACATTTTGCAGGTTGTAGAGAAGACAGGAAAAACACCTCTAGCACCTGTCAATTTCTAGGGAGAAGACTAGTATCTTGGAGTAATAAGAAGCAGACCAGTGTATCTATCTCCTCTGGAAAATCCAAGTACATTTCAGCTGGGAGTTACTGTACACAACTACTATGGATTCATCATCAACTCCAGGATTATAATATTCAGCTAAGTAAAACTCCAATGTATTGTGATTCTTCTAGTGCAATCTCAATTGCTAAGAATCCTGTCTCTCATAGCAAGACCAAACACATTGAGATTAGATATCATTTCATCAGAGAATATGTTCAGAAGGACGACATCAGTCTTAAGTTTGTCCCCACAAACAAACAAGTGGTTGATATCTTAATTAAGACATTAGATGAAGTCAAGTTCAACACCTTCAAATTTGAGTTAGGTATGTTAAACTTACAGTAGCATCATTATCTTTACATGCATATATGCATTGGGTGGGATTGACCATTTGCAGGTAATCAAGAAAGATAGGGACTAGCTGTCTAGGAGTAGAGAACAATCAGACAACTTCAACCGTCAAAAGCGTTGAGAGAATTGAGACAACCTCAGGCGTCGAAGGCGTTGAGAGCGTCGAGTACACTCAACACATTTATTATAACGGTTCGGATCACGATGAACTCTAGGGATTATTTTCAATTGTTGATCAAATCATGTAAATCACGACAGTTACGCGCTTCTCAAAATTCTTGAAAATGGGTAACTATAAATAGAAATGTTTGCCTAGAATAATACACATAGTTCCTTGCGCTATTTAACTCTATGCATCCCTACCGAAGTGTTCACGAGCAAGATCTTCAAGACTCTAGAATTTTAAAGACTCAATGGCACAGAAAGGAGTAGATTTATTATTTTTGGGATCTGAACTTTTTTGGAATGATTTCAAGGATGCCCCTGAAGAAATACAGCTAGTTATTCATCGATTGACTACAGTCGACCTAGAATTTGTTTTGTCTAAACCAAGCTCAATCTGGAAACGAGAAGTGTTAGAACAATACTCAAATGCTAAGGTGATCTATTCTTCCACTAAGATTAAGACTTCAATTAGTGGAAACAAGATTGAGATTTCCTCAAGGAGGTTGAACAAAGCTCTGAACCTTATTAAGTTTGGGCCAACAGATGAGGAAGATGAACTGTTTCTTTAGGATGTGAAGTTATCTCTTAAATGGTGTGGCCAATTAAAGCACACCACTTGTTCCATACTACGGATATAGATGAATATAAGTGGAAGTTCTTTGCTGATGTAGTAGGCAAGGCCTTAATCTGCAAAATAGGGTCTCATGACAAGACTTATAGGAAGATGCTTGAGATAATGATAAGAGTTATTCTATCTAAGAGGACTGACTGGGGAAGGATTCTTTTTAGAGAATAGTGGAGTGCATTCCATAACCCAAATTGGGTATAATTCTCTCCTTATGCCTTCTGGGCTCTGCTCTAGGGATCCTCAATATGAGGCTAGGAGCTAAAATACATCACATAAAAAAGATGGACCCTAGGATGTTTGAAAGGTGGGATAGAGTATTGCTCCCACACCAATAGATATCTAACAAAAAGAGAAATAAAATGGTCACCATCACTGAAGAAAGTTCTAAAAGCAACTCTTCTTAGAGCAGAGGTGAAGAACCTCCTAACCCATAGTTATCTCAATCTACTGCGTAGACAAGAAGAGATTTGAGTGCTCTGGTGTCTATGTCATCAAAACCTGAAACAAGGACTCTACCAAGTAGTGTGTCTCAATTTGAAGACACCCCAGTAGAAATAGTTGAGAAACTAGTTGGTGATGTTGTAAATAGATTCTATAAGGAGATTGAGGAAGAGAATCTCAGAATGGATGCGCCTAATGAGGTGGGGGCAAGGTAAATCTTCTGTGAGCCTACAAGAAGAGATTGACTCATTCCTCGATAAAATACAAGAAGGGATAAATCAGAATCTAGATTGATCTCAACTGCTGCCCTCTTGTGCAAATGTTGAGGGCTCGCAAGTTCCAGAGATAGTGTAAGAAAATATGCCATGCACATCTGTTGAAGATCAATAACTTGATGTGGTCAGTGCTCAGGTTGAGGGGGAGATTCCAACTGAGCTTCCTACTTAAGAGAATGCTTATATTATTGAGATCTCTTAGTATGATGTGCCTGATACTGAAATTCATGATCACTCATTTGAGTTTGAACTGGCTCACTCAAAATCCAGAGGAGAAATAATGAGGGGGAATGAGGATGTCTACTTCCAAGAGGCATCTCCACAAGCAGATGTTATTTCATCTACCTTCCTACCTCAACTAAAAGGACTTGTATCTAAACAGAGAAGGCAGCTTGAGCTCTATGTTGATGACTCAATCGAGGGACTGAGATAAGATCTATCTACTGAGATCAAGTCTATTAGATTTGAGGTAAATTTACAGAAAGCCAACACTGATGCATTCTTCCATAGGGCTGCTCCTGTTGTGACTTATACTGAAGGAAAACTTGAGGAGATCAGATAAAAGCAAAATCACATAATAGAAAATCAGAACATCACCGCAAGCAACATAGAAATGGTGCATAATATATAAAAGAAAATCATGGAAGCCATCATAATCACTCTGGAGAGCAGAATGTATGCTTGCGCATAGATTTTAGATGACCATATGATGGAAGTCAAGAATCATGTTACCAAAGAAGTAAATTATTTGGACCACAAATATTATCAGGGGATCATTGGGTCTAGAACAGTATGCATATGATGATGTTCCTTCTCCTAAAGGATAAACTGATGGTGATCGGGCTGAAACTAGTACTGTTGTTCCTGCCTTTAGCTCAACACTGAACAAATATCAAAGAGCAAAAGCAAGTCTACTGCGGAGGAAGAAGCTGAGATCAGACAAAGCAAGAAAGGACACAGAGAAGAAATGGTGTCCAGGTCTGACTTTGAGATATGGAGCCCTCAACCAAGGACTATAATCCTTTCAGCTTGGGACTAGATAAAAGAAAAAAAGATTAAAAGAGGAAAGCTATATAGCTCCATGGAATGGACCAAACTTAAAAGGAATGAAGAGAACAGAAGGAAATCCAGAAGAGATAAGAGAGAAGATATTATTCCGTCAAATGCTCTAGATTCTAGTAAGTATTTTCCAAATCCATACAACTATTTTGAAAGGAAAAGAAAAAAGAAGAGTGAAGCTGATGATAAGGGTGCTAAGAGGCCTAGCAGGGGTATAGTCATTAAGGAACCAGAAACCTAAACTGTTATATGATGTTGCTCCTCAGGGCTTTAGGAATATGAAACATTATTGATTGACAAACATTTCGTTTAAAATTATCACATTTTGTGCTTACCTAATCTTGATTGTGTGTTATTTACTGCTCTTAAATTTTTTGAAATTTATCTTATTTGTAAGTTAGTGTATATCATTAACTAGGGTTCTGACTTCTTCAAATATGGGGCGATTGTTGGGTCCATTGATGACAATGTACCAGATATAAAGAAGTCCCACAAGTAAATAATATACACATTGTGTATTTGATATATTTTTAAATTCAATATATGCATGTTTTCTACTATTCTATGATTAGACTGATTGATTCAGTCAGAACTTTGGTTGGAATCAAGACAAGACACAATAAAGAGGCATAAAATTACGTAAGTCCACATGCATTGAGTGAGTACACTACACTAAATGCCAGAGAGCTAAAAGCATTGACCGAAGCTCATGCATTCAGAGGCTCAATATTACTAGACTAAAATTTGACTAAGTTTAGAAGCGTTAAGTGAAGGCATTTCACTCAACACCTACTCAAAGGAAATCTGTCCAAGTATAGAAGTGTTGAGTGAAGAAGGCTCACTCAATGCCTTATCAAATATTCAACAATGTCTAGAAGCATTGAAAGTAGAAGATTCACTCAACACCTTCATTTAGAAATTCTATACAAGCCTAGAAGCATTGAGTGTAAACAATTCACTCAATACATTCAGTCAGGATAATTGTTAAGTCCAGTGCATTGAGTGATAGAGATTCACTCAACGCTTTATAATAAGAGAATTCTGTTAAGTTTAGATATGTTGAGTCTCAAGACAACACTCAACGCCTCTATGCATTGAGAAACAAGACTTCACTCAATGCCTGTGCAAAATATTTGTGAAAGTTGCTAAGTCCTCAAGCGGTGAGTCATGCTGATGTCATCCAAATTTAATTGAAGCGGTACTTGCGCACTAGAAGCCAAATGACACCATATACTTTCTATGGAGTAGTTAAAGCTAAAGTAACTCTAGAGCTGCCTATTCGGTGTGCCCATATAGATAAACGAGTTTTTGTACTACGGGATATAAAAAGACTTTTTTACAGAGAAATTAATATGCGACAAAGTACTGCTCACAGATCAAGCTTCGATACTGAAGAGTTTTTGAAATCAAAAAACACTGTGGAGTCTTTAGAAAGAACTTAAAACACTAATTTTTTGAAAGGGCAAGTGAGCAGAGCACTCAAGATAGTTGTTGTTCTTCTTCAAGGTTACTGCTTTCAACTCAGGACATGTTCAAGCATGAAAGGAAAGAGCTCTGCAATAGATCTTCTCAGCACAAGAAAAACAAACTTGAAGATCTACATTCATGTTGATGTGAAGAGTTAGGGCTGGTTATACACAGTCCAGGAAGCTGACTTAGAGATTTACTTCTGGAGTCAATCCCAACCAAACATTATTCAAACTGTAGGATTAATTAGTTATCTGAGTTCTATGCCTGTGTTATAAAGGCTAAGTGGTAGTATCCAAGATTAAATCTGAGTGGGTAGGATCCAAGAGTGGATCTGAGGTAGGATCTCGAGGGATCTGAGGTAGAAGATTGGGTTAATATCTGGGGTAGGGCTATTAAGACTGAGGTAGGACTATCTTTAGTCTGAGTAGTAGGAGTGAGTCTCACTCTAAGGTGTAAGATCCTGAGGGATCTGAGGTGTAAGCTCAAGGATTTGAGGAAATAGGAGAAGTTAGCTAAATCTAGCACACTACAAGATAGGTGGAAGGAGAAAGTGGATGTACCCTAGGTAGGGGAACTACTATAAATCTCGTGTGTTGTAAAGCATTCTTGAAAGCTAACATTTAACATTAACACACACAAAGTTCATAAATTCAAAGTTTCAAAAAGAGTTAAAATATACCTATTCACCCCCCCCCCCCCCCTCTAAGTGTTTAGCTACCCTCAGAAAAGACTTTCATTATCGCGCACTCACATTTCCTAGCATGGATGGGAGACAAATACCTTCATATCTTTCAAGATCCTTTGGGGAACGTAACTCTAGGTTTTAGTAGACAGGAGAATTCCAGACGACCTTCGAGCTTCTTAAGTAATGTTGGAAACAATGCCTATATGTCCTTGATTTGAAGAAGTTCTCATAATATAGATGTACTTATTTGTATTTGATGTATGTAACTTTTGTTATGTTGATTTTGGAAATATGATAGTACAAGTTATTTACTTGAGGGCAATAAGCGCTTAGCGAGATGATTACTTTGGCGGGAAGCATTCATATAGAGCACATGAATTCTATTAAAGCATTGATTCGACTAGATTGTCAACTGAATGCGCATAAAAAAGGAGAATCTTGTGAAAGTCTTCAAAAAATGTGTAAGTACAGATTCAACAAAAAGATCAAGTTATTCGCGCAGAAGAGTCAAAACCATTTGTGTAGAAGTCTTATGAAGGCCAAAATCAGATTAAGTACATATTCGATGAGAGATCAAAATGATCATGCTGATTTATCAAGATGGTTTAGGCTGATGATCTTTGAATGAAAAGAGTTTGTGAAGATTCCACAAAACATAAAAAACTTTCATTGATAATACATTTTGTAGATTAAATAATTAGGGTAATTACAAGTTTTTTTATAAAAATCATGTTTTTAAAGTTTTATTTTGACCTCGTTTTGTATATATTTTTATACCACTAATGTTTTCTTTTTTTCCTTGCGGGTTTGCAGGTTTTATGCAAATTCGTCGACCTCAGTAAATTCGTCGACCTTGCCTTCAGTCAAGAATTCATCGACCTAGCCATTCATCAAGCTCTGCCAATTTCATCGACCTCAGCTTTTCGTCGAGCTCAGTTCGTCAAACTCGCCTTCATCAAAGTTCGTCAACCTCAGCGTTCGTCGACCTCCCCTCCACTTTCTACGGTCGACGAACGTCTCCAATTTCGTCGAACTCAGTCGTTTGTCGACCACAACATTCGTCACGCTCTGCCAATTTCGCCGACCTCTGCTTTTCGTCGAGCTAAGTTCGTCAAACTTGCCTTCAGTTCAGAGTTCGTCGACCTCGCGTTCAGCAAAGTTTGTTGGCCTCCCCTCATTTTCTGCGTTCTACGAACGGTTCTTTCTGCCATTTCATCGAGCTCAGCCTTCAGTTCTGCGTTCGACGAACTCCTCCAAAGTCGTCAACCTCGCCTTCAGTTCGACGTTCGTCGATCTCCCGTCCACCTTCTCTTTTCTCCATTCCTCAAGCTCTCCCTCCTTCTCCTCTGATTTCATCGAGCCCTCTCTCCCAGTTCGTCGAGCTTACCTGTTGCTAGAGGACAAGTCCCGCTTTTTCACAAAAGCCTGCTGCCGCCATTAATGCTCGTCACTCGTACCAGGGCAATCATCATTTCCCGCCAGATGTCGTACAAGGGTCAACTCCCATGCATGGCTGAAGGCATTTCCTGCTCTTTGAAAAATTTATATATAGAGCCCCTCCCCTAGACGAAAAAATATTGAATTTTTGGAGAGGGGAAGTGTTGCCATTTCCAGATCTCCCTAACTGTTCTTCCTCTCTTCATTTCAATTTTTTGTTTATTTTCAGTTTTACTCTTCTGTAATAGTTTAGTTTAGGGCCTGCTTGGGAAGGCTTTTCAGAAAGGAGTGGTAGCAAAAGGATGGTAGAAAAAGGAGCTTTTAGAAAATATCTATTAGAAAAGGAGAACTGTTTGGGTAAACTTCTTTTGCAGAGCTTTTCAAAAATGAGAAACACTTTATAAACCGTTTGGCAAATCTCCGTTGCAGTAACTTTTTTATTAAAAATGTCTGTCCGGGGGAAAAGGCGCAATTATTTCGCCGGGGCAGGTTTTTTTCGCCTGAGAGCGAATTTTTTGTCCGGGAGCGAATTTTTTCGTCGGGGCCCGATTTTTTCGCCCGGGTGCAGTTTTTCGCCCGGGCCAAATTTTTCGCCCGGGCGCGGTTTTTTCGCTTAGACGCGAATTTTTCGCCAGGGCGCGGTTTTTTCTCCCTGGCGGGAATTTTTTGCCCGGGCGCAAATTTTTCGGCCGGACGCGATTTTTTCGCCCGGGCGCAGTTTTTTTGCCAGGGCGCGGTTTTTTCTCCCGGGCGCGAATTTTTCGCCCGGGCACGAATTTTTCGCCCGTGCACGATATTTTTGTCGAGGCGCGATATTTTCTCTTAGGCGCCAATTTTTCGGTCAGGCCCAATATTTTCGCCCAAGCCCAAATTTTTCTACCGAGTGCCAATTTTTTGGATGGGCACGAATTTTTTGAACGGGCGCGAATTTTTTTGACGGACACAAATTTTTTGACTGGGCGTGAAAATTTCGCCATTCGCGAATTTTTTGCACATACGTAAATTTTTCGCACGGACGCGATATTTTCGCTCGAAAGTAAAAAAATTGCATTTGTGCGAAAAAAATAACGCCCAACGCACGACTGGGGAAAAAAATCACGAACGAGCAAAAAATTCACGTCGAGGAGAAAAATTCGCGTCCGAGAAAAAAATTCGCCCACGTTCTAAAAAATCTCACCCGGGCAGAAAAAACCTGTCGGGGCAAATAAACGTGCTTCGACAAAAAATATCGCTCACGAGCGAAAAATTCTCTTCCGGCTGAAAAAATCGAGAGAAGATGAAAAAATCACGCCCAGGCGAAAAAATTGCCCCTGCACGAAAAAATCACGAACGAGTGAAAAAATCACGCCAAGGTCAAATATTCACTTCCGAGCGAAAAATTCATCCTCGGGCGCGCTCAGGCGACAAAATCGCGCCCGAGCGAAAAAAATGTGTCAGGGTAAAAAATATCGTTAACGGGCAAAAAATTAAAATCCGATCGAAAAATTCCCGACAGGGCAAAAAAAACAGGGCCCTAGCCAAAAATTTTCTCCCCACAAAAAAACCGCGCTTAGGCAAAAAATTGCGCCCGGGCGAAAAAACCGCGCTCCGGCGAAAAAAACAAGCTCTGATGACAAATATCGCTCTTGGGCGAAAAATTTGCTCCCGGGCAAAAAAATATTGCTCGGGCGAAAAAAATCGCATCCGGATGAAATAATCGTGCCCGGGCGAAAAAATCGCGCCCGGGCAAAAAAAATACCCCGGGCAAAAAAACGCTCGCGGGCGCAAAAATCTACCGCGGGCAAAAAAATCGCGCGAGGTCGAAAGAATCGCGTCGGTGCTAAAAAAATCACGCCCGGGTGAAAAAATCGCATCGGTGAAAAAAAATCACGCCCGGGCGAAAATATCGCGCCCGAACAAAAAAATCGGATCGGGCAAAAAAAAATCGTGCACCTGCAAAACAATCGCACCCGGATGAAAAAAACGCACTCGAGCGAAAAAATCACGTCCTGACGAAAAAAAAAACATGCTCGGACGAAAAAAAATGCACGGGCAAAAAAATCGCACTTGGGCGAAAAATACTCACCGGAGCGAAAAACACCGCGCCCGGGCGAAAAATGCTAGCCTGGGAGAAAAATGCCATCTCGGGCGAAAAAAGCTAGCTCAGGCAAAAAATTCGCGCCATGGCGAAAAATTTGCGCCCAGGCTAAAAATTTGCGTTCGGGCGAAAAATTTGCGTCGGGCGAAAAAAACACGCCCGGGCAAAAAATTTTTGCCCGGGAAAAAAATCGCGGCAAGACAAAAAAATCAAGTTATACATTTTTTTAAGAGATAGGTGTTTTGGGATGAAGAAGTTCTTTTCGAAAATGTTGAAAAGTAGATGACAAGTGACTTTTCCAAAAGATGAGAAAATGAAGTTTTTCGCGGTAGCTTTTCCCACCGATAGACAATCCAAACGGTCTCTTAAGTGTGGTAGCATTTTTCAGAAAATGAAAAGGAGTTAAAAAGCCCTCCCAAACAGGCCCTTAGTTTTAGTTTCATTTTTAGTGCTAGCTTAGTTTTCATTTCTTGTAAGTGTAATTTTTTTATATTTCAAGTTGTAGCTCTCTACTAGATTTAATATAAAGTTTGTTTACTTTTTCTTGTCTCTATTTTGTTTCCATGCACTTCTGCTCATCTCTCTTCCTCCACTTCACCATGTGTAACTAATCCTCCTTGTACTCAATCTTGATGATTCGTGGTTCGAGTTGATTAAGTTATGATGCTCTAGTTTGTTTTTTCATTGTAAGGTTTAGACCTTGATTTACTATTGAATAATCATGTTTGGAGCTATATCATCGATATATAATTTCCATGTTTGTTCCCACTCTTAGCTAGCTGAGAGGCTCGTAGTTTGGAGTGAACACTCAAGAGTAAAGAGATTTGCACGCACCCCTCGGGAGAGGAAGACGTTAAATCTCCCGGATTGGAGTGAAATCTAATAGCGGGGTTCACAATGTAAAATGAGCTTTAGGCCACCAATTTGACGAGATTTCGGTCGGACCTTCCTAAAATTAGGTGGGCACGACTTCTAGAGATGCGTGTTTATGCTTTTGGAACCTCCACGGTCAAGGTCTTTTGCCTTATTAAGTTAGAGTTTATTATCGCATTTTTGACCAACTTTTGCCGAGGTGATTCTCGATCGAGTGCTTTTCTTTATCATCATTTCAACACCTCGTTGTAATCATTTTTAGTAGCTCTTTATTTAGCTGTAAGTAGTTCTCTTTTTAGCTCTATATTTCTTTTCTTAATTGCAATTAGTTATCTCTTAGCAAACCCTAAAACTATCCTTCGATCAGATAATAGTCTTCGTGTGAGTAAGATTTCTCAGCACTTCCCAGATTTTAATACAACACTTGTGTCACTGCTACAATTCGATAGGTATACTTGCCATGTTGGATTGCTAGTTCGGTTTTATTCTCTTTGCGAATATTATGTCCATCAAGTATTTGGTGCCATTCCTAGGGAGCAACTTTTGTTGATAATTTGAAAACTCGAACCTATTAGTCTTATCACTTCTCTTTCTCACCCTCTTTCTTAAAAATTAAAAATTCAAAAATTCAAAAAATATTAACGCTCTTAATAGAAACCCACATCATAATTTTTCTACACCACATAACTCTCTCGAAAAGGGCAATGTTACTTAAATACCACTATCTTGTCTAGTACCTTGCGAACCCTTTATCGGGTAGCCCTTGGGAAGTTCCGGAGTTAAAACCAAAAAACTATTTCAAAAAAAAATTAGTAGTTCTCTTTTCCTAGTTTATTTTTCTCTTTCTTCGTCTTCTCTTCTACTAGTGCATGACCCGCAAAAATCCGTTGGATATTTTGGACTTGGAACACGAAAGTGAGCGTACTATTCGGAGAAGATCGCGATTTCAAGGCCCTACTCTCCAAATACCGGTTGAGGATTCAGAGTCTATTTCTACTATAAGAATGGAAGAGCGCGTCGTAGAGGAAGCCCTGCATAGGCCTATGTCTTATTATGCAAGGCTGAATCTAGAGGGTACAGAATCAAGCA
The DNA here is from genome assembly GCA_039513925.1 of Platanthera zijinensis. NCBI lineage: Eukaryota > Viridiplantae > Streptophyta > Magnoliopsida > Asparagales > Orchidaceae > Platanthera > Platanthera zijinensis. Next base: position 144,743,527 of record CM077084.1, read on the forward strand.
TAGTTCTCCCTACTATAGCTAATAATAATTTTGAACTTAAGCCTAGCATAATTCAAATGGTGCAGTAGTATGTGCAATATGATGGACTTCAAGATGAAGATCCAAACGCGCATATACCTAGCTTTCTTGAGATTTATGACACCTTTAAAATAAATGGTGTTACAATTGATGTTATTAGGCTAAGACTCTTCCCTTTCTCCCTTAGAACGAAGGCTAAGCAATGGCTTAACACTCTACAAAAAAACTGCATCACCACCTGGGATCAATTAACTGAAAAATTTCTGGCGAAGTATTTTCCGCCTGCTAAAACCGCAAAACTTAGGAATGATATTTCTGCCTTTTGAAAAATAGACTCTGAAACCTTGTATGAAACCTGGGAAAGATTTAAAGGACTCTTAAGACTATGCCCCTATCACGCGCTGCCTGTATGGTTACAAGTGCAGACGTTTTATAACGGGCTAAATCAAAGCATAAAGCAAATGATAGACGCAGCTTCTAGTGGTACCTTAAACCCCAAAACCCTAGAAGAATCTCTTGATCTTTTTGAGGACATGGATATGAACACATACCTGTGGAATGTGTCTAGGTCTCGCCCAAACAAACATGCAGGTATCTTTGAAGTACATAACGTCTCCCAGCTAGCTCTGCAAGTGGAAGTATTAAGTAAAAAGATAACATAGATGACAGCTGCCTCCGCCCCTCAAGTATGGGAATCTGCAACTCCTGCTCTTGAACAATTGGATTATGTTAATAATATGCCGAGAAATGATTTTCATAATTTTTCTGCTGCTAATTTTCCTGCTCCGGGTTTCGCTTTTCCTAATATTTATAATCCCACTTTACGGAACCACCCGAACTTTTTGTGGAGTAATCCCTCGAACGTAATGCACCCGCTACCACAAAATGATTTTTCTGCACCACCACCACCTCCTCAAAATTTTCCAAAACCTCCCTGTTTGGAGGAAATGTTTTCAAAATATATGAATATTAATGACGCAACTATAAGAACCCTAGACGGAAGTGTTAAAAGTCTAGAGAATCAAGTAGGACAACTCGCAAAAATTATTTCTGAGTGACCCGCCGGGTCTTTTCCTGCCAACACCGAGCCCAACCCAAGAGAGCAAGCGAAAGCTTTAACTCTTCAGAGTGGGAAGCAAGTTTCTAGTGTGGTTAGCAAAGAGCCTAAGGCAAGCTTCGCCCCCATTTTAAAAAATCAACCCTCCGCCGAGATTTTTTTTATCATTTCACCCTCTACTGAAGAAGAAGTTATCACCCCACTCTCTACTTTAGAAAAAGATCTCACTCCACCACCCATCTTTAAAAATGATCCAACACCACCATACCCTTCCTAACTTAACAAGCAACGTCAGGATGATCAATACTCCCGCTTCCTAGAAATATTTAAGCAAATCCACGTAAATTTTCCCTTCCACGAAGCAATCTCCCAGATGTCGAAGTACGCTAATTATCTTAAGGACCTCCTGACCAATAAAAAGAAGTTAGAAAACTTATCGTATATCACACTAAATGTCGAGTGCTCTGCGGTCTTGACATACGGTTTACCAAAGAAGATCAGTTATCCGGGTAAATTTCTATACTGTGTGTCTTTGGTGATCTTTTTGTCAAGCACACATTGGCCGACTTAGGTGTGAGTATCAACCATATGCCCCTTTCATTATTCAAGAAGTTTGAAATTGGGTAGCCTTAAACCCATGCATAAGAGTATCCAACTCGCTGATAGATCTATTAAGTACACGTTAGGAATAGTGGAGGATGTCTTAGTTAAAGTCGACAAATTCATCTTCCCGGTGGATTTCGTCATATTGGACATCGAAGAAGACATCGAGGTTCCCTTGATCCTTGCCAGACCCTTCCTTGCCACCTCCCGAGCTATAATTGACTTAAGTAATGGCAAGCTCTTCCTTCGAGTAGGTGACGATGAAGTAACTTTCTCTATCACCTCTTCGATGAAAAACACCCTAGAGAATGACGACTCCTATTTTTTCTTAGATGCCTTAGGTGAAGAATCTTCCTATTGCCTTTCCGAAAGTGAAAATAAATTTTGTGATTTTTGTTCTTCCTCTACTCTTCCAATTGAATCTCTGCAAGAAGCCTCCATGGCCACTAGCTCCACCCCATTCAATTTTCCATATAAAGAAAAAGCCTACGAAGACATTGTGTTTGAAAAGGAAAGAATTTCCAAAATGTTGTATCAAGAACCCCTACCCTAAAACTAAAGGAACTACCCGGACATCATAGGTATGCCATCTTAGAAAAGTACTCCAAGCTACCAGTAATAGTTTCGGCCTACTTGACTGAAGTGCAAAATGATAAGCTCCTACTAGTGTTACGTAAACATCGCCGAGCTATTTCCTGGCAGATATCTAATATCAAGGGCATAAGCCCATCTTTATGCACCCACAAAATCCTAATGGAAGATAATTTGCATAATTCAATCCAACCACAATGCCATATAAATTCAAATATTAAAGAAGTCGTAAAGGGCGAGGTTATGAAACTCTTAGACGCAGGAATTATCTATCCTATTTTAGATAGTGTGTGAGTTAGCCCTGTCTAGGTAGTGCCAAAAAAGGGAGGGATAACTTTCGTTCATCAATCAAATCTTAGAGCGATTATCCAGCCATAACTTTTACTGTTTTCTTGATGGTCTCTCGGGGTATTTAAAAATCCCCATCTCTCCCAAGGACAAGGAGAAAACTAAGTTTACTTGTCCCTTCGGTACCTTTGCTTATTGAAGAATGTCGTTTGGGTTGTGTAATACGTCAACTACATTCCAGCGATGTATGCTCGCTATCTTGGATAAGTACGTAGAAAGCATAATGGAGTTGTTTATGGATGATTTCTCCATTTTCGGTGATGCATTTGATAGTTGCTTAGAAAACATAGAAAAAGTTTTTGAAAAATGCGAAGAAACTAACTCGCCCTAAATTTGGAAAATTGTCATTTTATGGTGAGGGAGGGATTAGTTTTGGGTCATAAGATTTTTGCGAGAGGAATTGAAGTAGACATAGCTAAGATAGAAGTTATCGAGAAGCTGCAACCACCTACGAACGTCAAAGCTCTAAAAAGTTTCCTAGGACACTCTGGCTTCTACTACCGCTTCATAAAAGACATCTCCAAAATCACCAAACCCCTTACTCATCTTCTGGAAAAAGACACCCCATTTTTTTTTGACGAACCTTGTTTATTTGCCTTTGAAATAATAAAAGAAAAGTTAATCAATGCCCCTATTATGATAGCTCCGGTGTGGGATCTTCCCTTTGAAATTATGTTGATGTGAGTAGTTTTGCGGTGGGAGACGTACTAGGACAAAGAATATCTAAAAACTTCCACCACATCTATTACGCAAGTAAAACACTTACATCGGCAAAAGAGAATTATACCACAACCGAGAAGGAGCTCCTAGCTATTGTCATCGCTTTTGATAAATTCCATCCTTATATTAAGCTTTATAAAATTTTCATTTTTACGGACCACTCAGGCCTCAAGTATCTTCTTGTTAAGATGGATGCCAAGCCGTGTCTGATTCGCTGGGTCTTACTCCTCTAGGAGTTTGATTTAGAAATCTCTGATAAGCGAGGTGCCGAGAATTTGGCCGCCGACCAACTCTCACGATTAGATAATCCTTATATAGAAAAATTAGATGAAAAACGAGAATTTGTCCACCAACCAACTCTCACGATTAGATAATCCTTATATAGAAAAATTAGATGAAAAATCATTTAATGATTTCTTCCCTGATGAGAAGCTGCTTTTAATTAACACATTCCCTTCTCCTTGGTTTGCACACATTATCAACTATTTAGTGGCTCGTGTCCTCCCGAAAAAGTTTCCTTCTCAGCAAAAGAAGAAATTCTTTTCTTAGTTGAAGAACTATTTTTGGGAGGACCCGCATCTTTTCTGAGTCTGTGCGGACCAAGTGATAAGGAGATGTGTCTTTTTTAAGAAGGATTAGATATTTTAAAACATTTGCATGAAGGACTGACTGGTGGTCACTATCAAGCTGCTCGCACCGCTCACAAAGTTTTTTGCGTATGTTTTTACTGGACTAGCATGTTTAAAGATGCGCAATCTTTTGTGAGTAGGTGTGATTGTTGCCAACGGTCGGGAAAAATTTCCAATAAAAATGAAATGCCACAAAATTATTTCCTTGAGTGCGAAGTTTTTGATCTTTGATAATTGATTTTGTTGGCCCTCTTCCTTCTAGCTTTGGGAATAAATACATTTTAGTTGTTGTAGATTATGTTTCATGATGGAATGAAGCCCAAGCTCTTCCTACTAATGACACCCGAGTCGTAATTACATTTTTGAAAAAATTATTTTCTTGATTCGATATGCCACGAGCCATCATTAGCGATAGGGGTTCACATTTCTATAACTCGCAGTTTTCAAAAATTCTTATTTAATACGGCGTTACGCATAAAATTTCAACTTCCTACCACCCCCAAACTAACGGACAAGTTGAAGTAGTGAATGGAGAGCTTAAAAGAATTTTACAAAAGATTATTTCCACCTCTAGAAAAGACTGGTCAACCAAATTAGATGATGCTCTATGGGCCTACCGAACAGCATACAAAACCGCCATTGGTTGTACGCCATATCAATTGGTTTATGGAAAATCGTGCCATTTACCCGTAGAATTAGAACACCGTGCTTTTTGGGCCTTAAAGTTTTTAAATTTCAATCCACACTCTGTCGGCGACCTTAGAATATTTCAACTTAACGAACTCGACGAGTGGCGCTCTTACGCATACAAAAATAACAAATTTTATAAATAACAGACGAAGCGTTCTCACGACAAGCACCTAAGGCACCCAAAAACCTTCAAGTCGGGCGACCAAGTTCTTTTATATAATTCATGATTACATTTATTTTCGGGCAAGTTAAAGTCGCGATGGTCTGGGCAGTTTACTATTAAAGAAGTTTTTCCGTATGGCACTGTTTTAATTTCACACTCTGATAAGGGTGATTTCAAAGTGAATGGGCAGCGTCTTAAACTTTATTTCTACGGTGATGATGTCAGTCCAAACAATATTAATTTTATTCTGCATGATCTGAATTATGGATAACTTAAGACTTTTATATTTGTTAAAAACTTTAAATTTTACTTTGGACAAATTATTTTTTGACAATATTATTTTGTTGCGTCGAGCTCAAATGATGTTTTAAACAAGGGCGCTCTTGGGAAGCAACCAAAGTTATTTTTCTTTTTTCTTTATTTTTCACTTTTTGCCCTGGATGGCTCCGACAAGATAAATCCTCACGATCGCCTGCACCAACACTACTGAATCCATCACGAAGTCCAAAGAAGATATTTCATGAAGTTCCAAAGTGCAAACATGCGGGAGCGGCATCACGCAACCTTCCGCGACTCGCAAATCTGGGGAAGTACCTGTTTTCATTTTTGTACTTACATTTATGTTTTTTTTTCTCTCTCCTTCCCATCTTTTCTCCATTAAGGACAATTTCTATTTTATGCTTGGGGGAGGATTTCCTCCTTCTCTTTTCTTTATTTTATTTCTCTGGAAAAAAATCAATCAAAATAAAAATATATATATTTTTAGTGCTTTCTCCTTTTTCTTCTTAAAGAAAAATCCAAAAAAAGATAATATCTTTAAAAATCCAAAAAAATATAATAATTTTAAAATCTAAAAAAGAGAATAATTAAAAATCAAAAATATATGTTATTTGTTAAGTTTAAAATTTTTTTGGTATTTCATTAGTCCCCCTTTGCATTTTGTTTTGCTTTTCTCAAAATTCTTTATAACGACTTAGCTAATTATAATATTTCTAATCAATCTTTCTAATTATACTTCACAAGTAAAATGTTGGTCACGTTGTGTTCCTAATTCACAGTAGCATGTTAATGTGAAGCGCTTTTATAAAACTCGCATTTCTATTTTGGTTTCTCATTCTTTATTTTCTTACTTCCTAAAAACCTTTCATCCACTATTTTACTCTTTTTCTTTGGATAATTTTTGTAATATCAACTTTGAGTAGTGTAGTAGATGTGAATGATTCTAGACTCGTATTATTCTTATTTTCAAAATAAGTTCATTAGTCTCTATTTAATATCTAGGACCTACTTTTTTTAATTTTTCAAAACTAATGTTTTAGGCAAATTTTAAGAGCATGAAAATGATTTATGCTATTTTTGTTTTCGTTTGAGCCTTCTTGCCAATCTAAAAATATTTATCTCTAGTTAGTCGTTTTTGAGCCTTTTTCCGATTTCAATTGATAGCTCCACTTATCATTTTATTTTTCACCAAAGCCAAATTTTTCAACCTATCGTATCACACTAACCTTTTGAGTTTCATAAAATTTCTTGTTGTTATAGGGTTGTTTTGTGATATGTTTGGAAAACTTTTTGAAAAAATATGCTCAAAAGAAATGTTTAATTTGTGGCCAATTTCAAATTGAAAGAAAAATTATTTTTTGGCCTTTGTTTTCAAAAGAAAAAAAGAGAAAAAAGAACAAAAAAAAATGTTTTTTTTTTGAAAATTTTGAAACTCTTTATCTTAGTTTAGTGTGATTTTAAGCATTCTTGTTTATCTTTGAATTCCATTCCTAATTATATGCCTAAACCAAATATTTCGGCTGTAATAAGTCCTGTTGATTCATGCTCCTAGATCTTCTTTTAGTTAAGTGAAGAAGAAAAGTAGATTAGTTAAGTCTTTGATTTTAATTTAGATTTTTGTTCTTTGATTGATTTGGGTATAAAATGCCTCTTAGAATCTAGTAACAATTCAATGCTTTATTTCATTTGTTGCTTTGCTTTAACTTATTAAAAGAATTCTATTAAAATCTTGGATGAATTGTCTGTTTTTTAGTAAAGTTTATAAAAGTTAAACCAGGTTTAAGTAATTATTTTAGGTTTACATTTCACCTTCTCCCTACATAGAAATTCACATAGTACTTGTGTTAGCATAATTAGAATTTTTTTGATTAGTCACTTTTATGTTAACTAGTTTTTATATTTTTGCTTGAAGATAAGCAAAGCTTAAGCTTGGGGGAGTTTGATAATACATTTTGTAGTTTAAACTACTAGGTTAATTACAAGTATTTATTATAAAAATCATGTTGTTAAAGTTTTATTTTCCCCTCATTTTTTATATATTTTAATACCACTAATGTTTTCTTTTTCTCCTTGCGGGTTTGCAGGTTTTCAGCAAATTTGTCGACCTGAGCAAATTCATCTACCTCGCTTTCAGTCCAAAATTCGTCGACCTCAGCATTCGCCAAGCTCCGCCAATTTCATCGACCTCAGTTTTTCGTCGAGCTTAGTTCGTCAAACTCGCCTTCAGCAAAGTTCCTCGACCTCAGCGTTCGTCGACCACCCCTCCACTTTCTGCGGTCGACGAACATCTCCAATTTCATCGAGCTCAGCCGTTCGTCGACCTCAGCATTTGTCATGCTCCGCCAATTTCATCGACCGCAGCTTTTCATCGAGCTCAGTTCGTCAAACTCACCTTCATTTATGAGTTCGTCGACCTCGCATTCAACAAAGTTCGTCAACCTCCCCTTATTTTCTGCGTTCGACGAATGGTTCTTTGTGCCATATCGTCGAGCTCAACCTTCTGTTCTAAGTTCGACGAGCTTCTCCAAAGTCATCGACCTCGCCTTCAGTTCAACGTTCGTCGATCTCCCGTCCACCTTCTCTTTTCTTCGTTTGTGGAGCTCTCCCTCCTTCTCCTCTAATTTCATCGAGCCCACTCTCCCAGTTCGTCGAGCTTACCTGCTTCCAGAGGACAAGTCCCGCTTTTTCACAAAAGCCTTCTGCCGCCATACACGTTACCCGTACCTAGGCAATCATCATTTCCCGCCAGAAGTCATACCAGGATCAACTTTCGTGCGTGGCAAAGGCATTTCAGTTCTATCCTTGAAGAAAAAAATATAGAATTTTGGGAGAGGGGAAGTTCTGCCATTTTCAGTTCTCCCTTACTGTTCTTCCTCTCTTCATTTCAATTTTTCTATTTATTTTCAGTTTTACTCTTCTATAATAGTTTAGTTTACATTCAGTTTCAGTTTTAGTCCTAGCTTAGTTTTCATTTCCTGCAAGTGTAATATTTTTATATTTCTTGTTGTAGCTCTCTACTGGATTTAATATAAAGTTTGTTTACTTTTTCTTGTCCTTATTTTATTCCATGCACTTCTACTCATCTCTCTTCATCCACTTCACCATGAGTAACTAATCCTCCTTGCACTTGATCTTGATGAGCTGAGGTTCGAGTTGATTAAGTTATGATGCTCTAGTTTGCTTTTTCTTTGTAAAGTTTAGAACTTGATTTACTCTTAAATAATCGTGTTTGGAGTTATATCATCGATATATAATTTCCATGTTTGTTTCCACTCTTAGCTAGCCGAGAGGCTCGTAGTTTGGAGTGAACACTCAAGACTAAAGAGAGTTGCACGCACCCCTTGAGAGAGGTCGACGTTAAATCTACTGGATTAGAGTGAAATCCAATAGCGGGGTTCACAACGTAAAGCGAGCTAAAGGCCTCCGATTTGGACGAGGGTTCGGTCGGACCTTCCTAAACTCAGGTGGGCACAACTTCGAGAGAAGCATGTTAATGTTTTAGGAACCTCCACAGTCAAGGTCCTTTGCCTTATTAAGTTAGAGTTTATTATCGCATTTTTGATCAACTTTTGTTAAGGTGATTCTCGATCGAGTGCTTTTATTTATCAGGGTTTCAACCCCTCGTTGTAATCGTTTTTAGTATCTCTTTATTTAGTTGCAAGTAGTTCTCTTTTTAGCGCTATATTTCTTTTCTAAATTGTAATTAGTTCTCTTTTAGCAAACCCTAACACAATCCTTTGATAAGATAATAGTCTTCGTGTGAGTAAGATTACTCAGCAGTTCCCGGATTTTAATACGACACTTGTGTCCCCTTGCTATAATTCGATAGGTATACCTGCCTAGTTGGATTGCTAGTTCAGTTTTATTCTCTTTGTGAATATTTTGTCCATCATTCATGCAGATGAAGCAAGATGATATGTGTAGATGAGAAGAATGGATAAAATAGTTATGTATAAACTCGTTTTGATCATCTAAACAATCGTGTATACTACTTAGGACGATTTGACCAAAAGTTTTTTTTAAGCTCATAGATATGTCAAGGTCTTAAAAGAAGGATGTTCTGGCTAACCTAATTCAATGAAACATCTAGAATTCTTATAGATCCATTCAACAAGTCGGGGAAGAAGAAATTCTCATAAAACTGTTCTAAGCCCATATTCGACCAGATGTTCAATCATTTAGAAGAACTAAGAATAAATTTGACTACAAGCATTACATGAATATGCACTTAGTGAGAATTTGACTTGACTTCATGTAACTCGACTGAATATGAAGTAGATTTGACAAGATGACACTATTTAGAGGAATGAACAATCAGATTCGACTAGATTTCTATCATTCAAGTAGAAGAATAGGTGAAGAAGTAATTCGACTGAACTTGTAGAGATTTTATCGGACTTCTAGTCAAATTGAATTGACACACGAATATTCAAATTGATTCAAAGTTTTGACTTTTTCACATTTTATGTCATCGCGGAAAGGGCCAATTAGATTTGTTCTTCAAGGTAAAATATTTTTTACATCAAACCATCCCAAGATTCTACCATTAAGAATCTCGAACAAATAAAACTAAAAAGATATGTACAGTAAACCCTAATCAAGAAAAATGAGTTTGATCTTTGATCGTCACCCTTTTTGAAAAGTTTAATTCAATCAAAAAGCTAATGTCTGGAGAAGAAATCATCTGAAGCTAATCACTTGCTTCTCTAGAAGAAAAGACGATTCATCTTACTTATTTCAAGGGTTGACTATCTGTTAGTAAGAATAAGAACCTTCAAAAGTGTAGAGGAATCATTCACTGAAGAAAATTTTATCAAAGCCTTTCTACAAGAAGATCAGAGAAGAAGCAAATCATCAACAAGCTTAAAGAAGACTCCTGTTCTTCCAAAGAAACATTTAGTGAGTCTATAAAATGTTTTGTAATAAAACTTATTAAACTGAAGGATCTCTCTGAGATCTGAGCTATAGGTTCTTAGTGACCTGAGGTAGGGGGCCAGTTAAAGAATCTGAGATAGAATACCCTGTCTTTGAGTAATAAGACTGCTTTATGGACTATAAGTGTAGGATTATGTGTAGAATTTGAGTTGTAAGATACAGAGGAAGGGTATCTAAGGTAGGAGGTCATGCATTGCCTCTGAGGTAAGAGACTAGGTATCTAAGTTGTATGATCTATGGATTTGAAATCTATTTGGAGTTTGTTGAGGCTAGCTCTATGCTAGATAGGCGGTGAGGGAAAGTGGAAGTACCAAACTTGAGGAAGTACTATAGTTTTTTTATGTTTGTGCTGTGATTATTTTGTGATTGTGTACTTTTCATTCTTACAGTTATTATTTTGCATTAAATTCAAAAAGGTGACTTCACCTATTCACCCCCCCCCCCCCACACCCGACACTTTATGTGAAGAGATATTCTTTGACTTTCAAGTGGTATTAGAGCTAAACTGTTCAATTAGAACTTAACATCTTGACCAAATATTCCCTAGGAATTGTCATCTATGTACAACCCCATATCCGGCGAGTAAGGATCAATAGGAGCCAGAATAGTCAAGCCAGGCGAGTCGGGCCCCTAGCACCGAGTCCACTCGACTCCTTCCCCTGGCATCGAGTCCATCACCGGACGCCTATTCCATGGTGTTGAGTGAAGCCCAGACACTCAACGCCTCTTTCTTGGTACTGAGTAGGATCTCGGCATCCGTCTGCTCACCCAGGTGGGCTTGAGTTGAGCCGGGGCGAGTGGAGCAGGAAGCTCTCACCCGCCCATAGATCTCGGCAGGCTTTTGGCGAGTGGGAAATTCTGGCATGCACTCTCCCAGTGTCATAGGGAGGTAGCAAGTGCAAGCACCATCGAGCACTCGCCACCCCCATGTGAGTGGAGGTTTTCAAGGTCCACTCGCCCAGTGTTGTATGATGTGTTTTTTCGTTCAATTCTCATTGGCCTGCCCATAGCCTTTCAGAACTACGGAGTTATGCTGTTAGCAGGACAATTCTGCCTGGACATAGATGTTTGGAAGAGCAGAGGTTGGTTATTTGCAGATCGTTTTCAAAAAACTATAAATAAGACCTAAGGGGTACCTTAGAAGGCATGCTTACTTGTGCCCTAGTATTCTTGCGCTTTCTGAGATATCCTTAGCTCATCACTTGGCTAAGAAGGGGAAGCGCTCCAAGATCTTTCGGGTGTGTGGTGGGACCTCTAGGTTGGAGCCTTTTTTTTGTTCCTTGTGCAAATTTTTTTGTTATTTTGCTTGTGAGAGAGAAGTAAGTGTGTGATCACCCCATCCCCACTCCAGATACCGATTCTTCGGTTTCAACATTTTGGTGTGGTGAGCGTAGAGCGTGGTCAGCACCGAAAATCTTCCACGAGCTCGATGACTGGAGGAGAAGGACAAGGTTCGGGCATGTCCAACTCACCACCCCTCCCCCTCTCGCCACCGTCGGGATGTTCTAGGAGTTCAGGAAGGAGGTACTTATCCTCGTCAAGTTCGCATTCGGCACTCGCACCGAGTGCTCGATACCGGCCATCCCAATCATCGCTGACCCATCCCTAGGCGAGGATGCCCCAGCTAGGCCAACTGGGAAGGAGGTAGGAGAAGAGGGGAGTGGGCGTGATCTCCCCGAGAGAGTACTGTTCCCCAACTCGGCAAGTGGAGGTCCTATCAACGAGATGGTCGTGCGAGATCCCCAGCTGGCCCAAAAGGGGGAGGCATCCTCTTCAGCGAGTTGGTTTCTTCTGTCCCAGTTCTAAAGGGGGTTTCGGGAGCCGGACATGTCCTAATACACTGGGAAGGATGAATCAGTTCAACACATCTAGTGGTTCGAGGATTTGGTTTCGATAAGGAAAATGTCAAGTGCCTTTAATTGCAGACTCTTTGCCATCACCCTCAAGGAAAAGGTAAGAGATTAGTTCCACCAGCTACAGGCCAGCTCTATCTAGTGCTTCAGGACCTGCGCTAGGGGGTTCATGCTGAGGTTCGCCACCTCCAAGAATAGGAATAGGGAGTCTGAGTCCCTTTTCAACATCAAGAAGCGGGTGAACGAGACGTTGGGGAGCTACGTGGACCGGTTCCAAGATGAGGTCCTCTAGGTCCAGGAGATGCTAAGGCATACCCTGATGATGGCCTTCACCCTAGGGCTACAACAGGGCTTCTTCAGGATGGAGCTAAAGATGGTGTCGCCTCACTACTTCGAGGAACTGATGGAGAGGGCGGCGAGGGAGGTCGACGGTGAGGAGTCGAACCCAGAGTTCACCAGGAAATTGGCCAGGTGGGCTACCAATGAATAGAAGGTGCTAGGAGGTGGCAGAGGTCAGGAGGCCAGGAGAGCTGAACCCCGGTAGAGGGAACCGCAGCAACAACAATAGTCGAGGTTGGGCCACAGAGAGCCAAACAATCAGCTCGGTTGGAGGTAGTAGGAGTGGCAGGACCAAGGCCAGCAGAGAGGTTTCCATGGAGGAAACAATCGCTAGGGGCCAGGGTCAGTTCCTATAAGACCCCATTTTTTTTCTTTTAACCCACCAGGGTTTAATGCCCAGAACCGCCGCTTTGAAGTTATACAAATGCACTCGGGAAGGTCGTCACTAAAAAATGTAGATCTTACTTGCCATACCGATCGCCGTAGAGTAGAATAAATAATAGTAATGAAAAACTCAGATATTGGTCCACAAAAATCACATGAATATAAATCTCCATGAAGGGAGAGTCAACAGTAACAATAAATCAAGTACTAATAAAAAGGGCTCCTGCCCAATACATCATAATACTCACTACAAGTCACTCAACGCGAAAGCAAATCTATAGTAACGACTAATGAATAGGACTCACTATCCCTGCTGCTTGAACTCTCGTACTAGACTGTCCCGTCTCCAAGTGCACCGACCACTGGGGCTGCATCTCCTAGTTCGGCTCCACGATCCCCTAAAATGATTTGGTCAACGACCGTTAGTTTAAAAGACTAAGTCCTATCATCACCCACCCCTCCTCCAAAGCTCCTAGGCACCGAGTGGTGAGAAGGAAAGGGAAGGTATTTAAGGTGGAGAGTAACAAAAGTATGCAGTGGCGGCGGAACTAGTCTATCATGAGCATATAATCACAGCAAGTATAAGTAAGTAAATAGTAGGTAAACAATATATGGATACACATGAAAAAGGTGAGCAAGTAAAGTATGAGAAGGAAAACTAGGTAAGTAACGATGACCTATAGGAATGCCCATACAAACCTATAGACCAAGGGGTCATTTTGCAAGGCCTATTGTATAAAGAGTCTCATACCAATTTATATAATAGGTGTGAAGGGTTATGTTGGTACCCTAGTTTGATTTGAGTTTAGTCCTCTCCTTTGTGCTCCTTGACCCAAGAAATATCTATGGTCAATGGTTAGTAGTCTAGCTGTAGAGTCCTCACTTTTCCAGATTGAGAATTTGGTTAAGTTGTTTGTTCGTTCGACTATCGTCGAACGCCGCTCGACTATCGTCGACTAACTGATCGACGATCGTCTATCAGCTGTTCGACTTTCAGTCTGCAAGGATAGTTCGACTATCTGTTGATAGTTCGACTATCTGTTCTGCGTTGATAGCTCGACTATCGGTTGATAGCTCGACTATCTGTTCTCGCTTGATAGTTCGACTATCTGTTGATAGGTCGACTATCTGTTTGGTTTTGATAGTTCGACTATCTGTTGATAGGTCGACTATCTGATAGTTCGACTATCTGTTGATAGTTCGACTATCTGTTCTGCGTTGATAGCTCGACTATCTGTTGATAGCTCGACTATCTGTTCTCGCTTGATAGTTCGACTATCTGCTTTGATAAGTCGACTATCTGATAGTTCGACTATCTGTTGATAGGTCGACTATCTGTTTGTTTCTGATAGCTCGACTATCTGTTGATAGCTCGACTATCTGTTTGTTCTTGATAGTTCGACTATCTGATTGATAGGTCGACTATCTGATAGCTCGACTATCTGTTGATAGCTCGACTATCTGTTTTGCCCTGATAGTTCGACTATCTGTTGATAGGTCGACTATCTGGTAGTTCGACTATCTTCTGGTAGTTCGACTATCTGCCGAGATAGTTCGACTATCTCCTTTGATAGTTCGACTATCTGGATCGTTCGACTATCTGCCCGATAGTTCGACGATCTCCGTGCGTCGGTCGACGATCTCCGAAGGTCGTTCGACGCTTTCTGTCTGCCTTTATATTTTGTATTTATTTATTATATTTAATTAATTAATACATTTTCTGGCACGTTGTTTTTAGCTGTATTATGATAATATTTCCAGGCATATCTGCTCTATTCTTTTTGCCTGAGTCAAATCTTTTTAGATAAAGTTGTTTGTCTTATTAGCTGACATTATAAATTACTTTATCTGCTGTCAGCCCTTTATAGCCGTTAGACTGAAAAGTCTTCTTTTTGCTATAAGGAGCTTGTTTCTGATATGACTTTATTTAGTACTTTATTATCAAAATTATTTCCTGCAGCTTCCTAGAAAAAGGGTTATTCCTTTTATAGAATGTTTCTGCTGCAGAGTTTGTTGTGTCTTCTTGATATTTACAGCTCAGGTCTCAAGCCTCAGAAGAAGACAAATTATTCAAACTGAAGAGAGTCGTTGCTTGCTGATGTTATATAAAGGACCCTTTGAAGAAGGATTCGAGCTAGCATATAGCTAACAAGTGTTACACATATTTTCAAGCATTCAAGCCTTCATCAAGATCAAGCTTTCTGCTCTCAGCAATTTCCATCTAACTGAGAAGTGTTAAGATCTTCCACTCTTCTTCAACCTGAGTTCTCCTGCTTTCAGGAAGTTCAAACTCAGAGTTTCTTTGAAGAAGAAGAAGAAGATAGCTGCTTGAAGATCGTTATTTTTATTATTTATCTTCTTGTAGTTTTTCCTTCAGAACTTTCTGAAGAGTTTTCTGCACTGAAGCAAGACTTCACCTGGACATCTTTGAGCCAGGGGGAGCCTTGATTCTTTAGAGCTTTCTAGCTCAGTGCAAGCTTTTGTGCTTCTCTAATCTTTGTAAAATAGAGAAGACATCTTAACCTTCTTCCCCCTCCTGTACAGGGTTATTACTCCCTTCAAAAGTATCCCTTGGTGGCAGGGCACCTGATCAAAAACCTGTGCTTGGTTTTTAGACACCTGATCAAAAGTCTAAAGGGTTTCTGGATCTACCTGAAGCAGATCCTATTGGTGGCAGGGCACCTGATCAAAAACCTGAGTGGATTCCTACCGTGTGGGTAGAAGAGTGGACGTACCCAAGTTGTTTGGGGAACCACTATAAATTTCCTTGTGTCGTCTGGATTCACTTGTTTAACTCCTGCATTGTGGCTGTGAATAGATATAACTAGGATTACTAGTTGCTGATTAGGTTTTCCAAGCCTTAACTGTAATTACAGTTAGCTTGAGTTTGTACACATCACTTGCGTTAGGCTTTAAGGTTAAATCAATATCTATAATCTTTTCATTCCGCACTTCACTCGAAGGGAGTTGGGTAGACCATTAAGTTTTGTCTAGTGCAAAATTTGATAACTCTATTCACCCCCCCTCTAGAGTAGTATCTATCCCTTCACTTTCAATTGGTATCAGAGGGAGGTTGACTGACTGAATAGGCTAACACCTAAGTCACAAGATCCTGATAGATACCAAAGCTTATAGATATTCACTATCATGGCCCAGTCCAAGGATTATTCTAGTACCAGACCTCCAGCATGCAACTTAGCTAAGTTTGGCATCTGGAAGGCAAGGATAAAACTATATATGAATTCTATTGATGAAAGCATCTTTGCTTCTATTTTGTCAGGTCCCCCAAGAGCACCTGCTGCTGCTTCTGCCTCATCATCTGATATGAGTGCAGTGCCTCCTCCAGATTACAATGATGAATACAAGAAGGACAAAATAGCAGATGCCAAAGCAATGAACATACTGGCTCAGACAATGTCTGATGAGGTATTCCAGAAGGTTGCTGACTGCTCCTCAGCAAAGGCTATGTGGGATACACTGAACCAGATTGTAGCTGGTTCAGCTGATGAAAGGAAGGACAGAAGGTCCAACCTGATCTCACAGTATGAGAACTTCAAGAAAACTGATGCTGAATCAGTTGAAGCCATGTACACCAAGCTCAGCTCAATCATCAATGAGCTGAGGACCCTGGACAAGGACATATCATTGACAGAGGTCAATGATAAGATTCTTATGTGCTTCCCTAGCACATGGGATCTAAGGATCTGGCCCATCAAGGAAGCCAGAAGTACAAATGAGATCTCCACTGAAGCCCTCCTCGGCAAGCTCAAGTCTTTTGAGCAAGTGCTGAAGACAAGGGAAGCAGAAGCTGAAGCAAAGACCCCCACTCCAACAAGAAAAGAGCAATCTCTAGCTCTTAAGGCTGCTGATGCTTCTGAAGGCAGCCAATCTAATGAGGAACTAATGGCATTGTTTGCCAAGAGGTTTCTCAAGATGGGAAGAAAGGAGTTTAGAAAGAAGTCTTCACGCTATGAAGACAAACCAAGGTATGATCGCTCTCCTGCTAAAGAAATTATTTGTTATGGTTGCAGGAAGCCTGAACACATCTTGTCAGAGTGTCCAGAGGAGAAGAACCAAGAAAAGAGAAAAGAAAAGGAACAACACAGGAAGCACTCCAAGCCATCCTCCTACAAAAACAAAAAGAAGGAGAGAGGTTTCATTGCTGAAACCTGGAGTGATTCTGATAAAGAATCCTCCTCATCAAGCTCCAGTGAGGATGAGGAAGAGAAGAAGGCAAAAGAAGTTTGCCTAATGGCAATAGATGCCTGCAGCAACCACTCTGCTGCAGAGAGTTCTGATTCTGATGAAGAGATGCCTACAGAAGATGAGGTACTTTCTTCTTATGACTTTACTTCAGAAGAATTTAAATTAGACTTTAAATCTTTATGCTTAGATTTCATTAGCTCTGAAAAGGAAATAAAAGAACTTAGAAATAGGTTAGCTGACTCAGAATCAATAGCCTCTGAAAATGTTAGGTTAAAGGAAGAACTCACTACTTGTAGTGAAGAAATTAAATTTCTTAAAATAGAGTTAGCTAAGTCTAAGAGATTAGAGGAATCACTTAATGGTAGAAGCCTTAAGCTGTTAGAAATTACCAGCATGACTAACACTAGGTCAGGTAATGATAAACTAGGCTTAGGAGCTTCTCCCAGTGAACCCCCAGTTCTACTTAAAAATAACCTTTCAACTCCAGTAAACTTCATTTCAGCTAGTGGAATGAAGAATACTGAGCAAGTAATCTAGTTAATAAAACCTTAAATAAAGCTAAGAGAGAAAAGAGAAAGAAATTCTTTAAAGAAATGCAAAGAGCGTCGAACGCCGCTCGACGATCGGAAGCTCAATGGTCGAATGAAGCTCGACAATCTGAGCGCCCATCGTCGAACGTCGATCGACGATTTCAACATGATTTTCAAAATCATAATCAATATCATAGAAACCTAAATGAACATAGAAACCCTAGGTTTGTTGACCCATCATCTGCATGGAGAATCCCACCTAGGAGATCTCACCCACTAGGTTATCACCCTCAGCCTGCATTCTCATATATTTCCAGTTTTTCTTATGTGAAAAACAAGGGACCCAAGGTTACCTGGGTCCACACTGTCTAAATGATTGTCTTGCAGGTGAATGCCTATCCAATCACTCAAAATAAGTGGTATTTGGATAGTGGATGCTCTAAGCATATGACAGGAAATAAAGATCTCCTGTCAAAATACAAAGCTAAGCTCGGTCCAAAGGTTATCTTTGGAGACTCCAGCTGTGGTCAGACAGAAGGCTATGGCAAGATCACAATTGGAGCAGTTACTTTCAAGAGAGTTGCTTATGTCAATGGACTGAAGCATAATCTGATTTCAGTCAGCCAGCTATGTGATGCTGGCTACCAGGTTTCATTTTCTAACTTCTCTTGTAATATTACTTTAAATAATAATGTTGTTTTAGTAGGTATTAGAATAGGCAATA
Organism: Platanthera zijinensis; assembly: GCA_039513925.1. Taxonomy (NCBI): domain Eukaryota; kingdom Viridiplantae; phylum Streptophyta; class Magnoliopsida; order Asparagales; family Orchidaceae; genus Platanthera; species Platanthera zijinensis. The sequence continues at coordinate 144,761,596 of CM077084.1, forward strand.
TCTATTTAGTAGATTTCAATTCATCTCATTCTGAAATTTGCCTGTTTAATGAAGTAACCCTTAATAATAATTCTTTGTGGCATAAGAGGCTTAGTCATGTAAACCTTAAAAATATATCTAGGTTATCTAAACACAACCTTGTTAGAGGCTTACCTTCTTGCCCCTACAAGAAGGAGAGCCTATGCAAGGCTTGTCAGCTAGGCAAGCAAACCAAAAACTCTTTTAAATCTGTAAATAAGAGTGATTCTCCTAGAATCCTGTATCTATTACACTTGGACCTTTTTGGCCCAATAAATGTACAGAGTTTAGGAGGGAAGTATTACACATTAGTAATTGTAGATGACTTCTCTAGGTTCAGTTGGGTTTTCTTTTTGAGAACTAAGTCTGATAACTTCAAAGCCCTTACAGACTTTCTACTATGTGTGAAGACTGAGTACTCTACTCATGTGGCCTTGATCAGAAGTGATCATGGTACTGAGTTTGACTCTCTTCTCATGCAAGAATTCTATGAGAGAGAAGGTATCAAACATAGCTTCTCAGCTCCTAGAACTCCTCAACAAAATGGGGTAGTTGAAAGGAAAAATAGAACACTCATTGAAGCTGCTAGCACATTATTGGCAGATGCTAACATGCCTCTCTCCTATTGGGCAGAAGCTGTTAGGACAGCCAATTATGTCTTGAATAGAAGTTTGATACACAAACTTAAGTGTAAAACTCCTTATGAGTTGCTTAAGGGAAAGAAACCTAAAATTAATTATTTTAGAGTTTTTGGCTGTATTGTTTATATTCATAATAATAATAAAGAATATATTAGAAAGTTTGAAGCAAAAGCTTCAATGGGAATCATGCTTGGATATTCCCAAGTAAGCAAAGCTTATAGGGTTTATAACAAATCTACCTGTAAGATTGAAGAATCTGTGCATGTATCATTTGATGAGCATCAGATGTTTTACAAGGAGAAAGAAAATTCTCCTTCCTCCAGTTCTTTGCAGGTACCTAATGCCCCTCAAGAAATTCTTCAACTATCAACTCTTCAGATCACTGAATCAGATAGTGATGAAGACATTGCTGAAGCAGTTGTTGTACCACCAACAGTAGATCAAATTCCTCCTGAGGAATTAATCCCAACTGTTGTTGAAGATCACATCCCACCTGCTGATATTGTCACACTTAAAGATCACCCCACATCTCAAGTGATTGGAGACATATCAGCTGGTGTGCAAACAAGACACCAATTAAGACAGGATGTGATGCATGCTTGTTTCCTCTCACAGTTTGAGCCCCTCACCTTTAAAGATGCAGAGCTAGATCCCCACTGGATCATTGCAATGCAAGAGGAGCTCAATCAGTTTGAGAGATGTAAAGTTTGGACTTTGGTTCCAAGACCTAAAGGCCAACTGATCATAGGCACCAAGTGGGTGTATAGAAACAAGTTAGATGCAAATGGAATTATAGTAAGGAATAAAGCTAGGCTTGTAGCTCAGGGCTACAGACAGGAGGAAGGTATAGACTATGACCAAACCTTTGCTCCTGTTGCAAGGCTAGAAGCAATAAGGATCTTCTTGGCCTATGCAGCCTACATGAAGTTTAAGGTGTTCCAAATGGATGTCAAAAGTGCATTCCTAAATGGTGAGCTTAAGGAAGAGGTGTTTGTTGAACAACCACCAGGGATTGTTTCTTCAACTCAGCCCTCACATGTTTTTAAGTTACAGAAAGCTCTTTATGGACTAAAGCAAGCTCTCAGAGCCTGGTATGAGACTCTAGCTAGTTTCCTGTTAGAGCACAACTTTACTAGGGGAGTAGTTGATAGAACCCTCTTCGTCAAGCATCACAGGGACACAATCCTGTTAGTTCAGGTGTATGTAGATGATATTATATTTGGCTCCACTGATCCCAAACTTTGCAAAAGGTTCTCTGACCTGATGCACTCTAAGTTTGAGATGAGTAGCATGGGTGTGCTGTCTTACTTTCTTGGTCTCCAAGTTAAGCAAGATGCTGATGGTATCTTCATCTCCCAATCCAAATATGCCAAGGAATTGGTAAAGAAATTTGGGATGGCTGATGCTTCAGCAATGCCTACACCTATGGCTACTAATGTAGTTATTGACTCTGATGATCATGGCAAGCCAGTTGATCAAAAGAATTATAGGGCCATTGTTGGTTCCCTATTATATCTAACTGCAAGTAGGCCTGATATAATGTTTGCTACATGCCTTTGTGCTAGATTCCAGGTCAACCCCAAGGAATCTCATCTGATTCTTCTAAAGAGAATCCTGAGATACCTGAAGGGATGTCCAGATCTAGGACTTTGGAACCCAGCTGAGTCAGAATTTGAATTAATTGGATATTCTGATTCTGATTATGCTGGTTGCAGAGTTGATAGGAAGAGCACCTCAGGAACTTGCCAGTTCCTGGGAGAGAGATTGGTCTCTTGGTTCTGTAAGAAGCAGGCTTCTGTCTCAACTTCAACTGCAGAGGCTGAATATATAGCAGCTGCTAGTTGTTGTTCACAGATCCTGTGGATTCAAAACCTGCTTGTGGATTATGGTTACTCACACAAGAACACCAAGATCATGTGTGATAGTACCAGTGCTATCTCAATTGCACAAAATCCAGTGCACCACTCTAGAACGAAGCACATTAAGATTCGGCACCATTTCCTGAGAGATTGTGTGGAAAAGAACAAGATCTGTCTTGAGTTCATATCCACTGAGTTTCAGAGAGGTGATATATTCACCAAGCCTTTAGATGAACAGAAGCATCTGTTCTTTTTAGTTCAATTAGGCATGATTAATGGACGAGACTAAGTGTGACTATATCTGCCGATATTGAAACTTGTTTGAAGATCGTCGAACGATGATCGAAGATCGTCGAACGGATCAAGTCTATCGTCAACCTCTGGTTGATGATGGCTTATCTGTCTGAAGATCATCGACCGACGTTCGACCATCGTCGAACAAGTAGAGCTCATCGTCGATCTCTGGATGACGAAAGCCTGTTGTTTGTGAAGCCAGAAATAGCCGAACGATGGTTCGACTACTCTGCTTCTGAGCCGATCGTTGAACAGCCGTTCGACTATCGGGTCAAGTATCTTTTTAATAGATCGACTATTTCCGGTCCAATATAAAGCCGATAGTCGACCTAGGTTAAAAGATCTTTTGTTTTATCGTCGACGGAGCGTGCCTTTTCGCATTCTGCCTTCCCGCTTGCGATTTTCGGGCGTTTCGTCTTCTTCGTCCTCTCCAGCTTTCTCGAGCTTTCTCCAGCGAATCTATGGCGGTCTCTCCAGCAGTTCTAGCAGTCGTGAAGTTTGATGCTGGCTTTAGCGTGGATTTCGACGCGTTCAGTAGCTGCGATGCAGGGATCGTAGAAGTTCTTCAGCTATGCAAGGATCAAGGATTAGAGAGGTTAATGTCTGCAAGGATTAAGATAAACATCCCAGAAATCAAAGAATGGGCCTTCACGTCGTCCTCCACCGACGACTCGATGACAGGTACCATCGGCGGAGAAGAGGTAATCCTAACTCCGGCCGTTTTGACTGAAATTTTTGGTTTAATAAATGGTGAAGAGGATTATGAGCAAGATGCTTAGGAATTCGGAAGAATGCTAGTTGAGCTGGGACATGCTGAGGGCATTCCCACGAAGCTGCTCAAAGTAAATTTCCCCTTCAAAATCAAGTTTCTTGCTGAGTTGGTAGGAAAAGTGCTCCTGGGTAAGCACTCTGCTCACGATAATATCACAAGGCAGCAATTCGCACTGATGTGTGCGATTATTAATCGGAAAAGGATAGATTGGGCAGCAGTGATGTTTGATTTAATAAGGAAAAAGAATGGCAAGAAGGAAGTTACCCTAGGAAGGGTTATTGGAATCTTACTTAAGGAAAAATACCCCCAGCTGCTGAGTTCAACCGCAACAACAATTAACGCAAGCAAGAAGATGGATCCTAACCTATTCTCCAAATGGAAGAGAACTTTTGTAAAACCCGCTCTCACAGGGGTTGCTCCAGCAACATCTGAGGACACCAGGACTGAATCAGTCACTCCTCACCATGTCGAAGCTGGCTCAGCTCTTCCCTCCTCCTCTTCTGCTTTGTTGTCTGCCTCAGTTGAAGTACCATCAACTTCAGCTGAAGTACGACCTTCTTCCTCTTCTGCTCCAGAAACAACTACGGTTGTTCCTCTTTCTCCTCCAGCTTCTCCTCTTCCTACACATCAGACTAGGATATCTGCTCCTAGCTTTGATTTGTTAGGATCTGAGAGAATTCCTACTCCTCCTTTGTCTCCCATTCATTCCCCAGTTAATTCTCCAATTAACTCTCCAGCTCCTTCTCCTGTTCAATCCCCTGTCCACACCATTCTTCACCCCAGCACTTCAACCATATCTGCTGCAGCTCCATCCACTTCACATCCATCATCTTTTGAGATCACTCCTGAGCTGATCTCCCGCATTGTGGAGCTGATTACCCCGTCAATCAAGACCATGATTGAAGAGGCAATCGCTCCCCTTGCAGCCTCCATTGATATCTTAACTGCCTCCATCAAATCCCTTTCAAAATCTGCTGAGCCATCTTCCTCAAGGGGCTTGGTTTCAGTCTCCACTGAAATCAGGCAGGGGGAGATGTTCTATGAAGATGCCTCAGAACATCCTGCCTCCCTTCCAGCTATAACAGATACTGTGATGACAGCCCTGGAAGAGCCTGCTCCAGCTGAGAAAGAAATAGTTCCAGTGTTATCTGATAAGGAAATAGCTGATGGTATCATGCTATCTGAAATTGCAGTAAAAGTCTGCCTAGAAGATCTCACCACTCCTATGGTTGCTAGATTCCTAGAAGGAATTATAACTTCATATCTAGGTGAATCATGGGAGATGGTCAAGTATGAAGGTAATTCACTTATTCGATTTATTGACGAGTCAATTAATTTGCTTGCTAGTGAATACCTTGAAGGAATGATTATCGCTTATTTAGCAGATCTGTATTCATAATTCTACAGATTTTATTAGAGAGGATTTATCTGCTCAGATAATAGTAATTGTCTCAGAGGCTGCCCCAAGTGTTCCTGATATCCAAGTAGATCCTGAATTGGAATCGTTTTTAGATGACAGAGAAGATGAGCCTGAGAATCAAGATGAAGTCAAAGATGACACTCCTGCTCTGAGTGTGGAAGAAGAACAAGCAAGAGCTGCCTGGGATTTAAGAATACAGTCTTTAAAAGAGAAAGAAAAAGAGCTGCAAGTTGAAAAGTCAACCATCTGGGATGACTCACCAGGGTTGGACTTAGATTCCCTTCTGGCTCTGGATGCCATTGAAGAGGAAAGAGAGAAATCTGCTCTGAAGCTTAAAGAAAAGGCTGTCTCTGAAGCCTATGATCCTTATGAAAATCCTCCATCATCTCACTCTGATGATGAGGATGATTCTGATGTATCTGAAAATTCAAAGAGAAAGAAAGTTGCTCAAAAGAAGAGAAAAGCTGCTCCTCCTCCTCCCAGTAAAGATAATGATATTCCTTATTACATTCTGAAGTGCATTGACCCTAAGTCAAAGGAATTTCAGCATTGGATGTGGTTCTCAAAGAACCAGCAGAAAGAAAGGAAAAGATCTAAAAGATATGACAGTCCTGGTTCAAGATGGACTCCCAGAGGTCCTCCTCCTCCTCCTCCAGGTGCAAGAGCTTCTGGTAATCTTTCTGCCAACCCTTCTGCATCTTCAGGAAAATCTGCTCCATCAGCAAGACCTGCTTCATCTCAGCATCAATCAAGGAAAAGCTCTCATAGCTCTTATGGAAAGTCTCATTCTGACAGTCAAATGCATGAAGCAGAAGTGAAAGAACAAGTTAAGGAGGTTGTGTATCTAAAGCCAACTTTTTCACCTCCTCCTTCTCCTAAGAGAAAGGTTTCAACTGCTGCACCAATTCAGTCCGAGAAAGTTGTTTTAAAAGGTAAGTAGTTTACTTTGTTTTAAAATTCTAGCAAGAATCTTTTGCTAAGTTTGCTCCAATATCTTATCTAGATAAAGAATCAGATGCTGCTCCTCCTGAGCCTGTTTATGAAAGTCCAGAGCTAGATCCTAACTTTAGGATGGCTCGTTTTCACGAACTAGTTGGAGCAGCTCAAATAAGAAAAGCAAAAGCAGAAGGAAAAGATATTACTGGTTTAACCACTATGTCTGCTTTTAGAAAGAAAGAGTTTGAAAAGTTCCAGGTCAATCCTGATGTATTTGATCCCTCAAAATATATGGAAAAGCATCCTGAAGCAGTAGTCCCAAGAGCTGCAGAATTGAAGATCATTGGCGTGCAGGACTTGAAGCTATCAAAGAAAGAATCTGATGATCCTCTAAGGAAAATCTCTTTTGTTCCTAGTTCCTCTGACCCTTTGCCAGATTCTGTAGATTCTTAATTGTTTGATTGACTGCTGTGTTATATTTGTTTATTATCTATCTGGTTGATAATTTGCTAGTTATTTGCTATCTATGTCCTGTATTGTTTATAGTGTTCTATAGCTAGCTGTTTGTTTTAGTTTTTGAGAGACTTAACTCAAATAGGGGGAGATTGTTGGTACCCTAGTTTGATTTGAGTTTAGTCCTCTCCTTTGTGCTCCTTGACCCAAGAAATATCTATGGTCAATGGTTAGTAGTCTAGCTGTAGAGTCCTCACTTTTCCAGATTGAGAATTTGGTTAAGTTGTTTGTTCGTTCGACTATCGTCGAACGCCGCTCGACTATCGTCGACTAACTGATCGACGATCGTCTATCAACTATTCGACTTTCAGTCTGCAAGGATAGTTCGACTATCTGTTGATAGTTCGACTATCTGTTCTGCATTGATAGCTCGACTATCGGTTGATAGCTCGACTATCTGTTCTCGCTTGATAGTTCGACTATCTGTTGATAGGTCGACTATCTGTTTGGTTTTGATAGTTCGACTATCTGTTGATAGGTCGACTATCTGATAGTTCGACTATCTGTTGATAGTTCGACTATCTGTTCTGCGTTGATAGCTCGACTATCTGTTGATAGCTCGACTATCTGTTCTCGCTTGATAGTTCGACTATCTGCTTTGATAGGTCGACTATCTGATAGTTCGACTATCTGTTGATAGGTCGACTATCTGTTTGTTTCTGATAGCTCGACTATCTGTTGATAGCTCGACTATCTGTTTGTTCTTGATAGTTCGACTATCTGATTGATAGGTCGACTATCTGATAGCTCGACTATCTGTTGATAGCTCGACTATCTGTTTTGCCCTGATAGTTCGACTGTCTGTTGATAGGTCGACTATCTGATAGTTCGACTATCTTCTGGTAGTTCGACTATCTGCCGAGATAGTTCGACTATCTCCTTTGATAGTTCGACTATCTGGATCGTTCGACTATCTGCCCGATAGTTCGATGATCTCCGTGCGTCGGTCGACGATCTCCGAAGGTCGTTCGACGCTTTCTGTCTGCCTTTATATTTTGTATTTATTTATTATATTTAATTAATTAATACATTTTCTGGCACGTTGTTTTTAGCTGTATTATGATAATATTTCCAGGCATATCTGCTCTATTCTTTTTGCCTGAGTCAAATCTTTTTAGATAAAGTTGTTTGTCTTATTAGCTGACATTATAAATTACTTTATCTGCTGTCAGCCCTTTATAGCCGTTAGACTGAAAAGTCTTCTTTTTGCTATAAGGAGCTTGTTTCTGATATGACTTTATTTAGTACTTTATTATCAAAATTGTTTCCTGCAGCTTCCTAGAAAAAGGGTTATTCCTTTTATAGAATGTTTCTGCTGCAGAGTTTGTTGTGTCTTCTTGATATTTACAGCTCAGGTCTCAAGCCTCAGAAGAAGACAAATTATTCAAACTGAAGAGAGTCGTTGCTTGCTGATGTTATATAAAGGACCCTTTGAATAAGGATTCGAGCTAGCATATAGCTAACAAGTGTTACACATATTTTCAAGCATTCAAGCCTTCATCAAGATCAAGCTTTCTGCTCTCAGCAATTTCCATCTAACTGAGAAGTGTTAAGATCTTCCACTCTTCTTCAACCTGAGTTCTCCTGCTTTCAGGAAGTTCAAACTCAGAGTTTCTTTGAAGAAGAAGATAGCTGCTTGAAGATCGTTATTTTTATTATTTATCTTCTTGTAGTTTTTCCTTCAGAACTTTCTGAAGAGTTTTCTGCACTGAAGCAAGACTTCACCTGGACATCTTTGAGCCAGGGGGGGGCCTTGATTCTTTAGAGCTTTCTAGCTCAGTGCAAGCTTTTGTGCTTCTCTAATCTTTGTAAAATAGAGAAGACATCTTAACCTTCTTCCCCCTCCTGTACAGGGTTATTACTCCCTTCAAAAGTATCCCTTGGTGGCAGGGCACCTGATCAAAAACCTGTGCTTGGTTTTTAGACACCTGATCAAAAGTCTAAAGGGTTTTTGGATCTACCTGAAGCAGATCCTGTTGGTGGTAGGGCACCTGATCAAAAACCTGAGTGGATTCCTACCGTGTGGGTAGAAGAGTGGACGTACCCAAGTTGTTTGGGGAACCACTATAAATTTCCTTGTGTCGTCTGGATTCACTTGTTTAACTCCTGCATTGTGGCTGTGAATAGATATAACTAGGATTGCTAGTTGCTGATTAGGTTTTCCAAGCCTTAACTGTAATTACAGTTAGCTTGAGTTTGTACACATCACTTGTGTTAGGCTTTAAGGTTAAATCAATATCTATAATCTTTTCATTCCGCACTTCACTCGAAGGGAGTTGGGTAGACCATTAAGTTTTGTCTAGTGCAAAATTTGATAACTCTATTCACCCCCCCTCTAGAGTAGTATCTATCCCTTCACTTTCAGGTTATATGAAATAACAATGCGATGTCATGCAGGTATGCTATCATGAGAACATGAAAGTGCAACTCACACACCCATCTCTGTGCACACAGACCATTAGTTCCCCCTTTCTGGAGCCTAACCTTCCAGGATACCTCCGTAGTGGTAAATGGAAGCGGTGGGTTGGGCCTCGCCCACCTCTAAACCAGTATCAGCACTACCAGTCAGAACTGTCATATGCCTCAATGCTGGTGCACTAAGAGAAGCTCCGGTAAACTATTGCCTATTGGCACACCGGACTTCATTTGGCTAAGTGCTATACAACACTTGCCGAGTCAACGTATTGGTGTCGGTGCGATGACTCTCCAATACCGAAGACCCACCACCAAATATATTATGCACATGCAACCTTAATATACTTTCCCATCGAGCCAAAGCTCCCCTGACTATCCCATCCATCACAAATATCTATCGAGCATTCGGCTCGTCGGGCTAATCTGCCAATCACCAAAACCACCGAGCCTACCGCTCGTGAGACCCAACCTAACTCCCACAACACCGGGGAGTGTGACTGTAAGTGTAATCCTAATCATACTAGTTACTCTTAAACATTAATTATTCTTAGCCTTTAGGTTAGACCAGGACTGCCCAAGGTATTCCTGGTGAAGGGCTCTCATAGGGCACTAGGAACTTTGATGGTAGCTGAAGCCCATCGTTCCCTTTCACAATGCACTTACTATTATTGGTTATTACCCAATTCCCGATCCCTTTTAATAGTGTACTGGATCTAACCCTAGTGTGTTTCGACTCTCACTCTATCTCCACAGGAAGGATGATCTGTCGTCGATCCCAAAGACCTCTTATCACTTGTGTACAACCCCGTATCCCGCGAGTGGTCGACAGGAGTTGAACCGGCTGGCTCAGACCAATGTGAACCCAGCATGCCGAGCCCGAGCTCGGCAATAGTCGAGCCGAGTTCGACGATGGCTGAACGAAGCCCGGCATGCCGAGACCGAGCTCGGGTGCAGGAACAGGGCTCGACGGTAGTCGAGCCAAGCTCGACGATCCCCGTACCGAGCTCAGTTTCTGTTGGAGCTCGGCGATCGTCGTGCCGAGTCCGAGCTTGGCGGTAGTCAAGCCGAGCTCAGCGATAGTCGAGCATAGTCTGCCGAGTACGTGCCCGCCTAGGCCCAGGGCGAGGCTAGTCAGGCCCCCTGCCGAGCGAGTGCCCCCTCAGGTCCAGCTTGCATCTTGCCAAGGCATACTTTTACTATGTTGCACCTTTTGGTCTGCCTGTAGTCCTCGAAAACAGTGAAGGTTGTATACTGGCAGACCATCTTTTCCTATAAATAGGACCCAAAGGGGTACCTCAGAAGGCATGCTTACTAATTCTCCGGCCTACTAGCGCTTTCTGAGGTACCTTAGCCCGGCACTTGGCTAAGGAGGGGAAGCGCTCTAAAATCTTCCGGGTGTGTGGTGGGACCTCCACGCCGGGCCCTTGGTCTATTCCTTGTTTCTTCTTTTTTCCTTGTCATTTTCATGCAGGAGCGAAGTAGGTGCGCGGCCACCCCTTCCCCAATAGTCAAACTCCACAAGAGACCGGTTTTCCGGTTTCAACATTTTGGTGCGGTGAGCGTGGACCGTGGTCAGCAGAGAAAACCTTCTGCAGGCTCGATGACTGGAGAAGAAGGACAAGGATCAGGCAGGGGCAACTCGCCACGCCCTCCCCCACCCCCAGCGGCGAGCGTGCCGGCGGAGCTTAGGGAGGAGATCCTCGGGCTCGTCAGGACCGCCCTCGGCATGCGAGCTGAGAGTGCGACACCGGCAGTTCCGGTGGTCGCCGCTCCCGCACTCGGCGACGACGCGCCGCTCAGGCGACCAGGGAAGGAACCCGCCGAGAGAGGCGAGCGCGAGTTCTAGGGGCGAGTTCTGTTCCCCGGCTCGGCCGCCGAGTACCATTTCGGCGAGACTGCAGGGAGGGAGTTCCCGTCTCGCCCGGGTGAGGGGGGGAGCCCCTTCAGCGAGTTCGTTTCTTCAGCCCCAGTTCCCGAGGGGTTTCGCGAGCCGGAGATGACTTACTACTCCTGGAGAGGAGACCCGGTCCACCACATCCAGTGGTTCGAGGACATGGTCTCTATTCGACAGATGTCAGACGGCTTCAAGTGCCGACTCTTCGCCATCACCCTCAGAGAAAAGGCGAGAGAGTGGTTCCACCAACTCCCGACCGGGTCCATCTACTGCTTTGAGGATCTGCGACGGGGTTTCATGCTGAGATTCACCACTTCTAAGAAGAGGAAGAAGGAGGCAGAGTCTTTGTTCTGCATCAAGCAGAGGGTGGGAGAGACCCTGGGAAGCAATCTAGACAGGTTCCAAGAAGAACTGTCCCAAGTTCAGGAGATGCCGAGGCACACCATGATGGTGGCCTTCACCCTGGGTCTCCAATCCGGGTTCTTCGCAATGGAACTGAAGAGATTACCTCCAGTGTCTTTTGAAGCACTCCTAGAGAGGGCGGCCAGGGAGGCCGATATGGAGGCAGCACATCCAGAATTTGCGCGAAGGTTGGCCAAGTGGGCCGTGGAGGAGGAGAGGCCAAGGGGTGGCCGAATTCAGGAGGAGAGGAGGGCCGAACCTCGGCAAAGGGAGCAGCCGCAGCAATAGCCGCAACCCAGGTGGGTGCGTCCGGAGCAGACCCACCGTTTGGGATGGAGGCCCGAGTGGCAAGACCAGGCACCACGAAGAGGTTATTAGGGAGGAGATAACCGCCAGGGTGGCCGAGGGCAGTACAATCCCCAGGGGGGTAGGCAGGGCCAGAGACCCCCTCTCCCCGACCAGGAGGAGGCAATGGCAATTGCCATGAGGGGGAGGAGGAGAGGACAGCCGAGGAGAAGGAGGGAGGTCAGGGTGGACCTGCCCTATTGTGACTTTCATCAGGAAGAGGGGCACCTCACATCCACGTGTCCGAAGTTCCTCGAGATGAGGCGGAGAAGGGAGCAGCAACAGCAAGACCAGCAGGAAGTCCGGATAGAGGAGATCCGGCCTCGGGATGAGGGGGATCGGTGCGAAGACCGGGTTGATGTGGGCACCCGAGGAAGGATCGGAGCGATCCACGGGGGGGCCGGGATCGAGGCTTCCCGTAAGTTAAGCCTCCACACTATGTACCGAAGGAGCGTTGGCTCCACATCCCAGTCCCCTCCCCCGGAGGAGAAAATCACCTTCTCCAGAGAGGACTTGCCGGGTCACGAGGACCCCTTTTGCGATGCGCTGGTTATCCAGACAGCCATCGAGGATTTCACTGTCTCCCGGATCCTTGTGGACAATGGGAGTTCGGTCAACGTCATCTTCAAGAAGGTGTTCGATGCGATGAAGGTAGAGGCCAGGAGGGTGTTAGCCTCGGATGGGCCTCTGTTCGGCTTTTCAGGAGAGAGGAAAGAAGTCGAGGGAGGAGTGGGACTCCATGTCACTCTAGGGGGGCAGTCACGCAACTGCAAGTTTGTCATCGTGGACGCTCCTAGCAGCTACAGTGCCATCTTCGGGAGACCCCTCATCAGCGCCTTCCGCTGCGTCCCCTCGTCCTTCCACCAGTGTCTAAAGCTCAACGTCGAGGGGGTCCAGATCCGGGTCCGAGGAGACCCTAAGGAGGCAAGGGAGTGCTACGTCTCGGTGGTAAACTCCATCTCTTGGCTGGAGGGGGCCGAGGAGATGGGGCGGAGGTTGGAGGAGGAGAAGCAGTAAGCTGACAAAGAAATGGAGGTGGAGTGCCGCGCTCGGGAGGAGGTCACGGAAGAGACTCGGGAGTCGGCCGAGGCCATGGCCGTCGAGGAGGCTGAGGAAGAGGTCCTCGCCCCCAAAAGGGGAGGTATCGAGGAATGGGAGGAGCAGTCCCGTCTGGAGACAGCGGAAGAGGTGGAGGAGATGGAGGTCCTCACCATTGGAGGCAGGGTGGAGAAGGTCCGCGTCAGCGGAAGCCTGACCCCGGAAGCTCAAGGCAGGATGCTGGAGTGCATCCAGAGGAACGTGGACATCTTCGCCTGGAGCGCCGCGGAGATGCCAGGGATCGACCCCGACGTGGCCTGCCATCGCCTCAACCTGGACCCGGAGGCTCCCCCCCATCCAGCAGAAAAGAAGATCCATCACGGACAAGCTCGTCGAGCCAATCAGGGAGGAAGTCGCCAAGCTCCTCGAGGCTGGCTTCATATCTGAAATCTAATACCCCGGCTGGGTCTCCAACATTGTAATGGTTAAAAAAGGAGATGGCCGGTGGAGGATGTGTATCGACTTTTCTCTTCTTAATAAATCATGCCCGAAAGATTGTTATCCTTTGCCTCGGATCGACGCGCTGGTTGACTCAGCCGTCGGTTTCCCTGTAATGAGTTTTCTGGATGCTTTTTCAGGTTATCACCAGATCAGAATGCACCCCCCTGACGTCAAAGATGTCTCGTTCATCACGGGAGACGGATGTTATTGTTACAAAATGATGCCCTTCAGGCTAAAGAATGCGGGGGCCACCTATCAAAAAATGATGGATAGGGTCTTCCGAGAGCAGAAGGGGAGGAATCTCGAAGTGTACGTGGATGACCTCATGGTCAAGAGCTTGGATGTCGACTCACACATCCAGGACTTGGAAGAGACTTTCGCCACTCTCCGCAAGTCTAAAATGAGGCTAAACCCCTTGAAGTGTGTCTTCGGGGCGAGCCGAGGAAAGTTCCTAGGGCATCTTCTCACCCCCGCCGGTGTAGAACCTAATCCAGATAAGGTGAGGGCAATCATGGAACTAAGGTCACCACAAAATACCAAGGAAGTACAGCAACTGACAGGGAAGTTGGCAGGGTTGAGTAGATTCCTCTCCCGGGCCGGGGAGAGATGCTCATCGTTTTTCAAAACCTTGAGAGGGGGTCGAAAGTTTGAATGGACCTCGGAGTGCGAGGAGGCATTCCAGGCTTTAAAGAAACAGCTGACTCAGGCCCCCCTGCTCCAAGGGCCCAAGGAGGGGGAAGACTTATTCCTATATCTAGGGGTCGGGGCTGAAGCCTTGAGTTCGGTTTTGGTTCGGGAAGAAGGGAAGAGGCAACTCCCCGTCTATTATGTGAGCCGGATACTGAAGAGGGCCGAGCTCCGCTACCCCATCCTGGAAAAACTGGCCTTCGCCTTAATCATCTCAGCCCGGAGGCTTCGACCTTATTTCCAGGCACACTCAATTCGAGTAGTGACCGACCACACCCTGCGCAACATCTTTAAGGGGGTGGAGCATTCAGGTAGGTTGGCCAAATGGTCAGTGGAACTGAGCGAGTTCGACATCTCCTTCGTCCCCCGCCTCTCAATCAAGGCCCAAGCTATGGCTGACTTCCTGGCAGAGTATGTGGTCGAGGTGGCGGAGGAGAGACTCACTCGCCCTCTCCCCTGGAAAGTCAGGGTGGACGGTGCCTCGGGGAAGCATTCTTTAGGGGTTGGGGTCATCTTGGAAAGCCCCCAGGGGATAAAGATCGAGCAGACTGTGGTAGTGCACTTTCCTATCACCAACAATCAAGCCGAATACGAAGCCGTAATCGCAGGTCTGCGCCTGGCAAGAGACTTGGGGGTGCATGACGTAGAGGTCCTCACCGACTCCATGGTGGTGGCTTCCCAGGTCAAGGGGGAGTTTGAGGCGAGGGAGCCCACCCTGCAGCTCTATTTGATGAAGGTAAGGGGAGTCATTGGGACCTTCCAGACCTTCTCAATCAAGCACGTGCCGCGAGGGGAAAACGAGCCAGTCGACCAGCTAGCAAAGCACGGCCCCCGGATGGGAGGCACCATTACGGATCTCTTCCGACCTTCCATCGAGGAGGGGGAACTAATGGAAGTAGAACAGCACCCCTCATGGATGGATCCCTTCGTCACCTTTTTGTCCACCGGAGAGTACCCGGAGGGAATGGGCCGAAGAGGGCTCAAGCACAAGGCGGCGTACTACCTCCTACGTGAGGGACAGTTGTACCGCAAGACCCTCTCAGGGATGTTGGCCCGTTGCGTGGCCGAAAGGGAGGTGCACAAAATTTTGGAGGAAGTCCATTCCGGCGAATGTGGAAGTCATTCGGGGAGTCGGACCCTGGAAGGGAGAATCGTCAGGCAAGGGTACTTCTGGCCCACCCTCGGTCAGGATGCAGCCGAATTCGCAAAAAAATGCCATAAGTGCCAACTATATGCCCCGCTTCAGCTCCAGCCGGCTCAGAGGTTAAGAAGCATCATGGCACCATGGCCCTTCGCCATATGGGGACTGGACCTCGTAGGACCTTTCCCTCAGGCCAGCGGGCAGAGGAGGTTTTTGTTGGTCATGATCGATTATTTTTCTAAGTGGATGGAGGTGAAGGCTCTAGCCAAGGTAACCTCTCAGGTAGTCAGGAACTTTATCTGGGGAGAGATCATCTGCAGGCATGGGCTGCCACAGGCTATCGTCACGGACAACGGACCTCAGTTCGCCAGCATGGAGTTCATTCGCTTCTGCGAACAGCTGGGGATTGACCTTCGGTTTGTTTCTGTCCATCACCCCAGGAGCAACGGGCAGGTGGAAGCGGCCAACAAAATCATTGTGAACCTCTTAAAGAAGAAAGTGGAAAATTTGAGGGGAAGCTGGGTGGAACAGCTTCCATCAGTCCTCTGGGCCTTGAGGACCACCCCCAATACGGCCACAGGGGAGACACCTTTCAAACTCTCTCACGGCTGCGAGGCCGTTCTACCTATCGAATTCGAGGTCCAGACGCCTCGGGTCGTCGAGGCAGGAGCCGGAAGGGAAGAATGGAGGTCAGAGAATGAGGAGGAGCTTCGACTCTCCCTTGATATGGTGGAAGAACTACGCAACTTGTCCATCGTCAGGCAGGAAGAGGCCAAGCGAAGGATGGCCAAGTATTTCGACAAACACGTCCGTGTCAAGCAGTTCATGGAGGGGGACCTTGTCTTGAAAAAAGTGGACGCGACAGGGAGATCAGCCGCTGTGGGAAAACTCCACCCCAATTGGGAGGGCCCCTACATTGTGTAGGAGGTCTTGAAATCAGGGGGGTATCGCCTCCAAGATGTAAGAGGGGACACCCTCAGCCACACTTGGAGTGGTGACGATCTGAAACATTTCTACCCTTGAAAATATTGTAAACATCTTGGCCTCAAGAATAAAAACGAATCTCATTGTCGTATTTTATGCTCTGTCAAAATAGTGAGGGTAGAGGGGCTCGCAGCTTAAACCCCCAAGGGGCAAAAGTTTCTAAGTCTTCTCGCTCTGGGGTTAGGTCTCGTCACTCCCCTGCCAGGCTCCCACCTAGCTGGCACGGCCGAGTCGCGATGGACATCGCTATGACCCTGGGGCTGAGCCCGGAGGATTTTCAACACCCGCTCTCAGGCTCTCACCTAGCTGATTGGCCCGGTGGTAGCACCCGGAAGAGGCAAAAGTTCCTAAGTCTTCTCGCTCTGGGGTTAGGTCTCGTCACTCCCCTGCCAGGCTCCCACCTAGCTGGCACGGCCGAGTCGCGATGGACATCGCTATGACCCTGGGGCTGAGCCCGGAGGATGTTCAACACCCGCCCTCATGCTCTCACCTAGCTGATTGGCCCGGTGGTAGCACCCGGGAGAGGCAAAAGTTCCTAAGTCTTCTCGCTCTGGGGTTAGGTCTCGTCACTCCCCTGCCAGGCTCCCACCTAGCTGGCACGGCCGAGTCGCGATGGACATCGCTATGACCCTGGGGCTGAGCCCGGAGGATGTTCAACACCCTCCCTCAAGCTCTCACCTAGCTGATTGGCCCGGTGGTAGCACCCGGGAGAGGCAAAAGTTTCTAAGTCTTCTCGCTCTGGGGTTAGATCTCGTCACTCCCCTGCCAGGCTCCCACCTGGCTGGCACGGCAGAGTCTCGATGGACATCTCTATGACCCTGGGGCTGAGCCCGGAGGATGTTCAACACCCGCCCTCAGGCTCTCACCTAGCTGATTGGCCCAGTGGTAGCACCCGGGAGAGGCAAAAGTTTCTAAGTCTTCTCGCTCTAGGGTTAGGTCTCGTCACTACCCTGCCAGGCTCCTACCTAGCTGGCACGGCAGAGTCTCGATGGACATCGCTATGACCCTGTGGCTGAGCCCGGAGGATGTTCAACACCCGCCCTCAGGCTCTCACCTAGCTGATTGGCCCGGTGGTAGCACCCGGGAGAGGCAAAAGTTTGTAAGTCTTCTCGCTCTGGGGTTAGGTCTCGTCACTCCCCTGCCAGGCTCCCACCTAGCTGGAACGGCCGAGTCGCGATGGACATCGCTATGACCCTGGGGCTGAGCCCGGAGGATGTTCAACACCCGCCCTCAGGCTCTCACCTAGCTGATTGGCCCGGTGGTAGCACCCGGGAGAGGCAAAAGTTCCTAAGTCTTCTCGCTTTAGGGTTAGGTCTCGTCACTCCCCTGCCAGGCTCCCACCTAGCTGGCACGGCAGAGTCTCGATGGACATCGCTATGACCCTGGGGCTGAGCCCGGAGGATGTTCAACACCCGCCCTCAGGCTCTCACCTAGCTGATCGGCCCGGTGGTAGCACCCGGGAGAGGCAAAAGTTTCTAAGTCTTCTCGCTCTGGGGTTAGGTCTCGTCACTCCCCTGCCAGGCTCCCACCTGGCTGGCACGGCAGAGTCTCGATGGACATCGCTATGACCCTGGGGCTGAGCCCGGAGGATGTTCAACACCCACCCTCAGGCTCTCACCTAGCTGATCGTCCCGGTGGTAGCACCCGGGAGAGGCAAAAGTTCCTAAGTCTTCTTGCTCTGGGGTTAGGTCTCGTCACTCCCCTGCCAGGCTCCCACCTAGCTGGCACGGCAGAGTCTCGATGGACATCGCTATGACCCTGGTGCTGAGCCCGGAGGATGTTCAACACCCGCCCTCAGGCTCTCACCTAGCTGATTGGCCCGGTGGTAGCACCCGGGAGAGGCAAAAGTTCTTAAGTCTTCTCGCTCAGGGGTTAGGTCTCGTCACTCCCCTGCCAGGCTCCCACCTAGCTGGCACAGCCGAGTCGCGATGGACATCGCTACGACCCTGGAGTTGAGACTGGGAGTTGGCCCGAGAAAAACACCAGGGTGCGAGCTCGCCAGTCAAGACGGCGAGCTCGGAATATCCTGCCCCCCCCCTCTCTCTGGCTCGCTACTAAGGAAGCCCTGGTCCCGTCCCAGACTCAGGGGGAGGAAAGTGGCTCTCTCCAGCGAGCCTAGCCTCGCTCCAGTTAACTCGGCGAAAGACACGCCCTGATGTCTAAGGCGGATGCCGGCAGCATCTTGACCCAAACATGTTTTCACTTATCTGAATTGTCGAAAAACTGAGGCGAGACATGGCGGGGGAAGGTGTGGCGCGAGTAGGATATGGCGCGAGCACGTGTCCTAGGGATTCGCCGCGAGCACCGCGGGGGCTGGTCCTAGCTCAAGACATTCTACGGGCGAGGTCGTTCTACCAAGCGCGCGGGTATAATATCGCAAGTAAGCTTAAAAAGAAGATAGTGAAATTATGAAAAATGTCTTTGATTCATCATTACAAGTGTACAAGGAAAGGCCCGCCTCGGCAGGATACAAAAAAAAGAAGAGAAGAAAACAAAAGCTAGCTCTCGTCCTCCCCCCTCGAATGACGGTCCTCCTCGCCGCCAAGCCGAGCGTCCTTCTCCCCCACCCCCGCGAAGAGCGAGTCGAAGCTATCCTCCTTCTCGCTGAGCGGGCTGGGTGGGAATAGGGTCGGCAGAAGCTCCCGGACGGTGACCTCCTCGCAGCCTTCCGCCAAAATCCCCGTTCCCCTCATGGCCTTCAGGAGGCACTTGGCAGCCTCGACAGAGTTGAATCGCAGCCGCTCCGCGACATCAGACTCGCCAAATACCCGGGGCCTCTTGAAGGGGAAGGCCGGCTCGCTGGCGTCCGGGGGAAGGAGAGTGTCAGCTTGGCGGAGGACCTCCCCCAGGAGCCCCTTGTTCTTCTCCTTTAACTCCTCCACCTCCACCCCCAGCTGGGCGGCAACAGCCTCCTGCTCGCGGGAATATATCTTTTGCTCGGCGAGCTGGACTTCCCGCTCAGCAAGCTGAGCCTGCAACTGAGCCACCTCGCCTCGCAGCGCGTCGGCGGCTTCGGCATCCTGTAGGGTTAAAAGTTCAGAACACGCGCAGGAATAATCCTAAGCAAGGTAAATAGAGGTATCCAGTGATTACCAAGCCACCGGCAGACTTCGCGAGTAGAGCGTCGGCAAGGCCGAACCGCCTTTCCGCGTCGGCCGCGCTCTCCTTCGCCAGGTCGCGCTCCTGCTCGGCAGTCAGCAGGGCATTGCTGAGCTGGAAGCCGCGGCGGACCATCATGTGATGGAGCTCGAAGGCCCGCAGGTGGGCTTGCAACCCCTCGTAGCCGAGCTGACTGGGGGTAAGTTTCTTGTACGATTCGGCGCTGTCGCGGCTGTAAAGGCCGAAGCCGAAAGCGAAGGCGTGGGCGGTAGGCGGCCGGCGAGCTCCCCAGGAGGGGGCGCGAGTAGAAACAGAAACTCGGTGAGCCTCCTCGTCCTACTTCAAAATGGGCTCGCCAGCCGCATCTTTGCTTTTGCACCCCTTGCCGAAGTTGGGGTGATCCTTCGGCAGACTGGGCTCGCGGAGGGTGTCCTCTCCGGTAGAATCAGAGGACGGCCCGTTCTTCTTCTTCCCCTTTCGGGGGGAGGATGCTTCTTTCAACGGACTCAAAGGCGGCTCGTCGGACAGAGCCTCCGGCGAGCTCATGAATTTGGTAGGTGACGGAGGAAGGTGCAGCCGTCCGCACGAGACCACCTTCACCCTCTTCTTCTTGGGGAGCGAAGGATTGGGGCGCGAGCTTGACCCCCCGGACTCCAAGCGCTTCTTGCCGGGGAGTTGGCCTCGCGCTTGCTCCTCGCGACAAGCCGCTGCCGCCGCCCGGGCCAGCTCCAGAGGATCTGAGAATATCCCCGAGTCGGCGAACGGCGGATTCTCCGGCAGAACCCGTTCCCCTGCAGAGAGAGACTTAATCAAAAAAAAAGAGAGAAAAATATATGTAATATAGAGATCCACCTTGATAAAGTTCGCGAGAGGGCAGAGCGAGATATACCTTCACCGGGGAGAACGGGTTGAAGCGAATCAAGGCCGCGGCGGAGGAAGGCGACCTCGAAGTCCTTGTGGAGGAAAAACTTGTGGAGGTCGGCGTCGCTACCAGACAGGGAAGGAGGACGATATATGTCCTCGCTTTTCTGCAGGGGACGAAAGGGGATGTTGCCGAGCTCGCCCTTAATGAAGACTAGCCGGGTCATCCAATTATGATTCTTGTTCGCTAGCTCGCGAACCTTGATGAAGGACCTGCCGAAGTAGGCGACCCCGTCGGGGGTAGCCTTGTAAGAGAACAACTTACGGAACACCGCGAGGTTGAACTCAATCCGCTCCCGGCGGAGGAAGCAGGCGAACGCCACCATCATAGCAATGGCGTTGGAATTCAGCTGCGCGGGCACCGCGCCGTAGTACTTCAGGATCTGGCGGATCTCTGGACAGAGGGGGAGGCGCAGTCCCACCTCGAAGTGCGAGATGGGGAAGGCGAGCTCACCCTCTGGGAAGGAATTGACGGCTTCATGCTCGGCGGGCCTGCGAGCCTGGAAGCCGGGGGGACGAATGCCGTCGCGAACTCGACGAGCTCCTCCTCGGTAATGTGCCCCTCGAAGAAGCAATGATCAATGAAGTGCTGGGTGCACTTAGACCGACCGTCCGCGTCAGGGTTAGTTTTGACCATAGTCGCAGAGGAAAGGAAAATCACGAGCTCGGGAAGACAGAGACGAAACAAGGATTTGAAAGCAATAAAAGCGTGCCCTGGGTAGGTGAGAAGGTCTATTTATAGAAGAAGGTAAAGAAGGGTGAGAGAGAGAGCGAGTCGGCCAATCGGCCCGGTCTCGCCACGCCACCTCGCCACCCTCTCCTCGCAAATCCTGCGAGCCGGCCAGACCCCCGAAGAGGGAATTCGAAAAGACTCACCAAAATATTGAAAAAGCATCTACATATACAAAGTGGTAGAAAAGTTGTTCGAGTTATTACAAGCAGATCATTCAGTGTAAATAAAAATAAGGGCGCGAGGACCATGCGAGGGCGAGGGCGAGTACCGGTCGGCTGACAGAGGAGCCGTTTCATTCTCACAAGTCTCGCCGGCCCGCCGTCGCAGGTCGCCGCGCATAAAGTTCGCGAAGTCGCCCCATATTCCTATTTATCACCCGCAGGTTCTCGTCAATCTCATCCATCAGCACCAGGGAAGACGCCTCCTCGAATGCCAAGCTGACTCCAGCGCCGTCCGCGAGATGCGAGCACTCCCACTGCAGCCTGTTGTTGTCCTTCCGCAGATCGTGGAGCTCGCGCACCAGCTTCTTGAGAACCTTCCGCTCCCGTTTTGCACGTTCAGGACTACCCACCTCGGAGTCCAGGAAGGCGTCCAGGGCGCTTGGAGAAGGGAGGGGCGAGTAAGGAGGTCGATCCACGGACTCGCCGTCCTCCGTCCGGCCGGGAAATTCTGGGTGAAGAACTGAAAGACGGTCAGAAAAACAAATATCCCCGGAACAGAAGAGCAAAGTTGGAAACTTACCGCGCGAGCCTGGCTCCTCTGGGTTGGCGCGAGGAGAGAAGTGGCGCAGGTCCTTGCCACGCCCCAGCAGTTCCTGAGGGGAGAGTTGGTAGCCGGGGACAGGGATAATCCTGGCACCTCTCCCTACGACTATGGACCCAGGGGAGGGTTGTCGGGAAGGGAGGTGACTCGGCGACGCCAGCTCTCGCGAGCCCGGCTCCTTGACCTCGGGATCCCGCCGTGGCGAGCCGACAGGAATACTTTTGGCCCGAGGGGTGGATGCTTCGCCGCTGTTCTCCCGGTCGGAAGATAGTTCCACGAGATTTTTAGTGGAAGAACCAAGAACCGGCTGGTTGGAGGAACCGGCCCCATTCCCCAAGGCGGCAGTAAACTCGGCCAGAATGGGTTCGGCCCCCAGGGGAAAGGGCCTCGCCCGCTTGGCCGAGCCAAAATCGGCAAAACGGCGAGCAGGGGCCTCAAGGTTGGTCAGCCTCGCGGCCTGAGCAGCGATCTCCTCGCGGGAACGTGCGAGTGGCTCTAAGACTTCCTTGGGGAGCGGCATCTTGACAGAATTTGGTGAAGGGCAAAGGTCAGCCAGATGCGCAGGGGTACATATATATAGCTACCTGTGGGGCCTACCAGAAGATTCCTTTTTGCCCCTGTCGCACTCGCAGGATCCTATGGGGTTGGATGTTTCTTTCCGAGCTTGTCCCAACCTCGCAAAGAGCGGGGATTATGTACAACCCCGTATCCTGCGAGTGGTCGACAGGAGTTGAACCGGCTGGCTCAGACCAATGTGAACCCAGCATGCCGAGCCCGAGCTCGGCAATAGTCGAGCCGAGCTCGACGATGGCCGAACGAAGCCCGGCATGCCGAGACCGAGCTCGGGTGCAGGAACAGGGCTCGATGGTAGTCGAGCCAAGCTCGACGATCCCCGTGCCGAGCTCAGTTTCTGTTGGAGCTCGGCGATTGTCGTGCCGAGTCCGAGCTCGGCGGTAGTCAAGCCGAGCTCAGCGATAGTCGAGCACAGTCTGCCGAGTACGTGCCCGCCTAGGCCCAGGGCGAGGCGAGTCAGGCCCCCTGCCGAGCGAGTGCCCCCTCAGGTCCAGCTCGCATCTTGGCCATGGCATACTTTTACTATGTTGCCCCTTTTGGTCTGCCTGTAGTCCTCGAAAACAGTGAAGGTTGTATACTGGCAGGCCATCTTTTCCTATAAATAGGACCCAAGGGGTACCTCAGAAGGCATGCTTACTAATTCTCCGGCCTACTAGCGCTTTCTGAGGTACCTTAGCCCGGCACTTGGCTAAGGAGGGGAAGCGCTCTAAGATCTTCCGGGTGTGTGGTGGGACCTCCACGCCGGGCCCTTGGTCTAGTCCTTGTTTCTTCTTTTTTCCTTGTCATTTTCTTGCAGGAGCGAAGTAGGTGCGCGGCCACCCCTTCCCCAAGGGTCGAACTCCACAAGAGACCGGTTTTCCGGTTTCAACAACTTGTGAACCCAACACTCTTCTCATCATGAATCCAAATGAAGCTCTCTTTTTCACCTCAACAAACCAGTAAAATATTAACCCATCTCCCTATGTCTATTACACAGGTTATCATAATTTCCGCAGCTTTACTAAATGTAGATCAACATAAGCTATATGATGTACATGATAGGAGGTACTCCAAATTTTCATCCAAATTCCCTAAGATAATTATTGTGGGTCTATCATGACTCTTTAGCCTAAATCCAGAAACTTGTAATTTTCCTAATTAATTTAGCATTTATTAGAATTTCCCAAAAGTTAGGCCATAGGTAATTTTGAACATGAAGTACTAGATTTACTTAAGTCATGGACACCCAAAAATTAGGGAAAGTATAGGATAGTAAAATATCTTTGAATTCCAAATTTTATAGACTTTTATAAATGTAATAACCTCTAAATAATTAATTCAAGGTAATCCAAAAAATTAGAGTTAATGAAGAGACTACCATAAATTATAGTCCAAAACTTATGTAAAAATTATCAGAGACTTATAATGATCATAAAACACTACTGACTATGTTTCATGCAATTCCAAGTTCAGTGAGCCATGTATAAAAATACTTAAAATAATTCCATTAAGGTGCACTTAGTGAAACAACATTCTTATAAACTCATCAAAATAACATGTAATAATTTTTCTAGGCTTTATTATGCCCTAAAAGTTTATTTGGCCAAGTAACATAATTTTATAAGAAGATATACTATTTATTATCTATTTATCAAAATATGGTGCACTAGTTCACTTTACAGATGAAGTAATAAGAGGAAATGCCCAAATGATCCAAATAAGTATGAGCTACTATTTTCTAAACAACCTATAATAAATTTCAGAGGTTTATAATACTATAAGATTACTCCTAACAAAATCTCATGAAGGTCCAAAGTCATGTGACCCCTTATTAATTCCATAAGGTATATAGACTTAATAATTTCCAAGTGATTAAGGTGGGGTGCATGTGTCCAAATACTACCAATCCCCTCCTAGGGAATTTCACCGCCCTAAGATCATATGGACAAAACACCAAGTCCATACAAGGACATATCACCTCATGTCCTTCACAAACCCCCAAAGTTCATCCTTAGGGTTTGAACTAGGGTTCTAGGGAAAATCAACCCTAAACCACCCAAAACTCCATGTGAGGGTGTTTTATGTCATAACAAATCAGTGGCCCAAGTTTCAACCTCTGTTGAAGTGATTTGGTCACTCAACACCACAAGGGACAATTTAACCTATTTAACCCTCTTTGGGCCTAGGCTAGGGTTTACCAAATTCCATATCAATTCATCTCCAAATGGAATGAAATTTTATACAGAACTCTATATTGACCCAAAGAATCACTCAACATAATTTGGGAGGGTTTGGAGGTCATTAGATCCTTTAAATAATTCATACATGTATTATTACATTTATACAAAAACTTTAGGCAAATATTTTCCAAAATTCCCATTTTTGGATATGTTTTAGGTATATGTAAGAGTGACCACCATCCAAAATTTCAAGTTATTTGGATGGCTGGATTGATGGGGCACTCAAAACATTCTCTGATCTAGCCTAGGTATAGAGCTTAACAAAATGAGTGTTTTGGTCTGACCTGAACTCCAAATTGGTTTAAACCAATTTTAAAATAATCTAGACTCATAGAGCAACAACATTCCTGTAGACTAGATTTACTGTAGGAGACCCTAAATTTTTTAATAATTATTTTAAAACAGCCCATTAACTATGACAGAAAATACATAAATAAACATTTAATATATTAGATCTAGCACAGATGTTAAAGCGGAATCGGATGGCCATAGCATTCTCTTCTTCCTCCAGCCAAATGATGTGCTTAACCAGACCTGGAGCATGTTCCAAGCCCATTTGCTGCCCCGACCACCTCCCTAGTCGGCCACCACCGCCGCCACCTTCGTTGAGGTGGGGGCTATCACCGGGCGGCGGCACGGCCGCGGGAGGGGCGGTTTCCAGCAAACCCGCAAGGTATAAAAAGCAATGAAAATCAAGAATTTTTCTCACCCAATCGGGCTCAATTGAGCCCGATTTCTCTCCTTAAACATCAAAGATTCTAGCCCATGAAGAAAGGAGTAGAGGAGAAACTTAGCGGAGGGTTGGAGTCGGGCCGATCGTCGTGCCACCATTTCCGGCGATTGAGCTTTCGGTGCTCTACAACAACAATACCAAACTGCTCGGTTTCTTCAAGTGAAGGGTGGAAACGACTGATGGTGGTCTAGGGATGCTTTTAAGTTTGGCAAATGGGGGGAGGAGAGGGGTCAAGGACAAATTGCCATTAATGGCCTCAAGAGGAGAAATTCAGCCAACTGAAATTCTCTGCATCCAACCACCTAGCGGGTCAGCCAAGGCTGTTAAACTCCTCTAAACTGATTAGGGGGAATGTATCAAGCCTTTGGAATCAATTGGAGAGGAACTCTTGATCTCCCATGGCCATTAATGGCTTTCTCTCTGCTCTTTCTCTCTCTTCCATATGGGAGAAATGCAATTCAACCCCTTTGTTGGTTGGCTATGGTTATTCAACTCCTCAAAACTGATGAGGGAGAATGTATCCATCAATTGGAGAGGCCCTTGGTCTCCCTTAGCCATGAATAGTCTTTTTCACTTTCTCTCTCCTCAATTAAAGGGAAAATAGAGCTTTCTCTCTCCTAGTCACCATGGTCGAAATTTTTATGATTATTTCAGCCTAAAGGCACCCCACTAACCCCCATATTATTCATAGAAATAATGTTAGCCTAAGGGGGATTGGGCTTGAGCTTGAATTAGCCCATTTGAGCTAGTTTGACCTATTTCAAGAATTGAGTTGACCTTGGTCAAATTGACCTTTTGGGTTGACTCCA
Source organism: Platanthera zijinensis (assembly GCA_039513925.1). Taxonomy (NCBI): domain Eukaryota; kingdom Viridiplantae; phylum Streptophyta; class Magnoliopsida; order Asparagales; family Orchidaceae; genus Platanthera; species Platanthera zijinensis. The sequence goes on from CM077084.1 coordinate 144,787,305, forward strand.
ATGGATTCTTGGTGACCCATTGGCATCCCCTAAGGTCTAGGAAGACTTGGGTAGGGTTGGTTGGGCACCTTGTAGGCCAGTTAGGGCGCTTTGACCTTTTTAGAGCTAGGGTTGACTTGGGTCAACCTAGCCTCTTTGGTTGACCCCAATGGTTCCTTGGTGACCCATTGGACTCCCTTAGGGCTTGGGAAGGTCTAGGTGGGTCCCTTTGGCTAAGGGGAGGTCAATTGGTCAGGTGTGAGCTTAGTTTGACCTAATTAGGGATTGGGTTGACTTTAATCAACTTGACCTTTTTAGTTGACCCTAATGGGTCCTTATGGCTCTAATGGGCCCTTTAATAGGTTAGTGTTGATATGGTGGGGTCATGGAGTCATGGTGAAGCCATATAGTCATCCCTAAGCTAGTAATTGTAATTCTACTATTTGTAGACCAAGGTGGTTCACACTTTCATGCCCAAGTTCATTTGGTCTTCTTGGGTTCTTAGGGTTTTTTATGACCTAGTCATGACAAAACCACTTTTAAGGGTTTAGTTGTCTGAGGGATGTTACAAATCCCAATACATAAAAATAAACATTTTGTCCCTGAAATTCTTGTTAGGCCTACGGGGTTTCAGGTATGAGAAGTAAAATGTAACATCCCGAGAGATTAAAGGGAATACCTGACGTAAAAAGTTTTGGGTATCTTTACTTCATCAATTCCTGCAGCTCCCAATGTGCTCCTCTTATCCATGATTCCTCCACAAGACCTTGACCAATGAAACCTTCTTGCGTTGCAAGACCCGCATCCCAGTATCGTCTATCCGGATCGGCTCTAGGTGCACCGATCGATCAAAAGCTATATGCCCATCTGTAGTCGTAATTTGCTGCTTCGACCGAAGTAGTGCTCTCTTGAGGGAGGATATGTGGAAAACATCGAGCAAACCCGCTTTATTTGGCGGCATCTCCAGTCTGTAAGCCAAGGGACCGATCCGTTCCAGGATCCTGTAAGGCCCCATGTATCTAGGACTGGGCTTCTTCCGACCACGCAACTACGATACTCCATGCATCAGACGTATCTTAAGAAATACCCGGTCTCCTACCTAAAACTCTACCTAACGATGTCAAGCATCGTAATACTTGGCCTGTTTGCTCTGGGCCTCTAACATCCTATCTCTAATCAACCACACCTGAGCATCCGTATGCTCGACGAACTCCAAGCCAAGTGCCTTCAGATCCACATCCGGTATCCAAGATAAAGGAGTCCAGCATCTCCACCCATATAAAGCCCAATAAGGTGCCATGCCGATACTAGACCAGTGGTTGTTGTTGTATAAGAATTCGATCAACGGTAGCTGCCTCTCCCATGGCTCTCCGCGGTCCAGTATACAAAGACACAACAAATCCTCCAGTGTCCGATTAGTGCACTCTTTCTGTCCATTCGTCTGAGGGTGGAAGTCAGTACTAAATGTCAACCGGGTCCCCAAAAAAGCCTGTACCGACCTCCATTCTTTAGACGTAAACTGTCCATCATGATCATACACTATCATCCTTGGCACTCCATGATATCGGACGAACACCAAGTCACCCACCGGAGCGTCCATCCTGATCAGTAGAAATCTGGATACCTTCGTCAATCGATCAACGATCGCCCATATCGATTAGTTCTCCGCAGGTGACCGAGGAAAACCATGTATGAAATCCATGGTAATATCGTCGAACTTTCACTATAGCACCGGAAGTAGCTGCAACAATCCGACCGGACACTTACACTCTGCCTTCACTAACTAACAAGCCTCATAATGGGTCACGAAGTATGTGATATCTCTCTTCATACCCGGCCAGTACATCAACCTCTTCAGGCCGGCCGTCATCTTAGTGATTCTTGGGTGCACCGAGTACTTGCTGCAGTGAGCCTCGGTCATAATGTCCTCCCGAATCCTTCCCCCAGCCGGTATGTACACCCATCCCCTTAAGCACAACAACACATCCCTCTCAGTATACTCTCCTATCATGCCTGCCTCTAAGGTCCTTAATACTGGCTCTAGCTTGTCATCCCTTCTTTGCTCAGCCCTGATACGATCTCGAATATCATCGGTAGTGCTCATCGCATCCAGATACTACTCATAAAGCTCTAAGTCGTCCGAGGACCAAAGTAATCTGCATATCCTCCATCATCCGTATCAGCTCCATAGTCATCAACTGGGGCTCTGCTCCTGAAGTGGTAGTCCTCCGGCTAAGTGCGTCCACCACCACATTCGCCTTTCCTGGGTGATAGTGTATCGTGTACTCATAATCAGATAGAAACTCCGCCCATTATCTCTGGCGGATGTTCAACTCCTTCTGCATGTCGATATATTTAAGATTCTTGTGATCCGAAAATATTTCGCAGTGCACACCATAATGATAATGCCACCAAATCTTCAGAGAGAACACCACAGCTCCCATATCCAAGTTATGCACAAGATAGTTCTGCTTGTGCTTCTTCAGCTGGCGGGAGGCGTATGTTATCACATGTTTATGCTACATCAGTACATGCCCATCCACTGAAATGACGCATCAGTGTACACCTGTAAGACCTCCTTCCCAGAATGAAGAGTGAGGATAGGGGCCGACATAAGCCGACACTTCAACTCCTAGAAGGCCGCCTCACACTGCGGTGCCCAAACGAACGAAGTGTCCTTCTTTGTCAAAGAAGTGAGTGGAAGGGCAATCTGAGAACCCTGCACAAACTTCCGGTAGTACCAGGCCAATCCCAGAAAACTTTGGACATTCGTGGCCGTCTTCAAATAAGTCCAGTCTCGCACTACCTAAATCTTCGTGGGATCCATCGCCAATACTTCTTCACTGATAATGTGACCGAAAAAGGCCACCTCCCTCAACCAAAACTGGCATTTGCTGAACTTGGCATAATACTGGTGCTCCCTGAGGTTCTCATGAGTCAAGGCCAGATGTTGTGTATGTTCTTCCTTCGTCCTCAAATTAATGAGAATGTCATCTATGAATAAAATGACAAACTTATCAAGGTATGGCTCGAAAACTCGGTTCATCAAGCTCATGAAAGCAGATGGCACATTCGTGAGCACAAAAAGCATCACGATAAACTTGTACAAACCATATCTGTCGTTAGGCGCCGTCTTTGGGATGTCTTCTTCCTAAATCCGTAACTGATAGTGAAAGTCCACCTAGTGCCAACTAGCTTCACCTATGGGGGGAATAGGTGTCTTGCAGTGTATTTACGGAATTAAAATTGTACCTGCACAAGAAACAAAACAACACAGCACAGACAGGACAAAAGCAATTTATAGTGGTTCCCCGATTTGGGTACGTCCACATTCGCCCTTCGACCTATCTCCCAACCAGGGACGACTCGGTCACTTCACCAACAGGATTGAAATCCAATCCTTGCACTAACGGAAGGAACGCTTCCACACGTAAGAGTCACCACTCCCACAACACGGGTTGCACTCAACCCTTACAACTAGAGACCAATCGGTCCTTTACAAAGAATTGAAAATAGCTTGTAAGAAATACAAACAACGTATGGAGACTAAGGTGTCCCTCTTCGTTCGATGACGTGTTCTTGAAGTCAACGAAGAGTCCACAACCCTAGGTCTCACTTGGATTGAACCTTCCCGAAACCGGCGGCGGCTTGGAGCGACGGCTAGGTTCACGGAATAAGCGGCAGCGACGGAGAGCTGCTGCCGTGCAATCGAGATTCAAACTTCGTAGCAAAGGAAGCAAGGTCTTCCAATGGTCACACTATGATCGGTCGTCTCGATCGATTCGGAAGGGGAAGGTTTTTCCCGATCAACGAATCAAGAGACAAGGGATCTCTGGTTAGACGTGTGAGACGCTATGCTAGCCTAAGCTTCTGTCGCCGGAGATCTGGAAGAACTTGAGATTAACAGTGGCGACGAACTGCTCGAGGGCGGAGACGGTCGGCGGAGCAAGATCGCGAACTAGGTCACGTCGGCGGCTGTTCTTTTTGAATTCGCGTTTCTCGTTGTGCTACTGTTCATACATACGGAGGTATATATATATTAGGTTAAGTATATGACCGTTGTGGGTCCCACCAGCGATAAGACCTAAGTCCAGTTCGAAATACCGCAGGTAACGTGGACCGGTCCAGAAAGAATCGGAAAATTGCCCAAGTCAAATTCGGCGAGAATCGTAGGTGATTCTCGACGAATCGGCGAGAATCACCAACGATTCTCGTCGAATTCTACTTAGCTGAATTCTGGCTGCGCTGATATAAAAGCCGGGGAGAAATGTCGGGAATCACACTTGATTCTCGCCGAATCGTCGAGAATGCAAAGTCATTCTCGACGAATCGGCGAGAATCACTTATTGATTCTCGACGATTCTGCCTTAGAGAAATTTCTGGCGGTGTAGAGACTGCCGGCTCCAACCGGCAAGAATCAGCTAGTGATTCTTTGCGACTCGGCGAGAATCATAAGTGATTCTCGCCGATTCGGCGAGAATCACATAGTGATTCTCGCCGATTGATTCTCGCCGATTTTTACTTCGGCGATTTCTCCTCTTTCTTTCCGTGAGCTGGTCTTTGGCCCAACCTTGCTCCTTGTCTGCTCTTGCTTTATCATAGCCCTATACTTGAAATTAAGTACACCCCAATAGAGAGAGTACATGTAGGCCAACACACTGATCTGCTCAACGAGGGATTACGTCGCGCAGACCCGTGTATATTGACCCACTGCACCCTGACATTGGTGTGTACTTAGCGTGGAATAACTGCAAGCACAACTTAAAAGATTTCATCAAACACATTGTCTATTTACCTTAGCTTGTTCAAGGGCTTCTTCAAATCAGGTACATTTTGGATACAATACCCAACAATCTCCCCCTATTTGATGAAGCCTAAACCCTACAAGCTAAGGTGAATAGAGCATATAGGAATGAAAATCATAAACATAAAATTGAGTTGAGAGAGATATTCATTACCAATTTCTTGAGAGCAAACTTGGAGCCACCTTAGCTTTAGTCGAGAGGGTAATCTCCCCCTTTTCGGCTTCTACAAATCTGGGTCTGGTGCATTTGACACCATGCTCCCCCTCAGTTCTTGCACCTATGCTTACACTTGAGTTCCTGGCAGATGCTCACTCTAGATGCACGAGCCAGGAGCTTCTGTAGTCTTCATTCCTCATAGTTGAGCATCCCCAATTCAGTTTTGAAGAGACTGAACTTGGCCTCGTCTAAGGGCTTTGTGAAAATATCTGCAATCTGCTTGTCCGTGGGGACATAGCAGAGAGAGATGTCCTTGTTCTCCACGTGCTCCCGAATGAAGTGGTAGCGCACTTCAATATGCTTCGTTCTGCTGTGCGATACCGGATTGTTGGCAATAGCAATTGCACTGGAGGAGTCGCAGTACATTGGTACTTCCTTGAACTGGAGGTCATAGTCTGCTAACTGATTTCTGATCCATAGGAGTTGTTCGCAACAGCTGCCAGCCGAGATGTACTCAGACTCTACTGTGGAGGTTGCTACACAGTTTTGCTTCTTGCTTTTCCATGAGATGAGTCTTCTTCCGAGGAATTGACACGTCCCTGAAGTGCTTTTCCTGTCATCCCTACTCCCTGCAAAATCAGCATCTGAAAAACCTATTAGCTCGACATCATTGTTTCTCGGGTACAACAAGCCAAGATTAGGGGTACCTTTAAGGTATCTAAGAATTCGCTTTGCAGCGACATAATGAGATTCCTTAGTGTTCACCTGATATCTGGCACAAACACATGTGGAGAACATGATATCCGGTCTACTTATAGTAAGATAGAGCAGGGATCCAATGATGCTTCTGTATTTGGTTTCATCAAAAGGTTTCCCTTTCTCATCCTTATCCAGAGACATGGTGGATCCCATTGGAGTCCTCATAGAGGTTGCATTCTCCATTCCGAATTTCTTAAGGAGTTCATTGGTGAACTTTGTCTGAGAAATGAAAATTCCTTACTCAGACTGTTTCACTTGAAGTCCCAAGAAATACTTTAGCTCTCCCATACTGCTCATTTCAATCTTTCCTTGCATAAGTTTAGAGAACTTTTTGCAAATATTGTTGTCCGTTGAGCCGAATATAATGTCATCGACATAGATTTGCACCAACAAGATCTTGCCTTTGACTTCCCTAAGAAACAATGTCTTATCTATTTTTCCTCTAGAGAACTTGTTCTCAAGAAGAAAACTAGACAAGGTCTCATACCAAGCTCGTGGAGCTTGCTTTAAACCATATAGAGCTTTATTAAGAAAATATACATGATTAGGATAAGTAGGATTGACAAAACCTGGGGGTTGAGCGACGTATACTTCCTCTTTCAGGTCTCCGTTCAAGAAGGCTGATTTCACGTCCATTTGATAGACAGTGAATCCTTTGTGCGAAGCATACGCCAGGAACAACCTGATGGCCTCGAGCCTTGCCACTGGTGCAAAGGTCTGGTCAAAGTCAATCCCCTCCTCCTGTCAGTAACCTTGAGCCACTAGCCTGGCCTTGTTCTTTATGATGACACCATGTTCATCCAGTTTGTTTCTGAAGATCCACTTGGTGCCAATCACATTCTGCTTTTGTGATCTAGGAACCAGCGTCCAAACGTTGCATCGTTCGAATTGATGCAATTCATCTTGCATGGCCAAAATCCATTCAACATCTTTGTTCGCCTCGTCGAACTTCTTTGGCTCGACCTGTGACAGGAAGCTAAGATGCAAAATCTCGTTAATAGTACCTCTTCGAGTTCTGACCCCGTCACGAGGATCTCCGATGATCTGATCTCTAGGATGATCCCTCACGTGTCTGAGCTCTAGAAGTCTGGCGTCAGGAGCTTCGACTACTTCTTGGGCATCTCCTTCTTCTAAAAGATTTGCTCCATTTTGATCTTCAACTTCTCCGATCGGCATTGATGTGGAGACCTTGACGTATTTTGGAGTTGCATCTTTCTCGGGCTCATCCAGTTGTAACTTTTCGAGTCTGGTACCTGCATCTTCAGGAAGACAACTAGAAGTCTTGCAATTAAGCAAACTTCCTTCATCAAATACAACATTTATTGATTCCTCTACCACTAGGGTTTTCTTGTTGAAAACTCTATAAGCCCGGCTATGGCTACTATAGCCCATGAATATGCCTTCGAAGCATTTTTCACCAAACTTAGTACGCGGGTACTTTCCATTATTCAGTACATAACATCTGCAACCAAAGATCCTCAAATAGGACATGGTTGGTTTCCTGCCTTTCAGTAGTTCGTAGGGCGTCTTACGATGACTTTTGTTGATCAACACCCGGTTTTGAACATGACAAGCCGTATTGACAGCCTCGGCCCAGAAGTATTCTGGGAGTGAAGCGTCATTCAGCATTGTCGTGCAGGCTTCTATGAGTGTCCTATTTCTCCTCTCCGCAACTCCATTTTGTTGAGGAGTGCGCGGGGAGGAAAACTCATGAGAGATACCAAGTTCTTAACAGAACTCTGTCATAGCTCCAGACTCGAACTCTGTTCCATGGTCACTTCTGATTTTGACCACCGAGCAGTTAAGTTCGTTCTGAATCTGCTTGACAAAGCTGGTGAAGACGTTAAACGTATCAGACTTGCATTTTAAAAAGAACACCCAAGTAAACCGAGAGTGATCATCTACAATCACTAGCGTATAAGACTTCCCTCCCAAGCTGTGAACTTGCATTGGACCAAACAGGTCCATATGAAGAAGATAAAGACATCTGGAGGAGTCTTTGTCTGGGATGCCCTTAAAGGTAGCCCGAGTCTGTTTGCCCATCTGGCATGCAGGACAGGGACTATCTTTGATGCACCTAATAATGGGAGCATCCCTTACTAAATCTTTGGAAAACAGCATATTAATTGTCTTGTAATTAATATGTGTCAATCTCTTGTGTCATTGTTCACAAAGAGATGCACTGCCTTTTGCTACTAGGCATACGGGGGTGGAAGAATCTAGACTGAGAAAATCTAAACAGAAAATATTTTTGCTCCTAATGCCGGTTAATACTGTCTCCGAAGAGGCACATGATATTATCAGGCATTTATCCTTGTAGAACTTAACGTCATACCCTTTATCACATAACTGGCTTACGCTGATCAGGTTATGATTTAACCCTTCAACATAAGCTACGTCAGAGATAGAGAGTATACCGTTGGAAATCATACCGTAACCTCTGGTGACTCCCCGATCAGATCCCCCAAAGATGACTTTGGGTCCATTCTCGACTGGAGAGTACTCCCGCAGCAGGCTTCTTGTCCCAGTCATATAACGGGAGCATCCACTGTCCAAATACCAAATGGTAGTTTTGTTGGCCTTTGGACATTCCTGCAAAACAGAATTAATTTGCCTTAGGAACCCAATCGAACTTGGGTCCTAAATTCCTTGTTAGCATACTCCCCCTCGATTGGTTAGCCCTACGAGTGGTCGGCCTCGCATTGCTAACATAAGGAGTCTCGTTATACCTTGGATTAAACCAACAATCCACGGCAAAGTGACCAACTTTGCCACAACACCAACAGTCAAATCTGTTGTACCTCTTCCTAGGCTCCTGCTTCACCCTGGGAATGGTGGGCACAGTTGGGGACTTTGATCTGGGGGTGGAGGCATCATGGTGATTGCAGTCACATGATTTCTTCACCTTCTGTTCCTTCAGTATAACAGGCTTGGCTTTTGGTGCCAGCTTTCTATTATGACCGCTATAGAATTGACCATAATTTCCTAAGTGGATTTCCTCATAAGGTGCCTTGAAGACACTCTCACCGAAGTTGCGGGGAAAATTCCAACCATCATATCGGCTCTTTGGCTTTGCAACCGAGGGCCGGAAATGATGACCAAAGGTTGACTCAAAGTCATGTTGGTTGCAGGGAAAGCTAGGCTTTCTGAACTCAATAGGACTGAGTGGGGCCTTTCCCTTTTCAGCAGCAGAGGCCTTCTTGGCGGCCTTATTCTTTCTCTGGTTCCTGTTTCTCCTGGATGAGGAACCAGATACCCCTACAAGCCCCAAGCCAGCTCCTTTGGCCTGAGCAGAGAAGGTATCAACTAATGGAAGAACAGTTTTTGGCATAGAGAAGCTCTTGACGATCTTCCTTTCTGCCGCAAGTAGTTCTTCCAACTTGTCGACTTCCTCCTGCTTAAGATCAAGGAGCTTAAGAGACTCTGAATGCTTTGAAGTCAGGTCCAAGTGCTCCTGTCGGAGGGAGATCAAACTGGTGATCTCTTCCCTCAGGGATACACTCTCACCTTTAAGGAATTTAACTTCCTTTTTCTCAGCCTTCAGTCTCTTTCAACATTCCACGAAAGTATTGAGCAGAAGCTCATACTTATCGAGGAGCTCAGCTTCACGGGCCGAAGGGCTATCCTCAGGGTCATCATCCTGAGACTCAGGATCAGAGTCAGAGTCGGAGAGAGGGTTATGAGCTTTTACCTTCCCAGTAAATGGGTGGCAATCTCCTTCCGAGTCACAGCGACCCATTAGCACAAAGTAGGCTTCCTCGTCATCGCTGGTGTCTGATGTGTCAGATTCACTCAGCGTCTTTGGCTTCTTCGCGATGTAACTCCTCTCCTTCTTCTTGTATTTTAAGGACCTATGCTCCTCTCCTTTTCCCTTTTCCCTCTTGCCTTGATGGCAGTTGGCCACGACGTGTCCTGGCTTGTTGCAACCAAAGCAAATAATATCAGATGAGCGGTGTTTGTTCGGTTTGGAAACATACCTGTCAGAAGAATAGTTCTTCTTCTGATCCCTTGAAGAGGAGCCGTTTCTCTTTCTCTGATTCCTCAGCTTGAGGAACTTCTTGAATTCCCGTGTGATAAGGGATAAGTCTTCCTCAGACAATTCTGAGCCGGAGGAGCTTAGCTCAGAGTCTTCCTCTTCATCCTTCTTCCACGCACTGGAAGAAGCAGCACCCTTGCCCTTTCTGGAATGAATGGCTTTTAGGGCCACGGTCTTTTCTTTGGCTGCGGCTTTCTCTGCTTCCTCTTCGGCCTTCCTTGTGTTCAATTGAAGCTCATAGGACATGAGCTTCCCGAACAGAATCTGAGGGTCGGTTTCCGCAAGTCTGCCAAACTCTCGGATGGCGCAGATCTTCGTGTCCCATTCCTTAGTAAGGGACCTAAGGAACTTATAATTGAGCTCACCGTCAGTGAACACTCTTCCATATCCCTTGAGTGCATTGACGATCTTGAGGAAGTTTTCGAAGGTAACTCCGATCTCCTCCTTGGGCCCTTGCCTGAAGGCCTCATATTTCTGGTTGAGGAGGGTTCTCCGATCGTCTCTCACTTCATTCGTGCCCTCCATTAATATAATCAGGCAGCTCCAGAGATCCTTGGCTGTCCTGCAGTTGTAGAAGTTCTGCATCATAGAGTCGTCAACTGCGCTTATCAGGATGTTCTGAGCTTTCTTGTCGAGTCCAAACAGCACCATTTCGTCCTTGTCCATTTCCGAAAGTTTCTTGGGCACTTTCTTGGTAGGATCAATGGTGGAGGCCTTAGTGGGAATGTAAGGTCCCTCCTCCACTATCATGAAGAGCCGGGGGTCGACTGCTTCCATGTAGAATCTGATTCTTTCCTTCCAGATAGGAAAGTTCAGTCTGGTGCACACTAGGATTTTGCCGGAGTGCTTGAGTCCGTCCATGGAAGATATCGGTCTTCTTCTTGACACTGGTGGAAGGATTTTACTCAAGGTGTGAACCTTTTTGATGAGCAACCTCGCTCTGATACCACTTGAAAGTCCACCTAGTGCCAACTAGCTTCACCTATGGGGGGGAATAGGTGTCTTGCAGCGTATTTGCGGAATTAAAATTGTACCTGCACAAGAAAACAAAACAACGCAGCACAGACACGACACAAGCAATTTATAGTGGTTCCCCGATTTGGGTACGTCCACTTTCCCCCTTTGACCTATCTCCCAACCAGGGACGACTCGGTCACTTCGCCAACAAGATTGAAATCCAATCCTTGCACTAACGAAAGGAACCCTTCCATACGTAGGAGTCACCACTCCCACAACACGGGTTGCACTCAACCCTTACAACTAGAGACCAATCGGTCCTTTACAAAGAATTGAAAATAGCTTGTAAGAAATACAAACAACGTATGGATACTAAGGTGTCCCTCTTCGTTCGACGACGTGTTCTTGAAGTCAACGAAGAGTCCACAACCCTAGGTCTCACTTGGATTGAACCTTCCCGAAACCGGCGGCGGCTTGGAGCGGCGGCTAGGTTCACGGAATAAGCGGCGGCGACGGAGAGCTGCTGCCGTGTAATCGAGATTCAAACTTCGTAGCAAAGGAAGAAAGGTCTTCCAACGGTCACACTAGGATCGGTCGTCTCGATCGATTCGGAAGGGGAAGGTTTTTCCCGATCAACGAATCAAGAGACAAGGGATCTCTGGTTAGACGCGTGAGACGCTATGCTAGCCTAAGCTTCTGTCGCCGGAGATCTGGAAGAACTTGAGATCAATAGCGGCGACGAACTGCTCGAGGGCGGAGACGGTCGGCGGAGCAAGATCGCGAACTAGGTCACATCGGTGGCTGTTCTTTTTGAATTCGCGTATCTCGTTGTGCTACTGTTCATACATACGAAGGTATATATATATTAGGTAAAGTATATAACCGTTGTGGGTCCCACCAGCGATAAGACCTAAGTCCAGTTTGAAATACCGCAGGTAACGTGGACCGGTCCAGAAAGAATCGAAAAATTGCCCAAGTCAAATTCGGCGAGAATCGTAGGTGATTCTCGACGAATCGGCGAGAATCACCAACGATTCTCGCTGAATTCTACTTAGTCGAATTCTGGCTGCACTGATATAGAAGCCGGGGAGAAACGTCGGGAATCACACTTGATTCTCGGCGAATCGTCGAGAATGCAAAGTCATTCTCGACGAATCGGCGAGAATCACTTAGTGATTCTCGACGATTCTGCCTTAGAGAAATTTCTGGCGGTGTCGAGACTGTCGGCTCCAACTGGCGAGAATCAGCTAGTGATTCTTGGCGACTCGGCGAGAATCATAAGTGATTCTCGCCGATTCGGCGAGAATCACATCATCGATTTTTACTTAGGCGATTTCTCCTCTTTCTTTCCATGAGCTGGTCTTTGGCCCAACCTTGCTCCTTGTCTTCTCTTGCTTTATCATAGCCCTGTACTTGAAATTAAGTACACCCTAATAGAGAGAGTACACGTAGGCCAACACACTGATCTGCTCAACGAGGGATTATGTCGCGCAGACCCGTGTATATTGACCCACTGTACCCTGACATTGGTGTGTACTTAGCGTGGAATAACTACAAGCACAACTTAAAAGATTTCATCAAACACATTGTCTATTTACCTTAGCTTGTTCAGCGGCTTCTTCAAATCAGGTACATTGTGGATACAATACCCAACAGATAGTATCTCGACCTCAGATCCAGCTTCAAGAACCAATGTTCTCCCTCTAGGTTATCAAATAACTCATTGATTCTTGGCAGTGGATACGTATTCCGGACAGTTAATCTGTTTAATGCACGATAGTTGATGCACAACCTGAGGGTCCCATCCCTCTTTTCACAAATAAGACTGGAGCTCCCCAAGGCGTGGAACTTGGCGTAACAAATACAACTTCCACCAGCTCCTTCAGTAGACTTCTTAACACCACCAGCTCCTTTGGATCCATCCGATAGGGGGCCCTATACACCGACTTAGGTCCAGGAACCAATTGGATCTAAAAATCCTTCTCCCGAAGCGGCGACAATCCTGGTAGCTTCTCTGGAAACACTTCCACAAAGTCCTACACCATCGATATATCAGCGATCATCGTCTTGGCCTCGACCATCTCGAAGAACACCTGAAGACCTCATCTCCCTTGATGTGGGCCTTGACGTCCTGAGTAGAAGATAAAATCCTATGGGAGATGGGAGTAATACCTTCGAAGGTCGCGAAGGTTCCATCATTACTCAATACAACCATCTTTGCCGGGCATTCTATATAAGTGTTTTTCCAAGTAAGCCATGTCATGCCAAGAATCAGGTCGAAGTCCAGCATTCTCATGACCGTAGCAGGGGCATCGAATGTCAGACCATTAATTATAACGACCCGATTCGCGCTAGTCCCCTTATGTGCGCTTTTGAGTTAGGAGAGCTGATTTAGGCTCAGAGAGTGCGGGAGATCAGGCGCGCACTCGTGGGAAAAAGGGAATAAGTTGAGTACCTGTGTTGAGTATGAAACGGGTTTGGACACGGGCGTGTCCCTACCCGCGTTCTGTGGCGTTGAGTGACCGTGGTGTTGATTGATTTTGGCATGGAGTTGAGTGGCTTGTACCGAGAAGGACACAGGTAGGTACACGGGCGTGTCCTTACCCATGTGTCATGGCATTGAGTTCCATGGCTTTAAGTGGCACGACATTGAGTGGACTGTCCGTAGGAGGACACGGGTAGAGACACGGGCGTGTCACTACCCGTATGCCGTGGCATTCAGTGCCATAGCTGATAGTTTAACTTTCAAGGCAGCCTAAACACCTAGAGGGGGGGGTGAATAGGTCCTGCTTCTTTTTCTAAAACTTCTAGACAGAATTCAATTTATTAACTAATACAAAAACACAGCAATCACAGAAAACAACACATCACAGATTGCACTATGTTTTATAGTGGTTCCCCAAGGTCTGGGTACATCCACTTTCCCCCTTCACCTATCTAGCTGTATGCTAGATTCGGCCAAACTTCCACTTATCTCAGATCAATAGATCTTACAACTCAGAACCCAACTGGTTCCTACAACTCAGGCACAACTGCCCTACCTCAGCCTTGCCCCAAGGCCTACAACTCAGAGAATATCCTTCTCCTACACTCAGGCAATCAGCCCTACCACTCAGAGTTCAACACTCCTACCACTCAGCCTTTATAACATAGGCTTACAACTCAGATCTGTATAAACAGATCCTACAGAAATATAGAAAAGATTGTTTTTAAATTTGTCTTGCCAAATTGAGAGAGAAAAGGCAATGACAATTCTTAATCAGCTGATGCAATCAACTGTTTCTTAGCCTTCTTCAAAGCTTCTTGAAAATGTACTTAGCTGAGTTGATTCCAAACAGCTTCTTGATAATCCACTGGTGGATTCTTTCTTCTTCTTCAAATTCTGACTTGATCTCTCTTTATCAGCACTTGAATGATTCTTCAGAATTCTGGTTAGAACTCTTCTTAGATCTATCCTTAGATAGTCTTCTTAGATCTTCTTGAGAAGATCTTCTTAAGTGCCTTGCACTTTCTTGAAATGATTTGGATCGGAATCCTTCTTCAAAAGTTCTGGAGTTAAGAATTTCTTCAATGTTGAGAAGGTTATTTCCTTCTTCTGAATATGTCTATTTATAGACTTCCTTCATGGTAACCGGCTGATCCGGTTTCTAACAGTTCTCTGACAAGTCTGACAGCTTCAGTTAACCGGTGGCAACCCACAGCTGTCAAGTCTTCAACAAGTCCTGTGCCTTAGTCTTGAACCACAGTGTGTCGAGACAGTCTGTCAGAAAGTGTCGAGACCATCTGTCTATTTGTGTCGACACAATTGACTTTGGTGTCGACACTGCCTTCAGTGATGTCGACTAAGTTGCCTTTGAGTCGACACAGCTTCTTCTGCAAACAATTTGATCTTGACTCTTCAGTGTGTCGACACAAGTCCTGTGTGTCGACACAGTTGTTGTAGAATCTTAACTTCAGTAAGTGTCGACTTAGCCTTCAGGTGTCGACACAGTCTTCTTTTAACTCTGCTTCAATGTGTCGACTCAATCACAATGTGTCGACACATTCTGCTGTTGTAGACAAACTTGTGGTCGACTATATTCCTTGAGGTCGACTATGTTCTTCTGTGTCGACATTTTTTTTTCAATGTTGAGGTCGACGCTTTCCTTCTGTGTCGACACTTTTTCCCAGAGTAGTGTCGACTTACTTCTTCTGTGTCGACACATTTTCCCAGTGTTGAGATCGACTATGTTATGTGTCGACACTTTTTCCCAGAGTAGTGTCGACTTACTTCTTCTGTGTCGACACATTTTCCCAGTGTTGTGTCGACAACTTTCTTCTATGTGTCGACACATTTTCCTTTGTGTCGACACTTGGACTTAGAATTTTTCTGTAAACTTTAACATTTCTTTACCTGCACATGTCAACTCAAAACTACATCAAATACAACATGATGTATATCATTGAGCTAGGTTGGGCTTCTTCAAATCAGGTACACATTTTCCAATGTACCCAACAATCTCCCCCTATTTGGAGAAGTCATAACCCTTATAGCCAATGATATACACCATTTATAAATAGTATAAAATGATGATATATGACAATACACAGGGATACTTAATTATAAACAAAATAATAAGAACATCATGGATAAAACAATCTATCACAGATTTAACAAAATTTTGTTTATTACTGGGTAATGTTTGATTACATGGTTTTTCTTTGACAGATTACATCATTACAAAACATTATGAAAGAACTAAACATTATCAGGATTGATTAGGCTCTCTAATAACAATCCCTTGGCCAGATTTAATTTTAGCTGTCACAGGAGCTTCTGATTCTTCAGCCATCTTTTTTCCTTTAAGATCAGCTTTCTTCTTAGCTTCTTCCTTGAGCCTTTGCCTTTCAAAATAGTGAAAAGGCTTTGGGAAGTATTTGCTTGGCTCCATAGCATCAGTTGGAAGTCTTCCCATCTTAGCTTTCCTTCTGAATTGTACAATGGCTTCTTGTCTTGCCTCATACTTCTGCCATTCCTGCTCATTGTACCACTTGCCCCTTTCATGAACTTTATCTTTGACAGCTTTCCATGCAGTGAGTATTATATTTCTGGAAGTAGGACTCCACTGCTCAAAATCTGGCTTCAGCTCAGCCTGCTCTCTAAATCTTTTCTTTGACAGTAGAGCATCTTGCTGATCTTGCAAATTTACCTCAGGCTTATCAACCTTTTCAAAGATAACATTTACAACTTCCTTTGAAGGACTATACATATATTGCACTTGCTGATCCAATATATCAAAATCTGGAGGGGGGTATATGACTTGGGCAACCTCAGGTTGGTCACCTTCAAGTAGTCCTGTTTGTAATCCTGACTCAGCCACCATGTTATCATCACACAATGGTGGATATCCCAATGTGGCTCTTATGCTATTGGTCACCCATTTGGCATGCTCAGAGCCTGCATGAATTAGCATCCTCTCCCCCTTTATGGCTTCTCTTGATACATGATCTCTAAGATCTTCTTTCTGAAATCTTATTTGGCCATCCAAATAATTCACTCCCTCCTTGAAAAATGGTCTTAATCTTTGAAGCTTTTCAGATATTTCCTGTTGAGAGGTTGTGATGGCAGTCTTAACAGATGCAATTGCAGACTGAAAATTCTTATCAAACTCTGCCATTTCTTTGGCTTTATCTGCAGGCATCCCTGGAACAATCTTCTTCACCTCTTGAATGATCTCATTATGAGATTCAGTTAAATTGTCATTCATTCTTATTTGATTTTCCAGAACATAACCTTGCTTCAAAACAATATCATCCACCTTTGTAGAGATAGCCTGCTGTTGTTTAGCCAGATAAACTACAGCATTGCCACCCTTGTGGAAGCAATCTGTCATTTCAGTTTTATTCAAGTTGACTTGAAATTGGATAGATTTGATATCTTGGGCTAAGTCAAACTGCAGAGTTTTGTTTCTTTCATCAACATATTTCTCAATGGCCACCCTGTGGTCATCCAATTTCACCTGTAAATCCACCAAGAACTTGTTATAATCAACTTCAGGAGGTGGAGGTGGAGGTGTTGTCTGTAAAGCCTGCTTATAAGTTTTGCTTCTTCTTTTAAATACAACCAGTTTTCTTCTCTTAGCCAACCTGGCTTCTTCAGTCTCAGATTCAGAAGTACTCTCAATGTGAACTCTATCTGCTTCAGTGCCATGTTGCTTAGTTTCAACATGTACTGGCTCCCCCTCAATTCTTTGCTCCTCCTCTATTTCTTGAACTTTTTCAATCTCTTGAACTTTCTCCACTCCTTGTTCTAGCTCTATGTCAAGAGGCTGCTCAACATCTTGGTCCTCTTCTATTCTAACAGTAGCTATGTCAACATCTGGGAATAACTCTTCCATAGTAAATTCCAGTTGAGTGGTCACTTTTGCAGCAGTTAAATCTGGAGATATGTTTAACTGTGCTACCTCTTGGACTTGCACCTCAATATTTGTAGTGGCAGGTGTAGGTGTGGACACTAGCTCCCCCTGAACCTGTGTAGTAACAAGAATAAGAGCAATGTCTTTTAAAGTTAAAATACATTAGCTCCTCCTATACCTAAGCAGGTGTAGATACCTTTGGAGCAGAAGTGGAAACTTGCTCCCCCTGCATCTGTGCAGGTGTTGATACTTCCTGGACCACAGTTGAGTCAAGCTGTGTCCCTTCTTGTACTTGGTCAGATTCTTGATTTGGTGTAGGGGATTGCACAGGGGTGTCTGGCCTGTTCTCTTCAGGCACATCCTTTGACAGCACCCTATCCCACCTGGTGAATAGTCTCATATCCATTCTTCTCATATGGTTAATCTTGCTCCCCTGCAGCTGCTGCATCACTTCAGGAATTACTCCATTGAAGTACAGGCTCATGATCCTAGCCATGTTAGGCTTCTTGATTCCCTCTTTGATCTTGTCAAAGAGCACTCCTGACCAATCAGTAGGAATAGTAAAGACTATCCTGGTCATCAGGCTGAACATATAGGCAGAAATCCTATCATGTCCACCTGTCTTGCAGAGGATTACCTTCCCAACTATCTCAGACAAGAACTTCCCTTGCTGATTCATACCCTTTCTATTGAATGCAGCTCCAATCTTCATGCTTGAGTCCAGGCCACACCATTGTAGGGCTTCCCTTGTCTTAGAACTGGGAACCTCTTCTTCATTCTCAACTACTTGTAATTGGAATATCTTTCTCAAACCCCTGTGGGTAATCTTAATCTTAGTCCCTTGAACAGTGGACTTAATCTTGAGTCCAGTAGAATGGACTGATGCTGAGATAAAGAACTCATGCACCTCCTTCTTCCAGATCTTGGACGGTTCAGAGACCAGAAATTCTAACCCTGAGTTGGAGAGAAGGGTGATAACCCCTTGAACATCGGGCGGCGCATCTGCAAACGCCTGGCGCACCAACTCATAGCCTTCATTGATGTTATCTTCAATCCTTGGCGCCATTGTTGTGTCGAGAAAGCTTGAGAGAAGAGAGAAAGAAAGACTGTCGACACAGGGTTTGAGTTTCGAAAACCTTGAAAGCGTGTCGACACAAAGAGCTTTTTGACCTATTTATAGCTTCTATTGAAAGAAGTTCAAAAGGCGCCAAAGACAGTCTCAATGTGTCGACACAGACGGAATGTGTCGACACAAGCTTCTATTAACTCGACATTTCTTCAGCCTACTATGTGTCGACACCAATATGTGGTTATGTCGACACCTTGGATACATAGTAGAAAGACAGAAATTCTGTGTCGACACTAAGGACAAGTGTCGACACATATTTTGTAAGTGTCGACACCATGATTCTGGTTGAGTCGACATTACATTCCTGGTTAAGTCGACAATAAAATTCTTAAGTGTCGACACATATTCTCTGTGTCGACACAATATTTCTGACTTGTCGACATAATTTCTCTGAGTCGACACATTATTACTGAATGTGTCGACACATTCTTACTTAGCCAATTTCTGTAACTTCAATGTGTTCTTTTTAACACTTGATTATTGTTGTTACTACTTTTTCTTACTTATAACCCATTTCAATAGCATTGTTAATGATTTTGTTTAATACATTAATCAATGGTTAACATACCTAATTCAATTTTGAATTTATTGAATTTGGTTTCATCTAAAGGCTTAGTAAATACATCTGCTATTTGATAATCTGTTTTTACAAATTCCAATGAGATGTCACCTTTTTCTACATGTTCTCTAAGAAAATGATATTTTATTTCTATATGCTTAGTTCTACTATGAGAAACTGGATTATTAGCAATAGAAATAGCACTCTTAGAATCACATAAAAGGGGTGTTCTACTTACCTGAATACCATAATCTTTAAGCTGATGCTGCATCCATAATAGCTGTGCACAGCAGCTTCCTGCAGCAATATACTCTGACTCAGCTGTGGAAATGGCCACACTAGTCTGTTTTTTACTACTCCAAGATATTAGTCTTCCTCCCAGGAATTGACAAGTACCTGTAGTACTCTTTCTATCCTCTCTACATCCTGCAAAATCTGCATCTGAATAGCCTGTTAGTTGAAAATCTCTATTCCTAGGGTACCAAAGACCTAGAGTAGGAGTGCCCTTTAGATATCTCAGAATCCTTTTTACTGCAGTATAATGAGATTCTTTAGGGCAGGCTTGGTACCTAGCACAGACACATGTTGCATACATAATGTCAGGTCTACTAGCAGTGAGATATAGTAGTGACCCAACTATTCCTCTATACAATGATTCATCAACAGGTTTACCTGCCTCATCTTTGCATATTGGCATACTTGTGCCCATAGGAGTTCTCATGGAGGAGGATGACTCCATACCATATTTTTTAATTAATTCCTTGGTGAACTTAGACTGGGATATGGACAATCCATCATCAGTCTGTCTTACTTGGAGTCCCAAGAAGAACTTAAGTTCTCCCATACTGCTCATCTCAAACTTCCCTTGCATAAGTTTGGCAAACTTTTTACAAAGGTTGTTTTCAGTAGATCCAAAGATTATGTCATCAACATAGATCTGGACTAAGATGATCTTTCCTTTGGATTCCCTAAGGAATAGAGTTTTGTCTATCTTTCCTCTTGAGAATTTATTCTCAATGAGGAAGGTAGACAGGGTTTCATACCAAGCCCTTGGAGCTTGTTTTAACCCATACAAAGCTTTCCTAAGCATGTACACAGAATCAGGTTTAAGAGGATCTACAAAACCTGATGGCTGCTCTACATATACTTCTTCTTTAAGATCACCATTCAGAAATGCTGACTTTACATCCATCTGGTATACTTTGAAGTCTTGGTAGGCTGCATAGGCAAGGAACATTCTGATTGCCTCCAGCCTTGCTACTGGAGCAAAGGTTTGATCAAAGTCAATCCCTTCTTCCTGCCTGTATCCTTTTGCAACCAATCTTGCTTTATTCTTTATTATTATTCCACTTTCATCTAGCTTGTTCCTATAGATCCACTTAGTCCCAATTATGTTGTGGCCTCTTGGTTTAGGAACAAGCTCCCAGACCTTGCACCTTCTGAACTGATTCAGCTCCTCTTGCATAGCATCAATCCAGTGCTGGTCTTGGATAGCTTCTTCAAACTTCTTAGGTTCCATTTGAGACAAGAAACTAGAATGCAAAACTGTGCTTTGATTTCTGCTTCTAGTTTGCACTCCTTGTCTTGGATCACCAATTATCTGATCAGTAGGATGATCTCTTAGATATCTTATAGCTGGAGGTAGATTCCCTTCAGGTTGAGCATCTCCAGCTTCTTCATTCTGCTGTTCCTCTTGGTTTTCATCAGCTTCCATTATCTCTTGTACTCCCCCTGGACAGCAGCCTTCATTTTCCAATGCTCCCTCTTCCTTTGAAGCTTCAGCAATGGAGAGCTGTCCATCTTCTTGCTTATACCTGTTGAGTCATTTGATCTACAAGACAATTCACAATTGATTAATCTTGTTTCATCAAATACAATATGCACAGATTCTTCAACAACTTGAGTAGTTAAGTTGAAGACTCTATAGGCCTTACTATTTGTGCTGTACCCAACAAATATCCCATCCTGGGATTTGGCAGCAAACTTAGTCAAATAAGACTTACCATTGTTAAGTATATAGCATTTGCAGCCAAAGATCCTAAAATAGGATAGATTTGGTTTTCTGCCTTTCATAATCTCATAGGGAGTCTTTCTGTGGCTTTTGGTGATAGAAGCCCTATTGATGACATGACAAGCAGTGTTAACTGCCTCAGCCCAAAAATATTCTGGGAGAGAGGTGTCACTCAATAGAGTTCTACCAGCTTCAATTAATGATCTATTCTTTCTTTCAGCAATTCCATTTTGCTGAGGTGTTCTAGGTGAGGAGAACTCTTGGAAAATCCCAAAGTCTATACACAAGTTTGTCATGCTTTCAGATTGAAACTCAGTACCATGGTCACTTCTGATTTTGACCACTGTACTGTTCAGTTCATTCTGAATTTGCTTTACAAACTTAAATAATACACTTGGGGTTTCAGATTTTTGTCTCAGAAAGAACACCCATGTAAATCTAGAATAGTCATCTACAACCACTAGTGTGTAGACCTTCCTACCTAGACTGTGAACTGGCATAGGACCAAAAAGATCCATATGCAAGAGGTATAAGCACCTCACAGAATCCTTGTTTTCAAGGCTTTGAAATGAGGTTTTTGTCTGCTTGCCCTTTTGACAAGCTGAGCATACCCCTTCCTTTATACACTTAACTTGAGGCCCATTCCTCACTAGTTCTTTACTAAAGAGTTGGCCAATTGTCTTGTAGTTTAGATGAGCCAATCTCTTGTGCCACTTAACACAATGAGAAGCATTGTCATCAGCTACAAGACAAATGGGGGATGCCTTATTCTCACATTCAAAATTAAGGCAATACACATTTCTCTTCCTGTACCCAGTCAATATGATCTCTTGATCACTTGACCTTTTGATATGACATCCATCCTTACCAAATGAAATGTCATATCCTAGATCACTCAGCTGGCTTATGCTTATTAGATTATGTTTCAAACCTTTTACATAGGCCACTTGGGTGATAGTAATTAGGTTTGAAGAGATGTTACCAAATCCTTTGATGACTCCTTTTTCAGATCCACCAAAGATCACTTTATGTCCATCTTTGACAGATGAATACTCCTTCAGCAGCCCCTTTGTTCCAGTCATGTGCCTGGAACAACCACTATCCAAGTACCATATAGGGGCATGGTAACTTGGATTCACCTGCAATACAGAATTACTTACCCTTAGAACCCAAGTAAGTCTTGGGTCCTTGGTTCAGGTTAGCCTTAATAAAGTTATCATAACCTCTTCTAACAGGTAGACTCTTATTCTTTATAACACTTGTGTTATACCAGCAGTCCAATGCAAAATGACCCCTCTTGCCACAGCACCAACATTCAAACTTATTGTATCTAGATCTAGATACATCCTTGTCAGAAGCATTTCTGTTCACTGCTGGTGCTGTTGCAACTTCTCCTGCTGGTTTCTTAAAACCATAGGGCTTATGACCATAGGTAGGCCTGCTTGCCTTAACACCCTTGTTCTTCAGAACATTTGTCTTGATATGATCCTGAATGTCTTCATGATCATATATGTTAGAAGGCACTTTCTTCTTACCAAACCTTATGGGGACTGAAAGGTTTAGTGGCTGAATAGGGGCTTTGCCTTTCTTTTTGAATCTGCTAGCCCTGGAGTTACCCTTAAATCCTAATCCAGCCTTACCCTTCTGAGTGACAAATTCATCTATCAAGGGTAAGACAGATTTTGGCTTAGAGTAACTAGCCACTAAATCCCTTTCAATTCTAAGTCTGTCCTCCAGACTCTTTACTTGATCATTAGTATAATTAATTGTGCCCATCTGAATAATAGTTATATTTTTCAGCTTGGCAATTTCAGCTAACTTTTGATCAAGGACTTTTTCTAACTCAGCTGTTGTAACCCTTAGATCAGCAATTTCCTGAGCCTGTGATTTAACCAGGTTCTTGCTTTTCTTAAGGGCCTGCAACAAGTCCCCATACTTGTCTATCAATTGATAGACATCTCCTTCAGATCCAGATGCATCTTCATCACTTGATGCAGATGTAGCTGATTCTTCACTTGTACTACAAACAAATGTACTGGAAGGACTGTTTACCTCATTAGGACCAGACTGATTCTGGCATAGGTCCTCTTCTGATCTAGTCATCAAACCCATGCATTGATGTTCATTGATGGAGTCTAGCAACTGCATAAACTCCTCTTCCTCAGATGCAGCATATAATCCAATATATGCTTCAGCTTCAGATCCTGATTCTGAAGTTGACTGGTCTGACAGACTTTTATCTTTCTTTGCTACAAAGGATTTCTCCTTCTTGCCTTTCTGATAAGTCTTCTTCTTTTCTGAAGATTCCTTCCTTTTGTCAGGACAATCAGCCACTACATGTCCAGGCCTATTGCAACAATAGCAGACAATCTTTGAAGTAGTGGCTTTGCTGGGCTTTGACCTGCTTTTCTCTTTCCTGGATGACCTTCTTTTCTGATAATAGTCATCTACTTGCTGTGATGATGAAGGCCTAGACTTCCATTGCTTCTTTTTCAAGAACCTTTGAAATTGCCTAGTGAATGCAGCAAAGTCTGCATCTGAATCACTGCTGACTGAACCCCTATCTGAATTTTCAGAACTACCTTCTTCAACTTCCTTAGGAGGAGATGGTGATTTCCTCCTATTCTTTCTGGTGGCTTCAGCATTAAATGCCACAGTCTTTTCTCTATGCTCTTCTCTTGAGTTTCTTTCCTCCTCCTTCCTTACCATAAGTTGCATTTCATAGGATAGCAACTTTCCAAACAGAGTTGGAGGAGATATCTCTGCCAATTTTGCCACTTCTCTTATGGCACAGATCTTTGTATCCCAATCCTTTGATAAGGATCTTAAGAATTTGTCATTCAGTTCATAGGTACTGAAGACTCTTCCATAGGAAATTAGCTCATTCACAATTCTATAGAATTTCTTATAGCACTCAGTTATGCTATCAGATTTTCCTTGTCTAAAACTTTCATACTCCTGATTTAGCATAGATTTTCTGTCCAGCCTTACTTCTTCTGATCCCTCCATGTAGACAATCAATGTGTCCCACATCTCCTTGGAGGTTTTGCAGTGAATCAGATTCTGAAATGTTGAATCATCTATGGCACTGACAATTATGTTCTGTGCCCTTTTGTCCATGGTTGCCAAGATGATTTCATCCTTGGTCATTTCAGAATAAGTCTTTGGTGTTTGGATATTTGCATCAAGAACAGATATCTTCATTGGTATGAAGGGGCCTTCCTGTACTGTGATGTAAATCCTTGGGTCAGATGCTTCCATAAACAATCTGACTCTTTCTTTCCAGATCCCAAAGATTTCCTTCTTGCATATGGGTAATTTCATTGACCCTAGCTCCTTATGATTCTCTCCAGAACCCATCTTCTTGATTCTTGATTCTGCCTATCAGATCTACCTCAGACTGTTAAGTCCTTTTTGAGGAACCTCCCTCTGATACCACTTGATAGTTTAACTTTCAAGGCAGCCTAAACACCTAGAGGGGGGGGGTGAATAGGTCCTGCTTCTTTTTCTAAAACTTCTAGACAGAATTCAATTTATTAACTAATACAAAAACACAGCAATCACAGAAAACAACACATCACAGATTGCACTATGTTTTATAGTGGTTCCCCAAGGTCTGGGTACATCCACTTTCCCCCTTCACCTATCTAGCTGTATGCTAGATTCGGCCAAACTTCCACTTATCTCAGATCAATAGATCTTACAACTCAGAACCCAACTGGTTCCTACAACTCAGGCACAACTGCCCTACCTCAGCCTTGCCCCAAGGCCTACAACTCAGAGAATATCCTTCTCCTACACTCAGGCAATCAGCCCTACCACTCAGAGTTCAACACTCCTACCACTCAGCCTTTATAACATAGGCTTACAACTCAGATCTGTATAAACAGATCCTACAGAAATATAGAAAAGATTGTTTTTAAATTTGTCTTGCCAAATTGAGAGAGAAAAGGCAATGACAATTCTTAATCAGCTGATGCAATCAACTGTTTCTTAGCCTTCTTCAAAGCTTCTTGAAAATGTACTTAGCTGAGTTGATTCCAAACAGCTTCTTGATAATCCACTGGTGGATTCTTTCTTCTTCTTCAAATTCTGACTTGATCTCTCTTTATCAGCACTTGAATGATTCTTCAGAATTCTGGTTAGAACTCTTCTTAGATCTATCCTTAGATAGTCTTCTTAGATCTTCTTGAGAAGATCTTCTTAAGTGCCTTGCACTTTCTTGAAATGATTTGGATCGGAATCCTTCTTCAAAAGTTCTGGAGTTAAGAATTTCTTCAATGTTGAGAAGGTTATTTCCTTCTTCTGAATATGTCTATTTATAGACTTCCTTCATGGTAACCGGCTGATCCGGTTTCTAACAGTTCTCTGACAAGTCTGACAGCTTCAGTTAACCGGTGGCAACCCACAGCTGTCAAGTCTTCAACAAGTCCTGTGCCTTAGTCTTGAACCACAGTGTGTCGAGACAGTCTGTCAGAAAGTGTCGAGACCATCTGTCTATTTGTGTCGACACAATTGACTTTGGTGTCGACACTGCCTTCAGTGATGTCGACTAAGTTGCCTTTGAGTCGACACAGCTTCTTCTGCAAACAATTTGATCTTGACTCTTCAGTGTGTCGACACAAGTCCTGTGTGTCGACACAGTTGTTGTAGAATCTTAACTTCAGTAAGTGTCGACTTAGCCTTCAGGTGTCGACACAGTCTTCTTTTAACTCTGCTTCAATGTGTCGACTCAATCACAATGTGTCGACACATTCTGCTGTTGTAGACAAACTTGTGGTCGACTATATTCCTTGAGGTCGACTATGTTCTTCTGTGTCGACATTTTTTTTTCAATGTTGAGGTCGACGCTTTCCTTCTGTGTCGACACTTTTTCCCAGAGTAGTGTCGACTTACTTCTTCTGTGTCGACACATTTTCCCAGTGTTGAGATCGACTATGTTATGTGTCGACACTTTTTCCCAGAGTAGTGTCGACTTACTTCTTCTGTGTCGACACATTTTCCCAGTGTTGTGTCGACAACTTTCTTCTATGTGTCGACACATTTTCCTTTGTGTCGACACTTGGACTTAGAATTTTTCTGTAAACTTTAACATTTCTTTACCTGCACATGTCAACTCAAAACTACATCAAATACAACATGATGTATATCATTGAGCTAGGTTGGGCTTCTTCAAATCAGGTACACATTTTCCAATGTACCCAACAATAGCTTTGATTGGCATGGCTTTGAGTGGAAGACATGGCTGACTAGAGAAGGACACGGGTCGAGACACGGACGTGTCCCTACCTGTGTGCTCCAAGGAAAGCAAGAGGAGAAGTGTTCCATCCGAGCAGGACATGGGTATCAATACAGCCATAACCACGACCGTGTCACCTGGACACGGGTACAGACACGGGCGTGTCAGTACCCGTGTATAAGCACGAAACGGCAGTCAAACCATGGATGACGTTTCGCCAGAGCAGAACACGGGTAAGGACACGGCCGTGTCCCTACCCGTGTCACCTCTGTATAAAAGAAAAAATGAAACCCTAGCCGTCTTATTCTCTTCCAAACCCTATTTTCTGGAGAAGAACTTCTGAAGGAGATAGATCTTGCTGGAGCCAACCAACCCCGTGAGGAAACGCCACCGCCGTCAAGGGAAAAACGATGCCAACGAGAAGGATGACAAGATCCATGGACGGAAATGGCAGAACCGCTGGAAATGAGGTGAGCTCCCCCCCCCCCCCCCCTCTCCCTTGGTGCTAGATCCATAGTTATTCTTAGGCGAGACATCGACTCAAATGAGTCTTGATGTGTAAGGTGAAGGTTTCTAGGAGGGTCTTTCTAGAACTTGTGTTCTAATGTTTAGTCATCTTCAACATCCCCTTCTTCAAAGTGATGATGGGGGTGGATTCGGGAAGAGGAATGGTCTTAAAAGGGTGAATAAGGGTGGAGGAACTTCTGGTTGCGATTTGGGAGGATTGGCTTGAAAAGGAAGATGAATCGATGCCGTTCATTTTGCCTCAAAATGCGTGCAGAAATCTGTGTTCTGCACGCAGTGACCTTCTTGGCTATCTTCAGGCAAGATATGGTCAGATCTGGGCTTTCAACTAAACACGAGATTCGTAGCCCTTGAAATTACCTTTCCGACGAGTGGTTACACGCCTTCGAGTGAATTCTGTTGCCAAGGGAATGTTTGATCGAAGTAGAGGGCTGTCGGACTAAGCGTGCAAAAATTGTATTCTGTACGCAGCAGGCTTTGGAGCCAATTTCATGTGGGATACAGACCGATCTGGGTTACGGACTGAACATGAAAGTTGTAGCCCATGGAAAGACCTTTCCATCTGGTGGTTACACGCACTCACCGGATTCCTGTAGCCACGGGAACCTTCGGTTCAAGTTGCTGTCCAGCAGGATTCTGCACTTGAATTCCTGGGTTAGTTATATAAATGAATTTGGACTCTGAGGAGGTCTTGTAATAATCCGACATTAAGCTGTAGGCAAATCATTATATGCATACTGTTATAATTCAATGCATGATGATAGTATTGGAATAGACCCCACGTAAACAAAGGGTGAATGATATGCGGTTGAGCGAAATAACTTGGTGGGGAATAGTGAACGAATGTTATTTAGTCATTTAATAACAATGATCACTAGAGCTTGGGTAATTGCTCAGTGTTGATTGATATGAAATTGTGCGTTGATTATCAGATGAGTAACTCATGTACTCGTGAGTGATTAGGTTGGTAGAATAAATGTTGTTGGTGTCGTGAGAAGAGTCATAAATTGGACAGTTGGGCTTGGTCCTCGGTGTTCACGTCCCGAGGCTCCTTTCGTGCCATGTGAACGGTTGGGCTTGGTCCTCGTGCTTGTTTATGAGGATCCTTTCGTATAACTATGTGGATATTATGCATGTGGTGTGAGTCGACATGCGGTGTCGTAATCCCAGGTTAGGGATATTATGGCAAGTCTATGGGCTCGCCAATCGTCACACCGATGGGAGTTGACAGCTAGACCTTGGGTGGTTGGGCTTGGTCCTTGGTGTTCATTTCCCGAGGCTCCTTCCATGTCAAGTGAACGGTTGAGCTTGGTTCTCGTGCTAATTTCCGAGGCTCCTTCTGTATCACACCTTAGGCCATTTCGGGTGATGCAGCACCACTGCTAATTGATGATGACCCGGTTGCCGAGGCGCTACGACATAAAGATCTTAGACGCCGTGATGACGCTAAAGGAAGTGCACGTTACAACCTCCGCCCGCAGCGTGCTCGAACCGCCATGAAAAATTATCTTTAATTATCTTATTTCGTGAACTCTATTTTTATATTTTTAGAATATAAAATTATCCAATGTTTAAGTGATAATTTTATATTCATGGCATGTTTTATTTCTTTAATTTAAACAATTTTATTTTTGGTATGCACTTAGCCATTCGAGTGGATGAGATTACATCTACATCATGAAGGGTTAAGGCTTATTGTAATCTCCTATTTAAGGAGGTGTTTATGAGGAATCAAGCATTGAAGAATTAAAACCTAAAATTTCCCCTCCAAGTGAAATTTCGGTCAAGGCTCTCATCTAGCCGCCGCCCCCTCCCCTTGTGTGGTGTGAAGCCGCCACCCCCTTGCTCCCTCCATCCGCGCGGTGTGACTCCGGCGTGGATTCCTTGGTGCGACTCCGCGGAAGAAGGATGCAAACCCTTTGGTGTGACGCCGACGGATCCGTGGAGAGAGTGATTCTCCCATAGTTATCTTGTGTGAAACGCTTTCCGGTTGGGTAATCTCTTCCCTCTCCCTTGTGTGATTCTCTTCTTTAGTTGTGGTGGTTTCACGCTCGTTTTCTCCGGATCTTTAATTTAATCGCTACAAGTTTTGAATCGAAATCGTCGTTGCAAGGCTTTTTAATTCCGGATCGGGTGGATCCTATTTGCTTGAGCGGATCTTGGCCTATAGCCTTGGTCTTGCTCTCTAAAAGGAGTGGCAACCTTTGTGTTTTTCTTGGGGAATACTCCGACTCAAATTTCCGATCGTTGTTTTCGAGTCGACCATTCCTCCTTTGTTATTTGCGCTGCGTTCTTGCGACGAGAACTATTGTGGGCGATAGGTGCTGTGTAGGTGCGGTAGATCTACGACGTGTAGTGCGTAGGAAAGCGTTAGTTTCGTGGAGATCTCCGACTCGGGACGCACCCTACACCAATTTGGTATCAGAGGCGGTCGTTTCAACTTCCACGTTGCAAACATCCTCTCTTTGTTCTTCGTTGGTCGATCTGAACTTTCAAAGATCTGAAATTTTCGGATTGGTCTGCGTTTAGTAAAATCCTCGGAATTTTAAACTTGTCAAAAAAATCTGAAAAAAAAACTGTAGCTTCCTGCACTTATTTCCAGCAACATTAAAACAGGAATTTTTTCGATTCGTCCTCGTTAGGTTAGCCTGCAAATTGGATCTTCGTTATTCTGTCTAGTTGGTCTGCAAATAGCGGGCTGAAATCTACATTTTTCAGCAAAATTTCAAAAAAAAAAATTTTTAACGAACTGCGTGTTTCTCACATCAAGCTTTTCAAAAAAAAAATTTATTTTCATTCTAGCTACAGCCCTAGGGAAAATCATCTTTCATAATTTTCTGGGTCTTGCATGCGTACTAGGCTAGGCACGGAATATACGGCGCCGTCTACGTCTAGGATGGCTGAGAACGGGAATGAGCTTCATAACGCTGAAGCGATAGCAGGTCTACGTAATGATATGGCGGAGCTTAGGGCCACTTTAGCACAGATTTTACAAAATCAAGTTAGGCCGCCACCACCTCCCGTTCATGTCGAATTGCCCCACCGGCGTCGACACATCTCCGATTCGGACTCTGATAGGGACTCCCCATGAGTGTCCCCTCGAGGTCATCGCCACGAGCGAGAGTTCGACATTACGAGGGCCATCAAGATTGATGCCCCCACTTTCGACGGCATGGGAGATCCACAAAACTTCCTTACTTGGATAGTGGACATGGAATGTTACTACGACTGGCACCATCTCACGGACCCCCAAAAGGTCCAAGTTGTCAGGATGAAGTTGACAGGCCGTGCCAAAACTTATTGGCTAAATGAAGAGCGTAGGCTAGGGGCTGGAGACGGAAACCCAATTATTGGGTGGACCGTAATGAAGAATTTGTTGACCGATCAGTACATTCCCGCGTACCATCGGACATAGATGTTTGACGAGCTTGCCACCCTGCGGCAGGGCTCAAATTTAGTAGCGGAGTATATGGGAGAACTGAAGGACCGAATGGTGCGTTGTGATCTGAAGGAAATCCCCGAGGTTACCCTTTCTAGATTCCGTAAGGGGCTTCAACCCGATATTCAGCGAAAGTTCTTACGTTATGGCCACACAGATCTAAACACGACATTCAATGCCGCCCTCGAAATTGAGAAACACTTAGCATCTAAGGCCCACTCCCGGTATTCCCATACGAAGGGAAAATCCACCACCGGAGCTTTGTCCTCCACATATCAGGACAAAGGGAAATTCTGGTCCGCCGAGTCCAAGTCTGTTGTGATCACTGCTAGGAACACTAAGAACCCTGCGAGCGAACGTATTCCCATCGGAAAGGTTAGCAAGACTAACGCTACATGTTACTCTTGCGGCATTCAAGGTCACTACACCTTCGAATGCCCAATGAAAACTAAAGCCATAGCCATGTTAGAGTCGACGACCGATTTTGCGGATTATGTTTATGAGGCTGCTGAGGAGAGCGACCCAGAAGGGGTCCCAAGTGACTTAGAGGACGATCACCCCCTTATGGTGATGCGTTGTATCTTGACCACTCCTCGTCCATTAGATGATTGGAAGAGGACGAGCATATTTTTGCTGATTTTTAAGAGTGGCGAGAAGCTTTGCAAGCTGATTATTGATAGTGGTAGTTGTGTGAATGTCGTATCTGAGAACGTCATTGCACGTATGTCCTTGACCACGGAACCACACCCGACCCCATATCAGGTCGCTTGGATCAACAAGATCTCTGTACCCGTTACCAAGCGATGCTTGGTTCCACTCTCATTCAAATCCTACATTGATGAGGTGTGGTGTGATGTCCTTCCGATGGACGCTTGTCATGTGTTGTTAGGCCGCCCTTGGCTATATGACCGTGATGTTACTCATTTTGTTAGAGCCAACACTTATGAATTCAAATTAAATGGCAAAACCATCACCTTGAGACCGACCATCCCAAAGGAGCCCGTAGTCTTGGCTAAGGACACCACTATCCTGGTAGAACGAAAAACGTTGAATCTAGTTGGTAGGAAAGAGTTTGAGAGAGATCCGTTCCTTGATGGAATTATGTATGCGCTAGTCCTCCTAAGTGCGAAGCCCGATTCTAGCATTTTGGATGACTTACCTAGTGAGTTACGGGTACTATTGGAAGAGTATAGGGACGTGTACCCGGATGAGTTGCCGCCCACGTTACCCCCGCTTAGGAATATCCAGCATGCGATAGACCTCATCCCGGGGTCTTCCTTGCCAAATCAGCCCCATTATCGACTCCACCCCGCAGCTCACCTGGAGTTGCAGTCCCAAATAGAGGGCTTACTAGAGAAGGGTTTTAATAGGACTAGTATGAGTCCATGTGCTGTACCAGCCCTACTTTCCCCCAAGAAGGATGGTACATGGAGGATGTGCGTTGATAGCCGGGCTATCAACAAAATCACCATCAAGTATAGGTTCCCCATTCCCCGCCTAGATGATTTGTTGGATGTCTTGTCTGGAGCCACCGTATTCTCCAAATTAGATCTTCGGAGTGGCTATCACCAGATTAGGATACGAGAGGGCGACGAGTGGAAGATAGCATTTAAGTCGAAGGATGGACTGTACGAATGGCTTGTGATGCCCTTTGGGTTATCCAATGCCCCTAGTACCCTCTCCCGGATGATGACACATGTCTTTCAGCCATTCATGGGGAAGTTCGTTGTCGTCTACTTTGACGATATACTGATTTATAGCACCTCTACTACCGAGCACATCTCCCACATGAGAGTGATCCTTTCCACCCTGCGGAAGGAGACTTTATTTCTCAATCTTAAGAAATGCACTTTTAATGCCTCGGAGGTAGAGTTCTTAGGTTATATAGTCGGTTCTAAGGGTATTTGAGTTGATCCGGGCAAGGTTCAGGTCATTAAGGACTGGCCCGTGCCAACCACCCTATGTGAGGTACGTAGTTTCCATGGGTTAGCCACATTTTATCGATGTTTCATACGAGACTTCAGTAGTATTATGGCTCCTATCACCGACTGTATGAAGAAGGGAGAGTTTACATGGACGAAGTCCACCACCTATGCTTTTGAACGAATAAAGGAGCTTATGACTGAGGCACCTGTCTTACGTCTACCTGACTTTGCTAAAGTCTTTGAGCTCACATATGATGCGTCTGGGGTAGGGATTGGAGGTGTCTTGAGCCAGGAGGGCCATCCCGTTAGCTATTTTAGCGAGAAGTTGTCTGGTCCGAAGCTGAACTATTCAAATTACGATAGGGAATTTTATGTTGTAGTTCGATGTCTACACCGTTAGAGGCACTATCTCCTCTCCAAGGAGTTTGTGATCCTCTCTGATCATGAGGCTTTACGTTTCATCAATGGCTAGCATAAGATCAACCCATGACACGCTAAGTGGGTGGCTTTCTTATAAGGTTACACGTTTAATCTGAAGCACCTTAAGGGAGCTGATAACCGAGTCGCGGATGCTCTTAGTCGTCATACTATTTTACTCACCTCTATGGAAGTACATGTTGTAGGATTTGAGCGGATTAAGGATGAGTACGCTACGTGTCCTGACTTCCAGGACTTTTATTTATCTGCCCAGGATAGTTCCCCCACTACGATATCTACATACGTTATCAAGGACGGTTACCTGTTTAGGAATGGGAAGCTATGTATCCCGCAGTCATCGTTACGACTACATATCATATGGGAATTGCATAGCGGAGGGTTGAGTGGCCACTTCGGTAGAGATAAGATCATTACGCTAGTCGAGGACAAATTCTATTGGCCAAAACTGAAGGTTATGGTGGGGAAGGTTGTGAGTAGCTGCCGCACGTGTCAGGTGTAATACCCCGAAACTTAAAAGAGGGACGGGTGATGTTTTAAGCCCAGTCTGATTTTTGGAGCAGGTGTCACGGGCGTGTCACGGGCGTGTCACAGGCGTGTTCGGCCACGGGTCGTGCAGTCGACGCTTTGGCGGTCGACGATCGTCTAGTTGCAGAACACGGCCTAGGACACGGGCGTGTCCCAGGACGTGTCACTCCAGGGAATTTGCAAGTGTGGTACACAGGCGGTGACACGGGCACAAACACGGGCGTGTCAAATTTGACACGGGCGTGTCTGATGCCGTGTCACAAGGCCGTGTACCTCCCTGACTGCGAAGTATTGGTCGATTGCACACGGGGGCGTGACACGGGTCCCGACACGGGCGTGTCGTAGGTGACACGGGCGTGTCGGAGGCCGTGTCAAAGGCCGTGTGCTGGTTTTTCGTATCGATCGAGACGGCGAATGGGTGACATGGCCAGGCACACGGTCGTGTTGCAACCCGTGTTCGGCCCAGATTTTATGATTTCAGATCTAATCTTGGTCGTTCGTTTCCTTGACTTTGGATCCGACGGTGGGGGGCTGCTCCTGGGTGGTTTTAGCCGGGATTTAGGGTTGGGAACCCTCATTTCCTTTAGCCATTCTCTCTCTAAGAGTTTAGAGAGAAGGGAGAGCAAGGAGGAAGGAGGAGTCCAAGATCCGACCGCCGGAGGAGCTTCGGAGCTCCGAATCGCGATCCGAGTCCAGATCCGTGGAGCTCCGAATCACTTCCTCTGTACCTTCCATTAGAGTCACTAGGGATTGCCACATCTCCTTGGCAGACTGGCAATGAATCAGATTCTACAGCATTGAGTCATCGACTGCACTTGCTATAAGATTTTTAGCTTTCTTGTCCAGAGAGACAAGTGCAATCTCATCCTTATCTAGATCCATCAACTTCATGGGAACTTGCTTGGTGGGATCTATGGTGGAAGTAGTCATAGGAATGTGGGGACCTTCTTCAACAATCATGAAGATCCGGGATCTACTGCTTCCATGAAGAACTTTACTCTTTCCTTCCACATAAGAAAATTGTTCTTGGTGCAGATAGGGAGTTTAGCAAAATCCTTGGTCTTACTCATGCTTGATACCTTTCAAGAAACAACTTAGAAGGATAAGATCAAGGTGTTAACCTTTTAACGATCAACCTCCCCCTCTGATACCAATTAAGGGGTCTAAGTTGTTAGCCTAAATCACCTAGAGGGGGGTGAATAGGTGAAATGCGTGTCAAATGCGGAATTAAAAACTAACACAGCACACATCAAGCAATCACAGACGACAAGAGATTTATAGTGGTTCCCCAACCTTGGGTACGTCCACTTTCCTCACCGATCTAGCAAATCACTAGACTCGGCTACTCCACTATCTCGGATTGAAAACAATCCTACACCTCGGAACCACGTTCCTTCAAAACTCGATCCAACTGGATCTACAAAACTCGGAAGCAAAAGCCTTCCTACGAATCTCGGAGAAAAACTCCTACATAATAATTTGTTTAAAGAAAATACAAACAATAATCTCAGATCTGGATCTTGACAGTCTTCTTCCTTAAGAGCTTTGGCTTGATCAGAAAAGTTGAAGACGACTTGAGAGAGATCCACAAATCTGAAAAACTAAATCACCTCGATCGAGAAAATAGATCTGGAATCTTTAAGGCGTGGCGAGATCGAGTGATTGACTTGCGTCTGGATCGCTGAAGAATTAGAGTTGAAAATAGAGATCGGAGATCGTCGATCCAGAGCTTCTTCCGTGAACGTTAATGGCGGCGGCGGCGACTTGAAGAATTAGGGTTCACAGGATTGTTCTCTTTCTCTTTCTTAAAATAATAATCTCTGAAGGAATTCTTAATAGTCAAATCTGAAATTACCTATTTATAGGTAGACTCCAACGGTCATAAGAATAATTAATGATGACACGTGGACTTATCAGAAAGAATCAATTCGAAATGACCAGCGATATTGACTTAGAGAATTTCAGGAAAGATTTGAACCGACATACTCGAGTCATAGAAGATACATACTCGAGTATCAGATAGTATATACTCGAGTGGAAAAGAATTGGCATACTCGAGTAAGAGAAGTTATATACTCGAGTGGAAAGAATTGGCATACTCGAGTAAGAGAAGTTATATACTCGAGTGGAAAGAATTGGCATACTCGAGTAAGAGAAGTTATATACTCGAGTGAAAAGGATTGGCATACTCGAGTAAGAGAAGAGAAAACTACTCGAGTGATCCAGAGATCAATACTCGAGTGATGTACGAACTACTCGAGTATGAGAGTAGATACTCTAGTGAAAACACTTAGAAAAATTTCAGATAAAGTGTGAATAAATACTCGAGTATAAGAGTTGTAGATACTCGAGTGAGAGAAAAAGAACTACTCGAGTATATTAGGAGAACTACTCGAGTGAGGGGAAAATGAACTACTCGAGTATCTTAGAACAACTACTCGAGTAAACATTTACTTACTCGAGTATGAAAAATAACTACTCGAGTACAGAGTCACTTACTCGAGTATATAGGAAACTACTCGAGTATGTGGACTTAGAATATTTCTGAAATGGGAAGAACAGAACTACTCGAGTATAAACAAGTTACTTACTCGAGTAACTAACCAACCACTCGAGTACAAGTTATCACTTACTCGAGTGAATACAGCCTACTCGAGTATGTAAACTAACTTACTCGAGTACAGACCCACTTACTCGAGTATACTAGAGAAGTACTCGAGTATGTGGACTTAGAAAATTTCTGGATTAAGAACAGAAGGATTTACTCGAGTATAAGATATGACCTACTCGAGTGATTGACTATCTACTCGAGTATAAACTTATCTACACGAGTATATAGAGTCTACACGAGTATGTCTAAGGATCTACTCAAGTATTAAGTCACTTACTCGAGTATATGAAGGTACATACTCGAGTATGTGGACTTAGAAAAATTTCTTCTGAAAATCATACTTCAATACTTGAGCCCACCATTTCAAGTGCATGTAGGAAGTGTATCCCAATAGAGAGGCTATACATGGGCCAACACTTTGGATCACACAATGAGGGATTACATTGTATGGTCCTGTGTTTGGTGACCCATTATAGACTGACATTGGTCTACACTTGGCATTAAGGACCTGCACACATACAACTTAAACACAGCATCAAATACACCTTAATTCATCTTAGTTCAAGGTCTGACCTCCTACAAATCTGAGGTATTGTGTAGACAAATCCCAACAATCTCCCCCTATTTGTAGATGTCAGCATCCTCTATACTAAGGTGAATTATTCAGAGTAAAAAGAACAATACACATATACTTGAAAAAAATAAGCTAAAGCAGGATAACTAATGAAATAGCCATAATCAGAATCAATTATATATATAGAATTGTTTTTAACAAAAGGAATCCATTTCCACATTCTCTTTACTCAAGAGGGTCCTTCCTTATGCATCCTTTCTCTCTTCAGCTCTTGCCTCTCTAGGTAACTGAATGGCTTGGGAAAATAAGTTCTGGGCCTAGGAGGAGCAGCTGGATTATTGTGTCCCCAATTCCTGTCATGAAGTCTGATTTTGATTTGGGACACTTCATAGGCTTTCCATTCTGAATGACTGTAAAACTGGTCTCTGTTCTCACCAAGATCTGTAACCAATTTCAGGGTGTCAAGGATTAGGGATTTGGAGGTTGGACTCCAAACTTCAGAATGAATAATTGGTGGTCTGCTTTCAGAAGCTAGGGCAGGATCTCTTTTGGGTGCAGAACGACTGGCAGAAGCACCTTCACCATATTTTCTCTTCTTCCTTGGAGCTGGAATTTCATCTTGCCACAAATCAGAATAGGTGAGAGGGGGCTCAGTCACATCACCCTCAGATCTAGGTGAGAAAGCTGGCACACCTTCTGGGATGGCTGCCTGGGCTGGAGCATCTGCAGGAGGTTGTCCTTCAAGAGGATTCAAGAAGTGTGGAATGATGGTAGGGTTGAGCTGGGCATTAGGGAAGTTCATGTTGTGCAGCCAAACAGCAGTGTCATAGGTATAGAACTTCACAGACTGGAGCTGGGAGAGAATATCTGCTTTCATTTCTTTTACAAGACCATCCATAGTAGCTTGAGCTTGGTTAGATAGTGTTTCAACTTGTTCTTTTACAACTGCTTGAGCTTGCTCAGATAGTTTTTCCACTTGTTCTTTTACGATCTTCTCCCCCTTGGTGATATCTACAGATAGCTGAGCTATAGCTTCATCCCTGAACTTGCCAACTTCTTCACAGATTTTCATAAGATTGGCATCAGCATTCTTGTCCAAGTGGATCTGATTATAGGCAATAGTTTCTTGTTGATTTCTCAGTTCACCTATGCTTGTGATAGTGTGATCTATGGCCTTTCCACCTAGCTGGAATAATCTTTTTAACTCATCAGTATTGGCCTGGATTTCTGCAAAGCCTCTACTCATCTCTTGTTCAAGAGTAGTGACTTTGTTATTGACTGATGCTAGAGATTCATCAAAGTACTTTCTCTGTGAAAGGAGCATCTGTGCAATTTGACTTACCATATCTGAAGAGGAGGGGGCTGAGGTTGGTGCAGGAATTGAAGGAGCAGGAGCAGGAGTAGTCCAAGGAGGAATTTCTGTAATGACCACTGAGCTGACAGCTCTTTTGAAGGGTTCTATCTCAACAGATTCTTCTGTATTTAGGAAAGATGGCATGGAGAAATCCAAAGTCTTCAGAGGTGCCTCCACAGGATCTGGAGACATTTCCTCATCATCAGACAAGAGAATATGATCTGATTTGCTGGGCTCACTAGCAGGAGACTTGGCAGGAGACTGTACTGGAGTCTGAGCTGGAAATTGCACAGGAGATGGAACTGGAGACTGAATGGGAGACTTGGCAGGAGACTTGGCAGCTGAATCATTCTGAAAAAGAGGAGCATCGGAGCTGAGCTCATCAATAAATCTGTTAATATCTTCAGCTGTAGACAGTAAAGCTGCTGGAGTAGGAGAAACTGGAGGAGTAGAAATTCTGACTTCTTCTTGTTCTGGAATCACTGATTCTGAAGAAACTTGATGCTGAGGAAGAGAAGAGGCAGGCTCCCCCTCAACTAATGTACCAGAGGTAGCAGTAGTTTGATGTAGAGGAGGAGATGGAATCCTGTCTTCAGGTAAACTGGTTTCTTGGTGAGTTTCTGAGATGGCATCAGCCTTTGAAGTTTGGGCAGAATTCAGGATCTTGATGTCATACCTCTGTATGGAAGAGATGGAAACTTTCTTCATGTGGTGAAGAGGAGTCCCTTTGGAGAAGTCAAACACTGTAGGATTAATCTCATGGAGGAGGAGTGAGATAATCCTAGCATAACTTGGATGTTTCACGCTCTCTCGGATCTTATCCAGTATCATCATTCCGAACTGGAATTTCTTCCTGTAGACGATGGCTTGCATAACGTCGAATAAGTTTTGGGATACATCTCTTATGGAGTATGTCTTGCACCATAGGATTTTGGCGATGACATCGACTAGAAACTTGCCTTCTGAATTGAACAAAGACCGATTCAAGGTTTCACCTCCACCTTCAGGATCACGACCACAGAATAGAGAAGTACGGTCAGCATCTTCCTTTTCTAGGTCATCTTCTTTGTCAACCACGGCCATCCGAAGCAGAGTGGCGACTAAAGTTTTATCCAACCGAATTTCAAGTCCTTTTACCTTTGATTTCAGAACTGTGCCATTACGTCTAACCTTCAGATTTCTGTAGAATTCTTCAACATCAGGAAGCAGGAGACGGCAGGGTTCTTGAAGAACGAAGGACAAACCGGCGGTATCCAAGAGAATCAGTAATTTCTTGAAGTCATCCGAAATATCTTCAATACCATCTGTCACTAGTTCGGAGCCGATTCCAATCTTGGAGGAGGGAGCCATCAGCGATTCTGTAGTGCGAAGGAAACAAAAACGAGGAAGACAAAGCTCTGCAACTGTTCTGGGAGACGAAGAGACGGCGGCTACTCGAGTGAAATGAGAAGTGGAAAGGATTTCCGATTTTTCTAAATATATATATGACCCTAATTAGGTTTAAGGAGGAGTATTGAAAATAAAATCATACCTGATATGGAGCGCCAAATCTTTGGTGCGAATAGAAGAAAAAGGAGATTTTCAAATTTCTAATTCCCGTATACTCGAGTAGGTTTCGCCATACACGAGTATGAGATGGAGTATACACGAGTAGGTCAAGTGACATACACGAGTAGGTCAAGTGACATACACGAGTAGGTCTAGTGACATACACGAGTAGGTTACCAACTACTCGAGTATGTCAATTTTGGTCTACTCGAGTATTTTCGTTTACTCGTGTATATGTCTCTATGTACTCGAGTATATCACTTTGAAATACAATTTTCTTGGGAGAGATTTACTGTCACTGATATCTTCAACTCTGAGCCTGGCTGTGAATCCACCATCACTATTCCTCTTTGTTGAGCAGTCCGAGTTCCGTTTTGAAGAACGAGAACTTGGACTCGTCCAGCGGCTTCGTGAATATATCTGCCACTTGCCTGTCTGTGGAGACATATTGTAGATCTATGTCTCCATTCTCCACATGCTCCCGGATGAAGTGATAACGAAGCTCTATGTGCTTGGTCCGGCTGTGGGAGACTGGATTGTTGGCAATTGCTATAGCACTGGATGAGTCGCAAAACAAAGGAATGTTCTGGAACTTCATGTTGTAGTCTTCAAATTGATTCTTGATCCATAAGAGCTGTGCACAACAGCTGCCTGCAGAGATGTATTCTGATTCATCCGTTGAGATGGCTACACAGTTCTGCTTCTTACTGCTCCAGGAAATAAGTCTCCTTTCGAGAAATTGGCAAGTCCCGGAAGTGCTTTTCCTGTCGTCTTTGCTACCTGCAAAAGCTGCATCTGAAAAACCAATTAGTTCACTATCATTACTTCTTGGGTACCATAAGCCAAGATTTGGTGTGCCTTTGAGGTATCTCAGGATTCGCTTTGCAGCGATGTAGTGAGATTCCTTAGAGTTCACCTGAAATCTAGCACATACACATGTTGAGAACATTATATCTGGTCTACTCGCAGTAAGGTAGAGCAAGGACCCAATTATGCTTCTGTACTTGGTTTCATCAAAAGGTTTCCCTTTCTCATCCTTGTCCAGAGACATAGCTGAGGCCATTGGAGTCCTCATAGAGGTTGCATTCTCCATTCCGAATTTCTTAAGCAGCTCTTTGGTGAACTTTGTCTGTGAGATGAAAATCCCATCTTCAGATTGTTTCACCTGAAGCCCTAAGAAATACTTCAGCTCTCCCATGCTGCTCATTTCAAACTTCTCTTGCATAAGTTTAGAAAACTTCTTGCAGAGGTTGTTATCCGTAGAGCCAAAAATAATGTCGTCGACATAGATCTGCACTAGCAAAATCTTGCCTTTTATTTCCCTAAGAAATAATGTTTTGTCTATCTTTCCTCTTGTGAACTTGTTCTCAAGAAGGAAGCTAGACAGAGTCTCATACCAAGCTCGAGGAGCTTGTTTAAGACCATATAGTGCTTTCTGTAATAAATATACGTAATTAGGATGGGTTGAATCAACAAAACCTGGCGGTTGCTCTACGTACACTTCTTCCTTTATGTCACCATTCAGGAAGGCGGACTTTACGTCCATCTAATAGACGGTAAAGCCCTTAAGTGCAGTGTAGGCAAGAAATAACCTGATCGCCTCCAGTCTTACTACTGGAGCATAAGTCTGGTCGAAGTCGATTCCTTCTTCTTGACGATATCCCTTGGCGACAAGTCTGGCTTTATTCTTTATAATTGTTCCATCTTCGTCCATCTTGTTCCGGTAGACCCATTTTGTCCCGATGACGTTCTTATGCTTGGGTCTAGGAACAAGTGTCCAGACTTTGCATCATTTGAACTGATTCAATTCTTCTTCCATGGCTAGAATCCAGGATGCGTCGGAGTTGGCTTCCTCAAATTTCTTTGGTTCAACCTGTGAGAGAAAACTTAAGTGTAAATTCTCGTTAGTTGTACCTCGACGAGTTCTAACGCCATCCCGAGGATCTCCTATTATTTGGTCAACAGGATGATCCTTCAAGTGTCTGAACTCTAAATTCCTTGCATCTGGGATCTCTTCAGCCACTGGAGTTGCATCTTCAGCTGGGATGTCTTCTTCATCTTGATCATCTACCTCTCCAATGGTGGTTGTAGAGGGGATCTTGATGAACGTCTCATCTTTATCTTCACTAGGTTCATCCAAGCTAAGTTCTTTCAAATTTGTACCTGCATCTACAATAGGCACACTAGACGAGTTGCTTTGCAACAGACTCGTCTCATCAAATACAAGATGTATCGACTCTTCCACCACCAGAGTTTTTCTATTGAATACTCTATAAGCCTTACTATGGCTACTATATCCTACAAAAATACCTTCAAAGCTTTTCTCGCTAAACTTGGTAGTGTGATACTTGCCATTGTTAAGTACGAAGCACTTACAGCCAAAGATTCTAAAGTATGAAATGGTAGGTTGCCTGCCTTTTAGAAGTTCGTAAGGACTCTTATCATGGTTCTTGTTGATGAGTGCTCGATTTTGCACGTGACAAGCGGTGTTGACGGCTTCAGCCCAGAAATACTCCGGAAGTGAGGCATCACTCAACATGGTCCGACAAGCCTCTATGAGTGTTCTGTTCCTTCTCTCAGCTACTCCATTTTGCTGTGGAGTGCGAGGAGAGGAAAACTCATGAAAGATACCTTGACTTTCACAAAATTCTGTCATGGCTCCAGATTTGAATTCCGTTCCATTGTCACTTCTGATTTTGACTACGGAACAGTTGTATTCATTCTGGATCTGCCTCACAAAATTAGTGAAAATACCGAAGGTATCTGACTTGTGTTTCAGAAAGAACACCCACGCAAAGCACGAGTAATCATCCACAATAACCAACGTATATTCCTTACCTCCCAAACTTCTAACCTGTAGTGGACCAAACAAGTCCATATGGAGAAGCTGCAAACTTCTATTGGAATCCTTGCCTATTATGCTTTTAAACGAACTTCTTGTTTGCTTGCCTTTGATACAAGCGTGACAAGGACTGTCCGTAACGCACTTGACATTAGGTGCATCACGCACTAAGTTTTGAGAGAATAATTTATTAATAGTTTTGAAATTAATATGTGCTAGTCTCTTGTGCCATTGGTCAGCAAGAGATGCACTACTTTTTGCCAAAAGACACACTGGTGTCGAGGAGTCTATACAAATAAAATTTAAACGGAAAATATTTCTGCTTCGAGTGCCTGATAAAATAGTTTCCATATTGTTAACCGATTTTATCAAACACTTGTCAGCATGAAATTCAACTACGTATCCTTTGTCGCATAGTTGGCTTATGCTAATGAGATTGTGTTCCAATCCTTCAACATAGGCTACATCCGAAAAGGATACGCTACCGTTAGAAATCATACCATAGCCTTTAGTGATTCCTCGATCTGAACCTCCAAAGATGACCTTTGGTCCGTTGCAGACTGAGGTGTAATTCTGTAGTAGGCTCCTTGTCCCGGTCATATGCCGAGAGCATCCACTGTCCAAGTACCAGATTGGCGTTTTGGTGGCCTTTGGACATACCTGCAATTACAATCATTTAGCCTTAGGAACCCAAACAAGTTTGGGTCCTTGGTCTCGAGTTAGAATACTCCCCCTACGAGTATTAGCCTCATGAGTGGTCACTCTCATGTTGCTAACTTTAGGGGTTGCAGCATTTTTTAGGATTGAACCAACAATCACTGGCAAAATGACCAATTCTGCCACAGCACCAACAGTCGAACCTGTTGTATCTTTGCCTTGTGTAGTCCTGCTTGACTTTCTGGAATGAAGGTCTAGCAGGATCTTTACTCTTGGAGGAAGAGGCTTCATGATGATGGCAGTTACATGAGGTCTTCTCCTTCATAGGCTTTTCTACAATAGGTTTTACTTTTGGTGTCTTTTTGAAATTATGACCATGAGCATAAGGTCCATAGCTTTGAAGCTGAATCTCCTCATAAGGTGCCTTGAAGACACTCTCGCCAAAGTTACGAGGACGAGTCCAACCTTGGTATCTTGACTTAGGCTTCTCAGGGATCGGCCTAGAAAAGTGTCCGTAGGTGGACTCATAATCGAGTTCGTTCGTGGGAAAGATAACTTTCTTGAACACAACAGGTTCCAAGGGAGCTTTCCCTTTTTCTTCAGCTAGAGCCTTCCGGGCAGCCTTATTCTTTCTCTTGGCCTTGTTTCTCCTAGAGGATTTACTAGAAGAGCCAATATGGCCTAAACCAGCACCCTTGGCCTTAGCAGAGAATTCAGTAACGATTGGAAGAACTGTCTTAGGCTTAGAGAAACTCTCAACAAGCTTCTTTTCAGCCTCGAGTTGTCGTTCCAATTCTTTGATGATTTTCTCTTTAAGGTCGATGTGCTTGAGAGCTTTATTGTATTCCTCCATAGCTATATTGAGGTTCTCTTGAGAGAGTTAGTCTTATTGACTTCTTCTCTCAAGCTGCTCTCACTAGCCTGTAGAGAATTTATCTCTTTAGCTTGAGTTTTCATTATTCTACGACATTTTTCGTAAGCGGTGAGTAACTCCTTATACTGACCCATGAGCTCAGATTCATCTTCAGAGGAATATCCCTCTTGCTCATTATCATCATCAGAATCAGAGAGAGGAGTGTGAGATTTTACCTCCCCAGTAAACCGGGGAACTTGTTCATCATCTGAATGAGCCATGAGCCCAAAGTAAGCTTCCACTTCTTCACTCGACTCAGATGAGTCAGAGTCGCTGAGAGTTTTGCTCTTCTTGGCTACTAAGCTTTTCTCTTTCCTGTTCTTATGGTGTGAGGATTTCTTTTCCTCTCTTCTTCCACCCTCTTTCTTTTTGTGAGGGCAATCGGCGATGACGTGACCTGGCTTATTGCAACAATAACAAATGATGTCAGTTGAGATCTGTTTGTTCTGTTTAGAATTATACCTGTCATGGCTGCTTGAGCCTTTCTTCCGATGATCACCGTCATGTCGTGATCTTCTATATGAGGCATCCTTGCCTCTCCATTGCTTCTTCTTGTTCAAGAACTTCTTGAACTGCCTTGAGAGTAGGGAGAACTCTCCATCAGATAGTTCTGAGCCAGATGAGCTGGGCTCAGATGATTCTTCTTCATCAGCCTCAGGAACTGGGGCAGGAGAGCTAGCCTTTATCTTCCTTGAGCTGTCTGCCTTTAAAGCGACAGATTTCTCCTTGGATGCAGACCTGCTTGTTTCTTCTTCAGCTTTTCTTGAGTTGATTTGCAGCTCGTAAGACATAAGCTTTTCGAACAGATTCTGCGGGTCCGTCTCAGCTAACCTTCCAAACTCCCGAATGGCACACACCTTATTGTCCCATTCCTTGGTTAGGGATCTTAAGAATT
Source organism: Platanthera zijinensis (assembly GCA_039513925.1). Classification (NCBI taxonomy): domain Eukaryota; kingdom Viridiplantae; phylum Streptophyta; class Magnoliopsida; order Asparagales; family Orchidaceae; genus Platanthera; species Platanthera zijinensis. Next base: position 144,831,576 of record CM077084.1, read on the forward strand.
TGTCATTGAGTTCCCTGTTGGTGAAGACACGTCCATAAACTCTTAGGCCATTTACTATCTTGAAGAAGTTCTCAAAAGTGTCAGCTATGGCTTCCTTATGACCCTGCCTGAAGGCTTCATATTTCTGGTTCAGTAGGGATCTACGATCATCCCTCACTTCGTCTGTACCTTCCATTAGAGTCACTAGGGATTGCCACATCTCCTTGGCAGACTGGCAATGAATCAGATTCTGCAGCATTGAGTCATCGACTGCACTTGCTATAATATTTTTAGCTTTCTTGTCCAGAGAGACAAGTGCAATCTCATCCTTATCTAGATCCATCAACTTCTTGGGAACTTGCTTGGTGGGATCTATGGTGGAAGTAGTCATAGGAATGTGGGGACCTTCTTCAACAATCATGAAGATCCGGGGATCTACTGCTTCCATGAAGAACTTTACTCTTTCCTTCCACATAGGAAAATTGTTCTTGGTGCAGATAGGGAGTTTAGCAAAATCCTTGGTCTTACTCATGCTTGATACCTTTCAAGAAACAACTTAGAAGGATAAGATCAAGGTGTTAACCTTTTAACGATCAACCTCCCCCTCTGATACTAATTGAGAGGTCTAAGTTGTTAGCCTAAATCACCTAGAGGGGGGTCAATAGGTGAAATGTGTGTCAAATGCGGAATTAAAAACTAACACAGCACACATCAAGCAATCACAGATGACAAGAGATTTATAGTGGTTCCCCAACCTTGGGTACGTCCACTTTCCTCACCGATCTAGCAAATCACTAGACTCGGCTACTCCACTATCTCGGATTGAAAACAATCCTACACCTCGGAACCACGTTCCTACAAAACTCGATCCAACTGGATCTACAAAACTCGGAAGCAAAAGCCTTCCTACGAATCTCGGAGAAAAACTCCTACACAATAATTTGTTTAAAGAAAATACAAACAATAATCTCAGATCTGGATCTTGACAGTCTTCTTCCTTAAGAGCTTTGGCTTGATCAGAAAAGTTGAAGACGACTTGAGAGAGATCCACAAATCTGAAAAACTAAATCACCTCGATCGAGAAAATAGATCTGGAATCTTTAAGGCGCGGCGAGATCGAGTGATTGACTTGCGTCTGGATCGCTGAAGAATCAGAGTTGAAAACAGAGATCGGAGATCGTCGATCCAGAGCTTCTTCCGTGAACGTTAATGGCGGCGGCGGCGACTTGAAGAATTAGGGTTCACGGGATTGTTCTCTTTCTCTTTCTTAAAATAATAATATCTGAAGGAATTCTTAATAGTCAAATCTGAAATGACCTATTTATAGGTAGACTCCAACGGTCATAAGAATAATTAATGATGACACGTGGACTTATCAGAAAGAATCAATTCGAAATGACCAGCGATATTGACTTAGAGAATTTCAGGAAAGATTTGAACCGACATACTCGAGTCATAGAAGATACATACTCGAGTATCAGATAGTATATACTCGAGTGGAAAAGAATTGGCATACTCGAGTAAGAGAAGTTATATACTCGAGTGGAAAGAATTGGCATACTCGAGTAAGAGAAGTTTTATACTCGAGTGGAAAGAATTGGCATACTCGAGTAAGAGAAGTTATATACTCGAGTGAAAAGGATTGGCATACTCGAGTAAGAGAAGAGAAAACTACTCGAGTGATCCAGAGATCAATACTCGAGTGATGTACGAACTACTCGAGTATGAGAGTAGATACTCGTGTGAAAACACTTAGAAAAATTTCAGATAAAGTGTGAATAAATACTCGAGTACAAGAGTTGCAGATACTCGAGTGAGAGAAAAAGAACTACTCGAGTATATTAGGAGAACTACTCGAGTGAGGGGAAAATGAACTACTCGAGTATCTTAGAACAACTACTCGAGTAAACATTGACTTACTCGAGTATGAAAAATAACTACTCGAGTATATAGGAAACTACTCGAGTATGTGGACTTAGAATATTTCTGAAATGGGAAGAACAGAACTACTCGAGTATAAACAAGTTACTTACTCGAGTAACTAACCAACCACTAGAGTACAAGTTATCACTTACTCGAGTGACTCGAGTATGTAAACTAACTTACTCGAGTACAGACCCACTTACTCAAGTATACTAGAGAAGTACTCGAGTATGTGGACTTAGAAAATTTCTGGATTAAGAACAGAAGGATTTACTCGAGTATAAGATATGACCTACTCGAGTGATTGACTATCTACTCGAGTATAAACTTATCTACACGAGTATATAGAGTCTACACGAGTATGTCTAAGGATCTACTCGAGTATTAAGTCACTTACTCGAGTATATGAAGGTACATACTCGAGTATGTGGACTTAGAAAAATTTCTTCTGAAAATCATACTTCAATACTTGAGCCCACCATTTCAAGTGCATGTAGGAAGTGTATCCCAATAGAGAGGCTATACATGGGCCAACACTTTGGATCACACAATGAGGGATTACATTGTATGGTCCTGTGTTTGGTGACCCATTATAGACTGATATTGGCCTACACTTGGCATTAAGGACCTACACACATACAACTTAAACACAGCATCAAATACACCTTAATTCATCTTAGTTCAAGGTCTGACCTCCTACAAATCTGAGGTATTGTGGAGACAAATCCCAACATGCGACTCCGGCGTGGCTTCCTTGGTGTGACTCCGCGGAAGAAGGTTGCAAACCCTTCGGTGTGATGCCGACGGATCCGTGGAGAGAGTGAATCTCCCACAGTTATCTTGTGTGAAACGCTTTCCGGTTGGGTAATCTCTTCCCTCTCCTTTGTGTGATTCTCTTCTTTAGTTGTGGTGGTTTCACGCTCGTTTTCTCCGGATCTTTAATTTAATCGCTACAAGTTTTGAATCGAAATTGTCGTTGCAAGGCTTTTTAATTCCGGATCGGGTGGATCCTATTTTCTTGAGCGGATCTTGGCCTATAGCCTTGGTCTTGCTCTCTAAAAGGAGTGGCAAGCTTTGTGTTTTCTTGGGGAATACTCCGACTCAAATTTCCGATCGTTGTTTTCGAGTCGACCATTCCTCCTTTGTTATTTGCGTTGCGTTCTTGCGACGAGAACTATTGTGGACGATAGGTGCTGTGTAGGTGCGGTAGATCTACGACGTGTAGTGCGTAGGAAAGCGTTAGTTTCGTGGAGATCTCCGACTCGGGACGCACCCTACACCATCGGGTCTAGGATCTTGGTGCACATCTACCTGAGACACCCGCTGAGCCGTAGTACTCATGTGAGCTCCGATGTTGTGTTCTTAGCGTTGAGGCATACAAATGCCTAGGCTAGGTAGTGTGGAGACCAGCCTAGTAGTGGAGATGCCCGCTCTACTATCACCGTCTGGCCATGACGGATGACGCCTGCGAGGTTAGCTACCTGCTCAAAAAGTGGAAACTGCAAGTCTATGTCGACATAGGGTTTGCATGTGCGTGATCATGGGTGAGACATTGTATTGCACACCTACCATTACACCTCATTATATACACAAGATCTTCATCGTATAAGTTTGTATGGGCACTCCTATACGATGAGTTACTTATTGTTGAACGATTCTCAACTTATAAGTTTGTATGGGCATTCATATAAGTTGAGTTTCCTTCTGTTATATCTTTATCCATATGTTATGGTAGATGGTAGAATTGCTAGAAGTACATGTTACTATTTATACACTGCTTTACATACATAATGATATACCACCTGCTTGTACCTATGTTTATATATATTGTACCCTTTTCCTTTCTCCGCCCGGTGCCGAGGAGTCGCCGGGGGAGCGGATGTGAAGCCACTTAGTCTTTATGACTAACGGTTGCTACATCTTACTTTTGAGGAGGAAACCCTGCAGGTGGAGCAGCAGGTTATGCAGACAAACAGCCAGGCCAGGACGACAGGGCCTGAGGGGATAGTACCATCACTACCGTCGGTTACTGTTGTGAGTGTGTGAGAGCCTTTTGTTGTACCCTTTTTGGGAAAACTATTTATGTACTCTAATATTAGAAGCTTGATGTAGCTTCTCTACTGTTGTTATATTATGGACTATATGCTTGGTGTGGATCTGACTTCTATACTATATTCTGGTTAGGTTGGCAATGAATGATATTGGTTGTAGATGGCAAAATAGGCGTCTTGTTGTACAGACTAGACCGAGTGTAAGTGCTACCGCAAGGTGGCTATTTTGGGTATAAGACCCCTCTCATGCCGTGTTCTGTGTTTCGGGAGGGGGGTCTTACAAATGGTATCAGCTTGCTCTGATCCTGGACTGAAGAAGTCATTTAACAATGGTGCCACCCCAATTCGATTAGTCAGTTTGGGGACAAACTGACTTAGCGGAAGTAGTGGTGTGCCCATATGTAATTCACACTAAGTTTGTCCATCTTTGACCTTAGATTAGCCGACCTAACCTTAAGTTTGTACCTTACGTGTAGATCCTAGTACATGTTGAGCCGGCGAGGGGCACCCCCGCCCCGTCCGTACCTACACAATTCCAACAATCCGAGCTTGGGCAGATGCTCACAGCTATCCTGGACGCCTTCAGGTACCAATCCCAGCAAGCCCCTATACAACAGCAGGGTCCGGGATCCACTTGGTTAAGCACTTTTCGAGCTCTCTCCCCTCCTGCTTACCTTGGGATGGATTCGGCAGTACGTACGGAAGAATGGCTTGACACTGTACAAGAACTATTGGTAGGAATAAGGTGCCCAAACAACATGGCGGTGACCCTTGTAGTGACACTCTTAGAGCTTCACGCCAAAAGGTGGTGGAAGTCTCTCATGGGCTCCACTTTTCAAGGACGGGTGTACACAGATATCAGTTGGAGCGAATTCTCTGAAGCCTTTTTAGAGCATTTCATCCCCTCGGCCGCTCGGGATAATCTTGAAGAGAGATTTTTGTAATTGAAGCAAGGGTCCAAGTCGGTGACAGAATACCAACGGGAGTTTCAGCACTTGGCTAGAGTTGTTGACTCTTATGAGTTGGATGATAGATGATACGCAAAATGATTCTACAAATGCTTGTGAGACCCCCTAAGGAAAGCCCTTTTATTTATAGCGGACTCTAGTCTAGCCGAGATTATTGACATGGCAAAGAGGTTGGAAGCGGACCACTTGGAAAGTGGTAAGAGGCCAGCTGAAAGCGTGATGGAAGCCGGCCCCAACAATAGAAGGAGATTTGATAATAGAGGAGGAAGAGGATATCGAAGAGGTGGCAGACATTTCCCCCAGAATTTTAGAATTGAGCGCCAGGTTCCGCAACTGCCAGCATTGCCTCCACCTCAACAATTTCAACAACCCGGTGGGCCGCAGGAGCGAGTGTGCTTCGAATGCAACCAACCAGGCCACATTCGATGCTACTGCCCGCAACTATTTGGAAATACACCTCTCGCTTTCCCTCCATCAGATCATCGAGGACGGGGGCACATGCATTGTCGAGGGCGAGGACCACGAAGAGGAAACCCAGGACCCGCTCGGGATCAGATGTATGCGTTGGACTTGACTCAAGAGAGGAACCCTCAAGAGGTGATTGCAGGTATGATTACAGTTAGTCATTTTTTTCATTAATACCCTCAAGTTGCTTAAGATATACTAGATGCCTAGCTTGAGAATTTTTATTGACACTTAGGCACCGTAATGGTCGGTGGGAAACCGACCTATACGTTATTCGACACAAGTGCCTCGCACTCTTGTTTGTCTGAAGACTTCATCAAAGATATAGATGGTGTGCAATACTTCACTAGTATTGCTCGAAGGGTGTGCCTTCCGGACGGATTGGAGATGACGGAAAGCGCGAAGTGCGAGTTCGAGGTTCTCCTTGAAGGAAAGCTCTTCGACACCCCTGCCATAATCTTGGGAATGCAAGAGTTCGACCTCATTTTGGGCTTGGTATGGTTGGATCAACACTATGCGAAGATTGACTGTGCGTAGAAGAGGATCTCGCTGAGATATGGAGATTCGGAGGTCATCTTTCAAGGTATTAACTTCGCTCCCCGTATGATGTTATCTTAAGTCCAGGCTTTAAAAGCCCACATGAAGGGGGATGAAGTTTTCATGATTTACTTCGAGCTGAAGGAGTTGGCATTGGATGTCAAGGATGTGAGGGTGGTGCGCGATTTCCCCGAAGTATTTCCGAAGAAATTGCCAGGATTACCCCCACACAGAGAAGTTGATTTTCAAATCAAGTTAGCACTGGGTGCCAAGCCCCTCTCCAGGACTCCATACCGAATTCCCCGAAGGAACTCGCCGAGTTTAGAGTTTAGCTACAAGAGTTGGTAGAATCAGGGTTTGTTCGCCCCAGCTCATCACCTTGGTGAGCCCCTGTTCTATTCGTTAAGAAGAAAGATGGAACCCTGCGATTATGCATAGACTATTGGGAGCTCAACCGACTGACGGTACGGAACACCTATCTGTTACATCGGATCGATGAGTTTTTCGATCAACTGGTGGGAGCGCATTGGTTTTCCAAGCTAGATTTGCGCTCGGGGTATTATCAATTGAGAATAGAAGAGGATGATATTCAAAAAACGGCTTTCAGCTCAAGGTACAGCTTGTATGAGTTCACAGTGATGCCGTTTGGGCTCATAAATGCCCCATCAGCTTTCATGAGCTTGATAAACAAAGTGTTGGAGCCCTACCTAGATGTCTTCATCATTGTTTTCATCGACGACATCTTGGTCTAATCCAAGACGGAGGAAGAACATGTCGGGCATTTGGCCTTAGTACTGAAGAATTTAAAAGAGCACGCCCTGTTCGCCAAGTTCAATAAGTGTGAATTCTCGCTTAAGGAGGTTGCTTTCTTGGGTCATGTGATCAGTGGGGCTGGACTAGCTGTGGATCCGGCCAAAGTGCATACCGTGAAGGAGTGGTCGCCTTTGAAGTCAGCGGCCGATGTGCGGAACTTCCTTGGACTTGCCGGGTACTACCGCAAGTTCGTAAAGGGATTCTCAAAGATTGCTCTTCCTCTTACTTCCCTAACAAAGAAAGGTGTGTTGTATGAGTGGACACCCCAATTTGAAGATGCGTTCTAAGAACTAAAGGACAGACTTACATCTGCACCCATCCTAGCCCTTCCATCTGGGAAGGAAGGATTTCAAGTTTACACTAACGCATCATATCAAGGAATGAGAGCGGTATTGATGCATCATAGGCATGTGATCGCCTATGCTTCAAGACAACTAAAGAAGCATTAAATCAACTATCCAGTATATGATTTAGAGCTGGGAGTAGTAGTGTTCGCCTTGAAGATTTGGAGGCACTACCTATACGGCGTACACTGTGAAATCTTCTCGGATCATAAGAACTTAAAGTACATCCATACCCAGAAGGAATTGAATCTAAGACAGCGGTGGTGGTTGGAGTTTTTGTGCGATTATGAATACACCCTTAACTATCACCTCAGAAAAGTAAATTCCGTACCCGATGCTTTGAGCAGGATGGTACCGGAAACAAGCCCCGAGTCCCGGTTGATGCATATAGAGTTAGCTCGGATGCTTGAGGAGATGGAGATCACTTTGGTGTATAAGTATCAACCGAACGGGTATACGGAGTACTTGACCATGATGAGCATAGTGTGCGATGTTTGAGACCGGATCCGAGCGGAGTAGGGAAGGGATGAGGCTATGGCCTCGACAATAAATTCAATTGAAGATGGGACAACCAACGAGTACTCTCTAAAGGGCGGCCTTGTTCATTTCCATGGTCGGCTTTACATTCCAAAGGGCGGTAAAATTCGGGAAGATATCTTGAAAGAGACACACTGCTCTCAGTATTCTGTGTACCCTGGGATTGCTAAGATGTACGCCGACTTGCGGAAGACCATGTGTTGGCCGGGGATGAAGAAAGACGTCAGGTATTTTGTTACGCATTGCGAGGCCTGTCAAAGAGTGAAGGCAGAATGCAGGAGCCCCGATGGATTGTTGCAGTCATTGCCCATCCCCGAGTGGAAGTTCGAGGATGTCTCCATGGACTTCGTCCACGGTTTGCCTTGCTCCTGCTCAGGGAATGATGCAATATGGATAATCGTTGATCGCTTGACGAAGGTAGCCTGGTTCATACTTATGAAAAAAGAAGCACACGTGGATGTTTTGGTACGCCTTTTTGTGGAACAATTCGTATGGTATCCTGGCGTGCCTAAGATGATCGTTTCTGACTAGGATGGTCGGTTTACCTCTAGAGAATGGAAGGTTGTGCAGGCATATTTGGGTTCGCGCCTCACCTTTAGCACATCATTTCACCCTCAGAACGACGGGCAATCTGAAAGGACTATCCGGACATTGGAAGACTTATTGAGGTTATGTGTGTTGGATAGAGGAGAGCCGTAGGAAAGGCTCTTACCCTTGGTAGAATTCTCATACAACAGCAGCCATCAAGCTAGCATCGGGATGGTGCCCCATGAAGACCTTTACGGAAGAAGGTGTAGAACACCATTATCTTGGGTGAGGGATGAAGATCCGAAGGCTTTGGGATTTGAATACATATATGATACTGATGTGATTGTGAGATTAATACGGGACCGCATGCTCGAGGCTCAAAGTCGCCAGACAAAGTATTATGATGCAAAGCACCGAATGGTGGAATTTTTGGTGGGTGACAAGGTATTTTTGAAGATCAGGCCGATGCATGGAGTATCTCGGGTATGTGGGGTGAAGAAGCTAAGCCCAAGGTATGTTGGGCCCTACGTCATATTGGAAAGGATTGGTCCTTTGGCATATCGGGTGGAGTTACCGCCGGAGCTAGAGAATCTGCATGACGTGTTCCATGTGTCATCGCTCCGAAAGGCGTTGTTGCGGCCCGAACAATATGTCCCAAACACTGACGGAGCAGTTGCAGCTGATAGTTCGGTGCGACTAGAGCCAGTGTGGATAGGGGACAACAAAACGAGGACCTTGCGCCGCAAAAGTGTTCCTCTAGTAAAAGTGGTGTGGTCCAATCATGGGAAAAAGGAGTTTACGTGGGAGCCGGTGGACTTGATGCAAAAGCGCTACCCGGAGCTATCTCATAAAGGCAACCTTTAAAAGCATGTTTTAATTCATGTTTATTTTATGCTTTTCTCTCCTCGTAGCTTTAACCTGATTTCAGGGACGAAATCTTTTATTTTGTTTATAGGATTTGTAACGACTTGATTCGCGCTAGGCCCCTTGTGCGCGCTTTTGAGTCAGGAGAGCTGATTTAGGCTCAGATAGTGCAGACGATCAGGCGCGCACTCGTGGGAAAAAGGAAATAAGTTGAGTACCTGTGTTGAGTATGACACGGGTAGGGACACGGGCGTGTCCCTACCCGTGTTCCTTGGCGTTGAGTGACCATGGTGTTGAGTGATTTTGGCATGGCGTTGAGTGGCTTGTCCACTCAACGCCATGCCACTCAAATACATGGCACTCAACGCCACGGCACACGGGTAGGGACACGCCCGTGTCCCTACCCGTGTTCCGTGGTGTTGAGTGACCATAGTGTTGAGTGATTTTGGTATGGCGTTGAGTGGCTTGTCCCGAGAAAAACACGGGTAAAGACACGGGCGTGTCCATACCCGTGTGTCGTGGCATTGAGTGTCATGGCTTTGAGTGGCATTGATTTTAGTGGTAGACATGGTTGACTAGAGAAGGACACGGGTAGAGACACGGGTGTGTCCCTACACGTGTGCTCCAAGGCAAGCAAGAGGAGAAGTGTTCCGTCCGAGCAGGACACGGGTATCGACACGGCCATAACCACGCCCGTGTCACCTGTACATGGGTACAGACACGGGTGTGTCAGTACCCGTGTATAAGCACAAAATGGCAGTCAAACCGTGGATGACGTTTCGCCAGAGCAGAACATGGGTAAGGACACGGCCGTATCCCTACCCGTGTCGCCTCTGTATAAAAGAGAAAAATGAAACCCTAATCGTCTTATTCTCTTCCAATTCCTATTTTTTTGAAAGGAACTTCTGAAGGAGATAGATCTTGCTGGAGCCAACCAACCCCGTGAGGAAACGCCACCGCCGTCAAGGGAAAAACGATTCCAACGAGAAGGATGACAAGATCCATGGCCGGAAATGGAGGAACCGCTGGAAATGAGGTGAGCTCCCCCCCCCCTCTCCCTTGGTGCTAAATCCATAGTTATTCTTAGGCGAGACATCGACTCAAAATAGTCTTGATGTGTGAGGTGAAGGTTTCTAGGAGGGCCTTTCTAGAACTTGTGTTCTAATGTTTAGTCATCTTCAACCTCCCCTTCTTCAAAGTGATGATGGGGGTGGATTCGGGAAGAGGAGTGGCCTTAAGAGGGTTAATAAGGGTGGAGGAACTTCTGGTTGTGATTTGGGAGGATTGGCTTGAGGAGGAAGTTGAACCGATGCCGTTCATTTCGCCTCAAGATGCGTGCAAAAATCTGTGTTATGCACGCAGCGACCTTCTTGGCTATCTTCACGCAAGATATATTCAGATATGGTCTTTCAACTAAACACGAGAGTCGTAGCCCTTGAAATTACCTTTTCGACGAGTGGTTACACACCTTCGGGTTAAGTCTGTAGCCACACAAATGTTTGTTCGAAGTAGAGGGCTGTCAGACTAAGCGTGCAGAAATTGTATTCTGTACGCAGCAGGCTTTGGATCCAATTTCATGTGGGATACAGACCTATCTGGGTTGCGGACTGAACATGAAAGTTGTAGCTCATGGAAAAACCTTTCCATCAAGGTGTTACACGCACTCACCAGATTCTTGTAGCCACAGTAACCTTCGGTTTGATTTGCTATCTAGCAGGATTCTGCACCTGAATTCCTGGGTTAGTTATATAAATGAATTGGGACTCGGAGGAGGTCTTGTAATATTCTGACATTAAGCCGTTGGCGAATCATTATATGTACACTGTGATAATTCAATGCATGATGATAGTATTTGAATAGACCCCACGTAAACAAAGGGTGAATGATATGTTGTTGAGCGAAATAACTTGGTGGGGAATAGTGAACGAATGCTATTTAGTCATTTAATAACATTGATTACTAGAGCTAGGGTAATTGCTCAGTGTTGAATGATATGAACTTGTGTGTTGATTATCGGATAAGTAACTCATGTACTAACTAGTGATTAGGTTGGTAGAATAAATGTTATTGGTGTCGTGAGAAGAGTCATGAATTGGACGGTTGGGCTTGGTCCTCGGTGTTCACGCCCCGAGCCTCCTTTCGTGCCAAGTGAACGGTTGGGCTTGGTCCACGTGCTCGTTTCCGAGGCTCATTCCATATCACGATGTGAATATAATGCATGTGGTGCAAGTCGATACGCGGTGTCATAATCCCAGGTTAGGGATAGTGTGGCAGGTCTACAGGCTCGCCAATCGTCACACCGATAGGAGTTGACAGCTACACCTTGGGCGGTTGAGCTTGGTCCTCGGTGTTCATGTCTTGAGGCTCCTTCCGTACCAAGTGAACGTTTGGGCTTGGTACTCGTGCTCATTTCTGAGGCTCCTTCCGTATCACACCTTAGGCCAGTTCGGGGCTAGGATCTCGGTGCACATCTACCCGAGACACCCGCTGAGCCGTAGTACGCATGTGAGATCCGCTTTTGCATTCTTAGTATTGAGGTGTACAAAGGTCAAGGCCAGGTAGTGTGGATACCAGCCTAGTAGTGGAGATTCCCGCTCTACTGTCACCGTCTGACCACGACGCTTGACTCCTGAGAGGTTAGCTATCTGCTCGAAAAGTGGGAACTGCAAGTCTGTGTCGACATAGCATTTGCATGTGCGTGATTATGGGTGAGTCATTGCATTGCACACATACCATTACTCCTCATTACATAAACAAGATCCTAATTATATAAGTTTGTATGGGCACTCCTATACAATGAGTTACTTATTGCTGAACGATCCTCAACTTAAAAGTTTGTGTGGGCATTCATATAAGTTGAGTTACCTTCTGTTATATCTTTATTCATATGCTATGGTTGATTGTAGAAATGTTAGAACTACATATTACTGTTTATACACTTCTTTACATACATAGTGAAATACCACCTGCTTGTACCTATGATATATATATATATATATATATATATATATATATATATATATATATATATATATATATATATTTTGTACCCTGTTCCTTTCTCCGCCCGGTGCCGAGGGTCGCCGGGGGAGAGAATGTGAAGCCACTTAGTCTTTATGACTAGCGGTTTCTACGTCTTCCTTTTTAGGAGGAAACCCCGCAGATGGAGCAGCAGGTTATGCAGACAAACAGCCAGGCCAGGATGACAGGGCCTGAGGGGATGGTACCATCGCTATCGTCTGTTACTATTGTGAGTGTGTGAGAGCCTTTTGTTGTACCCTTTTTGAGAAAACTATTTACGTACTCTGATATTAGAAGTTTGATGTAGATTCTCTACTGTTTTTATATTATGGACTATATGCTTGGTGTGGATCTGACTTCTATACTATATTCTGGTTAGGTTGGCAATTAATGATATTGGTTGTAGCTGGCAGAATAGACGTCTTATGGTACAGACTAGCACGAGTGTTAGTGCTTCCACAAGGCAGCTGTTCTGGGCATAAGACCCCTCTCATGCCGTCTTCTGTGTTACGGGAGGGGGGTCATACATTAATAGTCACCTTCAGGAGGCACTTAGCAGTAGATAAGACCTTCGTCCCTTTGGGGTGATGCACCCTCCTGATGACTCCCGAATAATGTCTGACTCCCTCCAGTCCCATTACGAACTCCTCGGAGACGAAATTGAGCGACGTCCCCGTATCCACCAAGGTGTGAGCAGGTTTGCCGCACACCATGACTATTCCTGTTTATTTGTATATGGTTAGGTAACTAGGCCTATGGTTTCCTTTCCTAGTATGCGACTATTATATGTTGTTTCTAAAATTTCAAAGGTAAATTACAACATTAAAATTACTAGCATACCTGCAATCACACTTCCCGGGCCCCGAGGTGGAGCCAAGTCCAGAGCATACACCTTCTCCCTCTCTAACCTCCGATCTCCACCCTAAAAACAACATCATCTTCCACGGCCTCGGCCTACAAACTGCTGAGCGGGCGGGGTAACCTGTGGTTCTGGTAGAGGTGCCCCTATCATGGGGCAGTTTCTTCGAATGTGACCTACGTGATGACAGTTGTAGCACTCGAGCGGGGGAAGTGCCACACCCCCAGGCCTCTACATCTCCCGCATTTGAAGAGGTTGAGGGGCGAATACCACCAGCACCCTCGAGTCCTATCTAACTGGTGTCGAGAAAAAGAAGAGTTGAACTAGCAATCCAACTAGGCAAGTATACCTATCGAACTGTAGCAAGGGGAAACAAGTGTCGTATTGAAATCCGGGAACTGTTGAGTAAGCCTACTCACACAAAAACTATTATCTTATCGAAGGATGGTTGTAGGGTTAAGATAAAACTATATGCACTTAAGAAAGGAAATATTACACTAAAAAGATAACTAATTGCAGTTAAATAGAGTGCTAATAAAAACGATTACAACCAAGGGTTGAAACGATGAAATGAAAAAGCACTCGATCGAGAATCACCTCGGCAAGAGTTGACTAAAAATTCAATAAAAAACCTAACTTAATAGGGTAAAGGTCCTTGACCATGGAGGTTCCTAAAGCTTGAACACGCTTCTCTCAAAGTCGTGCCCAACTGAGTTTAGGAAGGTCCGATCGAACTCTCGTCCAAATCAGAGGCCTAAAGCTCGCTTTGCGCGGTGAACCCCAATATTAAATTTCACTCCAATCTGGGAGATTTGGACGTCTGCCTCTCTCGAGGGGTGTGTGCAACTCTTTTTACTCTTGAGTATTCACTTCAATCTACGAGCCTACGACTAGCTAAGAGTGAAAACAGAAATGGAAATTATATATCGATGATATAACTCCAAACATGAAAAATCAAGAGTAATTTGAAGGCCTAAACCCTAAAAAGAATAGGTAAATTCAAAGTATCATAACTTAATCAACTCGAACCTCGGATAATCAAGATTGAGTACAAGGCGGATCAGTTAATCATGGAGAAGTGGAGGAGGAGGGATGAGTAGTAGAGCATTAAGAACAAAAATTGAAAGGGCACTTTATATTGATAATGAAAGAGAGCTACACTTTTAAGAAAAATTACAATTGCATGGAAATGAAACTATGCTAGCATTATATTAACCTACTAAAAAAAGTACAAAGCTATTACAAAAGCTTAAACTAAACTAGGGATAAGAAAAACTAAAATGAGAAAGAGAGGGAGGGGGAGAAAAAGCATGAAAAAACACAAGTAAACAAAAGGGCAGGACCTCCCCACTCAACCCAAAACTGTTATGGAATGCAAGGGGTGGCCTTTTATTTATTTTAAAAAAATCTCGGGTTGGTCACGCCCTATGACACGCATGGGGAGGGCGTGTCAAGGGGCATGACATGTACGGGGTTGACCTCGGGCTCTAGATTCTGGCGGGAAGTACGATTGCCTCTGTACGATGGTGGATACGCCCTAGGTCACACCCGTATAGGGGGGCGTGACACGCACGTCGTGTCGAAATCATTGTTCGGAAATCAGTCAATCTTAAGAAAAGGTTGAACACGCCCAGGGGCATGCCCGTGTAGGGGGGCGTGTTAGTACTGTTGACGTACAACAACTTAAAATCTTTAAATGCGGTAGCAGGCTTCGGGATGAGGGTGACATGACATATGACACGCCCAGGGAGGGCGTGTTAGGGGGGCGTGATAGCGATTTTTCTCGTTATGGTGGCTCTGGCAGCAAACTTCATCGGGATCGGGTCACACACCCTGTGACACGCCAAGGGAGGGCGTGTCAGGGGGGCGTGTCAGCGGTTTTTCTCTTTATTTTGGCTCTGGCAGCAAACTACCTCGGGATCGGGTCACTTGCTCTGTGACACGCCCAGGGAGGGCGTGTCAGGGGGGCGTGTTAGGGCATTTTTGGCCAAAATTTCTAGAAACCTGCAAAAAGAGAAGAAAACATTAGCGACAATAATATATACATAAGGAAGTCAAAATATAATCATACAAGACATGATTTACACATTATAAATTATAAAATACCCTAATAGTTTAGACTACAAAACAAACTATCAAATTCCCCCAAGCTTAAGCTTTGCTTGTCCCCAAGCAAAGACATAAAAACTAGATAACCATAAAAACGTGACTAATCAAAAAGATCTAATTATGCCTAAACAAGTACTACGCGAAATTCTTAGTAGGGAGAAGGTGAAATTTAAACCTAAAACAATTATTTAAACATGGTTTACAAATTATAAACTTTACTAACGAAAATAAATCATCCAAAATTTCAACAAGTTTTTTTATATAGATTTAAGCAAAGCAACAAAATGAAAAACGCATTGAGTTGTAACTAGATCCAAGCAATGCAATATGATTATATAAATTAAATAACAAAAATCTAAATTTAAATCCAAAACTTTACTAATCAACATTTCCTCTTTACTTAGCGAATAAATAAAATTCAAAAGCATGAATCAAAAGGACTTATTAGGACCGAAACGTTTGGTTTAGGATTATGATTAGGAGTGGAATTCAAAGATAAACAAGGAGGCTTTAAAAATCGCACTAAACTAAAATAAAGAGTTTCAAAAATAAAATATTTTTTCTTTCTTTTTTTTTTCTTTTCCATTTTTTTTCTTTTCCATTTTTTTTATTTTTTCAAAACAAAGGCAAAAAATAATTTTTTTCTTTTCATTTTAAAATAGGTCATACAAAGGTAAACACTTCTTTTGAGCATACTTTTTCAAAACCTTCTCCAAAAATATCATAAAATAACATATCATAATCATGAAAAAATTTTAAATGAAACTAAAAAAGGTTAGTGTGATTAGATAGGTTGGAAAATTTGGCTTTGGTGATGATGAAATGATAAGTGGAGCTATCAATTGAAATTGGAAAAAGGCTCAAAAGTGGCTAACTAGGGATAAAAATGTTTAGGTTTGCAAGAAGGCTCAAACGAAAACATAAACGGCCTAAATCATTTTCGAGATTTTAAATTTATCTAAAGCACAGTTTTGAAAAATTTCAAAAAGCAAGTCCTAGATAATAAAAGAAGATTTATTAAATTATCATGAAAATAGAAATAATAGGTGACTTGGATCGTTCACATCTACTACGGTAATCAAAAGTCAACTTGACAAAAATTATCCAAAAATGAAAAGGAAATAGTGGATGAAATATTTTTAAGAAAGTAAAGAAAATAAAGAACGAAAACTATAATAAAAATGCGAGTTTTAGAAAAAAAATGTTTCACGTTAACATAGTGAGTTAGAAACACAGCATGACCAACATTTTACTTGTGAAACATAATTAAAAAGACCGATTATAAAAATTATAGTTAGCTAAGTTGTTTATATGGGATTTTGGGAAAACAAAACAAAAACAAGGGGTACTATTGAAATACTAAAATTAGCATAATAATAAAGTTTTTTTTTGAAATATTTTCTTTTTTTAGATTTTTAAAGATATTATCTTTTTTTTGAGATTTTTAAAATATACACAAAAAGAAAGAAGGAGGAAATCCTCCCCTAAGCTTAAAATGGACATTGTCCTCAATGGAGAAAGGAGAGTAGAGAGAGAGAGAAATTAAAACAGAAATGAAAGTACAGAATTGAAAAATAGGTACTTCCCCGAATTTATGTCGCGAAAGTTGAGTGATGCCGCTCCCCCATGCCTGCGTTTTGGATTTTCATGAAATGTCTTCTTTAGACTTCGTGATTGATTCAGCAGCATTGGAGCAGGCAATCTCAAAAGCTTCATCTTAGCGGAGCGCACTTTGTTTAAAACGTCGTTTGAGCTCGACGCAACAAAATAATATTGTCCAAAATAATAATTAAAGTTTTTAACAAAACCAAAATAGTTCTAAGTTAGTTAAAGTTCGTGTAGAAGAAAATTAATATTGTTTGGACTGACATCATCATCACTAAAAAAATAGAGTTTAAGATGCTGCCCATTCATTTTGAAATCACCCTTATCAGGGTGCGAAATTAAAATAGTACCATATAGAAAAACTTCTAAAACAAAAAACGGCCAAGGCCATCGTGACTTTAACTTTCAAGGAAATAAACGTAATCGAGAATTATACAAAAGAACTTGGTCTCCCAGATTAAAGGTTTTGGGTGCCTTAGGTGCTTGTCGTGAAAACGTTTCGTCTACTCTTTATAAAATTTATTATTTTCATACGCGAAAGAGCGCCACTCGTCGAGTTCATTAAGTTGAAATTTTCTAAGGTCGCCAATAGAGTGGTGATCGAAATTTAAAAATTGAAAGGCCCAAAAAGCGCCGTGTTCTAATTCTATGGGTAAATGGCATGACTTTCCATAAACCAACCAATACGGCATACATCCGAGGGCAGTTTTGTACGCTGTTCGGTAGGTCCATAGAGCATCGTCTAATTTGGCTGACCAGTCTTTCCTAGAGGTGGAAACTATCTTTTCTATTATTCTTTTAATCTCTCTATTCACTACTTCAACTTGCCCATTAGTTTGGGGGTGGTAGGCAGTTGAAAGCTTATGCGTAACGCCGTATTTAATAAGAATTTTAGAAAACTGCGCATTACAGAAATGAGAACCCCTATGCTAATGATGGCTCGCAGCGTACGGAATGAGAAAATATTTTTTTCTAAAACATAACTACAACTTGGCTGTCGTTAATAGGAAGTGCTTGGGCTTCAGCCCATCGAGAAACATAATCTACAACAACTAAAATATATTTAGTCCCGAAGCTAGAAGGAAGAGGGCCAACAAAATCAATTCCCCAGAGGTCGAAAACTTCACACTCAAGGAAATAATTTTGCGGCATTTCATTTTTATTGGAAATATTTCCCGACCTTTGGCAACTATCACACCTACTCACAAAGGCTTGTGCGTCTTTAAACAGGCTAGGATAGTAAAAACCCGCACAAAGCACTTTGTGGGCGGTGTGAGCAACTTGATAGTGATCACCAGTCGGTCCTTCATGTAAATGTTTTAAAATATCTAATCCTTCGTCATAAGAAACACATCTTTTTATCACTTGGTCCGCACAGATTCGGAAAAGATGCGGGTCTTCCCAAAATTAGTTCTTCAACTCAAAGAAAAAATTTCTTCTTTTGTTGAGAGAACTCTTTTGGGAGCACACGTGCCACTAAATAATTGGCTATGTGTGCAAACCAAGGAGAAGGAGAAGGGTTAATTGAGAGCAGCTTTTCATCAGGAAAATAATCATTAAAAGATTTTTCATTTAAATTTTAAATATAAGGATTATCTAATCGAGAGAGATGGTCGGCGGCCAAATTCTCGGCCCCTCGCCTCTCACGGATCTCTAAGTCAAACTCCCTGAATAGTAAGACCCAGCGAATCAAGCGCGGCTTGGTATCCGTTTTAGCAAGAAGGTATTTGAGGGTCGAGTGGTCCGTAAAAAACAATAATTTTGGAAAGCGTACTATATGGGCGGAATTTATCGAAAGCGAACACTACAGCTAGGAGCTCCTTCTCGGTTGTGGTGTAATTCTCTTGTGCCGATGTAAGTGTTTTACTTGCGTAATAAATGAGGTGGAAGTTTTTAGATATTCGTTGTACTAGTATAGCCACCACCGCGAAACAACTCGCATCGCACATAATTTCAAAAGGAAGGTCGCACACCGGAGCTATCATAATGGGGTCGTTAACTAATTTATCTTTTATTAATTCAAATGCAAATAAACAAAGGTCATCAAAAATAAATGGGGCGTCTTTTTCTAAGAGCTGAGTAAGAGATTTTGTGATTTTGGAGAAGTCTTTTATGAAGCGGCGGAAGAAACCGGCGTGTCCTAAGAAACTTCTTATAGCTTTGACATTCGTAGGCGGCGGTAGCTTCTCGATAACTTCTATCTTAGCAATATCTACTTCAATTCCTTTAGCAGAAATTTTATGACCCAAAATTAACCCTTCCCTCACCATAAAATGGCATTTTTCCCAATTTAGGGCAAGGTTAGTTTCTTCGCATCGTTCAAAGACTTTTTCTATATTTTCTAAACAACTATCAAAGGCATCACCGAACACGGAGAAATCATTCATAAATACCTCCATAATACTTTCTACATACTTATCGAAGATAGCGAGCATACATCGTTGGATTGTAGCTGGTGCATTGCACAATCTAAACGATATTCTTCGGTAGGCGAAGGTGTCGAAGGGACAAGTAAACGTAGTTTTCTCCTGGTCCTTGGGAGAGATGGAGAGTTAAAAATACCCCGAGAAACCATTGAGAAAACAGTAAAAGAAATGGTAGGATAATCGCTCTAAGATTTGATCGATGAACGATAAGGGAAAGTGGTCCTTGCGGGTGGCGTCGTTCAAATTACGATATGCGATACACATTCGCCAACCCGTCACCATCCGTGTCGGGATTAAATCATTATTTTCATTTACAACTACAGTTATCCCTCCCTTTTTTGGCACTACCTGGACAGGACTAACCCACTTACTATCAAATATAGGATAGATAATTCCTACGTCTAAGAGTTTCATAACTCGCCCTTTATGACTTCTTTCATGTTCGGATTTATACGGCACTGAAGTTGTATGGAGTTACGCGAATTAACTTCCATTAGACTTTTGTGGGTGCAGAGAGTTGGGCTTATACCCTTAATATCAAATATTTGCCAAGCAATAGCTCGGCGATGCTTACGTAAAACTAGCTGGAGTTTATCATTCTGTACTTCAGTCAGGTGGGCCGAAACTATTACTGGTAGCTTGGAATCCTTTTCTAAGAAGGCATACCTAAGATGTTCGGGTAGTTCCTTCAACTCAAGGGTAGGGGGTCTTCATACGATGTTTTAGAAAATCTTTCTTTTTCAAATACTATGTCTTCGTAGACATTTTTAAACGGAAAATGAAAAGGGGTGGGGCTAGTGGCCATGGCGGCTTCTTGTAGAGGTTCCATTGGAAGAGTAGACGGAGGACAAAAATCAAAAATTTCATTTTCACTATCATAAGGGCAATAGGAAGATTCATCACATAAGGTGTATAAGAAGAAACAAGCGTCATCATTTTCCATAGTATTTTTCATCGAAGGGGTGACAGAGAAGGTCACTTCATCGTCGCCTACTCGAAGGAAGAGTTTACCATTGCTTACATCAATGATAGCTCGGGAGGTGACAAGGAAGGGTTGGCCAAGGATCAAGGGAACCTCAACGTCTTATTCGATGTCCAATTAACGAAATCCACTTAGAAGATGAATTTGTCGACTTTGACTGGAACATCCTCCACTATTCCTAATGGGTACTTAACGGATCTATCTGCGAGATGGATACTCATGCGTGTGGGGTTAAGGCTACCAATTCCTAACTTCTTGAACAATGAGAGGGGCATCAGGTTGATACTTGCACCTAAGTCGGCCAATGCGTGCTTGAAAAAAAGATCACCAAAGACACACGGAATAGAAAAACTACCCGGATCACTGATCTTCTTTGGCAAACCATTTGTCAAGACTGCATAGCACTCGGCATTTTGCGTGACGTGCGACAAGTTCTCTAACTTTTTCTTAATAGTCAGAAGGTCTTTAATATACTTAGCGTACTTCGGTATCTGGGAAATAGCTTCATGGAAAGGCGAATTTATATAGATTTGCTTAAACATTTCTGAGAAGCGAGTATTGATCATCCTGACGTTGTTTGCTATGTTCGGAAGAGTATGGTCGTGTTGGATTATTTTTAAAGATGGGTGGTGGAGTGAGATCTTTTTCTAATGCAAGGAGAAGAGTGATAACTTCTTCTTCAGCAGAGGGTGGAATTTTTTAAACAGTGGCGGAGCTTTGAGTTTTAAAATGGGGGCGGAGCTTGCCTCATGCCCTTTACTAACCATACCAGATACTTGCTTCCCACTTCGAAGAGTTATAGCTTTTTCTTGCTCTCTCGGGTAGGGCTCGGTATTGGAAGGAAGAGACCCTGAGGGTCGCTCAGAAATAATTTTTGCGAGTTGCCCTACCTGATTTTCTAGATTTTTAACGCTTCCGGTTAAGGTTCTTATAGTAGCATCATTTGAGGTTAAATATTTAGAAAGTAACTCCTCCAAGCTTGAAGGTTTTGGATAGTTATGAAGAGGTGGAGGTGGTGCATAAAAATCATTTTGTGGTGGCAGGTGGATTACGTTCGAAGGATTACTCCACAAAAAATTCGGGTGGTTCCGTAAAACAGGATTATACCTATTCGGAAAAGTAAAACCAGGAGCATGAAAAATCACAGCAGAAAAATTATTAAAATCATTTATAGGCATATTATAAACATAATCTAAATATTCGGGGGTAGGAGTTGCCGATTCCCATACCTGAGGTGCGGAGGCAGCAATCATCTCCATAATTTTTTTACTTAAAATTTCCACTTGCAGAGCTAGCTGAGAGACGTTGTCCACTTCAAATATACCTGTAGGTTTTTTTGGGTGGGACCTAGGCATATTCCATTGATAGGTTTTCATGGCCATGTCCTCGAAAAGCTTAAGAGATGCTTTCGGGGTCTTATGATTTAAAGTACCACCAGACGCTGCATCTATCATTTGCTTTGTATTTTTATTTAGCCCGTTAAAAAATGTCTGCACTTGTAACCATACAGGAAGCGCGTGATGGGGGCATCTTCTTAACAATTCTTTAAATATTTCCCAGGTTTCATATAAGGTTTCAGAGTCTATTTTCCAAAGGCAGAAATATCGTTCCTAAGTTTTGCAGTTTAGCTGGTGGAAAATACTTCGTCAGAAATTTTTCAGTTAATTGATCCCAAGTGGTGATGCTCCCTCTATGCAGAGTTATCAACCATTGTTTAGCTTTGGTTCTTAGGGAGAAAGGAAATAATCTTAGCCTAATATCATCATTTGTGACACCATTTATCTTGAAGGTGTCACAAATCTCTTGAAAGCTTGCTAAATGTGCGTTCAAATCTTCATCTTGAAGTCCGTCATATTGCACATACTGCTGCACCATTTGAATTATGTTAGGCTTTAGTTCAAAATTATTATTAGATATAGCATGGCGCATGATGCTTGATTCTGTTCCCTCTAGATTCAGTCGTGCATAATAGGACATAGGCCTGTGCATGACTTCCTCCACGTGGGGTTCTTCAATTCTTAAAGTGGAAAATAACTGGGAATCCTCAATCGGTATTTGGGGAGTAGGGCCTTGAAATCGCGATCTTCTCCGAAGAGTACGCTCAATTCAATGGTCCAAGTCCAAAATAATCGACGAACTCCCGCGGGTCATGCACTAGAATAAGAGAAAATGAATAAAGAGAAATAAATAAACAAGAAAAAGAGAAGCCATTTTTTTTTAAATTGATTTTTTTTGTTTTAAGTCCCGAACTTTCCAAGGGCTACCCAATGAAGGGTTTGCACTGTATTAGACAAGATAGTGGTATTTAAGCCACATTAACCTTTTTGAGAGAGTTAGGTGGTGTAGAAAAATTTTGAAGTGGGTTTCTATTAAGAGCGGTAAATATATTTTTTAAAAAAAAATTTAGAAATAAGATGAGAAAGAAAAATGATAAAAGTAATAGGTTCTTGTTTTCAAATTATCAACAAAAGTTTCTCCCCGACAATGGCGCCAAAAACTTGGTGTCGAGAAAAAGAAGAGACAAACTAGCAATCCAACTTGGCAAGTATACCTATCGAACTGTAGCTAGGGGACACAAGTGTCGTATTGAAATCCGGGAACTATTGAGTAAACCTACTCACACGAAAATTATTATCTTATCGAAGGATGGTTTTAGGGTTAAGAGAAAACTATATGCACTTAAGAAAGGAAATATTACACTAAAAAAAGAACTAATTGCAGTTAAATAGAGAGTTAATAAAAACGATTACAATGAAGGGTTGAAACGATGAAATGGAAAAGCACTCAAACGAGAATCACCTCGGCAAGAGTTGACTAAAAATGCGATAAAAACCTAACTTAATAGGGTAAAGGTCCTTGACCGTGGAGGTTCCTTAAGCTTGAACACGCTTCTCTCGAAGTCGTGCCCAACTGAGTTTAGGAAGGTCTGACCGAACTCTCGTCCAAATCGGAGGCCTAAAGCTCGCTTTACGCGGTGAACCCCAATATTGGATTTCACTCCAATCTAGGAGATTTGGACATCTACCTCTCTCGAGTGGTGCGTGCAACTTTCTTTACTCTTGAGTGTTCACTTCAAACTATGAGCCTCTCGTCTAGCTAAGAGTGAAAACAGAAATGGAAATTATATATCGATGATATAACTCCAAACATGAAAAATCAAGAGTAATTTGAAGTCTTAAACCCAAAAAAAAGGTAAATTCAAAGCATCATACCTTAATCAACTCGAACATCGGATCATCAAGATCGAGTAAAAGGAGGATCAATTAATCATGGAGAAGTGGAGGAGGAGGGATGAGTAGAAGAGCATTAAGAACACAAATTGAAAGGGCACTTTATATTAATAATGAAAGAGAGCTACACTTGAAAGAAAAATTACAATTGCATGAAAATGAAACTATGTTAGCTTTACGTTAACCTACTAAAACAAGTACAAAGATATTACAAAAGCTTAAAATAAACTAGGGATAAGAAAAACTAAAATTACAAAGAGAGAGAGGGTGAGAAAATGGATGAAAAAACACAAGTAAACAAAAGGGCAGCACCTCCCCTCTCAACCCAAAACTATTCTGGAATGCAAGGGGTGGTCTTGTATTTATAGGCAAAAATCTCGGGTTGGTCACGCCTTGTGACACGTCCGGGGAGGGCATTTTAGGGGGGCATGACACGTACGGGGTTGACCTCGGGCTCTGGATTCTGGAGGGAAGGATGATTGCCTCTGTACTATGGTGGACACGCCCTAGGTCATGCCTGTGTAGGGGGTATGACACGCACGTCACATCGAAATCATTGGTCGGAAATCCGAAAGTCTTCGAAAAAGGTTGAACACACCCAAGGACACGCCCGTGTAGGAAGGGGCGTGTTAGTACTGTTGACTTGCAACAACGGAAAATATTTAAATGCGGCAGCAGGCTTCGGGATGAGGGTGACACGGCTTGTGACACGCCTAGGGATGGCGTGTCAGGGGGGCGTGACTGCGGTTTTTCTCGTTATATTGGCTCTGGCACCAGATTTCCTCGGGATCGGGTCACATGCCCTGTGACACTCCCAGGGAGGGCGTGTCAGGGCGGCGTGTCAGTGGTTTTTCTCATTATGTTGGTTCTGGCAGCAGACTTCCTCATGATCGGGTCACACGTCCTGTGACACGCTCAGGGAGGGCGTGTCAGGGGGCGTGTTTGGGAATTTTTGGCCAAAATTTTTGGAAACCTGCAAAAAGAAAACAAAACATTAGCGACAATAATATATACATAAGGAAGTCAAAATATAAGCATACAAGACATAATTTGCACATTATAAACTAGAAAATACCCTTATAGTTTAGACTACAAAACAAAATATCACTAACCACTTGGCGGGGTTGGTCCTCTGCCCTTCTCTCATCAGCAAATCGACTCTCCGCTGATCATTCCTGCCTCCCCGACCTTGATTCGCAGTTGGCCTCTTACGGCCTCGAGTCATGTGCCAATCAGCCTCTATCCTCTTTGCCATCTCCAGAATCTGAGGTATATGTAACATCCCTCAAACTTCTAGACCCCTAGGATGGTTTTGTCTTGACTGGGTCATGACAAAACCATGAGAAGTATCAATAGGATGGGGTGAACTTGGGAACTAGTCTGTGAACCACCTTGGTCTACAAATAGTAGAATTAAAATTACTAGCTTAGGGATGACCATAGGGCTTCACACCATGACCCCACCACAACATCACTAACTTATTATAGGGTCCATTAGAGCCATAGGGAGCCATTAGGGTCAACCAAAATGGTCAAGTTGACCAAAGTCAACCCATACCCCAATCAGGTCAAACTAAGCTCATACAAGGTCAACTAACCTCCCCTTGGCCAAAGGGACCAACCTAGACCTTCCTAAGCCCTAAGGGAGGCCAATGGGTCACCAAGAACCCATTGGGGTCAACCAAAGATGCTAAGTTGACCCAAGTCAACCCTAGCTCCAAAAAGGTAAAAGTGCCCTAACAGAGGGTTAAATGACCCCAAAGATGCCCAACCAACCCTACCCAAGTCCTCCCAGACCTTAGGGGAGTCCAATGGGTCACCAAGGACCCTTTGGGGTCAACCCAAATGGTCATGTTCACCAAGGTCAACTCTACTCTAGTGTTAGGTCAAATTAGCCCAAATGGGCTAACCCAAGCTCAAACACATTTCCCCAACTTGGGCTAACCTCATTTTTATTATTAATATAAGTTAGTGGGGTGCCAATAGGCTGGAGGAGAGATAAAAATTGGCCTTGATGAATCGGAGAGAGAAAACTCCATTTTTCCCCTTTAATGGAGGAGAGAGAAAGTGGGGAGTGAAGGCCATTCATAGCTTGGAAGTCCAAAGACCCTCTTTTCTTGCTGGAATCATCTCCCCTGGGCAGTTTGGAGAAGGCCAAGGGTTTTCCTGGCCATTACAGTGACTAGGGGAGGAGAATTGCCATGGCTGAGCCAAGCTTTCAATGGCCATTAATGGCTTGGCCTCTCCACTCCCCAACTATGGATTTAAACACCATCAGTGGCCTGAGAGGAGCCTTTCCCACCATTTACCTAAAGAATTCAAGACCTTCTAAAGTGTAGTTGTAGAGCACGGAAAAGAACCACCACCGACCATGGCAACTCAAAGATTGACCTGCCTCCAGCCCTCCAAGAAGGTCCTCCCCTACTCCTTCTTCTACGGGTAGATCATAGGATTCAATAGGAATAAGAATCAGGCTCAATTGAGCCCGATCGGGTGGAGATTTTCAATGAAATTTCCGTGAAAAAGGGAGTGGTCGAGTTCGCTGGAAACGGCCCCTCCGGCGGCCGTGCCGCTACCTGACGATAACCCACACCTCAACGAAGGTGGTGACGTCGGTGGCCGGCCAGGGAGGTGGCCGGGTTGCCAGGAAATAGGGTTGGATAATGCTCCAGGTCTGGTAAATCTCACCCGTTGGCTGGAGGAAGAAAACCAACAATCGTCAGATTTGCCTCAAGATCTGTGCAAGATCAAGTTATATATATTATATTTAAAGTATTTTCTGCCCTTAAAAATCAGTCCTCTTAGGAATTAATTTAAAAATACTTAGAGGCTTAATCAGAGAAAATGGTCAACATGAAAAATGTAGCTCTATGGGTAAGTGGTTTGACCAAAGTACTCATTTTGTTGAGGACTATACCAAGGCTAAACCAGAGAATATTTTGAGTGCCTTTATCAATCCAGCCATCCAAATAACTTGAAATTTTGGATGGGAGTCACCCTTACCTATAACTTGAACATATCCAAAAATGAGAATTTTTGGAAAACAGTTTCCTAAAGTTTTGTAGAAATTTAATAATCCATGTATGAATTATTTGGAAGGTCTAATGAAATCCAAACCCTCCCAAATTTTGGTGAGTGGTCCTTGGGGTCATCATAAGGCTTTGTTAAAATGTACATCCCATTTGGAGATGATTTAGTTTTGAAATAAGCAAACCCTAAGTTGGACCAAAAAGGGGTAATTAGGTCAAAGTGTCCCTGGTGGGTTTAAGGGGCCAAGTCAGCTCAATAGAGGTTGATACTTGGTCCCATGATGTGTTATGTCAGTAAACACCCTCCCATGGATTATGGGGTGGATGAGGGTGGATTTGCGCTAGGACCCTAGTTCAAGCCCTAGGGTTGAACTTTGGGGGTTTGTGATGGGCATGGGATGATATGCCCTTGGATGGACTTGGTGTGTAGTCCATGTGATCATAGGGTGGTGAAATGCCCTAGGAAGGGATTTGGTGGTATTGTTACACTTGCACCCCACTTAAACAACTTAGTAAGTTTTTTAGACCTAAACACCTTAGGGAATATTTAATGGGTCATATGACCTTGGATCTTTATGATATTTTGGTAGGTGTAATGTTATAGTGTTATTAACCTCTGTAATTTATGATAGGGTGCTTTGATAATAGTAGCTCATCCTTGTAGGTATAACATTCATCTTACCCTTTTTGATGATATTGATGTAACTATGGTTTAAATATCTTAGAATAATTTGGAACTTTGGAAAAGCTAATCAAATGTCATTTAGGTGCACTAGTAAATTATTTGGAATAGTTGAACATTTCTTCTTAGTACATCATTTGTAAATTAAACTAGTGCACCTAACTTTGATAAATAGAAGATAAATACTATAGCATGCTAGAAAATTGTGTTACTTAGATAGAGATCTTTCTAGGGAATATAGAAGCTTGGAAAATTATTTCATATTGTTTAGTTGAGGTTACAAGGATGTTTCTTCACAAAGTGCACCATGATGGATTTTATTGAGTCATTTTTCTATATAGTTTACTGACATTGGAATAGCATGAAACTTAGTCAGTAAGGTTTTATGATCATAATAAAGCTTGCTAATATTTGGTACTTCCTTCATTACCCCTAAGTTGAATTACCTAGGCTTAATTATTTAGAGAATAATTCCTTTATGAAAATCTTTGAAATTTGGTATTCACTGATATCTTGCAGTCTTATAGTGTTCAAAATTTTTGTATGGACAGATCTTAAGTAAATTTAGTACTTCATGTTCAAATCACCCATAGACCAATTTTTGGAAAAATTAATTAAATGCCAAATTATTTAGGAAAATTCCAAGTTTCTGGATTTAGGCTAAATATGTCATGATAGGCACCCAATAAATATTTTAGGGCTTTTGGATGGAAATTTGGAGTACATCCTATCGTACACATCATATAGATAGATTGGTCTGCATATAGTAAAACTACGGAATAGGTTCATCTTTAGGAATCATGATGAGGAAAGTGCTGGGTTGAATAGTGTTAGGAGGTGACCGGGATTGATGAAAGATTGTCTTTCCTGTGGAGAGAGAGAGAGAGAGAGAGTCAAAACACACTAGGGTTAGATTCAGAGTAATATTAAAAGGGATCGGGAATAGGGTATTAAATAATAACAGTAAGTGCCTTGCGAAATGGAGCTTTGGGCTTCAGCACATCGTAGTTCCTAGTGCCCTCGAGAGCCCTTCACGGGGAATGCCTTGGGCAGTCCAAGATTAATGTAAGCCGTAAGAATAATCAATGTTTAAGAGTAACTAATATAACTAGGATTACACATGCACTCACACTACCTTGTGTCTTGGGAGTTAGGTTGGTCACACGTGCGGTAGGCTCGGTGGTTCTTGTGATGAGCAGGTTAGCCCAGCGAGCCTTTGGATCGGTAAATATTTGTGATGGACGGGATTGTTCGGGGAGCTTTGGCTCAGTGGGAATTACATTAATGTTGCATGTGCATAAGATAAAAGGTGGTGGGTCTTCTGTATTGGAGATTTGTTATACCGACACCAATACGTTGGATCGGCAGGTGTGGTTTTGCACTTGGCCAGCTAAAGTCCGGTGCGTAGCCGGCAAGAGTACGCAGGAGCTCTGCTTAGTACAGTAGCGTTGAGGCGTACGATAGGTCTGACTGGTAGTGTGATACCGGTTTATAGGTGGGCGAAGCCCAACCCACCACTTCTGTTTGTCACTATAAAGGTATCCTGGGAGGTTAGGCTCCAGAAAGGGGGAACTAAAGGTCTGTGTGCACAGAGTCGAGTGTGTGGGTTGCACTTGCATGTTCACATCATAACATACTTGCATATCATAGAATCATCATTGCATATAACCCCGGACACCTATTGTATAAAGTTGTATGGGACGCTTTATACAATAGGCCTTGCAAAATGACTCCTTGGTCTATTGGTTTGTATGGGCATTCCTATAGGTCATGGTTACTTACTTAGATTACCTTTTCATACTATACTTGCTCACTTGTTTTTGTGTATTTTTATACTGCTTACTTATACATGTTGTAATTATATATTCATGATAGACTAGTTTCATCGTCACCTGCTTATTTTGTTATTCTCCACCTTCATTACCTTCCCTCTCCTCCTCTCCGCTCGGTGCCTAGGAGTCATTTGGGGAGAGGTGGGGGATGATATGACTTAATCTTATTTGACTAACGGTCGTTGACCAAATCATTTTAGGGGATCGTGGAGCCGAACCAGGAGATGCAGCCCCAGAGGTCGGTGCGCATGAAGACGGGGCAGTCTAGCACTGGAGTCCAGCCAGCAGGGACTGTGAGTCCCAATCATTAGTAGTTATTATAGATTTGCTTCCGCATTGAGTGACTTGTAGTGCAGGAGTCCTCTTTAGTATCGTGTAGGAGCCCTCTTTAGTTATTATAGATCTTATTGTATCATGCAGGAGCCCTCTTTAGTACTTTGCTTATTCTTTTCAGTGGAATGTGCCTTTGTGGAGATTTATTTATATATATGTGTTTCTGGTGGACTAGTATTGAGTTTGAATTTACTCATGTTTTCTTATTCTACATTTCTGCAATAGGTATGGCCGGCAGGATCGGCTTTTTGTAGTGATGACCTTCCCGGGTGTGTTGGTGTCACGGTAAAGAGGCGGTTCTGGGCATAAGACCCCAGTGGTTTAAAAGGAAAAAAATGGGGTCTTACAAACTGGTATCAGAGGAAACCTCGATCAGGGAAAATTAGAAGTCCACTAACCCTGATTCACCCCCGCTTGAGTTTAGTTTGGGGATAAATTACGTAGTGGAAGCTGTGGTTTGCCTATATGGGGGATCACATCTTATTGTCCACTATTGACTAAGTTAGGTCAAATTTCTTACAATTGGCCTTTGTTATGCAGCCCCCGACACATCCTAGACAGCAGGGCAGGGCTCAGCAAACTCTAGATGTTGCACCACCTCCCTCGGCTCCGACTCCATTTCTACAGTCAGAGATGGGGCGTACTTTGACGGCCATTGTGGAGGCTTTCTGGGCCCAGCAGGCTCCGGCTCTGCAGCCAAACTCGGGGGCCAATTGGTTGAGTATCTTCTAAGGAATCTCTCCCCCATCTTACATGGGGTGGGAGTCGGCAGTACGGACGGAAGAATTGATCGATATCATGTTCGAGATGCTGACAGGGATACAGTGCCCTTGGGAGGAGAGGGTACCACTTGTGGTCTCCTGATTAGATTCTCATGCCAAGAGGTGATGGAAGACTCTTCAAGATACGACATTTGTAGATCGGGAGGTTGCTGACATCACTTGGGAGGAGTTCAGGGATGCACTGTTTGTTCACTTTGTCCCACAGTCGTCAAGAGATGAGCTGGACGACAGGTTCCTGCAGCTGAGGCAGTGCAACAGGACTGTGGTGGAGTACCACCGGGTGTTCAATCCCTTAGCACGATTTGCGGACTCCTATTAGTTGGATGAAGCGGGGTATACCAAGAGGTTATATAAGGGCCTTCAAGAGTGTCTGAGACAGGCTCTTCTGTTTGTATCTGATGAGCCTATACCTAGGATTTTAGAGATGGTGAAGAGGATGGAGGAAGATTGGCACACAACTCGAGGCAAGAAGAGGCCAACTGAGGATCAGGGTCGGGGAGGCAGGAATGATCAGCGGAGGGTCTGCTTTGCTGAGGAGAGAAGCGCAGAGGACCAACCCCGCCATGACGTGAGATAGGAGCTGAAGGAGCCGGTGGTATTGGACCCTCAACCTCTTCAAATGCAGGAGATACAGAGGCCTGGGGGTGTGGCACTTCCCCCGCCCGAGTGCTACAACTATCGTCAAGTAGGGCACATTCAGAGGAACTATCCAATGAGAGGAGAACCTTTACTGGTACCACAGGCTGCCCCGCCCGCTCAGCAGTTTGCAGGCCGAGGCAATGGAAGAGAACGTGGTTTCCAGGGCAGAGATCGCAGGCAGGAGGGAGAGCAGGTGTATGCTAGTAATTTTCTGTTGTTATTTACTTTTGGAACTTTTGAAACAAAAAACAACAGTAGCATACTAGGAAAGAAAACCCTAGGTTCAGTTACCTAACCTTATCTAAATAAACTGGAATAGTTATGGTGTGCGACAAACCTACCCACACCTTGGTGGATACGGGGGTGTCGCACAATTTCGTCTTTGAGGAGTTCGTGAAGGGACTCGAGGGAGTCAGGCATTATTTGTGAGTCGCCAAGAGGGTACGTCTCCCCAACAGGACAAGGTCTTAGCTACTGCTAAGTGCCTCCTGAAGGTGACTATTGATGGACAGACACTCGAGGCCCTAGCTACGATCTTGAGGATTCCGGACTTGGACCTGGTTCTGGGCATGACATGGCTCACTTGGAACCATGCCCAGATAGATTGCCTAGCGAACAAGGTTGTAATGAGGTATGATGGCACCTTCGGTTCCTTCGAAGGTATTACTCCCGTCTCTCGTAGGATGTTATCTTCTATTCATGTCGTCAAGGCCCACAAGCAGGGAGATGAGGTATATCAGGTATTCTTCGATATGGTTGAGGCCAAGACGATGGTTGCCGATATATCTTGTAGTGCGGGACTTTGCGTATGTGTTTCCAGAGAAGCTACCAGGGTTACCGCTGCACCAAGAGAAGGATTTTTAGATTTAGTTCGTGCCTGGAGCTAAGTCAGTATCTAAGGCTCCCTACCGGATGAATCTAAAGGAGCTGGTGGAGTTCAGGAGTCAGTTATAGGAGCTAGTGTAGGGTGGATTCGTTAGGCCGAGTCCCTTGCCTTGGGGAGCTCCTGCCTTGTTTGTGAAGAATAAGGACGGGACCCTCAGGTTGTGCATCGGCTATCGTACATTAAACCGGTTAACAGTCCGTAACACCTATCCACTGCCAAGGATCGATGAATTATTTGTTCAACTAGTGGGAGCGCATTGGTTCTCGAAGCTGGATTTGAGGTCGGGGTACTATCAGTTACATATCCAGGAAGAAGACATCCCGAAGATGGCGTTTAGCAGCAGATATGTCATGTACAAGTTTATCGTGATGCCCTTTGGGCTCACGAACGCGCCATCAGCTTTCATGAGCTTGATGAACCGGGTGTTCGAGCCATACCTCGACAGGTTTGTCATTGTGTTCATAGATGACATCCTCATTTATTCGAGGACGAATGAGGAGCATGCACAACATTTGGCCTTGACTTTGGAGAAGCTCAGGGAGCACTAGTTATATGCCAAGTTCAGCAAGTGCCAATTTTGGGTGACGGAGGTAGCCTTTTTAGGAAACATCATCAGTGGGCCAGTATTGGCAGTAGATCCCGCGAAGATTCAGGCAGTGCGAGACTGGACTCAATTGAAGACGGCCACGGATGTCCGAAGTTTTCTGGGATTGGTCGGGTACTACCGAAAGTTTGTGCAAGGATTCTCTCAGATAGCCTTTCCATTCACTTCATTGACGAAGAAGGACACTATGTTCATTTGGACGCCGCAGTGTCAGACGGCCTTCCAGGAGTTGAAAGGTCGGCTTATGTCGGCCCCTATCCTCACTCTTCCGTTTGGGAAGGAAGGCTTATAGGGGTATACTGATGCGTCATTTCAGGGGATGGGTGTTGTACTGATACAGCATGGACATGTGATAGCATATGCCTCCCGTCAGCTGAATAAGCACGAGCAGAACTACCCTGTCCATGACTTGGAGATGGGGGCAGTGGTGTTTGCTCTGAATATTTTTTGACATTACCTCTATGGGGTGCACTCCGACATATTTTCGTATAACAAGAACCTGAAATATGTGGATACACAGGAGTTGAATGTCCACTAGAGGAGATGGGTGGAATTTCTATCTGATTACGAGTATACGATACACTATCACTCGAGGAAGGCCAATGTGGTGGCGGACGCTCTAAGACGGAGGGATACCACAATAAGAGTAGAGTCCTAGTTGATGGACATGGAGCTGGTGCGGATTATGGAGGATATTGAGATTACCTTGGTGACTTCGGATGTCTCAGAGCTTTATGAGGAGTATCTGGCTGAGATGAGCAATACAGAAGATATTCGAGATCGCATCAGGGCTGAGCAGAGAAGAGATGACATGTTGGAGCTAGTATTTAGGGCTTTAAAGGCAGGCACGACCGGGGAGTATACAGAGAGAGATGGGTTGATATGCTTTAGAGGATGGGTGTACATACCAGCCGGGGGCAGGATTCGGGAGGACATTATGACTGAGGCTCACTACAGCAAGTACTCGGTGCACTGGGGAATCTCCAAGATGACGGCCGACCTGAAGAGGACAATGCACTGGCCAGGTGTAACACCCTGAAACTCAAGAGAGTGACGGGTGGTGTTTTGAGCTAAATATGGGATTTGGTAGAGGTGACACGGCCTAGGACACGGGCATGTCCCAGTGTGTGTCGTGCTCGGGTTTCGATGATGGTCACGTGGTCGACAAAATTGTAGTCAACGATCGTCGGGGGGGGGGGGTAAACACGGACTGGGGCACGGGTGTGTCCTAGGGCGTGTCTGTCACTCAAAGCCTTTCACTCAACGATCATTGAAAGAGGACGCACGGCCTGAGCCCAGGCGTGTTCAGGTCCGACACGGGCGTGTAAAATTTAACATGGGCGTGTCGAATACCCGTGTCCTGTTCAGGTCATTTGGCGAGTTATGCTTAGGCAGCTACACAGCCTGGGACACGGGCGTGTCCCAGGGAATGTCTAGCACACGACATGTGACACGGGCGAGTCACATGGCCGTGTCGTGCTCTGGACGTTTTGGACCTGTATCGTTGGAGGAACACGCCCAGCTCCACGGGCTTGTACTGGGTGATACGGGCGTGTTGAGTGCCCGTGTTCTTTTCTGGACGCGACGATCTCGATGGTGAATGATTGACACTTCCTCCGACACGGGCGTGTCGCAATCCATGTTCGGCCCATGAAGTTTATTTTCTAGGCGTATCGCAGCCGTTCGTTTCCTTACTTTGGAATCTAATAGCTCAGGCCTCTCCTGGTTGGGTTTTAAGCCGGGTTTAGGGTTCAAACCATCATTTGTGTTGGAGCCACTCTCTTTCTACATCCTAGAGAGAAGGGAGAGCAAGGAGGAAGAAGGTGGAGGGAGATCCGGTCGCTGGAGGAGATTCGGAGCACCAATTTGCAAACCGAGCCCATATCTGCGGAGGCAAGTTCATCGCAGAGCTTTTCATCCGTATAGTTTTCCATGGCACCGAGGATAAACGCTAGGGTAACGATTCTTATCTTGAGCATGTGAAGCTCTTCTTCTTTTGCATAGGGAAAACCCTCTCCCGCGAGTGTGCGATGAGTTGCAGAGTTCCTTGGGGTATATATGTAAAGTCCCCCTTATTTGCATATAGAGTCCGGAATCGAAACGGACATAGAAATGATGTGTTAAGCCTACCCGGACATGTTGGTCTGCTTCGGTGATGATTTGTTATGCATGATTAGCCGGAGAAGACTCTGTGCCTTTGGTTCTTTTCGGGTTTTTACGTGGTAGATTATAACAGGGATCCTTGGGGATTAACCCCAAGGCGCACCCAGAAATCTGGGCAGAAGCATGATTCTGCCTTCGTTG
This sequence comes from Platanthera zijinensis, assembly GCA_039513925.1. Classification (NCBI taxonomy): domain Eukaryota; kingdom Viridiplantae; phylum Streptophyta; class Magnoliopsida; order Asparagales; family Orchidaceae; genus Platanthera; species Platanthera zijinensis. The sequence continues at coordinate 144,865,907 of CM077084.1, forward strand.
GTGGCCTGGGAGCCATCATGGTACATAACCTGGTTATGTACGTTGTTTGATCGATTTATGGGTTACGGGGAAACTTAGCTCGCGTCGATGATTTTTAGTATCATGGCAGTGTGAGCAGCGAGTTGAGTGAAACTGTACCTGCTCTATGTAGTTCGGTTTAGTTGCCTGCCGATGGCATAGAGGGAGGGTCTTTGCCTTAAGCCATGAAGACTTAATTGCTCACGAGATTGCCGTTCCGGGGACGGTGGTGGACCAAGTCCACCGTGTAAGTGACTTGAGAGCATGGGGTGTGCAGCCGTGTGTGCTTACATCTGTGGTGAAGTGTTCTTAAATTGTACTTTCGCAATCATGTTTGTTTATACTAATACAAGTGCAGGGAAGGAGCTTTGTCGCCCCGAGTTTGGGGGCGGAATCATTATAATTTGGTCAGCTTTAGCTGACCGTTATTCTTGTTTTCCACCATTGCGGTGATTTGTCCTTGCAGGTGCTGCGGAGGAGAGCGCAAATATCGGGCCAAAGCCCAAGTTTGTTAGCCGTCCCTCAAAGGCCTTGTTTGTTTACTTATTTAAATCATGTGTGGTCGGCCTGCGCGCCGAAGTTTGTAAAACACTATTTATGTAAGTGAACTGTTGTAAGGCCATAAGGCCAGTACTTTTGTGTATTTTGTAGTTCATTCCTACTGGGTTTTGTTAGTGGACATTTGTGCTTGTGTTGGGTTCTTTCTCTTACAACTTATTAAAATTGCTTCCGCTAGATGCTCTGTGTAGGACATGTTTATTTGTTGATTGGTTTCATTGAGTAACCCACCGGTCTGTCCGTTGTATATTGCATCGGGCCCCGACCGGACCTACTGCTATATGCTATGTGACGGATAGGGGTGTTACAATTTGGTATCAGACTACTGGTTTCGGTCAGGCTTGAATGAATTTGTGGACGATTTCACTTTAAGGGGTGGTGAGCACATGCGTGTGTGTCATCGTTATAACATGACAAGAACCCATGAATGTCCACTTAGGAATGAAAATACACATGTTTGAGGAACCTGCGTGTTCCTATAATTACATATCGCAATGTTGTTTGGTTGCTTATCGGTGTTTTGTACGATTATAAGTGACCAGGAGTGGTGCTGGGCCGTCAGAATGACCAGTTTTTGAGGAAAGCAGCGCACCAAATGATGCGCCGACAACACCTCCTTCGTCTGAGACCATTCGATTGGTAGCGGAGGCAGTGTTTGCGATGATCAACGTATAGCCTGCGAGGCAGGTGCAGCTGCCTGCCCCTGCTGTGGATCAAGTACCGTTCCAAGCAGCGGAGCCAAGGAGAGTGGAGAAAGTAGTAGTGGAGCTAGTGTTGCCTAGGAGAGCAACGGAGAAGTAGCTTAAGCACGTGATGGGCTTCAATCCTCCAGTATTCTCGGGGACGGGAACCCCAACCCAAGCAGAGGATTTACTCTCTAGGGTTAAGAGAGTATTGATTGCTACTGAGACGAAAGAGTGGCAGAAGACCAGAATTGACACGTTCTTGTAGGATGGTGATGCAAGATTATGGTGGGAAGGCTTGGAGCTACACCATCTGAGGGGTAGGTTGTTGACTGAAGTCTCATTGGAGGAGTTTTGGAGACTGTTCTTGGCTCGATATCTCCCCTCAGCTCAGAGGATTGCTTTGGAAAATGAGTTCTAGAAGTTGGTTCAAGGAGAGAGTACCATGGATGAGTATCTCCACGAGTTTACTCATTTAGGTCGGTATGCAAGCGCTACCTTCGCTTATGAGGAGCGCAAGACAAGCTGATTCTATGAAGGTCTAAGGCATGACTTGAGACTGCTACTTTCGGGGCCAATGAATCAGGGTTTCCTGACCTTGGTCAACACGGCCCTGTCTTTGGAGAAAGTCATGAAGAACGTTCAGGCTAAGAAGGACTCTAATGAGAAGTGGTCGGAGTTCAAAAGGCCGAACTCCTCAAAATCGGTGTTCCGCAAATGGAATAAAAAGGCTAGGATGTCGGGTCCAGCCCCTTCTTCAGGTGCCTCGGGGGAAACTACCAACTAAACCCCGAGCACTTGTTATACTTGTGGAAAGCTGGGGCACTATGCCCGAGATTGTCAGAGCGGACGTGCAAAGTCCGAGAGGAAGCAGGGAGCAACCTATGAAGAAAATGGCAAGGCGGTGGAGTCAACCACATCCCATTATGCTCTGACTCAACCAAGAGTGTACAATCTGGGCCAGCAGGAGGCCATCAAACAAGCGGATGTGGTGGCAGGTATGGTTTAATTTATAGCGAGTTAGCTTTAAATACTGTTACCTAGTACTTGATAGCTTATTACTGTTTGTATAAGCTTTGTTTCTATTTGCGACAGTCCGGCAAGGGCACTATTCGATACGGGTGCTTCGCACTCCTTTTTGTCCGAAAGTTTTATATCGCACATCGGAGTCCCTTCTTCGATGGAGAAGGACAAATTGGACGTGTTGCTGCCGAATGGGTGTTCTATGCATGTGAACAGAGTATGTGTCGTAAGGGTTCATCTTGGAAGTCAGGAGTTCAACTTGCTAGCGTAGTTGCTGCCGCTAGTAGAGTGCGATGTTATCTTCGGTATGGACTGGCTTTTAGAGAAGAAGGAATTTATAGGTTGCAATCATAAAGAGGTCAAGCTGGGTGCTGGTCGGGAGACAACGTTTGCGGGATTGAAGGGGTCGAGCAAGACGTTGATGTCTGCTCTTCAGGTGGCCAAGGAAGTTCGTGCTGGCGCAGAGCTGTTCTTCACGCTAGTTGAGGCTGAAAATCCTAAACCCACTATGGGTAGTATCCCAGTAGTATGCGAGTACCCCGACGTGTTCCAAGACGATCTTCCCGGAGCCCCACCGCAGCAAGAGATCGATTTCACGATCGAGCTAGTGCTTGGTGCCAAACCTATGTCACGCTCTCCTTATAGGTTGGCGCCTAAGGAGATGGTGGAGCTAAAGGTTCAACTGGAAGATTTTATGGAGCAAGGTTATGTGCGCCCAAGTTCGTCGCCTTGGAGCGCACCGGTCCTTTTTGTTAAGAAGAAGGACGGAAGTTTGCGGCTGTGTATCGAATACAGAAAACTGAACAAGTTAACGGAAAAGAACAAATACCCGATCCCAAGGATTGATGATCTTTTCGATCAGTTAGTCGGGTCGTTGGTATATTCAAAATTGGATCTGAAATCTGGTTAATATAAGTTGAGGATAAGGGAGAGTGATATCCCAAAGACAGCGTTCAGCACAAGGTATGGACATTTCGAGTTTACAGTCAAGCCGTTTGGGCTGACTAATGAGCCATCAGTGTTTATGGATTTGATGAACAAAACGTTCAGGGAGTACCTAGACCGTTTTGTGATTGTCTTTATTGACGACATATTGGTGTACTCGCAGTGCGAAGAAGATCACTTCAAGCATCTACATTTGGTTTTGGAGACGCTGAGGAGGAACGAACTATATGCAAAGTTCTCCAAATGCAAGTTATGGTTGTCCTCAGTAGCGTTCCTTGGTAACATAGTCAGTGGTGAAGGGATTGCGGTATATCCGGCAAAGATTGTTGCGATATAAGAGTGGCCTGTGTTGTCTTCGGTAGCGGAAGTCCGGAGTTTTCTGGGGCTTGCCGGTTATTACAGGCGCTTCGTGGAGAACTTCTCGCGGATAGCGTTACCTCTCACGACATTGACAAGGAAAGATAAGAAGTTTGTGTGGACGCAAGAGTGCGCGCAAGTGTTTGAAGAGTTGAAGAGTCGGTTTACCACGGCGCCAGTACTAAGTTCGCCGAGTGGGACCGAAGGTTTTGAGGTATACAACAATGCCTCAGGCAATGGTTTGGTCTGCGTGCTGCTGTAGCATGGTAGTGTTATTATGTATGGCTTGCGTCAGCTGAAAGTGCACGAAAGGAATTATCTGGTCCACGACTTGGAGTTAGCGATCGTGATTTTTGCGCTAAAGCTGTGGAGGCACTATTTGTACGGCGTAAAGGTCGATATTTATATCGACCACAAGAGCCGTAAATACCTGTTGGATCAGAAGGATCTGAACATGAGGCAGCGGAGATGGATGGAATTCCTTGGGGACTATACGTTCAAAATTCATTATGTGCCCGGGAAAGGCAATGCAGTTGCGGATGCGCTGAGTCGCAGGGCTCCCGCCCAAGCCAACTGGTTGTCGATTCATGATGAGCGGTTGATTCGGGAGTTGGAGGCATTAGAGATCTATTGTGTTGAAAGCATACTAGCGCCGAAGCATTATTGAACTGGACGAAAGTTCAGTATGATCTGGCTGACCGGATTCAGCAGGCTATGGATTTGGATACAAGCATGAAGGAAATCATGGATGCAGCTTCGGATGGGTCAAATTCCCAATTTACAGTTAAAGATGGACTGCTAAGGAAGGACAATCGTTTGTGCGTCCCGAACGTGGGTAATTTGCGGGTGGAGTTGTTGTACGAGGCTCATAATACCAAGTACTCAATTCACCGAGGGAGCACGAAGATGTACCGAGATCTGAAGAAGTTATTCTGGTGGCCAGGACTCAAGAAGGATGTGGCACTATTTGTGGCTAAATGTCAGTCTTGCGCCTTAGTGAAGGCAGAGTGCCAAAAGTCAGGGGGTTTCTTGAAATCCTTGCCTATTCCAGAATGGAAGTTTGACGACATTTTGATGGACTTTGTTCATGGCTTGCCAAGGTCGCATAAGGGAAATGACGCCATCTAGGTGATCGTAGATCGGTTAACAAAGGTGTCGCACTTCATTCTGCATAGGAAGGATGATTCAGTGGAGAAACTGGCGAAGCTGTATGTGGATAACATAATCAAACTGCACGGTGTGCCCCATAGCATCGTGAGCAATAGAGATGGGTGTTTTATGTCCAATGACTGGAGATTGGTGCAGCAAATGCTGGGAACTAAGTTGAAGTTCAGCACATCATATCATCTGCAGACGGATGGGCATACCGAAAGGGTCAACAGGACGATTGAGGACATGCTTTGCATGTGCATTATGGACTTCGGAAAGAAGTGGGAAGACCATCTATATTTGGTGGAGTTTGCGTACAACAATAGCTACCAAGCGAGCATACAAATAGTGCCCTTCGAGGCCTTATATGGTAGAAAGTATCGCACGCCGTTGTCGTGGCTAGAAACGGGTGAGGCAAGGTTGTACAAAAAGCAAGAGGTTGAAAATGGTACTTCATTGGTGCGAACCATTCAGGAGCGTTTGCTGATCGCTCCGGATATACAAGCTAAATACTACAACGCCAAGTACCGGAACGTGGAGTTCGTGGTTGGCGATTGGGTGTAACTAAAGATAAAGCCGTTCAAGGGTGTTTTATGGGTACGACGCTTGAAGAAGCTGAGCCCGGGTACCTTGGACCATTTGAGGTTCTGGAGCGGATCGGTGAAGCGGCTTACCGTCTGAAGCTATCGGTGGAGTTAAGTGGTCTACACGACGTATTCCGCTTATCAGTGTTGCGGAAGGTGGTGCAAGAGCCTTCACAAGTGATCACAGTTGATCGAGTATCGGTGGACGAAGGGTTGACAATGAGGGTCAAGCCCGTTCGTATTGAGGACTCTGAAGTCAAGCGACTTCGTAACAAGGAGATCAGAATGGTCAAGGTCCATTGGGACAATTGCAGTCGTGAGGAGCTCTCTTGGGAACGGGAGCAGACCGTGCTTGAGGAGTACCTAGAGTTATTCCACTCAGGTACCGCTTTTGGTTTTGTATATTTATTCCTTTGGAAATTTCGTGGACAAAATTCTTTTAAGAGGGAGAGAGTTGTAACACACCGAAACTCAAAAGAGTGACGGGTGGTGTTTTGAGCCAAATATGGGATTTGGTAGAGGTGACACGGCCTGGAACACGGGCGTGACCCAGGGCGTGTCGTGCTCAGGTTTCGATGATGGTTGCGTGGTCGACAAAATTGCAGTCAACGGTCGTCGGGGGGTGAACACGGCCATTGACACGGGCGTGTACCAGGGCGTGTCAGTCACTCAAATCCTTTCACTCAACGATCGTTGAGTTAGGACGCACGGCGTGAGCCCAGGCGTGTTTGGGTCCGACACGAGCGTGTCAAATTCAACATGGGCGTGTCGAATACCCGTGTCCTGCTCGGGTCATTTGGCGAGTTGTTCTAAGGAAGCTACACGGCCTGGGACACGGGCATGTCCTAGGGCGTGTCTAGCATACGGCATATGACACGGGCGTGTCACATGGCCGTATCGTGCTTTGGACGTTTTGGACCTGTGTCGTTGGAGGAACACGCCCAGCTATACGGGCGTGTACTGGGTGACACAGGCGTGTCAATCTCAACGGGCGTGTCGAGTGCCCGTTTTCTTTTCGGGACGCGACAGTTTCGACGACGAATGAGTGACACGGCCTTGGACACGTGCGTGTCGCAAGCTGTGTTCGGCCCAGGAAGTTTATTTTCTGGGCGTATCGCAGCCGTTCGTTTCCTTTGGGATCTAATGGCTCAGGCCTCTCCTGGTTGGGTTTTAAGCCAGGTTTAGGGTTCAAACCCACATTTGTGCTAGAGCCACTCTCTTTCTACATCCTAGAGAGAAGGGAGAGCAAGGAGGAAGATTGTAGAGGGAGATCCTGTCGCCGGAGGAGATTCGGAGCGCCAAATCACAAACCGAGCCCAGATCTGCGGAGGCAAGATCATCACGGTGCTTTTCATCAGCATAGTTTTCCATGTCACCGAGGAGAAACGATAGTGTAACGATTCTCATCTTGAGCATGTGAAGCTCTTCTTCTTTTGCATAGGGAAAACCCTCTCCTGCGAGTGTGCGGTGAGTTGCGGTGTTCCTTGGGATAGATATGTAAAGTCCCCCTTATTTGCATATAGAGTCTGAAATCGAAACGGACATAGGCATGGTGTGTGAAGCCTACTTGGACATGTTGGTCTGGATAGGTGAGAATTTTTTATGCATGATTAGCCGGAGAAGACTCCGTGCCTTTGGTTGTTTTCGGGTTTTACGTGGTAGATTACAGCAGGGATCCTTGGGGATTAACCCCAAGGAGCACCCAGAAATCTAGGCAGAAGCGTGATTCTGCCATTGTTGGTGGCCCGGGAGCCATCATGGTACATAACCGAGTTACGTACTTTGTTTGATCGATTTACGGGTTACAGGGAAACTTAGCTCGCACCGATGATTTTTAGTGTCGTGGCAGTGTGAGCAGCGAGTTGATTGAAACCGTACCTGCTCTATGTGGTTTGGTTTAGTGGCCTGCCGATGGCATAAAGGGAGGGTCTTTGGCTTAATCCATGAAGACTGAATTGCTCACGAGATTGCTGTCCCGAGGACAGTGGTGGACCGAGTCCACCATGTAAGTGCCCTGAGAGCACGGGGTGTGCAACCGTATGTGCTTACACCTATGTTGAAGTTTGCTTAAATTGTACTTTCGCAATACTGTTTGTGTATACTAATACAAGTGCAGGGAAGAAGCTTTGCCGCCCCAGTTTGGGGCGGAATCGTTATAATTTTGTCAGCTTTAGCTGACCGTTATTCTTGTTTGCCACCGTTGCGGTGATTTGTGCTTGCAGGTACTGCGGAGCCGAGCGGCAAAATAGCAGGCCAAAGCCCAAGTTGCTGAGCTGGCCCTCGAAGGGCTTGTTTGTTTACCTATTTAAATCATGTGTTGCCGGCCTACGCGCCGAAGTTTTTAAAACACTATTTATTTAAGTGAACTATTTTAAGGCCATATGGCCCGTACTTTTGGGTATTTTGTAGTTCATTCCTACTGGGTTTTGTTAGTGGACATTCGTGCTTGTGCTGGGTTCTTTATCTTGCAACTTATTAAAATTGCTTCTGCTAGATGCTCTGTGTAGTACGTGTTTATTGGTTGATTGGTTTCATTGAGTAACCCACCGGTCTGTCCGTGGTATATGGCGTCGGGCCCCAGCCGGACCTACTGCTATATGATATGTGATGGATAGGGGTATTAAACCAGGCATGAAGAGGGACATCACGTACTTTGTGACCCATTGCGAGGCCTGTCAGTGGGTGAATTGGTGCGGAGGTTTGTAGAGCAGTTCGTCTGATACCATGGAGTGCCGAGAATGATAGTGTCCGATCGTGATGGTTGATTTACGTCTAAGGAGTGGAATTCGGTCCAGGCCTATTTGGGGACCCGATTGACATTTAGTACTGCCTTCCACCCTCAGACGGATGGAAAGACAGAGCGCACCAATCGGACACTTGAGGATTTGTTGCGTCTTTGCATACTATACCGCGGGGAGCCATGGGAGAGGCAGCTACCATTGATCGAGTTCTCGTACAACAACAACCACCAGTCCAGTATTGGCATGGCCCCTTATGAGGCTTTATATGGGTGGAGATGCTGGACTCCTTTGTCCTGGATCCAGGATGAGGATCCGAAGGCATTTGGCTCGGAGTTTGTCGAGGATATAGATGCTCAGGTGCGATTGATACTTGACAGGATGTTGGAGGCCCAGAGAAGGCAGGCTAAGTATTACGATGCTCGGCACCATAAGGTAGAGTTCCAGGTAGGAGACCGGGTGTTTCTGAAGATATGAACGATGCATTGAGTCTTGCGGGTGTGTGGTCGGAAGAAGTTCAGTCCGAGATACATGGGGCCTTACAGAATCTTGGAGCGGATCAGTCCCTTGGCATACAGACTAGAGCTGCCTACAGAGCTAGCGGGTTTGCACGATGTCTTCCATGTATCCTCCCTCAGGAGAGCTCTACTTCGGCCAGAGCAGTAGATTACGACGATTGATGGGCCTATATCTTCTTATCGATCGGTGCACCTGGAGGTGATCCAGATAGACGATACTGGGATGTGGGTCTTGCGACACAAGAAGGTTCCGCTGGTCAAGGACTTATGGAGGAATCATGGACAAGAGGATCACACGTGGGATCCATAGGACTAAATATATTAAATATACCCAGAGCTTTTCACATCAGGTATTCCCTATAACCTCTTGGGATGTTACATTTTTCTTCTCATACTTGAAACCCCGTAGGTTTAACTTGAATTTCGAGGACGAAATTTTTATTTTTATGTATTGGGATTTATAACATCCCTTAGAATTATAGAACCCTAGGATGGTTTTGTCATGATTGTGTCATGACAAAACCCAGAGTAGTGTCAAAAGGATGAGATGAACTTGGGAACTATTGTGTGAACCACCTTGGTCTGCTATTAGTAGAATTCCAATTACTAGCTTAGGGATGACCATAGAGCTTCACCATGACCCCACCACAACATCACTAACCTGTTATAGGGTCCATTAGAGCCATTGGGACCCATTAGGGTCAACTAAAATGGTCAAGTTGACCAAAGTCAACCCAAACCCTAATCAGGTCAAACTAAGCTCATACATGGTCAACTGACCTCCCCTTGGCCAAAAGGACCCACCTAGACCTTCCCAAGCTTTAAGGGAGGCCAATGGGTCACCAAGGACTCATTGGGGTCAACCAAAGAGGCTAAGTTGACCCAAGTGAACCCTAGCCCCAAAAAGGTCAAAGTGCCCTAACTGATGGTCAAGTGACACCAAAGATGCCCAACCAATCCTACCAAGCCTTCCTAGACCTTAGGGGAGGCCAATGGGTCACCAAGAACTAATTGGGGTCAACCCAAATTGTCATGTTGACCAAGGTCAACTCTACACTAGTGTTAGGCCAAATTAGCCCAAATGGGCTAACCCAAGCTCAAACTCATTTCCCCTACTTGGGCTAACCTCATTTTAATTATTAATATGAGTTAGTGGGGTGACAATAGGCTGGAGGAGAGATCAAAATCGGCCTTGATGTCTTTGAGAGAGAAAACTTCATTTTCCCCTTTAATGGAGGAGAGAGAAAGTTGGGAGTGAAGGCCATTCATGGCTTGGAAGGCCAAAGGCCCTCTTTTCTTACTGGAATCATCTCCCCTGGCTAGTTAGGAGAAGGACAAGGGTTTTCCCAGCCTTGGCAGTGACTAGGGGAGGAGAATTACAATGGCCAAGCCAAGCTTTCAATGGCCATTAATTGCCATTGATAGTTTGGCCTCTCCCCTCCCCAACTATGGCTTTAAACACCATCAGTGGCCTGAGTATTGAAGACAGAGATCTGACTTCACCTAGAATTCGGATCTAGAGTTGCAGCTCACACCTACTCTTCTCGAATTCCTTCCTGGAAGAGAGTCTCAAAGACTATAAACAGATCGAGGGCTTCAGCTCAGAGGTCCCACCTCTTACCCGAAAGGACTAGAAATTCTTCCCCTCCCTAGCCAGTGCTGAGCTAGGTGCCTTAGTAGAAGAAGAAGAAGAAGGGGTCAACAACCTTCTTCCAGGCACCTTGTCGGTCTATTTATAGGCCTCTGAATTTGACCTGCCAATAACCAAACTGAACCGACCTAAAATTACCAAAATACCCTGGGTAGGGTTTGCCAACAACAAAACTCCGCTGTTCTGAAGGGTTATATGCAGACCACCAAGGGCAAAAGAGTAAAATCACCTGGGGCTAAAAAGGTAAAAACCGCTTTCCAATTGGATTAGCGCTCGACCAACCGTCGAACCGACGCTAGGCGAGAACGACATCTAGCGGGCGAGAGCTCCTCCCCCTTCTGCCTCATCCGGCCTCGCGAGTAACTCGTCTCGCCAATTCCTCTCTTGCCGTACAAGTGGCCCGCTACCTGGGTCCCTCTCGCCTTACGAGTAACCCATCTCTCTTACCCCTCTCTCGTCTTGCGAGTGTCCCGCTCCCTGGGCCCCTCTCGCCTTGCGAGTGGCCCGTTCCCTGGGTCCCTCTCTCCTAGCGAGTGGCCCTCTCCCTGGGTCCCTCTCGCCTAGTCCTCTCTTCTCATTGAGCTTTCTGCCCTCGCAGGTCTGAGGTTGTACACAATCCCAGCTCTTGTCAAGGTTTCCTCAAGCTCGGGAAGAAAGTCCAACCAAGGCTCGCGTCATTAAAGTTGATTTATGAGGGAATCTTCGGCGGGGCCCTCTACCGGAGCCTATAAATATTTGATACCTACCCCATGTAAAGAGTTCCCCCCTCTCTCACCTCTTCCTTCCCCCGCTCCATTGCAGGCATGTCTCATAGCCAGTGTTTCCGCGAATGTCTCGCGATTGTGCGCAAACAAAACAAGGCCAACATGACCGCTCTGGCCCCGGCTTTGGTTCGCACCCCAGCTCCCTTAGCGTCATCATCTCGCCTGAAGAAAGTAAAGACCGCTGGCCCCCCTTTTTAGCATAGGAGCCTACTCCCTCCTCTTTGGAAATCCATGCCCCTCCTCTCGCGTCTCCTGGAGAGAGAGAGGTGAATTTTGCTTTTGCCACTATGTTTTCTTTACTTATCTTATTTACTCACTTCATGATTCACTAGGGAGATCTTGCACCTCATCACCAACCGATAAAGCCGTTGGATAATACCGTTATCCACCACCAAGACTCTGATTCGCCTAATCCATCTACCCCTCCGAGTATGAAGAATGATGATCCTTCCCAGGTCATCGGGACCTCCCACAATCTAAGTAAGTGAACAAGACTTCCCTCTCGCTCCTCTGTGCCACTCGCTACTTCCAAGACTCCTTGCAAGAACCCCTCTCATTCTGCACTTTGGCTCCTTCATGCGCAGGCACCTCGATCAACTCGCCCGCAGAAGACTTCTCTGGGTAGCTCGTCGTCTCGCCTCCTCCTCACCCAAACGAAATTGAAGATTATCTGGGTGACCTTATGTATCCGGTGGTGATGAAGCGTAGGACTGCCGAGATGTTTCAGAAATATATATGCATTATCCGCGAGATGGAGCAGGACAAACAAACTGACGACAGGCGAATCGACTAGCTGGAGATTGAATGCGCTCCCCTATCCTCCGAGATTGATGCTGGAATCGAGATAGATGAGACCGACCCTCAGGCAATTATAAATAAGGTCGACCATAAACATCATCTCGCGTGTCGTGGTATCGACGCTGTTCATACCTTTCACATCCTGGGCCGACCACCGTGTGTAGGATCTCGTGGTGGAGGGCGCTGGAAATGGAACAAGAACTGAAGACCCTCCGCCTCGTCTCGCCTGTTTAATAGTCTCACTCCTTTAATTTCATTCATAATTCTGTAATATGTATTATGCTGCCATCTCGCTTAAAATTTAGGCCCTGCGAATGCGATGCCAGCCTCATGCGGAATAGAACAGTTAATAATCATTACTTATCCTTTTTATTTCACTACTGAATAATTTCCATATGGCTAGGCTAAATTGATTTCTATTTTCTTTTTCCTTATACTATATTTTGTTCTTATTTTTTGCTCTGTCTTGCTGGGAAAGCCCGCGCTGGGCCACACGATTCGAGCCCAAGAGAGAGAACGTGAAACGTCGGCCGACTCTCCAACTTCCTCCATGCTTTTCCCGCCCATTTTCTCCACTTACCATATCCACTATAAATATCCCCACCCCCAGACCGAAATGACAATCGCGCTCTTACCCCTGCCGCGTCCAAGATCATGCTCTCTTGCTTCCTCCGTCTTGCTTCTTTCTCACGCCTTTTCTTCTTCTAGCTTCTTGCTCTAGCCTTTTCTTATTCTCGCTTCTAGCTCTCGCCTATTCTTCTTCTCACTTCTTACTTTGACCATCTCACCGATAATGGAAAGGAAGAAGTCTTAAGAGGGTAAGGGGCGCAGCCGTTGCGGGAGAATATTCACTGACCACGACTTCCCCCTGGGACGGATCTCTGAAGAGGATTACAACCTCTTCACTAGCGAGTTCTTGGTGGAGGGATTCGAATAGCGGCCCCCAAAGGTCTGCAAGGCGATCAACACCTTTTACCCAGGCAATCTCACCTTCCCCATCTCACACTTTGAGGCGGGGCTGAGACTTCCCCTCTGGCCGGAGGTTAAACAGGTCCTGAAGTATTTCAGAGCAGTCCCGCACAACTAAATTTGAATGCCATCTCAGTTTTAGTTGCTTTCGCCAACTCATGTGCTAAGAGCGCATCGAATTCAGCTTGACAGTCTTCCGCAAGCTGTTCATCTACCACGCCAACCACGACGGTGTCTCCTACTTCACCGGGCAAGTCCTCAAGGTATGCGAGACGCCTAACAAAAATCAACACTAGCTTACCTGCTTAATCTTCATCCGTGTGAATCTAGGGGGCGTCCCACTCGCGCCCGTTTCATCTGCCGAGAAGTTCTACGTATCTCCCTAGGTTGGCGGCACGGATAAGCTCCTTTACGACTTCTTTGTTCGAAAGAACTTCGAAGTCCATTTTTTGTGACGGGGCATGGACTCGCTCTTTCAGGTGCTCCCTGGCGAAGGTACGCTCACACCCTTTGGTGTCGCGCCTATTAGTTCATCTCGCCTTCTAACCGTCAAGTTGTTTGTTTAGGGGAGAGGAATGTCCCAGTGCACCCCCCTTACAAGTGCAGCATGAAGCCTCCCAAGGGTCTCACCCTCGCTAGCATGGCGGCCGAGGCGATGAAAGAATCCTTGGCTCCGGCCCTCAAGAATAGACCCGCATATGATGCTGCTCCCTCTCGGTCCAGCCCCAAGAAAAGGATTAAGAATGTTGTGACGTTCCCTAAAGGGAAAAAAGAGAAGGCCTAGAAAGAGAAAAAGGAGATGTCGGGATCCTTGAGCCCCATATCCGTAGGAGAATCTCAATCTCCTCGATCGCCTCCTCGACAGGCTGTCTCGCCTAACTGTGAGATGACACTACTCGAACAGCCTGCCAGCACTTCGATTCAACCAACCGAATCTCCATCTCATGGAGCCGCTTCCTCCAGTCGCCCAGCCCCCTCCTCTCATCAAAATTTCAGCATGGGCCCTGTGGTACAAGATGCCATTAGCGACCCAGTTCTTCTCTGGGAGAAGGAAGCGAACCAGGTATCAGTCTCCACCCTCCTTCCTTCATGGAAGGAGCAGGACCAACCAATCAGCCATGCCTTCTCCTTGGGCTACAATCTTTATAGAGGTCTCGAGTCAGATTCCGTCGAAAAGGAATCCTCGCGAGACCTTATACTGAAGACCTCTCACGCCCAACTGCACGCCCTAAATATTTTGCACCCCCTCTCGCGCCGCCTGGTTTTTAATAATAGAAAATGGAAGGACTCTGAAGCGGTCCTGGAGGCAGAGCGTGAGAAGTCAGGGGATCTCGAAAGGAGGTTGGCCCAGGGTGGTGTGGTAATCCTTAATCTTACCCTCGGACAGTTTCTCTCGTGTGTGTTCCTTGCTAACTGATAAGCGTCCCGCAGGATGCCGAGACGGCGGAGCGAATGTGCTTGCGCATAGCAGCCCTGGAGGAGGAGATCAAGGATTTGAAGGCCCAGAACGCCCACCTTCGGGATGGCGCTCTGTCATCCTCACGCCCAGCGCTCCTCCAGGCTCCTCCTCCTCATTATTCCTATGAAGAGGTTTAAGAGCTCTGCCGAGATGACAATATTAAGACGGCCGAGCTCATTCTAAAAATGATGATGGAGCTGGGGGTCATCAAAGAAGACTCTGAAACTGTGACCGCTCGTGATCTCGTGCCAGAACTCTATGGCGAGGAGGGCGAGGACCCATCTTCCAGCGAGGAAGAGTGAAGAAATGCCGTCTGGATCTGGGGCTCCTCCTCCCCTCCTTTTGTCTCTATAATGTTAGTCATTTTTCTAATCAGACTCGGAAGCATATTCTTTCATGAGAGAGCACCCCCTCTTTTTTTGTAATGAACAATTATATGACTAATTGTATAAACTTTTTGCCCTATTCTCTTGCTTTTCCTTTATTTTTATTTCACTTTACTTTCATTTATTGCGAGACGGCCTGCAAATTTGCTTATGCTTGCGAGAGTGGGCTACTCCTCGTCTCTCCGCCTCTCTTGGGAGTTGGCTTTGATCAAAGTGCGTGTCATTAGACTACCCCAGCCACTATTGTGCACGAGACAAACTAACTTCCCCCTCGCGTCTCTCCTCAAGTCTCCTTCGGCTCAAGTTGCCTCCAGGGATCAATATGCTCCCTTATTAGGCTGGTCCTTCCCTCCCTCACGAGTGCCCACTCGACATGGGCGAGACCTTCACCCGGTGCACTCGCTGGGAATGACTCTTCACTTGAACTACTCCAACTCTTTCCTCCCACATTTCTCTACTTTGTGTGAACTTTCCACGTTTGCTGACTAGTATGTATGTTTCTTTAAGAGATCTCACCGCTTACTCCGCCACCGAGCTTGCCCAAAATGCTGCCAGCTTGATAAGAGCCTGGCCTAGGGGATCTTCTTGGGTTCTTGCAATTCATCTTGCCGCCGAATGAGCCTACAGTCCTGCCAGCTCTACGAGATCCTAGTCAACGGGTCTTCTCGGGGCCCTTCCATTTATCATGCCACCGTGTGAGCCTATAGTCTTGCCAGCTTGATGAGAGCCTTGTCTGCGGGTCTTCTTGGGGCCCTGCCATTCATCTTGCCACCGAGTGAGCCTATAGTCCTGCCAGCTTGATGAGAGCCTATTCAGCGGGTCTTCTCGGGGCCCTGTCATTCATCTTGCTACCGAGTGAGTCTATATTCCTGCCAGCTTGAAGAGAGCCTGGTCAGTGGGTCTTCTCGGGGCCCTGCCATTCATCTTGCCACAGAGTGAGCCTACTATCCTACCAGCTTGATGAGAGCCTGGTCAGCGGGTCTTCTCGTGGCCTTGCCATTTATCCTTCCACTAAGTGAGCCTACAGTCCTTCCATCTTGATGAGAGCCTGGTCAGCGGGTCTTCTCGGGGCCTTGCCACTCATCCTGCCACCGAGTGAGCCTACAGTCCTGCCAGCTTGATGAGAGCCTGGTCAGCGGGTCTTATCGGGGCCTTGCCATTCATCCTGTCATCGAGTGAGCCTACAGTCCTGCCAGCTTGATGAGAGCCTTGTTAGCAGGTGTTCTCGGGGCCTTGCCATTCATCCGTCGCAATCTCATTTCATGGAAGGAAACACTTTGAATTTCATTATATCAGGAAATCGTAACAAATTTACAAGTATTTGAAAAGACAAAATGTCAAGGGTAGAATCTCTTCAGGTCATCGCCGCTTATGGCGCGATCGAGGGAGGGGTACCCCGTCCATATCCTGGAGGTGGTTGTCACAACCCGCATTTTCTCCGAATTAAGAATTATCAGAGTAAGAGAAAACACGCGTCATGATGCCACGTCAAGCAGGGGATAACTGCTGACGCTCAGGCAAATCCAACTACAATCTTTATGCAAGAAAATCATGTGCTTAATGAATAGAAAATCAGTTATGTTTAGAGTCTGTGTCCCTCGGCTCAGTGGATCATCTAGTCCACAAAAGAAAACTATATTTAAACGCTGCGGAAAAATACTTTAATTAGGTTTTATACCCTAAAGAGCGCATAAGGGTCCCAAGAGAACCACTCATGCTATGCAAGACACTACACTTAGTTTATATAATACATATAAGAAAACGGTTTTCGTACGTGATTTGGAAAATAGTGATTAAGTTTATAAAAACATGCTGATCATGAGCTTCATTTATAATAGTATTTATAGTTTAAAAATAACTAGCAACCTAGCATAAAACCTTCTCAAAGCAAGTAGACTATCTCCAGAAAAATAAATGGTAGCAGCAATAGTATATATCTAGTACAAGGTAAAAACTACTAGTGGGCGCCAACAACCTTACACGAACCCACCAGCACACATATATGTCTGTAAGAAAGTACTGAAAATAACCTCACAAACAAGGTAAACAGAAATCCAAAGGTCCGGAAGTTCACCAACAACACCACCTCCAACTAGCCACCAGACTGGCTACAGCTCAGAACCTGGGGTATTCCAAAAGAAAACAGAATACCTCAGCAAGCAAAAATCAAGGTAAAACTGCATGAAAGAGTCAACCAAAAGGACGAAATAACAGGAAACATGCAGTAGAAAGAGTCACAACTGTCCAAAACAGGACAACAAGAAATGCACAACGTGCAAAGAAACAGCAACGACCCAGCCCAGGAACCACATCCTGCAGGGCCTACTAGGCTACCAAGAGCCAGAACGCTGCAAACTACCAAAGAAGAAACTTCTAACACCCTAAAATTCGGGAAGTGATAGTAGCAAAAACAATAACGAGGAACCGGATCGAAGGCAAACGCAGTCCCCCAATCCACCATGTCCAAGTCAAAAGCTCGAGGGTCAACACGTGAAAACACAAGGGACCTTCCACCCGACATGCCCAGCCCGTACTTGGAGCAAGAAATCCATGGGTGGCCTTGGCTATATCACACAACTCCACCCCCATAAAGAGCTACAACCACCACTACTATCCACGACCCACGATTCGGCCTTTAGGAAAATAAAGAAAACGGCCGACAAGGAAAACCCAGAAATACAACTGGAAAATCCACTCGGAAACGAAATACAAGGTAAAGGAAGAGTGTTGAAATAAACCAACACGACTAGGCGTTGAGTGAAACGCACTCAGTGCCTACCTAAACTTTGGCGTTGAGTGAGCTAGCCTCACTCGCCGCCAAAATTATACCACTACCCACAAGCCCACTAAAGAATGCGGAGCTCGACAACAGTCGAACGACCAAGGCAGAAGATCCAGAACTCGAGTAGTTGCCTGCCGCTTGAGTATCTAAACTCCCGCACTCGAAACCATCTAAATTCGCCTGTCAAAAGAAAATATACAAAGCGCACGATCAGTGACGCACGATCAGTGGTCGTGCGCACTCATCGGCTGATGATCGTGCGAAACGAACCTGGAAAACCAGACAGAAAACCTAGCAACTGCGCACGATCAGTGTCGCACGATCAGTGGTCGTGCGCACTGTTGCCAGCGCTCGTGCGATTGCCCGAGACAGAACTTTGGAAACTGAAATTTATACGCGCACGAACAGAGGCACACGACCAGTGGTCGTGCACCCTAAAGGTTGATGACCGTGCGCGGTCAACCTGCACCGTTTGGAATTTCCCGAACGACACCGGAACGCGCACACGACTCACGCCACTGCAGTAGCAGTAGACAACTATCACGTCGCACGCTACTACCATTCAAACTATGCCTAACCATTCGAATAATATCTTAACGAAGGAAATTGGCAACCACACCCCCCCCCTCCTAACTCTCCCTCTCGGCTACACCCGAACCAGAGCAACAATCAAAAATAAAGGAAAACAACGGCTCCACGCCGACAATTTGGATTCCAAACATCACAGCATAGGGGGGGTTTCAGTAGGAAGAACTAAGCCCTATAGTTAGCAAGAAAACGAGAACAACAAGGCCTCTAACCTGGGCTAACCGGGATTTCAATTTCAGCAAATAAAATCAAAGAAAACACTTGGCAAGGGCAAGAATACCACTTGCCTCAAATCTCAGCGAAGCTTTGGACTGCTTTCCTCCTCTTCGCACGGATCAAGACGGCCGCAACACCTAGAACAAAGACTCGGCCATTAATGGCGGAAAACTTCCAAAACTGAAAATTCCAATCCTTCCAAAACTCCATGAAAATCGAATTTCTTACTGCAGGAATGAAGGTCTCGACGAGAGCAATCCGAATCCACTCTCGGAATCGAATTCCGTCCACAAACGCTCCGGGAATCGGCGACCGAAGGGAAGGCTCGGCGGTTACTCCGTTTCTCTCGTACAAGGGGCCGGCGGTTTTCTATCGTGAAGAAGATGATCGTTCTATTCACCTATATAAATCAATATATATATAATTATATAATTATATTATTAATTACAAATTACATAAAGCACCAAATCGACGCGAAAACCGATTTACCTCGGAATTCGACGAAATTCGCACCGTAGCTAAATATCCCCGCTACGAACACAACGGCGAAGTCGAAATTAACTTTCGACGAACAGAACTCGAGTTATACCCAAACAAAGCCAAACACAAACATCCCCCCGAGAGGCCACACCGGGTCACCAAAACGACTCGGTTTGCTAGGGAGATCTTGCCAACAGGCTACCAAACAGGGCACTCAGTTCTAAGGAGCTAAACCATACTCCACACATGGCACAAGCCACGGAAACGCGTCATCGTAACGCCAAACGAGAATAAAAATAATCGCTGAAAAAAACGGGGCGTTACAGTCACTCCCCCTAAAAGAAAGTTTCGTCCCGAAACTTTACGCACAACCCTCCTACCAAAGGAGGAAAAGTAACAAACAGAAGTTACAAAGGGAAACATACCGATCAAATCAGAGAAACAGGTGAGGGTACGCCCTCCTCATGGCCGACTCTAGCTCCCAAGTCGTGCTCTCCAAATCCTGATTTTTCCATCGAATTTTCACCATCGGTATGGACTTCTTTCGCAGCACACGCTCCTGAGTATCCAAAATACGAACTGGCACCTCAACGAAAGAGAGGTTGGGCTCTAACTGGGGCACAACATCCAAGAGTTGCCCACTGCTGCGCACACACTTCCGCAATTGGCTAACATGAAAAACATTATGAACACCAGGGAAGTTCGCTGGCAAATCCAATCTATATGCAGACACACCAATCCGCTCCAAAATCTCGAACGGGCCCACATACCTTGGGTCCAATTTCCGATTTTTACCAAATCTCTTTACACCAACCATTGGAGAAACCTTGAGGTATACATGATCCCCTACTAAAAACTCCAAGGCAGACCTACGCCAATTGGCGTTCTTTTCATACCTCTCCTGGGCTAAACGAAGCTTCTCCCGAATAAGCTTCACGGCGACTTCCATCTCTTCTAGAGCATCAGGACCCAACAAAGGCTTCTCACCAGCCTCAGCCCAAAACAACGGAGTCCTACAACGCCTCCCATACAAAGCTTCGAATGGAGCCATCTGCAAGCTTTCCTGATAACTGTTATTATAAGCAAATTCCATGAGTCGCAGACGCTCATCCCACGCTCCACCGTGGTCTAAAATATAGCACCGGATCATATCCTCAACAATCTGATTGACCCGCTCCGTCTGCCCATTGGTCTGAGGGTGGTACGCAGTAGAATACCTCAGATCCGTACCCAAACCCTCCTGCAGACTCTGCCAAAAACGAGAAGTAAACCGGGAGTCTCGATCAGAAATGATGCTAACCGGCACACCGTGGAGTCGGATGACTTCATTCAAGTACAACTCCGCTATCTTCTTCATCGGGTAATCAATCTTATAAGGCACGAAGTGAGCACACTTCGTCAATCTATCCACTATAACCCAAACAGAATCATATCCTCTCGGGGATTTTGGCAAACCCATAATGAAGTCCATAGATATGCTCTCCCACTTCCAAGTCGGGATATCTAGCAGAGTCAACTTACCACCAGGCCTTCCATGATCGGCCTTCACACGCTTGCAAGTGTGACACTCAGCAACATATCGGGCTATATCTCCTTTCATACCATACCACCAAGCAATTTGCCTTAAGTCACGGTACATCTTCGTAGATCCTGGATGGTAGGCAACGCTGGAACCATGAGCCTCACTGCAAATCATACTCTTAATGTCCCCAACAGCGGGAACGCAAAACCTGCCGCGGTACTTCAAAGTACCCGCATCATCAATAGAAAAATCTGGCAACTCTCCCTTCTCTGTCCTGGTAAAAAGGTGCAACAGATCCGGATCGTCCTTCTGATGCAGTCTAGTCAAAGAAATCCAGGACGGCTCTTCCACTGATAAGCTACTCTGCAAACTACAGCATCCCACTGAAATATCCATAAGGAGGAACTCCTCAACTAATCGATCGGCGGAGAGGTTAAAGATCTTTCCCGTCTTTCGGCTCAGGGCGTCGGCCACCACATTAGCCTTGCCCGGATGATACTGGATTTCCACATCATAATCCGCCACATACTCAAGCCACCGCCGTTGACGCAGATTCAACTCCTTCTGCGTGAACACGTACTTCAGGCTCTTATGGTCAGTAAAAATCTTGCACTGGGCCCCATAAAGTAAGTGCCTCCACAACTTCAACGCATAGATAACCGCTGCAAACTCAAGGTCATGCGTTGGATAATTCTTCTCATGAGTCTTCAGCTGCCTTGACCCATAAGCGATTACTTTTCCATCCTGCATTAATACGCATCCCAGTCCTATATGCGAAGCATCCACATATACATCATAATCCATGCCCTCAGTAGGAAGGGTCAGAACGGGAGCAGTACACAATCTCCTCTTTAACTCCTGAAAAGCTTCTTCGCACTTCTCGCTCCAAACAAAAGCCACATTCTTCTGAGTCAGCTTGGTCAACGGTGCGGCTAGAGAAGAGAAACCCTCCACGAATCTCCTGTAATAGCCAGCCAACCCTAAGAAACTTCTGATCTCCTTAGGAGTATTCGGCCTACTCCAATCCGTCACTGCTGCAATCTTTTCTGGGTCAACCGAGATCCCATCCTTGTTCACCACGTGGCCTAGAAAAGAAACCTGAGGCAACCAAAATTCGCACTTGCTCAACTTGGCGAATAACTTGTGGTTCCTCAACTCTGATAGGACCAAACGCAAATGCTGCTCGTGCTCTTCAGCACTGCGAGAATAAACCAACACGTCATCAATGAAGACCACAACGAACTTGTCTAGGAAATCCTTGAACACCCTGTTCATCATATCCATGAAGGCTGATGGTGCGTTGGTCAGACCAAACGACATCACCAAAAACTCAAAGTGCCCATGCCTCGACCTAAACGCAGTCCGTGGAATATCTGCCTCACGGATCCTGAGCTGATGATAGCCCGAATGAAGATCGATCTTGGAGAACACCGTGCTACCACGCAACTGGTCAAATAAATCATCGATCCTCGGCAGAGGGTACCTGTTCTTGATAGTGACCTTGTTCAACTCTCTATAGTCGATGCAAAGCCGCATCGACCCATCTTTCTTCTTTACGAACAAAACAGGAGCACCTCAAGGCGACGAACTCTGCCTGATAAAACCTTTAGCCAACAACTCATCTAACTGAATTCGCAACTCCTCTAACTCACGAGGGGCCATCCGGTACGGCGCCTTAGCAATAGGACGCGTACCCAGCTCCAAATCAATAACAAACTCCACATCCCGCTCAGGAGGGATACCAGGAAGATCATCAGGAAAAACATCGGCGAAACCACGAACAATAGGAATCTCCTCCAAGCGTGGCACGCTATCAACGGTTCCAACCGCCGAGACTAAACAAACACAACAATCAGAAAGAAACAATCTCTGAACACATACCGCAGAGAGAACAGGAGAATCCTGACACGGATCAGCATACACGCTGCCGGGCTGACCGTCGTCCCTGATGAAGTCCAAGCGCTTTCCCTTGCACTGAATGACCGCATCATACCGAGAGAGCCAGTCCATGCCCAAAATGACATCGAAGTCCTCTAGATCAATCATCTTCAGATCCGCCTTCGCAAGAAAATCCCCCAACAAAACTGGTCAATCCAAAATACCCAAATCTGACAACACAGATTCACCAGAGGGAAACTTGACACGGAAGGAATCCCGAACACGATCTAGAGACAACCGATGACGCTCCACAAAGGCTCTAGCCACGAACGAGTGGGTAACGCCGGAGTCAAACAGAACACGCGCCCAGCGGTTCTTCACCTTAAATTTCCCTATAGGAACGCACAAAGCTAAGGAACTAGCACAACAGTACCGCAAATAATCTAGCAACTAAACTACCAGGCTAGAAAGAAAACAACAAACTACTAACCTGAGATCACCTGGGTCGAAGTCTGAGCCTCCTCGGAAGAAATCACGTTCAGCTTCCCTTTTCCCTTGTCCACACGCTGAGGTGGAGGTAATGCCTGCAATGGAACTGCAGGAAGAGCTGACTGGACCTGAGGACACCTCGACTTAACGTGACCCTTCTGCCCACACTGATAGCAGACTCTATCCCTGGACCAACACTGGGCTGCATCATGCCCGGATCGCTTGCAAACTGAACAGGAGACATCTCTCCCAGGAGCACCCTGAATAGCATGAACCTGCTCCTTCTTCTGAGCTGCCGCCTTTTTGAAACACCTCCCAACAGGATGGCCTGACCGGCCACAAAAACTGCACACCACCCTGCTCCTCTTTCCCGGAACAGCATCGGGTACCAGGGGTTTCTTCTCCTCTACCAACTTCCTCTTATCCTTCCTCAACTGCTGGCCTCTGCTCTTCGCCGTCTCAATGGCCTCAACCTTAAATGCAGCCTCTACAACTCCAGCATAAGTCACTGACCCATAAGCACTGGCCAACTGCTGCACCTCACTCCTCAAACCACCGAGGAATCGCTTAACTCGATCAGCCTCAACGCTGACCAATCCAGGGGCAAAACGGCTCAACTTACTAAACTCTATCTCATACTCACCCACCGTGAGCTGCCTTTGCTTCAGATAGAGGAAATCATTCATGAGGCGGTCACGCTCGACCGAGGGTAAGAACTTCCTCAACAGCATCTCCTTGAACACTTCCCAAGAGCATCCGGCTACCAGGCTCTCCTTCTCTCTCAGCCACCAACTCTTAGCCAAACCTTTAAGCTGATAGGCGGCTATCATCACCCTCTGATCATCTGAAATCCCTGAGTACGAGAACATCTCCTCCATGGAGATCAGCCAGTCGTCTATCACCATGAAATCTGCCTTCCCATCATAAGTGGGAGGGCTCAGCCTCTGAAACTGCGAGATGAAGGCCATCTCTGCTGGCACCACCACTGGAGGCCTCAAGGGTGCAGGAGGAGGAGGAACAGCTTACCCCCCTGCAGGAACTTGCGCACCCTGAGCCTGCCCTGCCACAACTGCCACCAAAGACTGAATCTGGGCTTGCACCTCCTCCAACTGCCAACCCATAGCTTCGCTACTCTGACGCAGACCCTCGATCACCGCATCGTTCTGAGCTCCAAAAGATTCACCCTCAGACAGGGGAGTCGATCGAGTCGCAGGACGCCTAGCCATCCTAAAAATCAATACAACGCAAATCAGATCCAAATCCCACGACTAGAACCGACTACCAGTACAGACAATACATATGTAGATATAGACTTAAAGCTGCTAAACTTGCTCTGAGAGTTTATCTTCTTCACAATAATTAGATGATATGCCCTAACCTAGGATGGTTAACCACCACCTCACTAACTCTTGTGCCTAGATCGGATGCATGAACTTATGTTAATTTGAAAACTCATGTGTGTACATATGTCATCCTGCAAATCTTTAGCTCGGCGCGTTGTGCTTATGCAATGTTATGATATGCATGATTGTGCTATGCATTCTAAAAAAAAGGCCCTAATGCATGATATGAGCGGTGTACACATGAAAATGTTATGCATCCCATACTACATAACATTTCCATGCAACGAAAAAGAAACGTGCTAGTCGCAGTCATGTGGTGAGGTTATGCATCCCATACTACATAACCCTCACATGTAGCCCCTATGGTGGATCCATATACGAACACATATTATGCATCCCATACTACATAATATGCCCCGTATACTTCATGTTATGCTATGAGTGTAGTGTTCGTGCTTTTGCCAAGACGTGCTGATGACATATCGGTGTGTGAATGACATGATGCTGAACTACTAAAAGCATCCAAGGAAGGTTGCCCAACTAACTTGTCAAGCAACCTCCCTCTGATACCAACTGTCACAACCCGCATTTTCTCCGAATTAAGAATTATCAGAGTAAGAGAAAACACGCATCATGATGCCACGTCAAGCAGGGGATAACTGCTGACGCTCAGGCAAATCCAACTACAATCTTTATGCAAGAAAATCATGTGCTTAATGAATAGAAAATCAATTATGTTTAGAGTCCGTGTCCCTCGGCTCAGTGGATCATCTAGTCCACAAAAGAAAACTATATTTAAACGCTGCGGAAAAATACTTTAATTAGGTTTTACACCCTAAAGAGCGCATAAGGGTCCCAAGAGAACCACTCATGCTATGCAAGACACTACACTTAGTTTATATAATACATATAAGAAAACGGTTTTCGTACGTGATTTGGAAAATAGTGATTAAGTTTATAAAAACATGCTGATCATGAGCTTCATTTATAATAGTATTTATAGTTTAAAAATAACTAGCAACCTAGCATAAAACCTTCTCAAAGCAAGTAGACTATCTCCAGAAAAATAAATGGTAGTAGCAATAGTATATATCTAGTACAAGGTAAAAACTACTAGTGGGCGCCAACAACCTGACACGAACCCACCAGCACACATATATGTCTGTAAGAAAGTACTGAAAACAACCTCACAAACAAGGTAAACAGAACTCCAAAGGTCCGGAAGTCCACCAACAACACCACCTCCAACTAGCCACCAGACTGGCTACAGCTCAGAACCTGGGGTATTCCAAAAGAAAACAGAATACCTCAGCAAGCAAAAATCAAGGTAAAACTGCATGAAAGAGTCAACCAAAAGGACGAAATAACAGGAAACATGCAGTAGAAAGAGTCACAACTGTCCAAAACAGGACAACAAGAAATGCACAACGTGCAAAGAAACAGCAACGACCCAGCCCAGGAACCACATCCTGCAGGGCCTACTAGGCTACCAAGAGCCAGAACACTGCAAACTACCAAAGAAGAAACTTCTAACACCCTAAACTGCGGGAAGTGATAGTAGCAAAAACAACAACGAGGAACCGGATCGAAGGCAAACGCAGTCCCCCAATCCACCATGTCCAAGTCAAAAGCTCGAGGGTCAACACGTGAAAACACAAGGGACCTTCCACCCGACATGCCCAGCCCGTACCTGGAGCAAGAAATCCATGGGTGGCCTTGGCTATATCACACAACTCTACCCCCATAAAGAGCTACAATCACCACTACTATCCACGACCCACGATTCGGCCTTTAGGAAAATAAAGAAAACGACCGACAATGAAAACCCAGAAATACAACTGGAAAATCCACTCGGAAACGAAATACAAGGTAAAGGAAGAGTGTTGAAATAAACCAACACGACTAGGCGTTGAGTGAAACGCACTCAGTGCCTACCTAAACTTTGGCGTTGAGTGAGCTAGCCTCACTCGCCGCCAAAATTATACCACTACCCACAAGCCCACTAAAGAATGCGGAGCTCGACAACAGTCGAACGACCAAGGCAGAAGATCCAGAACTCGAGTAGTTGCCTGCCGCTTGAGTATCTAAACTCCTGCACTCGAAACCATCTAAATTCGCCTGTCAAAAGAAAATATACAAAGCGCACGATCAGTGACGCACGATCAGTGGTCGTGCGCACTCATCGGCTGATGATCGTGTGAAACGAACTGGAAAACCAGACAGAAAACCTAGCAACTGCGCACGATCAGTGTCGCACGATCAGTGGTCGTGCGCACTGTTACCAGCGCTCGTGCAATTGCCCGAGACAGAACTTTGGAAACTGAAATTTATACGCGCACGAACAGAGGCACACGACCAGTGGTCGTGCGCCCTAAAGGTTGATGACCGTGCGCGGTCAACCTGCACCGTTTGGAATTTCCCGAACGACACCGGAACGCGCACACGACTCACGCCACTGCAGTAGCAGTAGACAACTATCACGTCGCACGCTACTACCATTCAAACTATGCCTAACCATTCGAATTATATCTTAACGAAGGAAATTGGCAACCACACCCCCCCCCCCCTCCTAACTCTCCCTCTCGGCTACACCCGAACCAGAGCAACAATCAAAAATAAAGGAAAACAACGGCTCCACGCCGACAATTTGGATTCCAAACATCACAACATAGGGGGGGTTTCAGTAGGAAGAACTAAGCCCTATAGTTAGCAAGAAAACGAGAACAACAAGGCCTCTAACCTGGGCTAACCGGGATTTCAATTTCAGCAAATAAAATCAAAGAAAACACTTGGCAAGGGCAAGAATACCACTTGCCTCAAATCTCAGCGAAGCTTTGGACTGCTTTCCTCCTCTTCGCACGGATCAAGACGGCCGCAACACCTAGAACAAAGACTCGGCCATTAATGGCGGAAAACTTCCAAAACTGAAAATTCCAATCCTTCCAAAACTCCACGAAAATCGAATTTCTTACCGCAGGAATGAAGGTCTCGACGAGAGCAATCCGAATCCACTCTCGGAATCGAATTCCGTCCACAAACGCTCCGGGAATCGGCGTCCGAAGGGAAGGCTCGGCGGTTACTCCGTTTCTCTCGTACAAGGGGCCGGCGGTTTTCTATCGTGAAGAAGATGATCGTTCTATTCACCTATATAAATCTATATATATATAATTATATAATTATATTATTAATTACAAATTACATAAAGCACCAAATCGACGCGAAAACCGATTCACCTCGGAATTCGACGAAATTCGCACCGTAGCTAAATATCCCTGCTACGAACATAACGGCGAAGTCGAAATTAACTTTCGACGAACAGAACTCGAGTTATACCCAAACAAAGCCAAACACAAACATCCCCCCGAGAGGCCACACCGGGTCACCAAAACGACTCAGTTTGCTAGGGAGATCTTGCCAACAGGCTACCAAACAGGGCACTCAGTTCTAAGGAGCTAAACCATACTCCACACATGGCACAAGCCACGGAAACGCATCATCGTAATGCCAAACGAGAATAAAAATAATCGCTGAAAAAAAACGGGGCATTACAGTGGTACCCTCCTGACTTTAGGACCTCCCTCACTACAAAGGGTCCCTCCCAGTTGGGGTTAAGCTTTCCCACTGAGGCTCCTTTGCCCGCTGCATCCACTTTCTTGAGGGCCAAGTCACCCTTCTGGAACTGTCTAATCACGATATATTTCTAAAAATATTTTGCCATTCGGCGCTTGAATTCTTCTTGCCGGATTGATGCCAATTCCCCGAGCTTCTTTACCAGGTTAAGAGAGAGCTTCTACGCTTCCTCATTCTCTGCTCGCCATCTTATGTCTCCTTTCTTTGCAGCAGCCACCCTGGGAGATTCAACCTCAAACTTTATAGGTATAACGACCTCCGAGCCATGGGAGAGTTTGAATAGTGTCTCTCCTCTGGCTGTGTTTGGCATTGTCCTCAAAGCATAGAGAATGGAAGGGAGTTGCTCTACCCAACTTCCCCTTAAGCTCTCCACCTTCTTTTTCAAAAGATTCACGATAACCTTGTTCGCCGCTTCCACCTGCCCGTTGCTTCGAGGATGATGAACTGAGGCGTAACGGAGGTCTATGCCCAGCTGGATGTAAAAGTCTATGAATTCTTTGCTAGCGAACTGTGGTCCATTATCCGTGACAATGGCCAATGTGAGCCCATACTGGCAGATGATCTATCCCCATACGAAACTTCTGACCACCTGTGACGTCACCTTAGCCAACGCCTTTACCTCTAGCCACTTTGAAAAGTAATCCACCATGACTAGCAGGAACTTCATCTGGCCACTGGCTTGGGGGAATGGTCCCACCAAATCTAGCCCCCATATTGCAAAGGGCCAGAGAGCCGTGATTATGCATAAACTTTAGGCAGGGAGGAGTTGAAGGGGGGTGAACTCCTGGCACTTTCTACTTCTCTTTGCAAATTCTTCAGTATCCTTCCTAAGAGTAGGCTAGAAGTAGCCTTGCCTCAACACCCTTCCTTCCAAGGTGTGACTTCCTGAGTGGCTCCCACATTCTCCTGAATGGATTTCTTTTAGGACTCTCGAGATCTCCCTCTCAGATACACACCGAGCCAACAGACTCAATAGCGTCTTTCGGTATAACATCCCCTCCTTTAGAAGGTAGTACGCTGATTTATACCTGATCTGTTTCTTATCGAGGTCTCTCTCGGGAAGATGTCCTGATGTCAAAAAGGTGATGAAGGGGTCTATCCAAGACCCTTGCTGGTCCACTTCCATCAATTCTCCCTCTTCTATGGAGGGCCAGAAAATCTCCGTCGCGGTTCCTCCAGCTTGAGGGTCATGCTTGGTGAGCAGGTCAGCCTGAGCACTTTCTTCTCTTGGGACGTGTTGATTGGAAAAGCTGCGGAACTGCCAAATGACACCCTTCACCTTCATTAGATACAATTGGATTGTAGGCTCTATTGCTTCAAACTCTCCATTGATTTGTCCTGCTACTACAACAGAGTCTGTGGAGACTTTGATGTCTTGTATTCCTAGATCCCGAGCTAGCTTGAGCCCTGCGATGATCGCCTCGTACTCTGTCTGGTTGTTAGTGATGGTGAAGTGGATCTCGAGGGCTTGGTCAATTTTGGTTCCCTCGGGACTTACGAAGATCATCCCTCCTCTAAAAGAACTTTTTCCATAGGCTCCATCTACTAGCATCTCCCAGGCCGCTAGAAGAGGTGCCTCGGCTTCTCCGACCTTGACCACATAGTCTGCCAGGAAATCCTCAACCGCTTGTGCCTTGATATCTACCCGAGGAGTAAAAGTGAGATCGAACTCACTGAGCTCTATCGACCACTTTCCAAATTCCCAGAGTGCTCCACCCCTTCTAGGATGCGGCGGAGAGGATGATCTGTCACCGCCTGGATTGAGTGTGCCTGAAAGTATGGCCTTAGCTTCTTGGCCGAGATGATGAGTGTAAAAGCCAACTTTTCCAAGATGGGGTATCTGAGCTCTACTTTCTTTAGACCCTGCTTACGTATTAGATTGGGAATTGCTTCTTTCCTTCTTCTCGGACAAGGACCTAACTCACTGCTCAGGTCCCCACTCCCAGATATAAGAACAATCCCTCCTCTTCTCTTGGCCCTTGGAGTAGCGGCATTTTGTTAAGCTGTTGCTTCAGGGCTCGGAAGGCTTCTTCGCACTCGGCGGTCCAATAAAACTTCTTGCCTCCTCACAGTGCTTGGAAGAAGGGCGAGCACTTCTCTCCAACCCAGGAGAGGAACCTGCTCAACCTGGGTAGCTTGTCGACGAGACGTTGAACTTCTTTAGTGCTTCTCGGAGATTCCAATTCCAAGATCTCCTTCACTTTGTCTGGATTAAGCTCCACTCCTGAGGGGGTGAGGAGATGTCCTAAGAACTTTCCTCTATTGGCCCTGAAGACGCATTTTAGAGGGTTGAGCCTCATCTTGTATTTTCTTATGGTCCCAAAAGTTTCTTCTAGATCGAAGACATGGCACCAGATATCTCGGCTCTTGATCATCTGGTCATCCACATAAAGCTCAAGATTTCACCCCTTCTGCTCCCGAAAGATCTGGTCCATCATTCTTTGATAAGTTTCCCCCGCGTTCATCAATCTGAAGGTCATCATGTGTTAACTGAAGGACCCATCCTCCGTAATAAAGGTAACATCCTTAACGTCGGGGGGGGGGGGGGGGAGGGGGGCATGCGTATCTGATGGTACCCTGAAAAGGCATCTGGAAAACTAATTAGTGAAAAACCAATAGCTGAATCAACCAGCGCGTCGATTTGAGGCAGAGGATAATTATCCTTAGGTCACGCTTTATTCCAAAGAGAAAAATACACACACATTCTCCCTTTTCCCTCTCCCTTTTTTTACCATTACAACGTTGCTCACCCACCCCGGGTACTTGCTTGTGGATATGAATCCCTCCTTGAGCAGCTTCTCCACATCTTCCCTGATGGGCCGGATCATCTTGGAAGTGATGGCTCTCTTCTTTTGTTGTATTGGACAAGCATTGGGGTAAAGTTTCAGACGATGGCATGCCACGTCCGCGTCAACCCTTGGCATGTCAGCTATGGTCCAAGAGAATATGTCGATGTTCCTCTGCACACACTTCATGATCTCCTCCTGGTCCCCGGGGCTGAGCTCCCACTGATTTTTATCTTCTCTTTCCTCTCTTCCATGTTGAGAATTTCCATCTCCAGCACCTCGACCTCCTCCTTGAGGCTTGAGGGCTCCTCCTCTCCCTCCTGTTCCCTTAACATCTCCTCATAATCCCTGGCCTCCCACTGAACGGCTTCGCGCTCCACGACAGCAACAACCACCTCCATCAAAAATCTCTCCACCTCTTCACTAGTTGGGACCCCTCCTAACAATGAGCCTCCCTACTCTTCCAGCCAAGCTTCCATCCTTGATGGCTCCCCTAATTCCCTTAACTTTCTTTCCCTTTCCTCCCTTTTTCATTTCCTCCTGTCCTTCTACTTCCCTCTCCCTCCTTCTTTCCTGTCGTTTCTAGCTCCACTGCAATGCCTCTCTCCACTCCTACTTCTTCTTCCTTCTCCTCTACCTCCATCTCTCCCTCCTTCTTCCCTGCCATTTCCGGCTCCACCGCAAAGCCTCTCTCCACTCCTACTTCTTCCTCCTTCTCCTCTACCTTCATCTCTCCCTCCTTCTCCCATGTCGTTTCCGACTCCATCGTAATGCCTCTATCCACTCCTACTTCTTCCTCCTTATCATCTACCTCTATATCTCCCTCCTTCTCCCATTGCTCCATCCTCTTCTCCAGTTCCTCGGCGTCACCTTGCTAAGAGATGGTATTCACCGCCGTCATATAGCACTCCCCGGCTGCTTTTGGATCTCCACGTACTCTGATTTGGGTTCCTCCAGCGTTGAGCTTCAGGCATTGATGGAAAGATGACGGGACGCATCTGAAGGCATTGATCAAAGAGCACCCAAAAAAGGCATTGTAACTGTTGGGAGCGTCTACTATCACGAAGCTGCAGTTCCTAGACAGCCCTCCTAGAGTTACCTGAAGTCCCACTCCCCCCTCAACTTCCTTCCTTTCTTCCGAAAACCCAAACAGCGGACCATCTATTGCCAATACCCTTCGGGCCTCCACCCTCATATCATTGAACGCCTTCTTGAAGATTACATTCACCAAAATCCCATTATCAACTAGAATCCGTGACACCATAAAATTTTCGATGGAGGACTGGATAACCAGTGAGTCGCAAAATGGGTCCTCATGGTCTGGCAAGTACTTCCGAGAGAAGGTGATTTTCTCATCCGGGGTAGGGGCTTGTGACGTCGAGGCAACTAGAAGCTCATACTCAAGACCTCGAAACTGTATATCGATCCCATCGGGAGTTGATGGAACCAGTCCCTAGCCTTGTCTTTCAAGGTGATGGCAAAAAGACAGCACTTGAATGCGTCCGTCATCGGCCTGATGGAGACCGCATCTTCGAACCATTACAAGGTGTTGGAGGGGATCATCATTCCCCATATAGTAAGTCATCTCGGGTTCCCTGAACCCCTCCAGTACTTGAGCCGAAAGGATCAACTCGCAGAAAGGTGATCCTCTCGCCACGGGTCTCGCCACCCCCACTCGCGCGACGACATCTCCTTGCGAGATGACACTCGCCGGGCTAGGTAATAACTCCATACCCACTATGTCTTGCCCACATCCCTCTACGACCTTCTCCTTGTTAGGTCGCCCCCTTGCGCATCCTCTCCAACCCTTGTCGAGACGAGCCCGTCCTGAGGCGCGAGACCTAATGCTTGCGGAAGGGGGGTTGAGCAATCGCTTCGCCGCGAGATCTCCTACAACATGTCCATGATGACTCCGATGGACGCCGTAAATTCCTCTCTCCCTACATATCCTCCCGTGTTCTGGGACCCGCCCTCGCCTCCTTCGCTAAGATCTCCTGTCATGAAGTCGTTCAAGATTCTTCTGTGTAGGCTGCGGTCCACGCTCACCGCACCAAAAATGTTGAAGCTAGAGATCTGACTTCACCTAGAGTTCGGATCTATTGTTGTAGCCCACACCTACTCTTCCCAAATTCCTTCCAAGACGAGAATCTCGAAGACTAGAAACAGACCGTGGTCTTCAGCTCGGAGGTCCCACCTCTTACCCGAAATTAGAAATTTTTCCCCTCCCTAGCAAGTGTTGAGCTAGGTGCCTTAGTAGTAGAAGAAGAAGGGCTCAACAACCTTCTTCCAGGCACCTTGTCGGTCTATTTATAGGTCTCTGAATTTGACCATCCAATAACCAAATTGAACCAACCTGAAATTACCAAAATACCCTACGTAGGGTCTGCCAACAGCCAACTCCGCTGTTCTGAAGGGTTATATGCAGACAACCAAGGGCAAATGAGTAAAATCACCTGGAGCTAAAAAGGTAAAAAACCGCCTTCAAACAGGACCGACGCTCGACCAACCGTCGAACCGGCGCTAGGCGAGAACGACATCTCGCGGGAGAGAGCTCCTCCCCCTTCTGCCTCATCCGGCCTCACGAGTAACCCGTCTCGCTGACTCCTCTCTCGCCTTGTGAGTGGCATTCTCCATGGGTCCCTCTCGCCTTGCGAGTAACCCGTCTCGCCGACTCCTCTCTCTCCTTGTGAGTGGCACACTCCCTTGGTCCCTCTCGCCTTGCGAGTGACCCGCTCCCTAGGTCCCTCTCGCCTAGCGAGTGGCCCTCTCCCTGGGTCCCTCTCGCCTTGTCCTCTCTTATCCTTGAGCCTTTTGCTATAGTGGGTCCGAGGTTGTACATTGAGAGGAGCCTTTCCCACCATTTACTTGAAGAATTCGAGCCCTTCTATAGTGTAGTTGCAAAGCACAGAAAAGCACCACCACTGGCCATGGCAACTCGAAGATCGACCCGCCTCCAGCCCTCCAAGAAGATCCTCCCCTAATCCTTCTTCTATGGGTAGATCATAGGATTCAATAGGGATTAGAATCAGGCTCAATTGAGCCCTATCGGGTGGAGATTTTCCATAAAATCTCCGTTAAAAAGAGAGTGGTCGGGTTTGCCGGAAACGGCCCCTCCGGCAGCAGTGCCACCGTGCAACGATAGCCCCCACCTCAACGAAGGTGGTGGCGGCTGTGGCCGGCCAGGGAGGTGGTCGGGTATCCGCGAAATAGGCTTGGAAGATGCTCCAGGTTGGGTAAATATCACCGGTCGGCTAGAGGAAGAACAAAACCAACAATCGTCGGATTTGCGTAAAGATCTGTGCAAGATCAATTATATATATTATATTTAATGTATTTTTTGCCCTTAAAAATCAGTCCTCTTAGGAATTAATTTAAAAATACTTAGAGGATTAATCAGAGAAAATAGTCAACATGAAAACTATAGCTTTATGGGTCTAATTTAATGTAAAATTTGTTTCACCCCATTTGGGTAAGTGGTTTGACCAGAGCACTCATTTTAGTGAGGACTATACCTAGGCTAGACCAGAGACTATTTTGAGTGCCCCCATCAATCCAACCATCCAAATGACTTGAAATTTTGGATGGGGGTCACTCTTACCTATACCTAAAACATATCCAAAAATGGAAATTTTTGGAAATCATCGTCCTAAAGTTTGGGTAGAAATTTTAAAATCCATGTATGAATTATTTGAAAGATCTAATGACCTCCAAAACCCTCCCAAATTTTAATGAGTGCTACTTGGGGTCATCATAAGGCTTTGTATACATTTTCATAACATTTAGAGATGATTTAGTTTGGAAATAAGCAAACCCTATGTTGGACCAAAAAGGGGTAATTAGGTCAAAGTTTCCCTATTGGGTTTAAGGGGCCAAGTCACCTCAACAGAGCTTGATACTTCGTCCCCTAATGTGTTATGTCAGTAAACACCCTCCCATGGATTATGGGGTGGATTAGGGTAGATTTACCCTAGGACCCTTGTTCAAACCCTAGGGTTGAACTTTTGAGGTTTGTGAAGGGCATGGGGTGATATGCCCTTGGATGGACTTGGTGTGTAGTACATGCGATCATAGGGTGGTGAAATGCCCTAAGAAGGATTTGGTGGTATTGGTATACTTGCACCCAACATAAACCACTTAGTAAGTTTTTTAGGGCTATACACCTTAGGGAATATTTAATGGGTCATATTGCCTTGGATCTTTTTGATATTTTAGTAGAGGTAATGTTATAGTGATTTTAACCTCTGAAATTTATGATAGGATGTTTTGATAACAGTAGCTCATCCTTGTAGTTATAACCTTCATCTTGCCCTTTTTGATGATATTGATGTAACTATGGTTTAAATGTCTTAGAATGATTTCGAACTCTGGAAAAGCTAATCAAATGTCATTTAGGTGCACTAGTAAATTATTTGGAATAGTTGAACATTTCTTCCTAGTACATCATGTATAAAGTAAACTATTGTACCTTACCTTGATAAATAGAAGATAAATACTATAGCTTGCTGCAAAATTGTGTTACATAGCCAGAGATCTTTTTAGGGCATATAGAAGCTTGGAAAATTATTTCATGTTGTTTATTTGAGGTTACAAGGATGTTTCTTCACAAAGTGCACTATGATTGAGTTTATTGAGGCATTTTTCTATATAGTTTACAGATCTTGGAATTGTATAACAATTAGTCAATAAGGTTTTATGATCATAATAAAGCTCTGACATGTTTGTATAATTTTTGGACTAGCATTTATGGTACTTCCTTCATTACACATAATTAGTTGAATTACCTTGGCTTAATTATTTATAAAATAATTCTTTTATGAAAATCTATGAAATTTGGTATTCACTGATATCTTGCAATCCTATAGTGTTCAAAAAAATTTTATGGACAGATCTTAAGTAAATTTAGTACTTCATGTTCAAATCACCCATGGACCAATTTTTGGAAAAATTAATTAAATGCCAAATTATTTAGGAAAATTCCAAGTTTTTGGATTTTGGCTAAATATGTCATGATAGGCCCCCAATAAATATTTTAGGGCTTTTGGATGGAAATTTGAAGTACCTCCTATTGTATACATCATATAGCTTAGATTGGTCTGCATATAGTAAAACTGCGGAATTTGTGATAACAAGTTGAATGGACATAGGGAGATGGGGTTAATGGTGTACTAGTTTTGGTGACTGGAAATAGGTTCATCTTTAGGAATCATGATGAGGAAAGTGCTGGGTTGACTAGGGTAAGGAGGTGATCGGGATCGACGAATGATCGTCTTTCCTATGGAGAGAGAGAGAGAGAGAGTCAAAACACACTAGGGTTAGATCCAGAGTAATATTATAAGGGATTGGGAATCAGGTATTAAATAACAGTAAGTGCCTTGCGAAAGGGATTTTTGGGCTTCAGCCCATCGTAGTTCCTCGTGCCTCGAGAGCCCTTCACGGGGAATGCCTTGGGCAGTCCAAGGTTAACGTAATCCGTAAGAATAATCAATGTTTAAGAGTAACTAGTAAAACTAGGATTAAACATGCACTCACACTCCCCAGTATTGTGGGAGTTAGGTTGGTCACACGAGTAGTAGGCTCGTGGTTCTGGTGATGGGCAGGCTAGCCCAGCGAGCCTTTGGCTCGGTAGATATTTGTGACAGATGAGATTGTCCGGGGAGCTTTGGCTCAGTGGGAAATACATTAATGGTGCATGTGCATAAGATATAAGGTGGTGGGTCATTTGTATTGGAGAGTCGTCACACCTACACCAATACGTTGTCTCGGCAAGTGTACTTTTGCACTTGGCAAGATAAAGTCTAGTGCGCAGCAGGCAAGAGTACGATATGGTGTTGAGGCGTATGATAGGTCTGACTGGTAGTAACCTTCCCACCTGTCACATCACTACCCACCGAGATATAGTCTTTGAGTTTGTTTTATATCCATAGAAGTTGTGCACAACAACTACCCGCCGAGATATACTCTGACTCGGTAGTAGATGTTGCCACACAATTTTTCTTCTTACTGCTCCAAGAGATAAGCCGTCTTCCGAGGAATTGGCACATCACAGAAGTGATTTTCCTATCATCCCTGCTTACTACAAAGCCAGCATCTGAAAATCCAATTAGCTCGACATCATTACTTCTTGGGTACCATAAGCCAAGATTGGGTGTACCCTTAAGGTATCTTAAAATTCGCTTTGCAATGACATAATGAGATTATTTAGTGTTCACCTGATATCTAGCACAAAAAAATGTTGAGAACATTATAGCTGATCTACTGGCAGTTAGGTAGAGCAAGGATCCAATTATGCTTATGTACTTGGTTTCATCAAAAGGTTTCCCTTTCTCATCCTTATCCAGAGACACAGTTGAACCCATTGAAGTCCTCATAGAGGTTGCGCTCTACATTCCGAATTTCTTAAGAAGATCTTTATTGAATTTTGTCTGAGAGATGAAGATTCCATCTTCAGATTGCTTCACCTGAAGTCCTACGAAATACTTCAGCTCACTCATACTGATCATTTCAAACATCCCTTGCATAAGTTTAGAAAACTTTTTGCAAAGGCTATCTTCCGTAGAGCCAAATATGATGTAATCGACATAGAGTTGCACTAGCAAAATCTTGCCTTTAACTTCCCTAAGAAATAATGTCTTGTCTATCTTTCCCCTTGTGAACTTGTTCGCAAGAAGAAAGCTAGACAATGTCTCATACAAAGCTCGGGGAGCTTGCTTTAAACCATATAGTGCTTTATTTAAGAAATAAACTTGGTTAGGGAATTTAGAATTGACAAAACCTTGGGGTTATGCTACGTATATGTTGATGCGCGAAATGCGACATCGCTCAGTTAACGGGTTGTTCGATCTCACAAGCTAGAAGAATAAGAGGGTTGCGGGGATAGAGGAGAGGTTTGGCGGAGTAAGGAAGAAGCTTGCTCGAGCAGGGAAGAAGCTTGAATGGGAACTGTCGATCAGATGCTACTTTAGTGGTTGGGCTCTGATGGTTAGACTGAGAGTGGAAAAGAAAAGAGAGGGCCGCTAGTAGCGACAACAGCAGACTTTGCCCGTCGCGGCCTGAATGCCTCTCTTGCGACGGGCTTTTCTTTGATTACAATCCAAGTTACAGCTCGAGGTTGCACCTCTACATGGAAAGCAGAATAAAGGGTACAAGGGGGAAGCTGGCGGCTAAGGAGAGAAGAATTCCAGAGGCCGCGCGGACTTACCAGGGAGGTCGGAAGATCGCGCGGTTAGCCGATCAAGGAGCCCGCATGACTTAGCTGAGCGGACCTCTTGATCAAGCTGGGAGAAGAAGCCGGGAGCAGGCCACGCAGACTGGGAAAGCGAGTCCGCACGGACTGATGGTGAGATATGGATGCCTCTGCTGTTTCATCTATCCCTCTGAATGAGAGGTATGGGGGCCTATTTATAGGCCCAAGGAGGTAACGGTCTTGGTAACGTCACCGCTGGTGAGGAGGTGAGCTGAGCGAGTACAAATATTGAGTCCGCAGAGTCCGCGGCAGGCCGCGCAGGGATTGCCTGGAGCTGAAGATGGCTGCTGCTGGGTGAGCTCGCGCTGGGTCGGGCAAGTAAAAATACTGAGTCTATAGAGTCCGCGCCAGGCTGCGCGGTTAGGGACTAAGGGCTAGAGATGGCTGCTATTGCAGGCGGACTGGGACGTGTCCGCCCCTACTGCTGAGCGAGCTCGCGCTGGGTTGTGCGAGCTTAGGAGAAGTTCGCCCGCTGCTGGGTAGAAGCGGACACCGAGAAGCTGGAGTGCTAGCCGGCGGACTACAGAACGAGTCTGCCTACCTCACGGCGGACAGGTTAAGCAGGCTGCTTGCTGGAGGCTTGTCGCCATTGCTCGGCGACAAGGACTGCCGAACTGGCGGACTGAAGAATCCAGGTCGCGCCTATTGGTGAGAGCCGCTGATGACTGGTAGCACCCTTTGCTTGGGGATTAGGGTTGGCGACCTGGCAAACTGACCAGTTAGGTCGGCAGACCGCGTGGTCAGCTGATCAGGCAGCTCGCTGGATGAGGTAGGCGACCTGTCGAACTGAGATCGAGTCCGCCTACAGGACATGAGAGCAGGTCGCCTCCTCTTGTTGACATCTTGCGTGCAGTCTGGGAGGATAGGGATTTCGAGTCCGGCACTCAGTTGGGTAGCTCACACCTGAGAGTAAGAATGAGCCACCACACGGTTAACCGAACTAACCGCGCGGTCTGCAGGGGCGGACTGAGGAAGCAGTCCGCAGCCCCTGCAAAACGAGCGGCTACTGCGCGACCTGGGTGGTCAGACCGCGGAGATTTCCCTAGCCGCTCGGACTGAGCAGACTGAAAGGTCAGTCCGCCCACCCTTAGAGAGAGAGGCTGACAGGCCGCGACCTCCTAGAGCAGGCCGCGACTTGCGAGCTGCCTACCTTTGGAGGGATCGCCGATTTCTAGGTTAACATAATCCCCGTACTTTTTCAAGTTCAGAAGAGAACTTTGACAAAGTAGGAGACCCACAAAAATCGTGATCCTTCCCTCAAGAAAAGGAAAGGGGAAGGAGAGATGGAACCTTATGTCTCTCCTTAGAAACAAGGTTTGTTAATGTCTGTCTTTTTCTTGCGAAGGAAAGAATTAACATAGGAGGAAAGAGGTACATCTTACACGTACCAGAGCTTTTTTTGCAAAACGAAGGAGACATGAATTTATCCTAATGGGCTCTACAAAACAGCGATGAGAGGAAAGCATAGAAGAATGATAACTTGCAAGTACCCGAAGGAGGCTTGCAAGCACCTGCTAACTTCTACAAAAAGCGTAATTCACAAGTATGATATAAAACTAAGTTGCAAGTACCTGAATAAAACTTGCAAATGTCGGCTAATCACTGCAAAGGGAAGAGTGAGCAGTGGAAAAGCTAATCAAATGTCATTTAGGTGCACTAGTAAATTATTTGGAATAGTTGAACATTTCTTCCTAGTGCATCATGTATAAAGTAAACTATTGTACCTTACCTTGATAAATAGAAGATAAATACTATAGCTTGCTGCAAAATTGTGTTACATAGCCAGAGATCTTTTTAGGGCATATAGAAGCTTGGAAAATTATTTCATGTTGTTTATTTGAGGTTACAAGGATGTTTCTTCACAAAGTGCACTATGATTGAGTTTATTGAGGCATTTTTCTATATAGTTTATAGATCTTGGAATTGTATAACACTTAGTCAATAAGGTTTTATGATCATAATAAAGCTCTGACATGTTTGTATAATTTTTGGACTAGCATTTATGGTACTTCCTTCATTACACATAATTAGTTGAATTACCTTGGCTTAATTATTTATAAAATAATTCTTTTATGAAAATCTATGAAATTTGGTATTCACTGATATCTTGCAATCCTATAGTGTTCAAAAAATTTTTATGGACAGATCTTAAGTAAATTTAGTACTTCATGTTCAAATCACCCATGGACCAATTTTTGGAAAAATTAATTAAATGCCAAATTATTTAGGAAAATTCCAAGTTTCTGGATTTTGGCTAAATATGTCATGATAGGCCCCCAATAAATATTTTAGGGCTTTTGGATGGAAATTTGAAGTACCTCCTATTGTATACATCATATAGCTTAAATTGGTCTGCATATAGTAAAACTGCGGAATTTGTGATAACAAGTTGAATGGACATAGGGAGATGGGGTTAATGGTGTACTAGTTTTGGTGACTGGAAATAGGTTCATCTTTAGGAATCATGATGAGGAAAGTGCTGGGTTGACTAGGGTAAGGAGATGATCGGGATCGACGAATGATCGTCTTTCCTATGGAGAGAGAGAGAGAGTCAAAACACACTAGGGTTAAATCCAGAGTAATATTATAAGGGATTGGGAATCAGGTATTAAATAACAGTAAGTGCCTTGCGAAAGGGATTTTTGGGCTTCAGCCCGTCGTAGTTCCTCGTGCCTCGAGAGCCCTTCACGGGGAATGACTTGGGCAGTCCAAGGTTAACGTAATCCGTAAGAATAATCAATGTTTAAGAGTAACTAGTATAACTAGGATTAAACATGCACTCACACTCCCCAGTATTATGGGAGTTAGGTTGGTCACACGAGTAGTAGGCTCGTGGTTCTGGTGATGGGCAGGCTAGCCCAGCGAGCCTTTGGCTCGGTAGATATTTGTGACAGACGAGATTGTCCGGGGAGCTTTGGCTTAGTGGGAAATACATTAATGTTGCATTTGTATAAGATATAAGGTGGTGGGTCATTTGTATTGGAGAGTCATCACACCTACACCAATACGTTGTCTCGGCAAGTGTGGTTTTGCACTTGGCAAGATAAAGTCTGGTGCGCAGCCGGCAAGAGTACGATATGGTGTTGAGGCATATGATAGGTCTGACTGGTAGTAACCTTCCCACCTGTCACATCACTACCCACCGAGATATAGTCTTTGAGTTTGTTTTATATCCATAGAAGTTGTGCACAACAACTACCCGCCGAGATATACTCTGACTCGGTAGTAGATGTTGCCACACAATTTTTCTTCTTACTGCTCCAAGAGATAAGCTGTCTTCCGAGGAATTGGCACATCACAGAAGTGATTTTCCTATCATCCCTGCTTACTACAAAGCCAGCATCTGAAAATCCAATTAGCTCGACATCATTACTTCTTGGGTACCATAAGCCAAGATTGGGTGTACCCTTAAGGTATCATAAAATTCGCTTTGCAATGACATAATGAGATTATTTAGTGTTCACCTGATATCTAGCACAAAAAAATGTTGAGAACATTATAGCTGATCTACTGGCAGTCAGGTAGAGCAAGGATCCAATTATGCTTATGTACTTGGTTTCATCAAAAGGTTTCCCTTTCTCATCCTTGTCCAGAGACACAGTTGAACCCATTGGAGTCCTCATAGAGGTTGCGCTCTACATCCCGAATTTCTTAAGAAGATCTTTATTGAATTTTGTCTGAGAGATTAAGATTCCATCTTCAGATTGCTTCACCTGAAGTCCTACGAAATACTTCAGCTCACTCATACTGATCATTTCAAACTTCCCTTGCATAAGTTTAGAAAACTTTTTGCAAAGGCTGTCTTCCGTAGAGCCAAATAAGATGTAATCGACATAGAGTTGCACTAGCAAAATCTTGCCTTTAACTTCCCTAAGAAATAATGTCTTGTCTATCTTTCCCCTTGTGAACTTGTTCGCAAGAAGAAAGCTAGACAATGTCTCATACAAAGCTCGGGGAGCTTGCTTTAAACCATATAGTGCTTTATTTAAGAAATAAACTTGGTTAGGGAATTTAGAATTGACAAAACCTTGGGGTTATTCTACGTATATGTTGATGCGCGAAATGCGACATCGCTCAGTTAACGGGTTGTTCGATCTCACAAGCTAGAAGATTTAGAGGGTTGCGGGGATAGAGGAGAGGTTTGTCGGAGTAAGGAAGAAGCTTGCTCGAGCAGGGAAGAAGCTTGAACGGGAACTGTCGATCAGATGCTACTTTAGTGGTTGGGCGCTGATGGTTAGACTGAGAGTGGAAAAGAAAAGAGAGAGCCGCTAGTAGCAACAACAGCAGACTTCGTCTGTCGCGGCCTGAATGCCTCTCTTGCGACGGGCTTTTCTTTGATTACAATCCAAGTTACAGCTCGAGGTTGCACCTTTACATGGAAAGCAGAATAAAGGGTACAAGGGGGAAGCTGGCGGCTAAGGAGAGAAGAATTCCAGAGGCCGCGCGGACTTACCAGGGAGGTCGGAAGATCGCGCAGTTAGCCGATCAAGGAGCCCGCAGGACTTAGCCGAGCGGACCTCTTGATCAAGCTGGGAGAAGAAGCCGGGAGCAGGCCACGCAGACTGGGAAAGCGAGTCCGCACGGACTGATGGTGAGATAAGGATGCCTCTGCTGTTTCATCTATCCCTCTGAATGAGAGGTATGGGGGCCTATTTATAGGCCCGAGGAGGTAACGGTCTTGGTAACGTCACCGCTGGTGAGGCGGTGAGCTGAGCGAGTACAAATATTGAGTCCGCAGAGTCCGCGGCAGGCCGCGCAGGGATTTCCTGGAGCTGAAGATGGCTGCTGCTGGGTGAGCTCGCGCTGGGTCGGGCGAGTATAAATACTGAGTCTGCAGAGTCCGTGCCAGGCTGCGCGGTTAGGGACTTAGGGCTAGAGATGGCTGCTATTGCAGGCGGACTGGGACGTGTCCGCCCCTACTGCTGAGCGAGCTCGCGCTGGGTTGTGCGAGCTTTGGAGAAGTTCGCCCGCTGCTGGGTAGAAGCGGACACCGAGAAGCTGGAGGGCTAGCCGGCGGACTACAGAACGAGTCTGCCTACCTCACGGCGGATAGGTTGAGCAGGCTGCCTGCTGGAGGCTTGTCGCCATTGCTCGGCGACAAGGACTGCCGAACTGGCGGACTGAAGAATCCAGGTCGCGCCTATTGGTGAGAGCCGCTGACGACTGGTAGCACCCTTTGCTTGGGGATTAGGGTTGGCGACCTGGCAAACTGACCAGTTAGGTCGGCAGACCGCGTGGTCAGCTGATCAGGCAGCTCGCTGGATGAGGTAGGCGACCTGTCGAACTGAGATCGAGTCAGCCTACAGGACATGAGAGCAGGTCGCCTCCTCTTGTTGACATCTTGCGTGCGGTCTGGGAGGATAGGGATTTCGAGTCCGGCACTCAGTTGGGTAGCTCACACCTGAGAGTAAGAATGAACCACCACACGGTTAACCGAACTAACCGTGCGGTCTGCAGGGGCGGACTGAGGAAGTAGTCCGCAGCCCCTGCAAAACGAGCGGCTACTACGCGACCTGGGTGGTCCGACCGGGGAGATTTCCCTAGCCGCGCGGACTGAGCAGACTGAAAGGTCAGTTCGCCCACCCTTAGAGAGAGAGGCTGACAGGCCGCGACCTCCTAGAGCAGGCCGCGAATTGCGAGCTGCCTACCTTTGGAGGGATCGCCGATTTCTGGGTTAACATAATCCGTCTTCCGAGAAATTGGCACATCACAGAAGTGATTTTCCTATCATCCTTTGCTTACTACAAAGCCAGCATCTGAAAATCCAATTAGCTCGACATCATTACTTCTTGGGTACCATAAGCCAAGATTGGGTGTACCCTTAAGGTATCTTAAAATTCGCTTTGCAATGACATAATGAGATTATTTAATGTTCACCTGATATCTAGCACAAAAAAATGTTGAGAACATTATAGCTGATCTACTGGCAGTCAGGTAGAGCAAGGATCCAATTATGCTTATGTACTTGGTTTCATCAAAAGGTTTCCCTTTCTCATCCTTATCCAGAGACACAGTTGAACCCATTGAAGTCCTCATAGAGGTTGCGCTCTACATTCCGAATTTCTTAAGAAGATCTTTATTGAATTTTGTCTGAGAGATGAAGATTCCATCTTCAGATTGCTTCACCTGAAGTCCTACGAAATACTTCAGCTCACTCATACTGATCATTTCAAACATCCCTTGCATAAGTTTAGAAAACTTTTTGCAAAGGCTGTCTTCCGTAGAGCCAAATATGATGTAATCGACATAGAGTTGCACTAGCAAAATCTTGCCTTTAACTTCCCTAAGAAATAATGTCTTGTCTATCTTTCCCCTTGTGAACTTGTTCGCAAGAAGAAAGCTAGACAATGTCTCATACAAAGCTCGGGGAGCTTGCTTTAAACCATATAGTGCTTTATTTAAGAAATAAACTTGG
The DNA here is from genome assembly GCA_039513925.1 of Platanthera zijinensis. NCBI lineage: Eukaryota > Viridiplantae > Streptophyta > Magnoliopsida > Asparagales > Orchidaceae > Platanthera > Platanthera zijinensis. The sequence goes on from CM077084.1 coordinate 144,909,879, forward strand.
TTAGGGAATTTAGAATTTACAAAACCTTGGGGTTATGCTACGTATATGTTGATGCGCGAAATGCGACATCGCTCAGTTAACGGGTTGTTCGATCTCACAAGCTAGAAGAATAAGAGGGTTGCGGGGATAGAGGAGAGGTTTGGCGGAGTAAGGAAGAAGCTTGCTCGAGCAGGGAAGAAGCTTGAATGGGAACTGTCGATCAGATGCTACTTTAGTGGTTGGGCTCTGATGGTTAGACTGAGAGTGGAAAAGAAAAGAGAGGGCCGCTAGTAGCGACAACAGCAGACTTCGCCCGTCGCTGCCTGAATGCCTCTCTTGCGACGGGCTTTTCTTTGATTACAATCCAAGTTACAGCTCGAGGTTGCACCTCTACATGGAAAGCAGAATAAAGGGTACAAGGGGGAAGCTGGCGGCTAAGGAGAGAAGAATTCCAGAGGCCGCGCGGACTTACCAGGGAGGTCGGAAGATCGCGCGGTTAGCCGATCAAGGAGCCCGCAGGACTTAGCCGAGCGGACCTCTTGATCAAGCTGGGAGAAGAAGCCGGGAGCAGGCCACGCAGACTGGGAAAGCGAGTCCGCACGGACTGATGGTGAGATATGGATGCCTCTGCTGTTTCATCTATCCCTCTGAATGAGAGGTATGGGGGCCTATTTATAGGCCCGAGGAGGTAACGGTCTTGGTAACGTCACCGCTGGTGAGGAGGTGAGCTGAGCGAGTACAAATATTGAGTCCGCAGAGTCCGCGGCAGGCCGCGCAGGGATTGCCTGGAGCTGAAGATGGCTGCTGCTGGGTGAGCTCGCGCTGGGTCGGGCGAGTAAAAATACTGAGTCTGCAGAGTCCGCGCCAGGCTGCGCGGTTAGGGACTTAGGGCTAGAGATGGCTGCTATTGCAGGCGGACTGGGACGTGTCCGCCCCTACTGCTGAGCGAGCTCGCGCTGGGTTGTGCGAGCTTAGGAGAAGTTCGCCCGCTGCTGGGTAGAAGCGGACACCGAGAAGCTGGAGGGCTAGCTGGCGGACTACAGAACGAGTTAGCCTACCTCACGGCGGACAGGTTAAGCAGGCTGCCTGCTGGAGGCTTGTCGCCATTGCTCGGCGACAAGGACTGGCGAACTGGCGGACTGAAGAATCCAGGTCGCGCCTATTGGTGAGAGCCGTTGATGACTGGTAGCACCCTTTGCTTGGGGATTAGGGTTGGCAACCTGGCAAACTAACCAGTTAGGTCGGCAGACCGCGTGGTCAGCTGATCAGGCAGCTTGCTGGATGAGGTAGGCGACCTGTCGAACTGAGATCGAGTCTGCCTACAGGATATGAGAGCAGGTCGTCTCCTCTTGTTGACATCTTGCATGCAGTCTGGGAGGATATGGATTTCGAGTCCGGCACTCAGTTGGGTAGCTCACACCTGAGAGTAAAAATGAGCCACCACACGGTTAACCGAACTAACCGCGCGGTCTGCAGGGGCGGACTGAGGAAGCAGTCCGCAGCCCCTGCAAAACAAGTGGCTACTGCGCGACCTGGGTGGTCAGACCGCGGAGATTTCCCTAGCCGCGCGGACTGAGCAGACTGAAAGGTCAGTCCGCCCACCCTTAGAGAGAGAGGCTGACAGGCCGCAACCTCCTAGAGCAGGCCGCGACTTGCGAGCTGCCTACCTTTGGAGAGATCGCCGATTTCTGGGTTAACATAATCCCCGTACTTTTTCAAGTTCAGAAGAGAACTTTGACAAAGTAGGAGACCCACAAAAATCGTGATCCTTCCCTCAAGAAAAGGAAAGGGGAAGGAGAGATGGAACCTTATGTCTCTCCTTAGAAACAAGGTTTGTTAATGTCTGTCTTTTTCTTGCGAAGGAAAGAATTAACATAGGAGGAAAGAGGTACATCTTACACGTACCAGAGCTTTTTTTGCAAAACGAAGGAGACATGAATTTATCCTAATGGGCTCTACAAAACAGCGATGAGAGGAAAGCATAGAAGAATGATAACTTGCAAGTACCCGAAGGAGGCTTGCAAGCACCTGCTAACTTCTACAAAAAGCGTAATTCACAAGTATGATATAAAACTAAGTTGCAAGTACCTGAATAAAACTTGCAAATGTCGGCTAATCACTGCAAAGGGAAGAGTGAGCAGTGGAAAAGCTAATCAAATGTCATTTAGGTGCACTAGTAAATTATTTGGAATAGTTGAACATTTCTTCCTAGTACATCAGGTATAAAGTAAACTATTGTACCTTACCTTGATAAATAGAAGATAAATACTATAGCTTGCTGCAAAATTGTGTTACATAGCCAGAGATCTTTTTAGGGCATATAGAAGCTTGGAAAATTATTTCATGTTGTTTATTTGAGGTTACAAGGATGTTTCTTCACAAAGTGCACTATGATTGAGTTTATTGAGGCATTTTTCTATATAGTTTACAGATCTTGGAATTGTATAACACTTAGTAAATAAGGTTTTATGATCATAATAAAGCTCTGACATGTTTGTATAATTTTTGGACTAGCATTTATGGTACTTCCTTCATTACACATAATTAGTTGAATTACCTTGGCTTAATTATTTATAAAATAATTCTTTTATGAAAATCTATGAAATTTGGTATTCACTGATATCTTGCAATCCTATAGTGTTCAAAAAATTTTTATGGACAGATCTTAAGTAAATTTAGTCTGTTCAAATCACCCATGGACCAATTTTTGGAAAAATTAATTAAATGCCAAATTATTTAGGAAAATTCCAAGTTTCTGGATTTTGGCTAAATATGTCATGATAGGCCCCCAATAAATATTTTAAGGCTTTTGGATGGAAATTTGAAGTACCTCCTATTGTATACATCATATAGCTTAGATTGGTCTGCATATAGTAAAACTGCGGAATTTGTGATAACAAGTTGAATGGACATAGGGAGATGGGGTTAATGGTGTACTAGTTTTGGTGACTGGAAATAGATTCATCTTTAGGAATCATGATGAGGAAAGTGCTGGGTTGACTAGGGTAAGGAGATGATCGGGATCGACGAATGATCGTCTTTCCTATGGAGAGAGAGAGAGAGAGTCAAAACACACTAGGGTTAAATCCAGAGTAATATTATAAGGGATTGGGAATCAGGTATTAAATAACAGTAAGTGCCTTGCGAAAGGGATTTTTGGGCTTCAGCCCATCGTAGTTCCTCGTGCCTCGAGAGCCCTTCACGGGGAATGACTTGGGCAGTCCAAGGTTAACGTAATCCGTAAGAATAATCAATGTTTAAGAGTAACTAGTATAACTAGGATTAAACATGCACTCACACTCCCCAGTATTATGGGAGTTAGGTTGGTCACACGAGTAGTAGGCTCGTGGTTCTGGTGATGGGCAGGCTAGCCCAGCGAGCCTTTTGCTCGGTAGATATTTGTGACAGACGAGATTGTCTGGGGAGCTTTGGCTTAGTGGGAAATACATTAATGTTGCATTTGTATAAGATATAAGGTGGTGGGTCATTTGTATTGGAGAGTTGTCACACCTACACCAATACGTTGTCTCGGCAAGTGTGGTTTTGCACTTGGCAAGATAAAGTCTGGTGCGCAGCCGGCAAGAGTACGATATGGTGTTGAGGCATATGATAGGTCTGACTGGTAGTAACCTTCCCACCTGTCACATCACTACCCACCGAGATATAGTCTTTGAGTTTGTTTTATATCCATAGAAGTTGTGCACAACAACTACCCGCTGAGATATACTCTGACTCGGTAGTAGATGTTGCCACACAATTTTTCTTCTTACTGCTCCAAGAGATAAGCTGTCTTCCGAGGAATTGGCACATCACAGAAGTGATTTTCCTATCATCCCTGCTTACTACAAAGCCAGCATCTGAAAATCCAATTAGCTCGACATCATTACTTCTTGGGTACCATAAGCCAAGATTGGGTGTACCCTTAAGGTATCATAAAATTCGCTTTGCAATGACATAATGAGATTATTTAGTGTTCACCTGATATCTAGCACAAAAAAATGTTGAGAACATTATAGCTGATCTACTGGCAGTCAGGTAGAGCAAGGATCCAATTATGCTTATGTACTTGGTTTCATCAAAAGGTTTCCCTTTCTCATCCTTGTCCAGAGACACAGTTGAACCCATTGGAGTCCTCATAGAGGTTGCGCTCTACATTCCGAATTTCTTAAGAAGATCTTTATTGAATTTTGTCTGAGAGATGAAGATTCCATCTTCAGATTGCTTCACCTGAAGTCCTACGAAATACTTCAACTCACTCATACTGATCATTTCAAACTTCCCTTGCATAAGTTTAGAAAACTTTTTGCAAAGGCTGTCTTCCGTAGAGCCAAATATGATGTAATCGACATAGAGTTGCACTAGCAAAATCTTGCCTTTAACTTCTCTAAGAAATAATGTCTTGTCTATCTTTCCCCTTGTGAACTTGTTCGCAAGAAGAAAGCTAGACAATGTCTCATACAAAGCTCGGGGAGCTTGCTTTAAACCATATAGTGCTTTATTTAAGAAATAAACTTGGTTAGGGAATTTAGAATTGACAAAACCTTGGGGTTATGCTACGTATATGTTGATGCGCGAAATGCGACATCGCTCAGTTAACGGGTTGTTCGATCTCACAAGCTAGAAGAATAAGAGGGTTGCGGGGATAGAGGAGAGGTTTGTCAGAGTAAGGAAGAAGCTTGCTCGAGCAGGGAAGAAGCTTGAACGGGAACTGTCGATCAGATGCTACTTTAGCAGTTGGGCGCTGATGGTTAGACTGAGAGTGGAAAAGAAAAGAGAGGGCCGCTAGTAGCGACAACAGCAGACTTCGCCTGTCGCGGCCTGAATGCCTCTCTTGCGACGGGCTTTTCTTTGATTACAATCCAAGTTACAGCTCGAGGTTGCACCTTTACATGGAAAGCAGAATAAAGGGTACAAGGGGGAAGCTGGCGGCTAAGGAGAGAAGAATTCCAGAGGCCGCGCGGACTTACCAGGGAGGTCGGAAGATCGCGCAGTTAGCCGATCAAGGAGCCCGCAGGACTTAGCCGAGCGGACCTTTTGATCAAGCTGGGAGAAGAAGCCAGGAGCAGGCCATGCAGACTGGGAAAGCGAGTCCGCACGGACTGATGGTGAGATATGGATGCCTCTGCTGTTTCATCTATCCCTCTGAATGAGAGGTATGGGGGCCTATTTATAGGCCCGAGGAGGTAACGGTCTTGGTAACGTCACCGCTGGTGAGGCGGTGAGCTGAGCGAGTACAAATATTGAGTCCGCAGAGTCCGCGGCAGGCCGCGCGGGGATTGCCTGGAGCTGAAGATGGCTGCTGCTGGGTGAGCTCGCGCTGGGTCGGGCGAGTAAAAATACTGAGTCTGCAGTGTCCGTGCCAGGCTGCGCGGTTAGGGACTTAGGGCTAGAGATGGCTGCTATTGCAGGCGGACTGGGACGTGTCCGCCCCTAGTGCTGAGCGAGCTCGCGCTGGGTTGTGCGAGCTTAGGAGAAGTTCGCCCGCTGCTGGGTAGAAGCGGACACCGAGAAGCTGGAGGGCTAGCCGGCGGACTACAGAACGAGTCTGCCTACCTCACGGCGGACAGGTTGAGCAGGATGCCTGCTGGAGGCTTGTCGCCATTGCTCGGCGACAAGGACTGCCGAACTGGCGGACTGAAGAATCCAGGTCGCGCCTATTGGTGAGAGCCGCTGACGACTGGTAGCACCCTTTACTTGGGGATTAGGGTTGGCGACCTGGGAAACTGACCAGTTAGCTCGGCAGACCGCGTGGTCAGCTGATCAGGCAGCTCGCTGGATGAGGTAGGCGACCTGTCGAACTGAGATCGAGTCAGCCTACAGGACATGAGAGCAGGTCGCCTCCTCTTGTTGACATCTTGCGTGCAGTCTGGGAGGATAGGGATTTCGAGTCCGGCACTCAGTTGGGTAGCTCACACCTGAGAGTAAGAATGAACCACCACACGGTTAACCGAACTAACCGCGCGGTCTGCAGGGGCGGACTAAGGAAGTAGTCCGCAGCCCCTGCAAAACGAGCGGCTACTACGCGACCTGGGTGGTCCGACCGGGGAGATTTCCCTAGCCACGCGGACTGAGCAGACTGAAAGGTCAGTCCGCCCACCCTTAGAGAGAGAGGCTGACAGGCCGCGACCTCCTAGAGCAGGCCGCGAATTGCGAGCTGCCTACCTTTGGAGGGATCGCCGATTTCAAGTTCAGAAGAGAACTTTGACAAAGTAGGAGACCCACAAAAATCGTGATCCTTCCCTCAAGAAAAGGAAAGGGGAAGGAGAGATGGAACCTTATGTCTCTCCTTAGAAACAAGGTTTGTTAATGTCTGTCTTTTTCTTGCGAAGGAAAGAATTAACATAGACGGAAAGAGGTACATCTTACACGTACCTGAGCTTTTTTTGCAAAACGAAGGAGACATGAATTTATCCTAATGGGCTCTACAAAACAGCGATGAGAGGAAAGCATAGAAGAATGATAACTTTCAAGTACCCGAAGGAGGCTTGCAAGCACCTGCTAACTTCTACAAAAAGCGTAATTCACAAGTATGATATAAAACTAAGTTGCAAGTACCTGAATAAAACTTGTAAATGTCGGCTAATCACTGCAAAGGGAAGAGTGAGTAGTGGATATGAAATGAAATTAAAATGCAAGTACCTGGATGGAACTTGCTAATATCTGCTAATTTTTGCAAAAGAAGAGTGAGTGGGAGACATGATAGAAAAGTAAGGTGCAAGTACTTGAAGGGAACTTGCTAATATCTGCTAGTCTCTGCAAAAGAAGAGTAAGTAGCAGATATGATAGAAAAGTAAGCTGCAAGTACCTGAAGGGAACTTGCAAATATCTGTTAATTTCTGTAAAAGAAGAGTGAGTGGCAGACATGATAGAAAAGTAAGCTGCAAGTACCTGAAGGGAACTTGCTAATATCTGCTAGTCTTTGCAAAAGAAGAGTATGTAGCAGATATGATAGAAAAGTAAGCTGTAAGTTCCTGAAGGGAACTTGCTAATATCTGTTAATTTCTGCAAAAGAAGAGTGAGTGGCAGATATAATGGAAAAGTAAGCTGCAAGTACCTGAAGGGAACTTGCTAATATCTGCTAATCTCTGCAAAAGAAGAGAATATAGCAGATATGATAGAAAAGTAAGGTGCAAGTACCTGAAGGGTGTAACACCTCCCCTGTAAATACCATATAATATGGGTCCGGCCGGGGCCCCATAATATACGGACGCCACAGCTTTAGTATTAAAAGATGATATGAAAACTAACCAATCTCAAAACTCCAGACAAACACAGCGGAAATAGAACATTCACCGACAGGAGTTATCCACTAACAGATGAGTATCAAATGGCCTTAAGGCCTTACACAATATAAGTCCAAAAATAAAAAGTGCCAAGCACTCCTAGGCTACCTCGGCATACAAGCCGGACATGAACATAAAAAGAGTAGCAAACACAAAAGGAAAATCCAAGCACAACAACACTTCATGAGGCTTAGAGCTTTTCGCCCGGCGCGCTAGCTCCTGCATGCGATCCTTGCCCTGTAAGGATTTGAAGTAACGTGGGTCAGCAAAGGCTGACCTCTACTGTGTGATAAACACATCTCCTCCTGGCCGTCCCTAACGGACCCCGGGGTACCACTCCACCTACAAGTTAGCACTTCGTATACCAAAAGAGTTTATATATTAAAGCGGTAAAACAGGCTTGGATGTCTCATACAGCATACATGTTTTCTATGTTTGGTACAAGGTGAAAGGGGCCTACTATGCAACATGAATGCAACCCGGGTTTCACCCAAGGCACCCTAGCTCGTATGCATCTAGCACAACATCAAACACTGGGTACTTCCGTTTCCCCATTGGCTTAAAGCCGCAAACAAAAGGGAACCACCATATCCCTAACGGCACACACGCCGTCACACGGAACCTTGCAAAGGCCCCACCCGCACAAGGGTCATAACCCCAGGGCTTGCCCGCACAATCTGACTTCGCTCGTCAGGGTTCCGCCTCACACTGACCGATACTAAGAAACCTTGTTGGACCCCACTCGTTCATGGCTACATTGCCCGGGCTTGCTCTCCGCTCGGCATTCTCGTCAGTCTCACACAAGGGGCTAGTCTCGCCGGGACACTTTCCCCACATGACTTGCGCGTCACGGGATAGCCAGCCGACCACGGAGACATAGCCGCGCCTTAGCACAGCACAAACAAAGGTTTCCCCACCCCAATCGCCACTTGCACCGTGTCTTTCCCGTGCTCCAAGGAAACCATCTACCGCACAAAGTGGAGCTAACCTCGTTCGGTTCCGACTACGAGTACTCACTCAAATATAAGGGGGAAAACGCATACATACAACGGCGTATTGCCGCAACGGATTTCTACCGAATCCTCAAATCTCGCTATACAACATCACCGGATCGGACTAACGGTCGCGACCACGGCTTCACCCACAATGCCTAATCCGCTAACGGAGCGGATCTCTAATGCAAAGCATGCTGGGATGAACATACTCAACCCAGAGGTTCCTCTTGAACCTAGGCTACACGAATCCCTCTCATTTGAGAGATTCGGTGCTCAAAATGCGAAAGGAAGGGGATGCTATTCATGCATCCTAAATCATAAAAATCGAGAGGAGAAGTGTCGTTACCTTCCGTCCCCTCTTCCTAGCCATGGAGAAGATTTGCTCGGTTGAAAACCAACGCAACGCTCCCACCTTCGCGGATCCGAACTCCGCTCGCAAAACGGACCTCCGAAGCTTCGCCGGCAGCCGGAACTTGGCCTTCTTCCTCCTCCTTGCTCTCCCTTCTCTCTAGAATCAAGAGAGATAAAGCCAAATGGAAAATGAGGGTTTGAAACCCTATTCCCGGCCTTAAACCGCCCAGGGAGGCTCCCCACCATTGGATCTTCCAAAGAAAAGAACGAACGGCCACGATCGGAACCCAAAATAGAAAATCTGGGCCGAACACGGGTTGCAACACGGCCGTGTGCATGGCCATGTTAGCCATTCGCTATCTCGACCGATTCGAAAACCAGCACACGGCCTTTGACACGGCCTTTGACACGGCTTCTGACACGGCCGTGTCGCCGTTGATACGCCCGTGTCGAGGCCCGTGTCACTCCCCCTACCGACCAACATTCCCAGTCAGAGAAGGACACGGCCCAAGACACAGCCAAAGACACGGCCCTCGACACGCCCGTGTCAGCCCCAATACGGCCGTGTCGTGACCCGTGTCACGCCTAGCAGAATAAATTCTACGAACAGCCCGAGAAGGAGACGGCCAGGGACACGTCCGTGTCCAAGGCCATGTGCCTTCTCGCCGATCGTCGATCAACACGGCTCGACGACCCAGGCGCAATATGGATCGACAACCCAGGCGCAACACGGCTTGTGACACGGCCGTGTCACAGGCCGTGTGCCTACCCCCAAAACCCAAACTTGGCCAAAACGACGCCGTCGATTCCTCTTCCAAGTTTTGGGGTGTTACAATTCTCCCCCCCCCCCCCCCTTCAAAGAATTTCGTCCCGAAATTTTAAAACATGGAAAGTACACAAATTCTAAACGGTACCTGTGGTGAAAAGCTCGGGGTACTCCTCCAGCATGGCCTGCTCTCGCTCCCATGAGAGTTCCTCGCAGCCACAGTTGTCCCAACGGACCTTTACGAGTCTGACTTCCTTGTTCCGTAATTGCCGAACCTCTAAATCTTCTATCCCGATTGGATGAACTCGCGTCCTCAAGTCTTCCGCTACCGGCACCGCCGTCGGCTCAATCACCACACTGGCTTCTAACAAAGCTTTCCTCAAAACGGAGACGTGAAAAACGTCATGCAATCCACTTAGCTCTGTGGACAACGCCAACCGGTACGCTGCCTCTCCCACTCGCTCGATGACCTTGAATGGTCCCAAAAATCTCGGACTCAGCTTCTTGAGTCGGCGAATTCGTGAAACGCCTTTGAACGGCTTGATCTTAAGGTACACCCAGTCGCCCACAGCGAATTCCACATGCCTGTGGCGAGCATTGAAATACTTCGACTGCCGATCCTGAGCTACTTTCATGAGCTCTTGGATGATCCGCACTAGCTCACTAGCGTCGGCTACCACTTCTTTCCCCAAAAGCTTCGTGTCTCCCGCCTCTGTCCAAGACATCGGTGTTCGACACCGCCTCCCATAAAGAGCTTCATATGGCGCCATCTTGATACTAGCTTGGTAGCTATTGTTATAAGCAAACTCCATCATGAAGAGGTGATCCTCCCACTTCTTGCAGAAGTCGAGAGTACACATCCTTAGCATATCTTCCAAAGTACGGTTCGTTCTCTCAGTTTGCCCATCGGTTTGAGGGTGAAAGGCCATACTGAACTTGAGTTTTGTGCCCAAGCTCTTCTGCACCAACCGCCAATCCTTAGACGTGAAACGTCCATCCCGGTCGCTGACTATACTCTTCGGAATCCCATGAAGTCGTACAATATTGCGGACGTACAACTCCACCAACTTTTCCACACCGTCCTCCTTCCGGTTTGGGATGAAATGTGCCACTTTGGTCAGGCGGTCCACAATCACCCAAATGGCATCATTACCCTGCTGCGATCTAGGCAACCCATGCACAAAGTCCATAGAGATGTCATCAAATTTCCATTCGGGGATTGGAAGAGGCTTCAAGAACCCGCCCGGCTTCTGATACTCGGCCTTCACCAAGGCACAAGTTTGGCACCGACTCACACACAAAGCTACGTCCCGCTTCATCCCAGGCCACCAATAAGACTTCTTCAAATCCAAGTACATCTTTGTACTGCCCGGGTGAATGGAGTACTTAGTGAAGTGGGCCTCAAACATCAACTCCTCACGGAGCTTGTTGAACTGCGGTACACAAATCCTTCCGCCCTTCCTCAGAATTCCATCAACCATCCCCCAGGCGCTACCCTCGCCCTTTAGAGCTTCCTCCACAAAAGGTTGGAACTCCGCATCTACACGGGTCGCTTCCCGAATACGATCGCATAAGTCACTCTGCATCTCAATCCAATTTAGTCGAGCCACGCTAGACTCGCCTCTTGCCACACATTCCAAACCAAGGGACTCCCAGTCCCGCCTTAACCGCTCATCGTGAGCTTCAATCCAATTTCCTTGCCCCGAGTATTTCCTACTCAAAGCATCTGCCACCACATTGGCTTTCCCTGGCGTGTACTGGATCGCCATCTCGTAGTCCCCAAGGAACTCGACCCACCTGCGCTGCTGCATATTTAGGTCCTTCTGATCTAGGAGATACTTCAGACTCTTGTGGTCCGTGAAGATCTCCACCTTTGCACCATAAACGTAGTGCCTCCACAACTTCAAAGCAAAAATTACCGCCGCCAACTCCAAATCATGGACGGGGTAATTTCTCTCATGGGGCTTCAGCTGCCTCGACCCAAAGGCTATCACACTACCATGCTGCACCAATACGCACCCTAAACCGCATCCGGATGCGTCGCTGAAAATCTGGAATCCTTCGGTCCCCTTTGGTAGACTTAGGATCGGCGTCATCATTAGACTCTCCTTCAGGGTTTCAAATGCCTGATTGCACTTTTGAGTCCATACAAATTTCTGATCTTTGCGAGTTAGAGAAGTGAGGGGCAGAGCTATTCGCGAAAAGTTTTCCACAAACCTTCGGTAGTACCCGGCTAGTCCAAGAAAACTCCGGACTTCCGCCACGGTCCTCAAAACTGGCCACTCCCTGATGGCTTCTACTTTCGTTGGATCCACTGCCACCCCGTCCCCACTGATTACATGGCCCAAAAACGCCACCTTCTCCAACCAAAACTCGCATTTCGAGAACTTCGCATAGAGCTGGTTCTCTCTCAACACTTGTAACACTATCCGCAAGTGCGACTCGTGCTCTGCTTCCGACTTGGAATACACCAATATGTCATCGATAATGACGACTACGAACCAGTCCAAATATTCGCGAAACACTCGGTTCATCAAGTCCATGAACACGGACGGCGCGTTCGTTAGCCCGAACGGCATCACCGAGAACTCAAAATGACCATACCTCGTACCAAACGTGGTCTTGGGTATGTCTTCATCACGAATCCGCAACTGATAATACCCGGACTTCAGGTCCAACTTGGAGTACACCACCGACCCCACCAACTGGTCGAATAGATCGTCTATCCGAGGAATCGGATACTTATTCTTGACAGTCAATTTGTTCAACTCTCGGTAGCCTATGCACAGACGCATACTACCGTCCTTCTTCTTTACAAATAACACCGGCGCACTCCACGGTGAAGAGTTGGGCCTGATATACCCTTACTCCAAAAGCTCCTGCAACTGAACCTTGAGCTCGGCCAACTCCTTTGGTGTCATCCTGAAGGGTGGACGCGACACTGGTCTAGCCTCGGGCACCAACTCGATGGAGAAATCAATCTCCCGCCGAGGAGGTGCTCCCGGTAACACCTCGGGAAATACATCTCCAAACTTCGCCACCACGGACACTTCTCCAAGAGACAGCCTGGAAAGGCTAACCTCCAACAACGCTACTAGAGCTACACCTCCCTGGTTAACAGCTCGCACTAACTGAAGTGCCGAAACTAGGGAACAGGCCACTCCATGCAGGCCTTCAAACTTGACTTCCGCTTGCCCCACGCCCCTCAGGGTTACCACCTTGGACAAACAGTCGATACTGGCACGCTGCTCCGCTAGCCAATCCATCCCCAAAATCACATCGAACTCGGACAACGACAAGATCGCCGCTACCAATAAGAAGTCGACTCCCTCAAGACTCCAACAAATCCGGCCCCTAGCCCTGGTAGTCATAGATGACCCATTGGGCATGCGCACTTTCAACTCGGAGTCCGTCGAGAAAGACTCCACTCCTATCCTCCGGATTAAGCCTTCCGCAAGGAAGGAGTGCGACGCTCCCATATCAAAGAGTACCCTAGCGGGGTACCCAGATACCATTACAAAGCCTACACACATGCAACAAACATAAAGGCTTGAAAGACAGGAATCTAAGGTGCAGGTTGAACTCTCGTACCTGTCACCACATCGGGTTGACGGATTGCTTCTTGTTGCCCAAGGTTGTAGGCCCTTGGCTGCACTGGTTGAAACCGAGAAGCACTCGACTCCGCCATCTTCCCTTTCTCTTTGGCACTAGGGCCGGAGCGCACAGTTTGCTCCTGCCTTGGCTCTTGCTCAGTGCCCCCTTGGGTACAAAATCTTGCTATGTGGCCCGGCTTGCCACAACTATAGCACGTCTGAGGGCCCTTAGAGCGTGACCCTCCGGAGGTCCAATTACTTTTCTTGCCCGACTTATATGGGGAAGGCTTCTTCTTCCATCGGCTCCCTTCCGCCTTTCCATGGGACTGAGCAGGCTTCTTCTTCTCCCCCTGTTTGGGTGTGAAACCCTTGCGACGCTGGGATCGCTATATGTCACTCTCCAAAATTCGGGCCGCCTCCACCAATTCGTTGAAACTCGCACGTTTCATCGATATGAGGGGTTATCTTAGATTCTCCCTCAGTCCATGATAGAAGAGATTGTCCCTCTCTTCATCGTCTGCCATGGTCGTCCCTGTATAACGACCCAAGCGAGTAAATTCCTGAACATACTCATCCACTGACTTGTCTCGCTGCACCAGATGTAGGAACTGCCTCTGGAGGGCTAACCTCGTTGAGGCGGGTATGTACTTCTTCAGGAGGGCATTTCCAAACTCCTCGATGGACGGTGTGCGTCCCAGAAACTGCCGGCCACTGTGGCTTACCCACCATAACTTGGCATCTCCCTCCAACATAAAGGCTGCGAACTCTGCCTTTTTCTCGTCTGGCACCTCTGCTGCCCTCAGAAGCTCCTGAATTCTAGCCCACCAATCCTCTGCATCTGTGGGTGTGTCGATTCCCTTGAAGGTTGGAGGGTGGAAACTCAGAAAGTACTTCATTTGCCGGTCCCTATGCCCGACAACCACTCTCTCGGCCTGCGGCTCTGCCCGCCTGGCTTCCTCAACCGGCATGGTCGCTGCCGTGTCCGGGGTAGCAGGAGTTGCTACCTGAGCAACGGGAGCTGCTACCTGAGCTGTCGTTGCAGCTTGGGCTGCCACCATCGCTTCTGCAAGCATTCGGCAGAAGTCGGCCGGTGTGACCCCCATCCCTAGCGGACCTTGCGCAGTCGCACTACTTGCCGAGAGCTCTTCTCTTGGCCTCGAGGTCCTAGCCTCGTTGCTTGCACTCTAAACCCAAGCAAGAAAAGACAAATCAGTCTCTAATCGCAAGACTCGAACACAAGAACACTCATGGTCCTGCGATACTCCTATGTGGATAACTTCTAATACGCGACTCGAATTATACTTTCGATCGCGAAACTTCTCACTGGAACGGGAACCTCCCTCTGATACCAAATTGTAACACCTCCCCTGTAAAGACCATATAATATGGGTCCGGCCGGGGCCCCACAACATACGGACGCCACAGCTTTAGTATTAAAAGATGATATGAAAACTACCCAATCTCAAAACTCCAGACAAACACAGCGGAAACAGAACATTCACCGACAGAAGTTATCCACTAACAAATGAGTATCAAATGGCCTTAAGGCCTTACACAATATAATTCCAAAAATAAAAAGTGCCAAGCACTCCTAGACTACCTCGGCATGCAAGTCGGACATGAACATAACAAGAGTAGCATACACAAAAGGAAAATCCAAGCACAGCAACACTTCATGAGGCTTAGGGCTTTTCGCCCGGCGCGCTAGCTCCTACATGCGATCCTTGCCCTGTAAGGATTTGAAGTAACGTGGGTCAGCAAAGGCTGACCTCTACTGTGTAACAAACACATCTCCTCCCGGCCGTGCCTAACGGACCCCGGGGTACCACTCCACCTGCAAGTTAGCACTTCGTATACCAAAAGAGTTTATATATTAAAGCAGTAAAACAGGCTTGGATGTCTCATACAGCATACATGTTTTCTATGTTTGGTACAAGGTGAAAGGGGCCTACTATGCAACATGAATGCAACCCGGGTTTCACCCAAGGCACCCTAGCTCGTATGCATCTAGCACAACATCAAACACTGGGTACTTTCGTTTCCCCATTGGCTTAAAGCCGCAAACAAAAGGGAACCACCATGTCCCTAACGACACACACACCGTCACACGAAACCTTGCAAAGGCCCCACCTGTACAAGGGTCATAACCCCAGGGCTTGCCCGCACAATCTGACTTTGCTCGTCAGGGTTCCGCCTCACACTGACCGATACTAAGAAACCTTGCTGGACCCCACCCGCTCATGGCTACATTGCCCGGGATTGCCCTCCGCTCGGCATTCTCGTCAGTCTCACACAAGGGGCTAGTCTCGTCGGGACACTTTCCCCACATGACTTGTGCGTCACGGGATAGCCAACCGACCACGGAGACATAGCCGCGCCTTAGCACAGCACAAACAAAGGTTTCCCCACCCCAATCGCCACTTGCACCGTGTCTTTCCCGTGCTCCAAGGAAACCATCTACCTCACAAAGTGGAGCTAACCTCGTCCGGTTCCGACTACGAGTACTCACTCAAATATAAGGGGGAAAACGCATACATACAACGGCGTATTGCCGCAACGGATTTCAACTGAATCCTCAAATCTCGCTATGCAACATCACCGGATCGGACTAACGGTCGCGACCACGGCTTCACCCACAATGCCTAATCCGCTAATGGAGCAGATCTCTAATGCAAAGCATGCCGGGATGAACATACTCAACCCGGAGGTTCCTCTTGAACCTAGGCTACACGAATCCCTCTCATTTGAGAGATTCAGTGCTCAAAATGCAAAAGGAAGGGGATGCTATTCATGCATCCTAAATCCTAAAAACTGAGAGGAGATGTGTCGTTACCTTCCGTCCCCTCTTCCTAGCCATGGAGAAGATTTGCTCGGTTGAAAACCACCGCAACGCTCCCAGCTTCGCGGATCCGAACTCCGCTCGCGAAACGGACCTCCGAAGCTTTGCCGGCGGCCGGAACTTGGCCTTCTTCCTCCTCCTTGCTCTCCCTTCTCTCTAGAATCAAGAGAGATAAAGCCAAATGGAAAATGAGGGTTTGAACCACTATTCCCGACCTTAAACCACCCAGGGAGGCTCCCCACCGTTGGATCTTCCAAAGAAAAGAACGAACGGCCACGATCGGAACCCAAAATAGAAAATCTGGGCCGAACACGGGTTGCAACACGGCCGTATGCATGGCCGTGTTAGCCATTCGCCGTCTCGACCGATTCGAAAACCAGCACACTGCCTTTGACACGACCTTTGATACGGCTTCCAACTCGGCCGTGTCGCCGTTGACATGCTTGTGTCGAGGCCCGTGTCACTCCCCCTACCGACCAACATTCCCAGTCAGAGAAGGACACGGCCCAAGACAAGGCCAAAGACACGGCCCTCGACACGCCCATGTCAGCCCCGACACGGCCGTGTCGTGACCCGTGTCACGCCTAGCAGAATAAATTCTGCGAACAGCCCGAGAAGGACACAGCTAGGGACACGTCCATGTCCAAGGCCGTGTGCCTTCTCGCCGATCTTCGATCAACACGGCTCGACGACCCAGGCACAACACGGCTCGACGACCTAGGCGCAACACGGCTTGTGACACGACCGTGTCACAGGCCGTGTGCCTACCCCCAAAACCCAAACTTGGCCAAAACAACGCCGTCGATTCCTCTTCCAAGTTTTGGGGTGTTACAAAGGGAACTTGCTAATATCTGCTAATCTCTGCAAAAGAAGAGTAAGTAAAAGATATGATAGAAAAGTAAGGTGCAAGTACCTGAAGGGAATTTGCTAATATCTACAAATCTCTACAAAAGAAGAGTAAGTAGCAGATATGATAAAAAAGTAAGCTGCAAGTACCTGAAGGGAACTTGCTAATATCTGCTAATCTCTGCAAAAGAAGAGTAAGTAGAAGATATGATAGAAAAGTAAGGTGCAAGTACCTGAAGGGAACGTTCTAATATCTGATAATCTCTGCAAAAGAAGAGTAAGTAGTAGATATGATAGAAAAGTAAGCTGCAAATACTTGAAGGGAACATGCTAATATCTGTTAATTTCTGCAAAAGAAGAGTGAGTGGAAGATATAGAAGAAAGAAAACTAAGTCGCAAGTACCTAGATGGATCCTGCGAATGTTGATTGTTAGTATAATAAGATATAATTGGATAGCAAAAGAGATTCCTAGCAAACTCTACTATTAGTTGAATAAAGATCAAGCTGTGATAATGATTGTCTCGTGTGATCAAGCATGATATTTTATACATTAAATCCAGATCAGCAAGATGAAACCATTTTAATTTAGATTTATAAAAGCAAGACTTGCCAATCAAGAAGAACCAGTTACTTTGAGTAAATGATTTGTGTCGCAAGCATCTGATAAGAGAGCTTATGGATAACCATCTGATAGAACTTTATGCAGGTAGTGCATATAAGATGATCATAAGCCAAAAAGATATTGCCGATCCTTGGCATAGGTTGAATTTAATCTTGCCAACCTGTAAGAAGGCAGAAGAGACATAGGAGGGCTAAAGAAGGCTGGTCGCGCATCCTTTAAAGGGCACAGTAGATAAACAAGCACAAACAAGGAAATTCCTGCGGAGGAATTAACTGATGCACTGCTCTCATTCCTCTGGTTACAAGCGTCGCTGATCAATTAGACTAGATGCGCCAAGTGGACTATTGCTTGTCTTCGGATTGATCAGCGGAATTATGGGATCCGTGAAGGCATGGATTGAGAGTACCAACGAGTGTCCGTCAATCATAGTTTTGAGATGATCGAAGAGACAAGGTTACACTTGATCGTCATTACTTGTCATGCAAAGATCACCGTAACTGTAACGTATCCCTCAACGAAGCACGATAGAACTATCACAGGCTGCCTCCCCTAGGCTCACACACTGCAATAGACACCGGCCAGGATCCGAAGCCTCGTCATCCGCCACACGAGAGTTGAACAGCCCCCACTGCACATATGCGAAAACTCCTAACGATATGTGGTCGTTGTGGTCTTACGCCAAAGAACAACCTCGAGGGGAACAACAAGACTTGGCGATATCTCAGTGGTTCAGTGATCTCTTTGGCAAAGAGAAAAATATAGAGGAGAAGCATTACAAAAAGGGAACTGTGCCAGTATGAGATCTCTGACGTAAACTTTATTGAAATGAAAATGAAAGAACACTTAGAAGTGTTTCAGAGAAAAAATGTTTGAAGAGTAAAGTGAAAGCAACCGGTCATAATTGCAAGTGGTTTTTAGGAGCTGCGATTGGTCATAACTGTTGACGCGAGAAATTTTCCCTCTTCACTTTGGAATAGTTTTCCAAGGGGACCTTCGTCAATGATATCGATGCTCTCAGATTGAACATCGATAGGCCCTAGATGTCCGACAACTGTTATCTCCGCACACTTTATTTGAACTTCAGCCACCTCCTTGCCTTTGGGGGTGGAAGGCTTTGAAGCATCAACTTTATTGACCAGGTCGTTGTTCTTGCCCTCGGCAAGCAGTCTTTCAACCAGCCGTCAAAGGGCCTTGCATTCTTCAGTCAAATGACCTTTCTCTCTATGAAATTCACAGAACGGATCTGAATCTCTTGATCTTTGATTTGCCGAGTAGTAAGGCCTTTTTGAATTTACCTTATCCCTCATGATCTGGCAAGCTTCTAGCACGGCCTCATCGAGTCCAGAGCATGATAAGCCATCATCTTGTGAGTGATGCACAGAAGCTACTTACTGAGGTGGGGCTGGTAGCAGTAGGAATTGTTCGTGGGCACGATCTTGGCCTGGGAAGGAACATTGATGATGTAGCTGGAACTTCTTTATTTTCCGAGAGTGGGATGGAAAATCTTTCCGAGGAGACCTTGAAGGCTGCTTGTAAGGTTGATTTCTCTCTGTTGCAAGCCTGGAGACAAAGCTGGGGTTGCTCTTCTCACCGCAGATGTACGAGTTGGCTAAGCCAATCAGCTCTTGGTATGTCCTTGGTGCTCGAACGTTAGCCTCTAACTTGAGTGGTCCTTCACGCAGACCATGAATAAGAGCCACTCGATACATTTCCTGATCGAGGATCTCAATGTCTAAGATCTCTCTTTGGAAACGATCCACAAAATGAAACCAAGTCTCGGTCTCTCATTGCTTGATCTCAAAGAGGGCTTCTGGACCACCCTTCCTCTTTGTTTAAGTAGAAAATCTGAGAAGAAACTCTCTTCGCAAATCAGCGAAGGAAGAGATGGACTGCGCACGAAGTCCATAGAACCAATCTCTCACTTGACCATCAAAGGTCGTTACAAGGAGTTTGCATTTGGTTACATCTGAGAGAGTCTTGAGAGCAACGACAGATTCAAAAGCTTGAAGATGTTTGACTGGATCAGTCTCCCAAGTGTAAATGGGAAATTGTGGCTCTCTGAAGTTAGCTGGAGTTTTTTCATACCGAACATTCTCTGTAAATGGCGACTACTTTTCTTATTCTCCTACAACATAAGGAAAAAAGGGAGCGTAAGCTGCAGCTGCACAAGGAGCTGGAGGATAGAAAGGAAAAGTTGCTGCAGGAGGAGAAAAGGCAGAAGCTAAAGAGTAGGGATAACTTCCCTGAATATTTAGAAATCTTGCTGGACTTCCTCGGGCAGCTTCTCGGAATAAGTTCTGTCAATCTGCGAATTCGTCATTCTGAGACCACAAAGGGGCTGCAGGCCCTTGCGGAAAGGTTGGAGTGTAAGGAGGATAGACCGGCGGATAGGCCGATGGGTAGACATGAGGAATCTCGAATGCTGGTGCTGGATTGATTGGAGGAGCTGGTGCTGCTGAAGGTTGTGATTCCAATCGTTGAGCGATAGCAGCTAGAGTATGGTTGATCGCTTGAAAATGTTGTGTAGTTTCTCGGCAAGAATGCTCCAAGGCCTCCCAAAGAGAATCCTCACTGAAACTTGGAGCAGGGCTCTCGACTCGTTGACGGTCTGACATGAGTAACCGCTGATTTCAATATCTAATCGAGATCTGAAGGTCGCGTGTTAACTGTTGATGCGCGAAATGCGACACCGCTCAGTTAACAGGTTGTTCGATCTCACAAGCTAGAAAAATAAGACGGTTGTGGGGATAGAGGAAAGGTTTGGCGGAGCAAGGGAGAAGCTTGCTCGAGCAGGGAAGAAGCTTGAATGGGAACTGTCGATTAGACGCTACTTTAGCGGTTGAGCTCTGATGGTTAGACCGAGAGAGGAAAAGAAAAGAGAGGGTCGCTAGTAGCGGTAACAGTAGACTTCGCCCATCGCGGCATGAATGCCTCTCTTGTGACGGGCTTTTCTTTGATTACAATCCAAGTTACAGCTCGAGGTTTTACCTTTACATGTAAAGCAGAATAAATGGTACAAGGGGGAAGCTGGCGGCTATGGAAAGAAGAATGTCAGAGGGCGCGCGGACTGACCAAAGAGGTCGGCAGACTGCGCGATAAGCCGATCAAGGATCCCGCTGGACTTAGCCGGGCGGACTGCTTGATCAAGCTGGGAGAGGAAGCCAGGAGCAGGCCGCGCAGACTGGGAAAGCGAGTCCGCAGAGACTGATGGCGAGATCCGGATTCATCTACCGCATCGTCTGTCCCCCTGAATGAGAGGTATGGGGGCATATTTATAGGCCCGAGGAGGTAACGGTCTTGGTAACGTCACTGCTGGTGAGGCGGTGAGCTGAGCGAGTACAAACATTGAGTCCGCAGAGTTCGCGCCACGCCGCGCGGTCTTGGACTGCCTGGAGCTGAAGATGGCTGTTGTTGGGTGAGTTCGCGCTGGGTCGGGCGAGTACAAATACTTAATCCACAGAGTTTGCGCCATGCTGCGCAGTTAGGGACTTGGGGCTGGAGATGGTTGTTGTTGCAGGCGGACTGGGATGTGTCCGCCCCTACTGCTGGATGAGCTCGCGCTGGGCTGTGCGTGCTGAGGAGAAGTTCGCCCGAAGTTGGGTAGAAGCGGACACCTAGAAGCTGTAGGGCTAGCCGGCGGACTGCAGAACGAGTCCTCCTACCTCGCGACGGACAGGTTGAGCAGGCTGCCTGCTGGAGGTTTGTCTCCATTGCTTGGCGACAAGGACTGCCGAACTGGCGGACTGAATAATCTAGGTCGCGCCTATTTGCGAGAGTCGTCGACGACTGGTAGCACCCTTTGCTTGGGGAAAAGGGTTGGCGACCTGGCGGACTGACCAGTGAGGTCGGCAGACCGTGCGGTCAGTTGATCAGGCAGCTTGCTGAATGAGGTAGGCGACCTATCAAACTGAGATCGAGTCCGCCTACAGGTGGCAGACATGAGAGCAGGTCACCGCCTCTGGCTGACATCTTGCGCACGGTCTGGATGGATAGGGATTTCGAGTCTGACACTAAGTTTGGTAGCTCGCACCTGAGAGGAAGAATGAACCACCACACGATTAAATGAACTAACCGCGCGGCCTGCAGGGGCGGACTGAGGAAGCAGTCCACAGCCCTTACAAAACGAGCGACTTCTGCGCGACCTGGGCGGTCAGACCTGGGATACTTCCCTAGCAGCGCGGACTGGGCGGACTGAAAGGTCAGTCCGCCAACTCTTAGAGAGAGAGGATGACAGGTCACGACATCCTAGAGCAGGCCACGACTTGCGAGCTGCCTACCTTGGGAGGGATTGCCGATTTCTCGGTTAACAGTATACTTCCTCTTTCAGATCCCCGTTGAGGAATGCTTACTTCGCGTCCATTTGGTAGATGGTGAAGCCTTTGAGGGAAGCATACGCAAGACACAACCTGATCGCCTTGAGTCAATCCACTGGAGAAAAGGTCTGGTCAAAGTCAATCCCCTCTTCTTGTCTGTAACCTTGAGCTATAATCCTGGCATTGTTCTTGATAATTACTCCGAGTTTGTCCAGCTTGTTTCTGAAGATCCATTTGGTTCTGATCACATTCTGTCCCTTTGGCATGGGCACAAGACCCCATACTTTGCACCGTTCAAACTGGCTGAGCTCCTCTTGCATTGCCATGATCTAAGAGGCATCTTTATTTGCTTCCTCAAACTTCTTCGGTTCAACCTAAGATTGAAAACTGAGATGCAACACTTCGTTAGTTGTACCACTTCTGGTTCTCACACCGTCGCCTAGCTCTCCAATGATTATATCAGCTAGATGATCTCTTAGGTGTCAGAACCTAGATTCCTTGCCCTCTCTCCAGCAGGCTCGGCAGTATCTTATGAAGCCTCTATGGGTTGAGGCAATTCTTCCTCTAGCGGTTCTTCATCCACCAAGCCTGGATCGACGATCTTTTCTGAGCTTGGAACGACTTCTTTGATTGGTTCTTCCAAGCTTAGCTCCTTGATCCTGATACCTGCATCTGCACCAATAATACTAGTCGAGCTGCTATGAAGTATGCGATTCTCATCAAATACAACATTTATAAACTCTTCTAACACCAGTGTTTTCTTATTAAAAATCATATATGTCATACTATGGCTACTATATCCTATGAAAATACCTTCAAAACACTTTTCACCAAACTTTTTGCGGTAATACTTCCCATTATTAAGTACGAAGCATTTGCTTCCAAAGATTCTAAAGCAGGACACAGAAGGTTTTCTGCCCTTCAATAGCTCATAGGGGGTCTTACGATAGCTTTTGCTAATGAGTGCTCTATTTTGCACGTGACAAGCTGTGTTGACTGCTTCAGCCCAAAAAAACTCTGGTAGTGAAGCGTTGTTCAACATGGTTGTACATGCTTCAATTAGGGTTCTATTCCTTCTCTCAGCAAGTCCATTTTGATGTGGAGTGCGCGGGGAGAAAAACTCATGAAAGATACCTTGGCTTTCACAGAATTTTGTCATGGAACCAGACTCGAACTCTGTTCTGTGGTCACTTCCAGTTTTTACCATTGAGCAGTCCAATTCGTTCTGAATTTATCGGACAAAATTAGTGAAAGAGGTTAAGGTGTCTGACTTGTGTTTCAGAAAGAACACCCAAGTGAAACGTGAGTAGTAATCAACAATCACTAATGTATAGACCTTACCTCCTAAGCTGTGAATAGGCATAGGACCGAGTAAGTCCAAATGAAGCAAGTATAAGCTTTGTGAAGAATCCTTTTCAGCAATACCCTTGAAGGTAGCCCGTGTCTACTTACCCATTTGACATGAGTGACATGGACTCTCTTTAAGTCACTTAATGTTGGGCGTATCGCGCACTAAGTTGTGAGTAAATAGCATGTTTATGGTTTTTAAATTAATATGTGTTAATCTCTTGTGTCATTGGTCACAAAGAGACGCACTATCTTTTGCAATAAAACATACTGGGGTAGAATTGTCTAAGCAAAGGAAATTTAAACAAAAAATATTTCTGCTCCGAGTTCCTAATAAAACCGTCTCCAAATTTGCAGACGACTTTATCAAACACTTGTCCTTGCAGAACTCAACGATGTAGCCTTTGTCACATAGTTGACTTATGGTTATGAGATTATGGTGAAATCCTTCAACATAAGTAACATCTGTGAAAGAGACTACTCTATTGGAAATCATACCATAACCTTTTGTAGTTCCTCTGTCTGAACCTCCAAAGATGACTTTTTGTCCGTCTTTGACTGGGGTATAATCACGCTAAAGGCTTCTTGTCCTGGTCATGTGCCGAGAGGATCCACTGTCCAAATACCAGATCGTAGTTCTATTGTCCTTTGGACATTCCTGCAAAAATGAATCAGTTTACCTTAGTAACCCAAACCTATTTGGATCCTTGATTCCTTATCAGCATACTCCCCTAGGAACATTAGCCTTGCGAGTGGCTGGTCTCGCATTGCTAACTCTAGGGGTTAAAAGATTGGAAGGGTTATACCAATAATCTGCGCCAAAATGACCAATTTTATCGCAGCACCAACAGTCAAATCTGTTATACCTCCTTTTGTACTCCTTCTTTACCCTTTGAACATGAGGTCTAACAGGGGTAGCATTCTTAGAGGTGGAGGCCTCCTGATTGCAGCATACACAGGGGCTTCCCATCTCCTTAGCCTTAAGCACAACAGATTTAGCTTTTGGTGCCTTCTTATTATTATGGCCATGCACATATGGACCATAACTTTTCATCTGAATTTTCTTAAATGGTGCTTTGAACATGTTGGCACCAAATTCACGGGGACGGGTTCATCCCTGGTATCTGTTCTTGGGCTCTATATGAGTAGGCCTAGCATGATGACCATAGGACGACTCAAGGTCAAACTTATTCGTCGGAAGGATTACTTTCCTAAATAAAGGTTGACTCATGGGTGCCTTCCCCTTTTCTATGGCGCTAGCCTTCTTTGCAAACTTACCCTTTTCACCGATGTGGCCAAGACCACCACCCTTCATCTGAGTTTAAAACTCATCGCAGAGAGGGAGAACAGTCTTTGGCTTGGAGAAACTCTCAACGACTTTTCTCTCTGTCGCGAGCTTTTCTTCAAGCTCATCAAGATATTTCTCCTTTACACTTAATGTCTCAACCGAGCCCTTGAGTTCCTCTTTCAAGGAGTGGACTTCATCTCTAAGAGGAAGTAATTTTGCAATTTCTTCCTTCAGATTTGCTTCCATTGCCTTGAGGGAGGCAATCTCTTTTACCTGCTTTCGTACTACCTTATGGAATTTTTCGAAAGCCTTTAATAAGTGCTCATGCTTAGACATCAACTCTGATTCATTCTCATCAGAGGAGTAGTCTTTATGACCATTGGAGGACGTTTCAGATTCTGAAAGAATAGTGTGCGAGTTTACCTTCCTATGGTATACGGAGTCGCCCACTTCCTCGTCAGATTGAGACATAAGCCCAAAGTAAGCTTCTTCATTTTCAGAACTTGACTCACTCGAGTAACTGTCGCTGAGAGTCTTCGCCTTTCTGGCAATGAAGCTCTTTTCTTCTCTCTTCTTCCCTTTGAAGGATCTCTTCTCGTCCTTTCTGGAGCCATCCTTCTTCTTGTAAGGACACTCTGCAATCATGTGACCTATTTTATTTCAACAGTAGCAAACAACGTCAGAGGAAGAAAAATTATTAGGTTTTGATTTATACCTGTCCTCCATATTGTAGCTGTTATTGGTTTGATCACTGTCACGTCGTGATCTTCTGGAGTATGTAGAGAAGGATTTTTTTCATATGTCTCCTCTTTCTTAGAAGCTTCTTGAACTGCTTGGAGAGGATGGAGAATTCTCCATCTGATAGCTTGGAGCCAGATGTGCTAGGCTCGGAGTCTTTGGGAGTGTCAGGAGCTCGTGTCCTTACTGGTGGCACAGATTTAGATTTTCTTAAGCCTTCTGCCTTTAAGTCCACAGACTTATCTCTGCTGGAAGTTCTGTTGTTCTACTCCTCCTTCTTTCATGTATTCATTTGTAGCTTATTGGAGAGAAGCTTTCTGAATAGGTTCTGCGGGTCTATATCTGGCAACTTCCTGAATTCTCTTATGGCAACAACTTTTGTGTCCTAGTCCTTTGTCAAGGATCTAAGGAACTTGTCGTTTAGTTCACCATAAGTGAAGATGTGGCTGTAATTTCCTAGACCGTTCTCAATCTTGAAGAACTTCTCAAAACTGTAAGCTATGGAGTCATCAGCACCTTTCTTGAAGGCTTCGTACTCCTGGTTCAACAACGATCTACGATCATCTCTCACTTCTTTTGTACCTTCCATAAGGACAACAAGACAGACCCACATCTCTTTTGCAGATTTGCAGTGGAATAAGTTTTGAAGCATTGAATCGTCCACTGTACGAACAATGATATTCTTAGCCTTCTTATCAAGGGAGACTAAGGCAATCTCATCCTTAGTAAGATCCATCATCTTCTTTGGAATAATAATTGCAGAATTTATTGTTGATGCCTGAGTGGGTATGTGAGGTCCTTCTTCCACTATATGGAAAATCCTCGGATTTGTAGCTTCCATATAGAACCGAACTCATTATTTCCACATGGGAAAGTTTTCCTTTGTGCATACCGGTAGCTTCATGGATGACATGTCTTTGCTTCTTTCCATTGTGAAAGTGTGGAATCTCTGAACGCTAGATCAGGGATCTTGTTCAAGGTGTTAGCCTTATCGAACAAAATCTCCCTCTGATACCAATTGAAAGTATCTAGCTTCTAACTAAATCACCTAGAGGGGGGTGAATAGGTGATGTTTGCATCTTTTTGCGAAATAAAAATTATCTAAAAGACAAGCACATAAACACAGAGATTTTTTATAGTGGTTCCCCGTATTGGGTACGTCCACTGTCCCGCCTCGCCTATTTACCACAAAGGGTATGATACGACTACTTCACCTTTCTCAGATTATCACAATCTTACACCTCGGAGCAACGCTCCTACACCTCAGAGAACAAGATCTCCTACACTTCGATCCATAAACAAATCTACAATATCGATCCACACACGGATATACAAACTCGGAGATAAAACTCCTATAAACTCAGAGACAAAGCTCCTACAAATAAAAAATAATTTATAACAATAATGAAAATATGTTACACTTCCAGATCTGAATTCTTCAGGAATCTTCCTTCTTGAAACTTGAACAACTTGATGAAGAAGATTGGGGAAGAAAACCGAGAAGGTTGATCTGAAAGCTAGGATTAGACCCGATCGAATAGATGTTGGATAATCTGATGATCTTGGATCTATCGAATCTTATCTTGGATTTAATTGTTGGATCTGGAGAGAGAGACAAAGACAATTCGCGGTGAAGATGTGCGGCTTTTCTTCCGAAAATGGAAAGTGCTAAAGCGATTCGAATTCTATAGAAAATTATTCATCTTGTGATTGATTAGGGTTTTTTTAATCCTTGAAATGACTTTATATATATCATCGTCCAACGGTCTAATGTCATTAAGGAATGATTCACGTTATTAAGGAAAGATCAATCATACTAAACTTAGGCTAATTTGAATTCCTGTCAGAAAATTTGAAACAAAAATTCTGCAAGTCCATTTCTCGAGAAGAAGTTGGTTTATCGAGAAATGAATAGCTTTCTCAAGAAAAAGACTTGTCTTCTCGAGAAAAGACCTGAAGAAGAATTTATGTGAAGTAAACTACTTATTTCTTAAGAAGGACAATATTTCTCGAGAAACGATTTGATTTCTCAAGAAACAATATGGCTTCTCGAGAAATTTACTTTGCGCAAAACTTGTGAAGTGAAGAACTTGTTTCTCGAGAAAAACATTATTTATCAAGAAAAAAATTTCTTTCTCGAGAAATTGACTTAACGCAAATTCTGTGAAGTAGAATGTTGATTTCTCGAGAAGGAGTTTATTTCTAGAGAAAAAGACTTTGCTTTCTCAAGAACTTTCTTGGCATCTCGAGAAATCTTAAGGGCATTTCTCGAGAAAAGGACTTGGTATAAATTTTGACAGTTTCCCGAAAAGTCTTGTTGTTTCTCGAGAAGAGCAATGCTTTCTCGAGAAATAGACTTAGACTTCTCGAGAAATAGACTTAGACTTCTCGAGAAATAGTCTTTCAGTTTCTCGAGAAAAAGACTTAGGAAATTTTCAGAGAAATTTTTCTTTTCTTCTAAGTTGAAACCAGCAACCCTTCCTTTCTTCTATTTCTTTTGTACTTGAAAAAGAAGTGCATCCCAACAGAGAGTTTACACATGATTCAACACTATGGATCACATAATGAGGGATTACTTTGCATGGTCTTGTGTTTGGTGGCTCATTGTAAGCTGACATTGGTCTACACTTAGCAATAATAACCTGCAAGCACTCAACTAATAGATGGCATCAAATATAACCTTAATTCATCTTAGTTCAAGGGTGACTTCATATAAATCTGGATTATTGTGAATACAATACCCAACACTGTCTATCTCCAATAATCTTTGAGTGACCATAGCTCAGTCGATGCTTTCCTCTTTGGGCATTGAGTTAGCTGACCTCACTAAACGCTTCTGGACTTAGTTAATTTTTCTTTGATAGATTCTCTGTGGATTTGACTGAAGTAGCTTGATTCAATGCTTCTAGTTGTATAATGTTAAGTAAGCTGACATCACTCAACGCCTATGGACTTGGCTACTTTTCTATCTTACTTTTTCTTAAGCTTTGACTGCATAGTCTTTCCTCAGTGCTTTTTGTTGTATGGCATTGACTGAACTGGCTTCACTCAACGGATGTGGACTTAGCCACTTTTCTTCACTATCAAAGCAAAGGCTTTGACTGACTGGTCTTTCAATGCTTCTTCTCATCTGGCATTTAGTGAGCTGTCCTCACTCAATGTTTCTGGACTTAGTCGATTTTTTGCTTGCCATTGCTGAAGCTTTGACAGACTCAGCTATACACGACGCCTCTTATTATATGGCGTTGAGTGAACTACCATCACTTAACGCATATGGACTTAGCCGCATTTCTATCTTGTAAGCTGTTTGGCTTTGACTGTCCATACCTTACTCAACGCTTTTTGGCATCTAGCGGTGAGTGAACAGGCTTCACTAAATGCCTGTGGACTTAAGGCTGTTGATGCACGAAAAGCGACGGGGAAAACGGGCACCACCAGCTAACCGTTCGAGCACTGGGGAAGGTATTGGGAAAAGACTGTCGGCTAGTCGGTTACTAGCGGCTAGGAATGGCGGATAGGACCGGATAGGAAAAAGAGAGAAAGGGACGCTGCCAGCGGCAACACCAAAGTTCGCCCGCCGCGGCCTGAATGCCTCTCCTGCGGCGGGCTTTCCTTTTATAGGAAAATAAGCGATTACACTTAGAAAAGATTGAAGAAAGGAAGAAGCCGGCCGGATAATAGACCGCAAAGGACTAGAATCGAGGCCGCAGCTCTTAACAAGCGAGCTCTTGGACTCGAATCAGCGTGCTTTGGGTGTACTCCCGCCCCCTATTTATAGGCTTGGGGGCCTGCCCAAACGGGCAGGGCTAAAATTACCGGCTGCCCGGGGTACAAAAGAATCAGGCAGCGGTGACGGGAATCGAGAAAAAGAAGAAAAGCCAAGAGACAGGTCGCGCGGCCTGGAGACCTTCTTCTGCCGAGCTGCAGGACGGCCTCTGGGCCGGCTGATCTGGACCTCCTCTGACGACGACCTGGGACACAGATCGCGCAGCTTGGGCAAAGACAGGCCGACCCTTAGATGATGGCTGGACCGGAACTGGCGGCTGTCTGACGATGAGGCCGCCCGACTTATCTGACAATAAGCCGGCTAGCTGAGAATGGCGGCTAGAAAGCACAAGCCGCCCGGACTTGAAAACCTGGAGAACTAGTCGCGGATTCCGGGATTAACATAATCCCCGCACATTTTTAAGTTTCTGAAAAACTTCGAAAATGTAGAACTAAGCCGGAGACCGCGACTGCCATTAATGCTTCTGCGTCTATAAAATGCCGAGGGCCCTGCCATTTCTTCAAGATTTCTGCCAAGCCACGGGTCACTACTCGCCACTCGCGGTCAGAATCCTCCAAGTCGACAGAGACTTCTACAAGATGGACGTCATGTCCTCGATGCTAGATCGCGAAAAGAAGTCGTCTGGATCGAAAAAGAGGAGCAGAAAAGCGGACAGTTTCGACCAACAGCCTGAGAAGAAAATCGAGAAGCCAATCGCATTGGCGGCTTCTGATTCTGGAAAGAAACCGATGGAAGTCGTCGCGGAATCCTCGCAGGCCGCGACAAAAGTCGAAGCGGTTTCCAAATCTGCTCTCCCGCAAGCTGGTGCCACCAAATCCTTCGACATTACCTACTCGCCATCAGGTGAACCTCTTTTGAAGATCGTCGGGGCGGAGGAGAAGAGTGTCGACTCTTCCAAACCGCGCGAGTTGCCCACATCTGCTGACTTGATCATTGTTGAAGAGGACGACTCGAAGAAGCTACTGGAGGCCGAGCGGTCTCTGACTGAGAAGAGGAAACGGACAGAGACAATAGTCGGCCACTTGAAGCGACGTAAGAAAAAGGTCGAGACCCTTGAGGAAAGGATGGAGAGGAAGGCGCGGAAGATGCGGGTTGACAACCGCAATGTTTCTGTGAAGGCCGGAGCGGCTAGTGTGCAATTTAAGCCGCGGGAGAAAGACGTGTCTGAGGGTCTGTCGACTCCATCTTCCAAGCCGGACGAGCCAGAGAGTACGCCTTCGGTTAGCGAATCCCTGAGCGATATCCTGAAAGGCATGGAGAAATTTCAGCAGCAGGACAAGTTACTGGCAACTCTGCCGGCTTCTGCGGAGGTCGCCGACACCGATGTCGAAGTTACAGGAGAGAAGCTTGGCGAATCGGCTCCTGCGGTTTCAGAAGGAGCTGAAAAATTAAAACTCAGAGAGAAGATAGAGGAGATGAAGAAGTTAATCGCCGGGAAGCAGGTGGCGACTACATTTCCTCCCCTGCAAGGTAAACACGAAGAAGTTAAGCGTATTGTAAAATTCTACAAGCCGTGGTCACGGAAGAAGGGAGCGGACACAATTTGCAATCCGCCAGCGAGCTTCTTCCTGACCACGGCTGAGCTGAAAAGCAAAGCTAAGGAGACCGCGCGGCTATGGAAAGAAAAGCTAAAGCGAATAGATTCAGAAAGGTTTAGGCGACCAGCGGCTAGACTTGATACTGCGGCTTTCGAAGGAGAGATAACCACGAGCTGCGGTCTCATTCTAACGAGATCTTCTACCAGGTGCCGGTCATGCCACTGAATCTAACCGCCTGTTTATTCGCTACAGGTGCACATGAAACTGCCATCAAGCCGGGCAATCTGGCGACTTTCTTACCTCCACTGATTCCGCCGCTACCTCCAAGTGTCCGTGACCAGAGAACGGCCGAATTCCAGGAGGAGGTCGCTGCCTTGCAGGCTAGGATAAGGGAGCATGTCGAGGCCCTTCGAGCCAAGGAAGAGGAGTGGCGGCTTCAAGAAGAAAATCAGCGGTCTATGCTGGAGGCCGCTGAAAAGAGAACTCAAGAAGTGCTGGAGGACTTGGAGCAGGAGAGAGGAATGATGCGGGCTGAGGTGGAGGCCGCTGAGAAAAGGACGCAGGAGGCCTTGGTTAGCTTGGAGTTGGAGAAAATGACGATGCGGATTACGCAGGAGACCGCTAACAAAAGGGTGCAGGAGGCACTGGCCAGCGCGGACATGGAGAAAACGTCAAAACGGACTGCGCTGGAGGCCGCTGACAAAAGGATGCAGGAGGCACTTGCCAGCTGGGAGGAGGAGAAGACAACGATGCGGACTGCGCTTGAGGCCACTGAGCAAAGAACTCTGGAGGCGCTGGCCCACCTAGAGCAGGAGAAGATAGAGAAACTTGACCTGCAGGCTTTAGTGCTGATGCTCGGCCGGATTGAGAGGGAAAGGGCGGACACCGCTCGACTTGACGAGGAAAGGGATAAGGATCGACCAGAGGAGGCCGGCATTGGCTTGCGACCTGCTGGGACGGCTGCTGAATAGCAGCAACTACCAAATCGCCCGGCTTCCGGAGAGACTTCGTACTCACCAATAGTCGCGACGGTTAGGCAGGTCGCT
The DNA here is from genome assembly GCA_039513925.1 of Platanthera zijinensis. NCBI lineage: Eukaryota > Viridiplantae > Streptophyta > Magnoliopsida > Asparagales > Orchidaceae > Platanthera > Platanthera zijinensis. The sequence continues at coordinate 144,941,211 of CM077084.1, forward strand.
GCTTTTGGCGACCCGGGAGATCGCGCTCTGTCGCTGGTTCCATTTACTCGTGTAGAGCGTGATACCTCGCGAGTTCATCGGACTCTGCACAATATCCACAACCTTGTTAGTCAAGTGTATGTCCAGCTGGTACAGGCCGGCGACCAAGTCGCGCGGGTTGGGCGAGAGGCTCCAGAGAGTGGAGAGAAATAATTATGAGAACTTTAATTTGGCGTTGTAATAAGCATCAACTCGTGATGCCGAACAGCTTGATTCCTGTGGACAATTGTTGTATGTTCGATTGTATATTACTGCGAATTGCATGCGGCTTTGTGCGGTTTGAATTCTTCTAGTCGCTGTCTTTTCTTTAGAAATTTCGCCAAGTACTGGAATTTTAGTCGCTCGAACTGCCGAACTAGAATGCGGTTAGAATACTTTACCTTACAGGTTGAGCCGTGCGGCCTGATATCTAACCGCGATTTGACAACCACTACTGTAGCTGCGTAGGAAACCTATAAATTGAGATGATCCCGGAGTCTTCGACACAGGAGATCAGAATGCGAGCTAAAGCAATTGTGATGCGGTCTAACAAAGCTCCAGCCGTTAGGACCGACGCGGCTTCTGCTTTCCATTCAGCGGATCATAAGGAAGGCCGGCTTACCCAAGCCGAGCTCGACAGCTTTGCAGAGAGGCATATGAAAGACAGCCCGCTGCTCGCGTGGCTTCAGCTGCCTCACGAGCGGATTAACACCTCCGCAGCCAACCAGATCGCTATCCCAATCGATCACTTTGACTGCGGCTTCGGCTTCCCTGTGCTAATGGAAGCCATCGCGGTCTTCGACCATTACGGAGTAGTGCCAGGACAGCTGCCCCCGAACTCTATTGCGGCGATTTATAGCTTCATCTCCTACCTTAGGTCGGAGCGAGTTTGGTTCTCGATAAGGCTGTTCAGAGAATGCTTCTCTGTGCGGTCTATTCCGGACTCGGGAACGAAGATCTTCAGAGGCCATCTTTACTTCGGTTGTCGCGGCCTGAAAGTCGTCAACCTGGCGAACAAAATCGCGAATTGGTCAGAAAGATACCTGATCTTCGAGGGCAACCTTGGACTCCTGCCGGTCCATCCGCAAGTTCGCGACGAAGCCGCTTTTGGCAGCAGCGGACTGGACGGCGTGGAGAAGGAGATCTTCAACTTCTTCAAGGGCGAGCGGCTCGACGTCACCCACTACCTCCCGCTGCTCCCGACTTTGGAGGATGTCCATGCACAGGACAGTAAGTATCACCAAGCTGAACTGCTATGCTAGCCGCGCGGCTTACCAACTGACTTGTTACTTTGCCTTGCAGCTTCCATCGCGGTCCCGCTGAACAAGCCGCTTACTCCAGGCGGCCTAACCCTTACACAGAGGGAGAAGAGGGCGAAGAGGGCCAGGCCAGAGCAGGCTGAAGTGGAAGTTGAATCGGATTCCTCCAGCGGCTTCACGCTGCTTGGTATGGGTAGCCGCTTGAAAGACCTCCACGGCAACCCCACCATGCAGTGGAGTGCCGACGGCGAATCGGTACAAGTTTCCACCGCCCTACCGAACTAGGGGAAGGAAATCGTAAGCCGCCATGCCTCCGCGACTGGCGCGGCTTTGTATGGAAGGCGCAATTTGAAGGCGCTAAAAAAGATTCCTGCAGAGGACTTCTCGAGGTTTGCCGCGCAGGTCGGCGCGAGAAGCTTTGTGGCTAACCACTATATGGGCCTGGCCCATAGGCGGTTAGTCGCAAGTGAAGGCGACCTGAAGCGGCAACTCGCCGAAAAGGATGAAGAAATCGCACGGCTAAAGGAGCTCAATGCGGTAAGATATTACCTGATTTATGCGACCTCATTTAACAAGCCGCTCGGACTGACCTTCTTCCTTCCTTTGCAGAAAATGTACGATCCGGCCAACTCGGCCTTTCAGGATGCGGTCTTTCCGCAGCTTGTGCAAGGGATCGACGGAGCGCTGAAATGCCTTCGAGATCGCAGCAGCCTCGCCCCGGGATTCACCGCCTTCACTTGCGCCGACCTGTATCCATCCTTGAAGAAAAGGGTGGCCACGGTTTATCGAGCGCTGAAAGGCAATGAGAAGATCGGCGGAGAGGGCGAGGCAGAAGAGGAAGAGGAGGACAGCGAGGGAAGCAGCAGTGAGAGCGCTTCTTCAGAAACTGGTGGTCAAGCGTCGGAGACCGCGCGGGTTGTTGCCAGCTCGTCAGAGACCAGGGGCACTGGCAGTTCGCGTTCATCCTCGTCTGACAGTGGTGACTACTCGCCTTCTGAGATCGACATCGATGGTGAACCGGACTCCGGTATCCCTGCATCCAAAAGATTGAAGCCGAATTACTAGGATAGATTACTTGTAAAAGTTTTCATTTTTTGAGACCGCCGGTAAGATTTTTGTAAACCGCGCGGTCTACCTTTTATACTTGACATCAGAAATGAAAATATTTTACCTTTTGTGAGAATCTGTTATAATTTTACTTACTTGTTTGTGTATGCGGCTTAATCTTTCTTACTCGTTTCCGGCTTAAGAAATTTAATACTTCACCGAATAATAACTATCTTCGCTCCGGTTAAACTCGAGTAGAATACCGGTAATCGGATATACTAGCCGTCTGTGAAATTATAACAATCCGATCATCCTTGAACGTATATAGAGCAATAAGCCGGGCGGTTAGGCGATTATTCGCCAAGAATATAAGGCAGTTCAACTGTTGAGGGTTCATATTCAACCACGAAGTCTCACGACTAATGTATAGGCCGTAATTTTATTAGAGATGAAGAAGATACATGGCGATCAACAAGCCGCCCGGCCAAGGAGATAAACCGGATAGATATTGTAAAAAGCAAGCTAATTGTGGCGGTCTGTCCGAACTTTAATATGAAACTCGCTTTCAATAGGGAAACTACTTAGCGATAGAGATAAACATATTGCGACTTCTTCACATAGCAAGCCGCGAATTGATTTGAATGAATACCATGAGCCGGCGGACTGAGCGGATAGAAAAACTGGAGTCCGCACTGCATCAATAATAATATCAGAAATGACCCGTAATTCATAACCAAGCGGGTAGGTGCGGCCGGAGCGGCATAACTTTCCTCACAGGATTATGAACTACAGAATCAACCCAAGGACCGGCGGACTGGGCGGATGGAATATATGGAGACCGCACTGCATCAACAATAACATCAGAAATGACCCGTAGTTCATAACCAAGCGGGTAGGTGCGGCCGGAGCGGCATAGCTTTCCTCACAGGGCTATGAACTACCGAATCAACCCAAGGACCGGCGGACTGGGCGGATGGAATATATGGAGACCGCACTGCATCAACAATAACATCAGAAATGACCCGTAGTTCATAACCAAGCGGGTAGGTGCGGCCGGAGCGGCATAGCTTTCCTCACAGGGCTATGAACTACCGAATCAACCCAAGGACCGGCGGACTGGGCGGATAGGATAAGCGCATAAACTGAGAATCATCACTCTTCTAAAGAAGATCTCAGTTAACTCATCCGCGAATGATTCGAGCGCGGTTGCCACTACACATCTTCGACTGACGTCGAGCGGGATGTGGAGGGCCAAAAAAGTAGTATTATATTTGTTAGAAGTAAATATCACATAGATATGTCAATATTAAGTGTAAAGCTAGGAAGTAGAATTTAGAGAGCATATGAATGCTTATTTCTAGAGAAAAGATTAGTAAAAGGATATGGGCTTGAAGCCTAATTGAACCCAATTGTCGATGATCGTTGAGAGATATTTGTGAAGCTGGATGCTGGTGAGGACTGGTTTGGGGCTATATCTATTGCAACTGTCATTATCAAAAGAAAAGAAGCAAATGCAAGAAACTCCGAACACATGGGAGATATACGGAATATGTAAAAGAAAGACAAACAAGATACTACCGCTTCTAACACTTCCACTATTTAACAACAGAATCTTCATTTGAAACATCGGCTTTATCAGTGGAAAATGTGCTGGAAGATCATAGGACAACATAGTCTTGTAATTTCCCTGCCCTTGCAAATTGATCTGCTAGTTTCCAAAAAGCCCGACAATCTTCTGTGTTGTGACCAATATCCTTATGATATTTACAAAAAAGTTCTTCATGTCGATGTTCAATCTTTGATTTCATACGTCAAGGCTTTTTAAATTCTTTCATATTAGCAAGAATTGTCAGAAGATCTTCCATAGAAATTTTGAACTTGACACATCTGTCCGAGTATTTTTCATACTTAAGTGTTTTAGGATCAAAGGACATGATAGGGCAAGCTTCTATACACTCTGATGATTTATCCTGTTGCGGAGATTCTGAAGCACTTCGGGAAGAACCGGGCTGTTGATGATAAGAATCTTTCTGATATCCCTTAGCCATTTGATTTAAGAAGGATATATAGTTGGCATTTGCTGCTTCACCCATTATGAACTGATTAGCTGTTTTAATAAGATCTCCATAGGTCTTCGGCTCCTTTTTGCTAACTTTAAATTTGAGAGGACCTTCTCGAAGTCCGATTATCAAGGCATATTTGTAAAAGTCTGGATGAACATTAATGATATCGAGCGTTTCCTTTTGAAACCGATCAACGAAATGAGCAGTAGACTCATCAACTTCCTGCTTGATTTGAAAGAGATCTACTGGGTTTCTCTTCCGCTTCCTGAAAGTATCAAATCTCAAAAGAAATTGTTTTTGAAAATCCCCAAAGCAAGTGATGGACCGAGAAGGTAAACCATGAAACCATTCTTGAGCAAGACCGTCAAAGGTCATTAGAAAAAGCTTGCATTTGATTCCATCTGTCATGGCTTTTAGAGAAGCAGGCGCTTCAAATGCTTGCAGATGTGAAACTGGATCACTAATCCCATAATAACATGGCAAGCGGGGCTCTCTAAAATCATCAGCAACGGTATCCTTGCGAATTTGATCAACGAATGGAAAAGAAACTTCTTCTCTGTAGAGATGTGTCTGCTCCGTGCCAGCCTGAAATGCATCCTTAGCTATATTCTCGGGATGAGAACCATCTTGCCTCGCTAAGGAATCCAGCATAAATGATAAGAAATCCCTATAATTCCTCGGGAGATTCATTATAAATGAGAGATAACAACCAACACGAACTTAGAGACTGCCGGACAGTTACAGTCTGACCGCGCGGATAGAATTGCCAGCGGTTGCTGAGCAGGTTAACCACCCTTGCCGCTGCTTGCTCGACTAGCCGCTAAGCACTAGAGGCCGAGCGGTCTGATAATATCTAGTCGCGGATTTCTCCGGCTAACCGAGATCTGAAGGTCGCGTATTAACTATTGATGCGCGAAAAGCGACGGGGAAAACGGGCACCACCAGCTAACCGTTCGAGCACTGGGGAAGGTATTGGGAAAAGACTGTCGGCTAGTCGGTTACTAGCGGCTAGGAATGACGGATAGGACCGGATAGGAAAAAGAGAGAAAGGGACGCTGCCAGCGGCAACACCAAAGTTCGCCCGCCGCGGCCTGAATGCCCCTCCTGCGGCGGGCTTTCCTTTTATAGGAAAATAAGCGATTACACTTAGAAAAGAAAGAAGAAAGGAAGAAGCCAGCCGGATAATAGACCGCAAAGGACTAGAATCGAGGCCACAGCTCTTAACAAGCAAGCTCTTGGACTCGAGTCAGCGTGCTTTGGGTGTACTCCCGCCCCCTATTTATAGGCTTGGGGGCCTGCCCAAACGGGCAGGGCTAAAATTACCGGCTGCCCGAGGTACAAAAGAATCGGGCAGCAGTGATGGGAATCGAGAAAAAGAAGAAAAGCCAAGAGACAGGTCGCGCGGCCTGGAGACCTTCTTCTGCCGAGCTACAGGACGGCCTCTGGGCCGGCTGATCTGGACCTCCTCTGACGGCGACCTGGGACACAGATCGCGCAGTTTGGGCAAAGACAGGTTGACCCTTAGATGATGGCTGGACCGGAACTGGTGGTTGTCTGACGAGGAGGCCGCCCGGCTTATCTGACAATAAGCCGGCTAGCTGAGAACGGCGGCTAGAAAGCACAAGCCGCTCGGACTTGAAAACCTGGAGAACTAGTCGCAGATTCCGGGTTTAACAAAGGCGATTTTCAGCCTTTCTAGCATCCTTCTTTGACATATGGCATTGAGTTAATTGGCTTCACTCAATGCCTATGGACTTAGACAGATTTCTGTCTCTCCACTTCTCTACCTTATGACCACCTATCACCACCACTTGGAATACCTATCCAATCAATGTGATAGGACCAACTTGCATGTATGAACTTGAACATACATCAAATATAACTAGGTGTGTACCATTGACTTGTTTGACTTCTTACAAATCTGGGACATTGGGATCAATGGACCCAACAAACTTAACTTATAAAAATGCTCATACAGATTAATAAGTTAAGGATCGGCTTAACAGTAAAGTAACTTATCATATAAGAGTGATAAGGATCATGAGTATGTAATGCAATGCAATGTTATGAATGTAATGTGATGACTCACCCATGCGCACACACACGCACACTAATATGTCGACACAGACTTGTAGTTACCACTTTTCAAGCAGGTAGCTAACCTCTCAGGCATCATCGGTCATGGCCAGACGGTGACAGAGAAACAGGCTTTCCACTACTAGGCGGGCATCCATACTACCAAGCCTAGGCCTTCACATGCCTCAATGCTAAGAACACAACAGCGTACCTCCCTACGTACTATGGCTCATAAGGGGTCTTGGGTAGATGTGCACCAATAGCCCAGACCAACTGGCCTATAATTGTGGCACGGAAGTTGCCCCAGGAAAAAGCACTGAGGACCAAGGCCAACAATCCACTTGGCATGGAAGGTGCCCCAGGAAAAAGCACCAAGGACTAAGGCCAATCGGCCAAAGTCTATTTGTCAACTCCCATCGGTGTGATGACTTGCGAGCTCGTAGACCTGCCACACTATCCTTAACCCAGGATTATGGCACCGCGTGTCAACTCACACTGCATACAATTCCACATGGCATTGCCATCAACCATCAAAGGGATCCAATCGAGTCCCTTTTCATCATTACCAATCCAGTGCTCAACAGCACTCAAGGGCTCCACACTGAGTCCCTTATCATCATTACCAATCTAGTGTGGTCAAATACTCACGCACTTACACCATTTCACATTTATGTGCTCCCAAGCACTCAAGGGTTCAACATCCACACAAGTGGAAAGCCACCTTGAACAACATACCAATCCCACACTGCTACCCATAGGGAGACACACTCTAAGCAGTGGACAATACAAATTATCCCATCCAACACTTGAGATCATGATTCAACATTTTTTATGGCCATGAGATTTACCTCATTTGACTCCTTCCTTAAAATCAAGCATTCACAAACAATTATGCTTTCATATATTTATCACAATAATATATTAACTCTCGACATATCCATCAAGCATGATATCGTAAATATAGATAACACATTCAATTATTGGGCACCACACCCTCTTTCAAAACTTATGTCATTCATCAGATTAAAATCGACTGCATCCTTACCGGATTTCGCAAGTTGCCATTTGTACAACCAAATCTTTTCAAGCCATTTGTTCACTAATTTCTCCAAACCATTTATTTATTAAATTCCTCCAAACTATTTGTTTATTAAGGCTACATATATCTAGGCTCATCCAAACCTCAACAACATCTTGCTACGTTTCTCCTACCTAGTCCAAACTCGGTTATACACTAACCTGAAAGCATCCTACACATAAGTTGTTACCATGTAGCAACTTCGACTGGACATTCCCGGAGCTAAAAAGCTCCTATGAAAACATGTAACCATCCGTTGGAAAGGTATTTTCGAGGACTACAACTTTAGTGTTCATCCTAAGACCAAGTTCCGGTCGTATCACACACGAAAATGGCATCGAAGTCCGCAGCGCACAGAAAACAAATTTTTGCACGCATCTTAAAGCAAAATGAACGGCATCGGTTCATCTTATTACATTGGTCATTTGTTCAAAACCACATACAACACTTCCTCCTCGCTTATTCACTCTCAAAAGACCATCGTTCTTCATGAAACCAAGTCCACCATCTTCACAATGAAGAGAGGAGAGGTTGAAGACAACTAATCCCTAAGATAAGGTCCTAGCATGGTCTTTTCCTAGGAGATCTTCATCTCGCACAAGTCCAACTCTTTTGAGTCGACATCTCTCCTACATTATAACTAAAGATCTAGCGCCAAGGGAGAGGGTAGGAATCTCACCTCATTTCTAACCATAGATCTTGTCATCCTCCTTGGCGGCATGGTTCTTCACGAAAAGGAAGTTTTCTTCCTTCAAGAAATCCGACTTCGACAACTCCTTCGCTTCCGTCAGGCTTAGCACAGTTTCGTCTTGATAATGGGAAAAAAAATTTTAGAGTTTCTCGTGCATTCCTTTTTATAATAAGGTATTAGGGTTATGTTAGTTCGCCACGTGTCACTTCCTCATTAGACCGCCCATAATCACATTAAATAAGTCTTGTTTAAAAGACTGGTCCAAAGGAGCCATCCAGCACACATCCCGAAACCCGGTTCATCCCATACATATGAATCGGCAAAGCAGGCTAGGCCAAAAATCTCCCAAGTCAAATTCATCGTATATACCTATACAAACTCGACGAATCGTCGAAATTCGTGATGATCACTCAACGCCTCGTTGGGTCCAGTATTTTCTAAGTCAAAGCGCCGAATTTGTCGAGTATCACTCAACACTTCATTGAAAGCGTCGTGACCACTCAACGTCTTCCCAAGTCTAGTAATTTCTAAGCCAAAGCATCGGATTCGTCGAGTATCACTCGGTACCTCGTCGAAAGCATCGTGATCACTCAAAGCCTTTTGAACTCAGTCGACGCACTCGATGCTTTTTATGTCTAGTATTCTTTCAATTCAAACTCATCTTATCTACTTGACGCTTCATCGAATGACGTCGAGTTCACTCGATGCCTACTGAATCTTGTATTATTTTAAGTCCTTTCTTCTTATGCATCGAGTATCACTCGATGCCTGCCCACTAGTCAACGCACTCCATGCTTCGTCGAGTCTAGTTGACACACTCGGCGCCAGTTACCAGTACACCCCGAGACTGAGTCAGTTCTCTTGACTCAAAATGTGTGTGTGTGGTCTAGTACGAATTGGGACATCACAGTGGTCTTGATCCACTGAGTTCCCTTGTACCCCTAATGTACAAACATTGTATTGATTTTGATAAGGCAGCACCCCAGCAAGATAACATTACCTTTTATTAGCAATCTAGAAGTTTTTGGATCCTAGATTATTGTTAATTATGTCAAATGGATTTCTCATTACATTGTTATTGGCAACACTCACATTCTTTGCTCTAGGAATTGGTGGGTTGAACTAGTAGTCTATAACAAAGTGACCAATCTTCCCACAACACCAGCTCTCATACTTGTTATATCTTCTCCTATGACTCAATTAATTTGGAGCATGAAGATGTTGCTGACTAGAGAAGTAGCTTTTAGAGGTCACTGCCCTTTAATGATTTATCTTATGACCATGTGCCTGAAATTGAGCCACAGTTTCCATAGGCCCTTTCATTCCAGCTATCTTCTGAGTGGGCGAAGTATGTTGATTATTAGAAGAGTTGACATTTGCATTCTTAAAATTTCTTAGATGAATCTCACGGCTATGTGCATAATGGTAGATAGGTTGCTTAGTCACATGATCAATCCTAAGGACAAACTTTTCAGGAAAACCTTTCCTTTTCTTTTTGTTGATGGTGTTGCAGGTCCAAATACAAAAGGTGCATGATTCTTCATTTGGATCTCCTCATGGGATGTCTTAAATTCAGTCTATCAAATGTTTATTAAATTACTTGGATTCTGTGATTTTTTTCCCACTGGTGGAGCACTCATTTGTTAGATGTCTATAAGAAAAATCAATTTTGTATGCATTTGTTAGCAACAAGACTTTTAGATTAAAAAGAAGAAGAAGAAGAAGAAGAAGAAAGATCTCACCTGGTTCGAAGATGGCGTGAGATGGAGAATGTGAAACTCTCCGGCGATTTATATAAAAAGTAGACATGTTTGAGCGGAGAAGACTCTATTGACGACCGATTATCATGCCCCTCCTCCGTTCAATCCTGAAGCCATCGATGGCGACGAAGGATTTCTTGGTGTTTTCTCATGACTTGCCCGACCGGTTTTAAACCGCAGGCTCTGTAAATACCGCCTCAAACCCATTTTTTATTAACATTTTTAATTTTATTCCAAATGCTTCTTATAACCTTCCTTACAAATAACAAACTGAGGAGTGAGGATGATAGAAGAAGCCTGCAGCTTCTGTGGCGTTTGTTTCTGCTTATTTGGTGTGGTGCGGCTGAGGAAATGGCCAATTGGAAAATAAGGCTCTGTTTGGGAGGACTTAGGCTCCGTTTGGGGAGACTTATTTTCACCGGTCAAGCGGTTATGACCGCATGAACCAGACCTTAATTAACCGTTTGACTATACCTAGGCTAGACCAGAGACTATTTTGAGTGCCCCCATCAATCCAACCATCCAAATGACTTGAAATTTTGGATGGGGGTCACTCTTACCTATACCTAGAACATATACAAAAATGGAAATTTTTGGAAATAATCATCCTAAAGTTTGGGTAGAAATTTAATAATCCATGTATGAATTATTTGAAAGATCTAATGACCTCCAAACCCTCCCAAATTTTAATGAGTGCTCCTTGGGGACATCATAAGGCTTTGTATACATTTTCATCCAATTTAGAGATGATTTAGTTTGGAAATAAGCAAACCCTATGTTGGACCAAAAAGGGGTAATTAGGTCAATGTTTCCCTATTGGGTTTAAGGGGCCAAGTCACCTCAACATAGCTTGATACTTCGTCCCCTGATGTATTATGTCATTAAACACCCTCCCATGGATTATGGGGTGGATTAGTGTGGATTTACCCTAGGACCCTAGTTCAAACCCTAGGGTTGAACGTTTGGGGTTTGTGAAGGGCATGGGGTGATATGCCCTTGGATGGACTTGGTGTGTAGTCCATGTGATCATAGGGTGGTGAAATGCCCTAGGAAGGGATTTGGTTGTATTGGTATACTTGCACCCCACATAAACCACTTAGTAAGTTTTTTAGGGCTATACACCTTAGGGAATATTTAATGGGTCATATGACCTTGGATCTTTTTGATATTTGGGTAGGGGTAATTTTATAGTGTTATTAACCTCTGAAATTTATGATAGGGTGTTTAGATAACAGTAGCTCATCCTTGTAGTTATAACCTTCATCTTGCCCTTTTTGATGATATTGATGTAACTATGGTTTAAATGTCTTAGAATTATTTGGAACTCTGGAAAAGCAAATCAAATGTCATTTAGGTGCACTAGTAAATTATTTGGAATAGTTGAACATTTCTTCCTAGTACATCATGTATAAAATAAACTATTGTACCTTACCTTGATAAATAGAAGATATATACTATAGCTTGCTGCAAAATTGTGTTACATAGCCAGAGATCTTTTTAGGGCATATAGAATCTTGGAAAATTATTTCATGTTGTTTATTTGAGGTTACAAGGATGTTTCTTCACAAAGTGCACTATGATTGAGTTTATTGAGGCATTTTTCTATATAGTTTACAGATCTTGGAATTGCATAAACTTAGTCAATAAGGTTTTATGATCATAATAAAGCTCTGTTAATGTTTGTATAATTTTTGGACTAGCATTTATGGTACTTCCTTCATTACCCATAATTAGTTGAATTACCTTGGCTTAATTATTTATAGGATAATACTTTTATGAAAATCTATGAAATTTGGTATTCATTGATATCTTACAATCCTATAGTGTTTTAAATTTTTGTATGGACAGATCTTAAGTAAATTTAGTACTTCATGTTCAAATCACCCATGGACCAATTTTTGGAAAAATTAATTAAATGATAAATTATTTAGGAAAATTTCAAGTTTCTGGATTTAGGCTAAATATGTCATGATAGGCCCCCAATAAATATTTTAGGGCTTTTGGATGGAAATTTGAAGTACCTCCTATTGTATACATCATATAGCTTAGATTGGTCTGCATATAGTAAAACTGCGGAATTTGTGATAACAAGTTGAATGGACATAGGGAGATGGGGTTAATGGTGTACTAGTTTTGGTGACTGGAAATAGGCTCATCTTTAGGAATCATGATGAGGAAAATGCTGGGTTGACTAGGGTTAGGAGGTGATCGGGATCGACGAATGATCGTCTTTCTTATGGAGAGAGAGAGAGAGAGTCAAAACATACTAGGGTAAGATCCAGAGTAATATTATAAGGGATTGGGAATCGGGTATTAACCAATAACAGTAAGTGCCTTGCGAAAGGGATTTTTGGGCTTAAGCCCATCGTAGTTCCTAGTGCCTCGAGAGCCCTTCACGGGGAATGCCTTGGGCAGTCCAAGGTTAACGTAAACCGTAAGAATAATCAATGTTTAAGAGTAACTAGTATAACTAAAATTACACATGCACTCACACTCTCCAGTGTTGTGGGAGTTAGGTTGGTCACACGAGCAGTAGGCTCGGTGGTTCTAGTGATGGGTAGGCTAGCCCAACGAGCCTTTGGCTCGGTAGATATTTGTGACAGATGAGATTGTCTGGGGAGCTTTGGCTCAGTGGGAAATACATTAATGTTGCATGTGCATAAGATATAAGGTGGTGGGTCATCGGTGTTTGGGATTCGTCACACCTACACCAATACGTTGCCTCGGCAGGTGTGGTTTTGCACTTGTCCAGATAAAGTCTGGTGCACAGCCGGCAAGAGTATGATATGGTGTTGAGGCGTATGATAGGTCTGACTGGTAGTAACAATCCCACCCTTCACATCACTACCCGTCGAGATATAGTCTTCGAGTTGGTTTCTGATCCATAGAAGTTGTGCACAACAACTACCCGCCGAGATATACTCTGACTCGGTAGTAGATGTTGCCACACAATTTTTCTTCTTACTGCTCCAAGAGATAAGCCGTCTTCCGAGGAATTGGCACATCGCGGAAGTGCTTTTCCTATCATACCTACTTACTACAAAGTCAGCATCTGAAAATCCAATTAGCTCAACATCATTACTTCTTGGGTACCATAAGCCAAGGTTGGGTGTACCCTTAAGGTATCTTAAAATTCGCTTTGCAACGACATAATGAGATTATTTAGCGTTCACCTGATATCTAGCACACAAAAATGTTGAGAACATTATATCTGATCTACTGGCAGTCAGGTAGAGCAAGGATCCAATTATGCTTCTGTACTTGGTTTCATCAAAAGGTTTCCCTTTCTCATCCTTGTCCAGAGACACAGTTGAACCCATTGGAGTCCTCATAGAGGTTGCGCTCTACATTCTGAATTTCTTAAGAAGATATTTATTGAATTTTTTCTGAGAGATGAAGATTCCATCTTCAGATTGCTTCACCTGAAGTCCTACGAAATACTTCAGCTCACACATACTGATCATTTCAAACTTCCCTTGTATAAGTTTAGAAAACTTTTTGCAAAGGCTGTCTTCCGTAGAGCCAAATATGATGTCGTCAACATAGAGTTACACTAGCAAAATCTTGCCTTTAACTTCCCTAAGAAATAATGTCTTGTCTATCTTTCCCCTTGTGAACTTGTTCTCAAGAAGAAAGCAAGACAATGTCTCATACCAAGCTCGGGGAGCTTGCTTTAAACCATATAGTGCTTTATTTAAGAAATAAACTTGGTATGGGAATTTAGAATTAACAAAACCTTGGGGTTGTGCTACGTATATGTTGATGCGCGAAATGCGACACCGCTCAGTTAACAGGTTGTTCTATCTCACAAGCTAGAAGAATAAGAGGGTTGCGGGGATAGAGGAGAGGTTTGGCAGAGTAAGGAAGAAGCTTGCTCGAGCAGGGAAGAAGCTTGAATGGGAACTGTCGATCAGACGCTACTTTAGCGGTTGGGCTCTGATGTTTAGACTGGGAGTGGAAAAGAAAAGAGAGGGCTGCTAGTAGCGGCAACAGCAGACTTCACCCGTTGCGGCCTGAATGCCTCTCTTGTGATGGGCTTTTCTTTGATTACAATCCAAGTTACAGCTCTAGGTTACACCTTTACATGGAAAGCAGAATAAAGGGTACAAGGGGGAAGCTGGAGGATAAGGTGAGAAGAATTCCAGAGGCCGTGCGGACTGACCAGGGAGGTTGGCAGACCACGCGGTTAGCCGATCAAGGAGCCCGTAGGACTTAGTCGAGCGGACTGCTTGATCAAGCTGGGAGAAGAAGCCGGGAGCAGGCCACGCAGACTGGGAAAGAGAGTCTGCAGGGACTGATGGTGAGATATGGATGCCTCTGTCGTGTCGTCTGTCCCTCTGAATGAGAGGTATACGGGCATATTTATAGGCCCGAGGAGGTAACGGTCTTGGTAACGTCACTGCTGGTGAGGCGGTGAGCTGAGCGAGTATTACCATTGAGTTCGCAGAGTCTGCGCTAGGCCGCACAGGGACTACTTGGAGCTAAAGATGGCTGCTGCTGGGTGAGCTCGCGCTGGGTCGGGCGAGTACAAATACTGAGTCTGCAGAGTCCGCGCCAGGCTGCGCGGTTAGGGACTTAGGGCTAGAGATGGATGCTATTGCAAGCGGACTGGGACGTGTCTGCCCCTACTGCTGAGCGGGCTCGCGTTGGGTTGTGCGAACTGAGCAGAAATTCGCCCGTTGCTGGGTAGAAGCGAACATCGAGAAGCTGGAGGGCTAGTCGGCGGACTACAGAACGAGTCTACCTACCTCACGGCGAACAGGTTTAGCAGGCTGCCTATAGGAGACATGTCGCCATTGCTCGGTGACAAGGACTGCGGAACTGGCGGACTGAAGAATCCAGGTCGCGCCTATTGGTGAGAGCCGCTGACGAATGGTAGCACCCTTTGCTTGGGGACAAGGGTTGGCGACTTGGCGGACTGACCAGTGAGTTCGGAAGACCACGTGGTCAGCTGATCAGGCAGCTCGCTGGATGAGGTTGGCGACCTGTCGAATTCAGATCGAGTCCGCCTACGGGACATGAGAGTAGGTCGCCGCCTCTTGTTGACATCTTGCGTGCGGTCTGGGATGATAGGGATTTCGAGTCCGGCACTCAGATGGGTAGCTCGCACCTGAGAGTAAGAATGAACCACCACACGGTTAACCGAACTAACCACGCGGCCTGCAGGGGCGGACTGAGGAAGCAGTCCGCAGCCCCTGGAAAACGAGTGGCTACTATGCGACCTGGGTTGTCAAACCGGGGAGATTTCCCTAGCCGCGCGGACTGAGCGGACTAAAAGGTCAGTCCGCCCACCCTTAGAGAGAGAGAGAGGCTGACAGGCCGCGACTTGCGAGTTGGCTACCTTGGGAGGGATCGCCGATTTCGGGGTTAACATAATCCCCGCACTTTTTCAAGTTCAGAAGAGAACTTTGAAAAATTAGGAGACCCGTAAAAATTGTGATCCTTCCCTCGAGAAAAGGAAAGGGGAAGGAGAGATGGAACCTGATGTCTCTCCTCAGAAACAAGGTTTGTTAATGCCTATCTTTTTCCTACAAAGGAAAGAATTAACATAGGCAGAAAGAGGTACATCTTACACGTACCTGAGCTTCTTTTGCAAAATGAAGGAGACATGAATTTATCCTAATGGGCTCTACAAAACAGCGATCAGAGGAAAGCATAGAAGAATGATAACTTGCAAGTACCTGAAAAAGGCTTGCAAGATCCTGCTAACTTCTACAAAAAGCATAATTCACAAGTATGATATAAAACTAAGTTGCAAGTACCTGAATAGAACATGCAAATGTCGGCTAATCACTGCAAAGGGAAGAGTGAGCAGTAGATATGAAATGAAATTAAAATGCAAGTACCTGGATGGAACTTGCTAATATCTGTTAATTTCTGCAAAAGAAGAGTGAGTGGCAGACATGATAGCAAAGTAAGGTGCAAGTACCTGAAGGGAACTTGCTAATATCTGATAATCTCTGCAAAAGAAGAATAAGTAGCAGATATGATAGAAAAGTAAGTTGCAAGTACCTGAAGGGAACTTGCTAATATCTGCTAATTTCTGCAAAAGAAGAGTGAGTGGTAGACGTGATAGAAAAGTAAGCTGCAAGTACCTAAAGGGGACTTGCTAATATCTGCTAGTCTCTGCAAAAGAAGAGTAAGTAGCAGATATGATAGAAAAGTAAGCTGCAAGTACCTGAAGGGAACTTGCTAATATCTGTTAATTTCTGCAAAAGAAGAGTGAGTGGCAGATATGATGGAAAAGTAAGCTGCAAGTACCTGAAGGAAACTTGCTAATATCTGCTAATCTCTGCAAAATAAGAGTAAGTAGCAGATATGATAGAAAAGTTAGGTGCAAGTACCTGAAGGGAACTTGCTAATATCTGCTAATCTCTGCAAAAGAAGAGTAAGTAGCAGATATGATAGAAAAGTAAGGTGCAAGTACCTGAAGAGAATTTGCTAATATCTGCAAATCTCTACAAAAGAAGAGTAAGTAGCAGATATGATAGAAAAGTAAGCTGCAAGTACGTGAAGGGAACTTGCTAATATCTGTTAATCTCTACAAAAGAAGAGTAAGTAGAAGATATGATAGAAAAGTAAGGTGCAAGTACCTGAAGGGAACTTGCTAATATCTGATAATCTCTACAAAAGAAGAGTAAGTAGCAGATATGATAGAAAAGTAAGCTGCAAGTACTTGAAGGAAACTTGCTAATTTCTGCTAATTTCTGCAAAAAAAAGAGTGAGTGGAAGATATAGAAAGAAAACAACTAAGTCGCAAGTACCTAGATGGATCCTGCGAATGTTGATTGTTAGTATAATAAGATATAATTGGATAGCAAAAGAGATTTCTAGCAAACTCTGCTATTAGTTGAATAAAGATCAAGCTGGTATAATGATTGTCTCGGGTGATCAAGCATGATATTTTATACAATAAATCCAGATCAGCAAGATGAAACCATTTTAATTTAGATTTATAACAGCATGACTTGCCAATCAAGAAGAACCAGATACTTTGATTAAATGATTTGTGTCGCAAGCATCTGATAAGAGAGCTTATGGATAACCATCTGATAGAACTTTATGCAGGTAGTGCATATAAGATGATCATAAGCCAAAAAGATATTGCTGATCCTTGGCGTAGGTTGAATTTAATCCTGCCAACCTGCAAGAAGGCAGAAGAGACATAGGAGGGCTAAAGCAGGCTAGTCGCGCATCCTTTGAAGGGCACAGTAGATAAACAAGCACAAACAAGGAAATTCCTGTGGAGGAATTAACTGATGCACTGCTCTCATGCCTCGGGTTACAAGCATCGCTGATCAATTAGACTAGATGCGCCAAGTGGACTATTGCTTGTCTGCGGATTGATTAGCGGAATTATGGGATCCATGAAGGCACAGATTGAGAGTACCAATGAGTGTCCGTCCGTCACAGTTTTGAGATGATCAAAGAGATAAGGTTACACTTGATCGTCATTGCTACTCATGCAAAGATCACCGTAACTGTAACGTATCCCTCAACGAAGCACGATAGAACTATCACAGGTTGCCTCCCCTAGGCACACAAACTACAATAGACACCGACCGGGATCCGAAGCCTCGTCATCCGCCACACGGGAGTTGAACGTCCCCCACTACACATATGCGAAAACTCCTCGCGATATGTGGTCGTTGTGGTCTTACGCCAGAGAACAACCTCGAGGGGAACAACAAGACTTGGCGATATCTCAGTGGTTCAGTGATCTATTTGGCAAAGAAAAAAATATAGAGGAGAAGCATTACAAAAAGGGAACTGTGTCAGTATGAGATCTCTGACGTAAGCTTTATTTAAATGAAAATGAAAGAACACTTAGAAGTGTTTCAGAGAAAAAATGTTTGAAGAGTAAAGTGAAAGCAACCAGTCATAATTGCGAGTGGTTTTTAGGAGCTGCGATTGGTCATAACTGTTGACGCAAGAAATGTGCCCTTTTCACTTTAGAATAGTTTTCCAAGGGGACCTTCGTCAATGACATCGATGAACTCAGATTGAACATCGATAGGCCCCAGATGGCCTACATCCGTTATCTCCACACACTTTATTTGAACTTCAGCCACCTCCTTGCCTTTGGAGGTGGAAGGCTTTGAAGCATCAACTTTCTTGACCAGGTCGTTGATCTTGCCCTCGGCAAGTAGTCTTTCAACCAGCCGTCAAAGGGCCTTGCATTCTTCAGTAAAATGACCTTTCTCTCTGTGAAATTCACAGAACGGATCTGAATCTCTTGATCTTTGATTTGCCGAGTGGTAAGGCCTTTTTGAATTTGCCTTATCCCTCATGATCTGGCAAGCTTCTAGCACGACCTCAGCGAGTCCAAAGCATGATAAGCCATCATCTTGTGAGTGATGCATAGAAGCTACTTGCTAAGGTGGGGCTGGTAGCAGTAGCAATTGTTCGTGGGCACGATCCTATCCTGGGAAGGAACATTGATGATGTTGCTGGAACTTCTTTATTTTCCTAGAGTGGGATGGAAAAGCTTTCCGAGGAGACCTCGAAGGCTGCTTGTAAGGTTGATTACTCTCTGTTGCAAGCTTGGAGACAAAGATGGGGTTGCTCTTCTCACCGCAGATGTATGAGTTGGCTAAGCCAATCAGCTCTTGGTATGTCCTTCGTGCTCGTACGTTAGCCTCGAACTTGAGTGGTCCTTCATGCAGACCATGAATAAGAGCCACTCGATACATTTCCTGATCGAGGATCTCAATGTCTAAGATCTCTCTTTGGAAACGATCCACAAAATGAAACCAAGTCTCGGTCTCTCGCTGCTTGATCTCAAAGAGGGCTTCTGGTCCACCCTTCCTCTTTGTTGAAGTAGAAAATCTGAGAAGAAACTCTCTTCGCAAATCAGCGAAGGAAGAGATGGACTGAGCACGAAGTCCATAGAACCAATCTCTCACTTGACCATCAAAGGTCGTTACAAGGAGTTTGCATTTGGTTGCATCTGAGAGAGTCTTGAGAGCAACGACAGATTCAAAAGCTTGAAGATGCTTGACTGGATCAGTCTCCCCGGTGTAAATGGGAAATTGTGGCTCTCTGAAGTTAGCTGGAGTTGGTTCATACTGAACATTCTCTGTAAATGGCGACTGCTCTTCTTGTTCTCCTACAGTATAAGGAAAAAAGGGAGCGTAAGCTGCAGCTACACAAGGAGCTGGAGGATAGAAAGGAAAATTTGTTACGGGAGGAGAAAAGGCAGAAGCTGAAGAGTAGGGATAACTTCCCTGAATATTTAGAAATCCCTCTGGAATTCCTCGGGCAGCTTCTCGGAATAAGTTTTGTCAATCTGTGAATTCGTCATTCTGAGACCGCAAAGGGGCTGCAGGCCCTTGCAGAAAGGTTGGAGTGTAAGGAGGATAGACCGGCGGATCGGCCGGTGGGTAGACATGAGGAATCTCAAATGCTGGTGATGGATTGATTGGAAGAGCTGGTGCTGCTGAAGGTTGTGATTCCAATCATTGAGCGATAGCAGCTAGAGTATGGTTGATCGCTTGAAACTGTTGTGCAGTTTCTCTGCAAGAATGCTCCAAGGCCTCCCAAAGAGAATCCTCACTGAAACTTGGAGCAGGGCTCTCGGCTTGTTGACGGTCTGAGATGAGTAACCGATGATTTCACTATCTAATCGAGATCTGAAGGTCGCGTATTAACTGTTGATGCACGAAATGTGACATCGCTCAGTTAACGGGTTGTTCGATCTCACAAGCTAGAAGAATAAGAGGGTTGCGGGGATAGAGGAGAGGTTTGGCGGAGCAAGGGAGAAGCTTGCTCTAGCAGGGAAGAAGCTTGAACGGGAACTGTCGATTAGACGCTACTTTAGCGGTTGGGCTCTGATGGTTAGACCGAGATAGGAAAAGAAAAGAGAGGGTCGCTAGTAGCGGCAACAGTAGACTTCGCCCGTTGCGGCCTGAATGCCTCTCTTGTGACGGGCTTTTCTTTGATTGCAATCCAAGTTACAGCTCGAGGTTGCACCTTTACATGAAAAGCAGAATAAATGGTACAAGGGGGAAGCTGGCGGCTATGGAGAGAAGAATATCATAGGGCGCGCGGACTGACCAAAGAGGTTGGCAGACCGCGCGGTTAGCCGATCAAGGATCCCGCTGGACTTAGCCGAGCGGACTGCTTGATCAAGCTGGGAGAAGAAGCAGGGAGCAGGCCGCGCGGACTGGGAAAGCGAGTCCGTAGAGACTGATGGCGAAATCCGGATTCCTCTGCCGCATCGTCTGTCCCCCTGAATGAGAGGTATGAGGGCTTATTTATAGGCCCGAGGAGGTAACGGTCTTAGTAACGTCATCGCTGGTGAGGCGGTGAGCTGAGCGAGTACAAACATTGAGTGCGCAGAGTCCATGCCAAGCCGCATGGTCTGGGACTGCCTGGAGCTGAAGATTGTTGTTGTTGGGTTAGCTCGCGCTGGGTCTGGCGAGTACAAATACTGAGTTCGCAGAGTCCGCACCAGGCTGCGCGGTTAGGGACTTGGGGCTGGAGATGGTTGTGGTTGCAGGCGGACTGGGACGTGTCCGCCCCTACTGCTGAGCAAGCTCGCGCTGGGCTATGCGAGCTGAGGAGAAGTTCGCCCGCTGCTGGGTAGAAGCAGACACCTAGAAGCTGGAGGGCTAGCCGACGAACTGTAGAACGAGTCCGCCTACCTCGCGGCGGATAGGTTGAGCAAGCTGCCTACTGTAGGCTTGTCTCCATTGCTCGACGACAAGGACTACCGAACTGGCGGACTGAATAATCTAGGTCGCGCCTATTTGCGAGCCATTGACGACTGGTAGCACCCTTTTCTTGGGGACAAGGGTTGGCGACCTGGCGGACTGACCAGTGAGGTCGGCAGACCGCGCGGTCAGTTGATCAGGCAGCTCGCTGGATGAGGTATGCGACCTGTCAAATTGAGATCGAGTTCGCCTACAGGTGGCAGACATGAGAGCAGGTCGCCTCCTCTGGCTGACATCTTGCGCGCGGTCTGGATGGATAGGGATTTCGAGTCTGACACTCAGTTGGGTAGCTCGCACCTGAGAGGAAGAATGAACCACCACACGGTTAAACGAACTAACTGCGCGGCCTGTAGGGGCGGACTGAGGAAGCTGTCCGCATCCCCTACAAAACGAGCGACTACTGCGCGACCTTGGCGGTCAGACCTAGGATACTGCCCTAGCAGCGCGGACTGGGCGGACTGAAAGGTCAGTCCGCCCACCCTTAGAGAGAGAGGCTGACAGGCCGCGACCTCCTAGAGCAGGCCACGACTTGCGAGCTGGCTACCTTGGGAGGGATCGCCGATTTCTTGGTTAACAGTATACTTCCTTTTTCAGATCCCCGTTGAGGAATGCTTACTTCACATCCATTTGGTAGATGGTGAAGCCTTTGAGGGCAGCATACGCAAGACACAACCTGATCGCCTCGAGTCGATCCACTGGAGAAAAGGTCTGGTCAAAGTCAATCCCCTCTTCTTGTCTGTAACCTTGAGCTATAATCCTGGCTTTGTTCTTGATAATTACTCCGAGTTCATTCAGCTTGTTTCTAAAGATCCATTTGGTTCCGATCACATTCTGTCCCTTTGGCCTGGGCACAAGCTCCCAGACTTTGCACTGTTCAAACTGGCTTAGCTCCTCTTGCATTGCCATGATCTAAGAGGCATCTTTATTCGCTTCCTCGAACTTCTTCGGTTCAACCTAAGATAGAAAACTGAGATGCAAGACTTCGTTAGCTATACCACTTCTGGTTCTCACACCGTCGCCTAGCTCTCCAATGATTATATCAGCTAGATGATCTCTTAGGTGTCGGAACCCTAGATTCCTTGCCCTCTCTCCAGCAGGCTCGGCAGTATCTTGTGAAGCCTCTATGGGTTGAGGCAATTCTTCCTCTAGCGGTTCATCATCCACCAAGCCTGGATCGATGATCTTTTCTGAGCTTGGAATGACTTCTTTGACTGGTTCATCCAAGCTTAGCTCTTTGATCCTGATACCTGCATCTGCACTAATAATACTAGACGAACTGCTATGAAGTATGCGAGTCTCATCAAATACAACATTTATAAACTCTTCTACCACCAGAGTTTTCTTATTAGAAATCATATATGTCATACTATGGCTACTATATTCTATGAAAATACCTTCAAAACACTTTTCACCAAACTTTTTGTGGTAATACTTCCCATTATTAAGTACAAAGCATTTGCTTCCAAAGATTCTAAAGTAGGACACAGTCAGTTTTCTGCCCTTCAATAGCTCATAGGGGGGTCTTACGATAGCTTTTGCTAATGAGTGCTCTATTTTGCACGTGACAAGCTGTGTTGACTGCTTCAGCCCAGAAAAACTCTGGTAGTGAAGCGTTGTTCAACATGGTTGTACATGCTTCAATTAGGGTTCTATTCCTTCTCTCAGCAAGTCCATTTTGATGTGGAGTGCGCGGGGAGAAAAACTCATGAAAGATACCTTGGCTTTCACAGAATTTTGTCATGGCACCAGACTCGAACTCTGTTCCGTGGTCACTTCCAGTTTTTACCATTGAGCAGTCCAATTCGTTCTGAATTTGTTGGACAAAATTAGTGAAAGAGTTGAAGGTGTCTGACTTGTGTTTCAGAAAGAACACCCAAGTGAAACGTGAGTAGTCATCAACAATCACTAATGTATAGACCTTACCTCCTAAGCTGTGAATAGGCATAGGACTTGATAAGTCCATATGAAGCAAGTATAAGCTTTGTGAAGAATCCTTTTCAGCAATACCCTTGAAGGTAGCCCGTGTCTACTTACCCATTTGATAGGAGTGACATGGACTCTCTTTAAGGCACTTAATGTTGGGGGTATCGCGCTCCAAGTTGTGAGTAAATAGCATGTTTAAGGTTTTTAAATTAATATGTGTTAATCTCTTGTTCCATTGGTAACAAAGAGGTGCACTATCTTTTGCAATAAAACATACTGGGGTAGAATTATCTAAGCAAAGGAAATTTAAACAAAAAATATTTCTGCTCCGAGTTCATAATAAAACCGTCTCCAAATTTGCAGACGACTTTATCAAACACTTGTCCTTGCAGAACTCAACAATGTAGCCTTTGTCACATAGTTGACTTATGGTTATGAGATTATGGTGAAATCCTTCAATATAAGTAACATCTGTGAAAGAGACTACTCTATTGGAAATCATACCATAACCTTTTGTAGTTCCTCTATCTGAACCTCCAAAGATGACTTTTTGTCCGTCTTTGACTGGGGTATAATCACGCTAAAGGCTTCTTGTCCTGGTCATGTGCCGAGAGGATCCACTGTCCAAATACCAGATCGGAGTTCTATTGTCCTTTAGACATTCCTGCAAAAATGAATCAGTTTACCTCAGGAACCCAAACCTATTTGGATCCATGATTCCTGGTCAGCATACTCCCCCTAGGAACATTAGCCTTACGAGTGGTTGGTCTCACATTGCTAACTCTAGGGGTTAAAAGATTGGCAGGGTTATACCAATAATCTGCACCAAAATGACCAATTTTGTCGCAGCACCAACAGTCGAATCTGTTGTACCTCCTTTTGTACTCCTGCTTTATCCTTTGAACATGAGGTCTAACAGGGGTAACATTCTTAGAGGTGGAGGCCTCCTGATTGTAGCATACACAGGGGCTTCCCATCTCCTTAGCCTTAGGCACAACAGATTTAGCTTTTGGTGCCTTCTTATTATTATGGCCATGCACATATGTACTGAAGGATCAAGCGCATACCCAACTGCACCAAAAGCCCGGACTTTTTGAGAGGGCGCTACTTAATTTCTTAAACAAGTAGCAAAGCGCCACGGGTCAAGTGAAGGAATGCCGGACCCAACAATCCCCCCGGCGTCCAGCACAACCCGTCGGCGTCCATCATAACTTTTTATCTGAATTTTCTTAAATGGTGCTTTGAACATGCTGGCACCAAATTCACGGGGATGGGTTCATCCCAGGTATCTGTTCTTGGGCTCTATATGAGAAGGCCTAGCATGATGACCATAGGACGACTCAAGGTCAAACTTATTCGTCGGAAGGATTACTTTCCAAAACAAAGGTTGACCCATGGGTGCCTTCCCCTTTTCTATGGCGCTAGCCTTCTTGGCAGACTTACCCTTTTCACCAATGTGGCCAAGACCACTACCCTTCATCTGAGTTGAAAACTCATCGCAGAGTGGGAGAACAGTCTTTGGCATGGAGAAACTCTCAACGACTTTTCTCTCTGTCACGAGCTTTCTTCAAGCTCATCAAGATATTTCTCCTTTACACTTAATGTCTCAACCAAGCCCTTGAGTTCCTCTTTCAAGGAGTAGACTTCATCTCTAAGAGGAAGTAATTTTGCAATTTCTTCCTTCAGATTTTCTTCCATTGCCTTGAGGGAGGCATTCTCTATTACCTGCTTTCGTACTACCTTACGACATTTGTCGAAAGCCTTTAATAAGTGCTCATGCTAAGACATCAACTCTGATTCATTCTCATCAGAGAAGTAGTCTTTATGACCATTGGAGGACGTTTCAGATTCTGAAAGAATAGTGTGCGAGTTTACCTTCCTATTGTATTCGGTGTCGCCCACTTCGTCGTCATATTGATACATAAGCCCAAAGTAAGCTTCTTCATTTTCAGAACTTGACTCACTCGAGTCACTGTCGCTTAGAGTCTTCTTCTTTTTGGCAATGAAGCTCTTTTCTTCTCTCTTCTTCCCTTTGAAGGATCTCTTCTCGTCCTTTCTGGAGCCATCCTTCTTCTTGTAAGGACACTCTGCAATCATGTGACCTATTTTATTGCAACAGTAGCAAACAACGTCAGAGGAAGAAAAATTATTAGGTTTTGATTTATACCGTCCTCCATATTGTAGCTGTTATTGGTTTGATCACCGTCACGTCGTGATCTTCTAGAGTCTGAAGAGAAGGATTTTTTTCATATGTCTCCTCTTTCTTAGCAGCTTCTTGAACTGCTTGGAGAGGAGGGACAATTCTCCATCTGATAACTCGGAGCCAGATGTGCTAGGCTCGGAGTCTTCAGGAGTGTCAGGAGCTCGTGTCCTTACTGGTGACACAGATTTAGATTTTCTTAAGCCTTCTGCCTTTAGGGACGCATACTTATCTCTGTTGGAAGTTCTTTTGTTCTACTCCTCCTTCTTTCATGTATTCATTTGTAGCTTATTGGAGATCAGCTTTCCGAATAGGTTCTGCGGGTCTATCTCTGGCAACTTCCTTAATTCTCTTATGGCAACAACTTTTGTGTCCTAGTCCTTTGTCAAGGATCTAAGGAACTTGTCGTTTAGTTCACCACAAGTAAAGATGTGGCCGTAGTTTCCTAGACCGTTCTCAATCTTGAAGAACTTCTCAAAACTGTCAGCTATAGAGTCACCAGCACCTTGCTTGAAGGCTTCATACTCCTTGTTCAACAACGATCTACGTTAATCTCTCACTTCTTCTGTACCTTCCATAAGGACAACAAGACAGACCCACATCTCTTTTGCAGATTTGCAGTGGAATAAGTTTTGGAGCATTGAATCGTCCACTGCACTAACTATGATATTCTTAGCCTTCTTATCAAGGGAGACTAAGGCAATCTCATCCTTAGTAAGATCCATCATCTTCTTTGGAATAATAATTACAGCATTTATTGTTGATGCCTGAGTGGGTATGTGAGGTACTTATTACACTATATGGAAAATCCTCGGATCTGCATCTTCCATATAGAACCGAACTCATTATTTCCACATGGGAAAGTTTTCCTTTGTGCATACCGGTAGCTTCATGGATTACATGTCTTTGCTTCTTTCCATTGTGAAAGTGTGGAATCTCTGAACGCTAGATTAGGGATCTTGTTCAAGGTGTTAGCCTTATCGAACAGAATCTCCCTCTGATACCAATTGAAAGTATCTAGCTTCTACCTAAATCACCTAGAGGGGGATGAATTGGTGATGTTTGCATCTTTTTGCGAAATAAAAGTTATCTAAAAGACAAGCACACAAACACAGAGATTTTTATAGTGGTTCCCCGTATTTGGTACGTCCACTGTTCCGCCTCGCCTATTTACCGCAAAGGGTATGATACGGATACTTCACCTTTCTCAGATTATCACAATCTTACACTTCGGAGCAACGCTCCTACACCTCAGAGAACAAGATCTCCTACACTTTGATCCATAAACAGATCTACAATATCGATCCACACACGGATATACAAACTCGGAGATAAAACTCCTATAAACTAAGAGACAAAGCTCCTACAAATAAAAAATAATTTATAACAATAATGAAAATATGTTACACTTCCAGATCTGAATTCTTCAGGAATCTTCCTTCTTGAAACTTGAACAACTTGATGAAGAAGATTGGGGAAGAAAACCGAGAAGGCTGATCTGAAAGCTAGGATTAGACCCGATTGAATAGATATCGGATAATCTGATGATCTTGGATCTATCGAATCTTATCTTGGATTTAATCGCTGGATCTGGAGAGAGAGACAGAGACGATTCGCGGTGAAGATGTGCGGCTTTTCTCCCGAAAATGGAAAGTGCTAAAGCGATTCGAATTCTATAGAAAATTATTCATCTTGTGATTGATTAGGGTTTTTTAATCCTTGAAATGACTTTATATATATCATCGTCGAACGGTCAAACGTCATTAAGGAATGATTCACATTATTAAGGAAAGATCAATCATACTAAACTTAGGCTAATTTGAATTCATGTCAGAAAATTTGAAACGAAAATTCTGCAAGTCCATTTCTCGAGAAGAAGTTGGTTTATCGAGAAATGAATAGCTTTCTCAAGAAAAAGACTTGTCTTCTCGAGAAAAGACCTGAAGAAGAATTTATGTGAAGTAAACTACTGATTTCTCAAGAAGGACAATATTTCTCGAGAAACGATTTTATTTCTCAAGAAATAATATGGCTTCTCAAGAAATTTACTTGGCGCAAAACTTGTGAAGTGAAGAACTTGTTTCTCGAGAAAAACATTATTTATCAAGAAAAAAATTTCTTTCTCGAGAAATAATATGGCTTCTCGAGAAATTGACTTAACGCAAATTCTGTGAAGTAGAATGTTGATTTCTCGAGAAGGAATTTTTTTCTAGAGAAAAAGACCTTGCTTTCTCAAGAACTTTCTTCGCTTCTCGAGAAATCTTAAGGGCATTTCTCGAGAAAAGGACTTGGTATAAATTTTGACAGTTTCCCGAAAAGTCTTGCAGTTTCTCGAGAACAGCAATGCTTTCTCGAGAAATAGACTTAGACTTCTCGAGAAATAGTATTCAGTTTCTCGAGAAAAAGACTTAGGAAATTTTCAAAGAAATTTTTCTTTTCTTCTAAGTTGAAACCAGCAACCCTTCCTTTCTTCTATTTCTTTTGTACTTGAAAAAGAAGTGCATCCCAATAGAGAGGTTACACATGATTCAAATGGCCAATTGAAAAAGAACTGCGGAATTTGTGATAACAAATGGTTCCCATTCAAGCTTCTTCCCTGCTCGAGCAAGCTTCCTCCTTACTCCGCCAAACCTCTCCTCCATCCCCGCAACCCTCTTATTCTTCTAGCTTGTGAGATCGAACAACCTGTTAACTGAGCGGTGTCGCATTTCGCGCATCAACATATACGTAGCACAACCCCAAGGTTTGTCAATTCTAAATTCTCTGACCAAGTTTATTTCTTAAATAAAGCACTATATGGTTTAAAGCAAGCTCCCCGAGCTTGGTATGACACATTGTCTAGCTTTCATCTTGAGAACAAGTTCACAAGGGGAAAGATAGACAAGACATTATTTCTTAGGGAAGTTAAAGGCAAGATTTTGCTAGTGCAACTCTATGTCGACGACATCATATTTTGCTATACGGAAGACAGCCTTTGCAAAAAGTTTTTCGAGCGCATCCTTACCAGATTTCGCAAGTGGCCATTTGTACAACCAAATCTTATCAAGCCATTTGTTCACTAATTTCTCCAAACCATTTGTTTATTAAATTCCTCCAAACTATTTGTTTATTAAGGCTACATATATCTAGGCTCATCCAAACCTCAACAACATCTTGCTACGTTTCTCCTACCTAGTCCAAACTCGGTTTACACTTACCTGAAAGCATCCTACACATAAGTTGTTACCATGCAGCAACTTCAACTGGACATTCCCGGAGCTAAAAAGCTCCTATGAAAAACATGTAACAATCCGTTGGAAAGGTATTTTCGAGGACTACAACTTTAGTGTTCATCCTAAGACCAAGTTCCGATCGTATCACACCCAAAAATAGCATCGAAGTTCGCAGCGCACAGAAAACAAATTTCTGCACGCATCTTAAAGCAAAATGAATGGCATCGGTTCGTCTTCTATCATTAGTCATTTGTTCAAAACCACATACAACACTTCCTCCTCGCTTATTCACTCTCAAAAGACCATCCTTCTTCATGAAACCAAGTCCACCATCTTCATAACGAAGAGAGGAGAGGTTGAAGACAACTAATCCCTAAGATAAGGTCCTAGCATGGTCTTTTACTAGGAGATCTTCATCTCGCACAAGTCCAACTCTTTTGAGTCGACATCTCTCCTACATTATAACTAAAGATCTAGCAACAAGGGAGAGGGTAGGAATCTCACCTCATTTCTAACCATAGATCTTGTCATCCTCCTTGCCGTCATGGTTCTTCACGAAAAGGAAGTGTTCTTCCTTCAAGAAATCTGACTTCGGCAACTCCTTCGCTTCCGTCGGGCTTAGCACAGTTTCATCTTGACAATGGTAAAAAAAAATTCTAGAGTTTCTCGTGCATTCCTTTTTATAATAAGGTATTAGGGTTATGTTAGTTAGCCACGTGTCGCTTCCTTATTAGACCGCCCATCATCACATTAAATAAGTCTTATTTAAAAGACTGGTCCAAAGGAGCCATTCAGCACACATCCCGAAACCCGATTCATCCCATACGTATGAATCGGCAAACGCAGGCTAGGACAAAAATCTCCCAAGTCAAATTCATCGTATATACCTATACACACTCGACGAATCGTCGAAATTCATCATGATCACTCAACGCCTCGTTGAGTCCAGTATTTTCTAAGTCAAAGCGCCGAATTTGTCGAGTATCACTCAACACTTCATTGAAAGCGTCGTGACCACTCAACGTCTTCCCAAGTCTAGTAATTTCTAAGCCAAAGCATCGGATTCGTCGAGTATCACTCGGTACCTCATCGAAATCATCGTGATCACTCAATGCCTTTTGAACTCAGTCGACGCACTCGACGCTTTTTAAGTCTAGTATTCTTTCAAGTCAAACTCATCTTATCTACTTGACGCTTCATCGAATGACGTCGAGTTCACTCGACGCCTACTGAATCTTGTATTATTTAAAGTCCTTTCTTCTTATGCATTGAGTATCACTCGATGCCTGTCCACTAGTCAACGCACTTGATGCTTCATCGAGTCTACTTGACACACTCGGCGCCTGTTACCAGTACACCCCAAGACTGAGTCAGTTCTCTTGACTCAAAATGCATGTGTGTGGTCTAGTACGAATTGGGACATTACAGTGGTCTTGATCCACTGAGTTCCCTAGTACCCCTAATGTACAAACATTGTATTGATTTTGATAAGGCAGCACCCCAGCAAGATAACAATACCTTTTATTAGCAATCAAGAAGTTTTTGGGTCCTAGATTATTGTTAATTATGTCAAATGGATTTCTCATTACATTGTTATTGGCAACACTCACATTCTTTGCTCTAGGAATTGGTGGGTTGAACCAGTAGTCTATAACAAAGTGACCAATCTTCCCACAACACCAGCTCTCATACTTATTATATCTTCTCCTCTGACTCAATTAATTTGGAGCATGAAGGTTTTGCTGACTAGAGAAGCAGCTTTTAGAGGTCACTGCCCTTTGATGATTTATCTTATGACCATGTGCCTGAAATTGAGCCACAGTTTTCATAGGCCCTTTCATTCCAGCTATCTTCTGAGTGGGCGAAGTATGTTGATTATTAGAAGAGTTGACATTTGCATTCTTAAAATTTCTTAGATGAATCTCACGGCTATGTGCATAATGGTGATAGGTTGCTTAGTCACATGATCAATCCTAAGGACAAACTTTTCAGAAAAACCTTTCCTTTTCTTTTTGTTGATGGTGTTGCGGGTCCAAATACAAAAGGTGCATGATTCTTCATTTGGATCTCCTCATGGGATTTCTTAAATGCACTCTATCAAATGTTTATTCAATTACTTGGATTCTGTGATTTTTTCCCACTGGTGGAGCACTAATTTGTTAGATGCCTATAAGAAAAATCAAGATTGTATGCATTTGTTAGCAACAAGACTTCTTGAAATATGGCATTGTACTCTAAGGACATTTTGTTTTTATTTTCTTTATTTGTCTTCCCAGAATAGCCTATCCCTCCTTTATAGGTTGTAAAGAATCTATCTATTATTGGCAATACAGTTTGTGGCTTAAAGAATTGAGCCACTAACTTTCTTTTAATGAGAAGTTTGTTCTCTAAGTCCTTTATTTGATTATTTTTCTGATATAGTGCCTTTATTAGAGCTTCAAGTTACTTTTAAAGATCAAATATGTTGAAGTTCAGCTTTATTATTTCATTGTTCTTTGAATCCACTTGGGATTTGAAAGGCTTGACGATCTTTATTTCCTCTGCCTGAGATTTGACCAATTTCTTCCACTTTATAAGAGCCTCCGAGAGAGCACTATATTGCACCAGCAGCTCAAAATGATTCTCATCATTACATAATGAGTCATCTTCTTAATTTTGCATCAAAATCACTCTCATAAGATGATGTGTGAGCTTCTGGCACATTCTCAATGATATTTTTAGAATTAGAAGGGGATTGGGGGCTTTTAACACTAACCTGAGCAGTATTGGATTCATCTCGGACTTCTTCATCTGTTAAGGCTACAAGCCCATAACAGTCTTCATCTTCTCATTCACTTTTCAAGAGAGTTAAGGGTGCCCTTATCCCTACCCAAGAAGCAGAACATCTTTTGTGTTCCTCAACATCGGATAGAGTAAATAGCCAAATGTAGGCTTCTTCATCAAAGTTTGAGGAGCAACTACTATTATAACTTAGTGTCTGAGATTTCTTGGCAATGAAGCTTTTTTCTTGCTCCTTGCTCTTTTATGCCTTCTTATCTTCTTCCCTCTTATTATCCTTTCTTCTTGAGGGGTATCTAGTAATAATATGACCTGATCTTTTGCATTCATAGCAAACAACATGAGTTAAAAAATTTTTGTTATGCTTATAGTCATACCTGAATTTTTAATACTTGGGCTTCTCCCTGTAATAATTGGACTTCTTGAGCTGGAAGATTTGGGTTTCCTCTAACACTACTTCTTTTTATTGAGCATCTTCTTGAAGCGCTTAGTGAATATTGTCAGGTCTCCTTTAGAGAGCTCTGATTTAGAGGTGTAGGAGTCATAGTATACAGATCCGACAGATCCACTTTAAGAGATTGGAGTCACCACTAAGCTCTTCCTGGAGCTTTCATCCTTGAAAGCCACAGTTTTCTCCTTGATGGGACAACAACTTCCTAAACAAATTCAAGGGATTGATTTTTTTCATATTTCCCATTTCCCTTATAGTACAGATCTTGTTGTCCCATTTCTTATTAAGGGATCTTAGGAATTTTTCATTCAAATTATAATTTGAGAAGGTTCTCCTATAGTTCTTCAGATCATTGACAATTCTGAAGAACTTCTCAAAGTTGTCAACAATGGTATCCTTCTTCCCTTGCCTGAATGCTTCATACTCCTAGTTCAACATGGATTTTCTATCATACCTTACCTCATTAGTGCCTTCCATATGCACAATCAGTGTGTCCAATATTTCCTTGGTTGTTTGGTAGTGAATTAAATTTTGAAATGTGGAATAATTAATATCACTTACAATAATATTACTGGACTTTTATCTATAGTAGCCAAAACAACGTCATCCCTTGTCATCTCTAAAAATGTTTTTGGAACTTGCAGGTTTGCATCAATAAAAGAAATCATCATGGGGATGAAAGACCACTCTTCAACTATAATAAAGATTCTAGGTTAAGAGTCTTCCATAAATACTCTCACACTTTCTTTCCAGATTCTAAACTTCTTTTTCTTACATATAGGGAGTTCATAGAACTTAGCTCCTTATAGGTTTCACCAGACATCATGGTGAATTGAATGTATTTCCCTTGGAGAATCTTGTTCAGGAGGTTAAGTCCCTTTTTGAACAACCAATGTAAGGTCCATTGATCTCAATGTCCCAGCTTTGGGGAGATTGTTGGGACCATTGATCTCAATATCCCAGATTCATAAGAAGTCAAACAAGTCAATGGTATACACATAGTTATATTTGATGTATGTTTAAGTTCATGCATGCAGGTTATTCTATGTGATATTGATTGGACAGGTGGTCCAAGTGACATTAACAGGTGGACTCAAAGAAGATGACTAGAGAGACAGAAAAATGACTAAGTCCACAGGAGTTGAGGTAAGCTAGTTCACACAATGCCATACAGCTAAAAACACTAAGAAAGGGCGGGCAGTCAAAGCTTTAAGTGTTGGCAAGGCAGAAAATTGGCTAAGTCCACAGGCGTTGAGTGAAGTCAACTCACTCAACGTCATATAGCCGGAAGCATTGAGTGAAGCTTGATCTCTCAACGCCATGTTGTTTCTGTCAAAGCCAAAGGAAAATGAGACAGAAAATCGACTAAGTCCAGAAGCGTTGAGTGAAGCCAGTTCAGTCAACGCCAAGATCAAAAAGCTTTGAGTCAAGCTAATGCAGTCAGCCTAAGAGAAAATAGTGAAATCGGCTAAGTCCGGAACCGTTGAGTGAAGCCAGTTCACTCAACACCAGATTTCAGATGTTAAGGTAGAAAGCGTTGAGTGAGGACAACTCACTCAACGCCTTCAGACAGAAGGAGATTTGGCTAAGTATAAAAGCGTTGAGTGAAGCTTATCCACTCAACGCTTTCAGATAGAACGATGCAGAATGTTATCTTAATTATAAAAGAGTTGAGTGAAGTCAATTCACTCAATGACTTGATGCAGAACAAAATTTTTCTAAGTCCAGAATCATTGAGTGAAGCCAGTTCACTCAATGCCATAGTTGCAGAAAGAGCTGAAAATTATTCTAAGTCCAGAATCGTTGAGTGAAGCCAGTTCACTCAACGCTCTCAATGCCAAGAATGCAAAAATGGCTGAAGATCAAGCTAAGGCAAAAAGCATTAAGTGAATCTTATACACGCAATGCTCTCAATGCCTGGAAAAGATAAAGAATTGACTAAGTCCAGAATCATTGA
The DNA here is from genome assembly GCA_039513925.1 of Platanthera zijinensis. Taxonomy (NCBI): domain Eukaryota; kingdom Viridiplantae; phylum Streptophyta; class Magnoliopsida; order Asparagales; family Orchidaceae; genus Platanthera; species Platanthera zijinensis. The sequence continues at coordinate 144,974,439 of CM077084.1, forward strand.
TTGAATCCCATTCACTCAACGCTCTCAACGCATGGAGTGATTTTATGAAATTTGATAAGTCCATAACTGATGACGTTAGCAAAGTCAACAAAATTCTAAAATGATCATTGAAGAGCTACAACTCATCACTAACTTCGCTATCAGTCTCTTTCTATAAAACTAAGGATATAATCAGTCGTTAAAGCAATGACACGTGTCAATCATCTCGCTGGATGAAGGGATTATAAATAGAAGATGAGATCTGGATCGAATCAAGTTATTGAGGGATCAATTGATTACGAAAAGGTTGTGCGGGACTTTGTCTTCTTCCTCCGCCATTGTTGTAGAGACAAGAGGTTCAATTCAAAAAATATGAAGTGTTTCTGAGTTAGTTGCAGCAATCAACATCTGCTACAACAAGATTAGAGGATTTCTCTAAGGAAGAAGAATCATCCAAGGCCAGCCATAGCTAAAATTGCTTCAAGATCTAAGCCGAGTCAAATTTGAAGATCAATCTCTGGATCTGTGAAGAAGAGGTAGAGCAATCTGTGTTATACAAAATAAGTTAGCTGATAGAAGATCTTTCTTCTCTCTTCTTCATCAGCAGAATTAGAATCAAGGTTCTGAGGTACTTCCAACACAAGAAGCAGATTCTTGAAGATTATTATTCTTGTTGCTGTGAATAAGATAGGGCTGAGATTCTCTCAGCTAGGGAGGCAATTGACTCAGAGATTAATTCCACTTGAGTCATAACAACTTTTCCATTCAAATTTTGTAGGATCTGTTCAAGATCTGTATTGTAAGCCAAAATTATAAAGGCTGAGTGGTAGGATGTAGTCTTGGATCTGTGTTTTATAGGGCCTTTTTTTCTCAGCCTGTGTTGTTGGGCATTTGTTCCTGTGATAAGTGATCAGGTGATTACTGAGTGGTTGGTCTGTGTGCCTATGTTGTTAGTCTTTGTGGAGACTGTGTGATACAGTGGGATCGTGTTGTAATCTCTGAGGAGCCAAGTTATTGGAGAAGTGCCTTGTCTAACATTTAGTTAGAAAGGCGGGAGGGATAGTGGATGTACCCATATACTGGGGAACCACTATAAAACTTGGTGTACTGTGTTTGAATGTCTTGAAAGATGATCTAATGAATCACAACATGGCCTAAATCAGTTAAATGTCAAAAGAATATAAAAAATAACCTATTTACCCCCCCCCCCCTCTAGGTGATTAGCTACCCATGTATTCAAAGACTTTTAAGTGGTATCAGAGGGAGGTTACGTAATAAAGGCTTACCAGTCTGAGTAGATCTCAAAGGGTAGCCGAGAAAAGATAAGTATGGGCTCAGGAGAGAACTATAAGGAACTAGGTTCTATGAAGCTTCCTCTCTGCAGGAAAGAAAATTTTGGAATATAAAAAGAAAGGGTCAGATTTTTTATGGAAGCATCAGACCCTAAGAATTATGTTACAGTACAAGAAGGACCATTCATTACCCTGAAGGTGTCAGTTCTTGATGCAAATATAAAGACTCCTAAGAATTATGCAGAAATGACTAAAGATGAAATCATCTTGGCTGCAATGGATAAAAGGGCACAGAACATTATAGTTAGTGTCATAGATGACTCTACTTTTCAAAACCTGGTGCACTTCAAAACCTCAAAGGAAATATGGGACACTCTAGTGATATACATGGAGGGTACTGAGGAATTTAGAGACGATAGAAAGTCTATGCTCAATCAAGAGTATGAGGCTTTCAAGCAGATCAAGTAAGAGACAATAGCTAGCTGCTATGAAAGGTTTTTCATAACTGTAAATGAGCTAAGGACCTATGGCCAGGTCTTTAGTAACTATGAGCTAAATGATATGTTTCCTAGGTCACTTACTAGAGACTGGGAAACTAAGATATGTGTCATTAGAGAAGTCGCAAAGCAGGCAAATACTCCACCATCCACTTTGTTTGGGAAGTTGTTGTCATATGAAATGCAGCTGACTGCAAGGAAGGAGGAAGAGAAGACTAGCAAAGCTCAGGCCAAAGAATCAATGTGGCCTTCAAGGTAAAAAGTTCCAAGAGGAGAAAAGGGAAGAATCCTTCTCTCTCAAGAAGGCTAGCTGAGTCTGAAGATTCAGATCAAGATACATAAGAATGCAATATGTCTGATGAGGAATTTGCTGCTTTCTCAAGGCAGTTCATGAAGCTAATGAATAAGAAGGGGTGGAGGAGCAGACCTTCTTCTTCCTTACAAAATTAGGAGGACTACTGCAGAACCAAGAAGAAACCTTCCAAGGAAGGAAGGTATGACTCAAAACCTAGTAAACATGTGTTGGGTACATTGAAAACTGTGTACCTGATTTGGAAGAAGCCTCACCTGATTCAATGATATACATCAATATGTATTTGATGGGATGTTGAGTTTGAATGTGCAGGTTAAAGAAATGCAGAAAAATATTCTAAGTACAAGTGTCGACACTTGTGAAGGAAATGTGTCAACACCAGAAGCAAGATTGTGTCGACACACAGGAATTGTGTCGACACACAGAAATTCTGTCGACAGCAATTGTGTCAACACACAGGACTTGTGTCGACACACACAAGAATTCTATCAACACCAACTATGTCGAGACTAGAAGCTATTGTGTCGACGCATAGGACTTGTGTCGACATATTCTATAGAAGCTGTGTCGAGAAGATAAAGAAGGATTATGTCGACATTGTGTGAGTTGTGTCGACATCATCAAGAATTGTGTCGACACATGGTCTATTTGTGTTGACTATATGAAGCATTGTCTCGACGCTTTTCTGCTGAGATATAGTACAATGAGGTATCAGGTGTCAAGACTGAAGACTTGACAGCTCTCATAACTAACAAAGTTGTCACATCTGTCAGAGCTGTCAGAAGGAGGTTATGAACCGGATCAACCGGTAACCTCAGGATCTATATAAAGACTTGTTCTATCATAAAAAGAGAGAGATCGAAGAGGAAAGGACTTGACATTTTTCCAACTGTTGATATCTACAAGTCATCAAGAGAAGGCAAATTCTGAACAAGTCTGCAAGAAGAATTCAGATCTAATTTGAATAGAAGAAGGAAGCTGGATTGAGGATCATCTCCAACTTCATAAGAAGATCATACTTACTTTATTTAGATTCAAGAAGCTTTGAAGAAGCTAAGACAGGTTGGATCTTAAGCAGTCAGATCAATCAAGAACTGATCAAGAAGCCTTCACCCCTTTCTCTCTCTACCTGGGTGAAGGATTTATCACTTTTATAATCAATTTTTCTGTAAGATCTTCTATAGATCTGAGTGTAAGAGAGTTATCTCTCTGAGTTGTAAGCTTAAGTTTATGAAGGCTGAGGTAGGGCTGAGTGCCTGAGGTAGGATCTTTGTGATCTGAGTTATAGGCCTAGTGATAAGGGCTAAGGTAGGGATGTTTGCCTGAGGTAGGATTCTTGGGAAGAATCTGAGTTGTAGGACTTGAAGAAGTCTGAGCTATATGAATCAGTTGGGTTTTGAGTTGTAAGATCTGAGGATCTGAGTTAGTGGAAGGAAGTTTGGCCGAATCCAGCACACAGCTGGATAGGTGAAGGGGGAGAGTGGACGTACCCACAAATTGGGGAACCACTATAAAACACTATGTGTTGTTCTGTATTTTCCTGTGCTTGTTTTATCCTATGCTGTGATAGTTGTAGCCTAATTTGCTATGCTGTGATTAACATTTTAATTGCCTAAGTTAAAATTGGATTTGAACTTATTAACCCCCCCCCCCCCCCCGCCCTTTAGGTGTTTAGGATCTATAAACCAAATCTTTCAACATGTTACTAATAAGATTATCTATTTTTGCTGCAGCAAGCCAGGGCATGTTATGGCTGAATGCCTGTGAAGAAGGAGGCTGATGAGAAAAATCATCACCATTAGAAGGGCAACAAGGATAAAACCATAATTGCTAAGAAGGAGAAAAGCTGGACTAACTCATCCTTATCAGAGTCAGATGATGAAGATGAATCCTACGTTGGGCTGATGGCTAGATTAGATGAGGAATCTTGTCAGGATCAGCCTGGTCCATCTAAGGTACACTCTCCATTCAGCTCTTCATCTAAGTCAAGTTATAAGACTGGTCCAGGTTCAGAAGCATTTTCATCTAAGGATGAAGGTGATTCTGAATCTGAGGATGACATTAATAAAGTGATAGATAAATATGGTGAACTTCTGAATGCATTCAAAAGGAGTAAGCAGCTGTCTAAAAAGCAGGCTCAAGAGATTGCATCTCTATAGCTTGCTGCTTCCCAGCACTCTGAGACAGCTATCATGCTGGAACAAAAAATTAGGGAAGTCAGTTAGTTGAAGACTATTACTATTATACAGATAGGCACCTTAAAGCATAAGAATATCCTTATTAAGGATCTAGAAGAAAAGCTCCAAAGGGAGAAGAGAATTGTGACAAGTTTTTCTAAGCCCAATTCAGTGTTGCCCATTATTGACTCCTTCACCTCTCGGAGAAACAAGAGAGGAGTTGGATTCAAGGGAAACACCAGAGCTCCCTCTTTCAAAAGAAAGGGAAAAGCTCAAGCTAAGCCACCTATTCCTTTTAAAAGGGAAATACTCCCTACTAACAGGTATGACCAGGACTCCGTGTATGGTCATTGGAAGAATGGGAATTCTTCCTGGAAGGATACTAATGTATCTTCCAATGTAAGGAGAAAAGGAATGGGGATGAGTGTCCTCAAGGCTGCTTATGAAAAAATACAAATGGGCCATCCTTAATAATTTTTCTTTGGTGTTCCAGCTCCAACTCTTAATAATGGGGTAGGTGCCAAACTTCAGACTCAATCAGCAAAGACTCAGACTAAAGGTCTGTCTTATAGCAAGCTTGATTTGGGTGTTTCTGATGCTATCAGGAGCATGATTTCTGTAAAGAAAACTGATGGAGACGACGGCCCTCAACATGTAGAAGACGGTGACGGTGTGATTATGGAAGAACTTTCTCCTCCTCCAAATAAAGACTTGCGGCACCGTGATGACCATGTGGAGCGTCGCCATAATATCCGCCCACGGCGCAACCCAATTTATTAATAATTATTAATAATTATTAAATCATTTTTTATGTTTTATTTGCAATGTTTATTTAATTTTCATGTAATGCTTAAAACCATGGTTATGTTTTATTTTTTTCTATTGGGGTGCATGTAGCCAACTATCATGATGTAAGCCTATATATAGGCATGTATTGTTTCATAATGAAGTAGAGATGAAAAGAAATTAAAACCCCTAAATTCAAGAGTGAATTTTCCCTCCTCCTCCTATCTTTCCTCTCCAAAATTTCGGCCACCTTAGGTCTCTTCCCCCCTCTTGGTCGCCGACCAACCTTCTCCCTCCCTCCTCTAGTTTGGCCCTCCCCCCTCTCTCCCTCTTCCTTTTTTGATATTCTCGGCCTCCTCTCCTCCTCCTCCTCCTTCCTCGAGTGCACCGCCATCTATTGCCGCCGCCTCCCTCCCACCCAACAAAATCGACCTCCTCCAACCTCACAAAACAAAACCGACCCCCTCTTATCCCTTCATGAAAACTGACCCCCTCCATTGAAGAAATTCGGCCAAGCACCAAAGATCCCTCTTTGTGTATTTTTCAAATCCTACGTGAAGCGACAAAGGTGAACAAGTTACTATCCATCCGGCGTTACTCCGGCGGAGCCGTTGAAAAACGATCCAAGTAGAGAAATCGGAATCATCCAATCCGATTGGGTAACGAAATATTTCTACTCTATGTGTGTTTCCCTCTAGTTTAATTCTTGTGGTGGAATTCTTGTCGTTAAGTTTTGATAGCATTGAATTTTAGTGGATTTCTTCGATTGACTTTTGTGGTTCATCTAATTTTCATTTAAATTCGAGAGGGTTTTGGAGAGCCCCATTTTTTTTGTTGGAAGAGATCTACCGTTACTGAATCGTTATTTTTTGTAGATCTCTTTTGTTACAACCTTCGCTCGATCGGACCGGGTTGGTCCTTTTAGCCGAAAAGAATATTGGTTTTATAGCCCTTGTTCGATCCTAATCAGTTTGGCTACACGTACTCTAGCATCTAATTGATAGAATTTTATAACGTGTGCGCTGCGTTAAACGATTGTGCGAGTGTAGGATTGGATCATAGAGAGGCATACGTGTTCGTCCGTAGATATATTCGGTGTCAACGTGTGAGCCTGCATCAATTTGGTATCAGAGAGAGGTTCACGTCAATTTCCTAATTGGCCCCTCCCCCTTTTGCTTTGAGCACCGACACGCACTTGCCTGTTTCATTGCACAACATATAAATCAATTTTTAAATTTTTGGTCTTCATATAGCGGCCTAAAATTTTCAGTTTTTCTCAAAATTCAAAAAAATAAAATTCTGGAAATTCTCCAGCATTTTATAAGTAAGAAATCAAAAACATATTTTATTTTTATTAAGCCATTATTTTTATTAAATCATTATAAAATTTTAATTTTGGTGTGCAAATAGCGGCCTATATTTTTATTATTTCAGCAAAAATCAAAAAAAAATAATCATCTTCATATTATTTACAGTAAGAAAATAAAAAAAAAATATTTATTACCTCAAGTAATTAGCGGGAACAATTACATCTTTGAAAATTAAATAGGGTAAGGTTATTTATTCATTGCATGTGCACCAGTTACGGGTGAGATTCTCTCCGGTTCTCACTAAAATGGCCTATGACGTTAACGTTTCCTGAGTAAAATTTTTTGGTTCCATGACGAATGTTAGGAAACCAGTATGGTCCCCTATAGTGGATGAGATTAAGGTTTTGATTGCACAACTAAAGGCTGTCCAAGTAGCACCACCACCCCCTAGGCCACACCACATTTATCCTACTTATGACGGTTTAGGATGTCCACAAATTTTTAGAGATTGGCTTAAGGGATTAGAAAATTATTTTAATTGTCACTTATGGGATGACCACAAAAAGGTTAACATTGCCCGAGAGCGATTAGTAGGTCAAGCCCTTTGTTTTGGTTAAACGAAGAGCGTCGTGTTGGTAGCTATCGTTATACTTGGCCGCACATGCGTAGCCTACTCTCGGATCAATTTAATCCCAACTACCTACATACTAAGAGCACCACACCCGTTTGTAAGAATAGTTACGGCACTAGACCCGTATCTGCTTATAGGAGTGACCCTACGCCTCAGGATAGATCCTATCCCCAGAGAGGTAGTAATAACCAAAGTATGTCTATCCCCACCTCAAGAGAACATAAGCCAATTAGACCCTAAAACTCTAATTCGAAAGAGGTTACTATTAGGGTGTATGCTCCTTTAGTATCGATGAATAAGCCCATTGAGATAGTGACTGATACCACTGAGGATTATGATGTGGATATAGAATCTCTAGATGCTGAAGTTGACAATCTAGTTGACAGTATTCCTTCATGTACAATAGTGCCCGACGATTCTAATGATTCTGACATTGAAGGCATACTTAGTGATCTAGAAGACGATGTTTGGGATGATGATGATAGTCTAATCTGTGATAGTATCTTTTTGCCTATTACGTGGCCTACTAGCGTTGTGTCTATTCACCCTAGTATTGAGTGCCCTCTCCAGGATACGATCCCCATCACGTTAGATCCTATGATTACACCCACTGAGATTTTATCTGACTTACCTGAGGAGTGTGTGAGTGATGAATTCTCTATTATCATTGATGACCCTGACTTAATGGATGTCCCGACTGATTGGGAAGACTCACCTTATGTGAGAAGGTTATGTTTGAATGATTTTAGCATTGCGAACCCGAACGATAGTTATTTGATGTTACTACCATTGTATGAAGCTCAATCTGAATTAAAATTTTCGTCGGGTTCGATTTTGCCCATTTCTTAGACCATTATTGATTCTAATTTAAATGACTTGTGTAGTGTGTTGGAAGAAATTGCAAGCGAGGAAGTGGTTTTTGACGATTCTTTAGTTTTACCCCCGGCTGAGAGTTCATTGATGTTATCACTAATAGGTGAAATTAATTTTGATTTGGATTTTATCTCGGGTTTAATTTTACCGACCCTTCCTCCTTTTTTTGTACCCACATTCGTTGACTTTTTAGGACGTGGAACCGCTATTCCTAGTTTGAGTTGTTGTATCATGCCCACATTATTAGTTCCTACTTTGACATTGACTCGGCATGTAGATACTACAATGTTGAGCGCACTAGTATTTGGACTATTCACTGCACCTCATAGATATGACTACAGTCACTTTTGACTGTTCATTTTTCTGCGTGTCCGATTACAGTTCTGTCCTCGACTGTTTCTGACTTTTGCCTCTGGATGTGGTGTCCCCTAGATATACTTATATACCACACTCGGTTGCACGCATTTACCCACCGCCATTTGATGACCCTCATTTCCCCATGTCAGTGACTATAGTTGGGTCCCTTGAGTTGTTTCGCTCGCACATCTCTTCACATTCGGGAGCGTCCAATTCAATTGTTTATGATGAGCGGTTCACCTTGGCATATCTTCATGCCAAGCGTGAAAATATTAAAATTGAAATTAAGACTACGGTTTTGGAGCCCATAAAAATCATCTCTGATTATAAGGCTCTCATGCCCTAGACTTAACCCCTTTATCCTCCATATTTGGCTTGAGTCACGTAGCACAAGGGTTCACACCTCACGGTAGTAATATACTTAGGAGCACTTTTAAAAAATTACTCAATCAAGTTGCGTCTTATTATTATTCGCATGTTAGTTGCTCGCCGAATGAGATCGTGCACGGATATAAAGCACATGTGCCTTTTGACTTGATTCCGCTACCACTGTCTTATAAGACAAGTCAACTCACACAAGTTTATGCATCTCATGTTCATAAATTATATAAGCACATTAGTGAAGCGCTAACCATACAAATGACATTTTATAAATTTCATGCTAGCTTACATAAAAAAGCGTCTCACTATATTGTTGGCGATTTATTTTTGGTGCGTCTCGTCCCTGAACGGATTCCTTCGGGCACTATAGAAAGTTGGCGAGTTGGCGAGCTGGACCTTTTTCGGATATTAAAGAAATTAGGAGAATACGCATATCATTTGAAGTTTTCCACTGATTGGGGTATTACCCCTATTTTAAATGTTTCTGATTTAACGTCATATGTTTCTCCACCACTTGAATTATCTGCATGTCCGTTTGGGTCCACTATGTTTTCTTATGGTTTGGGTAGTGATCTTGTGCCTGGATCGCTCTCTTCATCGGTCTTCACTGGAGGTACGTTGGTTGTTGATGTAGAAACTTGTTTTCCTTTATTTCCTAATGCTTTTCCAAGGTTCCCCAAGACCACATTTTTGCATGACAGGATACTCCAGGTTGAAGTGCTCTCCTCTAGATATGGTGAGGTTTGCCACTATTTGATTTAATGGCGTGATCGACTGGCCTCTGATGACTCTTAATTTCTTGGATCGGAGGTGGATCTTTTGGATGTTGCTCTCCCGCACTTGTGCATTCAGACCAACTAATCGGTGATGACTACTTTTGAGCGGGGGAGGATTAATGGAAGGATGCTAATGTATCTTCCAATGTAAGGAGAAGAGGAATGGGGATGAGTGTCCTCAAGGCTGCTCATAAAGAAATACAAATGGGCCATCCTAAAACATTTGTCATTGGTGTTCCAGCTCCAACTCTTAAGAATGGGGCAGTGGCCAAACTTCAGACTCAATCAGCAAAGACTTAGACTAAAGGTCTGTCTTATAGCAAGCCTGAGTTGGGTGTTTCTGATTCTTTCAGGAGCATGATTTCTGCAAAGAAAACTGATGGAGACGACGGCCCTCAACATGTAGAAGACGGTGAAGGCGTGATTATGGAAGAACTTTCTCCGCCTCCAAATAAAGACTCGCGGCGCCGTGATGACCATGTGGAGCATCGTCATAATATCCGCCCTCAGCGCAAACAAATTTATTAATAATTATTAATAATTTATTAATAATTATTAAATCATTTTTTATGTTTTATTTGCAATGTTTATTTAATTTTCATGTAATGCTTAAAACCATGGTTATATTTTATTTTTTTCTATTTGGGCTGCATGTAGCAAACTATCATGATGTAAGCCTATATATAGGCATGTATTGTTACATAATGAAGTAGAGATGAAAATAAATTAAAAAACCCTAAATTCAAGAGTGAATTTTCCCTCCTCCTCCTATCTTCCCTCTCCAAATTTTTGGCCACCTTAGGTCTCTTCCCCCCTCTTGGCCGTCGGCCAACCTTCTCCCTCCCTCCTCTAGTTCGGCCCTCCCCCTCTCTGCCTCTTCCTCCTTTGCTATTCTCGGCCTCCTCTCCTTATCCTCCTCCTTCCTCGAGTGCACCACCATCTCTAGCCGCCTCCTCCCTCCAACCCTACAAAACCAACCTCCTCCAACCTCATAAAACAAACTGACCCCCTCTTATCCCTTCATGAAAACTGACCCCCTCCATTGAAGAAATTCGGTCAAGCACCAAAGATCCCTCTTTGTGTATTTTACAAATCCGGCATGAAGCAACGAATGCAAACAAGTTACTCTCCATCCGCCGTGACTCCGGCGGAGCCATTGAAGAATGATCCAAGTAGAGAAATTGGAATCATCCATTCTGATTGGGTAACGAAATATTTCTACTCTATGTGTGTTTTCCTCTAGTTTAATTCTTGTAGTGGAATTCTTGTCGTTAAGTTTTTATAGCATTGAATTTTCGTGGATTTCTTTCGATTGACTTTTGTGGTTCATCTAATTTTCATTTAAGTTCAAGAGGGTTTTGGCGAGCCCCATTTTTCTTTTGTTGGGAGAGATCTACCGTTACCGAATCGTTATTTTTGGTAGATCTCTTTTGGTACAACCTTTGCTCGATCAGACCGGGTTGGTCCTTTTAGCCTGAAAGAATATTGGTTTTATAGCCCTTGTTTGATCCTAATTGGTTTGGCTACCCGTACGCTAGCATCTAATTGATAGAATTATATAATGTGTGCACTGCGTTGAACGATTGTGCGAGTGTTGGATTGGATCATAGAGAGGCATACATGTTCGTCCGTAGATATATTTGGTGTCAACGTGTGAGCCTGCATCAAAAACTACTATTGATGGCACTCAGAAAAAGCTAAATAAATTTGTTGAAAGACTTTCCTTCAGCCAGATAATTGCTGAAAGAAATCTGAAGAAGACTACTGTTGTTCCTTCTTAAAAGGTTGTTGTTGTTAACACAGTCACTAGACCAACTCAGAAAAGAAGGTATAACCTTCATGAGTGTTGGTGTTGTGGCAAGAAAGGTCATTTTTCCATTGATTGTTGGCATAATTCTAGTGTGCCCAGAGCTAAAGTAAGTCTACCAGTCAGAAAAACAATTGGTAGACATGTTCATTTTGAGACTAACATGCACCAGGACCTAATAAATATTGTGGTCCTAAGGTAAAAAAAATACATTTTGCAGGTTAGTCCAAGTTTTCATACCCCTATATGGTACTTGGACAGTGGTTGTTCTAAGCACATGACTAGAATAAAGAGCAATTTGAGGGAGTTCATTCCAGTGAAGGATGGACCAAAGGTGATCTTTTGTGGATCAGATAAAGGGATTACCAGAGGTTATGGTAAGATCTCAAATGGCTTAATCAATTTCACGAAAGTAGCTTATGTGGAAGGGTTGCCACACAACTTTATAAGCATAAGACAACTTTATGATATTTGTTATGACATTTTGTTCCACAAGGATGAGTACCACATAAAGAAGTCAAGTGATCAAGCTAAAGGTCATCTTGACAGGCACTAGGAGTGGGAATGTGTATTGTTTAAATTTTCTTTGTCTAAATTCAGACTCTCCCATATTTGTAGTTGCAAATGAGAAAGCCTCACACCTGTCAAAAATGCATAAGAGGTTAGCTCATTTGAATAATAAGACTATAGGCAAGCTCTTCAGTAAAGAGCTAGTTAGGAATGGTCCTAAAATGACATGCACTAAAGAGAGCATTTGCTCTGCATGCAAAAAAGGCAAGCAGACCAAAGCTCCTTTCAAAAGCATTGAAACCAAAAACTTTGTGAAGTATTTATACCTCCTGCATATGGACTTGTTTGGTCTTATGTCAGTTCATAGTCTAGGTAGGAAAGTTTACACCTTTGTGATTGTTGATGACATTTCCAAATTTACTTGGGTTTTCTTTTAAGGAAAAAGTCTGAAACCCCTGATGTCTTCAAGACATTTGTCAAACAAATACAGAATGAATTGAACAGTTATGTGGTCAGAATCAGAAGTGATCATAGAACTGAGTTTCAATCTAAATGCATGACAAAGTTTTGTGAAGAACTTGAGATTTATCAAGAGTTTTCCTCTCCAAGAACACCCCAGCAAAATGAGATTGCTGAGAGGAAGAATAGGACTCTTATAGAAGCTATAAGTACATTACTGAATGACACATCTCTCCTAGAATGTTTTTTGGCTAAGGCAGTAAACACTACTTGTCATGTCCTTAACAGGGCTTCTATCACCAAGAGCCATAAAAAGACTCCATATGAGATATTGAAGGGTAGAAACCAAACCTTGCATATCTCAGAATTTTTGGGAGCAAATATTATGTACTCAATAATGGGAAATCTTATATAACTAAGTTTGCTGCCAAGTCCTATGAAGAGATCTTTGTTTGGTACAGCAATCATTGTAAGGCATATAGGATCTATAACTTGACAAGTCAAGTTGTAGAGGAGTCAGTTAATGTAGTGTTTGATGAGTCAAATATGATTAACAATGAGCTGTCAAGCTCCTCTTCTAGTCATACAGGCACAAAAGTGATGATGGATAAGCTGACTATTAAGGAAGCTGAACTTATAGTTCAAGACAAAGATGAAAGTGTGTGCATTCTAGAGGAAGCACAAGACACACAGGAAGTGGATGATGTTCAACAAGATAGAGACTTTGAAGCACAGAATGTTGAAGGAAGATTGCCTCCAGCAGTCAGATATTTGAAGGATCATCCAGACCATCAGATCATTGGTGATGTAAGTTAAGGTGTAGTGACCAGAAGTACATGTATCAACACAATAATGTACTCTAGTTTCCTGTCACAAGTGGAGCCCACAAAATATAAAGAGGCAGACATGGATCAGTTCTGGATTGTAGCTATGTAAGAGGAACTGAACCAGTTTAAGAGGTGTAAGATCTAGAAGCTAGTTCCCAGACCATAAGGACATAATTTCATTGGAACCAAGAGGATCTACAGAAACAAACTTGATGAAAATGGCATTATAACCAAGAATAAAGCTAGGCAGGTAGCTCAAAGGTACAGACAAGAAGAAGGTATTGACTTTGATCAAACCTTTGACCCTATAACAAGATTAGAAGTCATCAAACTATTCCTTGCATATGCTGCATACCAAGGATTTAGAGTCTACCAGATGGATGTGAAGTCAGCCTTTCTAAATGGAGACTTGAAGGAAGAAGCCTATGTTGAACAACCTCTAGATTTTGTTGTTCCTAACAAATCAAATTTTGTTTATAGACTTAGGAAAGATTTATATGGGTTGAAATAAGCTCCTAGAGCATGGTATGAGACCCTGTCTAGCTTCCTTATTGAGAAAAAATTATCAAGTGGGAAGATAGACAAGACCCTATTTCTAAGGGAATACAAGGGAAAGATCAATGTAGTCTAGATATATGTTGATGACATTATCTTTGGATCTACTGATGACAACCTTTGTATAAAGTTTGCCAAACTTATGTAAGGGAAATTTGAGATGAGCAGTATGGGTGAAATTAAGTTCTTCTTGGGTCTCTAAGTAAAATAGACTAACAATGGATTATCCATATCCCAGTCTAAGTTTACCAGGGAGTTTATTAAAATATTTGGGATGAAGAAGGCCTCCACCATGAAAACTCCCATGGGGTCAACTATGTCTTTAAAATAAGATGAGGCAAGGAAACCTGTTGATCAAACTTTGTATAGAGGGATAATTGGCTCCCTTCTATACCTAACTGCTAGTAGGATAGACATTATGTATGCTACATGTGTCTGTGCTAGATATCAGGCATGCCCTATAGAATCTCATTACTATGCTGCTAAGAGGATTTTGAGATATGTGAAGGTAACACCAGATCATGGCCTTTGTTACCCTAAGAATATATATTTTGAACTAATAGGCTTTTCAGATATAGACTTTACAGACTATAGAGAAGACAGGAAAAGCACATAAGGCTCCTGTCAGTTCTTGGGAAAAAGACTAGTGTCATGGAGCAGCAAGAAGCAAACAAGTGTTTCTATTTCTACTATAAAATCAGAATATATAGCTGCAGGGAGCTGCTATGCACAGTTGTTGTGGATACAGCATCAACTTCCGGATTATAACATTCATTTAAGTAGAAGTTCTTTATTCTGTGACTCTACTAGTGCAATCTCTATAGCTAAGAATCTTATCTCATATAGTAGGACTAAGAAAATAGAGATTAGATATCACTTTTGTTAACCCGAAATCCGCGACTAGTTCTCCAGGCTTTCAAGTCTGGGCGGCTTGGTATTTCTAGCCGCCATTCTCAGTAAGTCGACTTGTTGTCAGATAAGCCGGGCAGCCTCTCTGTTAGGCCGCCGCCAGCTCCAGCCCATCTCAATGCCAAGTTCCAGGGCAAGGCATCATCCGCGTGTCGGCCTGTCCTTGCCCAAGCCGCGCGACCTAGATTCCAGGTCGCCATCAGAAGGGAGTCCAGATCTGCCCGTCCAGAGGCCGGGACTCTAAACTTGCTAGAGGAAGCCCGCCAGGCCGCGCGGCCTTTCCTCTTCCCTCTTCTCTTCTCCGTGGTTGTTTCCCATCACCGCTTCCCGGTTCTCCTGTACACCGGGCAGCCGGTAATTTTAGCCCTGCCCGTTTGGGCAGGCCCCCGAGCCTATAATTAGGGGGCGGGAGTACACCCAAAGCACGCTGACTCGAGTCTTGGACCTCGCTTGTTAAGAGCTGCGGCCTCGAATCTAGTCCTCTACGGTCTACTGTTCGGCCGGCTTCTTTCCCTCTTCTTTCCATTCTAAGTGTAACCGCTCCATTTTATATAAAAGAAAAGTTCGCCGTAAGAGAGGCGTTCAGGCCGCGGCGAGCGAAGTGTGGTGTCGCCGCCCCTAGCGCTTGCTCTGATTCTTACCCTGACCGCTAGTAACCGACTACTCGGCAGTTCCTCCTTTTCCCTTTCTTTCCCCAGTGCTTGAACCGTTGACTGGTGGTGCCCGATTCCCTGTCGCATTTCGTGCATCAACAACTTTATAAGAGAACATGTGGATTGTGAGGATATTAGTCTTGAGTTTGCCCCAACAGACAAGCAAGTGCCCGATATCTTCACCAAGCCACTAGATGAAGCAAAGTTCAACACCTTCATGTTTGAGTTGGGTATGTTGAACTTGGTGTAGCTTTAGTTGCTCTTCATGTTGTTTTATTGCAAGAACTACATCATCTTGCAGGTTGTGAAGATCAGAAAATAGTATCAAGGCTGGAATGTCCAAAGTCTTGGTAAAAGATGCTCTTGTTGAGGGGGAGCAAGTTCAGCACCTGTTGATTATCTATAATCAGAAAAGGGTGATGATAATCACAGATGGCTAGCTTCTCCCTCTGTCTGAAGAAGTCAAAAAAAGGGAGAAGGTGACTAGGGTGACTAGTTGTCAATATAGCAAAATAGGGGGAGCAGGTGGTGTTCTCAAACCAGGGGAAAAGGTGAACCTTACAGCAACATAGGGGGAGTAGGTGATGATCACCATACTAGCAGAAAAATGGGAAATGTGGTAACCCTTAACTCTCTTGTATTAATATGTTATTGTATATTGTTGCTGCATATGTTAGTGTATATCATTGACAAAGAATTTTCAAGTGGTGTTTTGACTTCTTCAAATAGGGGGAGATTGTTGGGTCCATTGATCTCAATGTCCCAGCTTTAGGGAGATTGTTGGGTCCATTGATCTCAATGTCCCAGATTTGTAAATAGTCAAACAAGTCAATGGTATACACATTGTTGTATTTAATGTATGTTTTTAAGTTCATGCATGCAGGTTGGTCTATGTCATATTGATTGGATAGGTGGTCCAAGTGACATTGATAGGTGGACTCAAAGAAGTTGACAAGAGAGACAGAAAAATGACTAAGTCCATAGGCGTTGAGTGAAGCTAGTTCACTTAATGCCATACAACTAGCAGCGTTGAGAAAGGGAAGGCAGTCAAAGCTTTAAGTGTTGGCAAGGCAGAAAAGTGGCTAAGTCCACAGGCATTGAGAGAAGTAAACTCACTCCACACCATATAGCTGGAAGCATTAAGTGAATCTTGATCTCTTAACGCCATGTTGTTTCTTTCAAAGCTAAAGGAAAAGGAGGCAGAAAATCGACTAAGTATAGAAGCGTTAAGTGAAGCCAGTTCACTCATCGTCAAGATCAAAAAGTTTTGAGTCAAGATAATACAGTCAGTGTAAGGGGAAATAGAGAAATCGGCTAAGACTAGAAGCATTGAGTGAAGCCAGTTCACTCAACACACTCAATGCCAGATTTCAGAGACAAAGGCAAAAAGCGTTCAGTGAGGCCAGCTCACTCAACGCATTCAGACAGAAGGAGATTTGGCTAAGTGTAAAAGCGTTTAGTGAAGCTTATCCACTCAACGCTCTCAATGCTTTCAGAGAGAAGGATGCAGAATGTTGGCTGAGTATAAAAGCGTTCAGTGAAGCCAGTTCACTCAACGTTCTCAATGCCTTCATGTAGAGCAAAATTATTCTAAGCCCAGAATCATTGAGTGAAGCCAGTTCACTCAATGCCATAGTTGTAGAAAGAGCTGAAAATTATTCTAAGTCCAGAATCGTTGAGTGAAGCAAATTCACTCAATGCTCTCAATGCCAAGAATGTAGAAAGGGCTGGAGATCAAGCTAAGGCAAAAAGCGTTGAGTGAAGCTTATACACGCAACGCTCTCAACGTCTGGACAAGATAAAGAATTGACTAAGTATAGAATCGTTGAGTGAAGCCCATTCACTCAACTCTCTCAACACATGGAGTGATTTTGTGAAATTGGCTAAGTCCATAACTGATGATGTTAGCAAAATCAACAAAATTTTATAATGAAAATGGAAGAGCTACAACTCATCACTAACTTCGTCGTCAGTCTCATTCTGTAAAACTAAGGATATAATCAGTCGTTAAAATAATGACACGTGTCAATAATCTCACTGGATGAAGGGATTACAAATAGCAGATGAGATCTGGATCGAATCAAGTTTTTGAGGGATCATTTAATTATGAAAAGGTTGTGTGGGACTTCATATTCCTCCTCCACCATTATTGCAAAGACAAGAGCTCCAATTCAAAACATATGAAGGTTTTATAAGTTAGCTGTGGCAATCAACATCTGCTAAAGCAATATCAGAGGATTTCTCTGAGGAAGAAGAATCAGCCAAGGCCAGCCCTAGCTGAAATTGCTTCAAGATCCAAGCTGAGCCGAATTTGAAGATCAATCTTTGGATCTATGAAGAAGAGATAGAGCAATCGGTGTTCTACAAAATAGGTTAGCTTACAGAAGATCTTTCTTCTCTCTCCTTCATCAATAGAATCAGAATCAAGGTTCTGAGGTACTTCCAGCGCAAGCAGCAGATTCATGAAGATTGTTATTCTTGTTGGTGTGAAGAAGATAGGACTGGGATTCTCTTAGCTCAGGAGGCAATTGACTCGAAGATTAATTTCACTTGAGTCAAAAAAACTTTTCTATTCAAATTCGGTAGGATCTGTTCAAGATCCGTGTTGTAAGCCTAAATTATAAAGGCTGAGTGGTAGGATCCAGTCTTGGATCTGTGTGTGATAGGGCTGTTTTTCTCAGCCTGTATTGTGGGGCATTTGTTCCTGTGGAAGGTGATAAGGTGATTACTGTGTGGTTGGGCTATGTGCATGTATTGTACGTCTTTATGGAGAAAGTGTGATCCTATGGGATCGTTTTGTAATCTATGAGGAGCCAAGTTATTGGATAAGTGCCTTATCTAACATTCAGTTAAAAAGGCGGGAGGGACAGTGGATGTACCCATATACTGGGGAACCACTATAAAACTGTGGTGTCATGTGTGTGAATGTCTTGAAAGCTGAACTAATCAATCACAACAGGGCCTAAATTAGTTAAAGGCCAAAAGAGTATAAAAAGACCTTAATAACCTATTCACCTCCCTCTAGGTGATTAGCTACCCTTGTATTCAAAGACTTTCAACCTCCCTAAAATACCACTTGAAATTCAAGGGATGACTCTACTCACCTAGGGGGTAAATAGGTGTTTTCCCTTTATATTATATTTTGCATAATTTAATAGTAAGGCTCAATACAAAACAATAATAGCACAAACACATAATAATTTTATAGTGGTTCCTCGAGTTGGGTACGTCCACTTTCCTCTCTGCCTATCTAGCAGTGTTCTAAACTCAGCCAAACTTCAACCAATCCTTAGATCCGCAGTTCTTACAACTTAGAGACAAAGTCTCCTACCTTAGAGGCACGAGCTTGCCTCCTACCTCAGATCTACAAAGAATCATACATCAAAGACCCAAGCTAACCTCCTACCTCGGGTCCCAAAGAGCCTACAACTCAGAGATAGAAGTCTTCTATAGTTTGCAATAAGTTACATTACACACTTTCTCTACACTTAAATGATTTGTCTCTAAATCTTTAGAGTCGTCTTGAAGTTATTATGCTAGCTTTTTCTCTAGTATTCTAACAAAAGGATTGACGAAGATCTCCTCTTCGTTATTCTAGAAGATTTCTTCTTACTGAGAACATGATTTTGCTTATTATCTATTTTAGCAACTTGAACTAATCGATCTTATTGAAGAAGAAAAGGCTTTTATTTCAATTCATCTTCTCTAAGAACTTTGAGCTTCAATAATTAGAAACTCTGAATTTTAAGTTGGCAGAAACAAAGCTCTATTCTTATGGCATTCGATTCATTCGTTGATTCGTTAGGGTTTTTGAAAGTCTTTATTTCAAGAGTAGCTATACACCTAGGGGTGAATTGGTCTTCTAATATTTTTGAACAACCTCTGACTTTGTTGAGTTGTGTGTTTGATTATTATGTTAGCTTTCAAGAACAAGAACATCACACCAGATTTTATAGTGGTTCCCCAAGGTATGGGTACATCAACTTTCCCTCCCACCTTTCTAACAGTGTGTTAGATAAGGTAATCTTCTCCAAACTCAGCTCAAAGAGCTTACAACACAGATCCCTCTGGATCTCTTAGGCTACCTACAAGCCCTACCTCAGGCCACAGCCCTACTCACTCAGAGTAATATTTACTCCTGCAACTCAGTGACCCTCTAGATCACCTACCTTAGGCTTATGAGGAAGCCCAACAACTCAGGCTAAGAGGATAGCCCTACAACTCAGGCTAGGAGGATAGCCCTACAACTCATGCTAGGAGGATAGCCCTACACTCAGAGATAATTAATCTCCTACCTCAGATCTCGACAAGATTGTACTACAGGCACATAGGCCCTACCTCAGATCCACACCAGGATCCTACTTCTCAGCCTTTATATTTTAGGCTTGCAACTCAGATCAATAATGATCCTACAGAAAGAGCAAATGTTTGATGATGATTTACTCCAGAGTGAATGTTCTCTGAGTCTTCTTCTTCCTGAATTGAGAAAGCTCGATCCTAACTTCTTCACAGCAGCAAGGTAGCAAATTTTCAAGTTTAATCTGCTTGTGTTGAGAAGCTAACTACAGAGCTTTGTTTCTCCAAGCCTTTTGATATACCAGTATTGAGGGTAGAGGCCTTGAAGGTGAACATCCTCTCGAGATTGCTCTGCTTCTCCATCTTGTACGGAAAACAAGTTCTCTGTTCTTGTTGTTGGAGACTAATGGATTAATTTTCAGTTATTGATTTCTACAAACAGCTAGCCTTGGTCTGAATCACACAGACCTTCTTGTTAATCATAGTGTTAAGGATTTTCTTGCTTGATGGATATGAAGAAGATTACCAAAAAGCTTCTTTTAAATATCTTTGTAAAGTCTACTTTTTTCTCTCACTGTCCAACGACTCTTTCCTCAGGATGGGCAAGCCGAAATTGGTAACTGCAAGGCAATTTTAGCATTAATTGTTGTACTAAAGGCATACGGCGCCTTTTGTCATCTAGCACGCAAGTCCCGTAACATTTGAATTTTGTATGATGTCAGCATGACAAGTGTCTGGGGACTTAGCAATTTTCAGTCAATCTTCATAGGCATTGAGTGAGGCCTTGTCACTCAACGCAGAAATACTTGGCAAAAAATCTATATCTTGAGGCATTGAGTGAACCTTCATCACTCAATGCGTTTGACTTTTACAGCATAACTGATACGGCGTTGAGTGAGCCTTCATCACTCAATGCTTTTGGACTTGAAGAATTTTCTTGATGAAGGCGTTGAGTGAAGCTTCTACACTCAATGCTTTCTGACTTTACTGAATTTCTTGATGTGGCGTTGAGTGGTCCTTCTTCACTCAACGCTCATGTACATAACTAGAAATCCTTTTGGGTAGGCATTGAGTGAACTGCCTTCACTCAACACTTCTATCCTTATACAGATTTCAATTCACCAACACTGAGGCTTTCACTGCATGTTGTTCTATCAATGCTTTTAATCTTCTGGTATTGAGTGAAGAGAGTTCACTCAACGCTTCTGGACTTAGCATGTTTTTTGCTTATATAGCATCCTACAAGTCTAATTATTATAATAGTATACAATATGCATGCAATGAACTTTGAACAGTATATCATATATTATTATGTGTATACCATTAACCTGTGGGCCTTCTTTAAATCTAGTACATTGTGATCAATGGACCCAACAATCTTCCCAATTTGAATAAGTCAGAACCCTAGTCAATGATATACACAACCATATGAAGGAGATAAACATTCACAGTAGACAAGAGCAATAATTAAAAAATAATCAATAATGTGACTATCATTTAAAGTAATAGTCATAAACAGACAGTGGCTTATAATAATGTTCACAATCCTAAAGCCTTAAGGAATACAAAAACATTTCAAGTTTCAGGTTCCTTGATGACTATGCCCCTGCTAGGTTTCTTAGCAGCCTTTTCATCAGCATCAGTCTTCTTTTGCTTATGAATTTCAAAGTAGTTATAGGGCTTTAGGAAGTATTTGCTTGGCTCTAGAGCATCTAGTGGCACTGCACGTGTCTTCTTATCTCTTCTGAATTTTCTCCTAGCCTCTTCATTTCTTTCAAGCTTAGCGCATTCCAGGGAGCTATACAGCTTTGCCCTATCTGTCTTATTTTCTTTTATTTGATCCCAACCAGACAAAATGATAGGCCTTGATTGAGTACTCCACTTTTCAAAGTTTGTCTTGGTTTCCATCTCCTCTTTGTACCTCTTTTTGTTGAGCTTGACCTCTTCCTCCTCTTCAGTAATAGACTTTCCTTTGGCTCTTGAAATCTATTATGTAGTGGGACTGAAGATAAGAGTATCAGCAGTAGTAGACGGTTCAGCCCACTAAGCACCATATTGATCATCATACGAATTATTATACTAATCACCATTAGTCTGATCTTCTGAAAGAGGAGCTAGAACCACATTATCATATGAAAATTATTCAAGTCCCAATGATCCCCTAATTACATTGGTGACCCAAACAACATTCTTATTGTTTGTTTTGATCATTACCTTCTCCCCCTTTATGACTTCTTCAGATGCAGTAGTAGTCAAGGAGTTCTTAGCTGTGGAGATTCTCTCATCTAGAAAATTTACTCATTTAGTAATATGGTTCTTAACCTCCAGCATATAATCATCCAAATATTGAGTGCACGCATCCATCCTTCTCTCCGAAGTTGTTTTGTGTGCTTCCATTAGTGTCTTCTGCACATTATGGACCATTTTTATGTTTTTAGCAGTGATGTTCTGATTTTCCATGATATCATTATGCTTCTTCCAGATTTCCTCAAGCTTGATTTCAATATAGGTTATAGCTAGGGCAGCTCTAATGAAGAATGAAACCATCTTGTCCTTTAGCAGGTTTACTTCAAATTTAATGGACTTGATCTCTATAGATAGATCCTTTCTCAGCTCTTTGATGGAATCATCAACAAAATGTTCTAGTTGTCTCCTCTAATCATCTAGCAGACCCTTCAATTGAGCTAAGAATATGGAGGACACTGGATCATCTTGATGAGATGTCCCTTGGTCACAAACATCTTCATCCTTCTCCCTTGCAACTTCTCTAGATTCTGAGTCAGCCATCCTGAACTCAGATGAATGTTCAGCTCCATAATTCTTTGGCTCTTCCACCTCAGGACCACCATCCTCAGATATGTCAATTACAAAGTCAGTTTCCTGAGCTGGGAGCTCTGTTGGAATCTCCCCCTCAACCTATGTACTCCCCATAGGAGCTTGATGGTTTGCCTCATTTGGAACAAGAGCACCTTCATTTTTTGGAACATGGGGTTATTGGTTTTCAGCAACTCTGTGTTGAGCAACTTCTCCCACTATTGCAGGAACCTGCTCACCCACAGTAAGAGTATTGGGGTGCAGCCATAGAGGATTATCAGGAATCTGATCAATCCTGCTCTGCAGATTCTCTAATAAGGAATCAAACTTGTCTTGTTTTTATTGAACTTGCTCCCCCTCAACAGGAGCATCTGACTTGGAATCCACCCCCTCAAGTTCAGCACAAATCCTGTCCACAATACTTTCAGTCACTTATTCAGTTACCTCTATTGGGATGCCTTTATATTGTGAGCCACTGCCTTGGATAGTCTTTATTGCAAGTTCTGAATACATAGAGACCTGAGCACTCATATCTCTTCTAGTCTCTTCAGAAGAGTCAGACAGATGAGGGTCATGAGGCTCTTCTTCACTGCTCTCAAAAGAGCTGTTACCAGTGCTTTCCTTAGTGATGATAACTTCCTTCTGTTTTTTATTGACAGATGTTTGTTGGTGTAGAATCAAAACCCTCTCCCATTTATCAAACATTTTGGAGTCCATTCTAATCATGTGATGGATCTTAGTTCCTATCCTCATATTGAGGATCCCTAGAATAGAAGTGTGCAAGTATAGAGACAAGATTCTTCCCAAGTTTGGCACTGTGACACATTCCACTATTTTATCAAATAGTACCTTCCCCCAGTCAGTTATCTTGGATAGAATTATCCTTGTCATTAGCTCAAACATTTTTCTGGAGATCTTTTCATGTGATCCTGTTTTGTAGATAAGAGCTTTGCAACAACATTCGCCATAAACTTTCCTTTAAAATTCATCTCCTTTTTCATAACAGACCCAGTGGTATGCTTTGAAAGCCCATACAAATTAAGGGCGTATTTCACACCATCCGAATATAGTTCTTCTTCTTCTTCAGACGGCCTGAACTTGGACAGATTCAGGGCTTTGCTCAATCTTCTGGGAGTGATCTTGATCTTGTGTCCACTGATAGATTACTTGATCTTGTGTCTCACTTCCATATCGAGCTTGGCTCCAACAAGAAAAATTATAGGTTAGCAACCTGCAGTAAGTGGAGAACCAGTTGTACTTCCTCTAGAGCATCTTTGAATCCATTTCTCACTAACTCATAACCCTCAAAAAGGAAATCCATTCCTTTTGGCTTCATAGAGCCTTGGAATTTCTAGAGTTTTGTACGAGCTTTCGTTACAGGAAGGCCGGAAGTGGAAAAGGGCTAGGAATAGTGTAATTTATTTTAAGCACACACACTTCTATTTATACTTACCCCAATTTGAGAATGTGGAGAGGCATGTACATGTTGTGTCTGACACGAGTTGATCAACGGCTTACATTAATCCCGGAAGTTAGTGGTAATCAGAACGTCCATAGTAAGATTGTTAAGTGGTCTCGACACACTCGACACACTCAACACCTGATGTTGTCTTAGTACACTCGACGCTTGGACACTTGGTCTCAACGCACTCGATGCCTAATGTTGTCTCAGCGCACTCGATGCCTAGACACTTAGTCTAAGCACACTCAATGCCAGTACACTTATTTCATATCATCCTTGTTAACCTACAAGGGTCAATTCTGCTTGCAAAACATTTGCAGGAATCCATAGTAAAGCTATTCTAAGTTCAACATCCCCAACTATAATTTGAAGGTGTTGAACTTGGCTTCATCTAGTGGCTTGGTGAAAATATCAGTCACTTGTCTGTCTGTGGAGACAAACTCAAGATCGATGTCCTCCGTTTCCACATGCTCTCTAATGAAGTGATATCTAATCTCTATGTGCTTTTTCCTGCTATGAGACACAGGCTTCCTAGCAATAGAGATTGCACTAGAAGAATCAACAAACATTGGAGTTCTACTTAGCTGGAGATTGTAGACTTGGAGTTGATGTTGGATCCAAAGTAGCTATGCACAGTAACTTCCAGCTATGATGTACTCTGATTCAGCTGTTGAGATGGCAACACTTGTTTGCTTCTTGCTTCTCTAAGATACAAGTCTTCTCCCTAGAAATTGACAGGTGTGTGATGTGCAAAATCTACATCTGAGTACCCAATTAGTTCAAAATCATTATTCCTAGGGTATCAAAGGCCAAGATCAGGTGTTCCCTTGAGATATCTCAAAATTCTTTTTTATTGTAGAATAATGAGACTCCTTAGGGCTAGCCTGGTATCTAGCACAAACACATGTAGCATGCATGATGTCTGGCCTACTTGTAGTAAGATAGAGGAGGGAGCGAATTATGCCTCTATACAAGGTTTCATCAACATATTTCCAAGTCTCATCCTTGTCTATTGACACACTTGACCCCAAAGAAGTTTTCGTTATGGAGGCACTCTCCATTCTAAACTTCTTGATTAGCTCTTTGGTGAACTTAGACTGAGAGATGAATAGACCATACTCTGACTGTCTAACTTGGAGGCCCAAGAAGTATTTGAGTTCACCCATACTGCTCATCTCAAACTACCCTTGCATAAGTTTAGAAAATTTCTTGCAGAGGTCATCATCAGTAGACCTAAAAAATTATATCATCTATATAAATTTGAACGAGAATGATCTTACCCTTGACTTCTCTAAGGAATAATGTCTTGTCTATCTTTACCCTTGAGAATTTGTTCTTAGTGAAAAAGCTAGACAAGGTTTCATACCATGCCCTAGGGGCTTGCTTCAACCCATACAAAGATTTTCTAAGCTTAAATACATAATCAGGAAAGTTAGGATTAACAAAACCTGAGGGTTACTCAATATAGACTTCCTCTTTTAGGTTACCATTTAGGAAAGCTGACTTAACATCCATTTGGTAGACCTTAAACCCTTTATGTGCAGCATATGCAAGGAATAATCTTATTTCTTCCAATCTAGCAACTGGTGCGAAGGTTTGATCAAAGTCAATACCTTCCTCATGTCTATATACCTTGGCAATCAGTCTGCCTTTATTTTTTATAATAACATCATTCTCATCAAGTTTATTCCTATAAATCCACTTAGTTCCAATGATGTTATGTCCATTTGGTTTGGGAAGCAGCTTCCAGACTTTACATCTCTTGAACTAGTTTAATTCTTCTTACATAGCCCCAATCCAAAATGGGTCTATGTTGGCATCTTCAAACCTCTTTGGTTAAACATAAGAAAGAAAGATTGAATATATAGTAGTGTTGAGGCTTCTGCTCCTTGTTGTAACACCTTAGCTTTCATCACCTATAATTTGATCTCTTGGATGATCCCTCAAATTCTTGACAGTAGCTTGCATTCTTTCCTCAGCATCATGAACTTCAATGGATGGATCCTACTAGTCTTCACCTGTGCCTGTGTGTTTGGATCTTCTTCAGGGATGAGCACACCATCATCTTCCTCTTGGGTTGTAGGAGGAGTGTCCTTGATGGTCAGTTTATCCATCTTTAATTCCATTGATGCAGATCTAGAGGAGCTTGGATGCTCACTATTAATCATAGATGATTCATCAAATACTACATTTACAGACTCTTCTATAACTTGGTTCTTCAAGTTGTAGACTATATAGGCTTTGTTGCGTTACTGTACCCAACAAAATTTCCCTCATAAGATTTGGCAGCAAACTTAGTCAAGTAGGACTTCCCATTATTCAGCACAAAGTACTTGCTTCTAAAGATTCTGAGATAGGCAAGATTTGTTTATTGTCTTTCATAATCTCATAGGGAGTCTTCTTATGATACTTGTTGATAGAAGCTCTATTCAGACCATGACAAGCAGTGTTTACTCTGGGAGAGAAGTGTCACTGAGTAGTGCCATGCTAGCTTCTATGAGAGTCTTGTTTTTCCTCTCTGCAATCCTATTTTACTGGGGTGTTCTTGTAGAAGAAAACTCCTGATGAATCCCTTGTTCTTCACAGAACTTTGTCATGCCTTCAGACTGAAATTCAGTACCATGGTCACTTCTAATTTTGACCACAAAACTATCCTTTTTCATTCTGAACTTGCCTAACAGAGGTCACAAAGATGTTAAGGGTTTCAAACTTTTTCTTTAGAATGAAAACCCAAGCAAATCTGGAATAGTCATCAACTATCACAAGTGTATAGACTTTCCAACCTAGACTATGAACTGGCATATGACCAAACAAGTCCATATGCAAGAGATACAAACACCTCTCAGAATCCTTGTCCCCAATGCTCTTAAAGGATAATTTGGTCTGCTTGCCCTTTTTCATGCAGAGTAAATGCCCTCTTTGGTGCATCTTAGATTGGGTCCATTTCTAACTAGCACTTCTTTGAGGAGCTTGCTAATTGTCTTATAGTTCAAGTGAGCAAGCCTCTTGTGTCATTGCACACAATAAGAGACTTTCTCATTTACTACAAGACATACTGGCGAGTCTGTACTTAAACAAAAGAAGTTTAGACAATAAATATTTCCACTCCTAGTGCCTATCAAAATGGCCTCTTAGTCATTTGACCTTTTGATCAAACACTCGTTCTTGTGGAAGACAATGACATAGCCAATATCACATAGTTTTCTTATGATAATAGGATTGTGTTGCAATCCTTCCACATAAGCTACCTTTGCAATATAGACTATATCATTAGTGATTATACCATAGCCCTAGGTAAATCCTCTGCCTGAACCTCCAAATATCACTTTAGGTCCATTCCTCACTAGAGTATAATTCTTAAGATGGCTCTTTGTTCTAGTTATATATCTTAAACATCCACTGTCCAAGTAATGTCAACTCACTCAACGCCAGATGAGTAGAAGTGTCAAGTAAAGACCAGTTAGTCAAAGCCTTTGCTTTGACAGTGAAGAAAAGCGGTCAAGTCCACAGGAATTGAGTAATGTCAACTCACTCAACGCCATACAGCTAGAAGCATTGAATCAAGCTACTTCAGTCAAAGCCACGAATAATCTGTCAAAGAAATATGGATAAGTCCAGAAGCATTGAGTGAAGCCAGTTCACTAAACGCCACGCTAATTCTATCAAAGACAAAGAAGAAGGAGACGGGAAAATTAACTAAGTCCAGAAGCGTTGAGTGAAGCCAGTTCACTCAATGCCATGCTAATTCTGTCAAAGCCAAAAAAGAAGGAGACAGAAAAATTAACCAAGTCCAGAAGCGTTAAGTGAGGTCAGCTCACTCAACGCCCAAAGAGGAAAGCGACGATAGAGCTATGGTCAGTCAAAGTTTAATGAAGATAGATAGAAAAATATGTCTAAGTTCAGATGCGTTGAGTGAGGACAGCTCACTCAACGCACTCAACGCATCAACAAGATGGTTGGGTTTAGAGAAGCGGTTAAGTACTAAAGTGTTGAGTGGTGAAGCTTAACTCAACGCACTCAACGCCTAAGATGCAGAAAGGTTCAGATTGTTGACTAAGTATTTTTGCATTAAGTGAAGCTTGTTCACTCAATGCTCTCAACGGCTGGAAGTGCAGTTTATCTGACTAAGTGTTTTTGCGTTGAGTGAAGCTTGTTCACTCAACGCACTCAATGCCTGAGTTGGAACTGAGAATTTGGCTAAGTTCATAGATGCTGACGTCAACAAAAGTCAACAATAGTCAACAAAATTCAAATTCATTGCGGGAAAGCTGCAGTACACCACTAATGGCGTCGGCGACCAGCTGTAAGATTTATTTTGTAAAAGAAAGGCTATATATCTGCAATTAAAGCTGGGCCTATGGGTCAAAAGAGCTGTTGGACGGCGGATAATAAAAGGAATGAGATCGACGGAGAAAGTAGCAATCTTTAAAGGGTTTGTCTTTTTGAAAAGCGGAAATACTTTGTCTTCTTCCTCATCATTGTTGCAAAGCTCGAAGCAGAAGTTAAAAATCGACTGAACCCAAAAGGTCATCAAGTTAGCTGTTGCGATCAACACCGATAGTATAAAGATCAGAGACATTTCTCTGAGAAAATAACATCCAAGGCCTACCCCTGTTGTAGTCACTTCACAGCCTAAGCAGAGCTTATCCTGAAGACTATTTTCTAGAGCTATGAAGAAGCAATCTATACTGAGTTTTCTCAGGATAGAAGGAGAAAGACACAGAGATCATTTCTCTGATGTCTATTCAACATCAACAGACCTAATTTTATGTAGGATCTTTCTAGATCTGAGTGGTAAGCTTATTTTTAAAGGCCAAGTGTAGGATCTTTTATAGATCTGAGTGGTAGGATTCTGTTAAGAATCTGAGTGTAGGGCTTTGGCCTGAGTGGTAGGATTCCAGTGTGAATCTGAGTTGTAAGAACCAGGTTGGATCTGAGTGTAGGGATTTGGCTTGGGTTGTAGGGCACATGTGTCTGGGTTGTATGTTAACCCAGAAATCGGCGATCCCTCCCAAGGTAGCCAGCTCGCAAGTCGCGGCCTGCACTAGGAGGTCGCGGCCTGTCAGCCTTTCCTTCTAAGGGTGGGCAGGCTGACCTCTCAGTCCGCTCAGTCCGCGCAGCTAGGGCGGTCTCCTCGGTCTGACCGCCTAGATCGCGCAGTAGCCGCTCGTTCTGTAAGGGTTGCGGACTGCTTCCTCAGTCCGCCCCTGCAGGCCGCGCGGTTAGTTCAGTTAACTGTGTGGCCGTTCATTCTTCCTCTCAAGTGCGAACTACTCAACTGAGTGGCGGACTCGATTTCCTATCTGTCAAAACTGAACGCTTATTGCTCAACCATAGGCGGCGATAAGCCCTCCTGTCTGCCAGCTTTAGGCGGACTCGATATCAGCTAACCGCGCGATCTGCCGACCTCTTTGGTAAGTCTGCCAGGTTGCCAACCCTCGTCCCCAAGAAAAGGATGCCACCGGTCAACAGCGGCTCTTGCCAATAGGCGCAACCTGGACTCTTTAGTCCGCCAGGTCGGTAGTCCTTGTCGCCAAGCAATGGCGGCAAGCCACTAGCAGGCAGCCTGCTTAACCTGTCCGTCGTGAGTTGAGCGGGCGCGTTCCACAGTCCGCCAGGATTGATTCAACTCGGCAATCGATCGGATACATCCCGATCTCCGCGGGTAGGGCAGACTCATTATCAAGTCTGCCTTCATTGATAAAGCCCAGCTCGGCATCCACTCACCCTCATCCGCAGCAGGCTAGGCAAACTCGCTCAGCAGTCCGCCAACAGAAAGATCAGCTCCATGTCCCAGACTGCGCGGCCTTGCGCAGACTCTGCAGACTCATTATTTGTACTCGCATGACCCAGCGCGAGCCCTCCCAGTACCTCTCATTGACAGAGGAGGAGACGTCACGGCAGAGGCATCCAAATCTTGGCATCAGTTCCTGCAGACTCGGTTTCCCAACCGCGCGACCTGCTCCCCTTTTCTTCTCTCTGCTTGATCAAGCAGTCCGTACGGCTTAGTCCAGCGAGCTCCTTGATCAGCTAACCGTGCGGTCTGCCGAGCTCCCTAGTCAGTTTGTGCGGCCTCTTGCATTCTCCTCTCCTTAGCCGCCAGCTTCCCCCCTTTGTACCCTTTATTCTTCTTTCCATGTAAAGGTTCAACCTCAAGCTGTAACTTCAATTCTAATCAAAGGAAAGCTCGTCGCAAGAGAGGTATTCAAGCCGCGATGGGCGAAGTCTGTTGTTGTCATTGCTAGCTGTTGATGCAGAAAATGCGCTCTCATGTTCCGGCAAAAAGGAAAAAAGAGAGAAGGAAACTTCAAGCAACCGTTTACTAATGGAATAAGGAAAAAAGGTGATCAAGACAAATTTGAGGCCGCAAAAGTCCGAGATTCGAGTCCGCAGCCTTAACTAAATGGGCCTCTGGGCTCCAGTCCTCCTCCATGGGTGCACCGCTCCCCCTATTTATAGGTTTGGGGCCTGCCCAAACGGGCAGGGCTAAGAAAACCGGCTGCCCGGGGTATAAGGGAACCGGGCAGCGGTGACGGGAATCAAAAAAGAGAAAGCAAGCAGTCCGCACAAGAGGGGCAGACTGGACTCGCGAGCTCGAGCTTCCATCTAGTTGTAGGGCGCTATCCTAGCTGAAGGTCCGCGACCTGGGAGGACTGACTCTTGGATCCTTATGAAGAGCTGGCGGGTGATCTGGAAGCTGATTGAGGCTGGGTGAACTGGGCGGACTGGAGGATCGAGTCCACTACTAAATGAGGCTAGAACTCTGGTCGGGCGACCTATGCAGACTTGCCCCAGAGTCTGCTGCTGGGTAAATCCTGCATCTGAAGGTCTTGACGACCTGTGCAGACTGAGAAAGTTGAGTCTGCTGGAAGAAGAGAAGGATCTATCCTGTTGAATATGTTGCTAATTCTGGGGTAAACATGATCCCCGCACATTTTTAAATTTTAAGAAATTTCAAAAAATTTTCCTTAACCGTAGAGTCCGTAACAGTCACAAATGTTGTCATCGCTATAAATACCGCCTGAAGCGCTGTATTCTGGCAAAACCGTCTACGCGATGGGTCGGTTTTCCCCCCTTGCGGTCTGCATTTTCCAGTCTGGTATGGCAAGACTTGGAGCTTTCTTTGGCAATTTTGCCTCGAGCACAAAAAAGCCCAAGGCAACCACAAAGACTAAGAAGGTTATCCCCCGGAGCGGGACACCTGTCCGCCATATAGGAGAGAGTTCGGGGTAGATAGGACTGACTTAGTACGCAATACCGAACAAGAGAAATCTGTGACTGCTCCTGCCACTCAAAATCTACAAACTGAAAGTGCGGATAGAAAATCGATTCCGCCATCCGTTTTTGACTAGAATCATGTGAGTTCCCCAAGTATGGAAGTACACCGTTCTGCCTCCGGAACGATCATGCTGCGGATAGACACAGACAAGGAGGTCTCGTCACCAAAATTCCGGTAGCTGAACATTGAGGAGAAGCATCCTGCTGATGAAAAGGTGGAGGAAAGAGTAGAAGAGGTGGCTGAGAAGCGAGCTGAAGAGCCAGCGGAAAAAGCGGCTGAAGAACTGACTGAGAAACAAGTTGAGGAACCAGTGTCTTCCATGGCTCTTGTTGTCGCACCGATCTCAGTCCACGAGAGTCTGGCAGGCTCTCAACAAGTTATCGTAGACTTAGAGAATACGCCAGAGAAGAAAAAGAAGAAAAGGGACAAGTCCACAGTTGCTGAGTTTGTGGAGAAAAGGCTGCGAGCTCGGAAGGAGAAAAACATTTCTATGCGGACTGGAGCTGTGAGCTTGTAGCACAAGCTGCGAGAAAAGGAAGTTCTAGATGCTGACCTTGTTACTCTAGATGCCCTGACCACAGGAGGCGATCCTTCATCAACGCTCAGCTTGTCAACAACCAAAATACTTGACACCATCGACAACGAGCGACTCGCTGACATGAATCGATCTCTTCTGGAGGTACTGCAGTCCGACGTTGAGACTGTGGGAGAAAATCCCGTTGATCCTCCCTCCTCTCCTATAGCTGAGGAAAGAGAGAAGACGGTAAAGGAGCATCTCGCTGCCATGAAGACGAAGGTCGAGGCGGTCTTAGAAAAACTTGATGCGGACAAGCGGACTGAGGATCTGCAGACTGTAGCGGAACTAATGCGGTCAAGTAAATTGTGTCAGGCGCCTAGGCGTTTTCAGAGTTCGTGGCTTTATAAGTCTCCTCCACGGAAATCGAGGCCGGTTAAGATTATTACGGAGACCGAAGATATAGTTGCTTCAAGCAGATCGATGGTCGAGACAAGTGCGAAAGTTCATCGAGAATGGAGGCATCGCCTAGGCATTTTTGATCCAGAGCGCGCGATGCGATCTGTCTTTGATAGTCTCCAGATCGCTGCAATGATTTCAAAAAGTGAATTAATTTTTTTCCTTTTAAATCCGTCGCGACCTGGATATTAACTCTAATTTTGTTTTGTTTTGTCGCAGGACTAAAGTCGCCGCCCGGCTCTGTCGAGGCTGGCGAGATCATGCCGTTGCTTGAAGTGGATGCACCGGTGCGAACTGAAACAATCCATCCAGCTGAGTCCGCGCAGAACGAGTAGCCCGACCTTAATTTTGTAATGTTAGAGAAGAAATATCAAGATAAGCTGAATGAAGTGCAAGAAGAGCTAAAAAGGTGGGTAGAGCGATAGAAGATTTTGGAGAACCAGGTTGCCAGCATTTCTGCCGAGCTAGAGGAATTGAAGAAGGATAGGCAACGATTAAACGAGGATGCCTGCAACTATAGGGGGAGGTACTTGGCGTTGGTACGGGAAGGGAAGAAGAAGCAAGTCGCTGAGGTTGCCACAGTGAGGCCGCATCCGCCGGTTCAGCCTGCTTCTACAGAGGCTTCAGTCCCAGCAGCGAGTGGGCAGCTCGCGGCGGTTGAGGAGTCGAGGTAGGCAGGCGATCACTTGATTCCTGCTTGCCAGATCCACAGGGACACCGCCCATATGCATCGTACTTTTAACTTTATGCATCATCTCGTCCAGCAGCTATATAGAGAGATCTTACGAGGGAGCGATCAGGCGGCCCATCTTGGGATGGATAAGGAGGAGCGACCTGCTCATCCTGACCGAAGAAGCCGCTGAGTGAGCAAACGTCTGATTGAACTATTATATGTTGTATAATTTGGTGTGTCCTTTGAACATTGTTTTTGTTTCATTGGTACTATGATGCGAGTTTTATTTGTTGTATGATATTGTTTCAAGACTTGAACAATGTTGTTATTTGTGATGAATGCGAGCTATGCGGACTAGCTATATATCCGCACATTTTATTCGCAAATATTGAAAGTTGCGGTCTCGGCGGAATGCCTGTGAGTTCGCAATTACTTGTAGATATTTTTCTTGCAGGAAACTTGAAAGAAGCAAACTGTGCGGATTAAACTATCAACCATTGCAGACTGGCTGAGGACTGTCAAACTAATTTTTCTATAAATAGAGCCCCTTCATTCTGAATAGGAAATGCGATCGAAGCATAAGTCCCTGCGGTCTGTGAAAATGGTGTCTGCACGTACTGATGTTGCGACTGCTTTTCATGCTGCCGACCATAAAAAATGTAAATTGACTAAGGCCGAGCTAGACGCATTCGTGGAGAAGCATATGGCTGGTTCTCCAGTGCTTGATGCTTGTTTGAGGAGCAGGAGAGAATTAACTTCTCCACTGCCATGCAGATCGCGATACCTATCGATCACTTCAAGAGCAGGTTCAAATTTCCTTTGCTATGGGAGATCGCGGAGATCTTTGAACACTCTGGCATGGTTCCTAGATAGCTCGCGCCGAACACCTTGGCCGCCATCTACAACTATCTTTCTTATCTGTGATCTGCAAGAATCGCATTTTCCTTGAATATCTTCAGAAAAATCTATTCAGCCCGCTCAGTGACTCCTTCCGGAGGTCGCCAATAAAAAGGCCTTATATACTTCTACTGCCGAGGGATGAAGGTTATGGGTTTGCCGAACAAGATCCACAACTGGACTTCGAGATATCTTATTTTCGAGGGCAATCTAGGGTTTGCCCATACCTATCCGCAGGTACGGACGGGCTCCGCTTTCAAAAGTGTGAAGCTGGATACAGTAGAGGAGGCCATCGTCGAGTTCTTGGCAGGGGCAAGGCTCGACATTGGTTACTATATTACGCTCCTGCCTAGCTTGGATACCGTAGCCCGCCAAGAGAGTAAGTATCCGTCGCGATCTGGAATATACCCTCTGCGACCTGCGCTGTACTGATCCTGTTTCTCTTGTTCTTGCAGAGACCTTGGCGGTGCCGGCTAATCTGCCCCAGACACCGGGCGGTTTGACTCCTACTCAAGGAGAAAGGAAGAAGGAAATTGCGAGGAAGAGGAGGGAGGAGGGGGATCCCACCGCGGATTACTCCTCAGAAAGTTTCGATATGCAGGGCTTTGTAGAAAAGTAGAAGGATCTGAGGGGCAACCCGATGATCCTTTGGCAAGGAAAAAATAAGTATGTCCACCTTTCCACAGCTCTTCCCTCCTGGAGGAGTCTGTGGACCTCCCGTCACACTCACGTGGCGATCTCCACACTCTACGGGAAGCGTAACTTGCACGACCTGAAGAGATTGGACCCTGCCGACATCCCTCTGCTCGCAGCTCAAGCCAGTGCGAACTGCGTCATCACCAACCATTTTATGGGTCGCCTGACTCGCGATCTGCTTAGGGAAAATGAGGAGCTTCTGTGGGAAAATAAGCTTTTAAAGGACAGGAATGTAAGGTTAGGGAAAAAGGTCAACCAGCACAAGGAGGATGAAACGGTAAATTTCGTTATTCGTCGTGGTCTCTGTTATTTATCTGCAGCGGACTGACTTCATTCTTCTTTTTAAAGACCGCGTATGATGTAACCAACCTCAGCTTTCAAAACGTCATGTTTCCTTTTGTGAAAGAAAGCGTTGAGGTCTCCATCGAGCGCCTTGTCGACGACGACTTCATGAAGGAAGGGGTGGGCAAGGTGCCTTTCCTGCAACTCTTCCCCAAGCTGAAGGAGAGGGTTGCTGAATGGGAGCGGGTTGAAAAAGAGAAGGCAGTTGTCGTTGAGGAAGAAGAAGAGGAAGAAGAAGAAGAAAAAGAAGAACTAGCTGATGACGAAGCTCCTAATGATGTCGCTTCAAGCCGGCAGCTGGGTGTTCAGTTTGAGCAGGCTGCCTCTTCTTTGGATTCTAATGGCAGTGTGGAGACGGAGTCCGCGTATAGCACAAGCTCTAATGATAGCAGCGATGACGACTCAGGAGGATATTCTCCTGAAGTCAATATTGTTGGACCTAGCCCGGACGTGCCTGCGGAAAAAAGGCGAAAGACTACAGATTGAAAAGAAATCTTTTGTTTTTGCTTATTGTAAAGTGGCAAACTTTAGTTGAGGTCGCCTAAAGATAAACAGATGTAAATATTTTTTGAATAATATAAAGGATATTTTGTTTAGTTCGTGTATTCTTCTACTTTTATTGCTTATTTCTTGCCTCCTTTATGCTTCGATGAGACTTGTTCTATATTTGATCAATAATTGCCGTTGATTAACGAAAAACCAGTCCGCGCAACTTAGATTTTAGGATACATGCTTAGGATTAGTATAGGGATAATCGGCGGACTCTGATGGATATAAATTCTAGTCCGCATATATGTTGTGGATACCAATTCTAGTCCACATATAAGTTGTCCAATAATAAATTCTTGCGGGCTGAGATTAATGATCGTTGCTGCGAACTGAGGATTATTAATAAATTGAATTATAATTCTACAGCCTAAAAGATCAAGCTTGCGGACTGCTGCGAATACCAAGGTTGAGTGACAGAAAAAGAAATTATTCACACCTTAGGTGATCAAGCGGGCAGGTGCATATAGCATTGCTTTCCTCGCAGGTTCATAAAAGCTATAAGAACCTACAGCAACAAACGGCGGACTTCGCGGATACCAAGATACAGTCCAGCTGAAATAAATGATCCACAACTAAACTGAGCGGGCAGGTGTATATAGCATTTCTTTCCACGCAAGGTCAGCTGCAGGATCAACCCCGCTGGCAGGAAGAGGCGGACTGCGCGGATACTAAGAAACAGTCCGGCTGAAAGAAATGATCCACAACTAAACCGAGCGGGCAGGTGCATATAACATTGCTTTCCATGCAAGGTCAGCTGCAGGATCAACCCCGCTGGCAGGAAGCGGCGGACTGCGCGGATACTAAGATACAGTCTGGTTGAATGAAATGATCTGTAACTAAACTGAGCGGGCAGGTGCATATAGCATTGCTTTCCATGCAAGGTTAGCTGCAGATCAAATGCATTAATTTAGTTTTGATAAAAAGAACACACTGCTCTCTTGCCTGGGATTCAGACCGATTTGATCAATTGGGCAGGTGCATGCAGGATGCATTGCTTTCCTCAAAGGATCACTGGGTCATGGGTTCCCTACAGGCACCGCTTGAGAGTACCAAAGAGTGTTCGAGAGTACAAAATTCGATGATCTATGGGCAGGTGCCGGGTGGCATTGCTTTCCTCAAAGAGATCATCAAGGTGTACGCTATCCCTAGCAAGCTTAGTAGAGCTTTCAACCACCATATCCCTCCAAAAATGCAGAGGTGGAGTCAGGTACTAGCTGGGATCCAAAATCCAGTAGCCCACCGCGCAATAATCTGCAAGCTCCCACTATACGGTGTGAAATCTCCCCGCGACGCGTGATCATCGTGGTGTTACACTAATGATAACAATTCTGGGGGGGGTCCAAGCTGGACTTGGCGATGTCTCTTGGTTGGGTGATCTTTTGCTTTGAATTATAGATAAGAGAGAGTGATTGCATTGTGCAAGAAAAAATCATTAGCCAGAAATTCTTATTGACATAATTATCGAAATGAACACAGATGATAAGTGTTTTGCTTAAGCATAAAACCGCTTTAAATCATCGTCATTCCAAGTATGGGGGACATCTTCTCCGTCATAGGTTTGTAGTTGGTATGCCTCATTTCTCAGAACTTTCTTAATAATGAATGGTCCACTCCAGTTTGGGTTCATCTTACCCACTGAACCAGTTCTCGCGGCTGCATCTAGCTTTTTCAGGACGAGATCTCCCACCGAAAAATGCTTGACCCTGATATTTTTGTCAAAGTTCCTCGCCATTCTTCGTTTGACTTCCTCTTGCCTGATGATGGCTTCATCTCGCATTTCTTCAACTCTATCCAAGCTATGTTTCATATTCTCGTTGTTAATCTCATGCTAGTCTTCCCAACTTTGCCTGGCCAACAAGACCCTAGGAGTCAGAACCTCAAATTCCACCGGGATGAGAGCCTCCGAATCATGAGATAACTTGAAAGGAGTTTCTCCGGTAGATGTGGAAGGGGTTGTTCTGAGGGTCCATAAAACTTAAGGAAGCTCATCTGCCCAGTTGCCCCTCAGATTCTGTACTTTCTTTTTCAGCAGATTATGTATCTGCTTATTCGCAGCTTCTACTTGGTCATTGCTCCGGGGATGATGAACTGACGAGAATCGCAGTTCTATGTCGACTTGTTTGCAAAAGTTCTTCATTTCTTCATTGTTGAACTGCGGCCCATTATCTGTAATTATTGCCATCGGGATTCCATGCCTGCAAATTATCTCCCCCCACAAAAAAATTTTTATCACCTGGGTTGTTGTCTTTGCTAGTGCCTTTGCTTAAATCCATTTGCTGAAGTAGTCAATCATAACCAAGATAAAGCATTGATGTCCACTCGCCATTGGAAATGGCCCGAGGAGGTCCATTCCCCAAACTGCGAAAGTCCATGGCGTGGTGATTGACACAAGTTGCTGTGATCATCGGAGTTGAAGCGGAGCAAATTTTTGACATTGGGCACACTTCTTTGCGTAGGATTCGGAATCTTTCTCATTGTGGGCCAAAAGTACCCTTGCCGCAATATTCTCTCTCCAAAGTTCTGGCTCCTGAATGGCTGCCACATTCTCCAGAGTGAACTTCTCGGAGCACCGTAGGAACCTCTTATTTAGATACACATCTTACCATTGGAGAGAGGAAGGTCTTTCTATAGAGAATTTCGGAGATAAGTTTGTAATTTGCCGCTTTCATTCTGAATCTTCTCTTATCTTTCAAAGCCTGTGGCAATTCTCCTGTCGAGAGATACGATTTGAATGAGTCCATCCAAGAGGGTCATTGTTCTATTTGCATCAATTCCCCTTCTTCTGTAGCCGGGTAAAAAAGCTCTGAAGTTGTCTCTCTCGAGGGGAGGCCAAACTTTGCTAGCTCGTCCGCCTCAGTATTGTGCATTCTTGAAACATACTCAATAGTGAAGCTCATAAATTTTCCAATCTCCGCCTTCACCAGCATTAAGTATTTCTTCAGGATAGGTTCTTTGGTTTCAAAATTTCCCAATACTTGGGATGTCATTACTAACGAGTCGGTTTTAACATGCGCATAGTTTATTCCCAACTCCTTTGTGAACTGCAAGCCTGCTAAGAGTGCTTCATACTCTGCCTTGTTATTAGTGGTTGGGAAAGAGAACCTTATGGCCTGTTTCAATTTGACCCCGTTGGGGTTAATGATAACTACTCCCGCCCCCGAGGAGTTTTTGCCTGAAGCTCCATCTATGTAGATTATCCATGCTAGCGGGGATTGATCAGCTTGATTAGCATTAGACTCAGTTGTGTCTATTAAGAAATCTGCTAATACTTGTACTTTGATAGACGTTCGAGGTACATACGAAATATCAAACTCACTGAGTTCAATTGCCCATTTGGCAAGTCTCCCAGTGTGCTCTGGTTTTTCAAGAATACTTTTTAATGGCTGATCTGTAATCACCCTAATTAAGTGCGCTTGAAAGTATGGTCGAAGCCTTTTGGCAGACATTACTAGTGCTAGTGCGAGCTTCTCAAGGATCGGGTACCTGGTGTCAGCATTTTTCAATATATGGCTGACATAATATACCAGATATTGCCTTCTCCCTTCCTCTCTAACAAGGACTGAGCTTATTTCTTCAGAGCCCACTCTTAGATAGATGAATAGCACTTCCCCAGTACGAGGGCTTTGAAGTAAGGGAGTGGAGGTGAGTTGCTTTTTAAGTTGTTCAAAAGCCTCTGCGCATTCTTCGGTCCATTCAAATTTGGACCCTCCACGAAGAGTCTTGAAGAACGAGGAACTTTTATCCCCTACTCTAGAAATAAATCTTCCAAGGCTTGCTAGCCTTCCCCCTAATTGTTGAACTTCTTTGGGGGAACGAGGTGATGGCATGTTGAGGATTGCTTTAACCTTATCTGGGTTAGGGGCGAGCCCTTCGGGGGTAAGGAGATGACCGAGGAATTTTCCTTTGTTTGCTCCAAAGATACATTTCAACGGATTCAACTTCATGTTATATTTTCGCAAAGTAGTGAATGTCTTTGTGAGGTCTCGTAAATGTAAAGCGAAGGTTTTACTTTTAATAAGAAGGTCATCGACATATACTTCAAGATTCTTTCCTTTTTGTTCTTTAAACACGAAGTCCATCATGCGTTGATAGGTAGTGCCTGCGTTTTTTAATCCAAAGGGCTTCACTGATAACAGTAATAACCATCGTTTGTGATAAAAGATGTATGGGGGATGTCAGGCTTATGCATCCTAATCTGGTGATAACCAGAAAATGCATTTAAAAAACTCATAAAGGGATATCCAACCACAGAATCTACTAAAGCATCTATTCGAGGTAGCGGATAACAATCTTTGGGGCATGCTTTATTTAACTTGGTAAAATCAACGCACATCCTCCATTTCCCCCCCCGGCTTCTTTACCATTACAACGTTGGATACCAAATACGGGTATTGGATTTCACGAATGAACTTAGCTTGTAGAAGCTTCGCAACCTCTTCCTTGATTGGCTCGGCTAGCTTCGTCGCCACCTCCCACTTCTTTTGTTGAACAGGTTTTAAGTCGGGAGCGATATTGAGGTGATGGAAAGCTACATCAGGATCCACTCCTGGCATGTCTTCCGCAGCCCAGGCAAAGACATCCAGGTTCTTTAGCAAGAAAGCGATCAACTCTTCTTTTTCCTCTTCGGAGAGCTCCGAGTTGATTGTAAGTCTTCTCTCTTCACCTGCTCCAATTGGGATTCCTTGGGTTGCTTGAGCAGGCTCCAGGTGAACTCCTTCCTGGATTTCCTCCTAATCTTTGGCCTCTTCTTGGGGAGCTTTTTCTTCTGAGGCAGTGACTAGAGCCACTTGGGGAGGCGTTTGCTCGATCATGTTGACTGTTTTGACTTAGCACTCTCGTGCCTCCCTTGGGTTTCTTCTAACTCAGTACTGCTTTCCTCCTACCGTAAACTTGATCGCCAAATGATAGGTGGAAACTATTGATCTATATTCATTAAGAAGAGTGATACACAAATTCGCAACGGCGGAGAGAGAGGGTTAGAGAGAAGAGAAGAGAAAGTGGATGTGGTGGTTGAGAATATTCTCCGATTCTATATCCGATAAAGGCAAGCGTACCTTATCGGTTATAGTATAGGATACTAAAGATTAGTATCAAGGTCGTATTTCCCTGGGGCGTAATGACTACTTCTACTCAAAGGAGATTTCTATTATTTTATCAATTGGAATTTCTATTAATTACTAAACTAAATACTGAAATTAAATTACTAAGCTAAAAGAAAAGAGAACTAATTACTTGCAGGATAAAAAGATTTATAGCTAATAATAAAGAGGCGCACTCGAATCTAGAATCACCTCGGCTAAAGACGATTAAGAAAATGCGATAAAAATCTAAACTTAATAGGATAAAGGTCCTTGACCGTGGAGGTTCCTAATGCTTGAACACGCTTCTCTCGAAGTTGTGCCCAACTGAGTTTAAGAAGGTCCGACCGACTCTCGTCTAAATCGGAGGCCTAAAGCTCGCTTTACGCGGTGAACCCCTCTATTGGATTTTACTCCAATCCGGGAGATTTGGACGTCTGCCTCTCTCGAGGGGTGCGTACAACTCCCTTTACTCTTGAATGCTCACTTCATTCTATCGGCCTCTCAGCTAGCCCAGAACGAAAGCAAAGGCGGAGAGTATATATCGAAAATATACCTCCAACCCGTGATTAATCAAGAATAATTCAAGGCCCTAACCTAAAAAGAAAAGATTAATTAAAGCATCATAACTTAATCGCTCTAACCTCGGATCATCAAGATCGAGTACAAGGAGGATTAGTTAATCATAATAGAGTGGAGGAGGGGGGATGAGTAGTAGAGCATAAAAAGAACACTAGTAATAGGAAGAGCACTTATATTAATTAAAAGGAGCAAGTTACACTAATGAAATTGAAATTACAAGTGCATGAATTAAAACCCTATTCTAGCCCTATATTAAGCAAGTAAAGGAAATGCAAGAGCTAAAAGCAAAACACTAAGCTAGGTTAAGAAAATAATTACAAAATAAGAGAGAGAGGGAGAGAGAGAGAAAAAGCATAAAAAAGGATGAAGAACTAAAGGGGCAGCACCTCCCCCTCTCCCCAAAAGCTTGCTGAAATGGAAGGGGGGTCTGGTATTTATAGACTTTTCCCACGGGTTGGTCACGCCCTCCGACACGCCCTAGGGGGGGCGTGTCAGGGGGCGTGACAAGTACGGATTTGACCTCGGGAGCTGAATTCTGGCGGGAATGATGATTATTTCGGTACGATGGCGGTCACGCCCTAGGTCACGCCCGTGACAGGGGGGCATGACAGGCGTGTCAAGTCAAATTCAGCAGTCGCAGGTCCATCAGACGTCCGAATGGGGGCAGTCACGCCCCAGGTCACGCCCGTGACATGGGGCGTGACAGTACTGTTGCGTGCAGCTGTGTACAAAGCATTGAAGGAGGCGTAGACTTCGGGCAGAGGGCGACACGCCCCGTGTCACGCCCGGTGACACGCCCGGGGAGGGCGTGTCGGTGGGGCGTGATAGGGGATTCTTTGGCGGGAAATTCACCTGGCGGCTTTCAACATCGGGAGCAGGTGACACGCCCTGAGTCACGCCCGGGGAGGGCGTGACAGGGGGGCGTGTCAGGGGATTTTTTCCTGGAAATTGTCTGAAACCTGCAAAAATAGAAAATAAATATTATTTATAATATTTACATAAAAAGAAGCAAAAAATAACATAAAGAAAGAGATTTAAAACGAAAATAACATATTTTTACCCTAATAAATTAAGCTAAAATATGCATCATCAAATTCCCCCATACTTATTATTTTGCTTGTCCTCAAGCAAAGACTACGAGTTAGAGAAAATAAAAAGGGTTAATTGAAAAGTTTAAAAATGCTATAAACGAGTAAGACGGGAATTTAGAGGTAGAGAAATTTTTGAAAAAGAACCGAAAAGTCCTACTTTAACTTAGCACAGAATTTTATAAATTTTACTAAATATAAAAACAAATCATCCCAAATTTTTACAGAATTAAAACTTAATAAAGTAACGAGTAAAAAGCGCATTGAGTCACTACTAAAGTCTAAGAGACAAATTAAAACCACAGTCAATCAATACAAAATTCAATATTTCTATCAAAAATACTTACTCAATCTAGTTTCTCGCTACTATACTAAAAAGTAAACGTAGAAAGCATGAATCATTAGGGCTTTAATTAGGCGTATAGTTAGGCTTAGGTTTTTAAGGGTGCGATATTCAAAAAGATAAACACGAGGGATATTTGCACACTTAAAACAAAAAGAAAATGAGCTTTGTCAAAATAAAACTAGCCAAAATAAATACTTTTCTTTTCTTTTCTTTTACCTTTTCTTTTTTTTCACTTATTTTCATCATATTTTTTTTCAATTTTTTTTTTATACTTATAACTTTTCACTTTTGTAGCAAAAGATAACACAAAGATTTTCCACTAATTTTTCAAAAAGATGCACATTAGCAATTAAAGCTCAAAAATAATTTTAAAGTGTGCATGTAGGTAGGCTATTTGGCCGTGGTGAAATAAAAAGTGGGGCTACAAAAAGGAAAGGAAAAGGCACAAAAATGGCTAGCAATGGTTATTGTTAGGCGAGGTGCAAAGGCTCAAACGTTACAAAAGAAATGCCTAAATCATTTTCA
Organism: Platanthera zijinensis; assembly: GCA_039513925.1. NCBI lineage: Eukaryota > Viridiplantae > Streptophyta > Magnoliopsida > Asparagales > Orchidaceae > Platanthera > Platanthera zijinensis. The sequence goes on from CM077084.1 coordinate 145,017,131, forward strand.
TGCTTCCTAAATCTACTCCAAGTAAAGCTTTGAAATTTCAAAAGAGGATAAGCACAAAAAAATAAAAAATAGAGAATTTGCTTTCATGAAAATAATGATAATAAGCGTTTAGACCGTTTTGTGTCTACTACACTTAAAACTAATTAACGTTTAAAAAGATTTTAATAATGAAAAATAGGGGATGATGGGTTTTATAAAAGTAAAAGAAATAAAAGAAAGGCTATGGAAAAGTAAAGTAAATTTCAAAAAAATTTCAAAAATAGCGTACTACCCTAAATAGGAACACTGCATGAGTCAACATACTACTCGCTAAACATATTTAAACAGAAAATTAATCAAATTTATTCTAACTAAGCAAGTAGACATGAGCTTGAAAAAACAATAAAAAGCAAAGTAGCGGGGTACTAATTGATTTGGCAAAAATTAACTCAATTTAATTTGGGATTTTTTTCAAAAGTACTTATATATATATTTTTTTTCAAAAATATAATACATACAACAAATATTTTACTTTTTTTTTTTTTCTAAAATTTTTATATTTTTTTTTTATTTTGATTTTTCTAAAGTAAAATATTAAGGGAACACTCCCCCATACTTAAAGTTAAACATTGTCCCCAATGTTTAATGTTAAGTATAAAGAGAGAGAAAAGAGAGAGAAAAGAGAGAAAGAAAAAAAAAGAAATGCAAAGAGAGGGAGAAGATGCTTCCCTAGCGATTGATGCCCAGACGTTGGAAAATGCGTCCCCCAAACTTGAGCTAAAGATTGGCTTCAGTCCAAGTTGCGAGGCGAAAAGCGGCACAAACACGCGGGAGCTTATTCCTGTACAAAACAAAAGATAAAAAAAAGGAAAAACAAAAACTAAAACCAAAAAAAAGAAAAAGATAAGCAAGGGGTGCCTCCCAAGAGCGCTCTTTGTTTAAAACGTCGTTGAGCTCGACGTATTATGGTTAGCTAAATGGAAAATAAAAAAAGAAATGTAATGGCAGCTCGCGCAATATGCGTTTCGGCGCGAGTGCCAAAACATTTTTTAAGAAAATAAAAATATTTTTTTGTAATTTTTTATTTTTTAAATAAAACAAAAAACAAGAAGATTTAGAAAAAGAAAAAAAACTAGAAAAAGAAACTATACTATTAGAAGGGGGCGAAGAAGAAGAAGAAACTAAACTAGAAGGAAAAATAAAACAAGAAAAGAAAACAGAATTTTCGCAAGAAAGGGGAAGAGAAGAAAAAGAAGAAGGCGACGGCGGTTGATCACAAGAAAATGGTTGGACAGAAAAATCTGGTTGCTCAACCTGAATATCAATCATTTCGGTAGATTGGGAGCAAACCGGGATATCCGAAAAATCAATCTCTTCAGAAGATCAAACACAAGAAAGTTCGTCTTCCTCGGAAACTTGAAAAAAAATCGGAATATCGGGGGAAATTTCCTCCTCGAGAGGTTGAAGGCACAAATGAATTTCTGAATAATCGTCTTCCGCAAGTGATTGAAGGCACTGCGGAATATCCGAAGATTCATCATTCGAAAGATAAATAGGAGGAGGAGGGGAAGAAAAAGATGCGGCCTCAGCAGCCAAAACGTCAAAAATCACTTTGAAGTGAGCATTGATGCGTGCATCAAATGCTACACCATCAAAAATGACTTCATTTTCGCTAGAATCAAAAATGGGAGGCGCGCAAACTTGCGGAGAAAAAGTGGAAAAATCTTGAGATGGAATGGATTGATGATCACCTTGGCCCCAAGAATGATCAGGGTGTTGCCACCCTGAGTAGTTCAAAGTAGGGCTAGGATCAAAATGTCCATTCAAGAAATTTCCATAAGAATTAAAATCAGAAAAATTCGGAGGAGTAGGGTAGGAAGGCGTTTGAAAACCATCGTAACCCCATGAAAAAAAATTCGCGGACGGATCAATTTGGCCAAATTGATTCGATCCGGGAGGGATAAAATCATGGGAGGATGAAGGATACCTTACCCAACACTCCTCGCGAGAGTGACCGAACTCTCCACAATTAAAACAAAGATTACACATTTTAAAATAAAATTAATCAACCGCGAGAGTGGGGTTAAAGAGACGAGAGAAAAAAGAAAAGAGAAAAATAAAATAAAAATAAAAATAAAACAAAAACGATAAAATTAATAGCTATCCTTTTTTCAAAATATCAAAACAGTCCCCGGCAATGGCGCCAAAAACTTGATACACAAATTCGCAACGGCGCAGAGAGAGGGTTAGAGAGAAGAGAAGAGAAAGTGGATGTGGTGGTTGAGAATATTCTCCGATTCTATATCCGATAAAGGCAAGCGTACCTTATCGGTTATAGTATAGGATACTAAAGATTAGTATCAAGGTCGTATTTCCCTGGGGCGTAATGACTACTTCTACTCAAAGGAGATTTCTATTATTTTATCAATTGGAATTTCTATTAATTACTAAACTAAATACTGAAATTAAATTACTAAGCTAAAAGAAAAGAGAACTAATTACTTGCAGGATAAAAAGATTTATAGCTAATAATAAAGAGGCGCACTCGAATCTAGAATCACCTCGGCTAAAGACGATTAAGAAAATGCGATAAAAATCTAAACTTAATAGGATAAAGGTCCTTGACCGTGGAGGTTCCTAATGCTTGAACACGCTTCTCTCGAAGTCGTGCCCAACTGAGTTTAAGAAGGTCCGACCGACTCTCGTCTAAATCGGAGGCCTAAAGCTCGCTTTACGCGGTGAACCCCTCTATTGGATTTTACTCCAATCCGGGAGATTTGGACGTCTGCCTCTCTCGAGGGGTACGTACAACTCTCTTTACTCTTGAATGCTCACTTCATTCTATCGGCCTCTCAGCTAGCCCAGAACGAAAGCAAAGGCGGAGAGTATATATCGAAAATATACCTCCAACCTGTGATTAATCAAGAATAATTCAAGGCCCTAACCTAAAAAGAAAAGATTAATTAAAGCGTCATAACTTAATCGCTCTAACCTCGGATCATCAAGATCGAGTACAAGGAGGATTAGTTAATCATAATAGAGTGGAGGAGGGGGGATGAGTAGTAGAGCATAAAAAGAACACTAGTAATAGGAAGAGCACTTATATTAATTAAAAGGAGCAAGTTACACTAATGAAATTGAAATTACAAGTGCATGAATTAAAACCCTATTCTAGCCCTATATTAAGCAAGTAAAGGAAATGCAAGAGCTAAAAGCAAAACACTAAGCTAGGTTAAGAAAATAATTACAAAATAAGAGAGAGAGGGAGAGAGAGAGAAAAAGCATAAAAAAGGATGAAGAACTAAAGGGGCAGCACCTCCCCCTCTCCCCAAAAGCTTGCTGAAATGGAAGGGGGGTCTGGTATTTATAGACTTTTCCCACGGGTTGGTCACGCCCTCCGACACGCCCTAGGGGGGCGTGTCAGGGGGCGTGACAAGTACGGATTTGACCTCAGGAGCTGAATTCTGGCGGGAATGATGATTATTTCGGTACGATGGCGGTCACGCCCTAGGTCACGCCCGTGACAGGGGGGCATGACAGGCGTGTCAAGTCAAATTCAGCAGTCGCAGGTCCATCAGACGTCTGAATGGGGGCAGTCACGCCCCAGGTCACGCCCGTGACATGGGGCGTGACAGTACTGTTGCGTGCAGCTGTGTACAAAGCATTGAAGGAGGCGCAGACTTCGGGCAGAGGGCGACACGCCCCGTGTCACGCCCGGTGACACGCCCGGGGAGGGCGTGTCGGTGGGGCGTGACAGGGGATTCTTTGGCGGGAAATTCACCTGGCGGCTTTCAACATCGGGAGCAGGTGACACGCCCTGAGTCACGCCCGGGGAGGGCGTGACAGGGGGGCGTGTCAGGGGATTTTTTCCTGGAAATTGTCTGAAACCTGCAAAAATAGAAAATAAATATTATTTATAATATTTACATAAAAAGAAGCAAAAAATAACATAAAGAAAGAGATTTAAAACGAAAATAACATATTTTTACCCTAATAAATTAAGCTAAAATATGCATCATCAAAGAGGCCTTCCAAAGATGGCACAATAACTGCTCGTCGCATCAACTATCACGAACCTGATAAGCTTTGACACCCCCCCCCCCCCCGAGCATCTCTGAGAGTTTAACAATCCCTTCAACTTCTTTCTTCTCGTCCGCGAAGCCATACAGTGGCCCTTCAGTGGAGAGCAAAGTCTTTTCGGACCTTAGGGCCTCATAAGCACTCTTGAATATGAGTCGTCCCGAATTCTTTCTTGAACTCAGCCTTCTTGAATTCTTTATTGAACTCAGCCTTTTTCTGCAGAACCTAGAGAACTTAATCTATCGTCAGGCCCATAGTAACGAGCTCTTCCAGGGGAAAATGGTTCTGCTGATCATCTGAAGATGAGCCGTCCCGAATTTGAAGGACAGGAAGGATTTGAGGAGCAACAGGAGCAGGGGTAGAGGCCAGCGGTTGTTTTTGCTCATGAAATTGTTGATGATTTTGATAAGGTCGCTTGTGTCAGAAATTTCTTCCCCTGAGCGCTGGAGGCTGATACTCTGGAAATGGGGTTCTGGATGTTCGATTAACTGCAGAGGAATTTTTGGTGTCTTTCTTTTCTGCCTTCGTCGTTAAATTGGATACATATGAAGGGTTGGCACTCTCTTCTTCTATGAAGGTGTTAGCCAAGGCTATTAGATCCTAGAATGTGGCCGGATCTTTGGTGGTTGCTTCAAACTTCAACGGCCCTTCATTGTGTCCGTTAATTAGGGCGATCTTATAGAACTCAGGATCCACATTCCTGACCCCCAGCTTCTCCCTCTGGAAGCGATCCACAAATTGTGCTACCGACTCATTGTCTGATTGCTTAATCTTGAAGAGGGAAGCTGGCCCACTCTTCCTCTTCCTGGAAGTGGCAAACCTTAGCAAGAGCTCTTGGCATAACTCAGCAAAACTGGCAATGGATCCGGGATATAGTTCATGAAACCATTCTCGGGTCTGGCCGTCGAAAGTGGTTACTAAGAACATGCACTTCAAACCATCTGATAAGCACCTCATTGCTACAGCATCTTTAAAAGCCTAGAGATGAACGACCGGATCTGTTTCTCCATGTTGGGATTTGTCTCCACAATACCTCAGATTTGTAGGAGGTCAGACCTTGAACTAAGATGAATTAAGGTGTATTTGATGCTGTGTTTAAGTTGTATGTGTGCAGGTTCTAATTGCCAAGTGTAGACCAATGTCAGTCTATAATGGGTCACCAAACACAGGACCATACAATGTAATCCCTCATTGTGTGATCCAAAGTGTTGGCCCATGTATAGCCTCTCAATTGGGATACACTTCCTATATGCACTTGGATTGATGGACAGAAGCATTGGAACTAATTTCCTCAAAAATTTCTAAGTCTAAAATACTCGAGTAACCCCTTTGTTATACTCGAGTATCAGACTTAATACTCGTGTATATATTTCCATACTCGAGTAGTTAATTAGACTTACTCGAGTAATCAGTTAGACTTACTCGAGTAGGCTCTGAATACTCGTGTATATACTTCTATACTCGAGTAGGTAGTCAGTCACTCGGGTAAGGTATTTTCATACTCGAGTAAGTAAGTTAATCACTCGAGTAAATCATATATCATACTCGAGTAGATCCTTTTTCTTCTCTTTTCTGCAAGTTCAAGTATTGATACTCGAGTAATTGATTTTGATACTCGAGTAAATTATTCGATACTCGAGTAATTGATTTTGATACTCGAGTAAATTATTCTATACTCGAGTAGTTGATTTTAATACTCGAGTAGGTGAATGTTTCCTGGATTCATATGCTGATACTCGAGTATATCTTTGCTGATACTCGAGTATATCTTTTCTGATACTCGAGTATATCTCTTCTAATACTCGAGTGGTTCATTTCTCTATCAAGTAAATTTCTATTCTCATACTCGAGTATATGTCTCTTTGTCACTCGAGTATCTAAACTCCCATACTCGAGTATATCTTCTCTTACTCGAGTATAGCTGTACCCTATTCCAGAATTCTTCTAAGTTCGAATTCGCTAAGTATTTTTGAATCCGTCATTTCTGATTGGTCCACGTGTCATCCTTAATTAAGATTATGACCGTTGGAGTCCACCTATAAATAGGTCATTTCAGAATTGACTAATTAACAAGATTACAGAGATATTCTTTTGAAGAAAAAGGAAATTCCGTGAACCCTAATTCTCACGCCGCCGCCGCCGCCATCGTTGTTCACGGAAGAAATTCTGGATCGTCGATCTCCGTCTTCAAGGAACTATTTCTCCAGCGATCCAGACAAGAGTGAATCACTCGATCTCGCCGAGCCTCAAGGATTTCTGATCTATCTTCTCGATCGAGGTGGTCCTAGTTTTCAGATTTGTGGATCTTTCTCTCAAGTCATCTTCAACCTTTTCTGATCAAGTCAAAGCTCTTAAAGAAGAAGACTGTCAAAGATCCAGATCTGAAATTTGTTGTGTTGATTTTTATTCTCAAACCTAAATTTCATTGTAGGAGTTTTTCTCCGAGATTTGTAGGAAGATCTTTCTTCCGAGTTTTGTAGATCCAGTTGGATCGAGATTTGTAGGAACGTGGTTCCGAGGTGTAGGATTGTTTTCAATCCGAGATAGTGGAGTAGCCGAGTCTAGTGATTTGCTAGATCGGTGAGGAAAGTGGATGTACCCAAGGTTGGGGAACCACTATAAATCTCTTGTCTTCTGTGATTGCTTGATGTGCGATGCGTTAAATTTTAATTCCGCTTTTGACACGCATTTCACCTATTCACCCCCCCTCTAGGTGATTTAGGCTAACAACTTAGACCTCGCAATTGGTATCAGAGGGAGGTTGATCGTTAAAAGGTTAACACCTTGATCTTATCCTTCTAAGTTGTTTTCTGAAAAGTATCAAGCATGAGTAAGACCAAGGATTTTGCTAAACTCCCTATCTGCACCAAGAACAACTTTCCTATGTGGAAGGAAAGAGTAAAGTTCTTCATGGAAGCAGTAGATCCCCGGATCTTCATGATTGTTGAAGAAGGTCCCCACATTCCTATGACTACTTCCACCATAGACCCTAACAAGCAAGTTCCCAAGAAGTTGATGGATCTAGACAAGGATGAGATTGCACTTGTCTCTCTGGACAAGAAGGCTAAAAACATTATAGCAAGTGCAGTCGATGACTCAATGCTGCAGAATCTAATTCATTGCCAGTCTGCCAAGGAGATGTGGCAATCCCTGGTGACTCTGATGGAAGGCACTGAAGAAGTGAGGGATGATCGGAGATCCCTTCTGAATCAAAAGTATGAAGCCTTCCGGCAAGGTCACAAGGAAGCCATAGCTGACACATTCGAGAACTTTTTCAAGATAGTGAACGGCCTAAGAGTTTATGGCCGAGTCTTCACCAACGGGGAACTCAATGACAAATTCTTAAGATCCCTAACAAAGGAATGGGACAATAAGGTATGTGCCATTCGGGAGTTTGAAAGGTTAGCTGAGACGGACCCGCAAAATCTGTTCGGAAAGCTTATGTCTTACGAGCTACAAATCAACTCAAGAAAAGCTGAAGAAGAGACAAGCAGGTCTGCATCCAAGGAGAAATCTGTCGCTCTAAAGGCAGATAGCTCAAGAAGATAAAGGCTAGCTCTCCTGCCCCAGTTCCTGAGGCTGACGAAGAAGAATCATCTGAGCCCAGCTCTTCTGGCTCAGAACTATCTGATGGAGAGTTCTCCCTACTCTCAAGGCAGTTCAAGAAATTTTTGAACAAGAAGAAGCAACGGAGAGGCAAGGATGCCTCATATAGAAAATCACGACATGACAGTGATCATCGGAAGAAAGGCTCAAGTAGCCATGATAGGTATAATTCTAAACCGAACAAACAGATTTCTACTGACATCATTTGTTACTGTTGCAATAAGCCAGGTCACGTCATCGCCGATTGCCCTCACAAAAAGAAAGAGGGTGGAAGAAGAGAGGAAAAGAAATCTTCACACCACAAGAAGAGGACAGAGAAAAGCTTAGTAGCCAAGAAGAGCAAAACTCTCAGCGACTCTGACTCATCTGAGTCGAGTGAAGAAGAGGAAGCTTACTTTGGGCTCATGGCTCATTCGGATGATGAACAAGTCCCCCAGTTTACTGGGGAGGTAAAATCTCACACTCCTCTCTCTGATTCTGATGATGACAATGAGCAAGAGGGATATTCCTCTGAAGATGAATCTGAGCTCATGGGTCAGTATAAGGAGTTACTCACCGCTTACGAAAAATGTCGTAGATTAATGAAAACTCAAGCCAAAGAGATAAATTCTCTACGAGCTACTGAGAGCAGCTTGAGAGAAGAAGTCGATAAGACTAACTCTCTTCAAGAGAACCTCAATGCAGCTATGGAGGGATACAATAAAGCTCTCAAGCACATCGACCTTAAAGAGGAAATCATCAAAGAATTGGAACGACAACTCGAGGCTGAAAAGAAGCTTGTTGAGAGTTTTTCTAAGCCTAAGACAGTTCTTCCAATCGTTGCTGAATTCTCTGCTAAGGCCAAGGGTGCTGGTTTAGGCCACATTGTCTCTTCTAGTAAATCCTCTAGGAGAAACAAGGCCAAGAGAAAGAATAAGGCTGCCCGGAAGGCTCTAGCTGAAGAAAAAGGGAAAGCTCCCTTGGAACCTGTTGCGTTCAAGAAAGTTATCTTTCCCACGAACGAACTCGATTATGAGTCCACCTACGGACACTTTTCTAGGCCGATCCCTGAGAAGCCTAAGTCAAGATACCAAGGTTGGACTCGTCCTCGTAACTTTGGCGAGAGTGTCTTCAAGGCACCTTATGAGGAGATTCAGCTTCAAAGCTATGGACCTTATGCTCATGGTCATAATTTCAAAAAGACACCAAAAGTAAAACCCATTGTAGAAAAGCCTATGAAGGAGAAGACCTCATGTAACTGCCATCATCATGAAGCCTCCTCCTCCAAGAGTAAAGCTCCTGCCAGACCTTCATTCCAGAAAGTCAAGCAGGACTACACAAGGCAAAGATACAACAGGTTCAACTGTTGGTGCTGTGGCAGAATTGGTCATTTTGCCAGTGATTGTTGGTTCAATCCTGAAAATGCTGCAACCCCTAAGGTTAGCAACGTGAGAGTGACCACTCATGAGGCTAATACTCGTAGGGGGAGTATTCTAACTCGAGACCAAGGACCCAAACTTGTTTGGGTTCCTAAGGCTAAATGATTGTAATTGCAGGTATGTCCAAAGGCCACCAAAATGCCAATCTGGTACTTGGACAGTGGATGTTCTCGGCATATGACCGGGACAAGGAGCCTACTACATAATTACACCTCAGTCTGCAACGGACCAAAGGTCATCTTTGGAGGTTCAGATCGAGGAATAACTAAGGGCTATGGTATGATCTCTAACGGTAGTGTATCCTTTTCGGATGTAGCCTATGTTGAAGGATTGGAACACAATCTCATTAGCATAAGCCAACTATGCGACAAAGGATACGTAGTTGAATTTCATGCTGACAAGTGTTTGATAAAATCGGTTAACAATATGGAAACTATTTTATCAGGCACTCGAAGCAGAAATATTTTCTTTCTGAATTTTATTTGTATAGACTCTTCGACACCAGTGTGTCTTTTGGCAAAAAGTAGTGCATCTCCTGCTGACCAATGGCACAAGAGACTAGCACATATTAATTTCAAAACTATTAATAAATTATTCTCTCAAAACTTAGTGTGTGATGCACCTAATGTCAAGTGCGTTACGGACAGTCCTTGTCACGCTTGTATCAAAGGCAAGCAAACAAGAAGTTCGTTTAAAAGCATAATAGGCAAGGACTCCAATAGAAGTTTGCAGCTTCTCCATATGGACTTGTTTGGTCCACTGCAGGTTAGAAGTTTGGGAGGTAAGGAATATACGTTGGTTATTGTGGATGATTACTCGCGCTTTGCGTGGGTGTTCTTTCTGAAACACAAGTCAGATACCTTCGGTATTTTCACTAATTTTGTGAGGCAGATCCAGAATGAATACAACTGTTCCGTAGTCAAAATCAGAAGTGACAATGGAACGGAATTCAAGTCTGGAGCCATGACAGAATTTTGTGAAAGTCAAGGTATCTTTCATGAGTTTTCCTCTCCTCGCACTCCACAGCAAAATGGAGTAGCTGAGAGAAGGAACAGAACACTCATAGAGGCTTGTCGGACTATGTTGAGTGATGCCTCACTTCCGGAGTATTTCTGGGCTGAAGCAGTCAACACCGCTTGTCACGTGCAAAATCGAGCACTCATCAACAAGAACCATGATAAGACTCCTTACGAACTTCTAAAAGGCAGGCAACCAACCATTTCATACTTTAGAATCTTTGGCTGTAAGTGCTTCGTACTTAACAATGGCAAGTATCACTCTACCAAGTTTAGTGAGAAAAGCTTTGAAGGTATTTTCGTAGGATATAGTAGCCATAGTAAGGCTTATAGAGTATTCAATAGAAAAACTCTGGTGGTGGAAGAGTCGATACATCTTGTATTTGATGAGACGAGTCTGTTGCAAAGCAACTCGTCTAGTGTGCCTATTGTAGATGCAGGTACAAAGTTGAAGGAACTTAGCTTGGATGAACCTAGTGAAGATAAAAATGAGACATTCATCAAGGTCCCCTCTCCAACCACCATTGGAGAGGTGGATGATCAAGATGAAGAAGACATCCCAGCTGAAGATGCAACTCCAGTGGCGGAAGAGATCCCAGATGCAAGGACTCTAGAGTTCAGACACTTGAAGGATCATCCTGTTGACCAAATAATAGGAGATCCTCGGGATGGCGTCAGAACTCGTCGAGGTACAACTAACGAGAATTTACACTTAAGCTTTCTCTCACAGGTTGAACCAAAGAAATTTGAGGAAGCCAACTCCGACGCATCCTGGATTCTAGCCATGGAAGAAGAATTGAATCAGTTCAAACGATGCAAGGTTTGGACACTTGTTCCTAGACCCAAAGGTAAGAACGTCATCGGGACAAAGTGGGTCTACCGGAACAAGATGGATGAAGATGGAACTATTATAAAGAATAAAGCCAGACTTGTCGCCAAGGGATATCGTCAAGAAGAAGGAATCGACTTCGACCAGACTTATGCTCCAGTAGCGAGACTGGAAGCGATCAGGTTATTTCTTGCCTACGCTGCACTCAAGGGCTTTACCGTCTATCAAATGGACGTTAAGTCCGCCTTCCTAAATGGTGACATAAAGGAAGAGGTGTACGTAGAGCAACCGCCAGGTTTTATTGATTCAACCTATCCTAATTATGTATATTTATTACAAAAAGCACTATATGGTCTTAAACAAGCCCCTCGAGCTTGGTATGAGACTTTGTCTAGCTTCCTTCTTGAGAACAAGTTCACAAGAGGAAATATAGACAAAACATTATTTCTTAGGGAAATAAAAGGCAAGATTTTGCTAGTACAGATCTATGTCGACGATATTATTTTCGGCTCTACGGATAACAACCTCTGCAAGAAGTTCTCTAAACTTATGCAAGGGAAGTTTGAAATGAGTAGTATGGGAGAGCTAAAGTATTTCTTAGGGCTTCAGGTGAAACAATCTGAAGATGGGATTTTCATCTCACAGACCAAGTTCACCAAAGAGCTACTTAAGAAATTCGGAATGGAGAATGCAACCTCTATGAGGACTCCAATGGCCTCAGCTATGTCTCTGGACAAGGATGAGAAAGGGAAACCTTTTGATGAAACCAAGTACAGAAGCATAATTGGGTCCTTGCTCTATCTCACTGCATGTAGACCAGATATAATGTTCTCAACATGTGTATGTGCTAGATTTCAGGTGAACTCTAAGGAATCTCACTACATCGCTGCAAAGCGAATCTTGAGATACCTCAAAGGTACACCAAATCTTGGCTTATGGTACCCAAGAAGTAATGATAGTGAACTAATTGGATTCTCAGATGCAGATTTTGCAGGTAGCAAAGATGACAGGAAAAGTACCTCCGGGACTTGCCAATTTCTCGGAAGGAGACTCATTTCCTGGAACAGTAAGAAACAAAACTGTGTAGCCATCTCAACGGCTGAATCAGAGTACATCTCTGCAGGCAGCTGTTGTGCACAGCTCTTATGGATCAAGAATCAATTTGAAGACTACAACATACAGTTCCAGAACATTCCCCTGTTCTGTGACTCTTCCAGCGCTATAGCAATAGCCAACAATCCAGTCTCCCACAGCCGGACCAAGCATATAGAGCTTCGCTATCATTTCATCCGGGAGCATGTGGAAAATGGAGATATAGATCTACAGTATGTCTCCACAGACAGGCAAGTTGCAGATATTTTTACAAAGCCGCTGGACGAGTCCAAGTTCTCGTTCTTCAAAACTGAGCTTGGACTGCTCAACAAAGAAGACCAGTGATGGACTCTCAAATTAAGAAGATATCAGTAATGTTGGCTGCTCAGAGGTATAGTTTCTTAGTGGAAATAGACATCTACCAGGGCAACTCCTTCAAGTATTAGAGACTCGAGCATCGCTACACTTACACGAGTAAACGGCTAATACTCGAGTAAAAAGGTTCATATACTCGAGTAATCCAAAAGATACTCGCGTATGAACTTCTCATACTCGAGTATGAAAATTCGTTAAGAACCTAATACTCGTGTATGCTGATTACATACTCGAGTATGTATGATTGATTACTCGTGTATGATGTGCCTACTCGAGTATACTAAACCTAATACACGTGTATGCTGTCATCTACTACTCGAGTATTCGGAAGTATTTTGGATTTTCAAAATCTCTACTCGCACCCAGCAAATTGCCGCCTTGTTCAGGTATGCCATTATACTTAATTCTCTTTAAACCTAATTAGGATTATTTATATATATATTCAAAACAAAAAAGTCCTTTCCACTTCTCATTCACTCAAGTAGCCGCCGACCTCTCGTATTCCCGACTACTGTTCTTCGTCTTCCTTCACCGCAAGATTTACGAATCGCTGATGGCTCCTCCCTCCTCCAAGTTTGGAATCGGCTCTGAATTAGTGACAGATGGCATTGAAGATATCTCGGATGATTTCAAGAACCTACTGATTCTCCTGGACACGGCCGGATTGACCTTCGTTCTTCAAGAACCCTGCCGCCTCTTGCTTCCTGATGTTGAAGAGTTCTACAAAAATTTGAAGGTTAGACACAATGGTACAGTTCTGAAATCAAAGGTCAGGGGAGTTGAAATTCGGTTAGATAAAACCTCTGTCGCCACTCTGCTTCGGATGCCAGTGGTCGACGAAGAAGATGACTTAGACAAGGCAGATGCCGACCGCACCTCCTTATTCTGTGGTCGAGATCCAGAAGGTGGAGGTGAAACCCTGAATCGTTCTTTGTTCAATTCAGAAGGAAAGTTTCTCGTTGACATCATTGCCAAAATCCTCTGGTGCAAGACTTACTCCATTAGAGATGTCTCCCAAAATCTATTTGACGTTATGCAAGCTATTGTCTGCAGGAAGAAGTTCCAGTTTGGAATGATGATACTGGATAAGATCAGAGAAAGCGTCAAACATCCCAGTTTTGCCAGGATTATCTCCCTCCTCCTCCATGAGATCAATCCTACAGTGTTTGACTTCTCTAAAGGGACTCCTCTTCACCACATGAAGAAAGTTTCAATATCTTCCATTCAGAGGTATGACCTCAAGATCATGAACCCTGCCCAAGCCTCCAAGGCTGATGCCATCTCAGCACAACACCAAGACAGCAGTTTACCTGAAGTCAGGATCCCATCTCCTCCTCTACATCAAACTATTGCTACCTCTGGTGCTTTAGTTGAGGGGGAGCCTGCCTCTTCTCTTTCTCAGCTTCAAGTTACTTCTGAATCAGTTATTCCAGCACAAGAAGAAGTCAGAGTTGCTACTCCTCCAGTTTCCCCTACTCCAGCTCATCTTCAATCAGAAATTCCTGAATCTGAGATTCCAGATACAGCTCACATACTGTCTACAGCTGAAGATATAGACAGATTCATTGATGAGCTAAGCTCAGATGCTCCTCCTTTTCAAAATGATTCAGCTGCCAAGTCTCCTGCCCAGTCTCCTGCTCAGTCTCCAGCTCTCTCCCCTTTGGGTGCCACAGATCTTCATGATGATATCATTCTGTCCGATGACGAGGAGGATTCCCCAGACCCTGTTGACCCTCCTCTGAAGACACTTGATTTCTCTCTCCCTTCCTTCACTGATCCCTGTGACTCCATTGAGTTAGTCCAAACCAAGAGAGCTGTAAGCTCAGTGGTTGTGGAAGAGATCGCCCCTTGGACTGCTACTGCTCTACCAGTCCCTGGATTAACCTCAGCTCCCTCTTCCTCCTCCTCTTCAGATCTAGTCAGCAAGATTGAGCTCATGCTCAAAGAACAGAGAGATTACTTTGATGCCTCTCTGCAGTCAGTCAGCTCCAAGGTCTCTGCTCTTGAAAAGGAGATGAGCAGAGGCTTTGCTGAAATCCAGGCAAATACTGATGAACTGAAACGATTGTTCCAGATAGGTGGCAAGGCCATAGATCACACCATCACGAGCATAGGTGAGCTAAGAAACCAAGCAGAGACAGTAGCTCACAATCAGCTCAAGCTAGATGAGAGAGCTGAAACCAATGTTGTGAAAGTATGTGATGAAGTGAGCACTTTCAAGGATGAAGCTATTGCCAAGCTATCCTTAGATATCAGCAAGGGGGAGAAGATTGTAAAAGAACAAGTTGAAAAACTTTCTGCACAAGCTGAAGCCCAGGTCAAACAACAGTCTACCCAATCTCAAGAGGCTATAAGTGATCTAGTAAAAGGATTGAAAGAATCCATTCTTTCCCAGCTCCAGTCAGTCAAATTCTATACCTATGACACTGCTGTCTGGCTGCATAATCAAAACTTTCCTGAGTTTCAACTGGACCCTACCATTATTCCTCAGCATCTAAATCCTCTTGCAGAACAGCCTCCAGCAGATGTCTCAGCTCAAGCAACCCTTCAAGGAGGTGTGCCAGTTTTCTCACCTAGAGCTGAGGGTGATGTGACTGAGCCTCCCCTATCCTATACTGAAGCATGGCAAGATGATTTCCCTTCCAGTTCTCAAGGCCCTTCCAAGAAGAAAAGAAAATATGGTGACGGCGCTTCTGCCAGCCATTCTGCACCAAGGAAAGAGCCAGCTTCTGAAGGTAGACCACCTGTTGTTCATGCTGAAGTGTGGAGTCCTACCTCTAAGTCCCTAATTCTTGATACTCTGAGGTTAGTGACTGATCTTGGGGAGAACAGAGATAATTACTACAGTTATTCAGAGTGGAAAGCCTACGAAGCATCTCAGATAAAGATCAGGCTGCATGACAGAAATTGGGGGCATAACAACCCAGCTGCTCCTCCCAGGCCCAGGACTTACTTTCCAAAACCCTTCAGCTACCTAGAAAGGCAAGACTTGAAAAGAGAAAGGATGCACAAGGATGCCCCATCTTGAGCTGAACTAAGAATGTGGAATTGGACTTTTGTTTCTGTGCTTAAAACATTTATATATATATATATATTTAATTCTGGTTATGGCTATTTCATTAACTAACCTGCTTTAACTTATGTTTTATTTTTCAAGTATATGTGCATTGTTCTTTTTACTCTGTATAATTCACCTTAGTATAGATGATGCTGACATCTACAAATAGGGGGAGATTGTTGGGATTTGTCTCCACAATACCTCAGATTTGTAGGAGGTCAGACCTTGAACTAAGATGAATTAAGGTGTATTTGATGCTGTGTTTAAGTTGTATGTGTGCAGGTTCTAATTGCCAAGTGTAGACCAATGTCAGTCTATAATGGGTCACCAAACACAGGACCATACAATGTAATCCCTCATTGTGTGATCCAAAGTGTTGGCCCATGTATAGCCTCTCAATTGGGATACACTTCCTATATGCACTTGGATTGATGGACAGAAGCATTGGAACTAATTTCCTCAAAAATTTCTAAGTCTAAAATACTCGAGTAACCCCTTTGTTATACTCGAGTATCAGACTTAATACTCGTGTATATATTTCCATACTCGAGTAGTTAATTAGACTTACTCGAGTAATCAGTTAGACTTACTCGAGTAGGCTCTGAATACTCGTGTATATACTTCTATACTCGAGTAGGTAGTCAGTCACTCGGGTAAGGTATTTTCATACTCGAGTAAGTAAGTTAATCACTCGAGTAAATCATATATCATACTCGAGTAGATCCTTTTTCTTCTCTTTTCTGCAAGTTCAAGTATTGATACTCGAGTAATTGATTTTGATACTCGAGTAAATTATTCGATACTCGAGTAATTGATTTTGATACTCGAGTAAATTATTCTATACTCGAGTAGTTGATTTTAATACTCGAGTAGGAGAATGTTTCCTGGATTCATATGCTGATAATCGAGTATATCTTTGCTGATACTCGAGTATATCTTTTCTGATACTCGAGTATATCTCTTCTAATACTCGAGTGGTTCATTTCTCTATCAAGTAAATTTCTATTCTCATACTCGAGTATATGTCTCTTTGTCACTCGAGTATCTAAACTCCCATACTCGAGTATATCTTCTCTTACTCGAGTATAGCTGTACCCTATTCCAGAATTCTTCTAAGTTCGAATTCGCTAAGTATTTTTGAATCCGTCATTTCTGATTGGTCCACGTGTCATCCTTAATTAAGATTATGACCGTTGGAGTCCACCTATAAATAGGTCATTTCAGAATTGACTAATTAACAAGATTACAGAGATATTCTTTTGAAGAAAAAGGAAATTCCGTGAACCCTAATTCTCACGCCGCCGCCGCCGCCATCGTTGTTCACGGAAGAAATTCTGGATCGTCGATCTCCGTCTTCAAGGAACTATTTCTCCAGCGATCCAGACAAGAGTGAATCACTCGATCTCGCCGAGCCTCAAGGATTTCAGATCTATCTTCTCGATCGAGGTGGTCCTAGTTTTCAGATTTGTGGATCTTTCTCTCAAGTCATCTTCAACCTTTTCTGATCAAGTCAAAGCTCTTAAAGAAGAAGACTGTCAAAGATCCAGATCTGAAATTTGTTGTGTTGATTTTTATTCTCAAACCTAAATTTCATTGTAGGAGTTTTTCTCCGAGATTTGTAGGAAGATCTTTCTTCCGAGTTTTGTAGATCCAGTTGGATCGAGATTTGTAGGAACGTGGTTCCGAGGTGTAGGATTGTTTTCAATCCGAGATAGTGGAGTAGCCGAGTCTAGTGATTTGCTAGATCGGTGAGGAAAGTGGATGTACCCAAGGTTGGGGAACCACTATAAATCTCTTGTCTTCTGTGATTGCTTGATGTGCGCTGCGTTAAATTTTAATTCCGCTTTTGACACGCATTTCACCTATTCACCCCCCCTCTAGGTGATTTAGGCTAACAACTTAGACCTCGCACTCCAGTGTAGAATGGGATGCGAGGTTCTCTGAAGTTATTAGGAGCCTGCTCCTCATGGATCTGATCAACAAAAGGGGACTCCCCGACTTGAGTTATTGTAGAAATTGCATGAGGTCGCACGACTTGGTTATCTTCCTCAAAGTTAAGTCGTCGGGCTGGACTTCCCTTGGCTACTTCGCGGAAAAAATCCATAAGTGGAGCGAACTCGTCGGCCTGAGGCCTCGGTAGAGCTGCGGGCTGGATGGGCGAGCTCTCTGGCGGTGGCATCGCAACTGGCGCTTGGCGGACTGGGGTGTTGCGGACTGGCTCATCCGCGAAGGCCACCTTAGGCTATTCGAGTCGCTGAGTGAGCGCGACCAGAGCCTAGCTGATCGCGTCAAGGCGCTAGTCTGTCTCTCTCCGGGACTGCTCGGCCTCTCTCCGAGATCGGTCGAGCGCATCCCACAGGTCGTCAGAGGAGCTCGAGCAACCTGAGCGGGCATGATAATGAGATGATCGGCGATCTGACATCTCGGTCCGTGAACTTAAACGATAGCTTGGATCTGAAGGTCGCGTGTTGATGTTGATGCAGAAAATGCGCTCTCAAGTTCCGGCGAAAAGGAAAAAAGAGAGAAGGAAACTGCAAGCAACCGTTTACTAATGGACCAAGGAAAAAAGGTGATCAAGACAAATTCGAGGCCGCAAAAGTCCGAGATCCGAGTCCCCAGCCTTAACTAAATGGGCCTCTGGGCTCCACCGCTCCCCCCTATTTATAGGTTTGGGGGCCTGCCCAAACGGGCAGGGCTAAGATAACCGGCTGCCCGGGGTACAAGAGATCGGGCAGCGGTGACGGGAATCAAAAAAGAGAAAACAAGCAATCCGCACAAGAGGGGCGGACTGGACTCGCGAGCTGGAGCTTCCATCTATTTGTAGGGCGCTATCCCGGCTGAAGGTCCGCGACCTGGGCGGATTGACTCTTGGATCCTTGTGAAGAGCTGGCGGGTGATCTGGAAGCTGTTTGAGGTTTGGCGAACTGGGCAGACTGGAGGATCGAGTCCACTGCTAAATGAGGCTGGAACTCTCGTCGGGCGACCTTTGCGCACTGGCCCCGGAGTCCGCTGCTGTGGAAATTCTGCATCTGAAGGTCTTGATGACCTGCACGGACTGAGAAAGTTGAGTCCGCTGGAAGAAGAGAAGGATCTATCCTGCTGAATATGTTGCGGATTCTGGGGTTAACACTAGCGTCCCTCTCTTCTCTTTTTCTTCTCTCGGTCTAACCATCAGAGCTCAACCGCTAAAGTAACGTCTGCTCGACAGTTCCTGATCAAGCTTCATCTCTGCTCGAGCAAGATTCTCCCTTGCTCCATCAAACCTCTCCTCTGTCCTCGCAACCCTCTTATTCACCTAGCTTGTGAGATCGAACAACCCGTTAACTGGGTGGTGTCGCATTTCGCGCATCAACACCTGGTTCACTGCAAGACCTCCAAGGAGATGTGGGACACTTTGGTGGTCTACATGGAGGGCACTAAAGAGGTCAGATATGATAGGAAGTCCATGCTCAACCAAGAGTATGAGGCTTTCAGGCAATCTAAGGAAGAGGGCATAGCTAGCTGCTATGAGAGATTCTTCAGAATAGTAAATGAGCTAAGGACCTATGGCAGGGTCTTTAGTAATTATGAACTTAATGACAAGTTCCTAAGGTCTCTAACTAGAGACTAGGACACCAAGATTTGTGCTATCAGGGAGGTGGCAAAGCTGGCTGATACTCCACCACCAACTCTGTTTGGGAAGCTGTTATCTTATGAAATGCAGCTGACTGTCAGGGCATGTTATAGCTAACTGCCCAGTCAAGAGAAAGGAAGCTGGTGAGAAGAAGGTTCACCAGTACAAGGGAAAGAAGGAGAAGCCCTTCATTATAAAGAAGGATAAGAGATGTACCGACTCATCTTCATCAGAGTCTTAAGATGAAGAAGAAGCCTACATAGGGCTGGTTGATGTTGACGTAGAAGAAGTTGATAACTATCATGTTGCCTAGATAGGGATCAGGGCCCCTCCGTCATAGTCAGATAGTGACTCAAAGGAGGATGAAAGAGATGAAGATAACATCAGCTGCTATAGGCTGATGACAAGGTCTGATGAGGAATCCTATCAGGATCAGCCTGGTCCAGTTAAGGTACACTCTCTGTCCAGTTCATCATTTGAGTTAGAATATGAGACTGGTCCCAATTTGGAACCATCTTCATCCAAGGATGAAGGTGACTCTGAATCTGAGGAAGATATCAATCAACTGATTGATAAGTATGGTGAACTTCTGAATACTTTAAAGAAAAGCAAGAAGCTGGCCAAAAAGCAGGCTGAGGAGATTATCTCTCTTCAGTATACTGCTTCCCTACCGTCTGAGTCAGCTGTTGATGGTCGAAATGCAACACCGCCCAGTTAACGGGTTGTTCAATCTCACAAGCTAGGAGAAAAGGAGGGTTGCGGGGAAAGAGGAGAGACTCGAGGGAGCAATGGAGAAGCTTGCTCGAGCAGGGAAGAAGCTTGATCAGGAACTGTCAATCAGACACTACTTTAGCGGTTGGGCTCTGATTGTTAGATCGAGAGAAGAAAGAGAAGAGAGGGCCGCTAGCAGAGGCAATAGCAGACTTCGCATGTCGCGGCCTGAATGCCTCTCTTGCAACGTGCTTTCCTTTGACTACAATTGAAGTTACAGCTTGAGGTTGCACATTTACATGGAAAGCAGAATAAAGGGTACAAGGGGTGAAGCTTACAGCTAAGGAGAGGAGAATGCCAGAGGCCGCGCGGACTGACTAGGGAGGTCGGCTGACCGCGCGGTTAGCTGATCAATGAGCTCGCAAGACTTAGTCGGGCGGGCTGCTTGATCAAGCCGGGAGAAGAAGCTGGGAGCAGGTCGTGCGGACTGGAAACTTGAGTCTGTAGGAAGCAATGGAGAGATCCGGATGCCTCTGCCGTGTCGTCCGTCCCCTAGAATGACAGGTCGGGGGGCCTATTTATAGGCCTGAGGAGGTAACGGTTTTGGTAACATCACCACCGGTGAGGCGGTGAACTGCGCGAGTACGATGCTGAGTCCGCGGAGTCCGCGCCAGGTCGCGTTGTCTGGGACTGCCTGGAGCTGGCCTTGCTGTTGGCGGACTGGGACGAGTCTGCCCCTACTATTGAGCGAGCTCGCGTCGGGCTGTGCGAGCTGAGAAGAAGTTCACCCAGTGCTGGTTAGAAGCAGACACCGGGAAGCTAGAGAGCTAGCTGGGGACTGCAGAATGAGTCCGCCCAGCCTGCGGCGTAGAAGAGCAAGATAGATGGCTGCCGAGCTGGGGTTCATCGGGCAGACTGCGAAACAAACTCGCCTAACTCGCGGCAGACAGGTTGAGCAAGCTGCCTGCTGGTGGCTTGTCGCCATTGCTCGGCAATAAGGACTGCCGACCTGAAGGACTTAAGAGTACAGGTCGCGCTTATTAGCGAGAGCCCCTGTCGACTAGTGGCATCCTTTCTTTGGGGACGAGGATTGGCGACCTAGCAGACTGACCAGTGAGGTCGGCAGACTGCGCAGTCAGCTGATTAGGAAGCTCGCTGGATGAGGTAGGCGACCTGTCGAACTGAGATCGAGTTCGCTTACAGCTAGCGGACAGGAGAGCAGGTCGCCGCCTCTTGCTAAGCATCTTGCGCGCGGTCTGGGCGGATAAGGATTTCGAGTCCACCACTCAGTTGAGTAGCTCTCACCTAAGAGGAAGAATGAACCACCACATGGTTAACCGAACTAACTGCGTGGCCTACAGGGGCGGACTGAGGAAGCAGTCTGCAGCCCTTGTAGAATGAATGACTACAGCACGACCTGGGCGGTCAGACCGGGGAGACCGCCCTAGCCACGCGGACTTAGCGGACTGAAAGGTCGGTACGCCCACCCTTGGAAAGAAAGGCTCATAGGCTGCGACCTTCTGGTGCAGGCCGCGATTTGCGAGCTGGCTACCTTGGGAGGGATAGCCGATTTTTGGGTTGACATAATCCCCGCACTTTTTCAAGTTCAGAAGAGAACTTCGAAAAAGTAGGAGACCCACGAATATCGTGATCCTTCCTTCGGGAAAAGTAAAGGGGAAGGAGAGATGGAACCTGATATCTCTCCTCAGAAACAAGGTTTGTTAATGCCTGTGTTTTTCCTTCAAATGGACAAATTAACATAGGCGGAAAGAGGTACATCTTACACGTACCTGAGCTATTTTTGCAAAATGAAGGAGACATGAATTTATCCTAATGGGCTCTACAAAACAGCGATGAGAGGAAAGCATAGAAGAATGATAACTTGTAAGTACCTGAAGGAGGCTTGCAAGCACCTGCTAACTTCTGCAAAAAGCGTAAATCACAAGTATGATATAAAACTAAGTTGCAAGTACCTGGACAGAACTTGCAAATATCGGCTAATCACTGCAAAGAGAAGCATGAGTAGTAGATATGAAATGAAATTAAAATGCAAGTACTTGGATGGAACTTGCTAATATCTGCTAATCTCTGCGAAAGAAGAGTAAGTAGCAGATATGAAAGAAAAGTAAGGTGCAAGTACCTGGAGGGAACTTGCTAACATCTGCTAATCTCTGCAAAAGAAGAGTAAGTAGAAGATATGAAATGAAATTGAAATGCGAGTACCTGGATGGAACTTGCTAATATATGCTAATCTCTGCGAAAGAAGAGTAAGTAGCAGATATGAAAGAAAAGTAAGGTGCAAGTACCTTGAGGGAACTTGCTAACATCTGCTAATCTCTGCAAAAGAAAAGTGAGTGGCAGATATAGAATAAAGAAAACTAAGTCGCAAGTACCTGGATGGAACCTGGGAATGCTGACTGTTGATATGATAAGATATAATTGGATAGCAAAAGAGATTCCTAGCAAACTCTGCTATTAGTTGAATAAAGATCAAGCAGCGATAATGATTGTCTCGCGTGATCAAGTATGATGTTTTATACATGAAATCCAGATCAGCAAGATGAAACCATCTTAATTTAGATTTATAACAGCATGACTTGTCAATCAAGGAGAACTAGATATTTTGATTAAATGATTTGTGTCGCTAGAATCTGATAAGAGAGCTTATGGATAACCATCTGATAGAGCTTTGTGCAGGCAGCGCATATAAGATGATCATAAACCAAAAAGATATTGTCGATCCTTGGCATAGGTTGAATTTAACCTGCCAACCTGCAAGAAGGCAAAAGAGACAAAGGAGGGCTACATGCACTCCCTTAAAGGGCATAGTAAATAAACAAGCATAAGCAAGGAAATTCCTGCGGAGGAATCGACTGATACACTGCTCTCTTTCCTCAGGTTACAAACATCGCTGATCAATTAGACTAGTTGGGCCAAGTGGCCTATTGCTTGTCTGCGAATTGATCAGCGGAATTGTGGGCCCTATGAAGGCACGGATTGAGAGTACCAATGAGTGTTCGGCTGTCACAGTTGTGAGATGATCGAAGAGACAAGGTTACACTTGATGGCCATTGCTTGTCACGCAAAGATCATCGTAACTGTAATGTATCCCTCAACGAGACATGATAGAACTATTACAGGCTGCCTCCCCTAGGCACACACACTGCGCTAGACACTGGCCGGGATCTAAAGTCTGAAGTTCACCATCATAGATTGAACGGCCCCCACTGCACATATGCGAAAAACTCCTCTCCATATATGGTCATTGTGGTCTTACGTCGGAGGACAATCCATGGAGGGAACAACAAGACTTGGCGATATCTCAGTGGTTCAGTGATCTCTTTGGCAAAGAGAAAAATATAGAGGAGAAGCATTACAAAAAGGGAACTGTGTCAGTATGAGATATCTGACATAAGATTTATTGAATGAAAATGAAAGAACACTTAGAAGTGTTTTAGAGAAAAAATATTCGAAGAGCGTAAAGGAAAATATAACCGGCCCAGATTGCGAATAGCTTTACGGACTTTCAGGCAAGAAAGTCGCTTGTCTACTTTTGCTTTTTGAGATTTTATGGATGAGATGGATTATTCTTCTGGAGCAAATGCTGGCATTTGCCCTACTTCAGCATTTTCTCCATCAGTTGTTGAAGGGCTTTACAATCATCTGTCGTATGGCCTTACCTTGTGAAATTTGCAGAATGAATTTGAATCTTTTGGCCTTTGACCTGGCGGTTGGCAAGGCTTTTTACAGTTATCCTTACCCTTCAGGACTTGGCCTACTTCCTGCATAGCTGCGTTCAGTTTCGACTCAAACAAGCCTTCATCCTGCTGTTGATGGACCAAAGCTGCTTGCGGAGTTTGTGTTGGATAAATAGAAGGGACTGGCAGTCGTTGTTCTTTACTTTCGAAGAAATCCTTGCTTGAGAAGAAATGTTGATGACGTTGGCCAATTCTTTCCTTCCCTGCTTGCAGTTGAAAATCCTTCTGAAGAAAATTTGGAGGCTGCTCGCAAGAAGGAGAATTCTTCACTGGTACGAGCCTGGAGATGAAATTGGGATTCTGCTTTTCATTGCAAACATATTCATTGGCGAGGCTAATCATCTCCTGACACGTCCTTGGCTGACGGAAGTAGGACTCGAACTTGATTGGTCCTTCACGCAGACCTACCATCAAAGGGACTTTATAGAATTCGGGATCAATATTCTCAACTTTTAAGGCTTACCTTTGGAAGTGCTCAATGAAGTGGGCTAAAGTCTCGCTCTCATGTTGCTTGATACGGAACAAAGCTTCTGGGCCTCTTTTTCTCTTAGAGGAAGATTTAGGAACCTTTCTCGGGTGGTTGGCAAGGTAAGTGATGGCTTGGCTGGGTCTGAAGAAATTCTTTCCTTGTATAGTAACTGGAGTCTGCAGAGAGACTGTAGTCTGCCTAGGAGGATAACTTGTCGGATATGCACAAGGATCAACTGGCAGAAAAGTTGGTGGATAAGAACATGGATAGGCTAATGGACAGACTGGTTGGTCCATCACTGAAGATGCCTGATTGATCGGAGGAGACAGGTCTATTGTTGGCTGCGCCTCCAACTGTTGAGTGATAGCGGCTAGAGTATCGTTAAGTACCTGAAACTGTTGGGTAGTTTCATGGTGTAACAACCTGAGGGCTTCCCAGAGAGTATCTTCGTTGGTACAAGGGATATTTGGAAGGGGTTGGTGGTCTGACATGAGTAACCACTGATTTCACTATCTGATTGAGATCTGAAGGTCGCATGTTAACTGTTGATGCGCGAAATGTGACACCGCCAAGTTAACGGGTTGTTCGATCTCACAAGATAGGGGAAAAGGAGGGTTGCAGGAATTGAGGAGAGACTCGAGAGAGCAAGGGAGAAGCTTGCTCGAGCAGGGAAGAAGCTTGATCATGAACTGTCGATCAGACGCTACTTTAGCGGTTGGGATCTGATGATTAGACCGAGAGAAGAAAAGAGAAGAGAGAGCCACTAGTAGCGGCAACAGTAGATTTCGCCCGTCGCAGCTTGAATGTCTCTCTTGCGACGGGCTTTCCTTTGACTACAATTGAAGTTACAGCTTGAGGTTGCACCTTTACATGGAAAGAAGAATAAAGGGTACAAGGGGGGAAGCTGGCGTCTAAGGAGAGGAGAATGCCAGAGGCCGTGCGGACTGACCAGGGAGGTCGGCAGATAACGCGGTTAGCTGATCAAGGAGCTCGCAGGACTTAGCCAGGCAGGTTGCTTGATCGAGCCGGGAGAAGAAGCTGGGAGCAGGTCGCGCGGACTGGAAACTTGAGTCCGCAGGAAGCGATGGCGAGATCCGGATGCCTCTGCCGTGTCGTCCGTCCCCCATAATGAGAGGTCTGGGGGCCTATTTATAGGCCTGAGGAGGTAACGGTTTTGGTAATGTCACCACCAGTGAGCCGGTGAACTGTGCGAGTACGATTTTGAGTCCGCGGAGTCCGCGCTAGGTTGCGCGGTCTGGGACTGCCTGGAGCTGGCCTTACTGTTAGCGAACTGGGACGAGTCCACCCCTGCTGCTAAGCGAGCTCACGTCGGGCTGTGCGAGCTGAGAAGAAGTTCGATCGCTGCTCGGTAGAAGCGGACACCGGGAAGCTGGAGGGCTATCTGGCAGACTGCAGAACGAGTCTGCCTAGCCCGCGGCGGAGGAGAGGCAGATAGCTGGCTTCTGAGCTGGGGTTCATCGGGCAGACTGCGCAATGAACCCGCCTAACTCGCAGCAGACAGGTTGAGCAGGCTGCCTGCTGGTGGCTTGTCGCCATTGCTCGGTGACAAGGACTGCCGAACTGAAGGACTACCGACCTGAAGGACTACCGACCTGAAGGACTGAAGAGTCCAGGTCCGCCTATAGCTGGCGGATAGGAAAGCAGGTCACCGCCTCTGGCTGAGCATCTTGCGCGCAGTCTGGGCGGATAGGGATTTCGAGTCCGCCACTCAGTTGAGTAGCTCGCACCTGAGAGGAAGAATAAACCACTATACGGTTAACCGAACTAACCGCGCGGCCTGCAGGGGCGGACTGAGGAAGTAGTACGCAGCCCCTGCAGAATGAGCGGCTACTGCGCGACCTGGGCGGTCAGACCGGGGAGACCGCCCTAGCCACGCGGACTGAGCGGACTGAAAGGTCGGTCCTCCCACCCTAGGAAGGAAAGGCTCACAGGTTGCGACCTCCTGGTGTAGGCCGTGATTTGCGAGCTGGCTACCTTGGGAGGGATCGCCGATTTCTGGGTTAACATTAGCAACCTTGCTGAAACAAAAAATAAGGGAGGTTAGCCAACTGAAGAACATCACAGTCATTAAGATTAGCTCCATTAAATACAAGGACAGTATCATTAGAGATTTGGAAGAGAAACTCCAGAGGGAGAATAGGATTGTGGCTAGCTACTCTAAGCTCAATTCTGTGTTGCCCATAATTGACTCCTTCTCCTCTCAGAGAAACAAGAGGGGCTTAGGATTCAAGGGAAACACAAGGGCTGCCCCTTTCAAAGGAAAGGGAATAGCTCCAGTTCAGCCACCCATTACCTTTGAAAGGGTAATACTCCCTTCTAACATGTATGACAAGGACTCTATGTATAGTCACTGGAAGAATGGGAATTCTTCATAGAATAATACAAGTGTACCTTCCAAAGGAAGGAGAAGAGGAATGGGAAAGAGGTCCTTCAAGGCAGCACATGAAGAAATTCAAATGCCCCATCATGTACCATTTGTCTTTGGTGCTCCAGCCCCCACTCTCAAGAATGTGGCTGCAGCCAAATTTTCGGGCAATCCAGCAAAGACTCTGACCTAGGGCCAGTCTATCAGCAAGCCTGATTTGGCTATTTCTGATGCTATCAAGAGCATGTCTTTTGCAAAGAAGACTGTTGTTGATGGCATTCAGAGCAGGCCAAATAAGTCTACTAGAAGACTTACCTTCAGCCAGATGTTGCGCGCTAGGGTTCGAAGAAAATAAACGCAACCGAACTAGCAACCCGATGAGGCAAGTATACCTATCGAATTGTAGCAAGGGGACACAAGTTTCGTATTAAGATCCGGGAACTGTTGGCTAAGCTTACTCACACGAACGCTATTATCTTATCGACGGAAAAACTAGGGTTTTAGAAAATCTAAGTGCAGGGGAGAAAGTAAAGCTATTCTAGAAAAAGAAACACTGCAATTAAGAGGGCTATTAAGTAAACAACTAAGCTAGAAAGGAAACTACTGCAGTTAATTAAAGAGCACAAGACAGGTGATTACTACGAAAGGTAGAAAATATGAAATGGAAATGCACCCGATCAAGATTCACCTCGGCTAAAGACGATTAAGAAAATGCGATAAAAATCTAAACTTAATAGGATAAGGGTCCTTGACCGTGGAGGTTCCTAAAGCTTGAACACGCTTCTCTCGAAGTCGTGCCCAACTGAGTTTAGGAAGGTCCGACCGACTCTCGTCTAAATCGGAGGCCTAAAACTCGCTTTACGCGGTGAACCCCACTATTGGATTTTACTCCAATCCGGGAGATTTGGACGTCTGCCTCTCTCGAGGGGTGCATACAACTCCCTTTACTCTTGAATGCTCACTTCATTCTTTCGGCCTCTCGGCTAGCCCAGAATGAAAGCAAAGGCGGAGAGTATATATCGAAAATATACCTCCGACCCGTGATAAATCAAGAGTAATTCAAGGCCCTAACTTAAAAAGAAAAGATTAATTAAAACATCATAACATAATCGCTCTAACCTCGGATCATCAAGATCGAGTACAAGGAGGATTAGTTAATCATAATGGAGTGGAGGGGGGAAGATGAGTAGAAAAG
This sequence comes from Platanthera zijinensis, assembly GCA_039513925.1. NCBI lineage: Eukaryota > Viridiplantae > Streptophyta > Magnoliopsida > Asparagales > Orchidaceae > Platanthera > Platanthera zijinensis. The sequence goes on from CM077084.1 coordinate 145,044,716, forward strand.
CATAAGAAGAACACAAGCTAAACAAGAACACTTTTATTAATAAAAAGGGCAAGTTACACTATTGAAAATTAAAGTTACAAGTGCATGAAAATTAAACCCTATTCTAGCCCTACATTAAGCACTAAGCAAGAAGAAAATTACATTAAAAGCTAGCACAAACTAAGATTAAACTAGGGTTAACCAAAAAGTACAAAGAGAGGGGGAGAGAGAGAGAGAAAAATCATGAAAAAGGATCAAGAAACAAAGGGGCAGCACCTCCCCCACTCAACCAAAGCTTCCTGAAATGGAGAGGGGGGGCTCAATTTATAGATTTTTTTCTCGGGTTGGTCACGCCCTCCGACACGCCCTAGGGGGGCGTGTCAGGGGGCGTGACAGGTACGGATTTGACCTCGGGCTCTGGATTCTGGCAGGAGGGATGATTGCTTCGGTACGTCGGTGGTTACGCCCTAGGTCACGCCCGTGACAGGGGGGCGTGACAGGCATGTCATGTCCAAATCATTGGTCGGAAATCCGTCAGTCACCGAAAAAGGAAGGTGTCACGCCCATGTCACGGGCGTGACATGGGGCGTGACAGTACTATTTGCGTGCTGAGGCGGAAGGGCATTTAATGCGGCGGCAGCTTTGCGGCAGAGGGCGACACGCCCCTGGTCACGCCCGGTGACACGCCCAGGGAGGGCGTGACAGGGGGGCGTGACAGCGGTTTTGACCGTTTTCTGTCCCTTCCAGCAGGTGTCCTCGGGATCGGGTGACACGCCCTAGGTCACGCCCAGGGAGGGCGTGACAGGGGGGCGTGACAGGCCATTTTGGCAATTTTTCTGAAAACCTGCAAAAAGACAGGAAAAAGTTAGTGGCAATAAAATTTACATAAAAAGGATAAAAATAAACTAATAATAGACATAATTTGTACAATATAAAATATAAAATACGATAATAGTTTAGGCTACAAAACGTATTATCAAATTCCCCCAAGCTTAAGCTTTGCTTGTCCCCAAGCAAAAATATAAAAACTAGATATTTATAACAGGACTAATCAAAAGTTCTAATTATGCCTACACAAGTACTATGCGAAATTCTTAGTAGGGAAAAGGTGAAATGTAAGTCTAAAACAATTATTTAGGCATGGTAAAACTTTTATAAACTTTACTTAATAAAAACAAATCATCCAAAATTTTAACGAGATTTTTTTAAATGGACTTAAGTAAAGCAACGAAAATGAAAAACACGCATTGAGTTGTTACTAGATCCAAGCAACGCATTATAATTATATCAATTTAATTATCAAAAATCTAGGTTTAAATCCAAAACTAAAACTGATTTACTGTTTTTCTTTTCTTAGTTGTTAAATAAAAAACAAAAAGCGTGAATCAAAAGGACTTAAATAGGACAGAAACGCTTGGTTTAGGAAAATGATTAGGAGTGGAATTCAAAGATAAACGTGAAGGTTTAAAATCACACTAAACCAAAGCAAAGAGTTTCAAAAACTTTCATAAAAATATATACACATTTTTTTTTCTTTTTCTTTTTCATTTTTTTTTTCTTTTTTTCAAAACAAAGGCCATAAATATTTTTATTTTCCTTTTTGAGTTGGCCAAACAAAAATAAACATCACTTATGAACATACTTCCTTTTTTTTCGAAAACCTTTCTCCACAAAAATCACAAAATACCCTATCAAAAATCGTCAAAATAATTTATGAAACTCAAAAAGGCTAGTGCGATTCGATAGGTTGGAAATTTTGGCTTTGGTGAAACTGAAATGAAGGGAGGAGCTATCAAATGAAATCAGAAAAAGGCTCAAAAACGGCTAACTAGTGGTAAAAGTTTTTAGGTTGGCAAGAAAGCTCAAACGAAAACAAAAATGGCCTAAATCATTTTCACGCTTTTGAATTTATTTAAAACAAAGGTTTGAAAAATTTTCAAAAAGCGAGTCCTAGATAATAAAAGAAGATTGATGAAATTAACTTGAAAATAGAAATAATAGGTGACTTGGATCGTTCACATCTACTACGTTATTCAAAAGTTGACTTTACAAAAATTATTCAAAAACGAAAAAGAAAATAGTGGATGATGAATTTTTTTGAGAAAGTAAAGGAAATAAAAAACAAAAAACCATAATAGAAATGCGAGTTTTAGAAAAATATTTCACCTTAACATGCTACCGCAAATTAGAAACACAGCATGGCCAACATTTTACTTGTGAAACATAATTAAAAAGAACAATTAGAAATATTATAGTTAACTAAGTTATTTATAGGAGATTTTGAGTAAAACAAAACTAAAAACTGGGGGTACTATTGAAATACCAAAATGTCTAAACTATTCAAAAACACATATATATATATTTTTTTATTATTTTGCGAAATATTCTCTTTTTTTTGGATTTTGGATAATTTTTTTCTCTTTTTTTGGAATTTTAAGATATTCATTTTTTTTTGAAAAATTTACAATATATACAAAAAAAGAAATTATTTACACTAAGCAAAAATGAAGGAGGAAATCCTCCCCCAAGCTTAAAACAGACATTGTCCTCAATGACTAAAGAAGGGGATTGGAGAAGGAGAGAAAAATAAAGTGCAGAATTGAAAAGACAGAATTGAAATACAGGTACTTCCCCGGATTTATTTGCTGCGAAAGCTGAGTGATGCCGCTCCTCCGAATGTCTTCTTTGGACTTCGTGATGGATTCAGCAATGTTGGAGCAGGCGATCGCAGAAGCTTCAGCTTGTCGGAGCCGTCCGAGGCAAAAATTGTAAAATAAAGAAAACAGAAAAAGATAACTTGGGTTGCCTCCCAAGAGCGCCCTTTGGTTAAAGCGTCGTTGAGCTCGACGCATCAAAAAAAATAATATTGTCCAAAAATATTGTTGTCCCGAAATAAAATTGTTTTTAGCAAAAAAAAATAAAAATTTCAAGATTAAAGTTCGTGAAGCAGAAACTTAATAGTGTTTGGACTGACATCATCATCACCAGAGAAATACAGTTTAAGACGCTGACCATTCACTTTGAAATTACCCTTATCAGGGTGAGAAATTAAAACAGTTCCATAAGAAAATACTTCTAAAACAGAAAACGGGCCAGACCAGCGAGATTTTAATTTGCCCGGAAATAAACGTAAACGAGAATTATATAACAGGACTTGGTCGCCCGGCTTAAAGTTTTTAGGGTGCCTTAAGTGTTTATCGTGTAAACGCTTCGTCCGCTCTTTATAAAGTTTGTTATTTTCATAAGCATAAGAGCGCCACTCGTCGAGTTCATTTAGTTGGAATTTTCGAAGGTCACCGACTGAGTGGGGATCGAAGTTTAAAAATTTTAAGGCCCAAAAGGCGCGGTGTTCTAACTCTGCGGGCAGATGGCACGATTTTCCATAGACCAGCCGATACGGCGTACATCCGAGGGCGGTTTTTGATGCGTGGAAAACGGCAAGCGCACCGGTCGCACAAGTAATAAAGTTTGGGAATAAATCCCCGAGTGTCGGTCTCTTGAGGAACACAGTAAGGGATGAGTTAATGTCGAGGAGGACTTGAGATTGAAGTCCTCGGGGCGAAGGTAACGATGGGGTTTGTGATGGTTGCGGAAACAGAAAATAAAAGCTACAAGCTACTCCTATGCAACGCCGCTATGCGATGCTTCGCCAGGCGGGATGGAAGGCTAGTCGGGCCGCTATGCACCGAATCGCTAGGCGGATGGACGAGTAGGCTAGCGGATGAGGTGGAGAGAACGGCGGAAATCCTACTATGCAGGCCGCTATGCACTGCTTCGCCAGGCGGGATGGAAACTACACGGGCCGCTATGCACCGAATCGCTTGGCGGATGGAAGAGTAGGCTAGCGGATGAGGTGGTGAGAATGGCGGAATGAGGGTCGTGGGCACCTCTTCGCAACGCACGCCACTAGCAATTGCTAGTGCGGCAAGGGTGGATGGATGGCGGAATAACAAGGCGCACCTCAAGCAATAATAACAAAATCACAATAACTCACATAGACATGAATAAGTGAAAATGCTAATCAATAAAAATACTTCATCAATACATAGAGTTAAACTAAGCTATCAAATACAAGAGAAAGAGGTGTGCGAATCGACCGAATCCGAAGCCTTGTTGAGGGTTCACGGTTGGAATCCCGGGTTGTCAATCCGAGTCCAAGCTCGGTCCTCAACTGCGTCCGGGGTAGAGGAGGCTGTCACTCACTCCCAATGGACCCGTCTTCTTCGTTGAAATGATCCGTAGATTGCGGCTCCGGCCCTTCCTTGCTTGATGGAGAAAGCTCGGTCAAAACTCCGCTTGAAGCTTGAGGATGAAGGAGGAGGCCGAGAGGATGCTCCGGCGTTGATTTGGCGTTGTAAGCTTGCCCGGAGACCCTCCCTAAGGTGGGAGATGGAGGAAGACGGCGGAAACCCTCGTTCGGGACGAGAAACGGCGGAAAACTCGCGAGAGATTGATCGATCCCAAAATTAGGGCGGACCTGCGCTATTTATAGAAAACAGATTTAAACAGCGCGCACGATCACAGGCGCACGACCAGTGGTCGTGCGCGGTATGGCCTGTGATCGTGCGATATGGAGGCAGAAAAGTGGGAAAAGAAAGTGTGACTGCGCACGACCGGCAACGCACGAGCAGTGATCGTGCGCGGTATGGCTGGTGATCGTGCGATATGGCGGGACAGAACTTTCCCAGGAGAGGTCATGACTGCGCACGACCGATGATCGTGCGCCAAAGAGGTCGATGGTCGTGCGTGGGCAAAAACGCACGACCATTGACTCCTTTGCCAAAGATGGGGAAAGTTCGATGCCGGACGCCCACACGATCCCAGAACCTGCAGGAGAACTGGACGGGATGTCGATCATGGCAGTCACAGACATAAATAATATGCAAGCAAAAAGGGAAAATACACACACACACAGAAATAGGCTAAAAGAGTGCACAAGACGTGGAAAACCGTAGCGAACCAAAAGAAGTGCAAATGACGCTAAACGGTGTGCAAAGACAAGAAAATAAGCCTAGATGAGTCCAAAAATAGGTATATAAAGAGGACTCATCACACCCCCAGACTTAACCGTTTGCGCGTCCCGAGCAAACACAACCTAAGCAGAAAAGGAAAAAGAACTAGCTAACAAAGAAATTGCAAAATGGAGTACCATGCGAAGTCGCATGCCCGCGTGCATAAAAATAAAGTAGAGGAAATTTTTAAGTATACAAAATATTTTATATTTTTCACAATGCGTATCAAAAAGTTATTATTACTCAAAAGTAGAATCACGGTGAATCATCCGGTCCTACGCAGGAAGAAAGTAGACAGGCCACTAAGGTGAGCATTGCCGAAGACCGGGGCTCAAGATTACCCCCAAAGGAATCCACCAATGTCGGAAACCATAAGCTTGCCCGTTCGCACTCTCTCCACGGCACTAGTCAACTCAAGCGCAAGTCCGTAGGACTTCGGGTAATAATGGGGCTTGGGTTACGGTGAGGAAAACAAGGGTAAATATGAAGGGTATGCACCTAACCCAAATGAGCTAACGTACAAAACTAGTACCCGCTGCCCACAAAATAAACACGGGTGCACCACACCCCCAGACTTAACTTTTGCAACATGGGTGTGTGCACCGCCTACTCCAAATCCAAATCATCTCAAATAAAGATTTTCAATTAAACTTTTTCTTTTTCTTTTTCTTTTCTCTTTTTCTTTTTTAAATCATTTTCTTTTCTTTTTCATCTTTTTATTTTCATAATTTCAGCAGATATAACTAGGAAGCACTTCCACATTTTCACAAATAATAACACCACATCACAACCCAACATGAAAATATAAAACACTAAGCTCGACTTGGGTGTGCGACTAGGATCGGCTATGAGGCTTTGGCGAATATAGTGGAGCTGAATCAAAAGGAAGGGTAGGCACAAAGGGGCTAGCAAGGGCGATGTTAGGAATGGGTACAAAGCTCAACCGGGCCAAAAGGTGGCCTACATCACTCTCACGCTAGACTAACCGTGTACCAATGCTTCAAGAATAGCTTGGGGCAAGTTCTTAGCAACCGAGAAAGATAACCCTTCCTCCCGACTCAAGCAATACGAGTCTAGTGGCGGCTACACACATTCCTACGCTACCGTTTGATTCACACCGGATTCACCAACTTTTGAGTAGAATAAAAAGAATTTACGCAGATAGAAAAATATAAAGCTATAAGCATACAGAAAAATTAAATCTACTCAAATTTCTACACGAGACGAGAGCAGTTGACTAGAAACACAGCAAGGCCAACATTTTACTCCGTCGCACAATCCTAAAATAGCACAGAAATTTTCCAAATCTAACAAAGATACAAGTTCAACTCGTGGCACGCTAACAGTTAAGCTCGCGCTCATGCTGGTGCAGTGGTGTGCGATGCAATGAACATAAACAAAATACAACTACAAAAGCTTCTAGGATGCGCATGCAATGTGCACGTGCAAAAGGCAACAATAGATAGCTCTCCCCCAGACTTAAACTAAACTACACAGCAAATGATATAGAAATTAAAATCAGAATGAGCTAAGGGAAGAGGTTACCCAATGCTCAGCTAGTGAGCATACCAGAAGACGCGTGAAAAGTAGAAGCAGGTCCGCCATACAAAGAATCACAACCCCGCCAATGCGTAGTATCCATGAATACCTGCAGGGGTGAGCTCCGCAAAAACAAAAGAAAAATATACCAAAAGAAAATACTAAACTAAGCTAGACATAAAATAAAAATAAAAATGCAGAAAATTTAAGATAAGTACTGGGGTTATTGTCATCCCAGCACGACTTATTCAACAAAAGAAAAGTTCTAGCTAATGGGCCTATGAAATGAAAAGTGCACAGGCAACTGTCCTAATATCCGCGTCGGTAACGGGTACCGATACGGCGATAGCACAGTTACCCCTCTACCTAGATAATAATACCTGCGACGCACAGGTAGAGGAAATAGGAAGTAAGATGAGGAGGCCTGGTCCTCACTTATCTCACCACAAAACAAATCCTTGCCTAGCAAGGTATCGAACACCACAAGCTCGTTGGGGGCGAAGGTGTAGGCAGAGGCTTCAACTGCAAAAGGAGTAGGAAACTCCTCACGCAAGCTGAGGCACTCGCCGACAACCTGAGCACAAGGCTCAATGTCAACCCAACTCACCTGCAGGGAGTCAACCCGCACAGGCGCAGAAGGAGAAGGGGGGTCAAGGAATAAAGGAGAAGAAAAACTAAAAGAAGCGGAAATAGGGAGAGTGATCCCGGAATCACTCTCAGCAGGATCCAAGCATAGATCACTGTCGGTGTCATGTGAGTCATGGCGAGGGGAAAATGAGACCACGAGGTCCTCGGTGGTGGTTTGGACCCCCTCATCCAACAAGGAAGTAGAAATCTCCTCGCCGGCAAGGATTTCCTCATCACACCTCGGTACGTCACGGTGTTCCAAGACATAGTACTCACCATTGATGAGAATAATGTCCTCGTCACACCACGGCGCATCCTCATATTCCCAATTCCCGCAGGGCACAACATCATCGACCGACTCACTAGAAATGGGAGTAGGTAATTTATGCAAAGAAAGCGGAGGAGCAACATCATCAGAGATAATATGCGCAGGTTCCTCCGGGGGTGAATCAAAAATAGGGGAAGAAGGCACAAGGAGAGAAGGCGCCGCAATGTCGTCGCACTGACCAGTAGAAAGTCTGATGGGTGTATCCACAGCAGTCCCCCATAAACAAGGTGGTACTGCGGATACATCATCAGAAACAGAAGGAGCGGCCATTTGAGCGGTGGATGAGACGATCCGGATATCCGGTTCATCATCCGCCTCCATCTGGCGCTGAAATTCTGCGCAATCTTTCAACACATGGTCGGTGCTACGACAACACAAAACACCGTTTTCCATTACTCCTCGGTCCAGGTGGAGCCGGAGAGGAATATGAAAAAGGTGAAGGCGGAGAAGAGTAGTGACCATAAGACTGGGGTACGGTGTATGAAGTACCATAAGACAACGGTGCTCCATACACTGAACCACGAGAATTATGCTCCCATTCTTCAGTGGGGCACTCATCACTGTTATGCCTGTAATCCCCGCACCAATGGCAACGAATATTCGCATAAGAATACATGGTGCAGCAAGAAAGAATTCACCACAAGAATTTTCTAAGCAAAAATTAACTACACACAAGCAGATAAATAAAAAGGAATACCTGCTACTGGAATATAAAAAATTAGAAGAGGAATAAAGAAAAATAAGCAACAAATTATAAAAACTAAAGTAAAGAAAAATAAAACATGGAATGAACAGATGGAAAAGGGCTTCTATCTCAAATCTACCTCTTCAAAAACTCAAACGACTGTGTTCCCGGCAACGGCGCCAAAAACTTGATGCGTGGAAAACGGCAAGCGCACCGTCGCACAAGTAATAAAGTTTGGGAATAAATCCCCGAGTGTCGGTCTCTTGAGGAACACAGTAAGGGATGAGTTAATGTCGAGGAGGACTTGAGATTGAAGTCCTCGGGGCGAAGGTAACGATGGGGTTTGTGATGGTTGCGGAAACAGAAAATAAAAGCTACAAGCTACTCCTATGCAACGCCGCTATGCGATGCTTCGCCAGGCGGGATGGAAGGCTAGTCGGGCCGCTATGCACCGAATCGCTAGGCGGATGGACGAGTAGGCTAGCGGATGAGGTGGAGAGAACGGCGGAAATCCTACTATGCAGGCCGCTATGCACTGCTTCGCCAGGCGGGATGGAAACTACACGGGCCGCTATGCACCGAATCGCTTGGCGGATGGAAGAGTAGGCTAGCGGATGAGGTGGTGAGAATGGCGGAATGAGGGTCGTGGGCACCTCTTCGCAACGCACGCCACTAGCAATTGCTAGTGCGGCAAGGGTGGATGGATGGCGGAATAACAAGGCGCACCTCAAGCAATAATAACAAAATCACAATAACTCACATAGACATGAATAAGTGAAAATGCTAATCAATAAAAATACTTCATCAATACATAGAGTTAAACTAAGCTATCAAATACAAGAGAAAGAGGTGTGCGAATCGACCGAATCCGAAGCCTTGTTGAGGGTTCACGGTTGGAATCCCGGGTTGTCAATCCGAGTCCAAGCTCGGTCCTCAACTGCGTCCGGGGTAGAGGAGGCTGTCACTCACTCCCAATGGACCCGTCTTCTTCGTTGAAATGATCCGTAGATTGCGGCTCCGGCCCTTCCTTGCTTGATGGAGAAAGCTCGGTCAAAACTCCGCTTGAAGCTTGAGGATGAAGGAGGAGGCCGAGAGGATGCTCCGGCGTTGATTTGGCGTTGTAAGCTTGCCCGGAGACCCTCCCTAAGGTGGGAGATGGAGGAAGACGGCGGAAACCCTCGTTCGGGACGAGAAACGGCGGAAAACTCGCGAGAGATTGATCGATCCCAAAATTAGGGCGGACCTGCGCTATTTATAGAAAACAGATTTAAACAGCGCGCACGATCACAGGCGCACGACCAGTGGTCGTGCGCGGTATGGCCTGTGATCGTGCGATATGGAGGCAGAAAAGTGGGAAAAGAAAGTGTGACTGCGCACGACCGGCAACGCACGAGCAGTGATCGTGCGCGGTATGGCTGGTGATCGTGCGATATGGCGGGACAGAACTTTCCCAGGAGAGGTCATGACTGCGCACGACCGATGATCGTGCGCCAAAGAGGTCGATGGTCGTGCGTGGGCAAAAACGCACGACCATTGACTCCTTTGCCAAAGATGGGGAAAGTTCGATGCCGGACGCCCACACGATCCCAGAACCTGCAGGAGAACTGGACGGGATGTCGATCATGGCAGTCACAGACATAAATAATATGCAAGCAAAAAGGGAAAATACACACACACACAGAAATAGGCTAAAAGAGTGCACAAGACATGGAAAACCGTAGCGAACCAAAAGAAGTGCAAATGACGCTAAACGGTGTGCAAAGACAAGAAAATAAGCCTAGATGAGTCCAAAAATAGGTATATAAAGAGGACTCATCAGTTTTGTACGCTGTTCGGTAGGCCCATAGAGCATCGTCAAGTTTGGTTGACCAGTCTTTTCTAGAAGTTGAAACAGTCTTTTCTAATATTCTTTTTATTTCTCTATTTACTACTTCGACTTGACCGTTAGTTTGGGGGTGGTAGGCAGTGGATAGTTTATGCGTAACGCCGTATTTAGTAAGGATTTTTTGAAAATTGCTCGTTACAGAAATGGGAACCCCTATCGCTAACGATTGCGCGTGGCGTACCGAATCTAGAAAATAATTTTTTTAAAAACGTGACTACAACTCGGGAGTCGTTCGTAGGAAGAGCTTGGGCCTCAGCCCATCGTGAAACATAATCAACAGCAACTAAAATATATTTGTTTCCGAAGCTAGAAGGAAGGGGGCCAACAAAATCAATTCCCCAGAGGTCGAAAATTTCGCACTCTAAGAAATAATTTTGCGGCATTTCATTTTTATTAGAAATATTGCCTGACCGTTGGCAACTATCACACCTGCTCACAAAGGCTTGCGCGTCTTTAAACAGGCTAGGCCAGTAAAAACCCGCGCAAAGCACCTTATGAGCGGTGCGAGCAGCTTGATAGTGCCCACCTGTCGGGCCTTCATGCAAATGTTTTAGAATATCAATTCCTTCATCAAAAGAAACACATCTCCTTATCACTTGATCCGCACAAATTTTGAAAAGATGCGGGTCTTCCCAAAAGTAGTTCTTCAGCTCAGAAAAGAATTTCTTCTTCTGCTGAGAGGAGAACTCTTTTGGGAGCACCCGGGCCACTAGATAGTTGGCGATGTGCGCGAACCAAGGAGAAGTAGATGTATTAACTAAAAGCAGCTTCTCATTAGGAAAATAGTCATTAAAAGATTTTTCATTTAATTTTTCTATAAAGGGGTTATCTAATCTGGATAGATGGTCGGCGGCCAAGTTCTCGGCTCCTCGCTTATCACGGATCTCTAAGTCAAACTCCTGGAGGAGTAAGACCCAGCGAATCAAGCGAGGCTTGGCATCCGTTTTGGCAAGAAGGTACTTGAGGGCCGAGTGGTCCGTAAAAACAATGATTTTTGAAAGTGTAATGTAAGGGCGAAATTTATCAAACGCAAATACTACAGCCAAGAGCTCCTTCTCGGTTGTGGTGTAATTTTCTTGTGCAGATGTGAGGGTTTTACTAGCGTAATAGATGGGGTGGAAGTTCTTAGATATGCGTTGACCTAATACGGCTCCCACCACAAAACTACTCGCATCGCACATAATCTCGAAAGGAAGGTCCCACACCGGAGCTATCATAATTGGCGCGTTAATTAACTTTTCTTTAATTAATTCAAAGGCAGAAATACAAGAGTCATCAAAAATGAATGGAGCGTCTTTTTCTAAGAGATGGGTGAGGGGCTTAGTGATCTTGGAGAAGTCCTTTATAAAACGACGATAAAAACCAGCGTGGCCTAGGAAACTTCTTATAGCTTTTATGTTTGTAGGCGGCGGCAACTTCTCAATAACTTCTATCTTGGCAACGTCTACCTCAATACCTTTAGCAGAAATTTTATGACCCAAAACTAACCCTTCCCTCACCATAAAATGGCATTTTTCCCAATTTAGGGCAAGGTTAGTTTCTTCGCATCGTTCTAAGACTTTTTCGAGGTTTTCTAAACATCTATCGAAGGTATCGCCGAACACGGAGAAATCGTCCATGAATACCTCCATAATGCTTTCTACGTACTTGTCAAATATTGCGAGCATACATCGTTGGAATGTAGCCGGCGCATTGCATAATCCAAACGGCATTCTTCGGTACGCGAAGGTGCTGAAGGGACAAGTAAACGTAGTTTTCTCTTGGTCCTCGGGAGAGATGGGTATTTGAAAGTACCCCGAGAGGCCATCGAGAAAACAATAAAAGCTATGGCTGGAGAGACGTTCTAAAATCTGGTCGATAAACGGTAGAGGAAAGTGGTCCTTACGGGTGGCGTCATTTAACTTACGGTAATCTATGCACATACGCCAACCCGTCACCGTCCGTGTCGGGATTAATTCATTATTCTCATTACTAACTACGGTTATCCCTCCCTTTTTTGGAACTACCTGAACGGGGCTAACCCACTTACTGTCCGATATAGGGTAGATAATTCCTGCGTCTAATAGTTTCATAACCTCGCCCTTAACTACTTCTTTCATATTCGGGTTTATACGGCGCTGAGGTTGGATAGAGTTACGCGAATTATCTTCCATTAAAATTTTATGTGTACAGAAAGATGGGCTTATGCCCTTGATATCAGAAATTTGCCAAGCAATAGCCCGGCGATGCTTACGTAGAACTAGAAGAAGTTTATCGTTCTGCGTATCCGTGAGGTAGGCCGAAACGATAACTGGTAACTTGGAGTCTTTTTCCAAGAAATCATACTTAAGGTGTTCGGGAAGTTCTTTAAGTTCTAGGGTAGGGGGTTCTTCATAAGAGGATTTTGAGATTCTTTCTTTTTCGAAAATAATATCTTCATAAACTTTTTTATAAGGAACGTAATAAAATGGGAATTAGGGGCTTCTCCTCTCAGAGAAACAAGAGGGGCTTAGGATTCAAGGGAAACACAAGGGCTGCACCTTTCAAAGGAAAGGGAATAGCTCCAGTTCAGCCACCCATTACCTTTGAAAGGGTAATACTCCCTTCTAACATGTATGACAAGGACTCTATGTATAGTCACTGGAAGAATGGGAATTCTTCATAGAATAATACAAGTGTACCTTCCAAAGGAAGGAGAAGAGGAATGGGAAAGAGGTCCTTCAAGGCAGCACATGAAGAAATTCAAATGCCCCATCATGTACCATTTGTCTTTGGTGCTCCAGCCCCCACTCTCAAGAATGTGGCTGCAGCCAAATTTTCGGGCAATCCAGCAAAGACTCTGACCTAGGGCCAGTCTATCAGCAAGCCTGATTTGGCTATTTCTGATGCTATCAAGAGCATGTCTTTTGCAAAGAAGACTGTTGTTGATGGCATTCAGAGCAGGCCAAATAAGTCTACTAGAAGACTTACCTTCAGCCAGATGTTGCGCGCTAGGGTTCGAAGAAAATAAACGCAACCGAACTAGCAACCCGATGAGGCAAGTATACCTATCGAATTGTAGCAAGGGGACACAAGTGTCGTATTAAGATCCGGGAACTGTTGGCTAAGCTTACTCACACGAACGCTATTATCTTATCGACGGAAAAACTAGGGTTTTAGAAAATCTAAGTGCAGGGGAGAAAGTAAAGCTATTCTAGAAAAAGAAACACTGCAATTAAGAGGGCTATTAAGTAAACAACTAAGCTAGAAAGGAAACTACTGCAGTTAATTAAAGAGCACAAGACAGGTGATTACTACGAAAGGTAGAAAATATGAAATGGAAATGCACCCGATCAAGATTCACCTCGGCTAAAGACGATTAAGAAAATGCGATAAAAATCTAAACTTAATAGGATAAGGGTCCTTGACCGTGGAGGTTCCTAAAGCTTGAACACGCTTCTCTCGAAGTCGTGCCCAACTGAGTTTAGGAAGGTCCGACCGACTCTCGTCTAAATCGGAGGCCTAAAACTCGCTTTACGCGGTGAACCCCACTATTGGATTTTACTCCAATCCGGGAGATTTGGACGTCTGCCTCTCTCGAGGGGTGCATACAACTCCCTTTACTCTTGAATGCTCACTTCATTCTTTCGGCCTCTCGGCTAGCCCAGAATGAAAGCAAAGGCGGAGAGTATATATCGAAAATATACCTCCGACCCGTGATAAATCAAGAGTAATTCAAGGCCCTAACTTAAAAAGAAAAGATTAATTAAAACATCATAACATAATCGCTCTAACCTCGGATCATCAAGATCGAGTACAAGGAGGATTAGTTAATCATAATGGAGTGGAGGGGGGAAGATGAGTAGAAAAGCATAAGAAGAACACAAGCTAAATAAGAACACTTTTATTAATAAAAAGGGCAAGTTACACTATTGAAAATTAAAGTTACAAGTGCATGAAAATTAAACCCTATTCTAGCCCTACATTAAGCACTAAGCAAGAAGAAAATTACATTAAAAGCTAGCACAAACTAAGATTAAACTAGGGTTAACCAAAAAGTACAAAGAGAGGGGGAGAGAGAGAGAAAAAAAGCATGAAAAAGGATCAAGAAACAAAGGGGCAGCACCTCCCCCACTCAACCAAAGCTTCCTGAAATGGAGAGGGGGGGCTCAATTTATAGATTTTTTTCTCGGGTTGGTCACGCCCTCCGACACGCCCTAGGGGGGCGTGTCAGGGGGCGTGACAGGTACGGATTTGACCTCGGGCTCTGGATTCTGGCAGGAGGGATGATTGCTTCGGTACGTCGGTGGTCACGCCCTAGGTCACGCCCGTGACAGGGGGCGTGACAGGAATGTCATGTCCAAATCATTGGTCGGAAATCCGTCAGTCACCGAAAAAGGAAGGTGTCACGCCCATGTCACGGGCGTGACATGGGGCGTGACAGTACTATTTGCGTGCTGAGGCGGAAGGGCATTTAATGCGGCGGCAGCTTTGCGGCAGAGGGCGACACGCCCCTGGTCACGCCCGGTGACACGCCCAGGGAGGGCGTGACAGGGGGGCGTGACAGCGGTTTTGACCGTTTTCTGTCCCTTCCAGCAGGTGTCCTCGGGATCGGGTGACACGCCCTAGGTCACGCCCAGGGAGGGCGTGACAGGGGGGCGTGACAGGCCATTTTGGCAATTTTTCTGAAAACCTGCAAAAAGACAGGAAAAAGTTAATGGCAATAAAATTTACATAAAAAGGATAAAAATAAACTAATAATAGACATAATTTGTACAATATAAAATATAAAATACGATAATAGTTTAGGCTACAAAACGTATTATCACCAGATCCTAGCTGAAAGGAACCTGAGAAAGGTTGTTATTGTTCCTTATAGATAGAGAGCTGCTGTCAGCACAGCTAGCAGACCAACATAGAAAATAATGTACAACATTCATGAGTGCTGGTGTTATGGGAAAGTCCACTATGTCATAGATTGCTGGCATAATCCCAGTGTGGATAGAGTAATAGTTAGTCCACAAGTCATAAAAGTTGTTAGTAGAAAAGTCTTTTTTCAAACTAATCAGAACCTATGACTCAATACCTATTTGGGTCCTAAGATAAACAAAATCATGTCTGGTAGGTTAGTCCAAGTGCACATACCCCTATATAGTACTTGAATAGTGGATGTTCTAGGCACATGACTGGAACAAGGAGCAACTTGAGGGAGTACACTCCAGTGAAGGATAGAGCCAAAGTGATCTTTGGTGGATCAGACAGAGAAGACACCAGAGGTTATGATAAGATCACAAACGGTATAGTCACTATCACAAAAGAAGCTTATGTTGAAGGGTTGTAACACAACCTGATTAGCATAAGCCAACTTTGTGATCTTGGCTATGACATAGTATTCCACAAGGATGAGTGCCATATTAAGAGGTTGAGTGACCAAGAGGTCATCTTGATAGGCACTAGGAGTGGGAATGTCTATTGTTTACATTTACTATGTTTAGATATAGACTCTCCTATATGCCTTGTTGTAAATGAGAAAGTCTCATACTATTTCCAATGGCACAAGAGACTAGCTCATTTGAACTATAAGACAATTGGCAAACTCTTTAGTGAAGAGCTAGTTAGGAATGGTCCAAAAATGAAATGCTCTAAGGAAGGCATTTGCTCTGCATGCCAAAAGGGCAAGCAGACCAAAGCTTCTTTCAAGAGCATTAGGATCAAACTCTTTGAGGTGTTTATACCTCTTGAATATGGACTTGTTTGGCCCTATGCCAGTTCATTGTCTAGGTAGGAAAGTATGCACCCTTGTAGTTATTGATGACTTTTCCAGATTTGCTTGGGTTTTCTTTTTGATGACAGAATCTGAAACCACTGATGTCTTCAAGACATTTGTCAAGCAAATTCAGAATGAATTGGACAATATTGTGGTCAAAATAAGAAGTGACCATGGGACTGAATTTCAGTCTGATAGCATGACAAAGTTCTTTGAAGAGCAAGAGATTCACCAATAATTTTCTTCTCCAAGAACACCCCAGCAAAATGGGATTATTGAGAGGAAAAATAGAACTCTTATAAAGGCTGATAGGACCTTACTAAGTGACACATCTCTCCCAGAATATTTTTGGGCTGAGGCAATAAAGACTGCATGTCATGCCCTTAACAGAGCCTCTATTACCAATAGTCACAAAAGGACTCCCTATGAGATCTTGAAAGGTAGAAAACCAAACTTGGGCTATCTCAGGATCTTTGGTAGCAAGTGTTATATGCTTCATAATGGTAAGTTCCATTTGACTAAGTTTGCTGTCAAGTCCTATGATGGGATTTTTGTTGGATACAGCAACCATAGCAAGGCCTATATGATCTACAACTTAGAAAGTCAAGTTATAGAAGAGTCTATTGATGTAGTATTTGATGAGTCAACTATGATTAACAGTGAGCTGTCAAGCTCCTTGATGAGTTGTAAATATACCTATATTTTCGTATTCTATTTAAGTCAATTTTTTTTTGTCCTTTTTTATTTGTTTTATCCAATAAATTGCTTATTTTTGTAAATATTATTTCTAACTTAGCTTTATTTTTATTCCAGAAAAATTCCAGAAAAATTCCAGAAAAAGTCAAAATGTTGACTGACACGCCCGTGTCACATGACCGACACGCCCGTGTCACACCCTCGACGATCGCAGACCACAGGTTGCCAGCTCAACGATCGGCGATGATCAAACCAAGCTCGACACGCCCCAAGACACGCCCGTGTCAACGTGTGACACGGGCGTGACTTAGCCACCTGGCCCGACGTGACGCGCGCGACTTTGCGGCCGGACCGCGCCCAGATCGACCTCCCCGACACGCCCCAGTCACGCCCGTGACTGACACATGTCACGCCCGTGACCTGGGGCGTGACAGCCACGTTTTCAGCCGAAGTCAACTTTCTAGTCAAGTCACCCGATCAGCTCATGAATAGTGTCGACACGCCCCCTGTCACACCCTAGTCACGGGCATGACCAACCCGAAAATTTGCCTATAAATAAGAGCTTCTAGGAAGCTTATTTTGTTCACTTTTTTGGTCCATCTTACTTAGGGGAGGTGCTGCCCGTTTGGCTTCTAAGCTATGTAAGGAGAATTTCTCCCTATCTTTCTTAGTTTGTATTAGGTTGTTTGTTTTAGCTTTTCATGTAATAGCCTTTTTATTCAATAAAATGGTAGATTTTCTATCTTGCAAAGTTGAAATGTTCAATTGGAAGCGCCCTTCTTAAGTAATTTTTTTGTTCTCTTTTTGTGATTATCTTTTTATGTTTCCTTTTTAGCTTTCATAACTTAGTTAGATTTAGGATTTATCGGCATTTCTAGCCGTTGTGCCGTCCATTTAATTTTCATTCTCCGCACTTTTTAGCTTTAGCTTTTTCTTCTTTATCATTTTCATTCATATAGGTTTTATAAAAACTCCCCTAAAAGTGTTCGTTTTTTATTTTCTTTAACTTAGGCTCTTAGGAATGTAAAACTTCTCGTTCCTTTTTAGTTTTATTCTCACTTTTTTGGAGGTTTTATAAAAACTTATGAATAAAAATGTAGTCGTTATAATTTTTCGCTCACTTCATTTTAGTTTTTTATTTGTAAAACTTTTAGTCCCTTTAATTTTTATTTCATCTTTTTATGCATTTCTACTGCATTCTAGCGGTAGAAATGCAGTTATATTAATTTTTCGAGTACTTCCATTTTGCGCTTATTTGCAAATCATTTTCGCTCGGTTAATTTTTATTTTCACTTTTTATGCATTTCTACCGCATTCTAGCGGTAGAAATGTAGTCGTTTTAATTTTTCAGCAACTTTGTTTTTCTTATTTTTGCAAGTGTGTGTGCGTGTATGAGTTAGATTTTATTGCTTTATTTCAACTTCTGTAGTGTGTGCATGTGTGCATTTATTTCCGCCTACTCGTTAAGAGTTAAATGGCGCTCTGCTTTCATTTCCCGCCCACTCGTTTGAGTGGGACTTGTCTTTTACTGCTTTCATTTTCTTCCTACTCACTTGAGTAGGAAAACTTTGTGTGTGTGTGTGTTTACTTTTCTGTAGAGTGCGTGTGTGTGTTTTACTTTCAAGTAGAGTGCGTGCGTGTATGAGATAAATTTACTCCCGCCCACTCATTTGAGCCGGGACTTGCAATTTTATCGCTTTCTCAATTATGTAGAGTGCGTGCGTGTAGGAGATAATTTTACCGCTTTATTTATCGCTTTCTTCAATTAAGAAGAGTTTGTGCGTGTGTGCATTTATTTCCGCCTACTCATTTGAGTAGGGCTTGCTTTATTAAATTTTCTTTATGGTTTTGAAGTGTGCGTGAGTGCCTGCATCAATTAGCCTTCAATTTATCTAATTGTCCTATTTTTCGTGTTTTCTCTTATAATTATTCAGTGCTTAATTTAACACTCACGCTTCACCTAAAAACATAAAGCCGTCCCCATACCGATGAGTGGCTAATCTCTATTAGCCTTCGGCATCGAAGAGCATTGGGACAAATAAAATGATTTGAAATAATTAAAAAACTTTATTTTTATTTTAATTTAAGGACTTAAGGTTTACCCCGGGTTAACGACGCATAGGACCACATAATCGATGTGTGGGCTCTATTTCCGTTATCCATACGCGACGCCGAGAGGCTGCACGTATGGACCGATCCCCCTTGGGTAAAGAGAACTGTGTACGCCCCCTCGAAAGAGAAGAAGCGTAGTTCTTCCGGATTGGGTTCCCCACCCAATAGCGGGGTTCTTAGCGTAAAGCGGGCATTAAGAGGAATCCTTCGTCGGTCTAACGATCGGTCGAATAGTCTTAATGTTTAGGTGAGCAATATTCCTAGAGATAAGTGCGCTCATATTTTTGGAACCCCCACGGCCAAGTGCCTTTTATTAATTTAAAAATAAAGTTTAATAATTGTTGAGAATTATTTTAGTCTTAATCCGATTCGATGTCGAGCGTTAACCCGTCATCGAACTAACTTAGCAAAATTCTGCTCTCTTTCTTTCCATTTTAATTAAACTAAAAAAAATCCCACCTTACTGTTAGTAAGATAATAGTGTTCCTGGAAGAGTAGATATAATCAAGGCGTCCCCGAGAATAATACGACCTCAGTATTTTCCCGAATACCGAGTACTACTTGCGATAGGTGCACTTGCCTCCTCTCATTAGAAAACTCGATCTTCTAACCGGCCCGCGGAATCTGACCATTTCGAACCAACCATAGTAGGTCTCTGTTCCGCGGCCATCAAGTTTTTGTCGCCGTTGCCGGGGATCACGGTTGTTATATTGAATCCGGGACTCTATTAATTTTACTTCATTTTCAAATAAAAAATTTTATACAAAAAAAATCCATCCCCCTTTTATTTTTTTTTAGGGTGTATGACCCGTGGACAACCTTCGAGTTCTGAAAATCTTGAATTCGACCCCGAGATCGACCGCTCTCTTGCGCGTATCCGATCTCTCCGTCGAATTCCCTTTTTAGACCCCGCAGAATCTATCGGAGAACCCTCTTCTTCTTCTATGGCCGACCCGAATAATGCCCAACCGGCCGAGCGTACTATGTCTTACTACGCTCGGCCCAACTTGGATGATACGGGGTCGAGTATTGTTCGGCCCGCTGTGGCCAATAATAATTTTGAAATTAAGTCAAGTGTGATTCAAATGATCCAAAATGCTGTGCAGTTCGACGGACTGCCGGATGAGGACCCCAATAATCACTTGTCTAATTTTCTTGAGATTTGCGATACTTTTAAAATTAATGGCGTCACTGATGACGCCATTCGTTTGCGCCTTTTTCCCTTCTCTCTTAAGTCCAAGGCTAAGGCGTGGTTACTCTCCCTCCCGCGGGGATCCATCACATCCTGGGCGGAGTTGGCTGAGAAATTCCTTACGAAGTATTTTCCGTCCGCGAAAACTGCAAGATTGCGGGCGGACATATCTTCGTTCGTCCAAAACGACTCCGAGTCTCTTTACGAGACTTGGGAATGCTTTAAGGAGTTTCTCCGCCGGTGCCCGCACCACGCTCTGCCAATGTGGTTGCAGGTACAAATTTTTTATAATGGACTGAATAGTCAGACGCGTCAAATGATTGACGTGGCTGCCGGGGGCACTCTGAACAATAAGACCCCCGAGGCCGCCCAGGCCCTTTTCGAGGAAATGGCGGTGAACGCCTACTAGTGGAATGTCCCGCGGGCGCGCCCTAAGCAGGCGGGCATTTTTAAAGTGGATGCCACTGCTCAGCTAGCCCTCCAAGTGGAAAGGCTAACTAAGCAGGTGGCGGAGATGTCTGTTGCCTCCTCCACTCCGCCTTGTTTTCTCCCCCCCCCCCCCCTCTAACGTCTGCGTAGTCGACGAATTCGTGGACTACATGGGAAATCCGGTGCGTCCCTCATTTCAAAACAACCCTTATAGTAGCCACTATAATATGGGTTGGAGGAACCATCCGAATTTCTCCTGGAGCAACCCGAACAACGCGCAGCGTCCCCCTCCCCCTCCTTTTGTGCCAACATTTCCTCCTCCCCCTCCTATGGAGCCATCCCCGGTGGAGGAAAATTTTAATCGTTATGTCGCGTCCAACGAGTCCAATATCCGGAACATCACCAGATCGCTAAAAAATTTAGAACTCCAGGTTGGACAGCTGGCACGACTTATGTCGGAACGCGCCCTGGGGGCACTGCCAGGGAACACGGAGCCCAATCCAAGGGAAACCACCAACGCTATAACCCTCCGTAGAGGTAAGGAGGTGGTCGATCCAAGACGTATCGATCCTCAGGTACATATTTCACCTCCGACCCCTCTTCCCTCTTCTTCGATTACGCAACCCTTACCGATTTTTAACAACAAAACTATTTTAAACAAGGCGTTGCCCTACCCGCATAAGTTAGATAACGAGCGAGTAAACGCGCAATATGAAAAATTTATTTTATTACTTAAACAAATTCATATTAATGTTCCTTTTTGCGAGGCTATCTCGCAAATGCCTAAATATGCGAAATTTTTAAAAGAACTACTTTCTAATAAACGCAAACTCGAGGATATTTCGCATATATCTCTCAACGATGTCTGCTCGGCGGCTCTTACTAGTAAATTGCCCTTAAAACAAAACGACCTGGGAAGGTTCTCCATCCCGTGCCTTTTTGGCAATGTATTAGTAAAATACGCCTTGGCAGACTTAGGCGCGAGCATTAATTTGATGCCGTTCTCGCTCTTCCTGCGTTTAGGTTTGGGTACTCCTGCTCCTACCAATATGCGCATCCAACTAGCGGATCACTCGGTTAGGTTCCCCATCGGGGTTGTTGAGGATGTCCTTGTCCGAGTAGACAAGTTCACCTTCCCGGTGGACTTCGTCATCTTGGACATCGAGGAAGACGCCAATGTACCAATAATACTTGGTCGCCCTTTCCTCGCGACCTCACGTGCGTTAATTGATGTAAGTAATGGTCAACTTCTCCTTCGGGTAGGAGACGACCAAGTTACTTTTTCTATTAACTCCTCTATGGAAGACTCGTCGCCGAGCGACAATTTCTGCTACTCTTTAGATTCTTTTTATGGAGATTGTTCTTCTCTGGTTGTCGAGTCCGAGTTTTTAAACGAAAATATTTTTTCGCTCGAAAATTTTTATTGCGATGAGGACGCATCTACGAACATGCCTTTTGAACCAATTTGTTCAAAAGACATTAGCACTAAAACCTCACTAGAAGAACCGCCCATCCTAGAACTCAAACCATTACCCGAATCCCTAAAATACGCCTTTTTGGGGAAAAATGATACACTCCCGGTAATCATTTCTTCGTATTTAAGCGATTCGGAGACCTTCAATTTATTGGAGGTTTTGCTTAAACATCGCCACGCAATTGCGTGGCAAATTTCTGACCTAAAGGGGATTAACCCTTCTTTCTGCACTCACAAAATTTTCTTAAACGATAATTGCCGCAAAACCATTCAGCCGCAGCGGCGTCTTAACCCAAACATGAAAGACGCCGTGAAAGCTGAGATAATTAAATTATTAGATGCGGGGATTATTTATCCCATTTCTGATAGTGCATGGGTTAGTCCCATTCATGTCGTGCCCAAGAAAGGCAGTCTAACCGTAGTGGCGAATGAGCACAACGAGCTCGTCCCAACTCGTACTGTTACGGGTTGGCGGGTGGTCATCGATTACCGCAAACTTAATGATGCCACCCGCAAAGACCATTTTCCACTACCATTCCTTGACCAAATTCTTGAGCGTCTTTCCGGTCATCCTTTTTATTGTTTTCTCGATGGTTTATCGGGGTTTTTCCAAATCCCCATTTCCCCCGAAGACCAAGAGAAAACAACTTTTACTTGCCCCTTTGGCACCTTCGCCTATCGAAGAATGCCATTTGGCCTCTGCAATGCGCCAGCTACATTCCAAAGATGTATGCTGGCAATCTTTGGCGAGCTAGTAGAAGATATTATGGAAATATTTATGGATGACTTTTCTGTATTCGGATGCTCATTCCCGGATTGTCTTCGTAATCTTGATCGTGTCCTCCAGCGATGCGAGGACACGAATCTTGTTTTAAATTGGGAAAAGTGTAACTTTATGGTTCGAGGAGGTTTGGTCCTCGGCCATAAGATTTCGATTAAGGGGATAGAGGTCGATAAGGCCAAAGTAGAAATCATAGAAAAACTTCCTCAGCCGACAAACATAAAATCCATTAGGAGTTTCTTAGGCCACGCGGGCTTTTATAGGCGCTTCATTCAAGATTTTTCAAAAATAACAAAGCCGCTTACTCACCTCTTGGAAAAGGAATCACCTTTTGTCTTTAGTAGCGATTGCGAGTCTGCTTTTAATTTTATAAAACAAAAACTTATCAATTCTCCAATTCTAGTGGCCCCTAATTGGTCCCTTCCGTTCGAAATCATGTGTGACGCTAGTGATATTGCCTTAGGCGCCGTTCTTGGCCAACGCGTAGAAAAACATTTTCATCCTATTTATTACGCTAGCAAGATGCTCACTTCCGCACAAGTGAATTACACGATGACGGAAAAGGAACTCTTAGCCGTCATTTTCGCTTTTGATAAGTTTCGCTCGTACCTTACGCTATCTAAAGTTATCGTTTTTACCGATCACTCCGCCCTTAAATATCTACTAGCCAAAACCGACGCGAAGCCCCGCCTTCTTCGATGGATTCTCCTCCTACAAGAGTTTGATTTGGAGATCCGAGATAAGAAGGGCACGGAGAATCTAGAGGCAGACCACCTCTCCCGTTTAGAAAATCCGGGTGCGGAAGCGCTCGTCGAATCTGAAATGAATGACAGATTCCCCGAGGAACGCCTTCTCGCCATTCGTTCGTCTTCGTCATCTTCGCCTTGGTTCGCAGATTTTGCGAACTACTTAGTCGCGCGGGTACTTCCAAAAGATTTTTCAAGTCATCAAAAGAAGAAATTCTTTTCCGACTTGAAAAATTTCTTTTGGGATGACCCCTTTCTTTTCCGTATCTGCGCGGACCAAGCGGTTCGAAGATGCGTCGCGGGAGTGGAGTGCACACAAATATTGAGGCACTGCCACGAGGGTCCAGTCAGGGGGCACTATCAAGCCAACCGGACCGCTAGGAAGGCGCTAGAGGCGGGCTACTTTTGGCCCACTCACTTCAAAGACGCGCACAACTTTGTGCGCGCATGCGATAGCTGTCAGCGGTCGGGTAACATCTCACGTAGAGACGAGATGCCCCAAAATATGTTTTTAGAATGCGAAGTCTTCGATTTATGGGGCATAGATTTTGTTGGCCCCCTACCTCCTTCTTATAAAAATATGTATATTTTAGTAGCGGTCGACTACGTATCACGGTGGGCGGAAGCGCAAGCTCTCCCCACCAACGATGCGCAAGTCGTCGTTACATTTCTAAAAAAATTATTTTCTCGCTTCGGCACGCCACGCGCTATTGTTAGTGATAGGGGAACGCATTTCTATAACGCTCTAATGGCTAAGACGTTAGCTAAATACGGAGTCACGCACAAGCTTGCCACCCCCTACCACCCGCAAACAAGTGGCCAAGTTAAGGTAGTAAATCGAGAGATAAAACGCATATTAGAAAAAACCGTTTCACTTAATAGGAAAGATTGGTCCGCTAAGCTCGACGACGCGTTATGGGCGTATTGTACGGCATACAAAACCGCTACCGGTTGTACCCCGTTTCGATTAGTCTATGGCAAAGCGTGCCATTTACCCGTAGAACTGGAGCACCGCGCACTTTGGGCATTAAAACTCTTAAACCTCGACTCTAACTTAGCCGCTCAGAATAGAAAACTGCAACTAAACGAGCTCGATAAATGGCGTGCGAACGCTTACGAGAGCAATAAGTTCTATAAGGAGCGTTCTAAGTTTTATCACGATCGAAAAATTAAAACCCCCAAAATTTTTTCTCCGGGCGATCTAGTCTTTCTTTACAATTCACGTCTTAGGCTTTTCCCGGGTAAGCTAAAATCGCGATGGTTCGGCCCCTTCAAGGTTGAAGAGGTTTAGCCATATGGGACCATACTCATCTCCCACCCCGAAAAAGGCACTTTTAAGGTGAACGGTAATCGGTTAAAGTCTTATATAGCGGGCAACCCTGTGATCAGTAGGAGCGAAACCATAACCCTTCTCCATATATAAACCCGCCACTATAGTCAAGCTACGCGACTATAAACAAAGCGCTCCTGGGAGGCACCCCACGTCTATCTTTTTTACGTCTTTATTTATTATGTTTTCTATTTTTCTAATAAATGCAGGGTTTCTAATGGGCTTCCCCGCGCGCGGATCAGGGACGTTTTCTGCCCCCCTCTTTTTCCTTTTTTGTACATATACCTCTTGTCTTGTTCCTCATGCTTAGCATACAACATTGGGGACAATGTTGGATCTAAGTATGGGGGTGTTTTCGTATTTTCGTACTTTCTTTTTCACTTAAAAAAAAATTAAAAAAAAATAAAAAAAAACAAAACTTCAAAAAAAAATATATATAACACAAAAAAAATCAAAAAAAAATTTTAAAAAAATTTTTGAAATTTCATTTTTGAAACTTTGACTTATTTTTAACTCGGTCCGCGAGATCCGGCTCATCGAGTCATCCACATAACGAGTCATCTCGCGGCTACCTAGTTTATATTTTTGTAAATATTCTTGTAAATATTTTTGTAAATAATTTTTGTAAATACTTTTTGTAAATATTCTTTCTCTTTCCCCTCTCCCTTTTTCCCTCTCATCCTTGTAAATATTTTTTCTTTTTCCCAAATTTTTGTAAATAGAATGAAAATTTCATTAAAAATACAAAAAAATTCACAAAATATAAAAATACAAAAAGTTCACAAAACTTAAAAATCCAAAAAAAAATTTATTTTCGCATTTTTTCTTTCTTTTTAGTATGTATATATTAAAGATATAAATACAAAAATACAAAAAAAGAGCATAACTTCAAAAAACAACAAAAAAATTTATGTAAGTTTTGAAACAAATAAATCAAACATCTCATTCTTAAGTTTCTTGTTATCCAAAACTTTCGTTTTGAGTTTATTTATATGCGAATTTGATTAATTCTTTGTTCACTATTCGTTTGTTAATTATAGATTGAAAAATCTAAATAACCGGGGTTAAGTTTTAAAGAATTTATTATACTTTGTAAAAATAGGGGACTCGCTTTAGGCACTACTTCTAATTTTTCATAGATAGGAGCATGTGTACCATGTTAGAAAATAACGACTATAGAATTCAATTATGCTTGCTTTTAGCTTTCTGAAAAATTGGAACGTACAATTTATAAAGGTTGCTCTCAATTATTTTTTAATTAAAAATCTAGTTCTCTTTTCTCCCCTTACCTATCATAACCTACTTGGTATGATAAAAATATTTCCCCAAAAAGAAAAAAAAATCTTATGTCAATGGGAATAAGATTTCATTCCGTAAACATAGGCACCCAATAAATTAAAAGATTATACGTTACGGAGTAAGAGGATAAAATTCATTACCCCAACACATATACATTGGGTTATTTTTATTTATGAAGAAAAGAAAAAATTTTATGTTAAGGAAAATAAGATTTCGTTTTCCTTTAACATCCAAATAAAAAAATGGAGGTTCGAGAAAAAAATAACCTCGCCTCAAAATCCAAGCATCTTCATCAACCCCCCTTAGCCAATTTCATGACTCTAGAATTAATTCAAAAATCTTTTTGAGAGCATAATTCGTAAATTGCATTATTTCCGATAACACTCCTATAAGCTAAAGTTCGTATAACTCCAAACTATTTTCTGTTAATCTAACCAATACAATTATTGCTTTCTATTTGATTACATCAAGAAGTCTTTTGGCCAAAACTTTTGCCCTGTTTAAATCATCTAAATAATTTTAGGACTTAACTCTTATACCCCGTATATTTTTATTTGATCTTTCTTATAATTAATTTAGCGGTAGCAGAACTTAGGGTTTTTTATTATTCCTTATAAGTTCACCTCAAACTTTTGCTCTGGAATAGCAAAAGCTTAAGTATGGGGATGTTTGATGAGTTGTAAATATACCTATATTTTCGTATTCTATTTAAGTCAATTTTGTTTGTTTTTTGTCTTTTTTTATTAGTTTTATCCAATAAATTGCTTATTTTTGTAAATATTATTTCTAACTTAGCTTTATTTTTATTCCAGAAAAATTCCAGAAAAATTCCAGAAAAAGTCAAAATGTTGACTGACACGCCCGTGTCACATGACCAACACGCCCGTGTCACGCCCTCGACGATCGCAGACCACAGGTTGCCAGCTCGACGATCGGCGATGATCAAACCAAGCTCGACACGCCCCAAGACACGCTCGTGTCAAGGTGTGACACGGGCGTGACTTAGCCACCTGGCCCGACGTGACGCGCGCAACTTTGCGGCCGGACCGCGCCCAGATCGACCTCCCCGACACGCCCCAGTCATGCTCGTGACTGACACATGTCACGCCCGTGACCTGGGGCATGACCGCCACGTTTTCAGCAGAAGTCAACTTTCCAGTCAAGTCACCCGATCAGCTCATGAATAGTGTCGACACGACCCCTGTCACGCCCTAGTCACGGGCGTGACCAACCCGAAAATTTGCCTATAAATAAGAGCTTCCAAGAAGCTTATTTTGTCCACTTTTTTGGTCCATCTTACTTATGGGAGGTGCTGCCCGTTTGGCTTCTAAGCTATGTAAGGAGAATTTCTCCCTATCTTTCTTAGTTTGTATTAGATTGTTTGTTTTAGCTTTTCATGTAATAGCCTTTTTATTCAATAAAATGGTACATTTTCTATCTTGCAAAGTTGAAATGTTCAATTGGAAGCGCCCTTCTTAAGTAATTTTTTTGTTCCCTTTTTGTGATTCTCTTTTTATGTTTCCTTTTTAGCTTTCATAACTTAGTTAGATTTAGGATTTATCGGCATTTCTAGCCGTTGTGCCGTCCATTTAATTTTCATTCTCCGCACTTTTTAGCTTTAGCTTTTTCTTCTTTATCATTTTCATTCATATAGGTTTTATAAAAACTCCCCTAAAAGTGTTCGTTTTTATTTTCTTTAACTTAGGCTCTTAGGAATGTAAAACGTCTCGTTCCTTTTTAGTTTTATTCTCACTTTTTTGGAGGTTTTATAAAAACTTATGAATAAAAATGTAGTCGTTATAATTTTTCGCTCACTTCATTTTAGTTTTTTATTTGTAAAACTTTTAGTCCCTTTAATTTTTATTTCATCTTTTTATGCATTTCTACCGCATTCTAGCGGTAGAAATGCAGTTGTATTAATTTTTCGAGTACTTCCATTTTGCGTTTATTTGCAAAACATTTTCGCTCGGTTAATTTTTATTTTCACTTTTTATGCATTTCTACCGCATTCTAGCGGTAGAAATGTAGTCGTTTTAATTTTTCAGCAACTTTGTTTTTCTTATTTTTGCAAGTGTGTGTGCGTGTATGAGTTAGGTTTTATTGCTTTATTTCAACTTCTGTAGTGTGTGCGTGTGTGCATTTATTTCCGCCTACTCGTTAAGAGTTAAATGGCGCTCTGCTTTCATTTCCTGCCCACTCGTTTGAGTGAGACTTGTCTTTTTACTGCTTTCATTTTCTTCCTACTCACTTGAGTAGGAAAACTTTATGTGTGTGTGTGTGTGTGTTTACTTTTCTGTAGAGTGCGTGTGTGTGTTTTACTTTCAAGTAGAGTGCGTGCGTGTATGAGATAAATTTACTCCCGCCCACTCATTTGAGTCGGGACTTGCAATTTTATCGCTTTCTCAATTATGTAGAGTGCGTGCGTGTAGGAGATAATTTTACCGCTTTATTTATCGCTTTCTTCAATTAAGAAGAGTGTGTGCGTGTGTGCATTTATTTCCGCCTACTCATTTGAGTAGGGCTTGCTTTATTAAATTTTCTTTATGGTTTTGAAGTGTGCGTGAGTGCCTGCATCAATTAGCCTTCAATTTATCTAATTGTCCTATTTTTCGTGTTTTCTCTTATAATTGTTCAGTGCTTAATTTAACACTCACGCTTCACCTAAAAACATAAAGCCGTCCCCATACCGATGAGTGGCTAATCTCTATTAGCCTTCGGCATCGAAGAGCATTGGGACAAATAAAATGATTTGAAATAATTAAAAAACTTTATTTTTATTTTAATTTAAGGACTTAAGGTTTAACCCGGGTTAACGACGCATAGGACCACATAATCGATGTGTGGGCTCTATTTCCGTTATCCATACGCGACGCCGAGAGGCTGCACGTATGGACCGATCCCCCTTGGGTAAAGAGAACTGCGTACGCCCCCTCGAAAGAGGAGAAGCGTAGTTCTGCCAGATTGGGTTCCCCACCCAATAGCGGGGTTCTTAGCGTAAAGCGGGCATTAAGAGGAATCCTTCGTCGATCTAACGATCGGTCGAATAGCCTTAATGTTTAGGTGAGCAATATTCCTAGAGATAAGTGCGCTCATATTTTTGGAACCCCCACGGCCAAGTGCCTTTTATTAATTTAAAAACAAAGTTTAATAATTGTTGAGAATTATTTTAGTCTTAATCCGATTCGATGCCGAGCGTTAACCTGTCATCGAACTAACTTAGCAAAATTCTGCTCTCTTTCTTTCCGTTTTAATTAAACTAAAAAAAATCCCACCTTACTGTTAGTAAGATAATAGTGTTCCTGGAAGAGTAGATATAATTAACGCGTCCCCGAGAATAATACGACCTCAGTATTTTCCCAAATACCGAGTACTACTTGCGATAGGTGCACTTTCCTCCTCTCGTTAGAAAACTCGATCTTCTAACCGGCCCGTGGAATCTGACCATTTTGAACCAACCACAGTAGGTATCTGTTTTGCGGCCATCACTCCTCTTTTAGTCATGCAAGTACAGAGCTGATGATGGACAAGCTGACTATCAAGGAAGCTGCTTTAATAGTTCAAGATGAAGCTGACAGAGTGTGCATTCCAGAGGAAGCACAAGGCACACTGGTTGTGGATGATGATCAGCAAAATGAAGACAATGAAGATCAGGAAGCTGGAGCAAGATTGTCTCCAGCAGTCAGGCATCTAAGGGATCATCCAAGACACCAGTTTATTAGTGATGCTAAGTAAGGAGTGGTGACAAGGAGTAAAAGTCTGAATACAGCTTTGTATTCTAGTTTCCTGTCACAGGTTGAGCCTAAGAGATTTGAAGAGGCCAACATATATCAGTTCTGGATTGTAGCTATGCAAGAGGAACCTAACTAGTTTAAGAGGTGTTAGGTTTGGAAGCTAGTTCCCGACCACAAGGACATAATGTCATTGGAACCAAGTGGATCTACAGGAACAAACTTGATGAAAATGGCATTATAATTAAGAACAAGGCTAGACTGGTGTCTAAAGGATACAGGCAAAAAAAAGGTATTAATATCGATCAAACCTTTGCCCCAGTAGCAAAAGTGGAAGCCATCAGACAATTCCTTGCATATGTTGTATACGAAGGATTCAAAGTCTACCAGATAGATGTGAAGTCAGCATGTCTGAATGGTGACTTAATGGAAGAGGTTTATGTCGAATAGCCTTTAGGTTTTGTTGACTCTAACTCACCTGAATCTATTTATAGACGTAGGAAAGCTCTATATGGGTTGAAGCAAGCCCCTAGAGCATGGTATGAGACATTGTCTAGCTTCCTCATTGAGAACAAATTCTCAAGGAGGAAGATAGACATGACCCTATTCCTATGGTAATTTAAGGGCAAGATTATCCTAGTCCATATTTATGTTCAAGACATAATCTTTGGATCTACTAATGACAACCTTTGCAAAAAGTTTGTCAAACTTATGCAAGGGAAGGTTGAGATGAGTAGTATGGGTGAGCTGAAGTCCTTCTTGGGCCTCCAAGTAAGACAGACTGATGATGGCTTGTCCATATCATAGTCTAAGTTCACCCAGGATTTAATTAAAAAGTTTGGAATGGAGAATGCCTCCACCATGAAAACTCTCATTGGGTCAATAAGCATATAGACAAAGATGAGGTAGGGAAACCTGTTGATGAAACTTTGTATAGAGGGATAATTGGCACCCTTCTATACCTTACTGTAAGTAGGTCAGACAACATGTATGCTACATGTGTTTGTGCTAGGTATCGGGCTTGTCCTAAAGATTCTCACAACTCTGCTGCTAAGCAAATTTTGAGGTATCTTAAGGTCACACCAGATCTTGGCCTATGGTATCCTAGAAATAGGGATTTTGAACTAATTGGCTATTCAAATGCAGATTTTACAGGCTGCAAAGAGGACAGGAAAAGCACTTCAGGCACCTGTCTATTATTGGGAGGAAGTCTAGTGTCTTGGAATAGCAAGAAGCAAACAAGTGTTGCAATTTAAACTACAGAGTAAGAATATATAGTTGCTGGAAGCTGCTGTACACATTTGCTGTGGATCCAGCATCAGCTCCAGAACTATAACCTCCAGATAAGTAGAAGTCCTTTATTTTGTGATTCTACTAGTGCAATCTCTATAGCTAGTAATCCTGTCTCACACAACGGGACTATGCACATAGAGATTAGGTATCACTTTATAAGAGAGCATGTTAAATGTGAAGATATCAGTCTTGAGTTTGCCCCTACAGACAAGCAAGTGGCTAACATCTTCACTAAACCACTAGATGAAGCAAAGTTCAACACCTTCAATTTTGAGTTGGGTATGTTGAACTTAGTATAGCTTTAGTTGCTCCTCACATTGTTTTTGGTTATAGGAATTACTACTTCTTACAGGGTGTGAAGACCGCAAGTGATATCAAGACTATAATGTACTAGAGTGTCTATCAAATAAAATGATAGAAGATGCTCCTGTTGAGGGGGAGCAAGTACTGATGCTCCTATGGGGGGGAGCAAGTCCAACGTACAGGAACAGATTCAACCTCCTATAGAGAAGAAGCTAGCAGTTGCACTAGTTGATTATCTGAAATCAGAAAGGGGGAGGAGATAATCAGAGACGGCCAACACCTCCCTGACTATTCTATAGAAGTCATAAAGGTGGAGAAAGGAATGATCAAGGAAATGACTAAGGCCAGGCAACAAAATAGGGGTAGTAGGTGATGATCACCATATAGGCAAGGAAAATGTGGTACAAGGAAAATGTGGTAACCTATAACTCTCATTTTTGACATATATTGTTGCTGCATATGTTGGTGTATATCATTGACAAAAAATTTTGAATAAGAGTTTTGACTTCTTCAAATAGGGGGAGATTATTTGGTCCTTTGATCTCAATATCCCAGTTTTGTAAGAAGACAAACAAGTCAATAGTACACACCTAGTTGTATTTGATGTATGTTCAAGCTCATGCATGTAGGTGGTTCCTTATCACATGGATTGGACATGTGGACTCAAAGAAGGATACTAGAAAGATAGGAATCTGTCTAAGTCCACAGGCGTCGAGTGAAGCAAGCTCACTCAATGCCAGATTTCTAAGGAAGAAAGCTAGAAAGAGATATTCGACTAAGTCCACAGGCGTTGAGTGATGTCAGTTCACTAAATGCCATATGTCAAGAAGAGTTGTTGACAAAGGAAAAATTCTGGTTAAGTCCAGAGGCATTGAGTGAGGACAGCTCACTCAACTCTAGATGAGTAGAAGCATCAAGTAAAGACCAGTCAGTCAAAGCCTTTGCTTTGACAGTAAAGAAAAGTGGCCAAGTCCACGGGCATTGAGTAATGTCAACTCACTCAACACCATACTGCTAGAAGCATTGAATCAAGCTACTTCAGTCAAACCCACAGAAAATCTGTCAAAGAAATATAGCTAAGTCCAGAAGCGTTAAGTGAAGCCAGTTCACTCAATGCCATGCTAATTCTGTCAAAGACAAAGAAGAAGGAGACGAAAAAATTAACTAAGTCCAAAAGTGTTGAGTGAAGCCAGTTCACTCAACGCCATACTAATTCTTTCAAAGCCAAAGAAGAAGGAGACAGAAAAATTAACCAAGTCCAGAAGCGTTGAGTGAGGTCAGCTCTCTCAACGCCCAAAGAGAAAAGCGCTGATAGAGCTATGGTCAGTCAAAGCTTAATGAATATTGACAGAAAAATCTGTCTAAGTCTAGATGCGTTGAGTGAGGATAGTTCACTCAATGCACTCAACGCATCAGCAAGATGGCAGGGTTCAAAGAAGTGGCTAAGTACAAAAGCATTGAGTGATGAAGCTTCACTCAACGCTCTCAACGCCTAAGATGCAGAGAGGTTCAGATTGTTGACTAAATGTTTTGGCGTTGAGTGAAGCTTGTTCATTCAATGCGCTCAATGCCTGGAAGTGCAGTTTATCTGACTAAGTGTTTTTGCATTGAGTGAAGCTTGTTCGCTCAACACACTCAACGTCTTAGTTGTAACTGAGAATTTGGCTAAGTCCACAGATGCTGACATCAGTAAAAGTCTACAATAGTCAACGGAATTCAAATTCATTGCGGGAAAGCTACAATCCACCACTAATGGCATCGGCGTCCAGCTGTAAGATTTATTCTGTAAAAGGAAGGATATATATATGTAATTAAAGTTGGGCCCACGGGTCAAAAGAGCTGTTAGATGGTGGACGATAAAAGGAATGAGATCGGTGGAGAAAGTAGCAATCTTTAAAGGTTTTTTCTTTTCGAAAAGCCGAAATACTTTGTCTTCTTCTTCTCCATTATTACAGAGCTCGAAGCACAAGTTAAAAATTGACTGAACCCAAAAGGTCATCAATTTAGCTGCTGCGATCAACACCGGCAACAGCAAGATCAGAGACATTTCTCTGAGAGAAAAGCATCCAAGGCCTACCCCTACTGTAGTCACTTCACAGCCCAAGCAGAGCTTATCCTGAACACTATTTTCTGGAGCTGTAAATAAGGAATCTGGATAGAGTTTTCTCAGGACAGAAGGAGAAAGGCACAGAGATCATTTCTTCGTTGTCTATTCAACATCAACAAACCTAATTTTCATTAGGATCTTTCTAGATTTGAGTTATCATCCTATTTATAAAGGACAAGTGTAGGATCTTGTATAGATCTGAGTGGTAGGATTTTGTTAAGAATCTGAGTGTAGGGCTTTGGCCTGAGTGGTAGGATTCAAGTGTGAATCTGAGTTGTAGGATTTAGGTTGGATCTGAGTGTAGGGCTGTTTCCTGAGTTATAGGGCACTTGTGCCTGAGTTGTAGGATCCTTTGGATATAAGGTAGGGTTATCCTCCTAGCCTGAGTGGTAAGGCTTTTTAGCCTGAGGTAGGTGATCTTTTGATCACTGAGTTGTAGGGCTTTGTTCCTGAGTTGTAGGTCTTGGAGGAGACTGAGTGGTCCTACAGGATCGTGTTGTAAGCTTGAAGGAGCCAAGTTTTTGGTAAAGTGCCTTGTCTAACACACTGTTAGAAAGGCGGGAGGGACAGTGGACATACCCATACTCTGGGGAACTACTATAAGCCATATGTGTGTTGTATGTGATCTTCTTGAAATCAATACTAACTAATCACAACAGACATTAACTCAGATAATGTCTAAAAGAATGTAAAAAATCCCTAAAAACATATTCACCTTCCTCCCCCTTTAGGTGTTTAGCTACCCATGAAATCAAAGACTTTAAAATGGTATCAGAGGGAGGTTGCTCAAGAAAGACTTAACAGTCTGAGTAGATCTCCAAGGATAGCAGTTAGAGTATACTAATGGGTTCAGGAGAGAACTATAAGGAGCTTGGTTCCATGAAACTTCCTATCTACATAAAAGAATGCTTTGGAATCTAGAAGGAGAGGGTCGGGCTTTTTATGGAAGCATCTGACCCAAGGATCTTTGTGACAGTCAAAGAGGGACCTTTCATCCCTATGAAAGTCTCAGCTTTGGATGCCAATGTCCAGACACCTAAGACATATTCAGAGATGACCAAGGATGAGGTCATTCTTTCAACCTTAGACAAGAGAGCCCAGAACATCATAGTCAGTGTTATTGATGATTCAACCTTTTTGAACCTGGTTCACTACAAGACCTCTGTCACAACCCGCATTTTTCCCAACAATTTAATTATATCATAGTAAGGGAAAAATACGTGCCATGATGCCACACCGTGCATGGGATAACTGCAGATTTCAGGCAAGACTCCAAACTCTACAGTTTAAAAAGAAAACTTAAATTATTATGAATGAAATCCAGTTTAAGTTATGATGATAGTCGTATCCCTCGGCTTAGTGGATCATCTAGTCCACTATTTAAAATATAATTTATATGCTTACGGAAGATACTTGTTTAATTTAAATCTAACATCCTACATGAGTACAAATGTCCCCGAGGAACAACTCATGCTAAACAGACTCTAGATTTATAATAAGTATAGGAAAAGTCTTTACGCTTACCAGAAAAAATAGTGACTTAGTTTTAAAAGAGATTGTATGGATGCTTTATTAATAATAGGTTTTATAAGCTTGAAAATATCTAACATGCAGACCTAGCAATAAATCATCCCAGAGAGCAATTAATCTAAACCAAATATAAGACAATCACATCAGCTACCAAGTGTCAAGGTTCAAAAATCCTGTGGGCACCAACAACCTGACACGAACCCACGGTACCAAGTATGTCTGAAACTAGGAAAAGAAAACTGAAACAACAACTGCTGCTGCAAGGGCTCCAAAACCGGCTCCACTACACGCTAATGCTCAAAACTTGAGGTATTCCAAAGACAGGACACCTCAGCAAGAGGGACAAATGGCAGCAGAGAAGTAAGCAAAATAAAATAAGGTCAAACAGGGTACCAACCCAAGACCAACTGTACTGATGTAAGGCATCGAACAGGAAAAGAAATAAATACTTACGTGAATCGTCACATACTCCAACAAATGCACCAGATTTCCCAAGACAAAAAGGGAACAAAAATAAGTAAAATCATAAGGAAGAAGAAAATTAACTACCATTACTAAGCACCTGTGGTCGAATCTACCCAAAAACACGGGCGAGGTGGTCACTCAGCTGGACACACCCCTCATGAATAATTTATCTGCTTAACTGCGAGGGAGTCACATACTCTCCACCATACACCGCAGATGCCCAAAAACCTAGTAGACTTCCACAAGGTACAATAAAGGAGTCAGACAATACGGAGGTGGTTTTATCCACTAACTCCTGCAATTTTAGAAACCACAAAGAAACCACAACGCATAAAGCTCGAGACTTGGCTCGTAGGATTCTACTTGGCACTTCTAGTTTCAAGACATGGTTGATCAACACTTAGGAACGATTTACAATCCTAAATAACTCTAATCCGTTCAATAATGAAATCTAAGGCATTTAAAGCCATCAATAAGACACTTTAAGAACGATCAAACATATCCGGACAAAAATCGAGTTCACCATGACAAAACGTTACAACCTCATGTGATCATTGAGAAGGTTAATCATAACAATAAATTGGAAGAATAAGTGTAGAAAATTTTAAGGAACATGAAAAACATAGCCATTACCATCAAATCGGGCAAGGAGAAACGAGGGGAATCTACCACTTGCCTTGGTTTTACCGGAAAGGTCCTCTGAATCACTCCACATCATAGATCGGGGAAAAAGAACACGGGAGGAGTTGAAATCTAAACAAAAATGACTTAAAGGGGGTCAAGGCCAAAAAACCTTAATGAGAAAACTCAAGGAATGGGGAAAAATTTACCACGATAGCGTAGTTCTCGGCGAGAGCTTTCCGGATCTACGTTTGGTTGAAGATTTCGAGCACTGGAGCTCCGTCGGCGGCCACCGGAAGATTCACGAAAAGAACTCGCTCGTTCGCTCGATGTTCTGGTTCGGGAGAAAAGGAATCAGAGAAGAAGAAGTTCTATTCAAACCTAAGTCTAAGAATATATATATATATATATGTAAAAGTACTTAAAAAAATTTTTTGTCTAAATACAAGAAAACGTGTGATTTATGAGTGGCTATGGGAAAACCGAAATTAGAGGTCTAAGATGGCTTCAAATCGAAAAGTGCCCAATAAGAAAGTTGTATATCTCATCGAGACAAACTAAGTTCATGTTGACCATTTTTTGTACAACATCGTTTTGACCCTCAAAATAGCGTTCGAACGTTCAGAAACAGAGCAGGTCCGAAATTTCTCGAGAAATAGCATTGTTTCTCGAGACACGATGCTGTTTCTCGAGAAACAGCATTGTTTCTCAAGAAACAATGCCGTTTCTCGAGAGACATTGCCATTTCTCGAGAGACATTGCCGTTTCTCGAGAGACATTGCCGTTTCTCGAGAGACATTGCCGTTTCTCGAGAGACTATTGGGTATTATATCCACAATCACCTGGATTTGAGGAAGCCTCCTATCAAGCTAAGATGAATTCACTATGTATTTGATGAATTCCTTCAAGTTGTGCTTGCAGTTATTCCACGCTAAGTACACACCAATGTCAAGGTGCAGTGGGTCAATATACACGGGTCTGCGCGACGTAATCCCTCGTTGAGCAGATCAGTGTGTTGACCTACGTGTACTCTCTCTATTGGGGTGTACTTAATTTCAAGTACAGGGCTATGATAAAGCAAGAACAGACAAGGAGCAAGGATGGGCCAAAGATCAGCTCACGGGTTGAAAGAGGAGAAATCGTCCAAGTGTAAATCGTCGAGAATCACTAGTTGATTCTCGCCGGTTGAGGCCAGCTGACTCAACGCCGCCAGAAAATTCTCTAAGGCAGAATCGTCGAGAATCACTAAGTGATTCTCGCCGATTCGTCGAGAATGTCTTTGCATTCTCGACGATTCGGCGAGAATCTAATGTGATTCCCGCCGATTCTCCCCGGCCTCTATAACCTGTGATGCCAGAATTCGCCAAGTAGGATTCGGCGAGAATCGCAAGTGATTCTCGCCGATTCGTCGAGAATCACATACGATTCTCGCCGAATTTGACTTGGGCAAATTTCCGACATTTCCTGGACCGGTCCAGGTTTCCAGCGGTATTTCAAACCGGACTTAGGTCTTCGCTTTGGTGGGGCCCACAACGGTCATCTTTATGACCTAATGTATAAATATACAGGTATTGGTGAACAGTAACAGATAGAAAAAACGCGAATTCAAAAAGGAGAGCCGCCGTCGAGCCCTAGCTACGCCGATCGTCTCTGCCGTCGATCGTGCAGTGGTCACCGTAGCCGATCTCGATCTCCTCCAGATCCACGGTGACAGAAGCCAAGTCTTGCACAGCGTCTCACGCGTCTAACCAGAGATCTTTAGTCTCTTGATTTGTGATAGGGAAATCCATCCCCGTCCGAATCGATCGAGACGATCGATCCTAGTGTGACCGTTGGAAGACCTTGCCGACTTCGCTAAGAAGATTGAATCTCCAAAGCATCGCTGCTGTTTTCAGTTGCCGCCGCCAACACCGAGAGCCTTGCCGCCGCCCGTTTCCGCCGCCGATCTCGGGGAGATTCTCTCCAAGAAAGATCTAGGGTTGTGGACTTTTTGTTGCCTACAAGAACAAGTAGACTAACGAAAAGGGACACCTAGATCTTCAAGTTGTTTGCATTTCTTATACACTCTGATTTCATTTTCATTGTAAAGGAACATTTGGTTCCTAGTTGTAGGGTTGGGTGCAACCCGTATTGTGGGAGTGTTAACTCCTACGTGTGAAAGGGTTCCTTCCAATAGTGCAAGGATTGGATTTCAATCCTGTTGGTGGAGTGATCGAGTCGTCCCTGGATTGGGAGATAGGTCGAAGGGGGAAAGTGGACGTACCCAAATCGGGGAACCACTATATATTGCCTCTGTTATTTTCTGTGTTGTGTGTTTTATTTTGAATCTGCAGGTATACTTTTAATTCCGCAAATACGCTGCAATTCACCTATCCCCCCCCCCCATAGGTGAAGGTAGTTGACACTAGGTGAACTTTCAAGTGGTATCAGAGGGAGGTTACTCATCAAAAAGGTTAACACCTTGAGTAGAATCCTGCCACCAGTGTCAACAAGAAGATCAAATTCAAGCATGGAGTTGGATTGTGATGTCCCTCCTCTAAGACTCCCATCATGTACAAAGGAGTATTATCCTGTATGGAAGATGAGAGTACTATTTCATCTGGAAGCCATCGACCCTCGAGCATCACTCATTCTGGAAGAGGGTCCCTTCATTCCCATGAAGGCTTCCAGCTCGGGGAAAGATCTCCAAATCCCCAAGTGTCCCAAAGAGATGTCGGAGACAGAGCTCTCACTGTTCAACCTGGACCAGGTGATTCGTCAGATCTTCACTGATGTCTGGTCTGGACCTTCTCGCTCTAGAGTGGACAAGTGTAGGACAGCCAAGTCCATGTGGCAAACCATCTCAGACCACATGGAGGGATCAGAGAAAACAGGGACCTGTCGTCAACAAGAGGATGAAGCCTATGTAGGGGTCCTCATTTCTGAAGATGAAGGGCATGATCAATCTGTCAGTATCAGGGCTCCTGTGTCCTTGTCAGAGACTGAAGAAGAAGTTGAGGAAAGCAGTTCTGATGAAGCTGACTCAACAGTATCTGCCGACATTTATGGTAACCCTGAACAGCAAAGCCAGAAGCAGGTAACTTCTTCCTCATGCCCCTCTCCTCTTGAAGTTCCTGAAGACAGGAACAATTCAGAGGGTAGTCCCTCCAGAGATGCAAGAGATATGGATAGCTTCAATCAAAGGATTGAAAATCCTGATTCTCTTGAGAGTGCCCTTCAGAAGAGCAACTTAATTGTGGAGGAGCAAGCTAAGGAGATTGCTCAGCTGAGGACCTTGATGAATCTCCAATTGGAATCCATCAAGGTAAAGGACTCAAACATCTCGGATCTAGAGAGTCGTCTAGAGACCGAGAAGAGGATTATTTCTAACTTTTCCAAGATAGATGCTATCAAAAGAAAAGCAGAGAATGGGTGGATCTCCCAAATTGTCAATTCATGGAGAAATGGGGAAACTGTGTTCAGACCCCCCCACCCCGAGCAGGAAGGGCACACATCATGCATTCAGGTATGACCATAGGAACAACCTTGGTCACTACAAGAATGATCATCCCTCATGTGGAAATACCCACAGTGCCACAGCTGACATGGCCACCCAGAGGAAAATACCTCAGGCTTCCACCAAGCCCTTTGTATTCTCGGCCACAGCCCCAACTCGTCATGAATCTGCCAGCATCAGCTCACAATGCGCCTCTCACCTCCCTAGGACTCAGGAAAGGGGGGTTAGAAATCATGTTGTTGGGATTCATGGGGTCCTTGGAAGGGGGCTGACTGAAAGGAAGGCACCACCTCCCAGGCCTCATGACGCCTGCCATATGCATTCTTTCCACCCTTCCAATAGTCACGGTGGAAGAGATAATTCTGTTAGCATGTCAGGCTCTATCCTATTTAGACCTAGAACTATGACTACCGCAGTCACCCGTTCAGGTCACAAACGGCGATACAACATTCATGAATGTTGGTGTTGTGGCAAAGTGGGTCATTTTGCCATAGATTGTTGGCACAACTCTTCTGTGTCAAAGGAAAGGGGACTTCCACATCCTCGAGGAAATGTTAGTCCTCCCACCAGGATTCCTGAGGGGAGGCATTCCAACTATTTTGCTGACAGGAACCTAGGACCCAATACTTATTGGGTTCCTAAGGCAAGATAACTCTTTCCTGCAGGGTAGTCTGGGTTCCCGCAATCCTGATGGGAACCGGACAGGAGATGCTCCAAGAATGACGTGGAAAAAGTGTTGGGAATGGGAGCAGTGCCTTCATTACAGGCACATGCATACTGACCTCCTGATATACTCTGCGCTGGTAATGTGAATGTTACATCTTGTTATCACTGGTAACTACAATTAGCCGTAAATGTTTGATCCATAAAGCATAAACAATTCCATATATGTATTTATGTATGTTGACATATCCACACTTTATAATGAGTTCACTTCTTTTGATATTGGATGGTCATATAGAAAAATTATTCACGTATGCTCAGTCACTTAGGGAAGGAGTATGAGCGTAAGATAACCTTCAGTTACATTAGTAGTGATTAGTTTGACATTGTCAGCCATAAGTCCGCCCTTGAAAATTTTGAACCCCTTGGTTGGATTAAGAAACCATTATGCCTATTAAGACTTTCTTACCCTTGACAACGACATAAATTTGGAATCTCAGCGACTTCCCTCATACTAAATTCCACCATAGTATCGTCGAACGAAGGCTTCGGACATTAATAGATGCATAAACCCGGTTATTCAATGGAACCTTCAAGTGGTATCAGTCCGACTAAATTTAAATCCCACCGACCCAACCTACATCCCGATGACTCGTCAAATTCCAGCGACTCTTCAAATTCCAGCTAACTCAATTTAAATCCCGCCAACTCCTCAGGCCGACTCTTCAAATTCCGCCGAATCATCTTAAATCTCGCCGATCTAACCTAAATCCCGCCGACTCTTCAACTTCCAGCTATTCACCGAGACTCTTCCAAGCTCTCGTCCAATGACACCTCCCAGCGGGAATCCCTTCGACTTCTCCTCCCAGCGGGTTCCTCCTTCGGCGCTGCGTGGTGATCTAACGACACTTCTGGAGTCTTCCTCTCGCAACCAGGGTTTCGTCCAAGCCTCGCCTCAGATCGGCATCTCTCTCGCAACCAGGCTCGCCGTCTCTCCAGAACCTTTACTGCCTCTCCGCACTAGGTAATCTCCTACTTGTCCCCTACCGTGTGTTGAGCTTAGTGTAGATTTTGTTCTCACTCTCTTGGTTTCGGAGATCTTAGACTTAGAAATTGGTATTCCTTTTCTTTCTAGTTTGCTATGGCCCCACGGACTTCTGCTGGGCTGACCACTGGATGCGAGCTCATGAGAACCGGATTCTCCCAGGCCTCGGACGAGTTCCGGAACATAATCATTATGCTAGAGGAAGCAGGACTGATGTTCGTGCTGGAGCACCCATGCAAGATTTTGGATAAGGAAGTCCTGGAGTTCTTTGCAACTGCCAAACTCCGTCACGAAGACACTTCCATCAAGAGCAAGGTTGCTGGGAAGAAGGTCAAGTTATCCGCCAGGAAACTGACCCAATGCCTGCGGCTATCCAGTTGTGAAGAAGAAGATTACCTGGAGGAAGAGGATAGAGCAAGAACCCTATCCTTCTGTGGACTGGCCAGGGGGACCAGGTCAATCAAAAGGAAAGACATGAACGAGGAGGGAAAATTGCTGTCTGACATCGTTGGGAAGGCTCTAATCTGCAAACCTGGCTCCCACAACCACATCTCAGGAGAAATGTTCAAGACTCTGGTGGCAATCGTCTGCCGAAAGCGATTTAATTGGGGAGCCATGCTCTTTGAAAGAATTAAAGACACACTCCGTAACCCCAGCTTTGGCAGAATCATCAGCCTCTATCTGAATCAGCTGGACGGAGATACATTCGACATGAGCAAAGGAGTGACGTTGCACTATCTGAAAAAGATGGATGTAAGCATATTCGACCGATAGGCGCGGCGAATAGGGCAGGTTGCCAGGGAAATAGACCAAGCGGAAGCATCTCTGGCCGAGGACACCAGTACTCCAGCACACTCTATGGCAGCACCCAGAGAAGTTCCTGACGCACTGATTGCAAGAACTGAGGGGGAGCCTGTACACTCTTCTGCAAACATCATATCTGATATTTCTCAGATAGCTAAAGATGCTGTGGAGACTGTGCAAGAAGACGGTGAGGAGGAAGTGGCAGATGTGGAAGAGGAAGAGGAAGGTGAGGAAGATATGAATGACCTGGGAGATGAGGTGGCTGATGTGGAGGAGGAAGAAGAAGTAGAGGAAGACATGCACAACTCTGCAGATAAGCCTGAGCACTTGGAGACTGAGATGGAGGAAGAAGTAATTGAGAGGGAGAAAGTGGTAGATCCTCGGGAGGATGCTGCTGGTTCATCTAAGGAACAAGCTCTTGATAGGTCGGATGCAGGAATGCAGGGGGAGCCCTCTCAGCAACCCTTTGTCCCCCCTATGGACTCTATTATAGTGTTTAGCTCTCCCAATACTTCTGCTGGGGAGCCTGACCAGGGTCTGCCTGCTGCTCCTCCACTTCAAGCAAACCTAGCAAATCACACTGTTAATTTTGTCCAAGGGATGTTGGATGAGCTCAAGGATATGTTTGATAAATCTCTCAATAAAGTGCTAACGAGACTGAAGGACTCTGAGGATCTCATGCTCAAGAATGTGGTTCAGATCAACCATAAACTTGATGTGATGGAGAAGAAATTTGATGAAAAATATACAGAGGCAGGCACAGCTGTATCTCTTCTCATGAAAGGACTGAAGAAGAATACTGACGACCTGGCGGTAGTCAATAAAAATGCACATGTTGTGGCACAGACCATACAAAAATTTGATGCCAACATGGTAACGCTGAACGCAAATCAGAAATCTCTGCTGGACGAATTCAGTAAAATTGTGAAGCACATTGATGCATCTCTGCATTCCTATACAAACTCTATAGCCGCCGAAGCCAAAAAGGGGGAGGAAGCGTATAACGCTAAGATGGCAGGGCTTCAAGAGTTAGTACTTCTAAACTTCGATCAGACCAATAGGTATGCCTTTCAAAACTACCAAATCATAACTACACCTTTAATCAACCTAATAAATAATAATTGACAAATACAAATTCGATAATTCGAATAGGTACATTTTTGAAACGGCCCACTGGCTGGTAACAGAGGCATCGGGAATACATGTTCCTGTCGCTCCGCTTGAGGATGGGGGTCCTGCTGGTACTGCTGCGGGTGAAATAAGGACTGAAGAAGTACCAATGAGCGAAGCTGAGGCAAAGAAAGCTGCTGAAAGGGCTGAACGAAGAAGCTGGTTTGATCAAGAAGCCATAGCAAGAGCCAGGGACAAGAGAAAAATTCAAGAAGGGACTTCTAGGGAAACGCAAGCTGAAAAGAAGATCAGATTGAAGGAGGATGATGTGAGGAATGAAAAATGGAGTCCTGTATCAAAGAGTATTATCCTGGACACATTTTTGTTACTGCTGTCACAACCCGTATTTTCTCCGAATTAAGAATTATCAGAGTAAGAGAAAACACGCGTCATGATGCCACGTCAAGCAGGGGATAACTGCTGACGCTCAGGCAAATCCAACTACAATCTTTATGCAAGGAAATCATGTGCTTAATGAATAGAAAATCAGTTATGTTTAGAGTCCGTATCCCTCGGCTTAGTGGATCATCTAGTCCACAAAAGAAAACTATATTTATACGCTGCGGAAAGGAAAATACTTTAATTAGGTTTTACACCCTAAAGAGCGCATAAGGGTCCCAAGAGAACCACTCATACTATGCAAGACACTACACTTAGTTTATATAATATATATAAGAAAACGATTTTTCATACGTGATTTGGAAAGTAGTGATTAAGTTTACAAAACATGCTGATCATGAGCTTCATTTATAATAGTAATTATAGTTTAAAAATAACTAGCAACCTAGCATAAAACCTTCTCAAAGCAAGTAGACTATCTCCAGAAAATAAATGGTAGCAGCAATAGTATATATCTAGTACAAGGTAAAAACTACTAGTGGGCGCCAACAACCTGACACGAACCCACCAGCACACATATATGTCTGTAAGAAAGTACTGAAAACAACCTCACAAACAAGGTAAACAGAACTCCAAAGGTCCGGAAGTCCACCAACAACACCACCTCCAACTAGCCACCAGACTGGCTACAGCTCAGAACCTGGGGTATTCCAAAAGAAAACAGAATACCTCAGCAAGCAAAAATCAAGGTAAAACTGCATGAAAGAGTCAACCAAAGGACAAAATAACAGAAAACATGCAGTAGAAAGAGTCACAACTGTCCAAAATAGGACAACAAGAAATGCACAACGTGCAAAGAAACAGCAACGACCCAGCCCAGGAACCACATCCTGCAGGGCCTACTAGACTACCAAGAGTCAGAATGCTGCAAACTACCAAAGAAGAAACTTCTAACACCCTAAACTGCGGGAAGTGATAGTAGCAAAAACAACAACGAGGAACCGGATCGAAGGCAAACGCAGTCCCC
The DNA here is from genome assembly GCA_039513925.1 of Platanthera zijinensis. Taxonomy (NCBI): domain Eukaryota; kingdom Viridiplantae; phylum Streptophyta; class Magnoliopsida; order Asparagales; family Orchidaceae; genus Platanthera; species Platanthera zijinensis. The sequence goes on from CM077084.1 coordinate 145,089,146, forward strand.
CAATCCACCATGTCCAAGTCAAAAGCTCGAGGGTCAACACGTGAAAACATAAGGGACCTTCCACCCGACATGCCCAGCCCGTACCTGGAGCAAGAAATCCATGGGTGGCCTTGGCTATATCACACAACTCCACCCCCATAAAGAGCTACAACCACCACTACTATTCACGACCCACGATTCGGCCTTTAGGAAAAATAAAGAAAACGGCCGACAAGGAAAACCCAGAAATACAACTGGAAAATCCACTCGGAAACGAAATACAAGGTAAAGGAAGAGTGTTGAAATAAACCAACACGACTAGGCGTTGAGTGAAACGCACTCATCGCCTACCTAAACTTTGGCGTTGAGTGAGCTAGCCTCACTCACCGCCAAAATTTTACCACTACCCACAAGCCCACTAAAGAATGCGGAGCTCGACGACAGTCGAACGACCAAGGCAGAAGATCCAGAACTCGAGTAGTTGCTTGTCACTTGAGTATCTAAACTCCCGCACTCGAAACCATCTAAATTCGCTTATCAAAAGAAAATATACAAAGCGCACGATCAGTGACGCACGATCAGTGGTCGTGCGCACTCATCGGCTGATGATCGTGCGAAACGAACCTGGAAACCTGACAGAAAACCTAGCAACTGCGCACGATCAGTGTCGCACGATCAGTGGTCGTGCGCACTGATGTCAGCGCTCGTGCGATTGCCCGAGATAGAACTTTGGAAACTGAAATTTATACGCGCACGAACAGAGGCACACGACCAGTGGTCGTGCGCCCTAAAGGTTGATGACCGTGCGCGGCAAACCTGTACCGTTTGGAATTTCCCGAACGACACCGGAACGCGCACACGACTCACGCCACTGCAGTAGCAGTAGACAACTATCAACGTCGCACGCTACTACCATTCAAACTATGTCTAACCATTCGAATAATATCTTAACGAAGGAAATTGGCAACCACACCCCCCTCCTAACACTCCCTCTCGGTTACGCCCGAACCAGAGCAACCATAAGAGCAAGGGAAACAACGGCTTCACGCCGACAAATTGGATTCCAAACATCATAACATAGGGGGGGTTTCAGTAGGAAGAACTGAGCTCTATAGTTAGCAAGAAAATGAGAACAACAAGGCCTCTAACCTGGGCTAACCGGGATTTCAATTTCAGCAAATAAATTCAGAGAAAACACTTGGCAAGGGCAAGAATACCACTTGCCTCAAATCTCAGCGAAGCTTTGGACTGCTTTCCTTCTCTTCGCACGGATCAAAATGGCCGCAACACCTAGAACAAAGATTTGGCCATTAATGGCGGAAAACTTCCAAAACCGAAAATTCCAATCCTTCCAAAACTCCACGAAAATCGAATTTCTTACCGCAGGAATGAAGGTCTCGACGAGAGCAATCCGTATCCACTCTCGGAATCGAATTCCGTCCACAAACGCTCCGGGAATCGGCGTCCGAAGGGAAGGCTCGGCGGTTACTCGTTTCTCTCGTACAGGACCGGCGGTTTCTTACGTGAAGAAGATGAATGATCGGCCCTATTCATTCTATATATATATATATATAATTATATAATTAATTACAAAATTACCTAAAGCACTAAATCGACGCGAAAACCGAACTACCTCGGAATTCGACGAAATTCGCACCGTAGCTAAATACCCACGCTACGAACACAACGGCGAAGTCGAAATTAACTTTCGACGAACAGAACTCGGGTTACACCCAAACGAAGCCAAACACAAACATCCCCCCGAGAGGCCACACCGGGTCACCAAAACGACTCGGTTTGCTAGGGAGATCTTGCCAACAGGCTACCAAACAGGGCACTCAGTTCTAAGGAGCTAAACCATACTCCACACATGGCACAAGCCACGGAAACGCGTCATCGTAACGCCAACCGAGAATAAAAATAATCGCTGAACAAAAAAAACGGGACGTTACGGTCACTCCCCCTAAAAGAAAGTTTCGTCCCGAAACTTTACGCACAACCCTCCTACAAAAGAAGGAAAAGTAACAAACAGAAGTTACAAAGGGAAACATACCGATCAAATCAGAGAAACAGGTGAGGGTACGCCCTCCTCATGGCCGACTCTAGCTCCCAAGTCGCGCTCTCCAAATCCTGATTTTTCCATAGAATTTTCACCATCGGTATGGACTTCTTTCGCAGCACACGCTCCTGAGTATCCAAAATACGAACTGGCACCTCAACGAAAGAGAGGTTGGGCTCTAACTGGGGCACAACATCCAAGAGTTGCCCACTGCTGCGCACACACTTCCGCAATTGGCTAACGTGAAAAACATTATGAACACCAGGGAAGATCGCTGGCAAATCCAATCTATAAGCAGACACACCAATCCGCTCCAAAACCTCAAACGGGCCCACATACCTTGGGTCCAATTTTTGGTTTTTACCAAATCTCTTTACACCAACCATTGGAGAAACCTTGAGGTATACATGATCCCCTACTAAAAACTCCAAGGCAGACCTACGCCGATTGGCGTTCTTTTCATACCTCTCCTGGGCTAAACGAAGCTTCTCCCGAATAAGCTTCACGGCGACTTCCATCTCTTCCAGAGCATCAGGACCCAACAAGGGCTTCTCACCAGCCTCAGCCCAAAACAACGGAGTCCTACAGCGCCTCCCATGCAAAGCTTCGAACGGAGCAATCTGCAAGCTTTACTGATAACTGTTATTGTAAGCAAATTCCATGAGTCGCAGACGCTCATCCCACGCTCCACCGTGGTCTAAAATATAGCACCGGATCATATCCTCAACAATCTGATTGACCCGCTCCGTCTGCCCATTGGTCTGAGGGTGGTACGCAGTAGAATACCTCAGATCCGTACCCAAACCCTCCTGCAGACTCTGCCAAAAACGAGAAGTAAACCGGGAGTCTCGATCAGAAATGATGCTAACCGGCACACCGTGGAGTCGGATGACTTCATTCAAGTACAACTCCGCTATCTTCTTCATCGGGTAATCAATCTTATAAGGCACGAAGTGAGCACACTTCGTCAATCTATCCACTATAACCCAAACAGAATCAAATCCTCTCGGGGATTTTGGCAAACCCGTAATGAAGTCCATTGATATACTCTCCCACTTCCAAGTCGGGATATCTAGCGGAGTCAACTTACCACCGGGCCTTCCATGATCGGCCTTCACACGCTTGCAAGTGTGACACTTAGCAACATATCGGGCTATATCTCCTTTCATACCATTCCACCAAGCAATTTGCCTTAAGTCACGGTACATCTTCGTAGATCCTGGATGGTAGGCAACGCTGGAACCATGAGCCTCACTGCAAATCATACTCTTAATGTCCCCAACAGCGGGAACGCAAAACCTGCCGCGGTACTTCAAAGTACCCGCATCATCAATAGAAAAATCTGGCAACTCTCCCTTCTCTGTCCTGGTAAAAAGGTGCAACAGATCCGGATCGTCCTTCTGATGCAGTCTAGTCAAAGAAATCCAGGACGGCTCTTCCACTGATAAGCTACTCTGCAAACTACAGCATCCCACTGAAATATCCATAAGGAGGAACTCCTCAATTAATCGATCGGCGGAGAGGTTAAAGATCTTTCCCGTCTTTCGGCTCAGGGCGTCGGCCACCACATTGGCCTTGCCCGGATGATACTGGATTTCCACATCATAATCCGCCACATACTCAAGCCACCGCCGCTGACGCAGATTCAACTCCTTCTGCGTGAACACGTACTTCATGCTCTTATGGTCAGTAAAAATCTTGCACTGAGCCCCATAAAGTAAGTGCCTCCACAACTTCAACGCATAGATAACCGCTGCAAACTCAAGGTCATGCGTAGGATAATTCCGCTCATGAGTTTTCAACTGCCTTGACCCATAAGCAATTACTTTTCCATCCTGCATTAATACGCATCCCAGACCTATATGCGAAGCATCCACATACACATCATAATCCATGCCCTCAGTAGGAAGGGTCAGAACGGGAGCAGTACACAATCTCCTCTTTAACTCCTGAAAAGCTTCTTCGCACTTCTCGCTCCAAACAAATGCCACATTCTTCTGAGTCAGCTTGGTCAACGGTGCGACTAGAGAAGAGAAACCCTCCACGAATCTCCTGTAATAGCCAGCCAACCCTAAGAAACTTCTGATCTCCTTAGGAGTATTCGGCCTACTCCAATCCGTCACTGCTGCAATCTTTTTTGGGTCAACCGAGATCCCATCCTTGTTCACCACGTGGCCTAGAAAAGAAACCTGAGGCAACCAAAATTCGCACTTGCTCAACTTGGCGAATAACTTGTGGCTCCTCAACTCTGATAGGACCAAACGCAAATACTGCTCGTGCTCCTCAGCACTGCGAGAATAAACCAACACGTCATCAATGAAGACCACAACGAACTTGTCTAGGAAATCCTTGAACACCCTGTTCATCATATCCATGAAGGCTGATGGTGCGTTGGTCAGACCAAACGACATCACCAAAAACTCAAAGTGCCCATGCCTCGACCTAAACGCAGTCCGTGGAATATCTGCCTCACGGATCCTGAGCTGATGATAGCCCGAACGAAGATCGATCTTGGAGAACACCGTGCTACCACGCAACTGGTCAAATAAATCATCGATCCTCGGCAGAGGGTACCTGTTCTTGATAGTGACCTTGTTCAACTCTCTATAGTCGATGCAAAGCCGCATCGACCCATCTTTCTTCTTTACGAACAAAACAGGAGCACCCCAAGGCGACGAACTCTGCCTGATAAAACCTTTAGCCAACAACTCATCTAACTGAATTCGCAACTCCTCTAACTCACGAGGGGCCATCCGGTACGGCGCCTTGGCAATAGGACGCGTACCCGGCTCCAAATCAATAACAAACTCCACATCCCGCTCAGGAGGAATACCAGGAAGATCATCAGGAAAAACATCGGTGAAACCACGAACAATAGGAATCTCCTCCAAGCGTGGCACGCTATCAACGGTTCCAACCGCCGAGACTAAACAAACACAACAATCAGAAAGAAACAATCTCTGAACACATACCGCAGAGAGAACAGGAGAATCCTGACACGGATCAGCATACACGCTGCCGGGCTGACCGTCGTCCCTGATGAAGTCCAAGCGCTTTCCCTTGCACTGAATGACCGCATCATACCGAGAGAGCCAGTCCATGCCCAAAATGACATCGAAGTCCTCTAGATCAATCATCTTCAGATCCGCCTTCGCAAGAAAATCCCCCAACAAAACCGGGCAATCCAAAATACCCAAATCTGACAACACAGATTCACCAGAGGGAAACTTGACACGGAAGGAATCCCGAACACGATCTAGAGACAACCGATGACGCTCCACAAAGGCTCTAGCCACGAACGAGTGGGTAGCGCCGGAGTCAAACAGAACACGCGCCCAGCGGTTCTTCACCTTAAATTTCCCTATAGGAACGCACAAAGCTAAGGAACTAGCACAACAGTACCGCAAATAAACTAGCAACTAAACTACCAGGCTAGAAAGAAAACAACAAACTACTAACCTGAGATCACCTGGGCCGAAGTCTGAGCCTCCTCGGAAGAAATCACGTTCAGCTTCCCTTTTCCCTTGTCCACACGCTGAGGTGGAGGTAATGCCTGCAATGGAACTGCAGGAAGAGCTGACTGGACCTGAGGACACCTTGACTTAACGTGACCCTTCTTCCCACACAGATAGCAGACTCTATCCCTGGACCAACACTGGGCTGCATTATGCCCGGATCGCTTGCAAACTGAACAGGAGACATCTCTCCCAGGAGCACCCTGAATAGCATGAACCTGCTCCTTCTTTTGAGCTGCCGCCTTCTTGAAACACCTCTCAACAGGATGGCCTGACCGGCCACAAAAACTGCACACCACCCTGCTCCTCTTTCCCGGGACAGCATCGGGTACCAGGGGTTTCTTCTCCTCTACCAACTTCCTCTTATCCTTCCTCAACTGCTGGCCTCTGCTCTTCGTCGTCTCAATGGCCTCAACCTTAAGAGCAGCCTCTACAACTCCAGTATAAGTCACTGTCCCATAAGCACTGGCCAACTGCTGCACCTCACTCCTCAAACCACCGAGGAATCGCTTAACTCGATCAGCCTCAACGCTGACCAATCCAGGGGCAAAACAGCTCAACTTACTAAACTCTATCTCATACTCACCCACCGTGAGCTGCCTTTGCTTCAGATAGAGGAAATCATTCATGAGGCGGTCACGCTCGACCGAGGGTAAGAACTTCCTCAACAGCATCTCCTTGAACACTTCCCAATAGCATCCGGCTACCAGGCTCTCCTTCTCTCTCAGCCACCAACTCTTAGCCAAACCTTTAAGCTGATAGGCGGCTATCATCACCCTCTGATCATCTAAAATCCCTGAGTACGAGAACATCTCCTCCATAGAGATCAGCCAGTCGTCTATCACCATGAAATCTGCCTTCCCATCATAAGTGGGAGGGCTCAGCCTCTGAAACTGCGAGATGAAGGCCATCTCTGCTGGCACCACCACTGGAGGCCTCAAGGGTGCAGGAGGAGGAGGAACAGCTAACCCCCCTGCAGGAACTTGCGCACCCTGAGCCTGCCCTGCCACAACTGCCACCAAAGACTGAATCTGGGCTTGCACCTCCTCCAACTGCCTACCCATAGCTTCGCTACTCTGACGCAGACCCTCGATCACCGCATCGTTCTGAGCTCCAGAAGATTCACCCTCAGACAGGGGAGTCGATCGAGTCTCAGGACGCCTAGCCATCCTAAAAAAAAATCAATACAACGCAAATCAGATCCAAATCCCACGACGAGAACCGACTACCAGTACAGACAATACATATGTAGATATAGACTTAAAGCTGCCAAACTTGCTCTGAGAGTTTATCTTCTTCACAATAATTAGATGATATGCCCTAACCTAGGATGGTTAACCACCACCTCACCAACTCTTGTGCCTAGATCGGATGCATGAACTTATGTTAGTTTGAAAATTTATGTGTGTACATATGTCATCCTGCAAATCTTTAGCTCGGCGCGTTGTGCTTATGCAATGTTATGATATGCATGATTGTGCTATGCATTCTAAAAAGGCCCTAATGCATGATATGAGCGGCGTACACATGAAAATGTTATGCATCCCATACTACATAACATTTCCATGCAACGAAAAAGAAACGCGCTAGTCGCAGTCATGTGGTGAGGTTATGCATCCCATACTACATAACCCTCACATGTAGCCCCTATGGTGGATCCATATACGAACACATATTATGCATCTCATACTACATAATATGCCCCGTATACTTCATGTTATGCTATGAGTGTAGTGTTCGTGCTTTTGCCAAGACGTGCTGATGACATATCGGTGTGTGAATGACATGATGCTGAACTACTAAAAGCATCCAAGGAAGGTTGCCCAACTAACTTGTCAAGCAACCTCCCTCTGATACCAACTGTCACAACCCGTATTTTCTCCGAATTAAGAATTATCAGAGTAAGATAAAACACGCGTCATGATGCCACGTCAAGTAGGGAATAACTGCTGACGCTCAGGCAAATCCAACTACAATCTTTATGCAAGGAAATCATGTGCTTAATGAATAGAAAATCAGTTATGTTTAGAGTCCGTATCCCTCGGCTCAGTGGATCATCTAGTCCACAAAAGAAAACTATATTTATACGCTGCGGAAAGGAAAATACTTTAATTAGGTTTTACACCCTAAAGAGCGCATAAGGGTCCCAAGAGAACCACTCATACTATGCAAGACACTACACTTAGTTTATATAATATATATAAGAAAACGATTTTTCATACGTGATTTGGAAAGTAGTGATTAAGTTTACAAAACATGCTGATCATGAGCTTCATTTATAATAGTAATTATAGTTTAAAAATAACTAGCAACCTAGCATAAAACCTTCTCAAAGCAAGTAGACTATCTCCAGAAAATAAATGGTAGCAGCAATAGTATATATCTAGTACAAGGTAAAAACTACTAGTGGGCGCCAACAACCTGACACGAACCCACCAGCACACATATATGTCTGTAAGAAAGTACTGAAAACAACCTCACAAACAAGGTAAATAGAACTCCAAAGGTCCGGAAGTCCACCAACAACACCACCTCCAACTAGCCACCAGACTGGCTACAGCTCAGAACCTGGGGTATTCCAAAAGAAAACAGAATACCTCAGCAAGCAAAAATCAAGGTAAAACTGCATGAAAGAGTCAACCAAAGGACAAAATAACAGAAAACATGCAGTAGAAAGAGTCACAACTGTCCAAAATAGGACAACAAGAAATGCACAACGTGCAAAGAAACAGCAACGACCCAGCCCAGGAACCACATCCTGCAGGGCCTACTAGACTACCAAGAGTCAGAATGCTGTAAACTACCAAAGAAGAAACTTCTAACACCCTAAACTGCGGGAAGTGATAGTAGCAAAAACAACAACGAGGAACCGGATCGAAGGCAAACGCAGTCCCCCAATCCACCATGTCCAAGTCAAAAGCTCGAGGGTCAACACGTGAAAACACAAGGGACCTTCCACCCGACATGCCCACCCCGTACCTGGAGCAAGAAATCCATGGGTGGCCTTGGCTATATCACACAACTCCACCCCCATAAAGAGATACAACCACCACTACTATTCACGACCCACGATTCGGCCTTTAGGAAAAATAAAGAAAACGGCCGACAAGGAAAACCCAGAAATACAACTGGAAAATCCACTCGGAAACGAAATACAAGGTAAAGGAAGAGTGTTGAAATAAACCAACACGACTAGGCGTTGAGTGAAACGCACTCAGCGCCTACCTAAACTTTGGCGTTGAGTGAGCTAGCCTCACTCACCGCCAAAATTTTACCACTACCCACAAGCCCACTAAAGAATGCGGAGCTCGACGACAGTCGAACGACCAAGGCAGAAGATCCAGAACTCGAGTAGTTGCTTGTCACTTGAGTATCTAAACTCCCGCACTCGAAACCATCTAAATTCGCTTATCAAAAGAAAATATACAAAGCGCACGATCAGTGACGCACGATCAGTGGTCGTGCGCACTCATCGGCTGATGATCGTGCGAAACGAACCTGGAAACCTGACAGAAAACCTAGCAACTGCGCACGATCAGTGTCGCACGATCAGTGGTCGTGCGCACTGATGTCAGCGCTCGTGCGATTGCCCGAGACAGAACTTTGGAAACTGAAATTTATACGCGCACGAACAGAGGCACACGACCAGTGGTCGTGCGCCCTAAAGGTTGATGACCGTGCGCGGCAAACCTGTACCGTTTGGAATTTCCCGAACGACGCCGGAACGCGCACACGACTCACGCCACTGCAGTAGCAGTAGACAACTATCAACGTCGCACGCTACTACCATTCAAACTATGTCTAACCATTCGAATAATATCTTAACGAAGGAAATTGGCAACCACACCCCCCTCCTAACACTCCCTCTCGGCTACGCCCGAACCAGAGCAACCATAAGAGCAAGGGAAACAACGGCTTCACGCCGACAAATTGGATTCCAAACATCACAACATAGGGGGGGTTTCAGTAGGAAGAACTAAGCCCTATAGTTAGCAAGAAAATGAGAACAACAAGGCCTCTAACCTGGGCTAACCGGGATTTCAATTTCAGCAAATAAATTCAGAGAAAACACTTGGCAAGGGCAAGAATACCACTTGCCTCAAATCTCAGCGAAGCTTTGGACTGCTTTCCTTCTCTTCGCACGGATCAAAATGGCCGCAACACCTAGAACAAAGATTTGGCCATTAATGGCGGAAAACTTCCAAAAACCGAAAATTCCAATCCTTCCAAAACTCCACGAAAATCGAATTTCTTACCGCAGGAATGAAGGTCTCGACGAGAGCAATCCGTATCCACTCTCGGAATCGAATTCCGTCCACAAACGCTCCGGGAATCGGCGTCCAAAGGGAAGGCTCGGCGGTTACTCGTTTCTCTCGTACAGGACCGGCGGTTTCTTACGTGAAGAAGATGAATGATCGGCCCTATTCATTCTATATATATATATATATAATTATATAATTAATTACAAAATTACCTAAAGCACTAAATCGACGCGAAAACCGAACTACCTCGGAATTCGACGAAATTCGCACCGTAGCTAAATACCCACGCTACGAACACAACGCCGAAGTCGAAATTAACTTTCGACGAACAGAACTCGGGTTACACCCAAACGAAGCCAAACACAAACATCCCCCCGAGAGGCCACACCGGGTCACCAAAACGACTCGGTTTGCTAGGGAGATCTTGCCAACAGGCTACCAAACAGGGCACTCAGTTCTAAGGAGCTAAACCATACTCCACACATGGTACAAGCCACGGAAACGCGTCATCGTAACGCCAACCGAGAATAAAAATAATCGCTGAACAAAAAAAACGGGGCGTTACAACTGCAGAGGGGGCAAATAAATCGAAATGATGTATATAGTCAGTACGAATGGGAGCGGCATAAAGAATTTGAAGCTAAACGTAGCATATTTTTCAGGAACAACACCGCGGCAGATAAAGCCCCTCCTCCGAGATACTATCCAAAGCCCAAGGAGTATCTTGAGCGACAAAGCAGAAAGTTACTAGCTAAGCAACTTAAAGAAGACATAGCTAAGGACAAAGATCTTTAGGATGTTAGCTTTTGGAATTATCACATTTAAACTCTCCTTATCATGTGATCATGTGAACATTTCTGTGTGGATATTCATATTTATATATACATGTGTGTGGTTTATTATTTGACTCTCACATTGATCTAATTACTTTTATTGTTCCCTCTGTTGGTTAATGCATAATTTGTCTTAAGTGTTGAAATTCATCTTAGCTTAGTAGGATTTTGGCTTCGTCAAATAGGGGGAGATTGTTGGGTATTGTATCCACAATCACCTGGATTTGAGGAAGCCTCCTATCAAGCTAAGATGAATTCACTATGTATTTGATGAATTCCTTCAAGTTGTGCTTGCAGTTATTCCACGCTAAGTACACACCAATGTCAGGGTGCAGTGGGTCAATATACACGGGTTTGCGCGACGTAATCCCTCGTTGAGCAGATCAGTGTGTTGGCCTACGTGTACTCTCTCTATTGGGGTGTACTTAATTTCAAGTACAGGGCTATGATAAAGCAAGAACAGACAAGGAGCAAGGATGGGCCAAAGATCAGCTCACGGGTTGAAAGAGGAGAAATCGTCCAAGTGTAAATCGTCGAGAATCACTTGTGATTCTCGACGAGTCGTCGAGAACCACTAGTTGATTCTCACCGGTTGAGGCCAGCTGACTCAACGCCGCCAGAAAATTCTCTAAGGCAGAATCGTCGAGAATCACTAAGTGATTCTCGCCGATTCGTCGAGAATGTCTTTGCATTCTCGACGATTCGGCGAGAATCTAATGTGATTCCCGCCGATTCTCCCCGGCCTCTATAACCTGTGATGCCAGAATTCGCCAAGTAGGATTCGGCGAGAATCGCAAGTGATTCTCGCCGATTCGTCGAGAATCACATACGATTCTCGCCGAATTTGACTTGGGCAAATTTCCGACATTTCCTGGACCGGTCCAGGTTTCCAGCGGTATTTCAAACCGGACTTAGGTCTTCGCTTTGGTGGGGCCCACAACGGTCATCTTTATGACCTAATGTATAAATATACAGGTATTGGTGAACAGTAACAGATAGAAAAAATGCGAATTCAAAAAGGAGAGCCGCCGTCGAGCCCTAGCTCCGCCGATCGTCTCTGCCGCCGATCGTGTAGTGGTCACCGTAGCCGATCTCGATCTCCTCCAGATCTACGGTGACAGAATCCAAGTCTTGCACAGCGTCTCACGCGTCTAACCAGAGATCTTTAGTCTCTTGATTTGTGATAGGGAAATCCATCCCCCTCCGAATCGATCGAGACGATCGATCCTAGTGTGACCGTTGGAAGACCTTTCCGACTTCGCTAAGAAGATTGAATCTCCAAAGCATCGCTGCTGTTTTCAGTTGCCGCCGCCAACACCGAGAGCCTTGTCGCCGCCCGTTGCAACCGCCGGTCTCGGGGAGATTCTCTCCAAGAAAGATCTAGGGTTGTGGACTTTTCGTTGCCTACAAGAACAAGTAGACTAACGAAAAGGGACACCTACATCTTCAAGTTTTTTGTATTTCTTATACACTCTGATTTCGTTTTCATTGTAAAGGAACATTTGGTTCCTAGTTGTAGGGTTAGGTGCAACCCGTATTGTGGGAGTGTTAACTCCTACGTGTGGAAGGGTTCCTTCCGATAGTGCAAGGATTGGATTTCAATCCTGTTGGTGGAGTGACCGAGTCGTCCCTGGATTGGGAGATAGGTCGAAGGGAGAAAGTGGACGTACCCAAATCGAGGAACCACTATATATTGCCTGTGTTATTTTCTGTACTGTGTGTTTTGTTTTGAATCTGCTGGTACACTTTTAATTCCGCAAATACGCTGCAAGTCACCTATCCCCCCCCCCCATAGGTGAAGGTAGTTGACACTAGGTCAACTTTCAGAGACATTGCTGTTTCTCGAGAGACATTGCCGTTTCTCGAGAGACATTGCCGTTTCTCGAGAGACATTGCCGTTTCTCGAGAGACATTGCCGTTTCTCGAGAGACATTGCCGTTTCTCGAGAAACATTGCCGTTTCTTGAGAAAAAATGATGTTTCTCGAGAAATAGCATGATTTCTCGAGAAATATCATGATTTCTCGAGAAATATCTTTGTTTCTCGAGAAATCAAGTTTGTCTTATATTTCTGGAATAAAAAGACGATATGTAACGTCCCAATTCGCGCTAGGCCCCTTGATTGCCTATTTGAGTGTAGGGGGCTGTGGTGAGCCCAATGGGGGTGTGGGGGAGCAGGTGCGAACGTACGGGAAATGAGGAAAAACAAGGCAAAATGGCATTTTTGGCTGACACGGGTATGGACACGGCCGTGTCCATACCCGTGTGCCTCATAAAATTAGGCTTACCAGTCAGAGAGGTACACGGGTATTGGGACACGGCGTGTCCCTACCCATGTGTCGTGGACACGGGTCGAGACACGGCCGTGTCTCTACCCGTGTGCCGCAACCCCGACACGGCAGAAAGATGTTCTGGGATGAACACGGTCTTAAACACGGCAGGCGACACGGCCGTGTCACCTGAACACGGGTAGGAACACGGCCGTGTGCCTACCCGTGTCTGCGGTGTATAAAAAGGAAAAAGTTGTGAAACCCTAGCATTCATTTCCCTTTCTTCTGCCCCGAAAATTCTGAGAGAGTTCTTGGCTGGAGGAGGAGGAAGAGCTTGCCGGAGCCATCCTTGGAGGAATCAAAACGCCGCCACCGTCAAGGGAAAAACAATGCCGCCGCGAAGGAGTGCGAGGCTCATGGCCGGCCATGGTGGTACCGCTGGACTTGAGGTGAGCTTCCTCCCCTCTCCCTTGGTGCTAGATCTATAGTTATTTTAGGAGAGACATCGACTCCATAGAGTCTTGATGGTGAGGAGGAGAGTTCTTAGGATAAGCCATGCCTAGGTTTTCTAGGCTTAGTCTCCCTCAACCTTCTCATCATTCAAAGTGGAGATGAGAGGGGTTTTCGTTGAGGGTTTGGCTTTGAAAGGAGAAATAAGGTTGGATGTGATTTCTGGAGAAGTTTATGCGAGGTCGTTGCAAGGAAGAAGATGAACGGATGCCGTTCATCTCGCCTTAAGATGCGTGCAGAAATCTGATTTCTGCACGCGGCGACCTTCGTGGCCAATTTCGGAGGTGTTCTGGCCAGATCTGGGTGAACGACTCAACACGAAAGTCGTAGCCCTTGAAATTACCTTTCCAACGAGTGGTTGCTCGTTTCCATGCGATACCTGTAGCCACGGGAAAGCTGGTTCGAGTCCGCTGCGTTCGGGAAAATTCCTGTACAGGAAACTGTTTCCTGTACGTATTCGAGTTGAATTTCTGGTATGTTGCGACCAGATCTGGGCGATCGACTCAACACGAAAGTCGTAGCCCTCGCGAATACCTTTCCAACGAGGGTTTGTGCATTGTGATCGGATTCCTGTAGCTCCGGGAATCCCAGTTTTAGTATTGGGCTATCCTATGTTAATGCGCTTGTTAATTTATAATGCTAGCACTCTTGCAATGGTTGTGAATTGCTCATTTGTTATCTTGCTCCCATATATTTGTAATGTTGTTGTTACTATAATTTAGCATGGTTACTCATTTGGTTGTGTAACAAGGAATAGCCATGTATTGGTGGAGAAATGGAGCGGATGAGAATGCTAGAAATTAAGGGTTGAGAGTGGAATAGAATATATTTATATAGTTGGGTGTTGAACATATCTATTATGCGTAGTGTTGAGGTGAATTCATTGAATAGGTGGGCGTGAACATGATGAACACTATATGAAGGGTATTTTGTAACCGTAATCCGAGCCCAAGGGGTTTATTAACAACCGATGCTTAGAGTGGTAGTCTCCCTACGGGTAGCATCGAGTGAGTTGTTTTGGGGCATGTGATGTGCGACGATTCATCGTGTCGCGATATTGAGATAATGACTGTGGCAGGTCTACGGGTTCGCCAGTCGTCACACCGATGGGAGCCAATGGGTAGACCTTGGGCGGTAGGGTTAGATACTTGGTGTCCATAACCCGAGATCTCCTCCGCGCCATGAGAACGGTTGGGCTTGCACCTCGTGCGTTTCCGAGGTTCCATCCGGTTCGAAATCAAAGGCCATGTTGGGCTGTGTTCTTGGTGCACATTTACCCAAGACCCCTTCTGAGCCGTAGTACGCATGTGAGCTCCGCTGTTGTGTTCTTAGCGTTGAGGCGTACGGGGGCCTAGGATAGGTAGTGTGATACCACCTAGTAGTGGAGACGCCCGCTCCACTGTCGCCGTCTGGCCACGACGGACGACGCCTGAGAGGTTAGCTACCTGCTCGAAAAGTGGGAACTTCAAGTCTGTGTCGACATAGCAACTTGCATGTGCGTGCGCATGATTCGGCCATAGCATAACATTCATATCATGTCATTCATTGCATACACAAGATCCTCGTCGTATAAGTTTGTATGGGCACTCTTATACGATGAGTTACTTTACTGTTAAGCCGATCCTTAACTTATAAGTTTGTATGGGCACTCTTATAAGTTAAGTTACAATTCTGATTAATTATACCTGCTGTCATATATTATTGATATTTGTAGAACTGCTAGTTGTGTAGCGTAGTTTGTACTCCACCATATTTAGAGTCACCTGCTTGTTTACTTGCTTATATATATATATTGTACCTTTGTTCCTTTCTCCGCCCGGTGCCGAGGAGTCGCCGGGGGAGCGGATGTGAAGCCACTTAGTCTTATGACTAACGGTTGCTACGTCTTACTTTTTAGGAGGAAACCCCGCAGGTAGAGCAGCAACGGACTATGCAGCAGGACAGCCAGGCCCGGATGATAGGACCTGAGGTGGTGGTGCCATCGGCACCGTCAGTGACAGTCGTGAGTGTTTTCATGTAGCCGTTTGGCAAAACATTTCTAGACTCTTGTTCTTTTGTACAAGCCTGTTGTGCTTGTTATCTTCCGCTACTTTTGGACTTTAACTTAGCTGTGAACTGAACTGCTTTTAGCTTTACTTTTCTGTTATGGTTGGGTTGGCATAATTGTTGTGATATGGATTGTAGCCGGCAGAATAGGCGTCTTGTGGTAAGGGCTAACCCGTGTGTTAGTGCTACCGCAAGGCGGCTATTTCGGGCATAAGGCTCCCCTCGTGCCGTGTGTTGTGTTCCGGGAGGGGGGTCTTACAAATGGTATCAGACTTAGCCGATCTTCACCTACAGCAGTCAGGTAACAATGGGCCACTCCCGTTCGATTAGTCGGTTTGGGGACAAACCGACTTAGCGGAAGCAGTGGTGTGCCCATATGTAATTCACACTAAGTTGTCCAACTTTGACATTAGTTTTAGCCAACCTGACCCTAGTTTGTACCTTGCGTATAGATCCCAGCGCAGGTGGAGCCGGTTGGGGGCACTCCTACCCCTTCCGTCCCTTCACAATTCCAGCAGTCGGAACTGGGACAAACGCTGTCAGCCATATTGGATGCATTTAAAGCCCAGCAAGCTCCGGTGCAACAACAAGCGCCAGGCTCCAACTGGGTGAGCACCTTCCGTGCCCTGTCCCCTCCTGCCTATCTTGGGACAGAATCGCTGGTGCGCACCGAGGAATGGCTTGATACCGTGCAGGAATTGATGGCTGGCATAAGATGTCCGAACAGCATGGCGGTGACATTGGTAGTGACGCTGCTAGAGCTGCACGCCAAAAGGTGGTGGAAGTCCCTCATGGGCTCCACCTTCCAAGGGCGGTTGTACACGGACATCAGTTGGAACGAGTTCACCGAGGCTTTTCTGGATCACTTCATCCCTTCTTCTGCTCAGGATGAACTTGAAGAAAGATTTCTGCAGCTGAAGCAAGGATCGAAATCGGTAACGGAGTACCAGAGGGAGTTCCAACACATCGCTAGGTTTGTCGATTCCTATGATTTGGACGATAGAGGCTACGCAAAGCGCTTCTACAAAGGATTAAGGGACCCCCTGAGGCAGGCCCTTTTGTTTATAGCCGATGGAAGCCTGGCAGAAATCATCGACATGGCAAAGAGACTGGAGGCGGACCACATGGGATGTGGCAAGAGACCTGCGGAAGGAGTAATTGAAGTCGGCCCTAGTAATAGAAGGCGGAATGATCATGGCAGAGGAAGGGGAAACCACAGAGGCGGTCGGTGGGTCAACCGGAACTATCGGGTGGAGTACCCAATTCCGCAACCACTACCTTTACCACCACCACCGCAGCAGCAATATTATCAACAACCTGGGGGCCGACGTGAGGTGATATGTTTCGAGTGCAACCAACCGGGGCATGTCCGACGAGTTTGCCCGCGACTGATCGGAGGTGCTCCTATTGCTCCCCCTCCAGTAGCTCCACGGGGGCGAGGGCACATGCGTGGCCGAGGAAGAGGACCACCAGGGAGAAATCAAGGGCATGCACGGGAGCATGTATTCGCATTGGATATGACTCAGGAGAGAAATCCGCAGGAAGTCATCACCGGTACGTGCAAAATTTATTAATATTATATGACTTGTTAGAAGTACGATACAAATGATACGCGCAATTTTGAATAGTGATTACCTTTTTGGAACCTAGGCACTGTCATGGTTAGCGGGAGGCCCGCCTATACGTTATTTGACACGGGTGCGTCTCACTCGTTCATTTCGGAGGACTTCGTGAAGGACTTGGAGGGAGTGCAACACTTCACGGGCACTACTCAAAGGGTGCGCCTTCCGGACGGCTCTGAGATGACGTCGTCAGCAAGTTGCGACTTCGACACCCTTATTGGAGGAAAGTTCTTTGAAACTCCGGCTACAGTGTTAAGAATCCCGGAGTTCGATCTCATCCTGGGCATGAAGTGCTTGGACTGGCACCACGCCAGGATCAATTGTGCGGAGAAGCAAGTTATGTTGAGGCATGGAGACTCGGAAGTCATCTTCCAAGGTATTAAATTCGCACCCCATAAATTATTATCTTCAATCCAAGTTATGAAATCTCATATGGAAGGGGACGAGGTCTATGTAATTTGCTTCGAGTTGAAGAAATTGACATTAGAGGTCAAGGATGTGCGGGTGGTGCGAGAATTTCCCGAGGTATTTCCCGAGAAATTGCCGGGACTACCCCCGTATAGGGAAGTGGACTTCCAAATCAAGCTAATTCCGGGTGCCAAGCCCGTCTCGCGAGCTCCATACCGAATGGCTCCGAAGGAACTTGCAGAGTTTAGAGTCCAGCTTCAGGAATTGGTGGAAGCAGGGTTCGTTCGCCCAAGCTCGTCGCCTTGGGGAGCGCCCGTTTTGTTCGTCAAAAAGAAGGATGGCACCCTGCGGTTATGTATTGATTATCGAGAGTTGAACCGGTTAACGGTGCGGAACACCTATCCCCTACCGCGCATTGATGAATTATTTGATCAATTGGTGGGATCGTATTGGTTCTCCAAGTTAGATCTGCGTTCGGGATATTATCAGCTGAGGATACAAGAAGATGACATTCAGAAGACGGCGTTCAGTTCGAGATATGGTTTGTATGAATTCACCGTGATGCCGTTTGGGCTCACAAACGCCCCTTCCGCCTTTATGAGCTTGATGAACAAGGTGTTCGGCCCTTATTTGGACATCTTTGTCATCGTGTTCATCGATGATATCCTAGTCTACTCCAAGACCGAAGCAGAACACGCTGAACATCTAACTTTAGTGCTGAGGAAACTAAAGGAGCACACTTTGTTTGCCAAGTTCAGCAAATGTGAGTTTTGGCTTCGAGAGGTCGCGTTCTTGGGCCATGTGATTAGTGGGGCGGGGCTAGCAGTAGATACGGCCAAGGTGCGGGCCGTGAAGGAGTGGTCGCCATTGAAGTCAGCGGCCGACATACGGAGCTTTCTTGGACTTGCCGGGTACTATCGCAAGTTCGTGAAAGGCTTCTCGAAGATCGCCCTTCCCCTTACTACGCTGACCAAGAAGGGTGTGCCGTTTGAATGGACACCCCAGTGCGAAGCTGCATTCCAAGAGTTGAAGGACAGATTGACGACTGCACCCATCCTAGCTCTTCCATCTGGGAAGGAGGGCTTTCAAGTTTACACGGATGCGTCGTATCAAGGGATGGGAGCTGTGTTGATGCAGAATGGGCATGTGATCGCTTATGCTTCAAGACAGTTGAAGAAGCATGAAGCCAGCTACCCGGTGCATGATCTAGAGTTGGGAGCGGTGGTATTCGCCTTGAAGATGTGGAGGCATTATTTATATGGCGTCCACTGCGAGATCTACTCGGATCACAAAAATCTGAAGTACGTTCACACCCAAAAGGAGTTAAACTTGAGACAGCGGCGGTGGTTGGAGTTCTTGTGCGACTATGAATTCACCTTGAACTACCACCCCGGGAAGGTTAATTCCGTAGCTGATGCCTTGAGCCGAAAGGCACCGGGAACGAGCACGGAATCCCGCTTGATGAGGATGGAGTTAATCCGGACGCTGCAAGGGATGGAAATCACTTTGGTCTTTAAGAATCAACCGGAAGAGTATACAGAATATTTGGCCGCGATGAGTATAGTTTGCAACATACGAGACCGGATCCGTACGGAACAAAAGAAGGATGCGGCTTTAACCCCGGCTTTCAAGTCAATGGAGGATGGGACTACGGAAGAATACTCCCTAAAAGACGGCCTCGTCCATTTTCGTGGCCGGCTTTACATCCCCGAAGGTGACAACATTCGGGAAGATATTCTAAAGGAGGCCCATTGCTCCAAGTACTCGGTGCACCCGGGGATCGCGAAGATGTACACCGATTTGAGAAAGACGATGTGTTGGCCGGGCATGAAGAGAGATGTCAAGTACTTTGTTACTCATTGTGTGGCCTGTCAAATGGTGAAGGCGGAATGCAGAAGCCCCGGTGGAATGCTACAGTCGTTGCCCATCCCCGAATGGAAATTTGAGGACATCTCCATGGACTTCGTCCATGGGTTACCTCGCTCGCGCTCGGGGAATGATTCTGTGTGGGTGATAGTTGACCGGTTGACCAAGGTAGCCCGATTTATCCCAATGAAGAAGGAGGCGCAAGTGGGCGTCTTAGTGCGTCTCTTTGTGGAACAATTTGTGCGGTACCATGGTGTGCCAAAGACGATCGTCTCCGACCGGGATGGTCGGTTTACTTCAAGAGAATGGAGGGCTGTACAGGCTTATTTGGGCTCGCGCCTCGCCTTTAGCACAGCCTTTCACCCTCAAATGGACGGGCAGTCTGAACGAACCATCCGAACATTGGAGGACCTTCTGAGGTTGTGTGTGCTAGATAAAGGAGAACCATGGGAGAGACTCTTACCTCTCGTGGAGTTCTCTTATAATAACAGTCATCAAGCCAGTATTGGAATGGCACCTCATGAAGCTTTGTATGGAAGGAGGTGTAGAACACCCTTGTCCTGGGTGCAAGATGAAGATCCGAAGACATTGGGAAATGAGTATATTGATGACACGGACGCGGTGGTTAGGTTGATCTGGAATCGAATGCTAGAGGCTCAAAGCCGACAGGCGAAGTATTACAACGCAAGGCACCGTATGGTGGAATTTCAAGTGGGTGATAAGGTTTTCCTGAAGATTCGACCGATGCACAGAGTGTCGCGGGTACGTGGAGTCAAGAAGCTCAGCCCAAGGTATGTTGGGCCCTATGTCGTAGTGGAAAGGATTGGCCCTCTGGCCTATCGATTGGAGTTACCACCGGAGCTGGAGAACCTTCACGACGTGTTCCATGTATCGTCGCTTCGGAAGGCTTTGTTGCGGCCTGAACAGTATATCCCCACGGCGGATGGTGCTGTGGCGTCTGATAGGTCTGTGCGACTGGAGCCGGTGCGGATCGTTGATAACGAGACAAGAACCTTGCGTCGCAAAAGTGTTCCCTTGGTGAAAGTGCTATGGTCTAATCATGGGAAGGAGGAGTTCACATGGGAGCCAAGGGATTTGATGCAAGAGCGCTACCCGGAATTATTTACCCCAGGTAAAATTTTATTTGAAAGCATAGTTCCCTTTTTGTGTGCTTCACTCCCATAGCTTTACCCTGATTTCGGGGACGAAATCTTTTATTTTGTTTATAGGATTTGTAACGTCCCAATTCGCGCTAGGCCCCTTGATTGCCTATTTGAGTCTAGGGGGCTGTGGTGAGCCCAATGGGGGTGTGGGGGAGCAGGTGCGAACGTACGGGAAATGAGGAAAAACAAGGCAAAATGGCATTTCTGGCTGACACGGGTATGGACATGGCCGTGTCCATACCCGTGTGCCTCATAAAATTAGGCTTACCAGTCAGAGAGGTACACGGGTATTGGGACACGGCGTGTCCCTACCCGTGTGCCGTGGACACGGGTCGAGACATGGCCGTGTCTCTACCCGTGTGCCGCAACCCCGACACGGCAGAAAGATGTTCTGGGATGAACACGGTCTTAAACACGGCAGGCGACACGGCCGTGTCACCTGAACACGGGTAGGAACACGGCCGTGTGCCTACCCGTGTCTGCGGTGTATAAAAAGGAAAAAGTTGTGAAACCCTAGCATTCATTCCCCTTTCTTCTGCCCCGAAAATTCTGAGAGAGTTCTTGGCTGGAGGAGGAGGAAGAGCTTGCCGGAGCCATCCTTGGAGGAATCAAAACGCCGCCACCGTCAAGGGAAAAACAATGCCGCCGCGAAGGAGTGCGAGGCTCATGGCCGGCCATGGTGGTACCGCTGGACTTGAGGTGAGCTTCCTCCCCTCTCCCTTGGTGCTAGATCTATAGTTATTTTAGGAGAGACATCGACTCCATAGAGTCTTGATGGTGAGGAGGAGAGTTCTTAGGATAAGCCATGCCTAGGTTTTCTAGGCTTAGTCTCCCTCAACCTTCTCATCATTCAAAGTGGAGATGAGAGGGGTTTTCGTTGAGGGTTTGGCTTTGAAAGGAGAAATAAGGTTGGATGTGATTTCTGGAGAAGTTTATGCGAGGTCGTTGCAAGGAAGAAGATGAACGGATGCCGTTCATCTCGCCTTAAGATGCGTGCAGAAATCTGATTTCTGCACGCGGCGACCTTCGTGGCCAATTTCGGAGGTGTTTTGGCCAGATCTTGGTGAACGACTCAACACAAAAGTCGTAGCCCTTGAAATTACCTTTCCAACGAGTGGTTGCTCGTTTCCATGCGATACCTGTAGCCACGGGAAAGCTGGTTCGAGTCCGCTGCGTTCGGGAAAATTCCTGTACAGGAAACTATTTCCTGTACGTATTCGAGTTGAATTTCTGGTATGTTGCGACCAGATCTGGGCGATCGACTCAACACGAAAGTCGTAGCCCTCGCGAATACCTTTCCAACGAGGGGTTGTGCATTGTGATCGGATTCCTGTAGCTCCGGGAATCCCAGTTTTAGTATCGGGCTATCCTATGTTAATGCGCTTGTTAATTTATAATGCTAGCACTCTTGCAATGGTTGTGAATTGCTCATTTGTTATCTTGCTCCCATATATTTGTAATGTTGTTGTTACTATAATTTAGCATGGTTACTCATTTGGTTGTGTAACAAGGAATAGCCATGTATTGGTGGAGAAATGGAGCGGATGAGAATGCTAGAAATTAAGGGTTGAGAGTGGAATAGAATATATTTATATAGTTGGGTGTTGAACATATCTATTATGCGTAGTGTTGAGGTGAATTCATTGAATAGGTGGGCGTGAACATGATGAACACTATGTGAAGGGTATTTTGTAACCGTAATCCGAGCCCAAGGGGTTTATTAACAACCGATGCTTAGAGTGGTAGTCTCCCTACGGGTAGCATCGAGTGAGTTGTTTTGGGGCATGTGATGTGCGACGATTCATCGTGTCGCGATATTGAGATAATGACTGTGGCAGGTCTATGGGTTCGCCAGTCGTCACACCGATGGGAGCCAATGGGAAGACCTTGGGCGGTAGGGTTAGATACTTGGTGTCCATAACCCGAGATCTCCTCCGCGCCATGAGAACGGTTGGGCTTGCACCTCGTGCGTTTCCGAGGTTCCATCCGGTTCGAAATCAAAGGCCATGTTGGGCTGTGTTCTTGGTGCACATTTACCCAAGACCCCTTCTGAGCCGTAGTACGCATGTGAGCTCCGCTGTTGTGTTCTTTGCGTTGAGGCGTACGGGGGCCTAGGATAGGTAGTGTGATACCACCTAGTAGTGGAGACGCCCGCTCCACTGTCGCCGTTTGGCCACGACGGACGACGCCTGAGAGGTTAGCTACCTGCTCGAAAAGTGGGAACTTCAAGTCTGTGTCGACATAGCAACTTGCATGTGCGTGCGCATGATTCGGCCATAGCATAACATTCATATCATGTCATTCATTGCATACACAAGATCCTCGTCGTATAAGTTTGTATGGGCACTCTTATACGATGAGTTACTTTACTGTTAAGCCGATCCTTAACTTATAAGTTTGTATGGGCACTCTTATAAGTTAAGTTACAATTCTGATTAATTATACCTGCTGTCATATATTATTGATATTTGTAGAACTGCTAGTTGTGTAGCGTAGTTTGTACTCCACCATATTTACAGTCACCTGCTTGTTTACTTGCTTATATATATATTGTACCTTTGTTCCTTTCTCCGCCCGGTGCCGAGGAGTCGCCAGGGGAGCGGATGTGAAGCCACTTAGTCTTATGACTAACGGTTGCTACGTCTTCCTTTTTAGGAGGAAACCCCGTAGGTAGAGCAGCAACGGACTATGCAGCAGGACAGCCAGGCCCGGATGATAGGACCTGAGGTGGTGGTGCCATCGGCACCGTCAGTGACAGTCGTGAGTGTTTTCATGTAGCCGTTTGGCAAAACATTTCTAGACTCTTGTTCTTTTGTACAAGCCTGTTGTGCTTGTTATCTTCCGCTACTTTTGGACTTTAACTTAGCTGTGAACTGAACTGCTTTTAGCTTTACTTTTCTGTTATGGTTGGGTTGGCATAATTGTTGTGATATGGATTGTAGCCGGCGGAAAAGGCGTCTTGTGGTAAGGGCTAACCCGTGTGTTAGTGCTACCGCAAGGCGGCTATTTCGGGCATAAGGCTCCCCTCGTGCCGTGTGTTGTGTTCCGGGAGGGGGGTCTTACACGATACGGGGCTAAACGTACCCCGATTTGAACGAAATTCACACTGTAGGCGAAGGATGGTCCTCCAAATCTAACGGCCAAGACAAAACTAAAATCCGACGAGCCATTCCTAAGATATAAATTTTCAAAGTATACAACGAACATAATTTACCCACAAAACTTCGGAAAATCATCGAGGCCCGAATATCGCTCGAATTGCGACGAAACTTGACGAGCAAGTCCAAAATTATTCAACTTGAATTTCAAATGCAAAATTTTCTAATAACATCAAGAATTTGGTCGACTCTGCCGCACGGACGCGAAAATGCCTTAACGGCGTTGTGCCGCCAACTCGACGTTAAAAGTAATGCCAAGACGTCAAAAATATGACGATACCAAATCCAATAAAATCATCAAAAAAATCAGGGGCGTTACAATCACTCTCCCTAAAAGAAAGTTTTGTCCCGAAACTTATCACAACTCCAAAACCAAACTAAAAACGGGAAATTCAAACACAAACCAAAACATAGAGACATACCAGAACTAGGAGAAGAGGTACGGATGAGAGTCTCTCATCGCTGATTCCAATTCCCACGTTGCACTCTCAACGTCTTGATTTCTCCAAAGAATCTTTACCATAGGGATGGTCTTCCTCCACAATGCACGTTCTTGAGAATCCAGAATACGAACAGGTTCTTCCACATATGTAAGGTTGGGCTGAATCTAGGGCACCGAGTCGAGGACTTGACGATCACTATGAATACCCTTCCGCAACTGTCTCATATGGAACACATCATGGACACCAGGGAGGGTAGCAGGCAACTCCAGCCTATAGGCTGATACTCCGATTCGTTCAAGAATTTGAAAAGGTCCCACGTACCGGGGATCTAACTTTCGGTTCCTTCCAAACCTCTTAACGCCAGACATCGGAGAAACCTTCAAAAAAACCAAGTCTCCAACGGCAAACTCCAGATCGACCCTTTGTTGATTAGCATACTTCTCATAACGCTCTTGTGCTACACGGAGCTTCTCTCGAATATGAGTCACGGCACAATTCATCTCCTCAAGGGCTTCCAGACTTAGCAACGGTCTCTCACCAACTTCAGCCCAAAACAAAAGAGTTCTACAATGCCTCCCATATAAGGCCTCAAACGGGGACATCTGCAGACTCTCTTGATAACTATTATTGTATGCAAACTCCATGAGTCTGAGACGCTCGTACCAAGCACCACCGTGATCCAATATATAACACCTTATCATATCTTCCACGATCTGATTAACTCGCTCTGTTTAACCATTCGTCTGCGGATGATAGGCGGTGGAGTACCTTAAATCAGTACCCAACCCCTCTTGCAAACTCTTCCAAAAGCGAGACGTAAATCTAGAGTCTCGATCTGATACAATGCTAACTGGCACTCCATGTAATCTGATGACTTCATCAAGATATAACTCAGCTATCTTTTTCATAGAATACCATATCTTAAAGGGCACAAAGTGAGCACACTTTGTCAATCTATCGAATATTACCCAAATAGAGTCATGCCCACGGGGAGATTTTGGTAGACCTGTGATGAAATCCATTGAAATACTCTCCCACTTCCATTGTGGAATATCTAGCGGTGTCAGTTTACCACTAGGCCTTCTATTATCTTCCTTAACATGGTGACACATGTAACACTCTGAAAGAAACCTTGCTATATTATTCTTCATTCCTGACCACCAAATAATTTGCTTTAGATCTTTATACATCTTGGTGGAACTAGGATGGTAAGAAACACTAGAACCATGAGCTTCTTTACAAATCTTAGCCTGAATGTCACCAATGGCAAGAATACAAAATCTACTCTGATATTTCAGAGTACCTAACTTGTCCAAAGAGAAATCAGGTAACTATCCTTTCTCAGTTCTCTTCCAAAGGTGTAACAAATCAGGATCCTCCTTCTAGTGCACTCTGGTAAGGGAAATCCAAGAGGGCTCTTCTGCTTCCAAACTAGCAGGCACAGAACTACTCCCAACCTCAATGTCCATCAACAAGAATTCTTCTACTAAGAACTGTACTGATAGATTAAAAATTTTAGCGGTCTTTCTACTCAAAGCATCGGCTACTACATTAGCCTTTCCTGGATGATAAAGGATCTCTACTTCATAATCGGCTACATACTCCAACCACCTGCATTGGCGCAGATTTAACTCCTTTTGAGTGAAGACGTACTTCAAACTCTTATGATCTGTGTAGATCTTGCACAGCGTGCCATACAATAAATGTCTCCAAAGCTTCAACGCAAAAATTATCGCAGCAAACTCCAAATCATGCGTAGGATAGTTTCTTTCATGAACTTTTAATTGCCTTGATCCATACGCAATCACCTTTCCTTCTTGCATCAGAACACAACCAAGTCCAATATGTGATGCATCCACATATACAGCATACTCAAGTTCTTCAGTAAGCAGAGTTGAAACTGGAGCAGTACACAATCTCTTCTTCAACTCTTGGAAAGCCTCTTCACACTTATCACTCCAAATGAATGTAGTATTCTTCTGAGTAAGTCTAGTTAGAGGAGCAGACAACATCGAAAATCCTTCCACGAATCTTCTATAATAGCAAGCCAGGCCTAAGAAGCTCCTAATCTCCTTAGGTGTAGAAGGTCTCTCCCATTCCATCACGGCATAAATCTTGGTCGGGTCTACAGAAATACCGTCCTTGCTTACAACATGACCCAAAAAGGACACCTGAGGTAGCCAGAACTCATATTTGCTCAACTTCGCATATAGCTTATGCTCCCTCATGGTCGACAAAACCAAACGCAAATGCTGATTATGCTCCTCAACATGCGGGAATACACCAAGACATCATCTATGAACACAATAACAAATCAGTCCAAGAAATCCTTAAACACCATATTCATCAAATCCATGAAAGAAGAGGGTGCATTGGTTAAACCGAAAGACATCACCAAAAACTCATAATGTCCATGCCGTGAACGGAAAGCGGTTCGGGGAATATCTGCCTCATGAATCCTTAACTTGTGGTAGCCTGAGCGAAGATCGACCTTTGAAAATACCGAGCTACCACGCAACTGATCGAACAGATCATCAATCCTTGGCAGGGGATATCTATTCTTAACGGTCACCCTATTCAATTCCCTATAATCGATGCAAAGCCTCATCGATCAATCCTTCTTCTTTACGAACAAAACCGGAGCACCCCATGGAGAAGAACTTGGTCTAATAAAACCACACCTCAGCAACTCATCGAGCTGAGTATACAACTCATCTAACTCACGTGGAGCCATACGGTATGGTGCTTTGGTAATAGGATGAGTACCTGGCTCGAGGTCTATCACAAACTCTATCTCCCTCTCAGGAGGAAGTCTTTGAAGACTATCAGGAAAGACATCTGGAAATACTCGCACCACCGAGACATCCTCAATACGCGGTGTAACAAAAGTTGTTTCCAGAGCAGAAATAGAAACTAAAAATGCCTCGTGACCAGACTCTATAGCACGACAAGCACGTACCGCAGAAATAATATGGGAAACCCTATCCTGAAATCCATAGACGCTCTTAGGTTGGCCATTGTCCATCCTGAATTTCAGTCTCTTTGCCTTGCACTGGATGACTGCATCATACTTGGACAGCTAGTCCATTCCCAAAATCACGTCAAAGTCCGCCAGATCCAACACCATCAGATCTACAAAGGCTAGGAAATCGCTTACATATATAGGGCATCTAGGAACTCCTTGACTAGATACCACCGAATCACCGGAGGGAAGCTTGATGTTGAAGGAGTCTCCTAATGGATCCACATCCAGACGATGTTTATATACAAACCTCCGAGCCACATAGGAATGGGTGGAACCCGAATCGAAAAGAACGCGCGCCCACCTATTCTGCACCTTAAAGTCCCCTAAAATCGTAGCATACATAACTAAACGAACGATAACTAGGGCGACAACGATAAGTACAAAGGATTAAATAAGCTGGGGCTAACCTGAAATAACTTGCGTAGAGGTTTGAGCTTCCTTGCTGGTCACTACGTTTAGCTTTCCTTTCCCTCTGTCTTGGTTTGGTGGCGGCGGAAGAGCTCGAAGCGGGGTAGGCTGTAGTGGGGACTGAGCCTGGGGGCACGAAGACTTAAGATGTCCCTTTTGCCCGCACTGGAAGCAAGCCTTATCCTTTGTCCAGCAGCGACTCACGTCATGCCCCTTCCTAGAACAGAATGAGCACACCAAATATCCCTTGGGTGTACCCTGGATGGCGTGCACCTGTTGCTGCTTCAGGGTGGCAGTCCTCTTGAAACACCTTTCGTAAGGGTGGCCAGGTCGACCACAGAAGCTACATATTTCTCCACTTTTCTTTTTTGAAGGGCCGGATGCACTAGTGCTTCCATCCTCAACGCTCTTCCTCTTCTCTTTCCTTGTCGCAGCACCTCGATTCTTGGCGTTTTCAATCGCCTCCACTTTCAGTGCGGCTTCCACTGCCACAACATAACTGTTAGCTCTATAAGCGCATTCCCACTATTGGACATCACTTCTTAGTCCTCCTAGGAAACGTTTCACTCTTCCCTCCTCCGAAGATACCAAATCGGGAGCAAATCTACTCAACTTGCTAAACTCAATCTCGTACTCGCTCACCGTGAGCTGTCTCTGCTTCAGATGCAGGAAGTTATTCATTAGGTGGTCCGGCTCAACCGAGGGTAGAAACTTCTTCATCAGCATCTTCTTAAAAGATTCCCAAGAGCAGCCTTCCTTCAGACTTTCCCTTTCCCGAATCCACCAGCTCTTTCCCAGGCCTTTTAACTGATAGGCTGCAATCATTACCTTCTGGGCTTCTAGAATTCCGGAATACGGAAATATCTCTTCGATGGAGATGATCCAATCATCTAAAATCATGAAGTCAGCACTCCCGTCATAAGTAGGAGGTCTCAATCGCTGGAAATGTGAGATGAAATTCATTTCTGGTGGTAGCGTCACCGGGGGAACGAAAGGAGTAGGGGCATCAGGTATGACTTGATCCACGGCAGGATCTTGCACTAAGGGTTGTTGCGTGGGAGCGGCAGACAACAAGGTCTGAATTTATGATTGCATTGCAACTACTTGCCTTGACAGAGCCTCATTGCTCTGGCTCAAACTCTCGATCAACACATCACTCTGCGCACCTGACGACTCACCCTCCGACTGGGGATTCAACCTCATCACAATATGCTTTGGCGGGATTTCTAAAAAGGCAAACGAACAACCCATCAAAATCCTAGATTATGACTAGGGCAAACAAAACTAATTCAGACCATACTTAAAAGACACTTGCTTAAGCTATCACTTGCTCTGGGATTATATGATGATGATATGTCCTACTCAGGTTGATATCATATCATCCTATTGACTCATGTACCTATGATATGAATGCATGGATTCTTTACTCTTATTTAAAATCATGTGTGTACATATGTCATCAGGTAAATCTTTAGCTTGGAATGTTGTGCTTATATTATGTTATGCTATGTATGTAGTGTTATGCATCCTAAAAAGGCCTTAATGCATGTTATGAGCGGCGTGCACATGAAATGTTATGCATCCCATACTACATAACATTGCATGCAATGGAAAAAAAATGTGCTAATGGGCATTCATGTGGTGAGGTTATGCATCTCATACTACAAAACCCTCACATGTTTCCACCTATGGTGGATCCATATACAAACACATATTATGCATCTCATACTATATAATATGCCACATATACTTTTAATCATTCTTATGAGTGTAGTGTTCATGCTTCAGCCAAAACATACTGATGACACATCGGTGTGTGTATGATATGACACTAAACAACTAACACTAACAAGGGAAGGTTTCCCGACCAATTGTCAAGCAACCTCCCTCTGATACCAACTATCACAACCCGCATTTTTCCCAACAATTTAATTATATCAGAGTAAGGGAAAAATATGCGTCGTGATGCCACGTCGTGCATGGGATAACTGCAGACGTTTAGACAAGACTCCAAACTCTACAGTTTTAAAAGAAAACCTAAATTATTATGAATGAAATCCATTTTAAGTTATGATGATAGTTATATCCCTCGGCTTAGTGGATCATCTAGTCCACGATTTAAAATATAATTTATACGCTTGCGGAAGATACTTGTTTAATTTAAATCTAACATCCTGCATGAGTATAAATGTCCCCGAGGAACAACTCATGCTAAACAAACTCTAGATTTATAATAAGTATAGAAAAAGACTTTACACTAACCAGAAAAAATAGTGACTTGTTTTAAAAGAGATTGCATGGATGCTTTACTAAAAATAGGTTTTTATAAGCTTGAAAATATCTAACATGCAGACCTAGAAATAAATCATCCCAGAGAGCAAGTAATCTAAACCAAACATAAGACAATCACATCAGCTAGCAAGTGTCAAGGTTCAACAATCCTGTGGGCGCCAACAACCTGAGACGAACCCACGGTACCAAGTATGTCTGAAACTAGGAAAAGAAAACTGAAACAACAACTACCTCGCTACGGTGAGGGGAAAAACCACAGCCGACATTGCTGCTGCAAAGGCTCCAAAACCGGCTCCGCTACCCACTAATGCTCCGAACCTGAGGCATTCCAAAGACATAACACCTCAGCAAGAGGGACAAATGGCGGCAGAGAAGTAAGCAAAATTAAACAAATGTCAAACGGGGTACCAACCCAAGACCAACAGTACTGAAGTAAGGCATCAAATAGGAAAATAAGAAATACTTACGTGAATCATCGCGTACTCCAACAAATACACCAGATTTCCCAAGGCAAAAAGGGAACAAAAATAAGTAAAATCATAAGGAAGAAAAAATTTAACTACCTTTACTAAGAACCTTTGGTTGACTCTACCCAAAAATACGGGCAAGGTGGTCACTCAGCTGGACACACCCCTCACGAATAATTTATCTGCTAAACTGTGAGGGAGTCTCATACTCTCCACCATACACCGCAAATGCCCAAAAACCCGGTAGACTTCCACAAGGTACAATAATGAAGTCAGACAACACGGAGGTGGTTTTATCCACTTACTTCTACAATTTTAGAAACCCCAAAGAAACCACAACGCATAAAGCTCGAGACTTGGCTCGTTAGATTCTACTTGACACTTCTAGTTTTAAGACATGGTTGATCAACCCTTAGGAACAATTTACAATCCTAAATAACTCTAATCCGTTAAATAACGAAATCTAAGGCGTTTAAAGCCATCAATAAGACACTTCAAGAACGATCAAACATATCCGGACAAAAATCGAGTTCACCATGACGAAACGTTACAACCTCATGTGATCATTGAGAAGGTTAATCATAATAATAAATTGGAAGATTAAGTGTAGAAAATTTTAAGGAACATGAAAAACATAGCCGTTACCATCAAATCGGATAAGGAGAAACGAGGGGAAACCACCACTTGCCTTCGTTTTACCGGAAAGGTCCTCTAAATCACTCCACGTCGTAGATTGAGGCAAAAGAACACGGGAGGAGTTGAAATCTAAACAAAAATGACCGAAAAGGGGGTTAGGGCCGAAAAACCCTCACGAGAAAACTCAAGGAATGGGGAAAAATTTACCACGATAGCGTAGCTCTCGGCGAGAGCTTTCCGGATCTACGTTCGGTCGAAGATTTCGAGCACCGGAGCTCTGTCGGCGGCCACCGGAAGATTCATGAAAAGAACTCTCTCTCGCTCGCTGTTCTAGTTCGGGAGAAAAGGAATCGGAGAAAAATAAGTTTTATTCAAACCTAAGTCTAAGAATATATATATATGTATATAAAAGTACTTATAAAAATTTTTTGTCTAAATACAAGAAAACGTGTGATTTATGAGTGGCTACGGGGAAACCGAAAATAGAGGTCTAAGATGACTTCAAATCGAAAAGTTCCCAAATTAAAGTTGTAGATCTCATCGAGACGAACAAATTTTATGTTTACAATTTTTTTACAACATCTTTTTGACCCTCAAAATAGCGTCTGAACGTTCGGAAACAGAGCAGGCTCAAAATTTCTCGAGAAATAGCATTGTTTCTCGGGAAACAATGCTGTTTCTCGGGAAACAATGCTGTTTCTCGGGAAACAATGCTGTTTCTCGGGAAACAATGCTGTTTCTCGGGAAACAATGCTGTTTCTCGGGAAACAATGCTGTTTCTCGGGAAACAATGATGTTTCTCGGGAAACAATGCTTTTTCTCGGGAAACAATCCTATTTCTCGGGAAAAAATGCTGTTTCTCGGGAAACAATGCTGTTTCTCGGGAAACAATGCTGTTTCTCGGGAAACAATGCTGTTTCTCGGGAAACAATGCTGTTTCTCGGGAAACAATGCTGTTTCTCGGGAAACAATGCTGTTTCTCGGGAAACAATGCTGTTTCTCGAGAAACAATGCTGTTTCTCGGGAAACAAAGCTGTTTCTCGGGAAACAAAGCTGTTTCTCGGGAAACAAAGTTATTTCTCGAGAAACATCAACATTGCTGTTTCTCGAGAAACATTGTTGTTTCTCGAGAAAAAATGATGTTTCTCGAGAAATAGCATGATTTCTCAAGAAATATCATGATTTCTCGAGAAATAACATTGTTTCTCGAGAAATCAGTTTTTTCTTATATTTCTGGAATAAAAAGACGATACGGGGGCTAAACGTACCCCGATTTAAACGAAATTCACACTGTAGGCAAAGGATGGTGCTTTGAATCTAACGGCGAAGACAAAACTAAAATCCGAAGAGCCATTCCCGAGATATAAATTTTCAATGTATACAACTAACATAATTTACCCCAAAACTTTGGAAAATCGTTGAGGCCCGAATATCGCTCGAATTGTGACGAAACTTGACGAGCAAGTCCAAAATTATTCAACTTGAATTTCAAATGCAAAATTTTCTAATAACATCAAGAATTTGGTGGACTCGGTCGCACGGACGCAAAAATGTCTTAACGTCGTTGCGCCGTCAACTCGACGTTAAAAGTAACGCCAAGACGTCATAAATATTACGATACCAAATCCAATAAAATCATCGAGAAAATCAGGGGCGTTACAACCTCCAAGGAGATGTGGGACACAATGGTGGTCTACATGTGGGGCACAAAAAAGGTCAGAGATTACAGGAAGTCCATGCTCAACCAAGAATATGAGGCTTTCAGGCAGTCCAAGGAAGAGGGCATAGCTAGTTGCTATAAAAGATTCTTCAGAATAGTAAATGAGCTAAGGACCTATGGCCGGGTCTTTAGCAATTATGAACTTTATGACAAGTTCCTAAGGTCTCTAACTAAAGACTGGGACACCAAGATTTGTGTTATCAGGGAGGTGGCAAAGCTGGTTGATACTCCACCACCAACTATGTTTGGGAAGCTATTGTCTTATGAAATGCAGCTGACTGCCAAGAAAGAGGAGGAGACAAGCAGCAGATCCCTGCTCAATGAGAAGGTTATGGCCTTCAAGACAGAGATCTCAAAGAGGAGAAAGGAGAGGATTTCCTCTCCTCCAAGAAGGCCAGTTGAGTCAGATAGCTCAGAACCAAGCACATCAGACTACAATATGTCTGATGAGGAATTTGTTGCCTTCTTTAGGAAATTTATGAAGATGATAAAGAGGAAGGGGTGGAAGAGCAGACCTTCCTCCTCCTCTTATCACAAGAAGGACCACTATAGAACTGAGAAGAAACCCTCTAAGGAGGACAGGTATGACTCTAAAACTAGTAAACATATTTCATCTAAAGTTATGTTTTACTGCTGTAGCAAGATAGTGCATGTTATAGCTGACTGCCCAATCAAGAGAAAGGAAGCTGGTGAGAAGAAGGTTCACCAAGACAAGGGAAAGAAGGAAAAGTCCTTCATTTCAAAGAAGGAGAATAGTTGGACTGACTCATCTTCATCAGAGTCTGAAGATGAAGAAGAAGAAGCCTACATAGGGGGTGTTGTTGTTAAGGTAGAAGAAGCTGAAGACTATCCTGCTTCTAGGATAGGGATCAGGGCCCCTCTATCATAGTCAGATAGTGACTCAGAGGAGGATGAAAGAGAAGAAGATAACGTCAACTACTATGGGATGATAGCAAGGTCTGATGAGGAATCCTGCCAGGATCAGCCTGGTCCAGTTAAGGTACACTCTCTGTCCAGTTCATCATCTGAGTCAGAATGTGAGACTTGTCCCAATTCTGAGGCATCTTCATCCAGGGATGAAGGTGACTATGAATCTTAGGAAGATATCAATCAATTGATTGATAAGTATGGTGAACTTCTGAATGCTTTGAAGAAAAGCAAGAAGCTGGCCAAAAAGCAGGCTGAGGATATTATCTCCCTTCAGCATGCTGCTTCCCTACAGTATGAGTTAGCAACCTTGCTGGAACAAAAAATAAGGGAGGTTAGCCAACTGAATAACGTCACAGTCATTCAGATTGGCACCATTAAATATAAGGATAGTCTCATTAGAGATCTGGAAGAGATACTCCAGAGGGAGAAGAGGATTATGTTTAGCTACTCTAAGCTCAATTCTGTGTTGCCCATAATTGACTCCTTCTCCTCTCAGAGAAACAAGAGGGGCTTAGGATTCAAGGGAAACACAAGGGATGCCCCTTTCAAAGGAAAGGGAAAAGCTCCAGTTTAGCCACCCATTACCTTTGAAAGGGTAATACTCCCTTCTAACAGGTATGAATAGGACTCCATGTATGGTCACTCGAAGAATGGGAATTCTTCATGAATGAATACAAGTGTACCTTCCAATGGAAGGAGAAGAGGAATGGGGATGAGTTCCTTCAAGGCAGCCAATGAAGAAATTCAAATGGCCCATCATGGACCATTTGTCTTTGGTGCTCCAGCCCCCACTCTCAAGAATATGGTTACAGCCAAATTTCAGGGTCATCCAGCAAAGTCTCTGACCAAGGGCCAGTCTATCAGCAAGCCTGATTTGGCTATTTCTGATATTATCAAGAGCATGTCTTTTGTAAAGAAGACTACGACTGATGGCATTCAGAGCACGCCAAATAAGTCTACTGGAAGACTTACCTTCAGCCAGATCCTAGCAGAAAGGAACCTGAGAAAGGTTGTTGTTGTTCCAACTTGACAGAGAGCTATTGTCAGCATAGCTAGCAGACCAGCTCAGAAAAGAAGGTACAACATTCATGAGTGTTGGTGTTGTGGGAAAGTGGGCCGCTATGCCATAGATTACTGGCATAATCCCAGTGTGGCTAGAGCAATAGTTAGTCCGCAAATTAGAAAAGCTGCTGGTAGACAAGTCTTTTTTCAGACTAATCAGAACCTAGGACCCAATACCTATTGGGGTCCTAAGTTAAACTAAATCATGTCATACAGGTTAGTCCAAGTGCCCATATCCCTATATAGTACTTGGACCGTGAATGTTCCAGGAACATGACTGGAACAAGGAGCAACTTGAGGAAGTACACTCCAGTGAAGGATTGACCCAAAGTGATTTTTGGTGGATCAAACAGAGGAGTCACTAGAGGTTATGGTAAGATCACAAATGGCATAGTCATTATCACAAAAGTATTTTATGTGAAAGAGTTGCAACACAATCTGATAAGCATAAGCCAACTCTGTGATCTTGGCTATGACATAGTATTCCACAAGGATGAGTGCTATATTAAGAGGTTGAGTGACCAAGTGTTCATCTTGACAGACACTAGGAGTGGGAATGTCTATTGTTTAAATTTTTTATGTTTAGATATAGACTCTCTTATATGCCTAGTTGCAAATGAGAAAGTCACATATTTTGTCCAATGGCACAAGAGACTAGCTCATTTGAACTATAAGACAATTAGCAAGCTCTTTAGTGAAGAGCTTGTTAGTAATGGTCCTAAAATGAAATGCACTCAGGAAGGCATTTGCTCTGCATGCCAAAAGGGCAAGCAGACCAAAGATTCTTTCAAGAGCATTGGGATCAAAGACTCTGTAAGGTGTTTATACCTCTTGCATATGGACTTATTTGGTCCTATGCCAGTTAATAGTCTAGGTAGGAAAGTATACACCCTTGTGGTTGTTGATGATTTTTCCAAATTTGCTTGGGTTTTCTTTTTGAAGAAAAACTCTGAAACCCATGATGTCTGCAAGACATTTGTCAAGAAAATTCAGAATGAATTGGATAGTACTGTGGTCAAAATCAGAAGTTACCATGGGACTGAATTTTAGTCTGATAGCATGACAAGGTTCTGTGAAGAGCAAGGGATTCACCAAGAATTTTCTTCTCCAAGAACACCCCAGTAAAATAGGATTGTTGAGAGGAAAAATAGAACTCTTATAGAGGTTGGTAGGACCTTACTAAGTGACACATCTCTCCCAAAATATTTTTTGGTTGAGCCGGTAAATACTGCTTGTCATGCCCTTAACATTGCATCTATTACCAAGAGCCACCAGAAAACTCCCAATGAGATCTTGAAGGGCAGAAAACCAAACCTGGGATATCTCAAGATCTTTGGTAGCAAGTGTTATTTGCTTCATAATGGTAATTCCTATGTGACTAAGTTTGCTGTCAAGTCCTATGATGGGATTTTTGTTGGGTACAGTAATTATAGCAAGGCCTATAGGATCTACAACTTGGACAATCAAGTTGTAGAAGAGTCTGTTAATATAGTATTTGATGAGTCAACGATGATTAATAGTGAGCTACCAAGCTCCTCTTCTTGTCTTGCAGGTATAGAGTTGATGATGGAAAAGCTGACTATCAAGGAAGCTTATCCAATAGTTCAAGATGAAGCTGACAGAGTGTGCGTTCCAAAGGAAGCACAAGGCACACAGGTTGTGGATGTTGATCAGCAAAATTAAGACAGTGAAGATCAGTAAGCTGGAGCAAGATTTCCTCCAGCAGTCAGACATCTAAGGGATCATCCATGACACTAAATTATTAGTGATGTTAACCAAAGAGTGGTGACAAGGAGTAAAAGTTTTAATACAGCTTTGTATTCTAGTTTCCTGTCACAGGTTGTGCCCAAGAGATTTGAAGAGGCCAACATAGATCAGTTCTGGATTGTAGCTATGCAAGAGGAACTGAGCCAGTTTAAGAGGTGTAAGGTCTAGAAGCTGGTTCCCAGACCACAAGGACATAATGTCATTGGAACCAAGTGAATCTACAGGAACAAACTTGATGAAAATGGCATTATAGTTAAGAAAAAGGCTAGACTGGTGGCTAAAGGATACAAGCAAGATAAAGGTATTGATTTAGATCAAACCTTTGCCCCAATAGCCAGATTGTAATCCATCAGACTATTCCTTACATATGCTGCATACGAAGGATTCAAAGTCTACCAGATGGATGTGAAGTCAGCCTTTCTGATTGGTGACTTAAAGGAAGAGTTTTATGTTGAATAGCCTCTAGGTTTTGTTGACTCTAACTCACCTGAATCTGTTTATAGACTTAGGAAAGCTCTATATGGGTTGAAGCAAGCCCCTGGAGCATGGTATGAGACATTTTCTAGCTTCCTCATTGAGAATAAATTCTCAAGGTGGAAGATAGACAAGACCCTATTCCTAAGGGAATCTAAAGGAAAGATAATCTTAGTCCAGATTTATGTTGATGACATAATCTTTGGATCTACTGATGAAAACCTTTGTAGGAAATTTGTTAAACTTATGCTAGGGAAGTTTGAGATGAGCAGTATGGGTGAGCTCAAGTTCTTCTTGAGCCTCCCTGTAAGATAGACTGATGATGGTTTGTCCATATCCCAGTCTAAGTTCACCCGGGAGTTGATTAAAAAGTTTGGAATGGAGAATGCCTCTACCATTGAAAACTCTCATGGGGTCAAGTATGCCTGTAGACAAAGATGAGGCAGGGAAACCTGTTGATGAAACTTTGTATAGAGGGATAATTGGCACCCTTCTATATCTTACTGCAAGTAGGTCAGACATCATGTATGCTACATGTGTTTGTACTAGGTATTAGGTCTTCCCTAAAGAATCTCACAACTTTGTTGCTAAGAGGATTTTAAGGTATCTTAAGGGCACACCAGATCATGGCCTATGGTACCCTAAAAATAGGGATTTTGAACTAACTGGCTATTCAGATGCAGATTTTGCAGGCTGCAAAGAGGACAGGAAAAGTACTTCAGGCACCTGTCAGTTCTTGGGAGGAAGACTAGTGTCTTGGAGCAGCAAGAAGCAAACAAGTGTTGTAATTTCAACTACAGAGCAAGAATATATAGCTGCTGCGAGCTGCTGTGCACAGTTGTTGTGGATCCAGCATCAGCTCCGGGACTATAACCTCCAGATAAGTAGAAATCCTTTATTTTGTGATTCTACTAGTGCAATCTCTATAGCTAGGAATCATGTCTCTCACAACGGGACTAAGCACATAGAGATTAGGTATCATTTTATAAGAGAGCATGTGGAATGTTAAGATATCAGTCTTGAGTTTGCCCCTATAGACAAGCAAGTGATGTAGGCCCACTCTTTCGAGCGTTTTGGTGGACGACGAAATAAACGCGACGCTCTCGAATAAATCTCACGTCACACTCATGCATTTAATGTAGCAGCGGTTTAATTAATATTGTTACTAATTAAAGATTACGGGGGGTCGCAAGGCCCCTTAAGGTAATACCAAGGTGATAGGCCAAGGTCCTCTCAAGCGAAAAGAACCCATACGGTTTGGTCGAGCGTGTTGTACTAAAAGAGAAGCCACCAAAACAATAGATTCGGGCAAGGGTGGTTCTCTCCCAACAAAATACAAACGAGGGCTGCCACACCTCACGAACTTAAATAAAAGAAATAAACACGACAATAACTAAAATAAATTAACCACAAAAAATCAAGCATTACACAAGCCACACAATATGCCAATGCCACAAGATCTATCTAAAGAAGAGAAACACATAAAGGTGGAAATATTCGTTACCCAACCGGATTTGATGAATCCGGTTCACTCTACTAGAATTGTTCTTCAACGGCTCCGCCAGAGATACGCTGGAGGGAGAGAAATTTGTCGCCTTCTTCGTACCACGCTATATTTGGAAAGTCTCGGCGAAATCTTCTGAATATGGAAATAATATTTCCACTTATGGCAGGAGAGAGAAAAGGTGGTAGGTTTGTGATATATTTAAGGAATGATATATTCCCAAATATGGCAAGTTAAGGGATGATTATGGTAGAAGATCTTTAAGGTTTTTTTTTGGAAGGGGAATAGGGTGGGGGTCAGATTTGGTGAGGAGGAGGAGGAGGCCTTGGGTGAGGGGTGGGGTGGCCGGATTTGTGAAGGGTGGAGGTGGTGGGGCTCAGTTTTTTGGAGATGTGGGGGCTGCTCGATTTTTAGAGGGAGTAGGGCTGCTCGGGTGGAGGGAGTTGGTGGTGGCCGGACTTGTGAGGGAGGAGGTGGAGGCTTGGAGGTTGGGGAAGGGAGATGGCTCGGGTAGCAAGGATGTAAAGGAGAGATGAAGGGAGAAGGGGAGGAGTAGGGAGGCCGAAAGAGAAAGGGAGGAGGAGGGTGGTCGGCGGCCAATGAAGAAGAGGAATAAAGGGAGGCTGAAACTTGCCTTGGAGAAGGAGGAGGATTTCAATCTTGAAATTGGTTTTCTTTTCATTCATTCACTAAAGAAAAAGAAAGGAGTACATGCCTTTATATAGGCTTTACAATCAAGGGAAAATGGCTACATGCAGCCCAACATGAAAATGAAATAAAACAACACATACACCATGGTTTTATAACATAACCATGTTACAAATAATACATGAAATTAAACATGAAATAAAAATTATAATTTCAAAATAAAACAACTAATAAAATATATTATTACTCAATTATTATTTATTAATATATATTATTAATAAATAATAATTGGGCTTGCGCTCCGGACGGCTATTGTGGCGACACTTCCAAGGGTCGTCCATAAGTATGATGTCGCCGTCATCAAAGTGTTGCGGGCCGACGTCTCCATTCAAATCTACCGGGTCACCATCATCGTCAGAGGGAGGACGCTCCTTGGCCACATGTCGTGGGAAGTCAGCTCCATCAATCCTCCCCCTCTTAAAAATACTCATCACTAATGAGTATACCTGTGTGTACTTGCCTGGAAGGTCATCGGCGGGGAAGAAGAACTTGTATGGCAAAAGGTGGTCTTGGAGGGACCTCAAATACGCATTAGCCAAAGAAGGAAAAAGAATTTCAACAACATCCACCAACATACCTCTGATGGAGACCGAGAAGGAGAACAATACTAGGAAACTGTCACCACCCAACCCAATAGAAAACATAGTGGAAAATATATATGGAGAGGTAGACATTTCAAGTGGCATAAAAGCATAAAGTGTAAAGTATGTAACGATGAAAATAGGAGCTATGCCCCAATCTGTGGAAACTTTTAAAAGAAATGTCATGTCACCAAACTTCCATAAAATTCATAAAGAATAGACTAGCCGGTTCGTTATTATTTCTAAGGTGCCCGGGAGCATCCGTTCAGGGGTGATACAAGCCGAAACCAAATTAATCACATAACGGTGGGAGACTTTCTGACACAAACTCGCAAGTAAATTAAAGGACGCATTTTGGTGGATTAAAAGGATAAGAATGTGCCTAATTAAATTAAAACCATGTGGGGTGAACCCATGTGCAACATGACTAGAATTAATAGTAGAAAATAACGAAACTATGTCAGGTGGCACGGGTGCCTTAAATTCAAAAATTATTTTGGTGGAGCCTAACGTTTTCGTTTTAAATTTGGAATTAAATTTTGATTTAAAAATATCGTAATGAATAGCCAGCAGAAAACACTCGTCACCAACTACGTTTACCCACATCCATCGAAGTAAGCCTAATGGGGAGGCGGTAATAATAAACTTCTCCAAATATAAAGGGCTAGAAATGACTAGCTCGTGTCCTATCAAATCATCTACTTGAGTTAAAAGAACCGGAGTGAGAGTCGACATGAGTGATTCCGTAGGGGAAGTTAAGTCACACTCAACCTCAAAACATGGATTACTCGTCCAAGAACAAGCCTCCGATTATAGGCAGTTAAAATCATAGGAAAAATTAAACAGTGGATTCGACCTCACTTAAAACTCACCCGACAAGTCTTCCAACTCATTAGATACTTCATTTAATTCAGAATTAGTGATCGTATCATAGGTAGGCAAAATCATATCCGACAAAATTTTTAAACAGTTTTGGGCCCCAGACAAAGGAGCTATCATCAACGAAGTGTCTTTCTGGCCCTCAGGGCTACCATCATCCAAAGATAAGTTTTCCCTATAGTGTAAATTTTCTAAAACGACACATCCTTCATTAACCAACTCTTCCCATGAAGTGGGTGCATCTTCACGATCAAAATAGAGGGATGGGCAAGTCGAATCCCGGGGAGAATCTAAATTTGATCCTCAAACTACGTTGATAACTTCCAAGAACTAACTCCCGGATGTATCATATTAAGATTATCCCAAATTGAACAACCATCCCAAGGTGACTCTTCCAATACCGTTGAAACATCTATTAATTCTGGGTCAACCATAATAATACTGGGTCCTAGCAAGTCATCACCTAATTTAGTAACAGTTAAGCTTTCAACATTGGATGACTCTACCGACTCAGCTGGAACGTCTTCTGACTTAGGGTCATCAGACGACTCCATGACTAAAATATCTTCGAAGGGGGGTGGAGATGATTCCTCAGGGGAGAGATCCTCGTCCAGGTCACTAGGGTAACCAATCTCCTCAATGTCACTAAAAGCATCAGTGAAACTTGCCTCGTCCTTAGTGACGGGCTCAGTCCTAATCTCATCCTCAGGTTCAATAGGAAAGTCAGACACTATTGTAAGTGAAGGAAGACTCTCACCTTGTTGATTAACTTCATCATCCTGAGATTCTATATCCACATAAGAATCCTCAGAGGTATCAGTCACTATATCAGAGGGCTTAGATGTCGAGGCTAAAGAAGAAAGCACCCTAATAGTAACATCTTTCGAGTTCAAATTTTGGGGTTTAAATGGCTTATGTTCCCTATAGGTGGGACTAGGCACACTTTGGGTATTACTACCCCGATGGGGATAGGATCTATCCTGAGGCATAGGGTCACTTCTATAAGCAGATACGGGTCTAGTGTCGTAATTATTCTTACTAACGGGTGTAGTGCTATTAGTGCGCAGGTAGGCAGGATCAAATTGATCTGATAGGAGGCTACGCATGTGCGGGCAAGCATAATGATAGCTACCAACACGACACTCTTCGTTTAACCAAAATAATCAGGCTCGACCTACTAATCGCTCTCGGGCTAAGCTAACCCTTTCGTAGTCATCCCATAAGTGACAATTAAAATATTGTTCTAATCCCTTAAGCCAGTCCTTAAAATTTTGGGGATACTCTAAACCGTCATAAGTGGGATAAATGTGGGGTGCCCTAGGGGTATGTTTAGCCATATACTTAGCATAGGAATAGTCTAACTGGGTAGCATATACGTCATATGCCATTTAATGAGAACCGGAGAGAAAAACTCACCCAGAACTGGTGCACATGCAATAACTAAATAACCTGACCCTATTTAATTTTCAAAGATGGAATTGTTCCCGCTTAGCCACTAAGGTTATAATTATATAAAATAGATTTTCTTGCTAGAAATAATATGAAGATTATTAAATATTTTTTTTATTATTTTGCTGAAAATAATAAAAAGATAGGCCGCTATTTGCAGACCAAAATTAAAAATTTATAAAGATTTAATAAAAATAATGACTTAATAAAAATAAAATATTTTTTGATTTCTTACT
The DNA here is from genome assembly GCA_039513925.1 of Platanthera zijinensis. Classification (NCBI taxonomy): domain Eukaryota; kingdom Viridiplantae; phylum Streptophyta; class Magnoliopsida; order Asparagales; family Orchidaceae; genus Platanthera; species Platanthera zijinensis. The sequence goes on from CM077084.1 coordinate 145,131,416, forward strand.
AATAAAATGATAGAGAATTTCAAGAATTTTATTTTTTTGAAATTTGAAAAAAATTTAAAAATTTTAGGCCGCTATTTGCAGACCAAAAATTTAAAAATTGAATTTTATGAAATACCATGCAATGAGTGAGTGCATGTTAACGTGCCAAATAAGAGGGGGAGGGTGCCAATTAGGAAATTGATGTGAACCTCCCTCTGATACCAAATTGATGTAGTGTTATACGCGCGACACGAATATTAGCGTAGTTAAGGTTCTCTCTCGACGTCCCGACTAATTTGCGACTCGCACAAAAAATTATTATAGCCCACACATTTGCAATTTTTATCATTCTGATGCTAACGTACGGGTAGCCAATCCGTTAGAGACCGAAAACGGCTATAGGCCGAGATTCGATCAAGCTAAAAGGACGACTATTGCATCCGAACGAGTGAGTTGTAGCAAAAGAAAGAGATCTACCAAAAAAATACGATTCGCAAGAAATGGTAGATCTCTCCCAACAAAAAGAAACGAGGCCCGCCAAGCCTTCTCGAATTTAAACAAATCAAGATAGACGCAAAATTCGTTCAAGAAAACCACAATGATTCCAAAGCTATCAAGATTGCACGCCAACGTTTTCCACCACAGAAATTATCTAGAGGGAAAATAAATATCAAGGTTTGTAGAAATTTCGTTACCCCGCTCAGAGATAGATCTAGGAGTTGATCAATGAAAAAAGTTGATTGCCCCACAACGGTTCCACCGGAGTCACGACGGATGGAGAGAAAACTCGTCGCCCGTTCCTCCGGCTGGCCAAGTGCAAGAAGACGTGGAATTCGAGAACGTTGCTTTGGCGTGACGCAAGGAAGGCGATGAGTTTTCTCTCCATCCGTCATGACTCCGGTGGAACTGTTTGGGGGCGATCAACTTATGTCATAGATTAACTCCTAGATCTATCTCCGAGCGGGGTAACGAAATTTCTACAAACCTTGAGATTTATTTCCCTCTAGATAATTTTTGTGGTGGAAAACGTTGGCGTGCAATCTTGATAGCTTTGGAATCATCGTGGTTTTCTTGAATGAATTTTGCGTCTATCTTTATTTGTTTAAATTCGAGAAGGCTTGGCGGGCCTCGTTTCTTTTTGTTGGGAGAGATCTACCATTTCTTGCGAATCGTATTTTTTTTGGTAGATCTCTTTCTTTTGCTACAACTCCGCTCGTTCGGACGCAATAGTCATCCTTTTATCTTGATCGAATCTCGGCCTATATCCGTTGTTTGGTCTCTAATGGATTGGTTACCCGTACGTTAGCATCAAAACGATAAAAATTGCAAATGTGTGGGCTAGAATAATTTTTTGTGCGAGTCCCAAATTAGTTGGGACATCGAGAGAGAACCTTAACTGCGCTAATATTCGTGTCGCGCGTATAACGCTACATCAGCAAGTGGCTGACATCTTCACCAAGCCACATGATTAAGCAAAGTTCAACACCTTCAAGTTTGAGTTTGGTATGTTGAACTTGGTATAGCTTCAGTTGCTCCACACTTTGTTTTTGGTTGCAGAAATTACTACTTCTTGCAGGGTGTGAAGTCCATATGTGATATCAAGACTAGAATGGACTAGAGTGTCTATCAGATAAAATGATTGAAGATACTCCTATTGAGGTGAGCAAGTACTGATGCTCTTATTGGGCGGAGCAAGTCCACCATACAGGAATAGATTCAGCCTCTTGTAGAGCAGAAGCTAGTAGCTGCACCAGTTTATTATCAAAAATCAGAAAGGGGGAGGAGATAATCAGAGACGGTCAGCACCTCCCTGATTATTCTATAGAAGTCAAAAAGGGGGAGAAGGGACTGATCAAGGAAATGGGCAAGGCTAGACACACAAAATAGGGGGAGTAGGTGATGATCATCATACAGGCAACAAAAATGTGGTACAAGGAAAATGTGGTAACCTATAACTCTCTTTTTGACATATATTGTTGCTGCATTTGTTGGTGTATATCATTGACAAAGAATTTTGAATAAGGGTTTTGACTTCTTCAAATAGGAGGAGATTGTTGATTCCATTGATCGCAATGTCCCAGATTTGTAAGAAGTCAAATAAGTCAATGGTACACACCTAGTTGTATTTGATGTATGTTCAAGCTCATGCATACAAATGATTTCTTGTCACATGGATTGGATAGGTGGACTCAAAGAAGGATGATGGAAAGACGGGATTCTATCTAAGTCCACAGGTGTCGAGTGAAGCAAGCTCACTCAACGCATATGTCTAAGGAAGAAAGCTGGAAAGAGATATTCGACTAAGTCCACGGGCGTTGAGTGAAGTCAGTTCACTCAATGCTATATGTTAAGAAGATCTGTAACAAAGGCAAAATTCTTGTTAAGTCCAGAGGCATTGAGTGAGGACAGTTCACTCAATGCCAGATGAGCAGAAGCGTCAAGTAAAGACTAGTTAGTCAAAACCTTTGCTTTGACAGTGAAGAAAAGTGGCCAAGTCCACGGGCATTGAGTAATGTCAACTCACTCAACGCCATACAGCTAGAAGCACTGAATCAAGCTACTTCAGTCAGAGCCACGGAGAATCTGTCAAAGAAATATGGCTAAGTCCAGAAGCGTTGAGTGAAGCCAGTTCACTCAACGTCATGATAATTCTGTCAAAGTCATAGAAGAAGGAGATGGAAAAATTAACTAAGTCTAGAAGCGTTGAGTGAAGCCAGTTCACTCAATGTCATGCTAATTCTATCAAAGCTAAAGAAGAAGGAGACAGAAAAATTAACCAAGTCTAGAAGCATTGAGTGAGGTCAGCTCACTAAATGGCAAAAGAGGAAAGACTCGACAGAGCTATGGTCAGTCAAAGCTTAATGAAGATAGACAGAAAAATCTGTCTACGTCCAGATGCGTTGAGTGAGGTAATAGTTTTAACTTCAAGACAACCTAAACACCTAGAGGGGGTGAATAGGTTCTTTTCCTTGTTTTAAATATAGGCAGAATATAGCTACAGATCTTTAATATAAAGCTCAAATCTCTACAGCTACCACAGCATATACAATCACAGAATCTAGAATAATACAAGCATCACAGATTGCACATAGGTTTATAGTAGTTCCCTAAGGTCTGGGTACATCCACTTTCCCCCTTCACCTATCTAGCACTGTGCTAGAGTCGGCCTAACTTCTTCCTTCTTCTCAGATCAACAGATCTTACATCTCAGAACCCTGAAAGGTTCCTACAACTCAGAACCCTATAAGGTTCCTACAACTCAGGCTCACAGCCCTACCTCAGCCTTGCCACAAGGCCTACAACTCAAAGAACCAATTCTCCTACACTCAGGCTCAATCAGCCTTACCTCAGCCTTGCCACAAGGCCTACAACTCAGAGATCAAAATCTCCTACACTCAGCCTTTATAACATAGGCTTACAACTCAGATCTTTGAAAAGATCCTACAGAATTTGATAAGTAGTTTGATGGACTCTTACCCTTGTTAAGAGAAAAAGGATATGAGAATTCTTGATCAGCTTCTTGATGAGGCTGATGACTGAAATCAACCTGTGCTTAGCTTTCTTCAAAGCTTCTTGAATCTGAACTTCGTTGGGTTGATCTCCCTTGAAGTTGACTGACTGCCAGCTTCCTTCTTGGATTCTCGATATGGATCTAGATCTTCTTAGTAGATTAGTTCAGGATCTACTTCTTAAGAGACTTGTGATTGTCTCCTTATTGACCTCAAAATAGCTGGAGCTCTCTCTCCCCAAACCTTCTGAAGTTTCTTCTGAATTCTGGAATGAATTCTCCTTAGACAAAATCTGAGTGGATGAACACTTCAGAATGTCTTCTTAGATCTTCTCACGAAGATCTTCTTCTGTGACTTGCACTTTCTTGATCAGAGATCAATCTCTCAATATTTGTGTTAGTTGTATGTATTATCAACTCTTTCTTCTTCTGAATCCATCTATATATAGACTTTATCCATGGTAACCGGCTGATCAGGTTTCTAACTAACTTCTGACAAGTCTGACAGCTTCAGTAAACCTGTTGTAACTCACAGCTGTCAAGTCCTCAAACAGTTCTTGAGCCTTTGACTCTGTCAGCAAAGCGTTGAGACTGACTGTCATAAAGTGTCGAGATAATCTGTCAATATGTGTCGACACAAGTGACTTAAGGGTCGACACAGACTTTGGTGATGTCGACATAGTTGCCTTGATGTCGACACAGCTTCTTGACACTGCATCTTGAGAATGTGTCGACACTGATTATTTGTGTCGACACAATCACTTCTTCACTCTTCAGCAATCAACTTTGTTGAAACTCTGCTGTGTGTCGACACAAGTCCTGTGTGTCGACACAGTTGTTGTAGACTAAGAATTCTGTGTGTCGACACTGCCTCTAGGTGTCGACACAGTTGATGTCGACTCTGCTTCTGTGTGTCGACACTGCCTCCCAGTGTCGACACATTTGATGTTGACTATAATCTTCTGTGTGTCGACACAGTTTCTTCTAGTGTCGACACTGCTTCCCCAAGTATCGACACAGGCTTTCTTAAGTGTCAACACATGGACTTAGAAACTTTTCTCTGCATTTTAGCCAATACTTAACCTGCACATATAAACTCAAAATAACATCAAATATACCTTGATGTATATCATTGAGCTAAGTGAGGCTTCTCCAAATCAAGTACACATTTTCCAATGTACCCAACAATCTCCCCCTATTTGGAGAAGTCATAACCCTTTTGTCAATGATATACACCACTTATGATAAATAAACATGATGATGTGTATAAATATTATTTAACAGGGTAACTTATAAACAAAACACATAATCATAATCACATCACAGAATAAAGATGCAAATTAAATGAACATGGAACAATGTTTTGTTTATTATATCAAAAAAATCTCTTAACACTGATTACATAGATTTCTTTAAAACTAAGAATTACATAGTTCTAGAAACATCTAGTAAAACTAAACTAAGGCTGGGTTGGCTCCTTGATGACTATTCCTTTTCCTGATTTAATCTGAGCCTGCACAGAAGGATTTGTATCTTCAATATGCTTCTTGCCTTTCAAATCAGCCTTCTTTTGTGCAACAGCCTTAATCCTTTGCCTTTCAAAGTAATGAAAAGCCTTAGGGAAATACTTGTTAGGCTCCTGTGCATCAGGAGGTAGCTTCCTAATCTTGGCCTTCCTTCTGTATTGAACTATGGCTTCTTGCCTAGCCTCACGCTTCTGCCACTCCTGCTCATTATACCATTTACCCCTTTCATGAACTTGGTCTTTGACAGCGCTCCAGGCAGTTAATATGATATTTCTAGATGTGGGGCTCCATTGCTCAAAATCAGGTTTTTACTCTGCCTGCTCTCTAAATCTTTTCTTTGATAATTGAGCATCTTGCTGAGCTTTCAGACCAGCTTCTGGCATATCTACCTTTTCAATAATAACATTAGTAACTGGTTGAGGAGGGTTGTACATAGACTAAACTTGTTGATGTATAATCTTAAGATCTGCAGGGGGGTAAATGACTTGGGCAACCTCAGGTTGATCACCTTCAAGTTGAGCTGGTTGCACACCTGACTCAGCCACATTATCATCATCACATAAGGGTGGATATCCTAGAGTGGCTCTAATGTTGTTGGTTACCAATTTGGCATGATCAGAGCCAGCATATACTATCACCCTCTCCCCCTTTATGACTTCTCTGGCCACATGTTCTCTCAAATCCTCTTTGTGAAATCTGATTTGCCCATCCAAGTAATTGACACCATCCTTAAAAAATGTCTTTAACTTTTGAAGCTTATCAGAAATTATTTGCTGAGAAGTAGTAATAGCTGTTTTAAAGGAATCCAAGGCTTCCTGTAGCTTCTTATCAAATTCTTCTTTCTCCTTATTTCTTGCTTCAGTCATTTCAATAACTGTTTTTCTTACCTCAGTGACTATCTCATTGTGAGATTCAGTCAGATTGTCATTCATTCTTATTTGATTTTCAAGGACATAGCCTTGTTTGACAGAAATATCATCTACTCGTTTCTTGATTTCAACTTGTTGCTTTGCTAGAAAGACTACAGCATTTCCCCCCTTGTGGAAGCAATCTGTCATCTCTTTCTTATTCTGGTTTACCTCAAATCTGATGGATTTTATTTATTGGACTAGATCAAATTGAAGAGCCTTATGGCTTTCATCCACATATTTTTCAAGAGCAAATCTCTGCTCATCAAATTTCACTTGTAAATCAACTAACAATTTGCTGTAATCAGTCTTAGGGGCTGGTTGTGATGTAGTTGCTTGCAAAGCCTTCTTATAGGTCTGGATTCTCCTCTTAAAAACCATTAGTTTTCTTTTCTTAACACTTGCTATCTCCTCATCCTCTGAATCAGGAGAACTGGCAATATCTACTCTTTCTTTAGGATAAGGAGGCAGCTCCTTGTCAGTCCTATCCTCCACCTTCTCAAGGTTAACTTGCTCCCCCTCAACTGCTGCTCCCTCTATGTTTGGAAACAACTCTTCCATAGTGAACTCTTGTTGGTTATGAACTGGTGAGAGTTCTTTTTCAGCAACATCAGCAAGTCCAGAAGTATCAAGATCTGTTTGTATAACTATTTCTTCTGATAAGTTTATTCTGTCTTCCTCCTGCACCTGTGCAGACTGTGGCTCCCCCTGCAACTATGCAGTAACTGTCTCCTCAAGAACTTGGGAATTTTCAGTCAGGTCCTGGACCTGTTCCCTAACTTGCTCCCCCTGCACTTGTGCATTCAATGTGTGTTCCTGCACATGATCAATATCAGTACTGTCATGGACTGGTGATTTAGCTACAGTCTCTTGGGTATCCAAAACAGGTGTGTCCTTAGAGAGTACCCTATCCCATCTGGATATGATCCTGATGTCTATCCTTCTCATATGATTTATTTTAGATCCTTGAAGCTGATGCATTACCTCTGGAATTGCTCCAGCCGGGTATAAGCTCATCAATCTCGCCAAATTAGGCTTCTTAATTCCTTCCTTTATCTTTTCAAACAAAACTGCAGACCAATCTGTGTTAATCTTGTAGATTATCCTTGTCATCAGACTGAACATATAGGCAGAGAGCCTATCATGTCCTCCTGTTTTACATAAAATCACCTTCCCTACGACTTCAGATAGAAACTTTCCTTATTGATTCATCCATTTTCTGTTGATTGCTGCTCCAATCTTCATGGCTGGATCCAATCCACACCACTGAAGTGCCTCTCTTGTCTTTGAGGCTGGAACCTCTTCTTCATCCTTGATTCTTGGAAGGTGAAGAATCTTTCTTAAACTCTTCAGAGTAAGTTTAACTTTATTACCATAAATTGTTGATTTGATCTTGAGGCCAGTGGAATCCACTATTGCAGCAGCATAGAATTCAAATACTTCTTTCTTCCAGATCTTTGTAGGTTCAGAAATAAGAAACTCTAATACATTTTTAGTAACTATGGTAATGACCCCTTTAATCTCTGTCGCCGCATCCTCAAAAGCATTGCACACCAGCTCGTAACCTACGTTAATGTTATCTTCAATCTTTGGCGCCATTGGAAAGGAGAGAAATCTTGAATTGAGAAAAGAAAGTTTGTTAACACAAGGGTTTAGTCTCGATAATCTGGTGAGCATGTCGACAGAATATGTTCTCGACCTATTTATACCCTTTCAAACAAAGGAGGTCAAAAGGCGGGCAAAAACTATCTAAATGTGTCGACACTGTTGGAAAGTGTCGACACATACTTCTGTTGTCTCGACCACGACGATGACTACTATGTGTCGACATCAATTGATGATATGTCGACACTGGACATACTTAGTAGACCATCAGAAATTCTGTGTCGACTCTTATTGCAAGTGTCGACACAATTTCTGGAAGTGTCGACATCATTACTCTGGTTGTGTCGACACTACTTTTCTGGATGTGTCGACACATTGTCCCTTAGGTGTCGACACTATGATACTGTGTCGACACAATTTCCCTGAATTGTCGACACAAATCCTCTGTGTCGACACATTATTACTGAATGTGTCAACACAATTTTACTTAGCCACTTATGTTAATCTAACATATGGTCAACATTCCTAATTGAATTTTAAATCTATTGAATTTAGTTTCATCTAGAGGCTTAGTAAATACATCTGCAATTTGATAATCTGTCTTAACAAATTCTAGTGAGTTGTCCTCTTTCTCTACATATTCTCTAAGAAAATGGTATCTTATTTCTATATGCTTAGTCCTACTAAGTGAAACATGATTATTAGTAATAGAAATAGCACTTGTAGAATTACAAAACAAAGGTGTTCTACTTACCTGAATACCATAGTCTTCTAGCTGGTGTTTAATCCACAACAGCTGTGCACAGCAACTTCCTGCTGCCACATATTAAGACTCAGATGTGGAAATTGCCACACTAGTCTGCTTCTTACTTCTCCAAGATATCAATCTTCCTCCTAGAAATTGACATGTACCTGTACTACTTTTTCTATCTTCTTTACAACCTGCAAAGTCTGCATCTAAATATCCTGTTAGTAGAAAATCTCCATTCCTAGGATACCAAAGGCCTAGATTAGGTGTGCCCTTTAGATATCTCAAAATTCTCTTTACTGTAGTGTAATGATATTCTTTAGGGCATGCTTGGTACCTAGCACAGACACATGTTGCATACATAATATCTGGTCTACTAGCAGTGAGATATAGTAGAGAGCCAATTATTCCTCTATACAAAGACTCATCTGCAGGCTTACCTGCATCATCTTTGCATAAATACATACTTATTCCCATAGGATTTCTCATGGTGGAGGATGATTCCATACCATACTTCTTAATTAACTCCATGGTGAACTTAGACTGGGATATGGACAAGCCATCATCATTCTGTCTTACTTGGAGTCCTAAGAAGTACTTAAGTTCCCCCATACTGCTCATTTCAAACTTCCCTTGCATAAGTTTAGCAAACTTTTGCAAAGGTTGTTTTCTGTAGACCCAAAAATTATGTCATCTACATAAATCTGGACTAAGATTATCTTACCTTTGGATTCCCTTAGGAATAGATTTTTGTCTATTTTCCCTCTTGAAAATTTGTTCTCAATAAGGAAAGTAGACAGGGTTTCATACCAAGCCCTTGGGGCTTTCTTTAACCCATACAAAGGTTTCCTAAGTCTATAAACATAATCAGCTTTAAGAGAATCTACAAAACCTGAAGGCTGCTCTACATAGACTTCTTCTTTTAGATTTCAATTCAGGAATGCTAATTTTACATCCATTTGGAATACTTTGAATCCTTGATATGCTGCATAGGCAAGGAACATTCTGATGGCTTCCAGTCTTGCTACTGGGGCAAAGGTTTGATCAAAGTCAATACCCTCTTCCTTCCTGTATCCTTTTGCAATAAGTCTTGCTTTGTTCTTCACAATGATTCCATTCTCATCCAGTTTGTTCCTAAAGATCCACTTTGTTCCAATAATGTTGTGGTCTCTTGGTTTAGGAACTAACTCCCAGACCTTGCATCTTCTGAACTGATTCAGCTCCTCTTGCATAGCATTAATCCAATGTTGGTCTAGGATAGCTTCTTCAAATTTCTTTGGCTCCAGTTGAGATAGGAAGCTTGAGCATAGCACTGTGTTCAAGTTCCTGCTTCTTGTTTGCACTTCATGTCTTAGATCACCAATTATCTGATTTGCTGGATGATCCTTTAAGTGTCTAACAGCTGGAGGTAGACTGTCTTCTGGTTGAACACCTCCAGTCTCTTCAATATGCTGTACCTCTTGATGTACTTCAGTATCTAGAGAGTCATGTACTCCCCTGGACAATATCCACCATTTTCCATTTGTTGATCTGTAGTTGAATCTTCTACAATGGAAAGCTTGTCCATTCTCTCATTTATACCTGTTGGACTGCATGAACTACAAGGCAACTCACTGTTGATTAATCTAGTTTCATCAAATACAACATGTACAGATTCTTCTACAACTTGAGTGATCAAGTTGTAGACTCTATAAGCCTTACTATTGTTATTGTACCCAACAAATATCCCATCTTGGGATTTGGCAGCAAACTTAGTTAGATAAGACTTGCCATTGTTAAGGATATAGCACTTGCAACCAAAGATCCTAAAATAGGATAAATTTGGTTTTCTACCTTTCATGATCTCATAGGGAGTCTTTTGTGGCATTTGGTGATAGAAGCCTTGTTGATCACATGACATGCAGTATTTACTGCCTCAGCCCAGAAATATTATGGGAGAGAAGTGTCACTCAATAGAGTTCTACCAGCCTCAATCAATGTTTATTCTTCCTTTCAGCAATACCATTTTGCAGTGGTGTTGTAGGTGAGGAGAACTCTTGGAAAATCCCAAATTCTTCACACAGTCTTGTCATACTTTCAGATTGAAATTCAGTGTCATGGTCACTTCTGATTTTGACCAATGTACTGTCCAGTTCATTCTCAATTTGTTTGACAAAACTATGTGAAATACTTGGGGTTTCTGATTTATGTCTCAGAAAGAACACCCAGGAATATCTAGAATAGTCATCTACTAGCACAAAAGTGTAGACCTTCCTACCTAGACTATGAACTGGCATAGGACCAAAAAGATCCATATGTAAGAGGTATAGACACCTCACTGAATCCTTGTTTTCAAGGCTATGAAAGGAGGATTTTGTCTGCTTTCCCTTTTGACAAGCTGAACATATCCCTTCCTTTATACACTTAACTTGAGGACCATTCCTCACTAACTCTTTGCTAAAGAGTTGGCCAATTGTTTTGTAGTTAAGATGGGCCAATCTCTTGTGCCATTTGACACAATGAGAAGCTCTATCATCAGCTACAAGACAAATAGGAGAACCTTTGTTCTCACACTCAAAATTGAGACAGTACACATTCCTCTTTCTATATCCTGTCAAAATGATCTTTTAATCACTTGACCTTTTGATATGACATCCATTCTTAACAAATGAAATATCATATCCCAAATCACTCAGCTTACTTATGCTTATAAGGTTGTGTTTCAAACCCTTCACATAGGCCACTTAAGTGATAGTAATCTGGTTACTAGAAATGTTACCAAATCCTTTGATGATGCCTTTTTCAGAGCCACCAAAGATTACTTTAGACCCATTTAAGATAGGCAAGTACTCCTTCAGCAATCCCTTTGTTCCAGTCATGTGCCTGGAACATCCACTGTCCAAGTACCATATAGGGGTATGGTGACTTGGACTCACCTGCAATAAAGAATTACTTTCCCTTAGAACCCAAGTAAGTCTTGGGTCCTTGGTTCAAGTTAGATTCATACTTTCCAAATCTACTTGCTGCTCTTCTAACAGGTAGACTGTTGTCCTTCCTGACACTAGTGTTGTGCCAGCAATCTATAGCATAATGACATGTCTTGCCACAGCACCAGTATTCATACTTGTTGTATCTATTTTTAGATACACTCTTGATTGTCTGATTGACAGCAAATCTCTTGTATTGTGTTGGTACTGCTGCAGCTACACCCACTGTTTTCTTAAAAATATGGGGTTTATGAACATGGGCTGCCTTATTGACATAAGCACCCTTATCATTCAGAACATCAGTCTTACCATGACCTTGAGTATTCTCAAAGTCATACTTGTTAGAAGGCTCATGCACCTTTCTAAAAACTACAGGGACTTTAAAATTCAGTGGCTGGACTGAGGCTTTTCCTTTTCTCTTGAAATGGATAGCCCTGGCATTACCCTTAAAGCCTATTCCAGCCTTACCCTTTTGAGCCACAAACTCATCTATTAAGGTTTAAACTGATTTTGGCTTGGAATAACTAGCCACCAAATCTTTCTCCTTTTGAAGTCTGACTTCCAGACTTTTAATTAGATCATTTTTGTATGTGATTGTGCCCATCTAAATAACAGTTATAGTTTTCAGCTTGGCAATCTCATTCAATTTTTGATCCAATTCTTTCTCTAAACCAGATACATCCACCTTAAGATCTGCAATTTCCTTAGCCTGAGTTTCTGCCAGGTTCTTGCTTTTCTTTAGTGCTTGTAACAAGTCCCCATATTCATCTATGAGCTGATGAATATCTCCTTCAGATTCAGACCCATCCACATCACTTGATGCAGATGTAGCTGACTCTATACCAGTGCTACAATCAAAATTTCTAGAAATACATTGTACCTTACTAGGATCAGGCTGATCCTGGCATTTGTCTTCTTCTGATACAGCCATCAGTCCAATACACTGATGGTCTTCTTGTTCATAGATGGAGTCCAGCAATTGCATAAACTAATCTTCTTCATCAGCTGCATAAAGACCAATGTATGCCTCAGCTTCAGATTCAGACTCTGAAGTTGATTGGTCCGTCAAGCTCTTCTCCTTCTTAGCAACAAAGGATTTCTCCTTCTTGCTCTTTTGTTGATTCTTTCTTTTATCAGCAGACTCCTTTCTTTTGTCAGGACATTCAGCCACAACATGTCCAGGCCTATTACAACAGTAGCAAACAATCTTTGATGTTGTAGATTTGCTAGGCTTTGACCTGCTCTTATCCTTCCTTGATGACTTTCTCTTTTGATAATAATCATCAACTGGATGAGATATGGAGGGCCTAGATTTCCACTGCTTCTTCTTCAAGAATCTCTGAAACTGTCTTGTAAAGGCAGCAAAATGTGTATCTGAATCACTGGTATCTGAATTTTGGTTGTCTGAATTATCTGAGGTAATTTCAGCAACTTACCTAGGAGGTGATGGAGACATCCTCCTATTCTTTCAAGTGGCTTCAACCTTGAAGGACACAGACTTTTCTCTATGTTCCCCTTTAGCATTTCTTTCCTCCTCTTTTCTAGTCATTAGTTGCATTTCATAAGATAGCAACTTTCCAAATAAAGTTGGAGGAGAAATATCTGCAAGTTTGGCCAGTTCCCTAATGGCACAAATCTTCGTGTCCCAATCCTTTATCAAGGATCTTAGGAATTTGTCATTCAGTTCATATGTACTGAAGACCCTTCCATAAGACATCAACTCATTTACTATTCTATAGAACTTCTTATAGCACTCAGATATGCTATCTGACTTCCCTTGTCTGAAGCTTTCATACTCCTAATTTAGCATAGACTTTCTATCTTGTCTAACTTCTTCAGATCCCTCCATATAAACTATCAAGGTGTCCCACATTTCCTTGGAGGTCTTGCAGTGAATCAAATTCTGAAAGGTTGAATCATCTATGGCACTTACTATGATATTCTGAGTTCTTTTATCCATAGTTGCCAGTATAATCTCATCCTTAATCATCTCAGAAAAATCCTTGGGAGTTCTCTGGTTTGCATCTAGAACAGATACCTTCATTGGAATATAAGGACCTTCTTTTACTGTAATATAGATCCTTGAGTCAGAAGCCTCCATAAACAATCTGACTCTTTCTTTCCATATACCAAATATCTCCTTCCTGCAGATGGGTAGTTTCATAGAACCTAGTTCCTTGTGATTTTCTCCAGAACCCATTTTCTTGATTCTTGATTCTGCCTCAGGGATCTAACTCAGACTGTTAAGTCCTTCTTTGAGGAACCTCCCTCTGATACCACTTGATAGTTTTAACTTCAAGACAACCTAAACACCTAGAGGGGGGTGAATAGGTTCTTTTCCTTGTTTTAAATATAGGCAGAATATAGCTACAGATCTTTAATATAAAGCTCAAATCTCTACAGCTACCACAGCATATACAATCACAGAATCTAGAATAACACAAGCATCACAGATTGCACATAGGTTTATAGTGGTTCCCCAAGGTCTGGGTACATCCACTTCCCCCTTCACCTATCTAGCAGTGTGCTAGATTCGGCCTAACTTCTTCCTTCTTCTCAGATCCACAGATCTTACAGCTCAGAACCCTGAAAGGTTCCTACAACTCAGAACCCTATAAGGTTCCTACAACTCAGGCTCACAACCCTACCTAAGCCTTGCCACAAGGCCTATAACTCAGAGAACCAATTCTCCTACACTCAGGCTCAATCAGCCCCTTACCTCAGCCTTGCCACAAGGCCTACAACTCAGAGATAAAAATCTCCTACACTTAGCCTTTATAACATAGGCTTACAACTCAGATCTTTGAAAAGATCCTACAGGATTTGATAAGTAGTTTGATGGACTCTTACCCTTGTTGAGAGAGAAAGGATAAGAGAATTCTTGATCAGCTTCTTGATGAGGCAGATGACTGAAATCAAACTGTGCTTAGCTTTCTTCAAAGCTTCTTGAATCTGAACTTAGTTGGGTTGATCTCCCTTGAAGTTTACTGACTGTCAGCTTCCTTCTTGGATTCCAGATATGTATCTGGATCTTCTTTGTAGATTAGTTCAGGATCTACTTCTTAAGAGACTTATGATTGTCTCCTTCTTGACCTCAAAATAGTTGGAGCTCTCTCTCCCCAAACCTTCTGAAGTTTCTTCTGAATTCTGGAATGAATTCTCCTTAGACAAAATCTGAGTGGATGAACACTTCAGAATGTCTTCTTAGATCTTCTCATGAAGATCTTCTTCTGTGACTTGCACTTTCTTGATCAGAGATCAATCTCTCAATAGTTGTGTTAGTTGTATGTATTATCAACTCTTTCTTCTTCTGAATCCATCTATATATAGACTTCATCCATGGTAACCGGCTGATCCGATTTCTAACTAACTTCTGACAAGTCTGACAGCTTCAGTAAACCTGTTGTAACTCACAGTTGTCAAGTCCTCAAATAGTTCTTGAGCCTTTGACTCTATCAGCAAAGCGTTGAGACTGACTGTCATAAAGTGTCGAGACAATCTGTCAATATGTGTCGACACAAGTGACTTAAGTGTCGACACAGACTTTGGTGATGTCGACATAGCTGTCTTGATGTCGACACAGCTTCTTGACACTACATCTTGAGAATGTGTCGACACTGATTATTTGTGTCGACACAATCACTTCTTCACTCTTAAGCAATCAACTATGTTGAAACTCTGCTGTGTGTCGACACAAGTCCTGTGTGTCGACACAGTTGTTGTAGACTAAGAATTCTGTGTGTCGACACTGCCTCCAGGTGTCGACACAGTTGATGTCGACTCTGCTTCTGTGTGTCGACACTGCCTCCTGGTGTCGACACATTTGATGTCGACTATAATCTTCTGTGTGTCGACACAGTTTCTTCTGGTGTCGGCACTGCTTCCCCAAGTGTCGACACATACTTTCTTAAGTGTCGACACATTGACTTAGAAACTTTTCTCTGCATTTTAGCCAATACTTAACCTATACATATAAACTCAAAATAACATCAAATACACCTTGATGTATATCATTGATCTAAGTGAGGCTTCTCCAAATCAGGTACTTATTTTCCAATGTACCCAACATGAGGATAGCTCACTCAACGCACTCAACGCATCAGCAAGATGGCAGGGTTCAAAGAAGCGGCTAATTATAAAAGCGTTGAGAGATGAAGCTTCACTCAACGCTCTCAATGTCTAAGATGCAGAAAGGTTCAGATTGTTGACTAAGTGTTTTTGCGTTAAGTAAAGCTTGTTCACTCAACGCTCTTAATGTCTGGAAGTGTAGTTTATCGGACTAAGTATTTTTGTGTTGAGTGAAGCTTGTTCACTCAATGCCTGAGTTGGAACTAAGAATTTGTTTAAGTCCACAAATATTGACGTCAGCAAAAGTCAACAATAGTCGACGGAATTCAAATTCATTGCAGGAAAGCTACAGTCCATGGCATCGGTGGCCAGCTGTAAGATTTATTCTGTAAAAGGAAGGCTATATATCTGCAATTAAATCTGGGCCCACGGGTCAAAAGATTCGTTGGACGGCGGATGATAAAAGGAATGAGATCGGCAAAGAAAGTAGATATCTTTAAAGGGTTTGTCTTTTCGAAAAGCAGAAATACTTCGTCTTCTTCCTCGCTATTGTTGCAGAGCTTGAAGCAGAAGTTAAAAATCGACTGAACCCAAAAGGTCATCAAGTTAGCTGATGCGATCAACACCGGCAATAGCAAGATTAGAGATATTTCTCTGAGAGAAAAGTAGCCAAGGCCTACCCCTACTACAGTCATATCACAGCTCATACAGAGCTTATCCTGAAGACTATTTTCTGGATCTATGAAAAAGGAATCTGGACTGAGTTTTCTCAGGACAGAAGGAGTAAGACATAGAGATCATTTCTCCATTATCTATTGAACATCAACAAACCTAATTTTCTGTAGGATCTTTCTAGATCTGAGTTGTAAGCCTATTTATAAAGACCAAGTGTAGGATCTTGTATAGATCTGAGTGGTAGGATTTTGTTAAGAATCTGAGTGTAGGGATTTGGCCTGGTGGTAGGATTCAAGTGTGAATCTGAGTTGTAAGATCCATGTTAGATCTAAGTGTAGGGCTGTGGCCTGGGTTGTAGGGCACTTTGAGAGGACTTATCTGCTTGATGATAGCTCGACAACTTTGAGGAGCTGATTCTTCTATTTCTTTGGCCTCCCCTCCAGCAGATCCTCCTGCAGTGGCAGAGAAAGAAATAGAAGAATCAGCTCCTCAAAGTTTGTCTGAAAAAGAAATTTTTGATGCTGTATTGAAGTCTGAATTCATTGTCAAAGTGTGCCTGGAAGAATGTTCTACTCCCCTGGTCGCCTTATACCTAGAAGGAGTTATCACTTCCTTTCTAGATGAATTATGGGAGTTAGGACACTCAAAGGACATTCAAATGTCCTTTTTGGTTATCACTTCCTTTCTAGATGAATTATGGGAGTTATCTTCGAACGCCGGTCGACGATATTCAAGCAGATAAGCTATCATCAACCATAGGTCGACGCCGGTCGACGATGGTATCTCTTCAAGCAGATAAGCTATCATCAAAGGACAATTCTGAAGGTATCCCTTTTACTCACTTTTTAGACTTGATAACTGATATGCTTGTATGGGAATACCTGGAAGGGATGATTCGATGTCATTTAGAAAAATTTTATTCATAATACTACAGATAATATAGAAGAATTACTAGATGTTCAAGAGCCTGTTATCCAACCAGCTCCAGAAGTTCAACCAGAACCAGTTGCTCAAGTTTCTGAGGCTGCTCAGCCAGCTCAGCTAGCAGTGCAAGTAGAACTGGTCTCCATGACAGTTTCTGATCATCAAGAAAAGGCTGCAGATGCTCAAATTGAAAAGTCTATTATATGGGATGATTCCCCTGGATTGGATTTAGATACTCTCCTAGCACAGGATGCCATGGAAGAAGAATTAGAAAAAGCTGCCCTAAAGGAAAAGGAAAGAGTTGTGCAAGAAGCAATTGATCCATATGATCTGCCCATTTCTTCTAATTCTGAGGATGAAATTGATTCTGATGAATCTGATGAGTCTAAAAGAAAAAGATCTGCTAAAAAGAAAAGGAAAGCTGTGGCTCCTCCTCCTCCAAATTCAGATAATGATACTGAAGGAGGTGGAACAACATTTGTACTTGAGCTTGCTGGTGGACTTGGGCATACTGTCAAGACAGAATTAAATATATCTTCATCAATAGAATTCATGTAAAGTCTAATCCTTGCTTTCCAAAGTGCAAACTTGGATAGATTGCACACTGGAGGCCTGGTGCTTGCATAATCTTTGTTCTGTGTCATGTCTTTATAAAATTAAATATAATGAAAATATCCCTCTTAAAGGATTGATCTTATCAAGGATCTTTTGGTTCAGGTGTTAGCCTGTATGAACAACCAACCTGGCTCTGATACCAATTGAAAGTGAGGGTAAGATCTATCTCAACTCTAGAGGGGGGTGAATAGAGTTTAATTAAAGTAAATTCACAATTTTAAACTTAGTAAAGCTTTTAAGATTTGATTTATATATATGTGTAGGGTTCCTAGCTATAGAATTAAAAAGACAGTAAAAAGGAAGAGCACAGCACACAGCAAAGAGAACACACAAGCAAACCAGAAAACACAAGGAGCTATAGTGGTTCCCCAAAAACCTGGGTACATCCACTCTTCTACCACCCTTGGTAGGAATCCACTGTAGGATGAGTTTATCAGGTGTCCTGGGCACCAATGAGCTTTTGATAAGGTGCTCAAAAACCAAACTAGATTTTTTGATCAGGTGTCTTGCCACCACTGAGTTTTGACAAGGTTCTCAGAACCAGACTCAAAACTTTTGAAGGGAGTTTTGAAAACCCTTTTACAGGAGGAAAAGAAAAGAAAAAGAAAAAGGGTGAAGTTGTCTTCTCTGTCTCAATCAAAGAGAGAAGCTGTAACGACCCCATCCGTTACATGACGTATAGTAGAAGGTCCGGCCGGGGCCCCACACTATATGCCACAAACAGACGGTGAGGTCACAGGATAATACCAAACCATACGAATCCTAACTCAGAGCATTCTAGCGGAAGCTTTAAGTTACAACTTTGAACTCTCAATCGGAATGTCCAATATATATAAAACCACCTTTATATATAAAACCATGGAATGTACACAACCACAAGAGTTTGGCCTTAAGGCCTTACAGTTCCTCTTACATACAACATGTTTTACAAACCTCGGCGCGCAGGCCGGCCATACATGAGTAAAAGAGAAAACAAAACAAAGCCATTCGCTTAGCCTTCAAGGGCTAGCCGCAGCAGCATCAGCAACAGCAGTAGGGCTTCAGCCCATCACTTACCACTTGGCTCTCCAGCACCTGCACGGGAACAATCCACCCAACCGGTGGCAAACAATGCAACGGTCAGCATTCAGCTGACCCAATTATAACAATCCTACCCCTTTCTCGGGGCATGAGCATTCTTTCTCTGCAAGCATGGCATCATCAAATAGCAACTATGTGCGCGGAGGCACATTCAAGCCATCACAACCATCGGCCATACGGCCCGACAGTCCGTGCACTCAGGGCACATTTTCGGTGTACCGGAATACAAGGGTCAACACCACCGTCTACACGGTATTTGAGCATTTTAGTCTTTCCGGCGCGCGGGCCTAAGACTCTCATTAGGCGCTCCAACAAAACCTATAACCAGGCTTCCAAGTCGGACGGACCTAACGCAGGTACGGATCAGCCACCCCCCGTTGCTCAAGTCGCCGTGCCACCTCGAATACGGAAGTATCCATGGCTATTTATAGGCGCGGGTCGGTTTCACCTTTCCTGTTCGGCAATCTGCCTTTTATCGAGTTGCAGCCCAACGGCTTAACTACTCACAAAGTGGCAACACACGGCCACAAGAGTTGCATCCAACCCTCTTCATTTCCTGGACATCGTCCAGTACTTCCTGCCGCACCAAGCAACAGGTAGGAACAAGGCATCACAAGCCATAGGCATCACAAGCCATTATCACGGAGCCTTCTCCGATATGCAAACAAGCATCACCAATCCAGATTACATCCAGATGGGCTTCACACAGCATGCCTAGAGCCGTACTCCAATTCCGGCCTCTAACAAGGGGGACTTCACATATCTACCCCAAGGGACACCACAACCCACCGCACACTCGCGGGGAAGGGTTTTCCCGATGAAATGCAGAAAAGAAGGACTTCACATGTCCAAGGAGGGAGATCGTTACCCTTGTCGATCTCTTCGGTGCCATCGAAAACTAGCCGGTGAGAAAGAACCGCAGCAGCCTTGCCTTCACAACGCCGGCTTCGGATCACGAATCGGACCACGGGAGCTCCGCCGGTGGCTTGCTCTCCTTCTCCTCCTTCTTCCTCTCTCCTTCTCTCTTTCTTAAGCACAAATGAAGAATGACTCTTCATCATTCCTTCACGTATTTAATCCAGCCAGGAAACCACCTGAGCCCTTGGATCAAAAGAGAGAAAACTGAATGGCCAAGATTTTCCCAAAAAACCAATTTTTGGCCGACACGGCCTGTGACACGCCCGTGTCACAGGCCGTGTACCCTTTAAGCGGCACACACAGTTTGAACCGACTGAATAACACGGGCCATCGACACGCCCGTGTCGAACCTGACACGCCCGTGTCGAACTTGAGACACGCCCGTGTCTCCTGCTTCATCGAGCTGCAACCAGTACACGGGTCGGAACACGGCAACTGACACGCCCGTGTCCAGCCTGACACGCCCGTGTTCAAGGCCGTGTTCAAGGACGTGTCCGGCTCTGACTTGAATAGGCCAATTTCGCAAAATAATTCGAACACGCCCTGGGACACGCCCGTGTCCCAGGCCGTGTACACCCGACACGCCCTGGGACACGCCCGTGTCCCAGGCCGTGTCAAACAGCCTGCTACTCAAACTTCATGTTGAGTCTTTTGGGGTCTTTTTGGGGTGTTACAACCCTCCCCCCCTTAACAAAATTTCGTCCCGAAATTTGCACGGTAAGGGAACAAAACCAGTAATGCTATAACTCTGTTATAACAAAAAGTACACGGTCTACAGTTTATACAAATAACTCGGGAAACTCAGCTCGCATGGTCTGCTCTCGCTCCCATGTTAGCTCTTCACGGCCACAGTTGTCCCATCGGACCTTGACCATCCCGATTACTTTGTTTCGCAACTGTTTCTCGGCTCGATCCTCGATCCGAATGGATCTAACCCTCGTCGTTAGCCCATACTCGACCGGTACCCGATCATTCTCCACTACTTGAGCTGGATCCTTTACCGCCTTACGAAGGACTGAGATGTGAAACACATCATGTAATCCACCCAAGTCTGCTGAAAGCGCTAGTCGATAAGCAGCTTCCCCAACTCGCTCCACCACCTCAAATGGACCAAGATACCTCGGACTTAGCTTTTTCAAACGCCGAATCCTGGACACACCTTTGAAGGGTTTGATCTTCAAATATACCCAATCACCCACCGCAAACTCCACGTTCCGGTGCTTGGCATTGTAGTACTTTGTTTGACGATCTTGGGCTATCAATAGCCTCTCCCGAATAGAGCGTATGAGCGAAGTAGCTTCTTCGACTTCCTTTTTCCCACTCAGCTTCGATTCGCCTGCTTCTACCCAAGCTAACGGTGTACGACATTTACGCCCATACAACGCCTCAAATGGTGCCATACCAATACTCGCTTGGTAGCTATTATTATAGGCAAATTCGACGAGAAATATATAATCTTCCCATCTCTTACCAAAGTCTAGGGCGCACATGCGGAGCATGTCCTCCATCGTCCTGTTGGTTCGTTCAGTCTGGCCATCCGTTTGGGGATGAAAGGCCGTACTAAACGCTAACTTTGTACCCAACATTTGATGAACGAGCCGCCAATCATTCGATGTGAACCGCCCATCACGGTCACTAACGATGCTCCGAGGAACACCGTGTAGTCGAACAACCTGCTCCACTTAAAGCTTGGCCAAGGTTTCCACTGAATCGTCTCTTCTGTTTGGAAGGAAGTGCGCCACTTTCGTCAACCGGTCCACAATCACCCAGATTGAATCATGACCGCGTTGAGATCTCGGCAACCCGTGCACGAAATCCATCGAAATATCATCGAACTTCCACTCCGGAATAGGTAACGACTTCAGAAACCCGCCAGGCTTCTGGCATTCTGCTTTCACCAACGCACAGGTAGTGCATTCAGCCACATAACGTGTGACATTGTCTTTAGTCCGGGCCACCAGAACAGCTTTTTCATATCCCTGTACATCTTTGTGCTCCCTGGGTGAACTGAGTACTTTGCAAAGTGCGCTTCGTACATCAACTCTTCCCTCAATTTACCCACACTTGGGACGCACACTCGACCATTTCTCCGTAACAAACCGTTATCCCAAGAGAATTAATCATCTGGCCCATCTTTAGCATAGCGCTGGAGACTTTCATCAAGCTCCGTTGCTCGCCGAACTCTGTCCGTCAGGTCATATTGCACCTCCGTCCAGTTCAAGCATGCATCGGTTGACGAACCCTTGTCAACGCAAGATATCTCCAATGCTTCCAATTCCTGGATCAAACGCTGATCATGCCTCTGCAACCAGCTTGCCCGTACCGGAGTCTTCCGACTCAAAGCATCAGCGACCACATTTCCCTTCCCGGGAGTATAGTGAATCTCGAAGGTGTAGTCCCCGAGGAACTCCATCCATCTTCGTTGTCGCATATTCAGATCTTTCTGATCCAACAAATACTTTAGGCTCTTGTGATCCGTATAGATATCCACTTTCACGCCATATAGATAGTGCCGCCACAACTTGAGCGCAAAGATTACCGCCGCCAACTCCAAATCATGGACGGGGTAATTCCGCTCATGCACTTTCAACTGACGCGAGCCATAAGCAATCACTTTACCAAACTGTAGAAGAACGCAGCCTAAGCCGCTCCCTGATGCATCACTATAGATCTCATACCCATCGGTACCACATGGCGATGTCAACACAGGCGCCGTGGTCAAACGACTCTTCAAGTCTTCAAAAGCTCGCCCGCACTCCGGCGTCCAAATGAACTTTTGATCTTTTCTCGTCAGCGTGGTGAGAGGTAAAGCAATCCGTGAGAAGTTTTCCACAAACCGTCTATAGTAGCCCGCAAGTCCAAGGAAGCTTCTGACCTCGGCCACTGAAGACATCACTGGCCAATCTCGGATGGCACTTATCTTCAACGGATCCACCGTGATACCCTCTCCGCTTACCACATGGCCTAAAAAGGCTACTGAAGAGAGCCAGAACTCACACTTTGAGAACTTGGCAAAAAGTTTATTCCTCCGCAGGGTATGCAAGATCAACCGCAAATGGTTTGCGTGATCCTCTTCCGACTGAGAGTATACTAAGATGTCATCGATAAACACAATAATAAACAAATCCAAATACTCTCGGAACGTTCGATGCATTAGGTCCATAAATACCGAAGGCGCATTACATAGGCCAAACGGCATTACCGTGAACTCATAATGACCGTAGCGTGTTCCAAATGCCGTCTTGGGAATGTCACCTTCCCGAATCCTTAGCTGATAATATCCCGATTTCAAATCCAACTTGGAATAGACCGTTGATCCCGCCAGCTGATCAAAAAGGTCATCAATCCTCGGAATCGGATATTTGTTTTTCTCCGTCAGCTTATTCAACTCGCGGTAGTCAATACACAACCGTAAGCTACCGTCTTTCTTTTTCACAAAGAGAACAGGCGCGCTCCAAGGTGACATACTTGGGCGTATATATCCCTGCTCCAACAACTCTTGCAATTGGACTTTCAACTCAGCCATCTCTTTTGGCGCGACACGATATGGAGAGCGGGCCACAGGTTTCGCACCTGGCACCAACTCAATAGAGAAGTCAATCTCCCACTGGGGTGGTAACCCAGGAAGATCTTTAGGAAACACGTCGGCAAACTCTGACACAACTGGCACCTCACCGACACTGGCCTTTGGCTCAACAGCCTGAATTAGCGTGAAGAATAACTCCGCGCCCTTCCGAACAGCATTGACGACTTGGAGTGCAGACAACAACGTTCCGCCAACTCCTCGCATACCAGCGAACTTCGTCACAAGCCCGGTATTCTGGCCCAGTGTAATCTCTTTGGAGTTGCAATCAATAAAGGCACGCTGCTCCGAGAGCCAGTCCATACCAAAGATCACATCAAACTCCGATAACGGTAGCACAGCTGCACTCAAACCGAAATCCTGACTTCCTATTTGCACATCCACATCGCAAGCCCTATCCGCAAGCATCTCACAGCCATTCGGCAATAGCACCCTTGTACTATCCACCGTCACATGACTTGGTACCCCAATTCGAGATACGAAATCCTCAGACAGAAAAGAATGCGAAGCACCCGTATCAAACAGGGCTCTCGCTAAATTATTCCGAATCAGGACAAAGCCTGCAGCACACACACATCATGCACAAGCTAAACAAAACCAAAACCAAAAGCACCAGCAAGTAAACTAAATCAACTCGTACCTGTGACGACGTCACTTTGCTTAATCGCTTCATGTTGGCCAAGTTGATAGATTCGGGGCTGCGCCTGGGAAGCAGAGGAATCCACCACCGCTTTGCCCTTCTCAGCATACGACGCACCCGCCTTCTTGTCCCCTTTGGGCTGCACAACCCGACAGTCACGAGCTATATGCCCCACCCGGCCACAGTTATAGCATGTACGAGCATCCGGCCTTGATGTCGCTCCCGACACAACGGTCGTAGTCACTTGCCCAGATGGCTTGGACCTCTTGCCCCCTTTCTTCTGGTAAAACGACTTGCTTGGGCGAGGTGCTTGAACCTCTGGCTTTGACACAACCAAGCCCCTGTTCCCTTGCACTCGCCTCATGTCCTTCTCCAACGCGCACGCAGTATCAACCAACGCCTGAAACCCTTGGCTCACAGAACTCGAAAGCAGGAATCGCAACTCATCCCGCAATCCTTCATAGAACCGATTCGTTTTCCTTTGGTCATCCGCGAAGATTGTTCCCGCATATCGTCCCAACCTGGTAAACTCATGCAAGTAGATATCCACACTATCTTCCCCTTGCTTTAACCGTTGGAACTCATTTTCCATAGCAATGCGTTGCGCCGCTGGGACATGTTTCGCCAGAAATAATCGAGAGAACTCCTCAATCGACACTTGTGTTAATTGCCTGCCCGCCAAATGGTGTAGCTCAACCTCGTCCCACCACAACCGCACCTCTCCTTCAAGCATGAAGGTGGCCAAGGTGACCTTGAGAGTTTCCTCCGCCCTGATCGCTGTCATTATCCTCTTGACACGCGATAACCAATCTTCCGCCTGCGTTGGGGATCCCATTCCCGCAAACGTAGGAGGACTGAAGCTCAAGAATTGCTTCAACTGTCGGTCAGCTGCTCGTGGATCTACAGCCTCAACCGGCTCGGGTCTTACATCAACACGAACTGGCACTACTGCCGGCTGCGCTTGCCCGGTCGGCTGAATCATGGCAAATAGCGCCTCAGCCACTAAGCGAACAGTTTCCGCAGATGGAGGAGGTGTTGGCACCTCCGCTGGTGCCGCACTCTCATCAGAGCGCTGGGGCTCAGACTGCCCAGCACCACTATGTGTCACCTATAGGTGGACAAGACACACATTAGCGAACGTATGCAAGCAAAACAACACAAAAAGGAACGCGCAGATTCCTCCAACACGATTTTGTACATTCCTTTATGGACATTCCAGAGTTCATTAGCGTTACAGCAGGTCGCACAAACACGTGCTCGCCACCCCACAAAAGAATTCGACCACGAATTCGAAAGAGGAAGACCGACAAAAGCTGATACCAAAATGTAACGACCCCATCCGTTACATGACATATAGTAGAAGGTCCGGCCGGGGCCCCACACTATATGCCACAAACAGACGGTGAGGTCACGGGATAATACCAAACCATACGAATCCTAACTCAGAGCATTCTAGCGGAAGCTTTAAGTTACAACTTTGAACTCTCAACCGGAATGTCCAATATATATAAAACCACCTTTATATATAAAACCATGGAATGTACACAACCACAAGAGTTTGGCCTTAAGGCCTTACAGTTCCTCTTACATACAACATGTTTTACAAACCTCGGCGCGCAGGCCGGCCATACATGAGTAAAAGAGAAAACAAAACAAAGGCATTCGCTTAGCCTTCAAGGGCTAGCCGCAGCAGCATCAGCAACAGCAGTAGGGCTTCAGCCCAGCACTTACCACTTGGCTCTCCAGCACCTGCACGGGAACAATCCACCCAACCGGTGGCAAACAATGCAACGGTCAGCATTCAGCTGACCCAATTATAACAATCCTACCCCTTTCTCGGGGCATGCGCATTCTTTCCCTGCAAGCATGGCATCATCAAATAGCAACTATGTGCGCGCAGGCACATTCAAGCCATCACAACCATCGGCCACACGGCCCGACAGTCCGTGCACTCAGGGCACATTTTCGGTGTACCGGAATACCAGGGTCAACACCACCGTCTACACGGTATTTGAGCATTTTAGTCTTTCCGGCGCGCGGGCCTAAGACTCTCATTAGGCGCTCCAACAAAACCTATAACCAGGCTTCCAAGTCGGACGGACCTAACGCAGGTACGGATCAGCCACCCCCCATTGCTCAAGTCGCCGTGCCACCTCGAATACGGAAGTATCCATGGCTATTTATAGGCGCGGGTCGGTTTCACCTTTCCTGTTCGGCAATCTGCCTTTTATCGAGTTGCAGCCCAACGGCTCAACTACTCACAAAGTGGCAACACACGGCCACAAGAGTTGCATCCAACCCTCTTCATTTCCTGGACATCGTCCAGAACTTCCTGCCGCACCAAGCAACAGGTAGGAACAAGGCATCACAAGCCATAGGCATCACAAGCCATTATCACGGAGCCTTCTCCGATATGCAAACAAGCATCACCAATCCAGATTACATCCAGATGGGCTTCACACAGCATGCCTAGAGCCGTACTCCAATTTCGGCCTCTAACAAGGGGGACTTCACATATCTACCCCAAGGGACACCACAACCCACCGCACACTCGCGGGGAAGGGTTTTCCCGATGCAATGCAGAAAAGAAGGACTTCACATGTCCAAGGAGGGAGATCGTTACCCTTGTCGATCTCTTCGGTGCCATCGAAAACTAGCCGGTGAGAAAGAACCGCAGCAGCCTTGCCTTCATAACGCCGGCTTCGGATCACGAATCGGACCACGGGAGCTCCGCCGGTGGCTTGCTTTCCTTCTCCTCCTTCTTCCTCTCTCCTTCTCTCTTTCTTAAGCACAAATGAAGAATGACTCTTCATCATTCCTTCACGTATTTAATCCATCCAGGAAACCACCTGAGCCCTTGGATCAAAAGAGAGAAAACTGAACGACCAAGATTTTCCCAAAAAACCAATTTTTGGCCGACACGGCCTGTGACACGCCCGTGTCACAGGCCGTGTACCCTTTAAGCGGCACACACAGTTTGAACCGACTAAACAACACGGGCCATCGACACGCCCGTGTCGAACCTGACACGCCCGTGTCGAACATGAGACACGCCCGTGTCTCCTGCTTCATCGAGCTGCAACCAGTACACGGGTCGGAACACGGCAACTGACACGCCCGTGTCCAGCCTGACACGCCCGTGTTCAAGGCCGTGTTCAAGGCAGTGTCCGGCTCTGACTTGAATAGGCCAATTTCGCAAAATAATTCGAACACGCCCTGGGACACGCCCGTGTCCCAGGCCGTGTACACCCGACACGCCCTGGGATACGCCCGTGTCCCAGGCCGTGTCAAACAGCCTGCTACTCAAACTTCATGTTGAGTCTTTTGGGGTCTTTTTGGGGTGTTACAGAAGCACTAGTGGATTTGTATTGTCAAAGCTCCCCTTGAGATGTTGAATGAATCAGGAATGGAAGCTTTGCTCAAGGGTGATAGGTCTTTAGAAACTTCAGATCTCCAGCAGAAGATTGTTTCAGCAGAGGCTGAAAGATGAGTTGTCTGGAGTCCTTGAGATAAAGCTGTGATCACTTTTTGAGTACACAAAATTATTCAGCTAATTCTCCTTTTTTTTGTAACAATATGTGTGTCTCTTGATTCTATTGATTGTGTTGACTCTTGATTGATTGTGAGAGAAGAAAAGAGAGGAAGATCTTATTCCCTGAAGGTTCTTCATCCAAGATAGCCGTTATCAGGCATTAAATGCCTTCCATAAAGAATTTGTCTTCTAGAGGAAAGTCCAGCAAAACATTCTCTTGATAATTCCTTGAAACTTGCTCCAGAATAAATGAAAACGGCTGGCAGATCTTATTGATATAAATGCTGAGAGAATTCAAAAACATTCCAAAGACTGACAGAATTTGAATCCTTAAAAACGTCGATCTCTCAGAAAATCGTCGATCTGAGCACTACGATCGTCGAACTGAGCTCAGAGATGGAATAAGATCAACAGACAGAAAACGTCGAACTGAGCTCGAAGATCGTCGAACTGAGCTCAGCGACCTGGATAATAAGAGAAGAAGGATCGTCGACCTGAGCTAGAAGATCGTCGAACAGAGCTCGACGTCTTAACTTAGTTGAGCTCAGAGAGCGTCGAACGAAGTTCGACGTTTTGTCGACCTGAGCTCGACAAAAGATGTCTTATTCTTGGCTCTATTTCTGAAATCTTGGAATGGTCCTGGGGGCAGCTTCAAACCTAAGTTCTAAGCCCTAGACACATTCTAATGTTGACCTTTTCAACTATACATCTAGGTCAACCTGGTTTCCTAAGAAAAACATAGTGATCCTTACCCAAATTAGTAATAGGGTGTTCCAACAATCTCCCCCTATTTGGGTTAGGATTACTATTTATATATTTCAGAAATAAAAGATACAATAACATACAGAAGAGCAGTAAACTAAAACAGAATGGAAAAGCAAGAAAATATTGCAGCAATTATGTGGAGTTTCAGCAAATTTTCAGAGGAGTGTACTGTCTGCTTACATATGTTACTTCTTTTCATTTTCCCTTCTTAAATATAATTTCTCTGTTAGGATTAAGGGCTTCCTTCTTTGACCTTCTGTCATCTTCTGCTCCTAAGGACGTTTGAGATCTAGCTCTTGGAACCACAGCCTCAGGATGCAGCTTCAGGTAGTCCACTGGGTCAAAGAATTTACTTGAAGAATACTTTTCCAATTCAACTTTTCTTTGTTCTGACAGAGTGGTAATATTGGAGGTATCTTTTCCTTGCTCTCTTGCTTTCTTCAATTGATCTAGAGCAGCCAATTCTTTCATCCTTGCAGTCCAAGATAATGGGTTGTTCTCTGGGTCTTCAAATGGCACTGCAGGCTCATATCTGTTGATTGATTCTGATGTAGTAGTAGTTCTGGTTTCAACCTTTTCTCTGAGCTTATAAGGGAAGGGACCTTGAGAAGAGTCTGTGAACCTTTGTCCTTCCCTGGCTTGAAATTTGTGCTCTCTTTGGCTTCCTCTATACTGACCTCTTCTTGATTGATAGCCCCTTTGATATTGTCCCCTTGGCTGGTATTTCTGATAAGACTGGGAGGAACTTTGCTTGGAAGCTGGGGCTTGAGAAGCTGAGCCTGAACCAGAATCTGGAGGAGGAGGCTGAAAATGAGAGGACCCCTTTTCATACTTGTCCAGCTTCCTTCTCTTCTTCATAGCTTTTAGTTGGTTCTTGGAGAACTGCATCCAGGGCTCAGAAATGGGGCAGTCATGCAAAATATAATATGGAATATCATTTGAGTCTTTAGCTTGAGCTGGGGGTACTTTCATCATAGCCTTGCTTCTGGCCTTCCTTTTCTTGGCAATTGTATTAGAAGAATCATCAGATTCAGTTTGAAACTGATCACTCTCTGAACTTTATGGTCTATCATACAAGTCATCAATGCTTTTTATATACTTTTCTTGTTGCTTGATTTGATCAGAGGTAAGGGCTGGAGCAGTAGCAGCATCAATAACAGGAGTAGAGACAGCAGGAGTAGAAACAATTGAAGCTGAAATAGATTCAGATTCTTCTAGGTAGGTAGTAAGTTCTTTAGCAGCAGCAGCACTTAAAATATTAGCATCCACAGCTTTGAAGGAATTTATATATATTTCAATCAGCCTGGGATCACAGTAATTGATAGGCACAATGGCCTTAGTGAGGTCTTCAGATTGTTGAACTAGCAGAGAGCTGAAATATACAGTATCAAAAGTAGAGAGCAGACTCTGAAGGTCCACTGCAAAAATAGGAGCAGAACTGGAACCTTCAGCAGTCTCAGGCACACCCACTGCTTCATGAGGCATCTCCCCCTGCCTTGGTTCAGAGACAATTGAATCAAGGCACCAAGATGAAGGTGTTGCCTGGGAAGAGATGAAGGAGGAGAGCTTGGTAGACAACTACTGAACTTGTTTCAGGAGTGGAGCCAAAGAGGTCTCTATCAGAGATGTTAGCCGGGGGGCTAGCAGGTCATAGAGCTTGTCTGCCAAAATAGGAAGATCTACATGCTCAAGATTGGCTTGAGCAGAGGTAGGAATAGAAGTTACTAGAGGAGTGGCTGGAGCTGATGTCATGGAGAATGTGGAGATAGGAGGTGGAGGGATAGATGGCTCTGAAGGAGGAATAATGGGGATAGAAGTTATTGAGGTGGAGAAGGATGAGATGGAAGAGTCATATGATGGGGTGAAGGATGGTTGAGAGAGGATTTTGTGAAGAAGTTGTTAATAGGAGGATGTTGAGGGAAGCTCAGGAGGAGAGGGAGGAGAAACATCCATAAAGGAGTCATCTATAAGAGAGAATGATGGAGAGGTGAAAGTTGGATAAGAGAATAGAGGATGGAATTCTTCTGAAGTTGTGGCTGGAGGAGGTGATGTTGGTGAAGAAATGGTAGAGGTTGAGATTGGTGTGGTGACTGGAATAGAAACAGCTGGAGGAGGAGAGGAAGAGGCAGACAATCCTTCTGCTGGGGCAGATTCCTGAGAGGGAGTGACTTGGGTAGTCCTGGTGCCTAAAGCCAGTGGAGCAGTAGCAGCCCTGATAGGGTTGATGATCTTCCTGTCCCATTTGCTGAATAGGGCACAGGAAAGCCTCTTGGATGCATTGATGAACATCCCACCAGAGGTCAGCAGGTCAGGTCACCTGAAGTGCAGGTAAACCCCTAAAATTCTCCCAAAGCTTACATGGGTTTTGTTCAGTTTCTTCTTGATCAGATTGAAGAATATTAATCCCCAGTCTAAATGCTTCTTATCAACCAGAGCTCCCATTAAACAAAACTAATATCTAGAAATAGTGTCATGGGCTGAGTGCTTTGCCAGAAGCACTTTGCCGACCACATCAGCCAAAAATTGATATTCGATGGACAGATTTTTCTTCAGCAATTTGTTAGGGTTCACAGCAGTGTGACCCATTCTATCAAGCATAGAATCAAACTCCTCTCCAGATAAATCTATGGAGTCATTTCCATGACTAAGTAGGAAAACTTCAGTTAGAAGGGCCGGGGACAATGGTACCTGAGTCCCTTTTATTGAGCCGATGACTGAATTCTCATTCTCATATGTCGCTGTAAAACACCATTCTTTAATTTCTTCTGAAGCAATCTTCATTCTGGTGGTCATTATTTGAGATAGTTGTTGTTCTCGGAATAGGTTGAGAATATCCTTGAAACGTTGATCACTTCCATCAAACGAATTCATATCAATATCAAAACTGGTATCGAATTTCATCTTGGA
The DNA here is from genome assembly GCA_039513925.1 of Platanthera zijinensis. Classification (NCBI taxonomy): domain Eukaryota; kingdom Viridiplantae; phylum Streptophyta; class Magnoliopsida; order Asparagales; family Orchidaceae; genus Platanthera; species Platanthera zijinensis. The sequence continues at coordinate 145,162,363 of CM077084.1, forward strand.
AATAGCAGCACTGGAGCCAGCCATCTGTACCTGTAACAATGAACCAAACACGACCAAGCGTAGAAGATTTGGAGGGAAAGAGAGAAAATTGCAGAGAGTATGAAAGCGCAAAAGATGAACGACGGCCGAAGAAATGATTTTATATTAGGGTTCGACGGCGAGACGGAAAATCGTGGAGCTCAGTTCGATGAAACTTCGAACTCAGCTCGACGATTTGGGCTACTAAAGGAATCTGAAGAGACGCCAATAGCGTCGAACTCTGTTCAATGATATTGTCGAGCGTCGAGCTCCGCTCGACGACCTCTGAACAGATTGAATGGAAGCCTGGAGCTAACGGCTGCGCTGAACTCAGATCGACGATTCAAGAAACGTCGATCTTCGGTCGACGATTTCTGGAAGATCGTCGATCTCCATTCGACGATTTCTGGGGAAACGTCGAGCGCAGTTCAGAGACAAAACCTATACTACAGACACAAAAAGAGATAAGTTTTTAGCCTAGTCTTGGTCTGTTTTTAGCTTTTCAAAATCTTGTAATTTATTTTAGGCTTCCTCCATCTAACATGCCTAACTGATTGAGGAAGAAGTTGTGTTTCTTTTCATCCAAAGGCTTGGTGAAAATATCTCCCTTTTGCAAATCAGTTGGGATATATTGAAGTTCAATTTTACTTTTCTCAACATTATCCCTTAGAAAATGATGTCTAATTTCTATGTGTTTTGTCCTACTATGGAGGACTGGATTTTGTGCAATGGAAATAGCATTGGTGTTGTCACAAAATATTTTTGACTTCTCTAAGTTGTAACCACAGTCTAGGAGTTGGTTTTGTATCCACAATATTTATGAACAACAACTGCCTACAGCCATATATTCAGCTTCAGCAATTGAGGTTGACACAGATGTTTGTTTCTTACAATACCAAGAGACAAGTCTATCACCAAGGAACTGACAAGTTCCACTGGTGCTTTTCCTGTCTATTCTGCATCCAGCATAATTAGCATCTGAGAATCCAGTTAAGTCAAATGCTGAGTCTTTTGGATACCAGAGTCCTAGATTTGGACAGCTTTTAACATACCTAAGAATCCTCTTAACTAAGGTTAAGTGTGACTCTCTAGGGCTAACTTGAAATCTAGTACATATACATGTAGCAAACATTATGTCAGGCCTACTGGCTGTAAGGTACAATAGAGAACCAATCATTGCTCTATATGTTGTCTGATCAACTGGTTTCCCATGTTCATCAGCATCCAGTACAGCATTGGTAGGCATGGGTGTTTTCATACATGATGCATCAGACATACCAAATTTCTTAACCAGCTCTTTTGCATACTTGGTTTGAGAAATAAATATGCCTTCAGCATGTTGTTTGACTTGCAATCCTAAGAAGAAGGATAGCTCACCCATACTACTCATTTCAAATTTAGAGTGCATAAGCTTGGAAAACTTTTTGCACAAGTTTGAATCAGTAGAACCAAATATAATATCATCTACATAGATTTGTACTAGTAGGGTATGGGACTTATGGGTTCTAATAAAAAGAGTTTGGTCTACTCTCCCCCTAACAAAATCATTTTTCAGCAGAAAACATGCTAGGGTCTCATACCATGCTCTAGGAGCTTGCTTGAGACCATATAATGCTTTGTGTAGTTTAAAAACATAATCAGGATGGTTATAGAGATAAAACCTGGAGGTTGTCTGACATAGACTTCTTCTTTGATCTCCCCATTGAGAAAAGCACTCTTGACATCCATTTGATAGACTTTGAATCCCTTGTGAGCAGCATAAGCCAGAAAGATTCTTATGGCTTCTAATCTTGCAACAGTTGCAAAGGTCTGATCATAGTCTATCCCTTCTTCCTGAGAGTACCCTTGAGCAACTAGCCTTGCCTTATTCCTTACAATGATTCCTTGATCATCCAGCTTATTTTTGAACACCCATTTGGTTCCAACAATGGGATGATCTTTTGGCTTAGGCACTAGTTCCCAAACTTTATTTCTTTGAAATTGATGCAACTCCTCTTGCATTGTAATAATCCACTGTGGATCTTGTTCTGCATCTTGAATGGTTTGAGGTTCAATTTGAGAGAGGAAGCAAGTGTGCATCAGGTTCTGGTTGACCTGATTTCTAGTTTGCACACCAGCTGAGATGTCTCCAATTACTTGAGAAATTGGATGGTCTCTTGTTGTTACTAGATCAATAGGGGGTGTTGATGGTTCACCAACCTGTGTTGTTGTGTCCTCTTGTGGAACAACAACTGGTTCTTCAAGAAGATTTTCTTCCTGATGGTGAGCAGCTTCTTCATCTTCACTACTGTCATCCTTCTGAGTAACTTGTAATCTGTTCATATCTTCAACAAGAGAGTGAACCTACAAATGTTCTATGGTAGAAGTATTCTTCTCCTTGAAAGACATGTTAGCTTCATCAAAAGTAATATGGACAGATTCTTCAATTCTTAATGTAGTTTTATTATAAACCCTATAGGCTTTACTGATCATGGAGTATCCCAAAACACTCCTTCATCAGCTTTAGCTTGAAATTTTGCTAGATATTTCTTGTCATTATTATGGATAAAACAAGTGCAACCAAAAACTTTAAAATAGCCTATTTTAGGTTTCTTCCCTTTGAGCAATTCATAGGGAGTCTTGCCCTTCAGTTTATGTATCAGGCTTCTATTCAACACATAGTTGGAGGTGTTCACTACCTCAGCCCAAAAGGATAGAGGTAGGTGAGCATCTGCCACTAATGTAGTTGCAGATTCAATGAGTGTTCTATTTTTCCTTTCAACTACCCCATTTTGTTGAGGAGTTCTAGGAGCTGAGAAAGTATGCCTGATCCCTTCACTTTGACAGAACTCTTGCATGAGAAGAGAATCAAACTCTGTCCTATGATCACTTCTGATCAGGGCAATGTGAGTGTTGAACTCAATCTGAATGCATTTGAGAAAATCTGTCAAACACTTAAAGTTATCATACTTCTTCCTCAGAAAGAATACCCATGTGAATCTTGAGAAGTCATCTACGACTACTAAAGTATAGGACTTCCCTCCTAAGCTTTGTACTGTAATGGGTCCAAAAAGATCCATGTGTAACAGATACAAAATCCTAGATGAATCACTCTTATTAATTGATTTAAAAATGCTTTTAGTTTGCTTGCCTAATTGACAAGCCTTGCAGAGTCCTTCCTTCTTGTAGGGGCCAGAAGGTAGTCCTCTAACAAGGTTGTCCTTGGATAGCCTAGCAATGGTTCTAAGGTTTACATGTCCTAGTCTCTTATGCCATAGAATATTAGGTCTAGATATGGAATTAAACAGACAAATATCTACCTTAGATGAATGAAAGTCTACTAAGTAAATATTACCTTTCCTGTTACCTGTCAACACAGTTGTGTTGTCTTCTGACTTGACCTTGCATATTTCTTTGTTGAAAGTCACTTGATATCCTTCATCACACAGCTGACTAATGCTTATCAGGTTGTGCTTGAGTCCTTCAATATAGGCTACCTTCTTGAAGGTGACTGTCCCAATTTGGACTGCACCATATCCTTTTGTAGTTCCAAAGTTTGAATCACCAAAAATTACTTTGAGTCCAAGCTTGGCTTTAAAGGATGTGAAGTTGTCCTTATACCCTGTCATGTGCTTTGAGCACCCACTATCCAGATACCATAGCTGGTTTGATGTTGGATAGGTCTTCACCTGCACATAATCAGCTTATATGTTTTTGACCCAGTTAACCTTGGGCCTAGGTTGATAACCCTTAAATTCAGAAATAAAAGACATCTCAGGTTGATCCTTATAACCTTCAGGATGGTATCTCCTAGGAGGTACTATCCATTCAGTATAGGGATTAAAGCATTGGGATGAAGCACTTCTAGGATTGAATTGAGATTTGCCTCTGAAAGAAGGTTCAAAGCTCTGAACTTCGTTCGACGATCATCGAGCTGGGTTCGACGATCTTTGGTAAAATCGTCGAGCTCCGTTCGAAGATCGACTATGAAGGAGTTCAGAGTTCAGGAAACGTTGAGCTGAGTTCGACGTTTCAGCCTGAGATCGTCGACCTCTGTTCGACGATCGTCGACCTCTGCTCGACGTTTTCTGTTGAGCTTTCTTTTTATTAGGTAGATCTGAATTTTTCCTAGCAACCTATACAACACCCTTTCCTTTATCAGAAATAAATTTGATTGGGGTTGTTAATACTATGGGTTGGCTAGATGAAGCACCCAAGCCCAGTGTACTATTTAATCTTGAGTTCACTGTGCTTGTGATGTCCATTAATTTGATACTTCTCCCGTTAAGGGATTCTTCAAATTGCTTGGCCTTGGATAGTTCACTTTTTAGTGAAGCTATCTGCTCCCTATAGCATTCTAACTCTTCAGAGAGTTTGAGATTCTCTGATTTTACAGTGCTATACTCAGATAGTTGTTTTCTGAGGGAAGTGATTTCCTTCTCAGTCTCCAACAGATCTAGGCATAGTACTTTAAACTCATGTTTAAAATCCTCAGAACTGAAATCAAATGAATTGATTACCTGATCTTCTTCTAGTTGAGCTTCTGAATCTGATTCTAACTCTTCTGCTTCTGAGTCTGTTTGAGAGGCATTGATAGCCATCATGCAGAATTCCTTTTCATCAGCATCATCCTCATCATCACTGGAGCAATCATCCTCATCACCATGTTTGCCTTCCCTAGATGGTAGTGCATCTCATACTGATAATCTGCTAAGAACTCCACCCAGCGCCTCTACCTAATATTCAGCTCCTTCTGCGTGTCCACGTATTTCAGGTTCTTGTGGTCGGAGTAGATGTCGCAGTGGACTCTGTAAAGATAATGGTGCCAGACCTTCAGAGCAAAAACGACCGCTCCCATCTCAAGGTCGTGCACTGGGTAGTTCTTCTCATGGGTCTTCAGCTGGCGGGAGGCATATGCTATGACGTGTCCGTTCTGCATCAGCACTGCTCCCATCCCCTGGTACGATGCGTCGGTATACACCTGGAATCCTTCCTTTCCAGATGGAAGGGCCAGAATAGGGGCTGAGATGAGTCGGTCCTTCAGTTCCTGGAAAGCTACCTGACACTGCGGGGTCCAAACGAAAGGTGCCTCCTTCTTCGTCAAAGATGTGAGGGGGAGGGCAATCTGAGAGAACCCCTCCACGAACTTCCGGTAGTAACCGGCAAGTCCCAAGAAACTTCGTACATCGGTAGCTGTCTTCAACTGCGGCCAATCTCGAACTGCCCGAATCTTTACCGGATCCACTGCCAACCCGGCTCCGCTGATAATATGGCCCAGGAAGGCCACCTCCTTCAACCAAAACTGACACTTGCTGAATTTTGCATAAAGGCAATGCTCCCGCAACCTTTCCAAAGTCAGTGCTAGATGCCGAGTGTGCTCCTCCTCCGTCCTAGAGTAGATCAGGATGTCGTCTATGAATACTATGACGAACACATCCAAGTAGACCTCGAAGACCCGGTTCATGAGACTCATGAACGCCGACGGGGCATTCGTGACCCCGAAGGGCATCACGGGAACTCATACAGGCCATATCTGCTACTGAAGGCCGTCTTCGGGATATCCTCCTCCTGGATCCGTAGCTGGTAGTCTCCTGACCTCAAGTCCAGCTTCGAGAAATAATGGGCCCCCTCCAGCTGGTCGAACAATTCGTCTATCCGAGGGAGCGGATAGGTATTCCGGACGGTCAGCCTGTTTAGTGCTCGATAATCGATGCACAGGCGGAGTGTCCCATCCTTCTTCTTCACGAATAGGACCGGTGCTCCCCATGGCGAGGAACTCGGTATAACAAATCCTGCCTCAACCAATTCCTGCAACTGAGTCCAAAACTCTGCCAACTCCTTTGGGGCCATCCGATAAGGGGCCCTAGATGCCGGCTTGGCCCCCGGCACAAGCTGTATCTGAAAGTCCTACTCTCGGTGTGGAGGTAGTCCTGGCAGTTTCTCTGGAAAGATGTCAGCGAAATCTCGCACCACCGGGATGTCTGTCACCGACTCCTTAACTTCCGCCATCTCAAATAGAACCTGATAGACCTCCTCTCCCTGCAGATGGGCCTTAACGGCCTGTAACGAAGATAAGAGTATACTAGAGACAGGTCTTATACCTTCGATGGTAATGAAAGAGTCCCCGTGTCTCACGGTGATCCTCTTCGCCTGGCAGTCAATCTGGGCATGGTTCCAGTACAGCCATACCATGCCCAGGATCAGGTCGTAGTCTGTCAGCTTCAAAATCGTCGCTGGAGCCTCGAATGCCTTTCCACCAATTTCTGCCTCCATATTGCAGTGATCCGTGGTAAGGAGCTCAGATCCATCCGGTAGTCGCACCCTCATCCTCGAGCCTGTGAACCGCTCCATGCCTTCCAGTCCTTCTACGAACGTCTCCGACACAAAGGAGTGGGTAGCTCCAGTATCGAACAGCGTGCGGGCCGGCTTGCCGCTGATGATGACTATACATGGGGTGATTAGATATCTTAGGGTTCTATAGTGAGTTTTACTTTCCTTGCTAATCTATCTAGTGCGATTCAAAGTTTGACCATTGAAAGGGAAATTCTATGAAAATAAAGAAGCATTGCGGCGTACCTGCGATGACCTGCTCCGGATTCCGAGGCTGCGTAAGGTCCAAAGCATATACCTGCTCTCTTCCCTGTCTACGATCTCCCTCCTGGTATCCACGACCGCGGCCGCGTCCTCGGCCTCCGTAATGCTGAGCTGGTGGGCCGCCCTGTGGTGCTGGAGGTGGTCCCCCCCTCATGGGGCAGTTCCTCCGAATGTGCCCAATCTGATGACAAAGGAAGCACTCCGGTTGGGGATACGCCATTCCCCCGGGTCTCGGCATCTCCTGCATCCGAAGAGGTGGAGGGGCCAATATCACTTGTTCCCTCGGCTCCTGCCTCACATCCTGACGAGGCTGGTCCTCTGTCCTCCTCCCCTCTGGTACAGCACCTTGCCGCTGGTCATTTCTACCTCTCCGTCCCTGATCCTCTGCTGGCCGTTTCCGGCCCCGGGTGGCGTGCCAATCTGCCTCAATCCTTTTTGCCATTTCCAAAATCCGGGAGATGGGCCCGTCAGATACAAACAACAGAGCCTCCCTCAAGTCCTCCCGCAGGCCCTTATAAAACCTCCTGATATACCCTGCCTCGTCCAGCTGGTAGGAATCTGCGTATCGGGCCAGATGGTCGAACTCTCGATGGTACTCCACCATGGTCCGGGTGCCCTGCTTCAGTTGTAAGAACCGCTCCTCCAAATCATCCCTAGCCGACTGCGGAACGAAATGCTCCAGCAGTGTGGCCCTGAACTCCTCCCAGGTAACCTCCGCAACCTCCCTGTCGGCAAATGTCGTGTCCAACAGCGTCTTCCACCACCTCTTTGCATGGGACTCCAGGCAAGAGACAACCAGAGCCACCCTCTCCTCCCAGGGACACCGTATCCCAGTCAGCATCTCGTACATGATATCTAGCCACTCTTCCGTCCGAACCGCCGACTCAGTCCCCAAATAGGACGGGGGAGAAAGACCCCGGAAGATGCTCAGCCAGTTGGCCCCCGGATTTGGCTGCGGGGCCGGAACCTGCTGGGCCTTGAAAGCCTCTAGGATGGCAGTCAGAGTCTGTCCCATGTCTGACTGAAGGAAAGGAGTGGGGACCGGTGGAGGTGGTGCAACACCCTGAGCCTGCTGAACTCCGCCTTGTGGCGTAGGCTGTGCTGGAGGCTGCGTAACAAAAACACATGCTGAGAAAATGTGCAAATATTACATAAAGGTGGACAATTTATATGTGATCCCCATATGGGCACACCACTGCTTCCGCTGCTTAGTTTGTCCCCAAACTAAACTCGAGCGGGGGTGACCCAGGGTTAGTGGACTGCTACCTTTTCAAATCGATGTTTTGCTCTGATACCACTTGTAAGACCCCCTTTTTTTTTCTTTTTCAACCACTGGAGTCTTAGGCCCAGAATCGCCGCTTTGCGGTGACACCTTCACGTCCTGAAGGGTCATCACCACAAGGCGCCGATTCTGCCGGCCAATTTGATCACAGAAAGGTAGCACAATAATAGAAGTAAGAGCAATGCAGTCCACAATAATAAATCACATATATATAAATAAATCTCCACGAAGGGAGTGTCCACAGAAAACATTAGAGTACTATAAATGCGGGCTTATGCCCGGTACAAAATGTCCTCACTACAAGTCTCTCATGCGGAAGCAAAAACAGGAACTACTCAGGGTCGAGACTCACGGTCCCGACTGTATGAACTCCGGAGCTAGACTGCCCCATCTCCAGGCGCACCGATCTATGGGGCTGCTCCTCCATACTGGGCTCCACGATCACCTAAATGATGCGGTTCAAAAACTGTTAGTCATAAGACTAAGTCCTATCATCCCCTACCCCTTCCCCCATGGCTCCTAGGTACCGAGCGGAGAGGAAGAAGGGGAAGGACATGAAGGTAGAGATTAATCAAGAAACAGATGGCAGCGGAACTAATCTAGCAATTCTATAATAGTATGACAGAAACAGAAAGTAAGAAAAGTAACCTTAACTTATGTGCAAAAACGCATAAGCCAAGGGATCTTCTGCAAGGCTCCCATCATATAGAGTGTCCCATACCACCTATACGTTGGGGTGTCGGTTATCAAACAACAGCATATGTTTATATATTGAAATTAACCATTGATTTATAAACTTGCCCACACAAGCTTATAGACCAAGGGGTCGTTTTGTAGGTCCTAATGTATAAGCATCCCATACCACTTATACTTTAGGTGTCAGGGTTAAATGAATCGATTATGCTATGACATGCAAGTGGGTATGATGAAACATGCAAGTGCAACTCACACACCCGACTCTGTGCACACAGACCTTTAGTTCCCCCTTTTGGAGCCGTTACCTCCCAGGATACCTTCGTAGTGGCGGACGGAAGCAGTGGGTTGGGCCTCGCCCACCTCAAAACCAGTAAAAGCACCACTGGTCTGACCTATCGTACGCCTCAACGCTTGGTGCACTAAGCGGACGCCAGCGTACTCTTGCCGGCTGGCGCACCGGACTTCTGTTGGCGAAGTGCTAATCACCCCGCCGAGTCAACGATATCGGTGTCGCTGCAATCGAACTCCCCGATATAGAAAAACCCACCACCTTAACTTTTCCTATCTTATGCACATACAAGTTTATTCGTAAACACACAAAACCGAGCCGAAGCTCACCAGACCAAAACGTCCGTCTCCAAACCAACCGAGCCGAAGCTCCCCGGACCATCCCATCAATCTCTTAACCAACCGAGCCGAAGCTCCCCGGACCATCCCATCCGTCTCTTAACCAACCGAGCCAAAGCTCCCCGGACCATCCCGTCTGTCTCTTAACCAACCGAGCCGAAGCTCTCATCAATCTTCATGTGCCAACAGTGTTTGTGAAAAGTGCAGCCCTAGTTACTAAGTTACTCTTGTCGGTTTGTTATTACAGTTTACGTTAGCCCAGGACTGCCCCCGGTATTCCCCGTGAAGGGCTCTCAAGGGGCACTAGGAACCAAGACGGCGGCATTACGGCCCGAAGTTCCCTTTCGCAAGGCACTTATTGTTATTGGTTTATCTCCCTTAACCCGATTCCCTTCTCATATTACGATAGACTATCCTAGGGTGATTTTTAACCTTCCTCTCTTCGGGAAAGGCGATCTTTCGCCGAAACCCGAGCACCTCTTAACTCTAGCTATCACCACTTCTCACTACTCTTTATACCTTCCTATTGTGATTTCCTCCACCATTGCCCACCCAGACAATATGATTAACTCCAATGCCTTCCTCAGATCATGTCCTATTGCATTTCACAAATTGCTATATGTAGACCGACCTAGACTACATGTCGAACCGGTTATGCAATGATCCAATACTCATCCAAATGCCCTAAATTATTTACTGGAGACTTACCATGATATAAATGACCTAAATCCAGAAAATGGAAATTTTCATAATTTATTTGGCATTAAATTAAATTCCTCGAAAATCCCAAGGGCTACTGGTTTGAACATGAGCTACCCTAAGTTCTCATGCATGATGTCCAGCAAATTTATGATAAATAGTAGGTTATCTCAATAGGTTAAATTCAAAGTATCATAATTTTTCTATCATCAAAAGGGCATTAAAACTATTTTTGAAATAATCTCTATCTTCTGTCATTTATGAATCTAGTACAGAAAATATTCTTTCAAAAATTACAAATAATTTATGACATGCAGGTAAAGGCCTAGAATTAGCACTGGTCTAGTTTCATAATTTTTCAGTGATAAAATCATCCCTAAATAATTTTTCAAACATAGAACCCCTTTTTAACTTTTATGAAGGAAGTACTGGATGTACTCAACTAAAAATTATATAAAAATTCAGGGGTAATTATTCTGTTCTAAAATTTATATTTCCAAAATTTCATGAGATTTCAATAAACAGAAATTCCTAAATAATTAAATCATCATCTAAGGCCATAGCAAGCTTTACAAATGAAGTGCTAGCAATATTCAACATAAAATTCCAGAAAAAATTGCTATAAGTTCTACCCGATCCAAAACTCACTCTACCCGAATTTCACAGTTTTTAAGTAAGGTTCGGTGACTAATTTTACATATTTGATATTTTACCCTAAAACTAAGGTTAGGGTTTTAAGGTATCTTCTTATCTCCAAATTCTCCAAGATTACATCCAGACGATTCTTATCAAGCTTTTGTCAACTCTACAGAGTTTCAAGGCAATACAAGAGCAATTGCCCCCATGTCCTTCACAACCCTCAAAACCCTTTATTTAGGGTTTGAGCTTGGATCCTAGGGTAAATCAACCCTAAACCTCACCATTTTTCTACAAGCAGGTTATAACATCCTTCTAAGTCAGAGATCAGAAAATCAGCCTCTGTTGAGGTGATTTGACCTTTCCAAACTCTTAGTGCACTTTTTACTAAAAGGTGTCTCACTAATGCCTAGTTATGGGTAGAAGATTTCTTACCCAAAACTCCTCAAAATCAGTTGGAATTTTGTACAGACCTAGGTTTAATAGCCAGGGACCACTCACCAAACTTTGGGAGGGTTTGGAGGTCGTTTGACCACTTAAATAAATTCCTCTAAGTTTATTAAATTGAAACCAAAACTTTAGGCAAAGTATCTCCAAAAATTCCCATTTTTGGTCTGCCTTTAGGTATTATTAAGGCTAATCCCCTGCCCAAATTTCAGGTCATTTGGACAAGGGACGAAGAGTGGGCATCCGTTTTTAATTTCTGCCCAACTCTAGGTACAGCCCCCACTAAAATGGGTGCTGCGGCCGAACCGCTTACCCAAACGAGTTGAAACCAATTTTAGATTAATCTAAACTCGAAGGGCTACGACTTTCGTGTCTGGTCACTTTTCCTAAAATGGCCTCTAAGTGTCTCGTTTTGCAGCATTAAAATGTGCCCATCCAAGTATAATTTCCATATAAAATTATTTACATAATTTATATATTAAAAACAGTTTTTACTGTTCATCTTCTACAGAACCCGAAAACCAGACACAGAAACTCATATTTCCTGTAGCTCTTTCGCACTCCGTCACCGGTCGTCCGGTCACTTCCCTGGCCAGCCACCACCACTACCGCCTCCGTTGAGGCGATGGCTATCGGTCGCCGGAGGTGGCGGTTTCCGGCGAACTCAAGAATACACTTTTCATGGTTTTCCATGAAAACGAGAGATGGGTCCGGCTCCGTTGAGCGCGAACTTCCTTTCTAAGAATCCTAAGATCTACCCATGAAAGAGAAGAAGCAGAGGAGGACCTTATTCGCGGTTTGGAGGCAAGAAGAACGACGGGGTGCCATGGCACAGTGGTGGCGTAGCCGAACTCCTCCTACAGCAAGAACAAAGATCTGATCCGTTTGATTGAGCGTGTAACCTTCTCCTCTTGCTCCAAGTGGGCTTTTATAAGTCAGCATGTGGGGAGGTGAAAGGGTAAAGCCTTAATGGTCATGAAGGCTCCTCCTAATAACATTTCGGTTACAGTGAAGGGATAAGAAACGGTGGAAGATGAACAAGTGTGTCCAGTTGGCGGTTTCCTATCGGACCACATCTTCCTCCTTTATTATATAATTACAGAAGGAAAAACGGCCTGTAATTACTCCTGGTGTAACTTCCCACACCAGCATTTATTACTACGCGTGTTTGAATAATTTCGGGCCTGAACCGTCGTTTTGGCCAATGTCACGGGCGTGACACATAGGTCACGGGCGTGACAAGCCCGGATAGCTAATTCTGGGTTCGAAGATCGTCGAACTGAGATCGACGATCGTCGAAGGGTGGTCACGGGCGTGACACCTGGGTCACGGGCGTGACAGGCCCGGGTGGTTAATTCTGGGTCAACGATCGTCGAACTGAGATCGACGGTCGTCGAAGGGTGGTCACGCCCTAGGTCACGAGCGTGACACCTAGGTCACGGGCGTGACAGGCCCGAACGGCAATTCTGAGGTCGGCGATCGTCGAACTGAGATCGACGGTCGTCGAAGGCTGGTCACGCCCTAGGTCACGGGCGTGACACCTAGGTCACGGGCGTGACAGGCCCGAGTTCAATTTCGACGATCGTTTTACGGAGATCGACGATCGTTGAAGGAGTCACGCCCCTGGTCATAGGCATGACACTTTGGTCACGGGCGTGACATGCCCGGGCTGCCAGTTCGACGATCGTCTGACGGAGATCGACGATCGTCGAAGGAGTCACGCCCTAGGTCACAGGCGTGACACCTTGGTCACGGGCGTGACATGCCCGGGCAGCAAGTTCGACGATCGTCTCACGGAGATCGACGATCGTCGAAGTAGTCACGCCCAAAGTCACGGGCGTGATGGGTCGGTCACGGGCGTGACCAACCCATGACCCGAAATCTCGATCGATTTATTTCAATTTTTGGGCTTCACAGGGTTCTGTCACGACCAACCGACTCCTAGGGGTCTAGCCGGAAATGGGATGTTACAAGTAAAGGAGGTGGTGTATCAAAGACCAACTTTCTCTCCTCCTCATTCCAAAGAACTCAAGAGCTCAACCTCTCCAAAGCCAGATCATTCTGTGAAGGCCGTTTCAAAAGGTAAGCGAATTATTTTCTCTGAAAAATCTAGCAAGATATTTGCTAAGTCTGCTCCTCCTTCTTATCTAGTTATTCAGGATAAAGAGCCAGTTGATACATCTTCTGAGAATGTGTATGAAAGCCCAGAGCTTGATCCAAATTTTAGGATGGTTCATTTTCTTGAACTTGTTGGAGCAGCTCAAATTAAGAAAGCTAAAGCAGAAGGAAAAGACACTGCAGGATTGACCACGATGTCAAAATTCAGAATGAAGGAGCTCGATAAATTCCAGGTTAGACCTGAGGTATTTGATCCTTCAAAATACATGGAAAAGCATCCTGAGGCAGTTGTCCCCAGAGCGTCAGAATCAAAAATCATTGGAGAACAAGACCTGAAGTTATCGAGAAAAGAAGCTCTAGATCCCTCTAGAAAGATTAATTTTGTTCCTAGTTCCTCTGATCCTAAATCTAACTCTGAAGCATCTTAAAATTTCATTGATTGATAGTTAATTGCTTATCTGTTTGATTGATGTTATCTGCTTAGTTATTTCTCTTCATGCATTTTATTTACTTTCAGTAATTAGTTTTGTGTGTTTTAATTGTTGAGAGTCTTAACTCAAATAGGGGGAGATTGTTGGTACCCTAGGTTTTGATTTGAGTTCAGTCTTCTCTTTTAGTCTCTTGACCCAAGATTTATCTATGGTCAAAGGTTAGTTGATAGGATAGATTCTCTAGTTGTGTAGAATTGCCTGTCCAGATGAAAATCTGGCTAATAAATTTCTGGTTCGACTATGGTCGAACGTCGCTCGACTATCGTCGATCAGCCGATCGACGATCGTCTTCCTGATAGCTCAACTATCTGCTTGATAGGTCGACTATCTGTTGTCTTTGATAGTTCGACTATCTGTTGATAGGTCGACTATCTGTTCTCTTTGATAGTTCGACTATCTGTTGATAGGTCGACTATCTGCTCTTCTTGATAGTTCAACTATCTGCTTGGATAGTTCAACTATCTGATAGTTCGACTATCTGTTTGATAGGTCGACTATCTGTTCTCTTTGATAGTTCGACTATCTGTTGATAGGTCGACTATCTGCCCTTCTTGATAGTTCAACTATCTGCTTGGATAGTTCGACTATCTGATAGCTCGACTATCTGATAGCTCGACTATCTGTCCTGATAGTTCGACTATCTGTTTTCTTTGATAGTTCGACTATCTATTGATAGATCGACTATCTGTTTTCTGTGATAGTTCGACTATCTGTTTGATAGGTCGACTATCTGTTTTGCTTGATAGCTCGACTATCTGTCCTGATAGATCGACTATCTGATAGCTCGACTATCTGTCCTGATAGTTCGACTATCTGTTGAGGTAGTTCGACTATCTTCTTTGATAGTTCGACTATCTGGATCGTTCGACTATCTGTCTGATAGGTCGACGATCTCTATGCTTCGGTCGACGATCTTCGAGGGTCGTTCGACGTTTTGCTGTATGTCTTGAGTAATTTTGTCATCTTCTATGATGTGATTTATTTCATATTTATTTTGGCATATTTTATAAAAGATTGTTTGAATAAATTTATGATATTCTTTCCATGCAATATCTGCTCCATTCCTTATGCATGAGCCAATCTTTGTCTGACAAAGTTGTTTGTCTTATTAGCTGAGATATGATTTCTGCTTTATCTGTCAGGCTGTCCTTTATAGCCGTTAGACTCAAAAAGTCTTCCTTGGCCGTAAAGAGTCTCTTCTGATGTGACTTTCTCTAGTATTATTTCATCAGAGTTACTTGCAGCTTCTTAGAAAGATTTATCCTTTTATAGGATATATGTCTGCAGTTTTTGTTTTGCTTTATGCTATTTGCCGCACAGCTTGCAGAGTTTAGTAGAAGACAAGATTCAGACTCAAATTAGAGCCGTTGCTGCTGCTGTTATATAAAGATTTCTTTGGAGAAAGATATCAACTAGTTCTCATATACAAAAAGCTAACAGCAGCATTCAAGCTTACAACTTACAGTTTACAACTACTCTCAGCTCGTTCACATTCAACTGAGAAGAAGTTTTAGCTCTTCACTCTTCTTCAACCTGAGTTCTCCTGCCTCCAAGAAGATTTTCACTCAGAGCTTTTTGAAGAAGAAGAAGATAGCTGCCTGAAGAAGAATTTTCTATTCATATTCTTTATCTTCTTGTAGCTTTTTCCTTCAGATTTTCTGAAGTGTTATCTGCACTGAAGCAAGACTTCACCTGGACATTCTTTTAGCCAGGGGGAGCCTTGACTCTTTAGAGCTTTCTAGCTCAGTGCAAGTTCTTGTGCTTCTCTAATCTATTGTAAAATAGAGAAGACATTTTAACCTCCTTTCCCCTTCCTGTAAAGGGTTATTACTCCCTTCAAAAGTATACCTTGGTGGCAGGGCACCTGATCAAAAACCTGTGTTGGTTTTTAGACACCTGATCAAAAGTCTAAAGGGTTTCTGGATCTACCTGAAGCAGATCTTGTTGGTGGCAGGGCACCTGATCAAAAACCTGAGTGGATTCCTACCTTGTTGGTAGAAGAGTGGACGTACCCAAGTTGTTTGGGGAACCACTATAAATTTCTTGTGTTGTCTGGATTGTTTAATTAATTCTCTGTACTGATTGGCTGTGATTAGATTTTAACTAGGATTGCTAGTTGCTGTTTAGGATTCCAAGCCTTAACTATAATTACAGTTGGCTGCCTTTTATGCACAACACTTGTGTTAGGCTTTAGGGTTTCATCTCAAATATCTATAACCTTCATTCCGTAATTAACTCCAAGGGAGTTGAGTAGACAGTCAACTTTGCTAGTGCAATTTTTGATTACTCTATTCACCCCCTCCCCCCTCTAGAGTAGTATCTATCCCTTTTTCTTTCAATTGGTATCAGAGGAAGGTTCTCTAACTGCATAGGCTAAAACCTAAGTCACAAGATCCTAATAGATACCAAAAGTTTATAGATATTCACTTTCACTATCATGGCCCAGTTCAAGGATTACTCTAGCACCAGACCTCCAGCATGCAACTTAGCCAAGTTCAGCATCTGGAAGGCAAGGATTAAATTATATATGAACTCTATTAATGAGAGTATTTTTGCTTCTATTTTGACAGGACCACCAAGAGCACCTGCTGCAGCTACTACTTCATCATCAACTGATATGAGTGCAGTGCCCCCACTAGATTACAATGATGAATACAAAAAGGCAAAGATAGCAGATTCTAAGGCAATTAACATTCTGGCTCAGACAATGTATGATGAAATATTCCAGAAGGTTGCTGACTGCTCCTCAACAAAAGCAATGTGGGATACACTGAACCAGATTGTAGCTGGCTCAGCTGATGAAAGGAAGGACAGAAGGTCCAACCTTATCTCCCAGTATGAGAATTTCAAGAAAACTGATGCTGAATCAGTTAAAGTAATGTACACAAGGCTCAGCTCAATCATCAATGAGCTGAGGACTCTTGACAAGGATATTTCATTGACAGAGGTCAATGATAAGATTCTTATGTGCTTCCCTCGCACATAGGATCTGAGGATCTGGCCTATCAAGGAGGCCAGAAGCACAACAGAAATTTCAATAGAAGCCCTTCTCGGCAAGCTCAAGTCTTTTGAGCAAGTGCTGAAGTCCAGGGAAGCTGAGGCTGAAGCAAAGACCCCAACTCCCACAAGAAAAGAGCAAACTCTTGCTCTCAAAGCTGCTGATACTTCTGAAGGAAGCCAGTCCAATGAGGAACTGATGGCATTATTTGCCAAAAGGTTTCTCAAGATGGGAAGGAAAGAATTCAGAAAGAAGTCTTCAAAATATGAAGAAAAACCAAGGTATGATCGCACTCCTACTAAAGAAATAATTTGCTATGATTGCAGGAAGCCTGGACATATTCTTCCAGACTGTCCAGAGGAAAAGAATAAAGAGAAAAGAAAAGACAAGGATCAGCACAGGAAGCATTCCAAGCCATCCTCCTACAAGAACAAAAAGATGGAAAGAGGCTTTGTTGCTGAAACCTGGAGCGATTCTGATGAGGAATCTTCCTCCTCAAGCTCCAGTGAGGATGAGGAAAAAAAGAAGGCAAAGGAAGTTTGCCTGATGGCAATTGATGCCTGCAGCAATCACTCAGCTGCAGAGAGTTCAGATTCTGATGAAGAAATGCCAACAGAAGATGAGGTATTGTCTTCTTACGATTTTACATCTGATGAATTTAAATCAGATTTTAAATCTTTATGTTTAGATTTAATTAGTTCTGAAAAGGAAATAAAAGAGCTTAGAAATAAACTAGCTGAATCTGAATTAATTTCTAATGAAAACATTAGGTTAACAGCAGAACTCACTAATTCTAGTGAAGAAATAAAATTCCTTAAGAATGAATTAGCTAAGTCCAAAAGATTAGAAGAATCTCTGAATGGTGGAAGCTTTAAGTTGCTTGAAATAACCAGCATGTCTAATACTAGGTCAGGCAATAACAAATTAGGCTTAGGAGCATCTTCTAGTGAACCCCCAATCATTCTTAAAAACCATCTTTCAACTCCAGTGAATTTTATTTCATCTAGTGGAATAAAGAACACTGAGCAAGTTAATCAAGTTAATAAAGCTTTGAATAAAGCTAAGAGAGAGAAAAGAAAACAAAAATTCAAGGAAATACAAAGAGCGTCGAACGCTGCTCGACGATCGCAGGCCCAATGGTCGAACGGAGATCGACGATCTGAGCACCCATCGTCGAACGCTGATCGACGTTTTCAACATGAATTTCAAAACTTCAATCAGAACTTTAGAAACCCGAATGTAAATAGAAACCCTAGGTTCATTGACCCATCATCTGCATGGAGAATCCCACCTAGGAGATCTTACCCGTTAGGTTATCACCCTCAACCTGCTTATTCATTTATTTCCAGTTTTTCTTATGTGAAAAACAAGGGACCCAAGGTTACCTGGGTCCACAATGTTTAATTGATTTATTTGCAGGTGAAGACCTATCCTATCACTAAGAATAAGTGGTATTTGGATAGTGGTTGCTCC
Source organism: Platanthera zijinensis (assembly GCA_039513925.1). Lineage (NCBI taxonomy): Eukaryota > Viridiplantae > Streptophyta > Magnoliopsida > Asparagales > Orchidaceae > Platanthera > Platanthera zijinensis. The sequence goes on from CM077084.1 coordinate 145,180,421, forward strand.
AAGCATATGACAGGAAATAAAGAACATCTGTCAAGATTCAAGGCCAAGCTTGGCCCAAAGGTAATCTTTGGAGATTCAAGTTGTGGTCAAACTGAAGGCTATGGCAGGATGATAATTGGAGCTGTAAAATTCAAGAGAGTGGCTTATGTAACTGGACTGAAGCATAATCTCATTTCAGTAAGTCAGTTATGTGATGCTGGATACCAGGTATCATTTTCTAACTCTCTTTGTAATATTACTTTAAATAATAATGTTGTGTTGGTAGGTATTAGACAAGGTAATATTTACTTAGTAGATTTTAACTCAACTCACTCTGAAATCTGCTTATTTAATGAAGTAACAAATAACAATACTTTATGGCATAAAAGGCTTAGCCATGTTAACCTCAAGAACATATCTAGGTTATCTAAACACAACCTTGTTAGAGGTTTACCTTCTTGCCCCTACAAGAAGGAGAGCCTATGCAAGGCTTGTCAATTAGGCAAGCAAACCAAGAATTCATTTAAATCAGTAAATAAAAGTGATTCTCCTAGAATCCTGTATTTATTACATTTGGACCTATTTGGCCCAATAAATGTACAGAGTTTAGGAGGGAAGTATTACACCCTAGTCATTGTAGATGACTTCTCCAGGTTCACTTGGGTGTTCTTTTTGAGAACTAAGGCTGATAACTTCAAAGCCCTTACAGATTTTCTATTATGTGTGCAGACTGAGTACTCTACTCATGTGGCCTTGATCAGAAGTGATCATGGTACTGAGTTTGACTCTCTTCTCATGCAAGAATTCTGTGAGAGAGAAGGTATCAAACATAGCTTCTCAGCTCCTACAACTCCCCAACAAAATGGGGTAGTTGAAAGGAAGAACAGAACCCTGATTGAAGCTGCTGGCATATTGTTGGCAGATGCTAATATGCCTCTTTCCTATTGGGCAGAAGTTGTTAGTACAGCCAACTATGTCTTGAATAGAAGTCTGATACACAAGCTTAAGTGTAAAACTCCTTATGAGTTGCTTAAAGGAAAGAAACCTAAAATAAATTATTTTAGAGTATTTGGTTGTGTAGTTTATATTCATAATAATAATAAAGAATACCTTAGAAAATTTGAAGCAAAAGCTTCAATGGGAATTTTTCTTGGATATTCCCAAGTAAGCAAAGCTTATAGGGTATTTAATAAATCTTCTTCTAAAATTGAAGAGTCTGTTCATGTGTCCTTTGATGAATCTCAAATATCTATAACCTTCATTCCGCAATTAACTCCAAGGGAGTTGAGTAGACAGTCAACTTTGCTAGTGCAATTTTTTATTACTCTATTCACCCCCCCCCCCTCTAGAGTAGTATCTATCCCTTTTTCTTTCAATTGGTATCAGAGCTTTTTTCTTTCAATGCCATCAACAAGCCCTTAGATGAACAGAAGCATCTGTTCTTTTTGGTTCAACTAGGCATGATTAATGGAAGAGACTAAGTGTGACGTCTGCCTTGTTGAAACTTGTTTGAAGATCGTCGAACGACGTTCGAAGATAGTCGATTGGATCAAGCCTATCGTCGACCTATGGTTGATGATAGCTTATCTGCTTGAAGATCGTCGACCGGCGTTCGAAGATAGTCGAACAGGTCGAGCCTATCATCGATCTATGGTTGACGACAGCTTGCTGTTTATGAAGACAGAAATAGTCGAACGATTGATCGACTACTCTGCTTCAGGACCGATCGTCGAATGACCGTTCGACCATCGTCTCTAGTATCTTTTAAATAGATCGACGATCGTTGTTTTAATATAAAGCCGATGATCGACCTAGGTTAAGAGATCGTTGTTTTTATCGTCGACGGAGAGCGTCTTTTCGCATTCCGTCTTCCCTCTTGCTCTTTGTCTTGCGATTTCCGCCGCTTCGTCCTCGCCGTCTCTCCCTCGTCTTCTCCAGCCCCTTCAATGGCGATATCTCCAGCTCTCTTGACAGTAGTGAAGTTCGATGCAGGCTTCAGTGTGGATTTCGATTCCTTCAGCTGCTGCGAATCCGGAATAGTGGAAATTCTTAATTTGTGCAAAGATCAAGGTTTGGAAAAGCTCATGTCCTCCAGGATAAAGATAAATATTCAAGAGATCAAAGAATGGGCATTTACTTCGTCTTCAAATGATGATTCAATGACCGGAACCATTGGCGGAGAAGAGGTAACTTTGACTCCCGCCATTCTAACTGAAATATTTGGATTGATAAATGGGGAAGAAGATTACGAGCAAGATACCCCAGAGTTTGGGAGAATGCTGATAGAGCTGGGACATGCCGAAGGCATTCCCTCTAAGCTGCTTAAGGTGAATTTTCCGTTTAAGATTAAGTTCCTTGCTGAACTCGTCGGAAAAGTGCTACTGGGAAAGCACTCCACCCATGACAATATTACAAGGCAGCAGTTTGCACCGATGTGTGCAATTGTGAATAAGAAATAGATTAATTGGGCAGGAGTATTATTTGATTTGATTAGGAAAAAGAACAGCAAGAAAGAAGTCACCCTGGGAAGGGTGGTTGGGATTTTTCTGAAGGAGAAATATCCCCATCTGTTAATTTCAGCTGCTACTTCCATCAACGCCAGCAAGAAGATGGATCCAACCTTGTTCGCCAAGTGGAAAAGGACTTTTCTGAAGCCCGCTCCTGCAGGGGTTGCTCCAGCTGCATCTGAGAGCACTAGGACTGCCTCAGTCACTCCTCCCCTACAAGAAGCTGGCTCAGCAAACCTCTCCCTTCCATCTTCTTCATCTGCATTACCGTCTACTTCAGTTGAAGTTCCATCAACTTCAATTGAAGTACGACCTTCTGCTTCTCATCTTCCTGATTCATCTGCTTCTCACCATGCATCATCTCCTGCATCTCCTCTACCCTCTCATCTTTCTAGGATATCTCATCCTAGTTTTGATATGTTGGTTTCTGAAATTTCTACTCCTCCTCATTCTCCAATTCCTTCTTTAGATCACATTGATCACCCTGCATCCTCTCATCCATCTCCAGTTCACTCTCCATCTCCAAGTTCACTCTCCAGATCATCAAGAATACACCATTCCTGTTGATCATCCATCCACTGAGATTCCCCCATCATCATCATCTTTTGAAATCACTCCAGCATTCATCTCTAGCATCCTGGAGTTAATTACCCCCTCAATCAAAATCATGATTGAAGAGGCAATTGCTCCCCTTGCTTCCTCCATCTCTTCTTTGACTGCTGCCATCCAGGCACTCTCAAAGTCTGCTGAGCCCTCTTCCTCTAGGGGCCTGGTTTCAGTATCTACTGAAATCAGGCAAGGGGAGATGCTTAATGAAGATGTCTCTGAGCTGTCTTTGGCCTCCCCTCCAGCAGATCCTCCTGCAGTGGCAGAGAAAGAAATAGAAGAATCAGCTCCTCAAAGTTTGTCTGAAAATGAAATTTCTGATGCTGTATTGAAGTCTGAATTCATTGTCAAAGTGTGCCTGGAAGAATGTTCTACTCCCCTGGTCGCCTTATACCTAGGAGTTATCACTTCCTTTCTAGATGAATTATGGGAGTTAGGACACTCAAAGGACAATTCTGAAGGTATCCCTTTTACTCACTTTTTAGACTTGATAACTGATATGCTTGTATGGGAATACCTGGAAGGGATGATTCAATGTCATTTAGCAAAATTTTATTCATAATACTACAGATAATATAGAAGAAGTACTAGATGTTCAAGAGCCTGTTATCCAACCAGCTACAGAAGTTCAACCAGAACCAGTTGCTCAAGTTTCTGAGGCTGCTCAGCCAGCTCAGCTAGCAGTGCAAGTAGAACTGGTCTCCATGACAGTTTCTGATCATCAAGAAAAGGATGCAGATGCTCAAATTGAAAAGTCTACTGTATGGGATGATTCCCCTGGATTGGATTTAGATACTCTCCTAGCACAGGATGCCATGGAAGAAGAATTAGAAAAAGTTGCCCTAAAGGAAAAGGAAAGAGCTGTGCAAGAAGCAATTGATCCATATGATCTGCCCATTTTTTCTAATTCTGAGGATGAAATTGATTCTGATGAATCTGATGAGTCTAAAATAAAAAGATCTGCTAAAAAGAAAAGGAAAGTTGTGGCTCCTCCTCCTCCAAATCCAGATAATGATACTCCTTACTATATCCTGAAAGGAATTGATCCTAAATCAAAAGATTTCCAGCACTGGATGGCTTTCTCTAAAAATCAGCAGAAGCAAAGGAAGAAGTCAAAGAGGTATGACAGTCCTGTCCCAAGATGGACTCCTAGAGGTCCTCCTCCACCACCTACCTGTGCAGGAGCCTCAGGAAACTTATCTGCAAACCCTGCTGCTCAGTCTGAAAGGTTCAATCCATCTCAGTCATCACAAAGGAGAAGTTCTCAAGGATATCAAGATAAAACTCAAACTGGCTATCAAAGACTTGATGCTGTTAAGGAACAAGTAAAGGAGGTGGTGTATCAAAGACCAACTTTCTCTCCTCCTCATTCCAAAGAACTCAAGAGCTCAACCTCTCCAAAGCCAAATCATTCTGTGAAGGCCGTTTCAAAAGGTAAGCGAATTATTTTCTCTGAAAAATCTAGCATGATATTTGCTAAGTCTGCTCCTCCTTCTTATCTAGTTATTCAGGATAAAGAGCCAGTTGATACATCTTCTGAGAATGTGTATGAAAGCCCAGAGCTTGATCCTAATTTTAGGATGGCTCGTTTTCTTGAACTTGTTGGAGCAGCTCAAATTAAGAAAGATAAAGCAGAAGGAAAAGACACTGCAGGATTGACCACGATGTCAAAATTCAGAATGAAGGAGCTCAATAAATTCCAGGTTAGACCCGAGGTATTTGATCCTTCAAAATACATGGAAAAGCATCCTGAGGCAGTTGTCCCAAGAGCGTCAGAATCAAAAATCATTGGAGAACAAGACCTGAAGTTGTCGAGAAAAGAAGCTCTAGATCCCTCTAGAAAGATTAATTTTGTTCCTAGTTCCTCTGATCCTAAATCTAACTCTGAAGTATCTTAAAATTTCATTGATTGACAGTTAATTGCTTATCTGTTTGATTGATGTTATCTGCTTAGTTATTTCTCTTCATGCATTTTATTTACTTTCAGTAATTAGTTTTGTGTGTTTTAATTGTTGAGAGTCTTAACTCAAATAGGGGGAGATTGTTGGTACCCTAGGTTTTGATTTGAGTTCAGTCTTCTCTTTTAGTCTCTTGACCCAAGATTTATCTATGGTCAAAGGTTAGTTGATAGGATAGATTCTCTAGTTGTGTAGAATTGCCTGTCCAGATGAAAATCTGGCTAAGTAATTTCTGGTTCGACTATGGTCGAACGTCGCTCGACTATCGTCGATCAGCCGATCGACGATCGTCTTCCTGATAGCTCGACTATCTGCTTGATAGGTCGACTATCTGTTGTCTTTGATAGTTCGACTATCTGTTGATAGGTCGACTATCTGTTCTCTTTGATAGTTCGACTATCTGTTGATAGGTCGACTATCTGCTCTTCTTGATAGTTCAACTATCTGCTTGGATAGTTCAACTATCTGATAGTTCGACTATCTGTTTGATAGGTCGACTATCTGTTCTCTTTGATAGTTTGACTATCTGTTGATAGGTCGACTATCTGCCCTTCTTGATAGTTCAACTATCTGCTTGGATAGTTCGACTATCTGATAGCTCGACTATCTGTCCTGATAGTTCGACTATCTGTTTTCTTTGATAGTTCGACTATCTATTGATAGATCGACTATCTGTTTTCTGTGATAGTTCGACTATCTGTTTGATAGGTCAACTATCTGTTTTGCTTGATAGCTCGACTATCTGTCCTGATAGATCGACTATCTGATAGCTCGACTATCTGTCCTGATAGTTCGACTATCTGTTGAGGTAGTTCGACTATCTTCTTTGATAGTTCGACTATCTGGATCGTTCGACTATCTGTCTGATAGGTCGACGATCTCTGTGCTTCGGTCGACGATCTCCGAGGGTCATTCGACGTTTTGCTGTATGTCTTGTGTAATTTTGTCATCTTCTATGATGTGATTTATTTCATATTTATTTTGGCATATTTTATAAAAGATTGTTTGAATAAATTTATGATATTCTTTCCATGCAATATCTGCTCCATTCCTTATGCATGAGCCAATCTTTGTCTGACAAAGTTGTTTGTCTTATTAGCTGAGATATGATTTCTGCTTTATCTGTCAGGCTGTCCTTTATAGCCGTTAAGACTCAAAAAGTCTTCCTTGGTCGTAAAGAGTCTCTTCTGATGTTACTTTCTCTAGTATTATTTCATCAGAGTTACTTGCAGCTTCTTAGAAAGCTTTATCCTTTTATAGGATATCTCTTTGCAGTTTCTGTTTTGCTTTATGCTATTTGCAGCCCATCTTGCAGAGTTCAGAAGAAGACAAGATTCAAACTCAAATTAGAGCCGTTGTTGCTGCTGTTATATAAAGAATTCTTTGGAGAAAGAAATCAACTAGTTCTCATATACAAAAAGCTAACAGCAGCATTCAAGCTTACAACTTATAGTTTACAACTACTCTCAGCTCGTTCACATTCAACTGAGAAGAAGTTTTAGCTCTTCACTCTTCTTCAACCTGAGTTCTCCTGCCTCCAGGAAGATTTTCACTCAGAGCTTTTTGAAGAAGAAGAACAAGAAGATAGCTGCCTGAAGAAGAATTTTCTATTCATATTCTTTATCTTCTTGTAGCTTTTTCCTTCAGATTTTCTGAAGTGTTATCTGCACTGAAGCAAGACTTCACCTGGTCATTCTTTTAGCCAGGGGGAGCCTTGACTCTTTAGAGCTTTCTAGCTCAGTGCAAGTTCTTGTGCTTCTCTAATCTATTGTAAAATAGAGAAGACATTTTAACCTCCTTTCCCCCTCCTGTAAAGGGTTATTACTCCCTTCAAAAGTATACCTTGGTGGCAGGGCACCTGATCAAAAACCTGTGTTGGTTTTTAGACACCTGATCAAAAGTCTAAAGGGTTTCTGGATCTACCTGAAGCAGATCTTGTTGGTGGCAGGGCACCTGATCAAAAACCTGAGTGGATTCCTACCTTGTTGGTAGAAGAGTGGACGTACCCAAGTTGTTTGGGGAACCACTATAATCTCCTTGTGTCGTCTGGATTGTTTAATTAATTCTCTGTGCTGATTGGCTGTGATTAGATTTTAACTAGGATTGTTAGTTGCTGTTTAGGATTCCAAGCCTTAACTATAATTATAGTTGGCTGCCTTTTGTGCACAACACTTGTGTTAGGCTTTAGTGTTTCATCTCAAATATCTATAACCTTCATTCCGCAATTAACTCCAAGGGAGTTGAGTAGACAGTCAACTTTGCTAGTGCAATTTTTGATTACTCCATTCACCCCCTCCCCCCTCTAGAGTAGTATCTATCCCTTTTTCTTTCAATTGGTATCAGAGCAAAGACTGTTGTGGGCCCCACCAAAGCAAAGACCAAAGTCCGGTTCAAATAGCTGCAGGTAACATGGACCGGTCTAGGAATTCGGAAAAATCGCCCAAGGCAAAATCGGCGAGAATCGTAGGTGATTCTCGACGAATCGGCGAGAATCACTTACGATTCTCGCCGAATTCTACTTGGCGAATTCTGGCTGCACAGGTTATAGAGGCCGGGGAGAATCGGCGGGAATCACATTTGATTCTCGCCGAATCGTCGAGAATGCAAAGTCATTCTCGACGAATCGGCGAGAATCACTTAGTGATTCTCAACGATTCTGCCTTAGAGAATTTTCTGACTGCGTCGAGACAGCCGGACCAACCCGGCGAGAATCATCTAGTGATTCTCGACGACTCGTCGAGAATCACTAGTGATTCTCGACGAATCGGCGAGAATCACTTAGTGATTCTCGACGATTTACACTTAGACGATTCTCGTCTTTCAACCCGTGAGCTGGTGTTTGGCCCATCCTTGCTCCTTGTCTGCTCATGATCTTTCATGACCCTGTGCTTGGAAATAAGTACACTCCAATAAAGAGAGTACACGTAAGCCAACACACTGATCTGCTCAACGAGGGATTACGTTGCACAGACCCGTGTATATTGACCTACTGCACCCTGACATTGGTGTGTACTTAGCAATGAATAGCTGCAAGCACAACTAGAAGAAATTCATCAAATACATAGTGAATTCACCTTAGCTTGTTCAGGGGCTTCTTCAAATCAGGTACATTGTGGATACAATACCCAACAATCTCCCCCTATTTGAAGAAGCCTAAACCCTACAAGCTAAGGTGAATACGACGGCTTGGAAGAACAGAACTTAAAATAAAAAAGTTGAAATTCCATATCGTTATCTTTAGAGCTTGTGGAGCTATCACCTTAGCACTTTAGCCGAGAGGGTAATGGTAATCTCCCCCTTTTCGGCTTCTACAAATCGGGGACTGAAGCATGAGACACCATGCTCACCCTCAGTTCTTGTAACTTTGCTTTCACTAAATTCCTAGCAGAGGCTCCCCCTAGACGTATGAGCCTTGAGCTTCTGTAGTCTTCATTCCTCGTAGTTTAGCATCCCCAATTCAGTTTTGAACATACTGAACTTGGCCTCGTCAAGGGGCTTTGTGAAAATGTCTGCAATCTGCTTGTCAGTGGGAACATAGCAGAGAGAGATGTCCTTGTTCTCCACGTGCTCCCGAATGAAATGGTAACGCAATTCAATATGCTTCGTTCTGTTGTGCGATTCCGGATTGTTGGCAATAGCAATTGCACTGGAGGAGTCGCAGTACATCGGTACTTCCTTGAACTGGAGATCATAGTCTGCTAACTGATTTCTGATCCATAGAAGTTGTGCGCAACAGCTCCCAGCCGAAATGTATTCTGATTCCGCTGTGGAGGTTGCAACACAATTCTGCTTCTTGCTATTCCATGAGATGAGCCTTCTTCCGAGGAATTGACACGTCCCGGAGGTGCTTTTCCTGTCATCCCTACTTCCTGCAAAATCACCATCTGAAAAACCTATTAGCTCGACATCATTGCTTCTCGGGTACCATAAGCCAAGATTAGGGGTACCTTTAAGGTATCTAAGAATTCGCTTTGCAGCGACATAATGAGATTCCTTAGTGTTCACCTGATATCTGGCACAAACACATGTGGAGAACATGATATCCGGTCTACTCGCAGTAAGATAGAGCAGAGATCCAATGATGCTTCTGTATTTGGTTTCATCAAAAGGTTTCCCTTTCTCATCCTTATCCAGAGACATGGTGGATCCCATTGGAGTCCTCATAGAGGTTGCATTCTCCATTCCGAATTTCTTGAGGAGTTCATTTGTGAACTTCGTCTGAGAAATGAAGATTCCTTCCTCAGACTATTTCACTTGAAGTCCCAAGAAATACTTCAGCTCTCCCATACTGCTCATTTCAAACTTTCCTTGCATAAGTTTGGAAAACTTTTTGCAAAGATTGTTGTTCGTTGAGCCGAATATAATGTCATCAACATAGATTTGCACCAGCAAAATCTTGCCTTTGACTTCCCTGAGAAACAATGTCTTGTCTATTTTTCCTCTAGAGAACTTGTTCTCAAGAAGAAAACTAGACAATGTCTCATACCAAGCTCGAGGAGCTTGTTTTAAGCCATATAGCGCTTTGTTAAGAAAATATACATGATTAGGATAAGTAGGATTGACAAAACCTGGAGGTTGAGCGACGTATACTTCCTCTTTCAAGTCTCCATTCAAGAAAGCTGGTTTCACGTCCATCTGATAGACTGTGAATCCTTTGTAAGAGGCATAGGCTAGGAATAGCCGGATTGCCTCGAGCCGTGCAACTGGTGCAAATGTCTGGTCGAAGTCAATCCACTCCTCCTATCTGTATCCTTGAGCCACCAGTCTGGCTTTGTTCTTGATGATGACTCCATGTTCATCCAACTTGTTTCTGAAGATCCACTTGGTGCCAATCACATTTTGCGTCTTCGGTCTGGGAACCAGCGTCCAGACTTTGCATCTTTCGAATTGATGCAGCTCATCTTGCATGGCCAAAATCCATGACGCGTCTTTGTTCGCTTCGTCGAACTTCTTTGGCTCAACCTGCGATAGAAAGCTAAGATGCGAAATCTCGTTAAGAGTACCTCGGCGAGTTCTGACACCGTCTCGGGGATCTCCAATGATTTGATTTCTGGGATGATCCCTCACGTGTCTGAGCTCTAGAAGTCTTGCATCAGGAGCTCTAGCAATTTCTGGGGCCCCTTCCTCTTCAGGGAGGACCGCTTCATCCTGACCGTCATCCTCTCCGATCGGTGTTGAGGTAGAGACCTTGACGTACTTCGGAGTTGCATCTTCCTCGGGCTCATTCAGGTGTAGCTTGTCGAGTCTGGCACCTGTATCTTCAAGAAGACCACTGGAAGAGTTGCAATTAAGCAAACTTCCTTCATCAAAAACAACATTAATTGATTCCTCTACCACTAGGGTTTTCTTGTTAAAAACTCGATAAGCCCGATTGTGGCTACTATAGCCCATGAATATGCCTTCGAAGCATTTTTCACCAAACTTAGTACGATGGTACTTCCCATTATTCAGTACATAACATTTGCTGCCAAAGATCCTCAGATAGGACATGGTTGGTTTCTTGCCTTTCAGTAGCTCATAAGGAGTCTTACGATGGCTCTTGTTGATCAACGCCCGGTTTTGTACATGACAAGCCGTATTGACAGCCTCGGCCCAGAAGTATTCTGGGAGAGAAGCGTCATTCAACATTGTCGTGCACGCCTCAATGAGTGTTCTATTCCTCCTCTCCGCCACTCCATTCTGTTGAGGAGTGCGAGGGGAGGAGAACTCATGAAAGATACCAAGTTCTTCACAGAACTCTGTCATAGCCCCAGACTCAAACTCTGTTCCGTGATCACTTCTGATTTTGACTACTGAGCAGTTAAGTTCGTTCTGTATATGCTTGACAAAACTGGTGAAGATGTCAAACGTATCGGACTTGCGCTTTAAAAAGAACACCCACGTAAACCGAGAGTGATCATCTACAATCACTAGCGTGTACGACTTCCCTCCTAAGCTATGAACTTGTATAGGACCAAACAAGTCCATGTGCAGAAGATAAAGACATCTGGAGGAATCTTTGTCTGGGATGCCCTTAAAGGTAGCCCGAGTCTGCTTGCCCATCTGACATGCAGGACATGGACTATCTTTAATGCACTTAATAATGGGAGCATCCCTTACTAAGTCTTTGGAAAACAGCATATTAATTGTCTTGTAATTAATGTGTGCCAATCTCTTGTGTCATTTTTCACAAAGAGATGCACTGCCTTTTGCAACGAGGCATACTGGGGTAGAAGAATCTAAACTAAGAAAATCTAAACAGAAAATATTTCTGCTCCTAATGCCAGTTAATACAGTCTCCGAAGAATCACATGATATTATCAGGCATTTATCCTTGCAGAACTTAACGTCATACCCTTTATCACATAACTGGCTTACGCTGATCAGGTTATGATTTAACCCTTCAACATAAGCTACGTTAGTGATAGAGAGTATACCATTGGAAATCGTACCGTAACCTCTGGTGACTCCCCGATCAGATCCCCCAAATATGACTTTGGGTCCATTCTCGACTGGAGAGTACTCCCGCGGCAGGCTTCTTGTCCCGGTCATGTGACGGGAGCATCCACTGTCCAAATACCAAATAGGAGTTTTGTTGGCCTTTGGACATTCCTTCAAAACAAAATTGATTTGCCTTAGGAACCCAATCGTACTTGGGTCCTAGATTTTTCGTTAGCATACTTCCCCTCGGTTGGTTAGCCCTACGAGAGGTCGGCCTCGCATTGCCAACATGAGGAGTCTCGATATTCCTTGGATTAAACCAAAAATCCATGGTAAAGTGACCAATTTTGCCACAGCACCAGCAGTCAAACCTGTTATACCTCCTCTTAGGCGCCTGCTTCACCCTTGAAACGTGGGGTTCAGCCGGGGCCGAAGACCTGGAGGTGGAGGCATCATGATGACCACAGTCACATGACTTCTTCACCTCTTGTCTTTTCAGTGTAACAGGCTTGGCCTTAGGTGCCTGCTTCATATTATGGCCGCTAGAGAAGTGACCATAATGTTCCACGCGGATTTCCTCAAAAGGTGCCTTGAAGACACTCTCACTGAAGTTACGGGGAAAGGCCCACCCATCATACCGGCTCTTCGGCTTTGCAACCGAGGGCCTGAAGTGATGGCCATATGTTGACTCAAAGTCATGTTGGTTACAGGGAAAGCTAGGCTTTCTGAACTCAACAGGGCTGAGTGGGGCCTTTCCTTTCTCAGCAGCAGAGGCTTTCTTGGTAGCCTTATTCTTCCTCTTGTTCCTATTTCTCCTGGATGAGGAGCTAGGTGCCCCTACGTGCCCCAAACCAGCTCCTTTGGCCTGAGCAGAGAAGGTATCAACTAATGGAAGAATAGTTTTTGGCATAGAGAAGCTCTTGACGATCTTCCTTTCTACCGCAAGTAGTTCTTCCAACTTGTCGACTTCCTCCTGCTTAAGATCAAGGAGCTTAAGAGACTCTGAATGCTTTGAAGTCAGGTCCAAGTGCTCCTGTCGGAGGGAGATCAAACTGGTTATCTCTTCCCTCAGGGATACACTCTCACCTTTAAGGAATTTAACTTCCTTTTTCTCAGCCTTCAGTCTCTTTCGACATTCCACGAAAGTATTGAGCAGAAGCTCATACTTATCGAGGAGCTCAGCTTCACGGGCCGAAGGCTATCCTCAGGGTCATCATCCTGAGACTCAGGATCAGAGTCAGAGTCGGAGAGAGGGGTGTGAGCTGTTGGGTATTGTATCCACAATTACCTGGATTTGAGGAAGCCTCCTATCAAGCTAAGATGAATTCACTATGTATTTGATGAAATATTTTAAGTTGTGCTTGCAGTTATTCAACGCAAAGTACACACCAATGTCAGGGTGCAGTGGGTCAATATACACGGGTCTGCGCGACGTAATCCCTCGTTGAGCAGATCAGTGTGTTGGCCTACGTGTACTCTCTCTATTGGGGTGTACTTAATTTCAAGTACAGGGCTATGATAAAGCAAGAGCAGACAAGGAGCAAGGACGGGCCAAAGACCAGCTCACGGGTTGAAAGACGATTCTAAGTGTAAATCGTCGAGAATCACTAAGTGATTCTTGCCGATTCGTCGAGAATCACTAGATGATTCTCGCCAGGTTAGGTCGGCTGTCTTGACGCAGTCAGAAAATTCTCTAAGGTAGAATCGTCGAGAATCACTAAGTGATTCTCGCCGATTCGTCGAGAATGACTTTACATTCTCGATGATTCGGCGAGAATCAAATGTGATTCCCGCCGATTCTCCCCGGCCTCTATAACCTGTGCAGCCAGAATTCGCCAAGTAGAATTCGGCGAGAATCGTAAGTGATTCTCGCCGATTCGTCGAGAATCACCTACGATTCTCGCCAATTTTGCCTTGGGCGATTTTTCCGAATTCCTGGACCGGTCCATGTTACCTGCAGCTATTTGAACCGGACTTTGGTCTTTGCTTTGGTGGGGCCCACAACGGTCATCCCCATGACCTATTGTATAAATACACAGGTATTTGTGTACAGTGACTCACGTATATAGAATACGAAAGCCGAGCCGCCGACTAACCCTAAATTCGTGAACTTGCTTCGCCTCCGTCGCCGCCGCTCGTGCAGTGGTCACCGTAGCTGTTCTCGATCTCCTCCAGATCCACGGTGACAGAATCCAAGTCTTGCACAGCGTCTCACGTGTCTAACCAGAGATCTTTTATCTCTTGATTTGAGATAGGGAAATCCATCCCCGTCCGAATCGATCGAGACGATCGATCCTAGTGTGACCGTTGGAAGACCTTGCCGACTTCGCTAAGAAGATTGAATCTCCATTGCATAGCTGCTGTTTTCAGTTGCCGCCGCCAACATCGAGAGCCTTGCCGCCGCCCTTTGCCGCCGCCGGTCTCGGGGAGATTCTCTCCAAGAAAGATCAAGGGTTGTGGACTTTTCGTTGCCTACAAGAACAAGTAGTCTAACGAAAAGGGACACCTAGATCTTCAAGTTGTTTGTATTTCTTATACACTCCAATTTCTTTTTCATTGTAAAGGAACATTTGGTTCCTAGTTGTAGGGTTGGGTGCAACCCGTGTTGTGGGAGTGTTGACTCCTACGTGTGGAAGGGTTCCTTCTGATAGTGCAAGGATTGGATTTCAATCCTGTTGGTGAAGTGACCGAGTCGTCCCTGGATTGGGAGATAGGTCGAAGGGGGAAAGTGGACGTACCCAAATCGGGGAACCACTATAAATTGCCTGTGTTATTTTCTGTGCTGTGTGGTTTGTTTTGATTCTGCAGGTACACTTTTAATTCCGCAAATACGCTGCAAGACACCTATTCCCCCCCCCATAGGTGAAGGTAGTTGACACTAGGTGAACTTTCAAGTGGTATCAGAGGGAGGTTACTCATCAAAAAGGTTCACACCTTGAGTAGAATCCCGCCACCTGTGTCAACAAGGATGAAGCTGGAATATGATATCTCTCCGCTTAGACTCCCTACGTGCACAAAGGAATATTACCCCATCTGGAAGATGAGGGTATCTTTTTACTTGGAGGCCATTGACCCACGGACATCAATCATCCTGGAAGAGGGTCCATTCATTCCTATGAAAACCTCCTGCTCTGGAAAGGGTCTTCAAACACCTATGGATGTCTCTGAGATGTCAGAGCTTGAACTCTCCTTATTCAACCTAGATAAAGAGATCCGTAGAATCATCCTGGATGTCTGGACTGGACCTTCCCGGTCAAGACTTGAAAAGTGTAGGACGGCCAATTCCTTGTGGCAAACTATATCAGACCTCATGGAGAGATCAGACAGAACAGGGATAAGTCGCCAGCAAGAGGATGAGGCATATATGGGGGTCAGCATTTCTGAAGAAGAAAGTGATGACCAATTTCTCAGTATCAGGGCTCCTGTGTCCTTGTCAGAGACTGAAGAAGAAGTTGAGGAGAGCAGTTCTGATGAAGCTGACTCAACAGTCTCTGCCGATATTAATGGTAACCCTGATCATCAAAGCCAGGAGCAGGTAACTTCTTCCTCCTGACCCCCTTCTTTTGAAGTTACTGAAGACAGGAACAATTCAGAGGGTAGTCCTTCCAGAGATGCAAGGGATATGGATAGCTTCAATCAAAAGATTGAAAATCCTGATTCCCTTGAGAGTGCCCTTCAAAAGAGCAACTTACTTGTGGAGGAGCAAGCTAAGGAGATTGCTCAGCTGAAGACCTTGATGAATCTCCAATTGGAATCCATCAAGGTAAAGGACTCAAAGATCTCGGATCTAGAGAGTCGTCTAGAGACCGAGAAGAGGATTGTTTCTAACTTTTCCAAGATAGATGCTATCAAAAGAAAAGCAGAAAATGGGTGGATCTCCCAAATCGTTAATTCATGGAGAAATGGGGAAACTGTGTTCAGACCCCCCACCCCGAGCAGGAAGGGCACACATCATGCATTCAGGTATGACCATAGGAACAACCATGGTCACTGCAAGAATGATCAGCCCTCATATGGAAATACCCACAGTGCCAGAGCTGTCATGGCCACCCAGAAAAGAATACCTCAGGCTTCCACCAAGCCCTTTGTATTCTCGGCCACAGCCCCAACTCATCATGAATCTGCCAGCATCAGCTCATAATGCGCCTCTCACCTCCCTAGGACTCAGGAAAGGGGGGTTAGAAATCATGTTGTTGGGACTCATGGGGTCCTTGGAAGGGGGCTAACTGAAAGGAAGGCACCACCTCCCAGGCCTCATGACGCCTGCCATATGCATTCTTTCCACCCTTCCAATAGTCACGGTGGAAGAGACAACTCTGTTAGCATATCCGGCTCTATCCCGTTTAGACCTAGAACTATGACTACCTCAGTCACCCGTTCAGGTCACAAACGGCGATACAACATTCATGAATGTTGGTGTTGTGGCAAAGTGGGTCATTTTGCCATAGATTGTTGGCACAACTCTTTTGTGTCAAAGGCAAGGGGACTTCCACATCCTCGAGACAATGTTAGTCCTCCCACCAGGATTCCTGAGGGGAGGCACTCCAATTATTATGCTGACAGGAACCTAGGACCCAATACTTATTGGGTTCCTAAGGCAAGATAACTTTTTCCTGCAGGGTGGTCTGGGTTCCCGCAATCCTGATGGGAACCGGACAGGAGATGCTCCAAGAATGACGTGGAAAAAGTGTCGAGAATGGGAGCAGTGCCATCATTACAGACACATGCATACTAACCTCCTGATATACTCTGTGCTGATGATGTGAATGTTACATCTTGTTATCATAGGTAACTGCAATTAGCTTTAAATGTTTGAGCCATAAAGCATAAACAATTCCATATATGTATATATGTATGTTGACATATCCACACTTAATAATGAATTCACTTCTTTTGACATTAGATGGTCATATAGAAAAATTATGCACGAATGCTCAGTCACTTAGGGAAGGAGTATAAGTGTAAGATAACCTTCAGTTACATTAGTAGTGATTAGTTTGACATTTTCAGCCATAAGTCCGCCCTCGAAAATTTTGAACCCCTTGGTTGGATTAAGAAACAATTATGCCTACCCGACGATAGTTGTTAAGACTTTCCTAACAACTATTGCAGTTTCCCTCAAACCAAATTCCCTCAAACCAATTCGGAATCTCAGCGATTTCCCTCAAACCAAATTCCGCCATTCCCGACGATCAATATTCAACTATTGCAGTTTCCGTCGAACAAAGCCTTCGGACATAAATATATATAAACCCGCTTATAACATCGAATCTAAATCCCGCCGACCCTTCAAATTCCGCCGTTCGCCGAGACCCCGTCCAAGCTCCGCAGGAATCCCTTCGACTTCTCCTCCCAGCGGGTTCCTCCTTCGGCACTTCGTGGTAACCTAACGACGCCTCCGGAAGACTTCCTCTCGCAACCAGGCACTCGTCCAAGCTTCGCCTCGGATCGGCTCGCCGTCTCTCTGGTAAAGCAGCCGGAACTTTCACTGTCTCTCCTTACTAGGTAATCTCCATCTTGTCCCTTACCGTGACTTGAGCTTAGTGTAGATTTTGTTCTCCCTCTCTTGGTTACAGAGATCCTTAGACTTGGAAATTGGTATTCCCTTTCTTCCTAGTTTTCTATGGCCCCACGGACTACTACAGGCCTGGTCACTGGATGCGAGCTAGTGAGAACCGGATTCTCCCAGGCCTCGGACGAGTTTCGGAACATAATCATTATGCTCGAGGAAGCGGGACTGACGTTCGTGCTGGAGCACCCATGCAAGATCTTGGATAAGGAAGTATTGGAGTTCTTTGCAACTGCCAAGCTCCATCACGAAGACACTTCCATCAAGAGCAAGGTTGCTGGGAAGAAGATCAAGTTATCCACCAGGAAACTGACCCAATGCCTGCGGCTATCCAGTTATGAGGAAGAAGATTACCTGGAGGACGAGGATAGAGCAAGGACCCTATCCTTCTGTGGACTGGCCAGGGGGACCAGGTCAATCAAAAGGAAAGACATGAACGAGGAGGGAAAATTGATGTCTGACATCATTGGGAAGGCTCTAATCTGTAAACCTGGATCCCACGACCATATTTCAGGGGAAATGTTCAAGATTCTGGTGGCGATCATCTGCCGAAAGCGGTTCAATTGGAGAGCCATGCTCTTTGAAAGAATTGAAGACACACTCCGAACCCCCATCTTTGGCAGAATCATCAGCCTCTATCTGAATCAGCTGGACGGAGATACATTCGACATGAGCAAAGGAGTGCCTCTGCACTATTTGAAAAAGATGGACGTAAACATATTCGACCGGTGGGAGCGTCGAATAGGGCAGGTTGCCAGGGAAATAGACCAAGAGGAAGCATCTCCGGCCGAGGACACCAGTGCTCCTGCACATTCTACGGCAGCACCCAGTGAAGTTCCTGACGCACTGATTGCAGGAACTGAGGGGGAGCCTGTACTCTCTTCTGCAAACATCATATCTGATATTTCTCAGATAGCTAAAGATGATGTGGAAACTGTGCAAGAAGACGGTGAGGAGGTGGTGGCAGATGAAGTGGCAGATGTGGAGGAGGAAGAGGAAGGTGAGGAAGATATGAATTACCTAGGAGATGAGGTGGCTGATGATGAGGAGGAGGAAGAAGTAGAGGAAGATATGCACAACTATGCAGATAAGCCTGAGCACTTGGAGACTGAGATGGAGGAAGAAGTAATTGAGAGGGAGAAAGTGGTGGATTCTCGGGAGGATGCTGCTGTTTCATCTGAGGAACAAGCTCCTGAGAGGTCGGATGCAGGAATGGAGGGGGAGCCTTCTCAGCAACCCTTTGTTCCCCCTGTGGACTTTCAAGTGGTATCCAGCTCTCCCAGTGCTTCTACTGAGGAGCCTGACCAGGGTCTGCCTGCAGCTCCTCCACTTCAAGAAAACATAGCAAATCACACTGTTAATTTTGTCCAAGGGATGCTGGATGAGCTTAAGGATACGCTTGAAAAATCCCACAATAAAGTGCTAAAGAGACTGAAGGACTCTGAGGATCTCATGCTCAAGAATGTGGTTCAGATCAACCACAAACTAGATGTGATGGAGAAGAAATTTGATGAAAAATATACAGAGGAAGGCACAGCCGTATCTCTTCTCATGAAAGGACTGAAAAAGAATACCGATGACCTGACAGTAGTCAATAAAAATGTTCATGTTGTGGCACAGAACATACAACAATTTGATGCCAACATGGTAACGCTGAACGCAAATCAGAAAACTCTGCTGGACGAATTCAGTAAAACTGTGAAGCACATTGATGCATCTCTGCATTCCTATACAAACTCTATAGCCGCCGAATCCAAAAAGGGGGAGGAAGCGTATAATGCTAAGATGGCAGGGCTTCAAGAGTTAGTAATTCTAAACTTCGATCAGACCAATAGGTATGCCTTTCAAAACTACCAAATCATAACTGCACCTTTAATCAACTTAATAAATAATAATTGACAAATACAAATTCAATAATTCGAATAGGTACATTTTTGAAACGGCCCACTGGCTGGTAACAGAGGCATCGGGAATACATGTTCCTATTGCTCCGCCTGAGGATGTGGGTCCTGCTGGTACTGCTACGGGTGAAATAAGGACTGAAGAAGTACCAATGAGCGAAGCCGAGGCAAAGAAAGCTGCTGAAAGGGCTGAATGAAGAAGCTGGTTTGATCAAGAAGCCCTAGCAAAAGCCAGGAACAAGAGAAAAATTCAAGAAGGGACATCTAGGGAAACGCAAGCTGAAAAGAAGATCAGATTGAAGGAGGAGGATGTGAGGAACGAAAAATGGAGTCCTGTATCAAAGAGTATTATCTTGGACACATTTTTGTTACAGCAGAGGGGGCAAATAAATCGAAATGATGTATATAGTCAGTACGAATGGGAGCGGCATAAAGAATTTGAAGCTAAACGTAACATATTTTTCAGGAACAACACCGTGGCAGATAAAGCCCCTCCTCCGAGATACTATCCAAAGCCCAAGGAGTATCTTGAGCGATAAAGCAGAAAGTTATTAGCTCAGCAACTTAAAGAAGACATAGCTAAGGATAAAGATCTTTAGGATGTTGGCTTTTGTAATTATCACATTTAAACTTTCCTTATCATGTAATCATGTGAACATTTCTGTGTGGATATTCATATCTATATATACATGTGTGTGGTTTATTAATTGACTCTCACATTGATCTGATTACGTTTATTGTTCACTCTTTTGGTTAATGCATATTTTGTCTGGAGTGTTGAAATTCATCTTAGCTTAGTAGGATTTTGGCTTCGTCAAATAGGGGGAGATTGTTGGGTATTGTATCCACAATTACCTGGATTTGAGGAAGCCTCCTTTCAAGCTAAGATGAATTCACTATGTATTTGATGAAATCTTTTAAGTTGTACTTGCAGTTATTCCACGCTAAGTACACACCAATGTCAGGGTGCAGTGGGTCAATATACACGGGTCTGCGCGACGTAATCCCTCGTTGAGCAGATCAGTGTGTTGGCCTACGTGTACTCTCTCTATTGGGGTGTACTTAATTTCAAGTACAGGGCTATGATAAAGCAAGAGCAGACAAGGAGCAAGGATGGGCCAAAGACTAGCTCATGGGTTGAAAGACGATTCTAAGTGTAAATCGTCGAGAATCACTAAGTGATTCTCGCCGATTCGTCGAGAATCACTAGATGATTCTCGCCAGGTTGGGCCGGCTGTCTCGACGCAGTCAGAAAATTCTCTAAGGCAGAATCGTCGATAATCACTAAGTGATTCTCGCCGATTCGTCGAGAATGACTTTGCATTCTCGACGATTCAGCGAGAATCAAATGTGA
Organism: Platanthera zijinensis; assembly: GCA_039513925.1. NCBI lineage: Eukaryota > Viridiplantae > Streptophyta > Magnoliopsida > Asparagales > Orchidaceae > Platanthera > Platanthera zijinensis. The sequence goes on from CM077084.1 coordinate 145,200,715, forward strand.
TTCCCTCCGATTCTCCCCGGCCTCTATAACCTGTGTAGCCAGAATTCGCCAAGTAGAATTCGGCGAGAATCGTAAGTGATTCTCACCGATTCGTCGAGAATCACCTACGATTCTCGCCAATTTTGCCTTGGGCGATTTTTTCGAATTCCTGGACCGGTCCATGTTACCTGCAGCTATTTGAACCGGACTTTGGTCTTTGCTTTGGTGGGGCCCACAACGGTCATCTCCATGACCTATTGTATAAATACACAGGTATTTGTGTATAGTGACTCACGTATATAGAATACGAAAGTCGAGCCGCCGACTAACACTAAATTCGCGAACCTGCTCTGCCTCCGTCGCCGCCGCTCGTGCAGTGGTCACCGTAGCTGATCTCGATCTCCTCCAGATCCACGGTGACAGAATCCAAGTCTTGCACAGCGTCTCACGCGTCTGACCAGAGATCTTTTGTCTCTTGATTTGAGATAGGGAAATCCATCCCCGTCCGAATCGATCGAGACGATCGATCCTAGTGTGACCGTTGGAAGACCTTGCCGACTTCGCTAAGAAGATTGAATCTCCATTGCATAGCTGCTATTTTCAGTTGTCGCCGCCAACACCGAGAGTCTTGTCGCCGCCCTTTGCCGCCGCCGGTCTCGGGGAGATTCTCTCCAAGAAAGATCAAGGGTTGTGGACTTTTCGTTGCCTACAAGAACAAGTAGTCTAACGAAAAGGGACACCTAGATCTTCAAGTTGTTTGTATTTCTTATACACTCCAATTTCTTTTTCATTGTAAAGGAACATTTGGTTCCTAGTTGTAGGGTTGGGTGCAACTCGTGTTGTGGGAGTGTTGACTCTTACGTGTGGAAGGGTTCCTTCCGATAGTGCAAGGATTGGATTTCAATCCTGTTGGTGAAGTGACCGAGTCGTCCCTGGATTGGGAGATAGGTCGAAGGGGGAAAGTGGACGTACCCAAATCGGGGAACCACTATAAATTGCCTGTGTTATTTTCTGTGCTGTGTGGTTTGTTTTGATTCTGCAGGTACACTTTTAATTCCGCAAATACGCTGCAAGACACCTATTCCCCCCCCCCCCTATAGGTGAAGGTAGTTGACACTAGGTGAAATTTCATGAGCTTTTACCTTCCCAGTAAATGGGGGGCAATCTCCTTCCGAGTCATAGCGACCCATTAGCCCAAAGTAGGCTTCCTCGTCATCGCTGGTGTCTGATGTGTCAGATTCACTCAGCGTCTTTGGCTTCTTCGCGATGTAACTCCTCTCCTTCTTCTTGTCTTTTGAGGACCTGTGCTCCTCTCCCTTTCCCTTTTCCCTCTTGCCTTGATGGCAGTCGGCCACGACGTGTCCTGGCTTGTTGCAACCAAAGAAAATAATGTCAGATGAGCGGTGTTTGTTCGGTTTGGAAACATACATGTCAGAAGAATAGTTCTTCTTCTGATCCCTTGAAGAGGAGCTGTTTCTCTTTCTCTGATTCCTCAGCTTGAGGAACTTCTTGAATTCCCGTGTGATAAGGGATAAGTCTTCCTCAGACAATTCTGAGCCGGAGGAGCTTGGCTCAGAGTCTTCCTCTTCATCCTTCTTCCACGCACGGGAAGAAGCAGCACCCTTGCCCTTTCTGGAATGAATGGCTTTTAGGGCCACGGTCTTTTCTTTGGCTGCGGCTTTCTCTGCTTCCTCTTCGGCCTTCCTTGTGTTCAATTAAAGTTCATAGGACATGAGCTTCCCGAACAGAATCTGAGGGTCGGTTTCCGCAAGTCTGCCAAACTCGCGGATGGCGCAGATCTTTGTGTCTCATTTCTTAGTGAGGGACCTAAGGAACTTATCATTGAGTTCACCGTCAGTGAACACTCTTCCATATCCTTTGAGTGCATTGCCGATCTTGAGGAAGTTTTCGAAGGTAACTCCGATCTCCTCCTTTGGCCCTTGCCTGAAGGCCTCATATTTCTGATTGAGGAGGGATCTCCGATCGTCCCTCACTTCATCTGTGCCCTCCATTAATACAATCAGGCAGCTCCAGATATCCTTGGCTGTTCTGCAGTTGCAGAAGTTCTGCATCATAGAGTCGACAACTGCGCTTACCAGGATGTTCTGAGCTTTCTTGTCGAGTCCGAACAGCACCATTTCGTCCTTGTCCATTTCCAAAAGTTTCTTGGGCACTTTCTTGGTAGGATCAATGGTGGAGGCCTTAGTGGGAATGTAAGGTCCCTCCTCCACTATCATGAAGAGCCGGGGGTCGACTGCTTCCATGTAGAATCTGATTCTTTCCTTCCAGATAGGAAAGTTCAGTCTGGTGCACACTGGGATTTTGCCGGAGTGCTTGAGTCCGTCCATGGAAGATATCGGTCTTCTTCTTGACACTGGTGGCAGGATTCTACTCAAGGTGTGAACCTTTTTGATGAGCAACCTCCCTCTGATACCACTTGAAAGTCCACCTAGTGTCAACTACCCTCACCTATGGGGGGAATATGTGTCTTGCAGCGTATTTGCGGAATTAAAATTGTACCTGCACAAGAAAACAAAACAACACAGCATAGACAGGACACAAGCAATTTATAGTGGTTCCCCGATTTGGGTACGTCCACTTTCCCCCTTCGACCTATCTCCCAACCAGGGACGACTCGGTCACTTCACCAACAGGATTGAAATCCAATCCTTGCACTAACGGAAGGAACCCTTCCACACGTAGGAGTCACCACTCCCACAACACGGGTTGCACCCAACCCTACAACTAGGAACCAAATGTTCCTTTACAATGAAAAAGAAATTGGAGTGTATAAGAAATACAAACAACTTGAAGATCTAGGTGTCCCTTTTCGTTAGACTACTTGTTCTTGTAGGAAACGAAAAGTCCACAACCCTTGATCTTTCTTGGAGAAAATCTCCCCGAGACCGGCGGCGGCAAAGGGCGGCGGCAAGGCTCTCGGTGTTGGCGGCGTCAACTGAAAACACCAGCGATGCACTGGAGATTCAATCTTCTTAGCGAAGTCGGCAAGGTCTTCCAACAGTCACACTAGGATCGATCGTCTCGATCGATTCGGATGGGGATGGATTTCCCTATCTCAAATCAAGAGACAAAAGATCTCTGGTTAGACGCGTGAGACGTTGTGCAAGACTTGACTTCTATCACTGGGGATCTAGAGGAGATCGAGATCAGCTACGGTGACCACTGCACGAGCGGCGGCGACGGAGGCGGAGCTGGTTCGCGATTTTAGGGTTAGTCGGCGGCTCGGCTTTCGTATTCTGAATCCATAAACCACTGTACACAAATACCTGTGTATTTATACAATAGGTCATGGAGATGACCGTTGTGGGCCCCACCAAAGCAAAGACCAAAGTCCGGTTCAATAGCTGTAGGTAACATGGACCGGTCCAGGAATTCGGAAAAATCGCCCAAGGCAAAATCGGCGAGAATCGTAGGTGATTCTCGACGAATCGGCGAGAATCACTTACGATTCTCGCCGAATTCTACTTGGTGAATTCTGGCTGCACAGGTTATAGAGGCCGGGGAGAATCGGAGGGAATCACATTTGATTCTCGCTGAATCGTCGAGAATGCAAAGTCATTCTCGATGAATCGGCGAGAATCACTTAGTGATTCTCGACGATTCCGTCTTAGAGAATTTTCTGACTGCGTCGAGACAGCCGGCCCAACCCGGCGAGAATCATCTAGTGATTCTCGACGACTCGTCGAGAATCACTAGTGATTCTCGACGATTTACACTTAGACGATTCTCGTCTTTCAACCCGTGAGCTGGTCTTTGGCCCATCCTTGCTCCTTGTCTGCTCATGATCTTTCATGACCCTGTGCTTGGAAATAAGTACACTCCAATAGAGAGAGTACACTTAAGCCAACACACTGATCTGCTCAACGAGGGATTACGTTGCACAGACCCGTGTATATTGACCTACTGCACCCTGACATTGGTGTGTACTTAGCAATGAATAGCTGCAAGCACAATTAGAAGAAATTCATCAAATACATAGTGAATTCACCTTAGCTTGTTCAGGGGCTTCTTCAAATCAGGTACATTGTGGATACAATACCCAACAAAAGTGTTGAATGAAGCTTCTACACTCAACTCTTTCTGACTTCGCTGAATATCTTGATGTGGCATTGAGTGGTCCTTCTTCACTCAACGCTCCTATACTTAACCAGAATTTTTTTGGGTAGGCATTGAGTGAACTGCCTTCACTAAATGCTTCTGTCCTTGGACAGATTTCAATTCACCAATAATGAGGCTTTGACTCATGGTGTTCTGTCAACGCTTTTAACCTTCTGGCATTGAGTGAAAAGAGTTTACTCAACGCTTCTGGACTTATCCTACTTTCTGCTTATCCAACATCTTGTTTGTCTAATCAATGTAACAGTATACAACCTGCATGCAATGAACTTTGAACAATATATCAGATACTATTATATGTATACCATTGAATTGTGGGACTTCTTCAAATCTAGGACATTGTGATCAATGGACCCAACAGTTTTTGTTCATGTTCTTGTCTTTTATATGATATAGATTCTAACTGTTGAATCTCAAATAATCTTCTGTCAAAAATATTTTCCCTACAAGGATGCAACTAATTATCTCTTTCCATGAACTATTAATGGACTATATGTCAAATTAGAGCTTTAATTTGAATTCAATAGTGATGTGTTGATCGACTTGACTTCAAGTCGAATTTTCCTTGTCGGGGTGAAGTTCTTCTTCAACAACTCTTCTTCTTGAATGTTGGAATTCTAGTCAAAATTGATTGTTGATTCTTCTAAATGATATAGTAAACTCGAATCTACTTTTCATTCAGCTGAATTACTTGATATCAAGATGAATGTAACATCCCATTTCCGGCTAGACCCCTAGGAGTCGGTTGGTTGTGGTAGAACCCTAGGGAGCCCAAAACTTGAAATAAATCGACTAAGAAATCGGGTCACGGGTTGGTCACGCCCGTGACCCGCCATGTCACGCCCGTGACAAAGGGCGTCACACGCTCGACGATCGTCGATCCCAATTCGACGATCGTCGAACCAAATTCGGCCACACGGGCCTGTCACGCCCGTGACCAGCCATGTCACGCCCGTGACATAGGGCGTGACACGCTCGACGATCGTCGATCCCAATTCAACGATCGTCGAACCAGAATTGGTCTCCAGACCTGTCACGCCCGTGACATAGGGCGTGACACGCTCGACGATCGTCGATCCCAATTCGACGATCGTCGAACCAGAATTGGTCTCCAGACCTGTCACGCCCGTGACCCAAGTGACACGCCCGTGACCACCCTTCGACGATCGTCGATCTTAGTTCGACGATCGTCGAACCCAGAACTGCTAACCGGGCCTGTCACGCCCGTGACCTATGTGTCACGCCCGTGACCAAGGCCGAAACGTCAGCCAGACTGGAAGTTTCGGTAACCGACGCCTTAATAAATTCTGGCTGTGGGGATGAAAAATCAAGAGTATTTATGGGTCGTTCCCTACTTTAATTATGTTAATAATTAAGTAAAAGTGGGTCCAGTAGGAAATTGCCACCTGGCAAGCACCTCTTCATCTCCAACTTTTCAACTGCCATTCGTCATAACCGAAACGTCATAAGGGGTGTTATTAATGGCCGCCAACGTTTCATCTCCAACGTTTCACCCGTTCCCCTCCCCATTTGCTCGTCTATAAAAGATTCCTGACAGCAAGAGGAAAAGGTTACACTCCCTCAACTGTTCAGACTTCCTCCTTGCTGTTGAAGAATTTCCGGCGACGCCACCACTGCGCAAATGGCTTCCCGACGCTCTGCACGCCTTCAACCCGCGAACAAGGTCCTCCCCTCCCTCTTCTTCTGTGGATAGATCTTAGGAATCGTTAGGAGAGATATCGGGCTCAAAAGAGCCAGATCGGGTGAGCGTAATGGTGGTTTTCCGAAAATTTCATGGTGGCGGGTTCGCCGGAAACCGCCTCTCCGGCGGCCGTGTCGCCGCCCGACGGTAGCCCTCACCTCAGCAGAGGTGGTGGTGGTGGTGGCCGGCCAGGGAGATGGCCGGGTGGCCGGGAAATAGCTTGGAAAAAGCTACAGGATATTAGGTTTTAGGCCTCTGTTTCGGGCTGTTGAAAAAGATGAACAGTGGCATGAGAAATAATTCTAGTTTTTGAATCAATTTCTGAATGAGATTTCTGTCATGATAAATAATTTGGGAAAAATACTTAGAGGCTCCTACAGGAAAAGTGGTCAACATAGAAACTGTAGCCCTTGAAATCTAGTTTTATTCAAAATTAATTTCATTCAATTTGGAATCCTGGTTAGACCACAGCACCCTTTTTGGTGAGGTCTATCCAGAGGGCTGTCTTGACCTTAGAAAAATTCCCCACTCCAATCCAATCATCCAAATGACTTGAAATTTGGGGCGTGGTCTAATCTTACATATATCTAGGTGCTATCCAAAAATGAGAATTTTTGGAAAATATTTTTCTATAGTTTTTAGAAAAATTCAATAATCCTAGCCGAATTTAATTAGGTGGCTAAATAATTTCCAAACCCTCCCAAATTTCGGTGAGTGGTCCCTGGGTTCACCATAAGGTTCTGTATAATTTTTCATCTCATTTGGAGATGGTTTGGATTAGAAATGTTCAACCCTAAGTTTTGCCCTAATAAGGGGTCTTAGGTTAAAAGTGCACTTTTGAAGTTTGAGTGGTGAGATCACCTCAACAGAGGCTGAGACTTTTACCACTGGCTAGTAATGTTCTCTAGCACCCCCTCATGGAGTTTGAGGTGGATCGGGGTAAATTTACCCTAAGGACCAAGGCCAAACCCTAAGGATGGACCTTGGTGGTTTGTGAAGGTCATGTGGTCAAATGACCTTGGATTGACCCGAGGTTGGGTGATGAGGACCATAGGGCTAACGTAGTTCTCTGGATGAAATCCTAGTAGGTTTGGAGATCGTTGGGATATCTAAAAATCTAACCCTAGTTTAGGGCGCAAAACTTGTAGAGATAGGAAATGACACCAAATCACATTGAAAAGTGATGAAAATTGGGTAGAGTGGATTATAGGGGTAGTACAAGCTCTGGATATTTTTCTATGAATTTTATGATCACTATTTTGGGTACTTCTTTAATGAATTAGTAGTTGCATGATTTGCTTAGAAAATTTATTAGAGAGTACAAACTTCCTGGAAAATTGATGAAATTTAGGCAGAGAACCTTTATTATGATTTCAAAACTCTGTGAATTTTTATGGGATTTTTAGAAGCTTAATTCTAGGGCTTGCTTTATTAAGTATTATTTATCATGGATATTGGATTAAATCTATTTTGGTGCTTAGCAAGCTGATAAAATTATGATTCTTTGCACAATAACCTTTTCTGTATCATACTATTAAGCAGTAATTTTTCCATAATTTTATGAAGAGTAATTTCAGTACTTCCTTCTTTACATGAGAATAATGGGATTATAATGGATAAATTAATTAGAGGCTAAATATCTTTTGTAAAATCCTGCAAATTAGTATTTGATGATACCTTACTGTTATTTAGTGATCACAATTTTTGGGTGGCCATAACTTAGGAATATCATGTAGTTCATGTTAAAAATTACCCATGGCCAATCCTTGAGAAAAATAAAATAAATATCAGATTAATTAGGAAAATTATAAATTTCTGGATTTAAGCTAATTAAGTCCTGATAGTCCTCCAGTAAATATTATAGGAGATTTGGAAGATAATTTGGAGTACCTCCCCTTGTGTACCACATATAGCTTAGGATGGTCTGCATTTAGTAAAACCACGGAATTCTGATAATCGATGGTTGGTAGGGCAAGTTTAGAACGAGTTCATTATTAGAAGTCAGGATAAGTAGAATGTGGGACTGGTTAGGGTAAGGGAGTACGGGAACGACGAAAGATCGTCCGTCCCGGGAAGAAGAGGAAGAGTCTTAATACTCTAGGGTTAGAACTAAAGCAACAAAAGGGGATTGGGTAAAGGGTAGACAACCAATAATAATAAGTGCCTTGCGAAAGGGAACTTCGGGCCGTAATGCACCGTCTTGGTTCCTAGTGCCCCTTGAGAGCCCTTCACGGGGTATACCGGAGGCAGTCCTGGGCTAACGTAAACCATAGGGAGTAATAAATTAAAAGAGCAACTAGTATAACTAGGATTGCACACGCTCACTCCCCGGTAGCTAGGAAAGTAGAGTTATAGGATTACTTGCCATCAGACAGTAGCTCTGAAGGTAGATGCACGGACAGTACTGTCCGGGGGGCCGCGGGCTCGAGGGTTGGAGTACGGAGAAAGGTGGTGGGTCATCGGTACTAGGCGATCGATCACACCGACAGCGGTACGATGACTCGGAGAAAAGTCTGGAGGGTACATCCAGCAGCAGTACGCGGATACTCTAGGTTGTGTTCTTCTAGGGGCGTACGGAAGGGCTAGGCCTGGTAGTGTGGTTACCCGCCTAGGAGTGGGGGGCCCGACCCACTGTCTCCGTTTGCCACTACGGAGGTTCCTGGGGGGTGAAGCTAGCCTCCCGAACAGGGGGAACTAAAGGTCTGTGCGCATAGATTCGTGTGCGTGGGTTGCACTTGCATGAATCATGGCATAGCATATCACTACACTCATATTTGCATACAACCGACACCCCAACGTATAAATCGGTATGGGACTTTTTATACGATGGGAGCCTTGCAGAAGATCCCTTAACTTATAAGTTTGTATGGGCATTCATATAAGTTAAGGTTACTTACATACTTGCTTACTTGTTGCTTACTTACTACTCTCTAGCTGTCTTTAATACAATTTGCTATTTATTAATTGTTCTACCTATTACAACATTTATACTGTTCACCTGTTATAACTTGCTAGTTAGGTCCACCGTCACTTGCTTGACTATTCTCCACTTTTGTAGCTTCCCTTTCCTCCTCTCCGCCCGGTGCTTAGGAGCCGTGGTGGGAGGGGTAGGGGATGATAGGGCTTAGTCTTTATGACTAATGGTTTTCGAACCAAACATTACAGGAGCTCCGGATGGGAGACAGGGACCTGCACCAGCGGAGTACGGTGCGCATGGAGGTGGGACAGTCTAGCACCGGTGCACCTGCGACCAGTTCCGTGAGTGACTAGTATTTTCTTAGCTTCCGCGATGAGAGACTTGTAGTGAGGACTCTGATGTACTGGGCTCGAGCCCATTTATCTATTTTCTGGTTGTTATGTATTGATGGACTGGATATGATTCTCTTTTTATATATATGTTTTCTGTGGACTTGCTTACACTTTTGTATAAATGCTTCTCTCTCTTGTGATCGAAAAGGGCCGGCAGAATTGGCGTTTTGTAGTGGTTACCTTCCCGAGATGTCGGTACCACCGCAAAGCGGCAATTCTGGGCTAAGACCCCGGGTTTGAAAAAGAAAAAAAGAAAGGGGGTCTTACAAGTGGTATCAGAGCAGACCTCGATCGAAAGAGAAGTAGTCCACAGAAACCTTGGGCCACCCCCGTGCGAGCTTAGTTTGCGGACAAACTAGCAGCGGAAGCAGTGGTGTGCCCATAAGGGAAATCACATGTGAAGTCCATCATAACTCTTCTTAAATTCCATTCATTCGCTCTCTAACAAATGGAATTTTTGCTTGTAGCCTGCGACGAACCCTACATCGCAGCAGGGGACACCTCAGGCCCCGGATGTGGTCCTGACTCCGCCAGCACCCGTTCCGTTCTAGCAGACGGAGATGGGGCAAACATTGACGGCCATCCTGGAGGCCTTCAGAGCTCAGCAAGCCCCGGCCCCACAGCCGAACCCCGGGGCCAATTGGATGACTGTCTTCCGGGGACTATCCCCTCCATCCTACCAGGGGACGGAGTCCGCAGTACATACGGAGGAGTGGTTGGACACCATTTACGAGATGCTGGCAGGGATTCGATGCCCCACGGAGGAGGCAGTTGCTTTGGCAGTCTCCTGCTTAGAGTCACACGGAAAGAGATGGTGGAAATCTCAGCTGGACACCACCTTTGCAGGGGTGGATTGTGCCGATATTACTTGGGAGGAGTTCAGAGCAGCGCTCTTGGGACACTTTGTACCTCAGTCGGCGAGAGATGACCTGGAGGATAGGTTCCTGCGGTTGAGGCAGGGGAGCAGGACTGTGGTGGAGTACTATCAGGAGTTCACTCACCTGGCCCGTTATGCGGACGCTTACCAATTAGACGACGCTGGCTATGCCCGGAGGTTTTATAAGGGGCTGCAGGATGACATGAGGCAGGCCCTCCTTTTCGTTTCAGAGGGGAGTCTGGCCAGGATTCTGGAGATGGCTAAGAAGAGAGAGGCGGATCAGCTTACAGTGAGGAGCCGGAAGAGACCGGCTGAGGACACAGTGATTGGAGGACGTAGAGACCGCCCTCGAGGCCAGATTATTGGAGAGAGAAGGAACGGGGAGCAGCCCCGTCAGGAGTTTGGGCAGGAGCAGAGGACTCAGGGGATATTGGCTCCCCAGCCTATACAGATGCTGGAAATGCCAAGGACGGCAGGGCAGCCACCGGTATGTTATCAGTGCAACCAGCCGCGGCATATCAAGCAGAACTGCCCTGTGGGGCGAGCACCCCCACCAGCACATCAGGGCGCCCCACCTCCCCGACAGTTTAGCGGACGAGGACAGGACCGAGGACGAGGATTTCAGGATCGAGGCCGTAGGCAAGAGAGAGAGCAGGTGTATGCTCTAGACCTGACACAGCCTCGGAACCCGGAGCAGGTTATCACAGGTATGGCAGCACTTTTAAATTTTCTTCATATAAACTACTATTTTAGACGTAACCTGCTTAGAAATTTAAGAGAAGATGAACTGCAACAAAAATACTAAGACACTTAATTACCCCAGGCATAGTTTTCGTTAGCGGCAAGCCCGCTCACACCCTCTTTGACACCGGTGCATCGCAATCATTCGTGTTAGAGGATTTCGTGAAAGGACTAGCAGGAGTGGAGCTGAGCACCGGGAAGATGCTGAGGGTGCGCCTACCCGATGGATCAGAGATTTTAACCTCTACTCATTGTGATATGGAAGCGAGGATCGGCGGAAAGGCGTTTGAGGCACCAGCGACGGTTTTGAGGATGCCAGATTACGATCTGATTCTGGGCATGACCTGGCTGTACTGGAACCATGCCCAGATCGATTGCGTGGCGAAGAGGATCACCGTGAGGCACGGCGACTCCTTCATTGTTATCGAAGGTATTATATCAGCACCCCGTACCTTACTTTCATCTATACAGGCCGTTAAGGCCCACCTGCAGGGGGAAGAGGTTTATCAGATCCTCTTTGAGGCGGTCGTAGCCAAGGACTCCATTGCAGATATTCCAGTGGTGCGGGACTTCGCCGACGTGTTTCCGGAGAAGCTACCAGGGTTACCCCCGCACCGAGAGAGGGACTTTCAGATTCAGCTCGTACCGGGGGCTAAGCAGGTATCCAGAGCTCCCTATCGAATGGCCCCAAAGGAGTTGGTGGAATTCCGGAGTCAGCTTCAGGAGTTAGTGGAGGCCGGGTTCGTTCGGCCTAGCTCTTCACCATGGGGAGCTCCGGTGCTGTTCGTTAAGAAGAAAGACGGGACCCTCCGACTGTGCATAGATTACCGGGCTCTGAACAGGTTGACGGTCCGGAACACTTATCCCTTACCACGGATAGATGAGCTTTTTGACCAGCTGGAGGGAGCCCATTGGTTCTCAAAGCTGGATCTGAGGTCAGGGTACTACCAGCTTCGCATTCGGGAGGAGGACATCCCGAAGACGGCGTTCAGCAGTAGATACGGCTTGTACGAGTTTACCGTGATGCCGTTCGGGCTCACGAATGCACCCTCCGCATTCATGACTTTGATGAATCGGGTGTTCGAGGAGTACCTGGATGTCTTCGTCATTGTATTCATCGACGACATCTTCATCTATTCAAGGACGGAGGAGGAGCACGCGAGACATCTAGCCTTGACCTTGGAGAAGCTGCGTGAGCACGAGATGTATGCCAAGTACAGCAAGTGCCAGTTCTGGCTAAAGGAGGTGGCCTTTCTGGGCCATGTCATCAGTGGAGCAGGCCTGGCAGTGGATCCGGCAAAGATCCAGGCAGTACGGGATTGGCCACCACTAAAGTCGGCTACGGACGTTCGAAGTTTCTTGGGACTTGCCGGTTACTACCGGAAGTTCATAAAGGGGTTCTCTCAGATTGCCCTTCCTCTTACGTCTCTGACGAAGGAGTCCCCTTTTACTTGGACGCCGCGGTGCGAATCTGCCTTCCAGGAGCTGAAGGATCGTCTCACCTCGGCCCCCATCCTTGCTCTCCCATCAGGGAGGGAGGGATTCCAGGTATATGCAGATGCATCTTATCAGGGGATGGGTGCCGTCCTTATGCAGAATGGGCACGTAATAGCCTATGCCTCCCGTCAGTTGAAGCAGCACGAGCAGAACTACCCCGTGCACGATTTGGAGATGGGGGCAGTCATTTTTGCTCTTAAGATCTGGCGGCACTATCTCTACGGGGTGCATTGTGATATCTTCTCCGACCACAAGAATCTGAAGTACGTCGACACCCAGAAGGAGTTAAACATCAGGCAGAGACGCTGGGTGGAGTTCCTTTCGGACTACCAGTATACCATGCACTACCATCCGGGGAAGGCGAACGTGGTTGCGGATTCTCTGAGCCGGAGAGCGAGTACGACTGCAGTAGGCCCGCAGCTGATGGCCTTGGAGTTGATTAGATCATTCGAGGAGATGCAGATTTCGCTAGTATCTGAGGATGACCCGGAGCTGTACATGGAGTACCTGGGGTCGATGGCTACTACAGATGACATCCGAGACCGCATCAGAGATGGGCAGAGGCTGGACGAGAGAGCTGAGCCGATATTCCGGGCCTTGGAGGAAGGCACAACAGGAGATTACACCTTGAGGGATGGGCTTCTGTGTTTCCGGGGCAGAGTCTACATACCAGCAGGAGGACGGATCCGGGAGGACATTTTGACGGAAGCTCACTGCAGCCGGTATTCGGTACACCCGGGGATCACCAAGATGGTAAAGGATTTAAAGAGGACGATGTATTGGCCGGGTATGAAGAAAGATATTACCTATTTTGTGACGCATTGTGAGGCCTGCCAGCTCGTGAAGGCGGAGTGTAGGAACCCGGCAGGATTGCTGCAGCCGCTACCAGTGCCGGAGTGGAAGTTTGAGGATATAGCCATGGACTTTATACATGGGCTACCTAGATCCCGTGCGGGGAACGACTCGATCTGGGTGATAGTGGACAGGCTGACAAAGGTGGCCAGATTCATCCCAGTGGCGAAGGACACACCGGTCAGTGTATTAGTACGGAGGTTCATTGAACAGTTTGTGCGTTATCATGGGGTGCCCAAGACTATCGTTTCGGATCGGGATGGGCGGTCTACATCCAGGGAGTGGAGGTCAGTCCAGGCCCATCTGGGTTCTCGGTTGACTTTTAGCACAGCTTTCCACCCTCAGACCGACGGACAGACAGAGCGCACAAACCGTACACTGGAGGATCTGTTACGACTGTGTATTTTGGACCGTGGCGAGCCTTGGGAGAGATTGTTGCCACTGGTCGAGTTCTCGTACAACAACGCTCATCAGTCCAGCATAGGCATGGCTCCATACGAAGCGTTGTACGGAAGGAGATGCAGAACCCCACTATCATGGGTTCAGGATGAGGATCCGCAGGCACTGGGCTCGAAGTTTATGGGAGATACAGATGCTCAGATTAGGTTGATCCGAGACAGGATGTTGGAAGCCCAGAGTAGACAGGCGAAATACTACGATGCGAGGCATCGTCAAGTGGAGTTCCAGGTGGGGGACCGAGTTTTCTTGAAGATACGGCCGATGCACGGAGTCTCGCGGGTTCGCGGGCGGAGGAAGCTCAGTCCAAGATATATGGGGCCCTACAGGATCCTGGAGCGGATCGGCCCCTTAGCCTATAAACTGGAACTACCGCCGGAGTTAGCGGGATTGCATGACGTCTTCCACGTCTCCTCACTTCGGAGGGCTCTGCTACGCCCTGAGCAGCTGATTCCCTCGGCAGATGGCCCGGTGGCCTCGGATCGGTCAGTCAACGTGGAGCCTATCAGGATTGACGATACGGCAGTGCGGGTCTTGCGGAGAAAGAAGGTCCCGTTAGTCAAGGTTCTGTGGAATAATCATGGGCAGGAGGAGCATACATGGGAGCCACAGGACTTGATGCGGCAAAAATATCCGGAACTTTTTCGTCAGGTATACCTCAAAACCCCTCTGGACAATCAATTTGCCTTCCTGTTTTAAACCAATGGAATTGAAATTTCAAGAATAGGGGCTAATCTTTTGTTTATTGGGGTGTATATACCTAGTTAAGTGGGCGAATTAACCTTAGATTCGAAACCGCACAAACAAACGTAACGTAGGGAGGTAATCATTCGGTTCTCATGGGATGTTACAAGCTTATTTTCCCGATTTGAGTCCCGTAGGCTTAACCTTGATTTCGGGGACGAAATCTTTGTTTTGTTTATTGGGATTTGTAACATCCCATTTCCGGCTAGACCCCTAGGAGTCGGTTGGTTGTGGTAGAACCCTAGGGAGCCCAAAACTTGAAATAAATCGACTAAGAAATCGGGTCACGGGTTGGTCACGCCCGTGACCCGCCATGTCACGCCCGTGACAAAGGGCGTGACACGCTCGACGATCGTCGATCCCAATTCGACGATCGTCGAACCAAATTCGGAAACACGGGTCTGTCACGCCCGTGACCCGCCATGTCACGCCCGTGACAAAGGGCGTGACACGCTCGACGATCGTCGATCCCAATTCGACGATCGTCGAACCAAATTCGGCCACACAAACCTGTCACGCCCGTGACCCGCCATGTCACGCCCGTGACAAAGGGCGTCACACGCTCGACGATCGTCGATCCCAATTCGACGATCGTCGAACCAAATTCGGCCACACGGGCCTGTCACGCCCGTGACCAGCCATGTCACGCCCGTGACATAGGGCGTGACACGCTCGACGATCGTCGATCCCAATTCGACGATCGTCGAACCATAATTGGTCTCCAGACCTGTCACGCCCGTGACATAGGGCGTGACACGCTCGACGATCGTCGATCCCAATTCGACGATCGTCGAACCAGAATTGGTCTCCAGACCTGTCACGCCCGTGACCCAAGTGACACGCCCGTGACCACCCTTCGACGATCGTCGATCTTAGTTCGACGATCGTCGAACCCAGAACTGCTAACCGGGCCTGTCACGCCCGTGACCTATGTGTCACGCCCGTGACCAAGGCCGAAACGTCAGCCAGACTGGAAGTTTCGGTAACCGACGCCTTAATAAATTCTGGCTGTGGGGATGAAAAATCAAGAGTATTTATGGATCGTTCCCTACTTTAATTATGTTAATAATTAAGGAAAAGTGGGTCCAGTAGGAAATTGCCACCTGGCAAGCACCTCTTCATCTCCAACTTTTCAACTGCCATTCGTCATAACCGAAACGTCATAAGGGGTGTTATTAATGGCCGCCAACGTTTCATCTCCAACGTTTCACCCGTTCCCCTCCCCATTTGCTCGTCTATAAAAGATTCCTGACAGCAAGAGGAAAAGGTTACACTCCCTCAACTGTTCAGACTTCCTCCTTGCTGTTGAAGAATTTCCGGCGACGCCACCACTGCGCAAATGGCTTCCCGACGCTCTGCACGCCTTCAACCCGCGAACAAGGTCCTCCCCTCCCTCTTCTTCTGCGAATAGATCTTAGGAATCGTTAGGAGAGATATCGGGCTCAAAAGAGCCAGATCGGGTGAGCGTAATGGTGGTTTTCCGAAAATTTCATGGTGGCGGGTTCGCCGGAAACCGCCTCTCCGGCGGCCGTGTCGCCGCCCGACGGTAGCCCTCACCTCAGCAGAGGTGGTGGTGGTGGTGGCCAGCCAGGGAGATGGCCGGGTGGCCGGGAAATAGCTTGGAAAAAGCTACAGGATATTAGGTTTTAGGCCTCTGTTTCGGGCTGTTGAAAAAGATGAACAGTGGCATGAGAAATAATTCTAGTTTTTGAATCAATTTCTGAATGAGATTTCTGTCATGATAAATAATTTGGGAAAAATACTTAGAGGCTCCTACAGGAAAAGTGGTCAACATAGAAACTGTAGCCCTTGAAGTCTAGTTTTATTCAAAATTAATTTCATTCAATTTGGAATCCTGGTTAGACCACAACACCCTTTTTGGTGAGGTCTATCCAGAGGGCTGTCTTGACCTTAGAAAAATTCCCCACTCCAATCCAGTCATCCAAATGACTTGAAATTTGGGGCGTGGTCTAATCTTACATATATCTAGGTGCTATCCAAAAATGAGAATTTTTCGAGAATATTTTTCTATAGTTTTTAGAAAAATTCAATAATCCTAGCCGAATTTAATTAGGTGGCTAAATAATTTCCAAACCCTCCCAAATTTCGGTGAGTGGTCCCTGGGTTCACCATAAGGTTCTGTATAATTTTTCATCTCATTTGGAGATGGTTTGGATTAGAAATGTTCAACCCTAAGTTTTGCCCTAATAAGGGGTCTTAGGTTAAAAGTGCACTTTTGAAGTTTGAGTGGTGAGATCACCTCAACAGAGGCTAAGACTTTTACCACTGGCTAGTAATGTTCTCTAGCACCCCCTCATGGAGTTTGAGGTGGATCGGGGTAAATTTACCCTAAGGACCAAGGCCAAACCCTAAGGATGGACCTTGGTGGTTTGTGAAGGTCATGTGGTCAAATGACCTTGGATTGACCCGAGGTTGGGTGATGAGGACCATAGGGCTAACGTAGTTCTCTGGATGAAATCCTAGTAGGTTTGGAGATCGTTGGGATATCTAAAAATCTAACCCTAGTTTAGGGCGCAAAACTTGTAGAGATAGGAAATGACACCAAATCACATTGAAAAGTGATGAAAATTGGGTAGAGTGGATTATAGGGGTAGTACAAGCTCTGGATATTTTTCTATGAATTTTATGATCACTATTTTGGGTACTTCTTTAATGAATTAGTAGTTGCATGATTTGCTTAGAAAATTTATTATTAAGAGTACAAACTTCCTGGAAAATTGATGAAATTTAGGCAGAGAACCTTTATTATGATTTCAAAACTCTGTGAATTTTTATGGGATTTTTAGAAGCTTAATTCTAGGGCTTGCTTTATTAAGTATTATTTATCATGGATATTGGATTAAATCTATTTTGGTGCTTAGCAAGCTGATAAAATTATGATTCTTTGCACAATGACCTTTTCTGTATCATACTATTAAGCAGTAATTTTTCCATAATTTTATGAAGAGTAATTTCAGTACTTCCTTCTTTACATGAGAATAATGGGATTATAATGGATAAATTAATTAGAGGCTAAATATCTTTTGTAAAATCCTGCAAATTAGTATTTGATGATACCTTACTGTTATTTAGTGATCACAATTTTTGGGTGGCCATAACTTAGGAATATCATGTAGTTCATGTTAAAAATTACCCATGGCCAATCCTTGAGAAAAATAAAATAAATATCAGATTAATTAGGAAAATTATAAATTTCTGGATTTAAGCTAATTAAGTCCTGATAGTCCTCCAGTAAATATTATAGGAGATTTGGAAGATAATTTGGAGTACCTCCCCTTGTGTACCACATATAGCTTAGGATGGTCTGCATTTAGTAAAACCACGGAATTCTGATAATCGATGGTTGGTAGGGCAAGTTTAGAACGAGTTCATTATTAGAAGTCAGGATAAGTAGAATGTGGGACTGGTTAGGGTAAGGGAGTACGGGAACGACGAAAGATCGTCCGTCCCGGGAAGAAGAGGAAGAGTCTTAATACTCTAGGGTTAGAACTAAAGCAACAAAAGGGGATTGGGTAAAGGGTAGACAACCAATAATAATAAGTGCCTTGCGAAAGGGAACTTCGGGCCGTAATGCACCGTCTTGGTTCCTAGTGCCCCTTGAGAGCCCTTCACGGGGTATACCGGGGGCAGTCCTGGGCTAACGTAAACCATAGGGAGTAATAAATTAAAAGAGCAACTAGTATAACTAGGATTGCACACGCTCACTCCCCGGTAGCTAGGAAAGTAGAGTTATAGGATTACTTGCCATCAGACAGTAGCTCTGAAGGTAGATGCACGGACAGTACTGTCCGGGGGGCCGCGGGCTCGAGGGTTGGAGTACGGAGAAAGGTGGTGGGTCATCGGTACTAGGCGATCGATCACACCGACAGCGGTACGATGACTCGGAGAAAAGTCTGGAGGGTACATCCAGCAGCAGTACGCGGATACTCTAGGTTGTGTTCTTCTAGGGGCGTACGGAAGGGCTAGGCCTGGTAGTGTGGTTACCCGCCTAGGAGTGGGGGGCCCGACCCACTGTCTCCGTTTGCCACTACGGAGGTTCCTGGGGGGTGAAGCTAGCCTCCCGAACAGGGGGAACTAAAGGTCTGTGCGCATAGAGTCGTGTGCGTGGGTTGCACTTGCATGAATCATGGCATAGCATATCAATACACTCATATTTGCATACAACCGACACCCCAACGTATAAATCGGTATGGGACTTTTTATACGATGGGAGCCTTGCAGAAGATCCCTTAACTTATAAGTTTGTATGGGCATTCATATAAGTTAAGGTTACTTACATACTTGCTTACTTGTTGCTTACTTACTACTCTCTAGCTGTCTTTAATACAATTTGCTATTTATTAATTGTTCTACCTATTACAACATTTATACTGTTCACCTGTTATAACTTGCTAGTTAGGTCCACCGTCACTTGCTTGACTATTCTCCACTTTTGTAGCTTCCCTTTCCTCCTCTCCGCCCGGTGCTTAGGAGCCGTGGTGGGAGGGGTAGGGGATGATAGGGCTTAGTCTTTATGACTAATGGTTTTCGAACCAAACATTACAGGAGCTCCGGATGGGAGACAGGGACCTGCACCAGCGGAGTACGGTGCGCATGGAGGTGGGACAGTCTAGCACCGGTGCACCTGCGACCAGTTCCGTGAGTGACTAGCATTTTCTTAGCTTCCGCGATGAGAGACTTGTAGTGAGGACTCTGATGTACTGGGCTCGAGCCCATTTATCTATTTTTTGGTTGTTATGTATTGATGGACTGGATATGATTCTCTTTTTATATATATGTTTTCTGTGGACTTGCTTACACTTTTGTATAAATGCTTCTCTCTCTTGTGATCGAAAAGGGCCGGCAGAATTGGCGTTTTGTAGTGGTTACCTTCCCGAGATGTCGGTACCACCGCAAAGCGGCAATTCTGGGCTAAGACCCCGTGTTTGAAAAAGAAAAAAAAAGGGGGGGTCTTACAATGAATAAGGCATTTCTGGTCGAATTACTTGATATGAACACTACTTTACTTCAAGCCGAATTTGCTTCATATTCTTCTCCATTGAATGATATAGAAAAGTCTTCTTTATGCCCAGTCAAATCTTTCCTTCTTGCCTGGTCGAAAGAGATACTAGATTGTAGATTGGCCTGATCAGAATTTTTTACCTTCAATACCTCTTTGATCTTGAAGTGACTTCAAATCGAGTCACCTTATGTCTTCTGCATGATCGTGTAGTAAACCTATACTGATCTTCAATATGCATGTTCATCTTCTACACAAATCGCCTTGATTCATCTGCACGAGTGCTTTGAAGTTCAATTATGTCTATTCTCTATATATTTCTACTTTCTCTGTCTGAATCGTCTTGATAGTTCATAGCAATCATCTTTATTTCTCACTAAATCTATTCTTTAAGTGAACTTCTGCCTTCATCAACCTTCAGCCTGAGTTCATTTGAATCTTCTACACGAGTGACCAGAACTTCTGGTCGAATCTGTCCTTAGCCTTCTCTCTTATTGCTTTTACTGAATTATTATAGATGCCTCTTCATGTAGTTTTGGTTTGATATCCAGTCGAATCAGTTCTTTAACAGAACTTTTGCACTCTTATTGAAATGAGCACGATTCGACTTGATTGATTAGTGTATTCGACTAGGCCATCAGTTCATTCGACTAAATATCAAGTCGAATTCTCACTTAGTTAATTTCTAATTCTCATATTTGATTTCCTTTTGTTTTTTCAATATTTTTGACATTTTTTAGCAATATTTTCAGCATTGTTTCAAGTCCAACGTAGTCTAGAACTTAGGTCGATGTAGTGTTTTGCACAATGAGGGATTACATTGGCAAGACAATGTCTGATGACACTAAGACTAGCCATGTAAAATCCCCCTCCCGATAATTGGGCACAACCGAGGGGAGATTGTATGCCCAGAATCGCCGCCTTGCGGTGACACCAACACACGGGTTATTCGCCACTACGAGACGTCAATCCTGCCGGCAGGTACGATCATACACAAGGCAAACGAGAACAAAAGTAAAAAAAAACTATGCCCAAAATGAGATAACAAATAAGAAAGAGTATTAAGGGCTTAAGCCCAGTACATGTCCAAAATGTAAAGTACACACTCTCACTCTATACTAATAATAAAGAAGCTAAACAAATAGCACTCATCAACCTAGTGTCTGGTAGTGGTAGTAGTAGTACACAGAAATTGCTCCTCCGACCCTGCCTCCTCGTGCTGCTGGTCCTCCGGGTAGTACTTTTGTTGCGGCTCCACACACTCCTAAAATGATGTAGTCCACTAACCGTTAGTCAAAAAGACTAAGTCACTTCGTCCTCGCCTCACCCCCCCCCCCCCCCCCCCCCCCCCCCCCCCCCCCCCCCCCCCCGCGAATCCTAGGCACCCTGTGGGAGGATGAAAGAGAGATGGACAATAAAGCAGTATAGAAAAGCAGGTGACGTGACTCTAACTAGCAATAGTATATATATATACTACAACAGTATGTAAAAACTAAGCTAGCAGTAATCAGGTAAGCAGTAAATAGTAGAAGCAATAAACAATAGATGCAGTAAGTAAAGTGCGATGCAGATAAAGTAAGTAAAGTAAACTACACTACTATTACATAAGTGTACCTTAACTTATATGAATGCTCATATAAACTTATAAGTTAAGGTTTTCGGTAATATAACTCATCATATAAAATAGCTCATACTAATTTATATGATGAGGATCTGCAAGTATGTATGACTTATAGTATGTATGTTATGATATGTTATGCACTATATCATGTGTCATACAAGTGCAACTCACCCACACGATTCTGCGCGTATAGACCTTTAGTTCCCAATTTTCGGATGTAGCTAACCTCTCGGGCACACCCGTCATGGTCAAACGGTAGCAGGGGAGCAGGCACCTCTCCATTTAGGTGGGTATGCACACTACCAGACCTAGGCCCTCTTGTACACCTATGTACACGTCCTAAGTGTACCTCTTGAGATCTTGCATACTCTTGCTAAAGTCCACCAGTCTTTTATGGTCGGTGTGCATTTTCGGGGATTGTCCTCCAGACCGCAGTATAATGCGAGGATTTCTTTGAAGGGGCTCTTTGAGATCGGGTATAGATAAACTAGGGATCCCGAAGTAGAGGAAAGGAAAGACGATGATAACTAGTCATATATGAACTTAACGACTCTATATGACCAACCACTATGTCTATAAATGTGACCCGAACCTGACACTGGTACCAATTGATGTAGGGTGGGCTACAAAGGTGGATAACTAACAGGAAAACCTAGGTAAAGTGTGAAAGATAATTTTGTTTCATAGATGAACTCTATGTGAACGCACTTGCAAGAACCGGCGGCAAAATCAATATAGAGCAATAAAGGATTAAATCGCGCACATATGATTTTAGCAATGATAAAGTAATTTTTTAGGGAAAAGAAAACATAGGTTTTTCTCATTGTGGAGGGTCAAAGCATGAGTGTGCGGCAAATAGTTCATGTAAATCACAAAATATTAAAAAAGAAAACTACTAAACAGTACATCCAATCAAACATGAAATCATATCATCATATATTAATATTGATCAAAATGTTTCATAAAACAAACAATAAAACATTCATGAAGAAGGGGGATTATAGTGGAATGGAGATCTTGTGGCACGTGGTGAATTGAGGGATGTTTGAAGGGGTGGAGTTGGTACTTGGGTGTTGGATTCAGGACTCGTGGAGGGGAAATGGACGGATTTAGGGTTGCTGGAATTTGAGGGTAAAGGTTGTGGGAGGAGTGATTTTATGGTTGTTGTAAAATCTGGCTGGAATAAAATTGGGGGGCAAGAGGGAGTGGCTAGCGGCTAGATTGCTGGATTTAGGTGGGGGTTTTGTTGTAGGGGTTGGGAAATCCCTGGGAGGGAAGTTTCGTAGGTTCCCAGGAGGGGGCTGATTGAGGCTGACCATGGGTGTTCGGTTGGTGAAAGGGAAGGAGGAAACTAGAGTTTTGGTGGGGTGGACTGGTTTAGTAAAGCTGGCAGTAGAGTTTGACTGATCGGCAGAGGCTTTGATGGTGCGTGGGTGTTGCTGCTAGGGTGTTGGGAGGAGGAAAATGAAGGTTAGGGATAGAGAATACCATGGGAAGGAAGAAAATGACTTTGAAGTGTCGCATAGGGTTTCACATAGTCGTTGTAAAGGGATCACCAAATTTTGAGATTCTTCTCTCCAAAATCTGCAATGAACCTCATGAAAACCCTCATACTCTTATTTATAATAAAAAAAACATTAAGGCACCCTGACATCAACAACTATGATTGACCAAGAGTGTCAGGTGCCCGATTACATTAAATAATAACCGAAAATGCAGAAGTTCTATATGAAAAAAAATGTAAACAAAAACTTGAACGCATCCACAAAGTCGGATCATCGATCTGGAGATGTCATATATGATAGGCCAATCGGCTCTGAACGGGCCCAAAACTCATCCTCCGCTGCAGGTCCACATCTCCATTCCACATTAGAAGGTCCAAACATCACCAGGTGGGGACGACTTTATCAACTACATACAAGGCATAGCAAGTTATGCTCATTTTGTATTATTATTTTCACATTAATAATTAACCTGCCCCTAGATGTTAGGGCTTTTATATTGGAATGCATTCTACTGAACCCTCTATGCCTATAATGACATGCATTGGAGCCTAGGGTTGGACAAGGAATTCTCCTTGGAGTTCTCTCCTCTAAATCCCTTTCTTCTTGTGCTTCCCCTAAGACCAGCCGGTTGCCCTAGCCCAACTGGGGGTAACGAAGTACTTCAACAAGTATATCCAAACCCTTCTGAACTAGAAAAAAGAGAACAAACCGGATTCATTTGATAGTAGCCAACTAATGATGCTACTATGAAGGCTGCATATATAAACCCCTTTTGAAAAGAAAAAATAGGATGACTTTTTCCACGACTCGGATGTCAGAAACCAACAATCACATTCAGAAGCAACAAACTGCTTAGACATGAAGTGATGCAAAAAAAAAAACTCTTTATATTCATTAGTTTCGATTTGAAGAACATTTGAGCTGAATCACTCTCTTTTAGCTATTTAGATTTGATCTCTAAACATAGTCAAAGCCTTCATGTTCCACCAAAATCGCATTCACCATAACCCTTTCAAGTAGGATTTGAATCTTCTTCGCCCTCTTCAAACTCTTCTCTGTACATCTCTTCTATCATGGGTTTCCATAGCCGAACACGAGCATTTATGAACCAATTTGAAATCTGAAAAATAAAAAAACAAAGAAAATGATCATGCAACCTGTTTTCTAGAAATAAGATCATGGAGGGAAAGTAGGAGCATTACTTGGTTTCTTGTTAATCCCGTCTTGGAAGCCAGCAAAAGCTTCTCATTGTCATTCGGGTAACTGTAATGGAGAAGAAACTTCATATATACTTAAATAACAAGAGATACAGAAATATGATAACACAATAAAATCTCACGGGTGAAGGAAATGCTCGAAAAGCCAAGCTCGTAGCACCATAACCGAATCCTCCGGTAATCCCCTGAGCGGCCTCCAGATTTGTCGAACACGGATCATGCCCAGGTGTTGAAGAGATTCTACCTGTTTATGGTTTCTAGGCACATCTTTGGAAAAAGCCTCTCTCAAATATTCTATATGAGTGATAATGGCTTCCCCGAGATTGGAAAAGTGTTTGGACATTGCTTGTGAGGTAAGAGTTGTATATGCAGCAGCAGACCCAACACCTCCCACAGCTTCGAAGGATGACACAAGTTCATCAATTTGATGGAAGTACTGATTGTGACGGTTCTCGAGCTGGAAAGGAATATAGTTAAGGATTTAAGTCTGTAACTTAGTTCTTAACACAATTTTTTACTAATAAAATCATTCATAGTAATCATTATTCTCATCAACCTTACACTGAGTTCCCATTGCCATTCATTCATGTTTGACTGATGTGTGAGGTGTTTAAACTCCTTCACCCCAATTAATTTTAAATATATATATATATTTTTTACCTATGTGCCTTCTTGATATTCTTTTGACACTGATTCTATTTACTCGTCTAATGCGTGTATTCTTTGCCTTTTGGTGCACAAGCCCAAACCAGCTAAATCTATTTACAATTGCACATTAGGAAACTTATGCACTTAATATGGATCCTAGGCCCATCTATTTACAATCAATTGATTTGAGATTGAATGCATGTGTTCTAATATGGTTTCAAAGCAGCTACACCTCACAAACTACTCGTACATCACCTAATTTAAAAAAAAAACTTTATGCTTTAGAAGTCAAAGACCCAGCAGGTGAGGGGTGTAATAAGAATATAATCCAACATCGAGAAAACCATATAGCCATGCACTTAATAGAGATCTTGAATCCCTTCACCTACAAGCAATTGATTTGAGATTGGATGCATAGGTTCTAATATCTTTGAGGCAATATATTTATTTATGTATGTTTCATAGTTCCTCAAACATCCATTTTCATATTCTCATTTTCCATCATATTTAACTTGTATATCAATAACTTCTTTATTTTGAAATACTGAGATCTACATAGCATCATAGAATATCATCAGCCAATTTTCAGTTTCTAAATTTTTGTATCACTGGTCAAATTACTAGTCATATGAAAGTTAAAATGACACTCAAACATATAAAAGATAATTAAATCTAGTAAAAGTGATGTTTCATTTTCGCTCTTTTACTAAGAGAAAACAAAATTTTTAGATCGCGCAAAGTTTTCAAAGCATAAAATAGATATCTAATTACATCGAAGCAAAATAGTTGAATCCACCAAACTTCGGCAATCAGAGAAAAATCAGTAGTTAATATAGCAAAAAAGGGATTAAAAGAGCAAACCTCTTCCTGCAGAGTTACAAGTCTAGCCATTTTACACATCTCATGTTTCTCCTTGGAGGAATTTGCAGCCCACATGTTTCCCTTTATAGGATTCTTCCTTAGTACATTCTTGCATGAAGATAGCTCCAGGGCAGAGTTACTCACGCAAACAACTTCATTGAGCAACTGCTGAGCTGCTTTAAGATACGGTGACTTTTGAAGAACATCGATGATAAGGTCATGAAACTTCGTGTTCGAAAATCCAAAAGTGTAGCTACTACTCACTATGTCTCCGTCGCATATCATGCAATCATCCCTCGGATGTTTCCCACAAGAGAGCGAGATAACTCCGCCGTACATGGTTTTATTTCTGGCAACATTTTCTAGTATATGTGCTTGATTACAGTTGTATGGCCTAGAATTGTTAGGCTCCAATTCAGGTCCAAGCCTCAGTGACAAACCATGACCCGGCAAATGACCAAAGCCTGCGAAGCCATCCTCTTTATGTCTCATTGAAACAGGATCGATGAATCTATCAATCGGTGCGCCAACTGGTTGAAAGCAGTGCGGTAAATTATGAGGCCTGATGAAGGCACGGTCGACGCCATCCCAGTGCGAGCAATAACTGAGCCCGCCGGAATGAGATGGGCAAACATCCATATCTGAGATAGCACTCTGAGGAAGAACACCTGAAACCGGTTCCTCGGACAAGTCTTGCGTAATCATGACGGGATGTGCTGGAATGAAATGGATGGTGTAGATGCTATGGAGAATTCAACCCGAAAACCCTGAAATCTCTTTCTACGAGTTCATTGGTATAAAGCATGTCAGTGTTCATTTCGTCAATATTGCATGTGCATTGAAAATTTTCAATAATAAGTGAATGGATTTTTTAAGTGACCAACAACGACAACAACGATAATAACAGATAAGTTGGCAATTCTACATCGTTTTGTTTTGATTTTGATGTCAACGTGAAAGCTTTAGTTTAGATAGTTTTGGTGATTTTGCTGGTTTCACATTACAATATTGGTTTTGGTTTTTATTAAAAATGTTTCCAGATGTATGTTGAAGGAGTAAAATAAAGAGCGTCACAAGTTGCAAACACACAAGAAATTTGGCGGGCTCTTCGTGAGGGGATTAAAAATTTTAACCTCGGAAATTTCTAGCAAGTTTTCACTCACAACCTATGAGTCTTTAGGTGAAACTCCTTCACTGAAACCACTCGAAATTGGAACTATTAACCGATCTCAAATATGTTTCAAGCAAGAAAATTATGGAACCATAAAATATGAAGATTATGTTACAAATAACTAAATTGTAGATTTGCATGGACATACAATATCGTCAGTAGATAAAAATTTACAGAGAACACAAAATGGCATAAATTATAAAGAAGAGAAACATGTATATTATAGGAAAAGTTAGTATGTTATGAAAGAAAACAAGGATGTTTCAGTTACTAGAAAAGGATGGCGATCTTACCACATAATAATGGCGATCTTACCACATAATAATAGTTACTCTCGTCTGTTGAATATTCTCAATATATTTTGTATATTGTAACTTGTATATATATTGTCTTACCCATTGCAAGGGTAAGAGCTTTATTTTTCCCCAAACTATCTCCTAACATGGTATCACAGCTGGAGCTTTCCTCTACAGTCGTCCCTATCGCGATTGTTCGTGACATTTCTTGTTGAAGTCTATCCACTGGAGCACGAGACGACGTCAGCTTCACTATCTCTCTACTTCAACATCGTCTTTGACACTTTGATATTTCTCCGATTAACCACGAGGTCGGCTTCAACCTTTCCCATGCGTGCTTGGCATAACCGAACAATGGGAGTCGTCTACACGCTTTGACCTTTCCTCTGCGTACTTGACAGAAGCCCGATGACGATCTCTGTCGTGACTGGAGTCGACGAACTCTGTAGTCTGCCCCAGCAGTGGATGATCCATTGTTGTCGTGCAATCCCTGCTCCAGAGTCTTTTTGACGCAGGGAGGGGATCTTTAGACGGCGGGTAAACAGTGACCTAACTCTCAATGCTATGCAAAAAGTCCGACAGATAAATTCACGATTGAATAATAAATAAAATCATCCCACGCAGAATATTGAAAGCAAGGCAAAGATAATTCATTTAAGAAAAACAAGCTTAGGCTTTCCTCCGCGTGGAGGGCCAAAGCTAGAGTGCGCGGCGAATAAATCCTTCCTGCGGTTAGAGATTAATCCAGACATAAATAACTAAAATAAGTGAACATCCAAACTAACATGTAATAAGCAAGTTGTGACAATGTTCTACAACCCAAAACCAATACAAAAACACCATACGAATATTAGGGCTGCTATAAATAAATGGATCTGAATGTTGGAGGGCTCAAAGCGGGGTTCCGGTGGTGGGTGACTAGATCGGGTAAGGGGAAGACTAGTCGGGGGTTGGGAGGGCTGGATCGAGGGGGCTAGGGGTTGGGTCGGGGCCGGTTTTCCCAGAACTGTGCAAATCCCATGCGGGTGGATGTTTAGAGGTGACTCCACGAGGGGTGGTGGTGGCCGGAAGTGGGGAGTGGGACTGGAGGAGGGCTGGATCTGGAAAAAAGGAAAGGCAGCCTGTTTGAGAGGTGGTCGGAGAGGAATAGGTGGTCGGAGGCCTGAGGGAGATAGGTGGGCAGCGGCCTGAGGGGTGTGGACTGGAGGGCTGTAGGGAGGCTTGCTTGCTAGATCTATGGCAGAAGAGGGTCGGCGGCTTCAGGGAGGAGAGTGTGAAAGCCGGCGGTGGAACAGGAAGGAAGAAATTTTAGGGGTGAACAGTAGATTTACTTTTTGAACAGTGAAATTGAAGTTAAACAAAGGGTGAAATATGGACCGCAGCTAGGCCGGCATTTGTGTGTGGGGGGGGGGACGGCAGCCTGCAGGGAGGAGTGCGGACAGTAACCAAAGGGAGAAGACGGAGGGAGAATCAAAAGAGATACACACTTACCCAAAGAGTCATCGCCAAGGGGGTTCCACGAAGTCGGCACCGCGGAGGAGATCACCGGAATGAAGGAAGAAACTCTCCACTCATTCAGCAATCCGAATGACGGCAGCCCTAAACATTATATTTATAAGAAATAAAATTAGGACACCCGGAATCAACGGCTATGATTGGTCGTTGGTCTCGGGGTCGAAACTACATGAAATAAAAACCGAAAAGTACAATGTTATATATGAAATTGATTCGCAATGCGAATCCGGACGCATCCACGGAATCGGATCGTCGATCCGGACACGCCATATATGGTAAGTCGCCAAAACAGCACTGAATGGGCCCAAATCTCGTCCCCGTCTCTGCTCCGCATCAATCTCCCCGGATTGAAAGAATTCATCTCCCGATGAATTGGGATAAGATTCTCTCGATGTATACCAGGTAAAACTCGAATAGGCCCACCAGAGGTCGTCCAAGTGTCGTCGCTGAAAAAGTGTCTTCACCAATCAATTCCTCCAGACTGAAAGCTTCCATCTCCGATGAATGGAGACGGTCGTACTGAAGTCGAAGTCCCGGGGCGAGTCGATCAAGCTCCGCCGATAGCATCCAGGTGTCGTTGGTGAAGAGTCATCTGCTCAAGTGAACCAGGTAGCGACACACAAGACTGTCTGTAGAGGGGGAAGACTCAAGCGTAATGATCTCAGTGATAAGCTCATCTCTCAACACACTAGTGGAAGGATCCGGTGGGATCCGAGGTGCCAATGGTGAAGCAGGTGGGGACAGGATCCCTGGTAAGTGGGCTTCATGGACGGCGTGGGCACGGGGCAATGAATTTGGTGGCAAGGGCTCGGGGGTGGACTGAGTGGTGAGTGGTAAAAATGGTGATGAAGGCTCGGGAGGGCCGCCAAGATGTGGGCCCGAATACTCGTAAAGTGCAAAGTATGGCATCAGGTCCTTGACATTGAACACAGTCTGGGTACCCATGCTAGTGGGGATGTCCAGCTCATAAGCATTTGTCCCGATGCGTCTCTGGACTGAGTAGGGGCTCATTCGCCGAACGCTCAAACTTTTAGCAAGCCTCGCACGGAGCCTCACAACGCAGATTCTTAACATCACCTATTCGCCTTCATGAAATACTTGCACTTGTCATTGAACATCTGCATGTGATTTACAAGATTTATTACCAATATGGATTATTCGTCGGATCGACTCATGACACGCATGCAAACGATGAACAAACAACACAAGAGACTCATGCAATTGATGACAAAACGACTCAACAGACTCATGCAAATGATGCAAATGAAACATGACAAACACTGCATGCTTTCTATCGGAAAATCTAGCGATGATCGGGGTGTCCCTAAAATGTGGTGGCTGATCAGGCAGCTCTTTTGGTGGAGTGTAGAAAAACTCATCTCATGTGTGACGAGTGTTCAGAGGATCGCGTGAGACACCTATACTCAAATATGAGCTCGTAAAGATCCAAGTGTCTCTCAGGGAACGTGACACATCAGGGAGCTCACCAAGAGGTGTATATGAAAAGTCATCGCGAATGCGACGACCGCCTAAGTGAAAATCGTGTACACCGACTAAAAGATGTGACTCTCAAATGTGGTGTATGAACCGGTGGTGCCCTAGACACTCAATGCTCCACACAATATCCATTCTCTGGGGTAAGGCCAGGGATGGTAATGGAAGAGGCGCCAATAACTCAGAACTCGTAAACAAGCGGCTCACCTGAATCGCATCCTCACTCGGATGTGGCGGATCATCCGGGGGCTCAACTGGGGGCTCGTGATAGAACTCGTCACTAGGGTCGTGGTCCTCCAAATGAGTACCATCGTGAGGGGTAGTCTCCCCTATTGGAACACCCTATTACTGATTTGGGTAAGGATCACTATGTCCTTAGGAGTGTATCTTGACTTCATTGTATAGATTTAAAGGTCAACTAGAATAGGTCTAAGGCTTAGAACTTAGGTTTGAAAGTTGCCCCCAATACCTCCTAGTTCAGATTTCAAGTGCTGAAGACTAAGGCAATTATCGTCGAGCTCAGATCGACGAGGCGTCGAACTCAGTTCGACTATCTCTAAGCTCAGTTCAACGAGTCGTCGAACTCGGTTCGACGATCTCCGAGCTCAGATCGACGTTTCTGTCTCAAGTTAAAATCCAGATCTCTGAGCTCAGGTCGACGATAGTCGAGCTCAGGTCGACGATAGTCGAGCTCAGATCGACGATTTCTGTTTCAAGTCAAGTTCCAGTCTCTGAGCTCACGTCGACGGTAGTCGAGCTCAGATCGACGATTTTCTTGACAGATCGACGATTCCTGGATTTCAAATTAAGTCAGTTATGGAATTCAAATTTCTTCATATCCAGCATTTAATGCAAAGGATTTTGTAGCCGTTTCAATCAATTTGGAGCAAGTTTCAAGGAGACTAAAAGAGAATGTTACTTAGGACTTTCCTCCAGAGACAGTTATCAATTAAGGAAGTCATTTATGACTGGCCAACGGCTATCTAAAAGATTGGATTTCAATATGTCTTTTTCAGACAATAGAGACAGACAAGAAGAAGAATAATAACAAGAGAAAATCAAGAACAATATCTGAGATCTGTAAGACACACACAGAACTACAGGATTACAGTTTCTCATCTCTGATTCAAGTTTTTCAAGGCTTCATCAATCAAGACTCCAGACACATCACATTTCAGTCTTGGCTGAAATATTCATTTGCTGGAGATCTCATCTTCTGAAGGCCTATCACCCTGTGCAAAGCTTCTTCTCCTGAACAACTGCAAATCTCAGGGGGATCTTTGACATCATCAATCCACTAGTCTTCTCTTTGACTGTTGAACAGAGAAGAACAACTTCACTTCCTTTTCTTTTCTTTTGCTGTAAAAGGGTTACTCAAAACTCCCTTCAAAAGTTTTGTGTTTGGTTTCTGAGACCTTGTCAAAACTCAGTGGTGGTAAGACACCTGATCAAAAAATCTGGTTTGGTTTTGAGCACCTTATCAAAAGCTCATTGGTGCCCAGAACACCTGATCAACTATTCCAGTAGTGGATTCCTACCTAGGGTGATAAAAGAGTGGATGTACCCAGGTTGATTGGGGAACCATTATAGATCCTTGTGTCCTCTGGTTGTTTGTGTTTTACTTGATGTGTGCTGTGATTTTGTTTCTTGCTTTACTTTGTTTTTATTTACTGCAAGCACAATACACTATAATTACATTAAGTCTTCCACTGCCAATTAATTTTTAATTTGCAAAATTATTTTAATATACTCTATTCACCCCCCTCTAGAGTAAAGGTAGATCTTACCCTCACTTTCAATTGGTATCAGAGGGAGGTTGGTTATTCAACAACTAGATCTTCACTAGGTTGGTTGTTTTTACAGGCTAACACCTGAACCAAAAGATCTCTGATAAGATCAACCTTTAATAGAGGGTTGTTATTTCCATTATATTTATTTTCATATAAATCCATGGCACAGAACAAAGACAATGCAAACATCAGACCTCCAGTGTGCAATCATTCTAAGTTTGCACTTTGGAAGGCAAGGATTAAATTATACATGAATTCTATTGATGAGGATATCTTTAATTCTGTTTTGACAGTGTGTCCAAGACCTCCAGAAACCACAAGTACAAGTGATGTTCCACCCCCTTCAGGAACAGATGCAGACATCAAGAAGTGGAAAGTTGCTGATACAAAGGCAATGAATATATTGGCTCAGACAATGTCTGATGATATATTTCAGAAAGTGGCTGAATGCAACTCAGCAAAAGAAATCTGGGACAAGCTATCTGAGCTTGTGTCAGGATCTGCTGATGAAAGAAAAGACAGAAGATTCCATCTCATAACCCAGTATGAGAATTTCGAGAAGGGAGAAACTGAGTCAGTTGCTGACATGTATAACAGACTCAGTCTAATTGTCAGTGAACTGAAAACTTTGGATAAGGAGATCTCATTGACTGAACTCAATGATAAGATCCTAATGTGCTTCCCCAGCACTTGGGACTCAAGGATCTGGCCAATCAAGGATGCCAGAAGCCTAAATGAGATCACCACTGAAACTCTATTGGGCAAGCTCAAGTCTTATGAGCTGCTCATCAAAAATAGAAAGGAAGAACAAAAGGCAGCTTCTCCAGCAACAAGGAAGGAGACGACAATTGCTTTCAAAGCTTCAGAAGATCAGCCTGAAGACAAGGTCACAGGCAATGAAGAGCTATAGAGTTTATTGGCCAAAAGATTTTACAAGATGGCTAAAAAAGATTTCAGGAAAAGGTCATCCAGAGGCCATGAAAAGCCAAGGTATGACAAGTCCAGTAACAAAGAAATTATTTGTTTTGGATACAGGAAATCAGGCCACATTGTGTTTGACTGTCCAGAAAACCAAAATAAGGACAAGAAAGATAAAAAAGATAGGAGAAGAGACAGACTCCAGGAGAAATAATTATGACAAATCCTCCTACAGCAAAAACAAGTACACCAGGAAAGGATTTATAGCTGAAACCTGGAGTAAGACTGAAGAAGAATCAGAGGCTTCATCAAGCTCAAGTGATGATGAAGATGATGCCCAAGAGAATGAGTTTTGCATGATGGCTATCAATGCCTCTCAACATAATTCTGATGCAGAACAAGAGTCAGAATCTGAATCTGAACATGAAGCTGAAGAAGATCAGGTAATAGATTCTTTTGATTTTGATTTCAAAGGACTTTAAATTTGAATTTAAGGCACTATGTTTAGACCTACTCAAGTCTGAGAAGGAGATTATCTCTTTCATAAATCAACTATCTGAACATAGCACTTTAAAATCAGATAACCTCAAACTCTCTGAGGAGTTAGAATGTTGTAGGGAGGAGATAGCTTCACTGAAAAGTGAACTATCTCAGGCAAAGAAGTTTGAAGAATCCCTTAATGGGAGAAGCATCAGACTGATGGACATCACAAGCACAGTGAATTCAAGACTTAACAGTACACTGGGCTTGGGTGCTTCATCCAGTCAACCTATAGTATTAACAACCCCAATCAAATTTATCTCAGATAAAGGAAAGAGAGTTGTAGAGGTAACTAGGAAGAATTCTGATATACTTAAGAAAAATAAGGTTCAAAGGAAATGTCGAACAGAGCTCGACGATCTTCGAACGGAGCTCAGCGATCTCAAGTTGAATCGTCGAACTCAGGTCGACGATCTCTGAACTCTGAACTCAGGCAAAATCGATCTTCGAACGGAGCTCGACGATCTGACCCAAGATCGTCGAACTCAGCTCAGAGATCGTCGAACAGAGGTCAGAGCTTTGAACATTTTTTAAGGGTATAAGAGTCGAACTCAGCACAGTGAACTCAACTCAGCTTCAACCCTTATGCTGAATGGATAATATCTCCTAGGAGATATCATCCTGAAGGCTATAAGAGTCAACCAGGGATGTCTTTTATTTCAAATTTTAAAGGTTATCAACCTAGGCTCAAGGTAAACTGGGTCAAAAACAAATAAATTGTTATATATGCAGGTGAAGACCTATCCAACAATAAACCAGCAATGATATCTGGATAGTGGGTGTTCAAAGCACATGACAGGAAGCAAGGATAATCTAACATCCTTCAAAGCCAAGCTTGGACCCAAGATCATATTTGGAGACTCAAACTTTGGACATACCAAGGGATATGGTGCAGTCAAGATAGGGTCAGTCACATTCAAGAAGGTGGCCTGTGTGGAAGGACTGAAGCACAATTTAATCAGCATCAGTCAATTATGTGATGAAGGCTACCAGATGACATTCAACAAATCCTCATGCAAAATCAAATCAGAGGACAACACAACTGTGTTGACAGGTAAAAGGAAAGGTAACATCTATCTTGTAGATTTTCATTCAACTAAGGTAGATATCTGCTTGTTCAACTCTGTTAGTAAACCAAATGAACTATGGCATAAGAGATTAGGACATGTAAACCTTAGAACCATTGCTAGGCTATCCAAGGACAACCTTGTTAGAGGACTACCTTCTGGCCCCTACAAGAAGGAAGGACTTTGCAGGGCTTGTCAATTAGGCAAGGAAACTAAAAATAGCTTTAAGTCACTTATTAAGAGTGATTCACCTAGGATTTTGTATCTGTTACACATGGATCATTTTGAACCCATTACAGTACAAAGCCTAGGAGGGAAATCTTACACTTTAGTAGTTGTAGATGACTTTTCTAGATTCGCATGGGTGTTTTTTTTGAGAAAAAAGTCTGATAACTTTAAGTGTTTGACAGAGTATCTCAAATGCATACAGATTGAGTTCAATACTCACATTGCCCTGATCAGAAGTGATCATGGGACAGAGTTTGATTCTCTTCTTATGCAAGAGTTCTGTCAGAGTGAAGGGATTAGGCACACTTTCTCAGCTCCTAAAACTCCTCAACAAAATGGGGTAGCTGAAAGGAAAAATAGAACCCTTATTGAATCAGCTACTATATTGTTGACAGATGCTCACCTTCCTCTATCCTTTTGGGCAGAGGCAGTGAACATCTCAAACTATGTGTTGAATATAAGTTTGATACATAAGCTGAAAGGTAAGACTCCCTATGAATTACTCAAAAAAAGAAACCTAAAGTAGACTATTTCAAACAAATTTGTAGCAAAATTTCAAGCCAAAGCTGATGAAGGAGTGTTTTTGGGATACTCCATGATCAGTATGGCTTATAGGGTGTATAATAAATCATCTCTTAAAATTGAAGAATCTGTACATGTATCTTTTGATGAAACTAACATGTCTTATAAGGAGAAGAATACTTCTATCATAGAACCTTTGCAGGTACATTCTCTCTCAGAAAATTTGAACAGGTTAAACATTATAGAAGAGGATACAACACCCTCACCTATCCAACAAAAAGGTGAAAGCAGTGAAGATGAAGAGGACACTCAACATCTTAGTGAGAACCTCATTGAAGAGCCAGTTGTTGTTCCACAAGAGGAAACAACAACACAGATTGGTGAACAATCAACACCCCATGTTGATTTAGTAACATCAAGAGATCATCCAATCTCTCAAGTGATTGGAGACATCTCAGCTGGTGTGCAAACCAGAAATCAAGTCAACCAAAATCTGATGCACACCTGCTTTCTTTCTCAAATTGAGTCTCAATCCATACAAGATGCAAAACAAGATCCACACTGGATTATTGCAATGCAAGAGGAGTTACATCAATTTGAAAGAAACAAAGTTTGGGAGCTAGTGTCAAGGCCAAAGGATCACTCCATTGTTGGAACAAAATGGGTGTTCAGAAACAAACTAGATGATCAAGGAATTATTGTAAGGAACAAGGCAAGGCTAGTTGCACAGGGATACTCACAAGAAGAAGGAATAGATTATGACCAGACCTTTGCACCAGTTGCAAGGTTAGAGGTCATAAGAATATTTCTAGCTTATGCAGCTCACAAGGGATTCAAAGTCTATCAAATGGATTTGAAGAGTGCTTTTCTAAATGGAGATATCAAGGAAGAAGTCTATGTCAGACAACCCCCAGGTTTTATCTCTCCTACTCATCCTGATTATGTCTTTAAATTGTATAAGCCATTATATGGTCTGAAGCAAGCTCCTAGAGCATGGTATGAGACTTTAGCATGCTTTCTCTTGAAAAATGATTTTATAAGGGGTAAAGTAGACCAAACTCTTTTCATTAGAACCCATAAGTCCAATATCTTACTAGTACAAATTTATGTAGATGACATTATCTGTGGATCTACTGATTCAAATTTGTGCAAAAAGTTCTCTAACCTAATGCATTCAAAATTTGAAATGAGTAGCATGGGTGAGCTTTCCTTCTTTCTAGGATTGCAAGTCAAACAACATGCTGATGGCATATTCATTTCTCAAACCAAGTATGCAAAAGAGTTGGTTATGAAATTTGGTATGTCTGAAGCATCCTCTATGAAAACACTTATGCCTACTAATGTTGTATTAGATGCTGATGAACATGGGAAACCTGTTGATCAGACAACATATAGAGCAATGATTGGCTCTTTATTGTATCTTACAGCTAGTAGACCTGACATAATGTTTGCTACATGCATCTGTGCTACATTCCAAGTAAGCCCTAGAGAGTCACATCTAACATTAGTAAAAAGAATTCTTAGGTATGTGAAAAGTTGTCCAAATCTAGGTCTCTGGTATCCAAAAGATTCAGGATTTGAATTAACTGGATTTTCAGATGCTGATTATGCTAGATGTAGAGTAGACAGGAAAAGCACCAGTGAAACTTGTCAGTTTCTTGGTGACAGACTTGTCTCCTGGTTTTGTAAGAAACAAACATCTGTGTCCACATCAACTGCTGAAACTGAATACATGGCAGCAGCTTGTTGTTGCTCACAGATATTGTGGATTCAAAATCAGTTCCTACACTATGGTTACAACTTAGATAAGTCAAAAATCTTTTGTGATAACACCAGCGCTATTTCTATAGCCCAAAATCCAGTCCTCCATAGTAGGACAAAACATATAGAGATTAGGCATCACTTCTTAAGAGATAATGTTGAAAAAATAAAATTGAACTTCAATATATCCCAACTGATTTACAAAGGGGAGATTTTCACCAAACCCTTGGATGAAAAGAAACACACATTCTTCCTGAATCAGTTAGGAATGTTAGATGGAGGAAGTTTAAATTAAGATCCAAGATTTTGAAACTTTAAAATTGACCAAGACTAGGCTAAAAACTTGATTTTTCTAGTGTCTAAGGTTTTTTCTGAACTCTGAACTGCGCTCGACGTTTTTCCCAAAGATCGTCGAACGGAGATCGACGTTCTCATGTAATCGTCGACCGGCGCTCAGCGTTTTCCAGATAGTGCTAGGCTATCTCTTTCCGGTCAGAGATCGTCGAACGCAGCTCGACGCTCTCCAATATCGTCGAACGGAGATCGACGATGTTGAAGACCTTTCAGATTCCTTTAGAAGCCCAGATCGTCGAACTGAGTTCAACGATCTTTCCTTTTCTGCGTCGAACCCTGATATAAAATTCATTTTTCGGCCGTCGTTCTCCTTTTGCGCATTCATACTTTCTGCAGAGCTTTCCTTTCCTCCAAACTTCTCTGCACTTGGTCTTGTTTATTCATTTTTGCAGGAAAAACATGGCCGTCTCCGTTGCTGTCTTAGCCGCAATAAAGTTTGACACCGGTTTTGATAT
Organism: Platanthera zijinensis; assembly: GCA_039513925.1. NCBI lineage: Eukaryota > Viridiplantae > Streptophyta > Magnoliopsida > Asparagales > Orchidaceae > Platanthera > Platanthera zijinensis. The sequence goes on from CM077084.1 coordinate 145,237,992, forward strand.
AGACATGGATTCGTTTGAAGGAAGTGATCAGATATTCAAGGATATTCTAGAGCTGTTCAAGGAGCAACAGTTGGTGGCAATCATGACTACAAGAATGAAGTTGGCTGTATATGAGATCAAAGAATGGGTATATACAGCCCACAACCTGAATCAAAATACAGTGATTGGGACAATTTCAGGAACCCAGGTATCCCTTACTCCTGCTCTTCTAACAGAAGTTTTTCAATTAAGTACTGGACATGATACAGTGGAATTGTCTGAAGAAGAGTTTTCTACTATGTTGGATAGAATAGGACATTCAGCAGCAAACCCTAACAAATTGCTTAAGAAAAACCTTTCAGTAGAGTATAGGTTTTTAGCTAATGTAGTGGGAAAAGTTTTATTAGCCAAACATTCTGCTCATGATACAATATCTAGGTATCAGTTTTGTTTGATGGCTGCTTTAGTTGATAAGAAACATCTGAATTGGGGAGAAATCTTTTTTGATTTAATTAAGAAGAACATTAACAAGAACCTTGTTAACTTTGGGAGGATATTAGGCCTGTTTTTGCATAACAGATGCCCCCAATTGCTTGTGTCCAATGGTATGCACATCAATGCTTCCAAGAGACTCTCCTGTGCTCTCTTTGGAAAGTGGGACAGGAAGATTGCCAAACCCAGCAAGGGTCCTTCAGCTACCACCACTTCAGGCACAAGGACTGTTCCAGTCACTTCCCTTCAGGCAACTGCCCCCCTAGAATAATTGCCTGCTTCTTCCTCATCTCCACCATCTCCACCTCTAGTTTCTTCAACCATCCCTACATCCACCATTTCAATTTCAATTTCATCCCCCATCACAATTTCCTCTCTCATCTCAATTTCATCTCCAACTATCTCTTCACCACCACCAGCCACTCTGCAAGAGCAATTCCATCCTCTACATTTATATCCCCCTCTTGACATTGATTCATCCATCCATCTTCCATCATTCAATCTCTTAGATAATTCCTACATGGATGATTCTCATTCATCACCTCTAGATCCCTCATCATCTTCTACTTCTTACCAACAACTACTAAAAGATATTCTAGCTCAACCATCTTTCACTCCATCCATCTCCATTCCAGTGAGATCCATCACCACCATTCCCATATCAGAACCATCCATACCACTGTCATCCACATCATTTCTCCACATCTCAGCAGCTCCACCAACATCATAAACTCCTGCAACCTTCTCCTCTACCTCTACTCAAGCATCCCTTGAGCAAGTAGACATTCCTGCCCTTACAGATAAGCTATATGAGATGTTAGCTCCCAGGCTAACATTCTTGTTGGATACCTCCTTGGCTCCACTTCTCAAATCCATCAATGAGTTATCTGCCAGGCTTTCTTCTTTCCCTCCTCCTCAGGCAATCCCTTCTTTGGGGTGCCTTGATCCAGTTTATACTGAATCTAGGCAGGGGGAGATGCCAAAAGAAGAAGTGATGCTGCCTGCTCCAGAAGAAGAAGTGCCAACTCTGCCAGTGACTCCAGCTCCAACTCCAGTTCCAGCATTCAATGCAGTTGACTTCAGGTCACTGCTTTCAGATTTTGATGTTCTTTATAGCTGATATCTTCCAGCACAAGATGCTGAAGATCTTACTAAGGCCATTGTGTCTGTTTCTCACTGTGATCCCAGCTTGATATTATCATATATCAATTCAATCAAGGCTGTGGAAATTACTGCTGCTGATGTTTTTATTGATACTGCTGTTGATGATAATGATGAGAGACTCACAGAGGCCAGTGTTTCAGAGCCTGCTGATATTGTTTCAGATGTTGTTGTTGTTGTTTCTGTTGCTGCTGCTGTTGTTATTGTGTCTACTCCTGCTCCTGTTGTCAGTATTTCTGCTCTTGTTACTTTTGCTCCTGCTCCAGCTCCTGCTACTGCTCATGTTCCTGTTGCTGCTGCTTCAACTAAACAAACTAAACAACAGCAGGAATATTTAAAGAGGATTGATGATCTGTATGACCATCCCCAGAGTTCTGAAAGTGATGAATATAAGACTGATTCTGATGATTCCTCTGCAACCATTGCAAGGAAGAGGAAAGCAAGAAGTAAGGCTATGAAGAGAGTTCCTTCAGAAAAAGCCACTAATGATAATGATATTCCCTACTACATATTGCATGACTTTCCTATTACTGAACCCTGGATGCAATACTCCAGAAACCAATTGAAGGCTATGAAGAAGAGAAGGAAATATGACCAAGACACATCTCATCATAATCCTCCTCCTCCTCCTCCTTCTCCAGATGCAGGGTCTGGTGGAAATTCAGCTCCTCAAACCTCTCATGCTACATCTCAAAGTTCCTCTCAGGTTCAAGAAAGATCACAATCCAGAGGACATCAACAAAGAGGCTACCAGTCCAGAAGAGGTCAATTCAGAGGAAATCAAAGAGGTTACAGAGTATATTCAAGAGGACAATCCAGACAGCATCCTTATCAAAGGGAAGGACAAGGCCCAATTGATTCAACTTCTGGTCTATTTCCATATAAGTTCAAAGAAACTGTTCCCTCAAGAGCTCCTCCTTCTGATACTATCAATAGATATGAACCTCCTGTTCCCTATGAAGATCCAGAGAACAACCCTATCTCTTGGACAGCAAGGATGAAGGAATTAGTTGTTTTAGACCAGATAAAGAAAGCAAGAGAACAAGGAAAAGATACTTCAAATATTACTACATTATCTGAACAAAGAAAGAAAGAGCTTGAGAGATATTCTTCCAGAAAATTCTTTGACCCAGAGAGTTACATGAAGTTGCACCCAGAGGCAGTTGTCCCCAGACCCAAATCTAAAACCTCCCTAGGTGTTGTTGATGACAGAAGATCTAAGAAAGAAGCTTAAGATCCCAACAGAGAAATTCTATTCAAAAAGGGCAAGGAAAAGGACTGATTATGTAAGCTGAACAATATATATATATATATATCTCTGAACAATCTGCTGTGATTATTCATATGCTTCTGCAATGCTGTTATTTAATTTTCTGCAATGTTGTATTGTATGTTTTTTAATTCCTAAATCATGTAAATAGTAATCCTAACTCAAATAGGGGGAGATTGTTGGAACACCCTATTACTGATTTGGGTAAGGATCACTATATCCTTAGGAGTGTGTCTTGACCTCATTGTATAGATTTAAAGGTCAACTAGAATAGGTCTAAGGCTTAGAACTTAGGTTTAAAAGCTGCCCCCAAGACCTCTTAGTTCAGATTTCAAGTGCTGAAGACTAAGGCAATTATCGTCGAGCTCAGATCGACGAGGCGTCGAACTCAGTTCGACTATCTCTGAGCTCAGTTCAACGAGTCGTCGAACTTGGTTCGACGATCTCCGAGCTCAGATCGACGTTTCTGTCTCAAGTTAAAATCCAAATCTCTGAGCTCAGGTCGACGATAGTCGAGCTCAGATCGACGATTTCTGTTTCAAGTCAAGTTCCAGTCTCTGAGCTCAGGTCGACGGTAGTCGAGCTCAGATCGACGATTTTCTTGAGAGATCGACGATTCCAGGATTTCAAATTCAGTCAGTTATGGAATTCAAATTTCTTCATATTCAGCATTTAATGCAAAGGATTTTGTAGCCGTTTCAATCAATCTGGAGCAAGTTTCAAGGAGACTAAAAGAGAATGTTACTTAGGACTTTCCTCCAGAGACAGTTATCAATTAAGGAAGTCATTTATGACTGGCCAACGACTATCGAAAAGATTAGATTTCAATATATCTTTTTCAGACAATAGAGACAGACAAGAAGAAGAATAATAACAAGAGAAAATCAAGAACAATATCTGAGATCTGTGAGACACACACAAGAACTACAGGATTACAGTTTTTCATCTCTGATTCAAGTTTTTCAAGGCTTCATCAATCAAGACTCCAGACACATCACATTTCAGTCTTGGCTGAAATCATCATTTGCTGGAGATCTCATCTTCTGAAGGTCTATCATCCTGTGCAAAGCTTCTTCTCCTGAACAACTGTAAATCTCAGGGGGAGCTTTGACATCATCAATCCACTAGTCTTCTCTTTGACTGTTGAACAGAGAAGAACAACTTCACTTCCTTTTCTTTTCTTTTGTTGTAAAAGGGTTACTCAAAACTCTCTTCAAAAGTTGTGTTTGGTTTCTGAGAACTTGTCAAAACTCAGTGGTGGCAAGACACCTGATCAAAAAATCTGGTTTGGTTTTTGAGCACCTTATCAAAAGCTCATTGGTGCCCAGGACACCTGATCAACTATTCCTGCAGTGAATTCCTACCTAGGGTGGTAGAAGAGTGGATGTACCCAGGTTGATTAGGGAACCACTATAGATCCTTGTGTCCTCTGGTTATTTGTGTTTTACTTGCTGTGTGCTGTGATTTTGTTTCTTGCTTTACTTTGTTTTTATTTACTGCAAGCACAATACACTATAATTACATTAAGTCTTCCACTGCCAATTAATTTTTAATTTGCAAAATTATTTTAATATACTCTATTCACCCCCCCCCCCCACCCTCTAGAGTAAGGTAGATCTTACCCTCACTTTCATCCCCGTGAATGGGTGACATAGCCACTACGAGATCAGTACCAGGATCTGGGCTCTTGGTCGTGATGTGCCTCAAGGCAATGACCATGGGAGAGCGACATATGCCTACACTCAAGAATGGATCTGTGGGTGCGGTGTCAGGAAATAGATTTATGGTTGGGGTGCTAACTAACCCCGGTGGATGGCAGAGGAAGAGGCGTGGGAGAGGGACCCAACACTACACACTCAATTGGTCGCTCAGGCTCGCTCTCAATCGGGGTCAAAAGAGTCGGGTCGGACACAAGAGATAGGTCACTCACTGGGCTAAGCACCTCACTAGGGTGAGAGTCATCCGCATCAAGTATCACTTTAGTTATGTCTGGTGGAACAATGATAGCCAAAGTAGTGTCCTCGGTGTGGGAGGAGCTCGTGTCATGGAGAACAAGGTGATGATCCAATCGACTAGCTCTTGCGGTTCTCAAAGGCTGCTCATAACAAAGGACGAGATGATATGTCGACTCAAGGGACTTCGAACAATAATAAATCATCTTAGTACGTGTTGGGTCCATTGATCACAATATCCCAGATTTGAAGGTCTACAGGGCAATGGTATACACATGTTTATATCTGATGCATGTTATAAGTTCTATGTATGCAGGGGGCTCTTTGTTACTTTGATTAGACAGATTATCCAACTGACAATGACAGGAGGACAAAAGACAGGATGCTGAAAAGGCTGAAATTTGTCTAAGTCTAGATGCGTTGAGTGAAGGCAGTTCACTCAACGCCAGATGGCCTTAAGCGTTGAGTAAAGACTAGACAGTCAAAGCATCAGCAATGCTAAGACAGAAATCTGCTTAAGTCCAGAAGCGTTGAGTGAAGGCAGTTCACTCAACGCCCAGAGCCAGAAGCGTTGAGTAAAGCTCAAGCAGTCAAAGCCACAGAAAACCTGCCAGGGAATATGGCTAAGTCCATAAGCGTTGAGTGAAAGTAGTTCACTCAACGCCATGCAGAAAAAGCATCGAGAGAACATAGTTCAGTCATAGCTGCAGTATTGGTTGATACAGAATTCTGTCAAAGGACAGAAGCGTTGAGTGATGTCAACTCACTCAACGCTCATTCAACAGAAAATCTGTCAAAAGACAAAATTGTTGAGTGAAGGTCATTCAATCAACGCCTCTTCAACAAAACAGGCAAAGGCAAAAAGCGTTGAGTAAATTAGACGTTGAGTGAGCCTTCATCACTCAACGCATTTGGACGCTTGAAGATGCAGAAATTTGCCTAAGTGTTTTGGCACTGAGTGACAAGGTCTCACTCAACGCCTATGCAGAATTGTGAATTTGGCTAAGTCCACATGTGCTGTGTTCGTCAACAACAATTCAAAACGTTACGGGAACTGAACAGTAGACGACAAATGTCATTGCTTGCCTATTGTACTGCATTTAATGCAAAAGACTTGTTGCAGCTATCAACTCTCGGTGGTCCCACTGCTCAAAGAGCCGTTGGACGGCGGAATAGAAAAGGAAGAAATCAAGGAAGAAGAGATTAATTTTTGCAGAAGAACAAAACTTCATCTTCTTCCTTTCGACCAAGTCGCAGAAGTTGAAGAACTTGCTCCTTCTGTTAAAACAAGTTGTTCAAGAAAGTTAGTTGTTGACCTACTGAACTTCAACAGCAAGTTCAGAGAGCTTACTCTCTGAGGTAGAAGAACCAACAGAGCAAGCACGTGTTGCAGTGAATTCGTAGTTTCAGCAGGCCTAATCTTGAAGATACATTCTTAGAGCTGTAAAGGAAACAGGACTGAGTTTTCTCAGTTCAGAAAGAGGAAGACACAGAGATCATTTCTCTGGCGTCCTTCATCATCAACAAACAATATTCTAACTATAGGATCTTTCAGAAGATCTGAGCTGTAGGGCCTTTGGGCCTGAGTTCCAGTTGGGAATCTAAGTAGTAGGATCCCTGTGTGGATCTGAGGTACGGCTAACTGCCTGAGTTATAGGAGGTTTATCCTCTGAGGTAGGATCCAGTGTTGGATCTGAGTGTAGGGCTTTCCTCCAAGCCTAAGTGTAGGAGATTGCATCTCTGAGTGTAAGACTTGGAGGAGTCTGGGAAATCCTGAGGGATTTGAGTTGTAAGCTCTTGGAGCCGAGTTTGGAGGAATTAGCCTTGTCTAATAAGTTGTTAGAAAGGTGGGAGGGACAGTAGATGTACTCATACTCTAGGGACCCACTATAAATCATTTGTGTGTTGATTGTGTTTTCTTGAAAGCAAACATAAACTAATCACAACACACTAAAGTCAAAAGGAAATCACAAAAAGGAAAAAAACTTATTCACCCCACCCCACCCCCCACCCTCTCTAGGTGTTTAGTTACACTTAAATCTAAAGACTTTCAAGTGGTATCAGAGGGAGATTGCTCAAAAAAGACTTAACAATCTGAACTGATCTCCAGGAGTAGCTACTGATAGTCCTTATGGGTTCATGAGAGAACCATAAGGAGTTGTGTTTTATGAAGCTCCCAATCTGCAGGATAGAAAATTTTGGCATTTAGAAAGTAAGGGTCACGTTGTTCATGGAAGCATCTGACCCCAGGATTTTCATTATTGTTCAGGAGGGACCTTTCATCCACATGAAGGTCTCAGTTCTGGATGTCACTGTCCAGACACCTAAGAAATATTCTGAAATGACCAAGGATGAGGTGATACTAGCAACTATAGACAAGAGGGCACAGAACATCATAGTGAGTGTCATTGATGATTCTACTTTCTAGAATCTTGTCCACTGCAAGACCTCCAAGGAAATGTGAGACACATTGATTGTCTATATGGAGGGAACTGAATAAATTAGGGATGATAGAAAATCCCTACTCAACCAAGAATATGAAACCTTCAGGCAATGCAAAAAGAACAGCATAGCTGAATGCTATGAAAATTTCTTCAGAACAGTGATGAGCTGAGGACCTATGGGAGGGTCTTCAGCAACTATAAGCTGAATGACAAGTTTCTCATATCTCTAACTAGAGACTGGGACACCAAGATATGTGTCATCAGAGAGGTGGTCAAGCTAACTGAAACTCCACACACATTATTTAGAAAGTTGCTCTCCTATGAGATGCAGTTATCTGCCAGAAATGAGGAGACCTCCAGCAGAGCTCAAGCCAAGGAAAAAACTGTGGCCTTCAAGGCTGAGAGCTCTAAGAAGAGCAAGGAGAGGATTGCCTCTCCCCTAAGAAGACCTGCTGATTCAGACAGCTCTGAGTCAAGCTCATCTGACAGCAACATGTCAGATGGGGAGTTTGTTGTCTTCTCTAGGCAGTTCCAGAAGATGATAAAGAGGAAGTAGTGGAGGAACAGACCTTCCTCCTCTCATCACAAGAAGGACCACAACAAGTTTGAGAAGTTCTCCAAAGGAGACAGGTATGACACTAAACCCAGTAAACAGTTTTCCTCTAATGTTATTTGTTATTGTTGTAGCAAGACTGGACATGTCATTGCTGATTGCTCAGTCAAGAGGAAAGAGCAGAAGAAATCTGAGAAGAAGCATCACCATCAGAAAGGCAAGAAGGAAAGGTCCTTCATTGCCAAAAAGGAGAAAAGATGGAGTCAAAGTGACTCAGCTTCTTCAGATTCTGTAGAATAGGAAGCCTACATTGGATTGTTTGCTGCAGTTGCTGATGAAGAGAATGTGGACTATCCAACTGCTAGGATAGGAATCAGGGCCCCTCTTTCACTCTCAGACAGTGATACTGAGGTGGATGAAGATGTCAGTGGTTGTTATGGGCTAATGGTCATGTCAGATGAAGAATCCAGCCAGGATCAGTCTGGCCCAGATAAGGTTAGTCCAAGTACCCATGCACCAATATGATACTTGGACAGTGGATGTTTCAGACACATGACTGGAATAAGATGTCATCTAAAGGACCACTCCTGTGAAAAATAGACCTAAAGTTATCTTTAGAGGTTCAGACAGAGGAGTTACCAAGGGATATGGTATGATCACCAATGGCATAGTCTCAATCTCAAAAGTGTATGTGGAAGGGTTGCAACACAACCTGATAAGCATAAGCCAACTATGTGATCTTGGCTATGTGATTGTATTCCACAAGGATGAGTACCAAATTAAAAGGTCAAGTGACATATAGGTCATCTTGACAGGCACTAGGAGTGAGAATATCTATTGTTTAAACTTCTTGTGTTTAAGTTCAGACACCCCTGTGTGTCTAGTTGTTAATGGGAAAGTCTCGTATTGTGAGCAATGACACAAGAGACTAGCTCACTTGAACTACAAGACCGTTAGCAAGCTCTTTAGTGAAGAGCTAGTCAGAAATGGTCTCAATATTAAATGCACAAAGGAGGGTATTTGCTCTGCATGTCAAAAGGGCAAGCGGACCAAAGCCTCCTTCAAATGCACTGGGGCCAAATATTCTGTGAGGTGCGTATACCTCCTGCATATGAACTTGTTTGGTCTTATGTCAGTTCATGGTCTAGGTAGGAAAGTTTACACACTTGTAATAGTTGATGACTTCTCCAGGTTTACTTGGGTCTTCTTCTTGAAGAAAAAGTCTGAAACTTTTGACATCTTCAGGACCTTTGTCAAGCAAATTCAAAATGAATTGGACAGTTCTGTGGTCAAAATCAGAAGTGACCATGACACTGAATTTCAATTTGATGGCATGACCAAGTTCTGTGAAGAACAAGAGATTCACCAAGACTTTTCTTTTCCAAGAACACCCCAGCAAAATGGGATAGCTGTGAGGAAAAACAGGACTCTCATAGAAGCTGGAAGGACACTACTAAGTGACACATCTCTCTCAGAATACTTCTGGGCTGAGGCAGTTAATACTGCATGTCATGTCCTAAATAGGGCTTCTGTCAACAAATATCACAAGAAGACACCCTATGAGATCATGAAAGGCAGATAACCAAACCTTGCATATTTCAAGATCTTTGGTAGCAAATGTTATGTGCTCAACAATGGGAAGTCATAGTTGACTAAGTTTGTTGTCAAATCCTATGATGGGATATTTGTTGAGTACAACAATCATAGCAAAGTATACAGGATCTACAACTTGAAAATCAAGTTATAGAAAAGTCTATTAATGTAGTTTTTGATGAATCTTCTATGATTAACAGTAAGCTACCTAGCTACTCATCTAGATCTGCAGGTATAGAATAGGTAATGGACAATCTAACCATCAATGATGCTCCACCAACAACCCAAAATAAAGATGATAGTATGTGCTCCTGAAGAAGGACGAAGCTCACAGGACATGAATTAAGATCACCAGGATCCTGACATTGAAGTCAATGATGCTGAAGGAAGATTGCCTCCAGCAGTTAAGACATCTAAAGGATCATCCCAAACATCAGATCATTGGTGATGCTAGCCAAGGGGTTACAACAAGGAGCAGAAGCCTAAACATAGCCATATACTCTAGCTTTGTCTCAGATTGAGCCCAAAAGGTTTGAAGATGTCAACATAGACTAATTTTGGATTGTGGCAATGCAAGAAGAACTGAACAAGTTTAAGAGGTGTAAGGTCTGGAAGCTGGTTCCCAGACATCAAAGACATAACATCATTGGAACCAAGTGGATCTACAGAAATAAGTTAGATGAGAATGGTGTTATAATTAAGAACAAAGATAGACTGGTGGCTAAGGGATATAGACAAGAGTAAGGTATTGACTTTGATCAAACATTTACCCCAGTTGTCAGACTAAAAGCCATAAGATTATTCCTTGCATATGTTGTACACAAGGGATTCAAGGTCTATCAGATGGATATGAAGTCAGCCTTCATAAATGGTGACCTAAGAGAGGAGGTCTATGTTGAGCAGTCATCAGGTTTTGTTAATCCAAACTCTCCTGATTATATTTATAGCCTTAGGAAAGCATTGTATGGGTTGAAACAAGCTCATAGGGCATGGTATAAAACCTTGTCTAGCTTTCTCATTGAGAACAAATTCTCAAGGGGAAAGATATGCAAGACTCTATTCCTAAGAGAATCAAAGGGCAAGATCATCCTAGTCCAGATTTACGTAGATGACATAATCTTTGGGTTTACTGATGATAACCTCTGCAAGAAGTTTGTCAAATTCATGCAAGGGAAATTTGAAGTTAGCAGTATGGGTGAGCTCAAGTACTTCTTGGGTCTCAGGTACGACAGTCTGAGGATGGATTATCTATCTCTCAGTCTAAGTTAACTATGGAGTTAATTAGAAAATTTGGTATGGAGAGTACCTCCATCATGAAAACTCTCATGGGGTCAAGTATGTCAATAGACAATGATGAGACAGGAAAACTTGTTGATAAAATCATGTATAGAGGCATAGTTGGCTCCCTCATCTATCTTACTGTTAGTAGGTCAAACATCATGTATGTTACATGTGTCTGTGCTAGATACCAGGCTAGCCATAAGGAGTCTCACTATTCTGCAGCTAAAAAAATTCTGAGATATCTTAAGGGCACACCAGATCTTGGCATATAGTACCCTAGGAATAGTGATTTTGAGCTAACTAGGTATTCAGATGAAGATTTTGTAGGCTGTAGAGAATACAGGAAAAGCACATCTGGCTCTTGTCAGTTCTTGGGTGGAAGACTTGTATCATGGAGTAGCAAGAAGCAGACTAGCGTTCCAATATCAACAGCTGAGTCATAATATATATCAGCAGGGAGTTGTTGTGCTCAGCTGCTGTGGATCCAGCACCAGCTCCAGGACTGCAACTTAAAGCTAAGTAACACTCTTATGTATTGTGATTCTACTAGTGCAATCTCTATTGCTAGGAATCATGTCTCTCACAGCAGGACTAAGTACATAGAGATTAGGAATCACTTTATAAGATAGCATGTGAAATGTGAAGATATCAGTCTTGAATTTGTCTCTACTGACAAACAAGTAGCTGATATCTTCACCAAACCACTAGATGAAGTCAAGTTCAACACCTTCAAGTTTGAATTGGGCATGTTGAATTTAGCTCAGCTTCAGTAGTTCTCCACATATTTTTGCTTGTTCCAGGGAGTGTTAATCTCTACGGGATAAACAAAGGAGAAATTGACTAAGTGTTCAGGCGTCGAGTGCGCTGAGACAAGATCAAGCGTTGAGTGCGTTGAGTCTAAGTGCTCAGGCATCAAGTGCGTTGAAACAACAGCAAGCGTCGAGAGCGTCGAAAGTGTCGAGAGCGTTGAGTGTGTCGAGACCACTCAACGCATGCTCTCAGTAACGTCTATTTGCGGCTAAGTATAAGGATCAATTCCAACCGTTGATCACTTCTTGATCAAAAACAGGTACGCGCCTCTTCATCTTCTAAAATACGAATTACTATAAATAGAAGGTTGTGTGCGCAAAACAAAATACATTGTTCCTTGCCCTTCTCTGCCCCTTGCGACGAAACGACGAAAGCTCGCAAAATCTACAGTAAATCACAGAAGAAATGGCGCCAAGGAGATTGGATTTCATGCTCGAAGGTTCAGAGCTGGTCAAAAATGGATTCAAGGATGCGCCTGAGGAAGTTCAGTTAGTTCTCCATCTGCTTCAGGTCGATGACCTAGAATATGTTCTATCAAAGCCCAGTCTACTTTGGAAGAGAGAAGTTCTTGAGTTATACTCAACAGCCAAGATCGACTCGTCATCCATGAAACTCAGGTCATTAATCAGTGGAAACAAGGTTAAGATTACCCTGAAGAGACTGAGCAAGGCACTGCAACTGTCAAAGTTCAAAGTATCTAATGAAGAAGATGAAATGGATCAAACTGATGTCAAAGCTGTCCTAAAGTGGTGTGGACTCTCAAAGCACACCACTGGATCGATTCTGAGAAGAGAACTGAACCTGAAAGGAAAATTCCTTACAGATGTCATTGGGAAAGCACTGTTATGCAAGTCTGGCTGTCATGACAAATTTTCCAAAAAGATGTTTGAGTTGATGGCAAGGGTGATTCTTTCTAAAAGGACAGATCGGGGAAGAGTTCTATTTGACAGAATTGTAGAGTGTATCCTAGAGCCAAACCTGGGTAGAATTCTGTCTTTGTTTCTGCACAACTGTGTTCCAGGGATCCTTAATATAAGGCTAGAAACCAGAATCCATCACATGAGATGGACTCTAAAATGCTTGATAGATGGGATAGAGTTCTGCAACCACACCAACAATCAGCTGAAAAGAAGAAGAAGATGAAGGCAGTTATAGTTCAAGAAGACAACACTGACAGCAGTTCATCTGAACAGAGTGAGGAAGAGCCTCATGATCCTTAGCTCTCTCAATCTACTGACACGGAGAGATACAAGTGCTCAGGTATCATTTTTCTCTGAACCTGCAACAATGATTCAACTGAACAGAACTCGGTCTGAAGAAATTCAAGCTGATGCTATGGATATACCTCTAGTTGAGGTTGTTGAAAGGATTGCTGAAGAGATTATCAACAAGATTTCAGCAGAGGTGGAGGGGGAGTCCTCCATGTCTAATGCTCCTACTGAAAAAGAAGTTGCACCTAAGATCAAGATCTACATGGTGGACACAGTCCTCAAAGTGAGGGAGAGCAACTCCTTGAGCAAGTTATGGAAGATGCATTTGCTGAGGGGGAGCAAAACCAGGTCTTGGATGAGACTGATCAGATTCCTATTGAGAAGGAGAAAGAAACAGAAAGTAATCTTGTTGGAGATCTGAATGTCCCTGTGGACATTGTAGAGTTTGAGGGGGAGATTCACACTGAACTCCCTGCTCAAGGTACAGTCTATGACATTGACTCCTCTGAGTCTGAGGAAGGGAATGTTGTTGATGATAACAATGCCAATCAACATTCTTCCGAGTTCAAAAAGACTGACTTAGATGCAAGAGAAGAACTTAGGCCAAGGCAATATGACTATGATGAAGGAACATCAAATCAAGCTGATCAGATGTCAGGAACCTTCCTGACTCAACTGAAAGGGTTGTTAGATGATCAAAGAAGGAAAATTGAAAATTTTGTGGATGACTCCATCAAGACTCAGGAATGATCTGACAACAGAGATTAAATCTATAAGATTTGAGGTTAATCTGCTGAAGGCCCAGACTGTTAAATTCTTCCATAGGGTTGCACCTGCAGTTACCTTTACTGAGAGCAAGCTAGCTGAAATCAACAATATCCAGGCTGGGATTGTGGAAAATCAGACTATCACCGCCAACAACATGCTAGCAATCCACAATGCACAGAAGGAATTGATGGACATAAACAAAACTATTCTTGAAAGAAGAATGGATGTATGTGCTCAAGTTCTAGATGATCATTTGCTCAAAGTCAAGAACCATGTCACCCTTGGTATTGACCATCTGGATGGACAGTTGACAAAGGCTTGCACCTCCCTGACAAAAGATGTATCTGAAGAAGTCAAAAAGGGGGAGAAGGAAGTGATCAGGACTAACACTGAAAATGCAGTTTGGTCCACAAATGTGATCAGGGGATCCTTTGGTCTTGAACAGATAACATATGATAACATCCCTGCTTTTCCTAACCAGATTAATCAAGCACTGCAAGTTGGGAATCAGTATGGTGCCCAATATAATGATCAGTATACAGAGCAGTATAATACTCAAGATGGTGCACAGTGGGTTGAACCTTCTACAGCAGCTGAATTTCCTACATTCAGCCCCATAGTTGACCAAATGATGAGAGTTAAAGGAAAGACTTTTGTTGAGGGAGAGGAAGAAGCCAGGTTAAGCAAGAAGAAGTACAAGGATGAAATGGAAATCAGGCCAAACTTTGAGCAATGGAGTCCTCAATACAGAACTATTATTCTGTCTGCCTGGGACCAAGTCAAGTCTAAGAAAACTGAGAGGGGAAGGCTTTACAGCTCCCTAGAATGGGCCAAGCTTGAGAAGAATGAAGATGACAGAAGAAAGTTCAGAAAGGACAAGAGGTTAGGCAACCTGCTACCAAATGTTGTAGAGCCCAGCAAGTACTTCACAAAGTCATACAGTTATTTTGAGAGGCAAAGGGAAAAGGAAGGAGACAAAGAAAAAACTGCCAAGAAGCCTTGCAGGGGCATAGTCATAAGAGAACCTGAAACTTAGAAATGTTTCTTGTTTTACTTAAGGGTTGCAGGAATTGTATTTTATTTTATGCACACTAGCAAAACTTTAATCCTTTTATCAATGAAAATCATATTTCTGGTTGTGTATAATTAATCTCATCTTTCTACTGAAATGTTATATCTGCTGCATATGTGTTAGTGTATATCATTGTCTAAGGTTTTAACTTCTTCAAATATGGGGAGATTGTTGGGTTCATTGATCACAATGTCCCAGATTTGAAGGTCTACAGGACAATGGTATACACATGTTTGTATCTGATGCATGTTATAAGTTCTATATATGCAGTGGGCTCTTTATTACTTTGATTAGACAGGTTATCCAAGTGACAATGACAGGAGGACAAAAGACAGGATGCTGACAAGGCTGAAATTTGTCTAAGTCCATATGTGTTGAGTGAAAGCAGTTCACTCAACGTCATATGGCCTTAAGCGTTGAGTAATAACTAGACAGTCAAAGTCTCGGCATTGTCAAGGCAGAAATCTGGTTAAGTCCAGAAGCATTGAGTGAAGGCAGTTCACTCAACGCCCAGAGCCAGAAGCGTTGAGTAAAGCTCAAGCAGTCAAAGCCACAAAAAATCTGCTAAGGAATCTGGCTAAGTCCAGAAGCGTTGAATGAAGGCAGTTCACTCAACGCCATGCAGAGAAAACGTCGACAGAACATAGTTCAGTCAGAGCTGCAGTATTGGTTGATACAGAATTCTGTCGAAGGACAGAAGCGTTAAGTGATGTCAACTCACTCAACGCCCATTCAACAGAAAATCTTTCTAAGGACAGAAGCGTTGAGTGAAGGTCATTCACTCAACGCCTCTTCAACAAAACAGGCCAAGACAGAAAGCGTTGAGTGAAGACAACTCACTAAACGCCTCCATACATAGAAAATCAGCTAAGTCCAAATGCGTTGAGTGATGAAGGCTCACTCAACGCCTACTCAGTTAGACTGCAAGAGTCAAAATTTGTTAAGTGATGACTGATCACTCAACGCCTGAAGATGCAGAAATCTGGCTAAGTGTTTTGGCGCTGAGTGACAAGGCCTCACTCAACGTCAATGCAGAATTGTGAATTTGGCTAAGTTCACAGGTGTTGTGTCATGATGACATCAGCAGCAATTCAAAACGTTGCGGGAACTGAACAGTAGACGACAAATGGCATCGCTTGCCTATTGTACTGCATTTAATGCAAAAGACTTGTTGCAGCTATCAACTCTCGGTGGTCTCACTGCTCAAAGAGTCGTTGGACGGCGGAATAGAAAAGGAAGAGATCAAGGAAGAAGAGAATAACCTTTTGCGGAAGAACAAAACTTCTTCTTTCTCTCGACCAAGTCGCAGAAGTTGAAGAACTTGCTCCTTCTGTTAAAACAAGCTATTCAAGAAAGTTAGTTGTTGACCTACTCAACTTCAACAGCAAGTTCAAAGAGCTTGTAGAAGAACCAACAGAGCAAGCAAGTGTTGCAGTGACTTTGCAGTTTCAGCAGGCCTAATCTTGAAGATACATTCTTGGAGCTGTAAAGGAGACAGGTGTTAACCCAGAAATCGGCGATCCCTCCCAAGGTAGCAAGCTCGCAAGTCGCGACCTGCTCCAAGTTCCCCTGGAGGTCGTGGCATGTCTCAGCCCCCTTCTCTAGGTCAGGCAGATAGACTTCTCTATCCGCTCAGGCCGCGCGGCTAAGGCGGTCTTCCCAGTCTAACCGCCTAGGTCGCGCAGCATCCGTTCATTCTGCAGGGGTTGTGGACTGCTTCCATAGTCCGCCCCTGCAGGCCGCACGGTTAGATCGGCTAACCGCGCAATGGTTTTTTCTATTCCAACAGGTGCGGACTACCCAACTAAATGGCGGGCTCGCATTGCTATCCGCCCAGACCGCCAAGTAGCCGCATGCTCGGCAGGAGTCATGGCCTTCTTCTTCAGCCCACTCCTGCAGGTCGCATGGCAAGCAAGTCAACCCTCCACATCGCCAAGCGACGGGCCTCCAAGTCGCCAACCACCTCCAGCAACCTGCCCCTTCAGTCCGCTAGCAGGTGGCGGACTCCGTCTTAGTCCGCCTGAGGAAGGACTTGGCAACAGGACCGACAACCCTTCACCAGACCGCACAACACGACGCGAACTCAACTCCAGCCCGTCAGAAGGTGGCAAGCTCTCCTCCAGCAGGGGCGACCTGCTCCTATCCGCCAGAAGGGGACGGATTCAGCCTCTGTCCGCCTGAGGGAGGTGAACGCTCCGCTCACCAGCTGACGAACTCGCTTCATCCAACAGCATGCGCGACCTGCTCTATTCAGTCCGCCAGGTCGCCAAGCTCTTGTCTCCCAGCAGGGGGGACGCCTCCAGCAGCAGAGGCGGACTCATCGTGTCCTCCGCGAGCTAGGCGGACTCATTATGCAGTCCGCCAGAAGCACTTCGACTTCCCCAGCGCCGGCTTCTTCTCAGTAGTCGGCGACCTGCCTCTTCAGTCTGCAGCGTGTTGCGGACTCGATCGCAACTCACCGCTCTATCGGGGGTAACGTTATCAGGGCCGTCTCCAGCCCAAGCCTATAAATAGACCCTCATACCTCTCATTCAAGTAGGACAGTGGAGTGGGACAACCGGGACAACAAAGCCTGCGGACATAACTTCCTAGTCCGCCGTCATTAGTCAGCGGTCTGACCGCCAGACCGGCAGACTCCGAGAATCAACCTGCGCGGACTCCGAGAATCAACCCGCGCGGCCTAAGACATCAAACCGGGCGGCCTGACCGACCTACTCTTCTCTAGCCTCCGGCTCTCTCCTCCATTGTATTTTTTCCTTTGCTTTTCCATGTAAAGGAGCTCCGCTCAAGCTGTAATACTTTTTTTATAATCAAAGGAAAGACCGTCGCAGGAGTGACATTTAAGCCGCGGAGGGCGAACTCTGTTGTTGCCGCTGCCAGCGGCCCCATCTCTTTCTCTTTCACCCTCTCGGTCTTAACCATCAAAGCTAACCGTCAAAATAACAGTCTGCTCAACAGTTCCTCATCAACCTTCCCTGCTATCCCCCGCATCCTCATCAACCTCCTCTCTTCTATCCCCGCAATCCCTTCTCTTTCCCCCGTGAGATTTCGAACACCCGTTATCTGCTGGTGTGCCCCATTTCCCGCATCAACAGTTAACAAACGGTCTTCAGATCTCGAACAGATGGTGAAAATCAACGGTTACTCGTGTCAGACCATTAACCTGCCGAGAACCTTGCTCCTTCAAGTCCTAGTGAAGATCCTCTCTGGGAAGCCTTGGAGCAATCGCGTAGAGAAACTGCCCAACAGTTCCAAGCAATCAACTATACTCTAGCTGCTATCACGCAGCGATTAGAAGTGCAATCTGCAGCAGCACCAGTTCCTCCAGTCAATCCAACACCAGCGTTGGAGAATCCGCAAACTTATCCACCGGCATATCCGCTGGTCTATCCTCCCGTTTACCCACCAACCTATCTGCAAGGGTCTGCAGCCTCTTTGCGGTCTCAATATGATGAGTTCATAGCTCGTCAAAACTTCTTTCGGGAAGCTGCCCGAGGAAGTCCAGCAAGATTTCTAAATTTTCAGGGAAGTCATCCCTATCCTTCAGCTCCTGCCTTTGCTCCTCCCGCAGCATCTTTTCCCTTCTATCCTCCTGCTCCTTTTATAGCTACAGTTTATGCTCCCTTTTTTCCTTATGTTCTAGGAGAGAAGGAAGAGCCGTCACCATTTTCAGAGAATGTTCGGCATGAACCAACTCCAGTTAACTTCAGAGAGCCGCGGTTGCCAATTTATACCAGAGAGACTGATCCAATGAAGCACCTTCAAGCTTTTGAATCAGACGTAGCTCTCAGGACCCTCTCAGATCCTACGAAATGCAAACTCTTCGTGACATCCTTTAATGGACAAGTGAGGGAGTGGTTCTATGGACTGCGTCATCAATCCATCGCTTCCTTTGCTGATTTGCGAAGAGAATTTTTGCTCAGGTTTTCTACCTCTACAAAGAGAAAGGACAGTCTAGAAGCCCTCTTTAAGATCAGACAGCGAGAGAATGAAACTTGGTCTCATTTTGTGGATCGTTTCCAAAAAGAAATTTTGGACATTGAGATCGTCGATCAAGAAATGTATCGAGTAGCTCTAATACATGGTCTGCGAGAAGGACCACTTAAATTTGATGTTAATGTCCGAGCACCAAGGATATATCAAGAGTTGATTGGCTTAGCCAACTCTTACATTCGAGGTGAGAAGAGCAATTTAAGCTTCATCTCCAGGCTTATAGCAGAGAAAGATTCTTTTTCCTCTTACAAGCAACCTCCGAGGTCTCCTCGGAAGAATTTCCCATCCCACGCAAGGAAGGGAAGAAAATTTCAACGTCATCGACACCCATTCCCGGGCCAAGATCGTGCCCGAGATCAATTGTTATTATTGTCAGCCCCAGCTCCGCAAGCAGCTTTGGTTCATCAGCAGGAAGATGATGACTTGCTAGAGTCCGAACTGGATGAGGCCATGTAGGAAGTAAGCCAAGTCATGAAGGGTAAGGCTAATTACAAGAGGCCTTACCAGCCAGCAGATCAAAGATCAAGGGATTCAGATCTATTCTGTGAGTTTCACAAAGAAGGGGGGCATTCAACTGAAAATTGTCGAGCACTTCGCCAGCTGATAGAAAGAATGCTGAAGCTAGGCAAATTCCGTGAATTCTTCCCAAAGTTTGATCATTCTGATCCATCTACTTCAAAGGGCAAAGAGGTGGAGAACCCCTCTCTGGGCTCAAAAAGAACAAATCAAATCAGCAACACCGACTTCAATGATTGTCAATGCATCGACGCCAATGACGAGGGCCTCCTCGGAAGAATACAAATCTGAGATGAAGGACATCAAAGTCCCCACAACTCTTCACAACCATGACCAGTTGCTTTTACTTTTCATTCTTCGAATATTTTTCTCTAAAAACACTTCTAAGTGTTCTTTCATTCATTTCAATAAATTTTACGTCAGAGATCCTATACTGACACATTTCCCTTTTTAGAGTGCCTCCTCTATTTTCTCTTTGCCAAAGGGATCGTTGAACCACTGAGATATCGTCGAGTCTTGTTGTTCCCTCCATAGATTGTTCTCGGGCGTAAGACCACGATGACCACATATAGTGGGGAGTGTTTGCGTATGTGCAGTGAGTGTCGTTCAATCTATGATGGTGGACTTCAGGGCTTCGGATCCTAGCCGATATCTAACACAGTGTGTATCAAGGGAGGTCCCAGTGTGTTAGTTCTACTGTGCTCCGCTAGGGATACATTACAGTTACGATGATCTTTGCTTGACAAATAATGGCGATCAAGTGTAGCCTTGTCTATTCGATCATCTCATGACTGTAATAGTCGAATACTCTATGGTACTCTCAATCCGTGCTTTCGCGGGGCCCACAACGTTGTTGATCATTCCAAAGACAAGCAATGTTATAGACCACTTGGCGCACCTAGTCTAACTGATCAGCGATGTTTGTAACTCGAGGCATGAGAGCAGTATATCCGCCGTTCCTTCTCAGAATTTTGTGCATTTTCCTCTTTTGTGCCCTTCTAAGGGAATGCGGCTAGTCCGCTCTTGGTAGTACTACACTCTAGATGATCCTTCGTAGGCAGGCGATGCTTAAGGCCCCCGGGGAACACTTGGGGCGCATCCGGCATTTTTTGGTCATCTTCGGGTGTAGACCTCCTTTTATCAACTGCCTTTTTTCAGGTTAACAGGTTAAATCCAACCTATCCAAAGGATTTGCAACATCTTTTTTGCTTATGCCCATCTTATATACTCGGCTTGCATGAAACTCTATCAGATGAAGGTTAACAAGCTCTCTGTTACTCTTATTGGATTTTTCTGGCGCTAATTGATAGAGAATCTGGTTCTCTTTATTGACAAACTATTCAGCTGAAGTCTAGTCAGTGCTTTCATCTTACTGATTAGGATTTCATATTGGGATATCATATCTGACCAAGCAAGAAGCTTATTGTTGTGGCTTGATCTCTACTTGATTTTGCTTAGTCAACAGCAGGATTTCATGGATATTCCTTCTGCAGTCTAATCATATTTATCTTATCGCAATAGCTTTTAGCAGAAGATTTATCCATAAACTCCTCAGGTACTCGAGTTACTTTTTTTCATATCTGCTGCTTACTCTTTCTTTTGCAGAGATTAGCAGATATTTGCAAGTTTCCTTCAAGTACTTGCAACTTACTCTTCTTTCATATCTGCTACTCACTTTTTCTTTGCAGAGATTAGCAGATATTTACAAGTCCCCTTCAGGTACTTGCAACTCAGTTTTCTTTCATATCTATTGCTTACTCTTTTCTTACAGAGATTAGCAGATATTTACAAGTTTCCTTCAGGTACTTGCAACTTACTCTTCTTTCATATCTGTTACTCACTCTTCTTTTGCAGAGATTGGCAGATATTTGCAAGTCACCTTCAGGTACTTGCAACTTATTTTCCTTTTATATTTGTTGTTTACTCTTTTCTTGCATAGATTAGCAGATGTTTGCAAGTTCCCTCCAATGACTTGCAACTTACTTTTCTTTTGTATCTGTTGCTTACTCTTCTTTTTGCAGAGATTAGCAGATATTTGCAAGTTCCCTTCAGGTACTTGCAACTTACTCTTCTTTCATATCTGCTACTCACTCTTCTTTTGCAGAGATTAGCAGATATTTGCAAGTTTCCTTCAAGTACTTGCAACTTACTCTTCTTTCATATCTGCTACTCACTCTTCTTTTGCAGAGATTGGCAGATATTTGGAAATTTCCTTCAGGTACTTGCAGCTTAGTTTTCTTTTATATCTGTTACTCACTCTTCTTTTGCAGAGGTTAGCAGATATTTGCAAGTCCCCTTCAGATACTTGCAACTTACTTTTCTCTTATATCTACTGCTTACCCTTCCTTTTGCAGAGGTTAACAGGTGCTTGCAAGTTTTCTTTGGGTAGTTGCAAGTTATTATTCTTCTATGCCTTCCTCTCACCTTTGTTTTGCAGAGCTCGGTGGAAGACATTCACAAGTCTTCTTCGTTTTGCAAAAGCAACTCAGGTATACACAAGATGTGCCTCTTTTCGCCTATATTAGCTTTTCCTTTGCAGGAAAAAGATAAGTATTGGCAAACCTTTTCTGAGGAGAGACATCAGGTTCTATCTCTCCCTGCATCTTATTTTTTTGAGGGGAGGATCACGATTTTCGTGGGTCTCCTACTTTTTCGAAGTTCCCTTCGGGACTTACAAAAGCGCGGGGATTATTTTAACCAAGAAATCGGCGATCCCTCCCAAGGTAGCCAGCTCGTAATTCATGGCCTGCTCCAGGTTCCCCCTGGAGGTCGCGGCCTGTCTCAGCCCCCTTCTCTTGGTCAGGCGGATAGACTTCTCTATCCGCTCAGACCGCGCGGCTAAGGCGGTCTGCCCAGTCTAACCGCCCAGGTCGCGCAGCAGCCGTTCGTTCTGCAGGGGCTGCGGACTGCTTCCACAGTCCGCCCCTGCAGGCCGCACGGTTAGATCGGCTAACCGCGCAATGGTTTTTTCTATTCCAACAGGTGCGGACTACCTAACTAAGTGGCGGACTCGCATTGCTATCTGCTCAAACCGCCAAGTAGCCGCATGTTCAGCAGGATTCGCGGCCTTCTTCTTCAGCCCACTCCTGCAGGTTGCACGGCAAGCAAGTCAAACCGCCACATCGTCAAGCGACAGGCCTCCAGGTCGCAAACCAATTCCAGCGGCCTGCCCCTTCAGTCCGCCAGCAGGTGGTGGACTCCGTCTCAGTCCTTCTGAGGAAGGACTTGGCAGCAGGACCGTCAACCCGCACCACCTCCAGCGGTCTGCCCCTTCAGTCCGTCAGCAGTGGGCGGACTCCGTCTCAGTCCGCCTGAGGAAGGGCTTGGCAGCAGGACCGACAACCCTTCACCAGACCGTAAAACACGACGCTGACTCAACTCCAGCCCGCCAAAAGGTGGCGAGCTCTCCTCCAGCAGGGGCGACCTGCTCCTATCCGCCAGAAGGTGACGGACTCAGCCTCTGTCCGCCTGAGGGAGGTGAACGCTCCGCTCACAAGCTGACGAACTCGCCTTATCCAACACCATGCGCGACCTGCTCTATTCAGTCCGCCAGGTCGCCAAGCTCTTGTTGCCAAGCTCTTGTCGCCCAGCAAGGGGGACGCCTCCAGCAGCAGATGCGGACTCATCCTGTCCTCCGCGAGCTAGGCAGACTCATTATGCAGTCCACCAGAAGCACTTCGACTTCCCCAGCGTCGGCTTCTTCTCAGCAGTCGGCGACCTGCCTCTTCAGTCCGCAGCATGCCGCGTACTGGATAACAACTCACCGCACTACCGGGGGTAACGTTACCAGGGCCGTCTCCAGCCCAAGCCTATAAATAGGCCCCCTTACCTCTCATTCAAGTAGGGCAGTGGAGTGGGACAACGGGGACAACAAAGCTTGCGGACATAACTTCCCAGTACGCCGCCACTAGTCAGCGGTCTGACCGCCAGACCGGGCGGACTCCGAGAATCAACCCGCGCGGCCTGAGACATCAAGCCGGGCGACCTGACCGACCTACTCTTCTCTAGCTTCCGGCTCTCTCCTCCGTTGTATTTTTTCCTTTGTTTTTCCATGTAAAGGAGCTCCGCTCAAGCTGTAATACTTACTTTACAATCAAAGGAAAACCCGTCGCAGGAGTGGCATTTAAGCCGCGGCGAGCGAACTCTATTGTTGTCGCTGCCAGCAGCCCCCTCTCTTTCTCTTTCACCCTCTCGGTCTTAACCATCAAAGCTAACCGTCAAAGTAACCGTCTGCTCGACAGTTCCTCATCAACCTTCTCTGTTATCCCCCACATCCTCAGCAACCTCCTCTCCTCTATCCCCGCAATCCCTTCTCTTTCCCCCCGTGAGATTTTGAACACCCATTATCTGCTGGTGCGCCCCATTTCCCGCATCAACAACAGGACTGAGCTTTCTCAGTTCAGAAAGAGGAAGACACAGATCATTTCTCTGGTCTCCTTCATCATCAACAAACAACATTCTAACTGTAGGATCTTTCAGAAGATCTGAGTTGTAGGATCTTTGGGCCTGAGTTATAGGATTCCAGTTGGGAATCTGAGTGGTAGGATCCCTGTGTGGATCTGAGGTAGGGCTAAGTGCCTGAACTGTAGGAGGTTTATCCTCTGAGGTAGGATCCAGTGTTGGATCTCAGTGTAGGGCTTTCCACCAAGCCTAAGTGTAGGACTTTGCCTAAAGTCTGAGGTAGGTAGTCTGGTGCAGATTACTGAGTTGTAGGAGATTGCATCTCTGAGTGTAGGGCCTTGGGCCTGAGAGTAGGACTTGGAGGAATCTGAGAAATCCTGAGGGATTTGAGTTGTAAGCTCTTAGAGCCGAGTTTGGAGGAGTTGGCCTTGTCTAACAAGCTATTAGAAAGGTGGAAGGGACAGTGGATGTACTCATACTCTGGAGAAACACTATAAACCATTTGTGTGCTGATTGTGTTTTCTTGAAAGCAAACCTAAACTAATCACAGCACACCAAAGTCAAAAGGAAATCACAAAAAGGAAGAAAAACTTATTCACCCCCTCTAGGTGTTTAGCTACTCTTAAATCTAAAGACTTTCAGTACAAATGTCAGATAGAAGCCCATACCGAAATCTGGAAGTGGTCATGGTTGAGTCCTCTCGGACATCACTCCTCACAACCAACTCATCGAAGCAATCTATGTACTCAGCGACAGACATGGATCCTTGCTGAAGGGAAAATAATTGGTCGAGCAAGCGACTCATATACGACGAAGGAAGATACCTCTAACACAATATACGCTTCATGTTCACCCAACTAGTGATAAGACAAAGACGGTCTCGCTCGCGGGTCCTCTCAACGCTAGACCAATAAGCCCTCGTCTGATTTATAAGTTTAAGTTTCGCAAACTTGACGCGACACTCACCGAATAACTCAAAATGATAAAGATAATACTCCATATTCACGAGCCAATAACTGAAAGACTCGGGACTCGATAAGCCGTCAAAGGAAGGGGCAACTGTACGAAACTGACTCTTAAGATCTCTCTCAAAGCGATGATCCTCATAATAGTCATCCCTAAGGTAATCAGGTTGTGTCGAAGGGTCAACACGATCTGCTCGCGTGCAAGGATATGAACGACGACAATCATCATATTGATCATCTCTAGTGTAGTGGGGTCGTGTCGGTGGGTCAACAAGATCTCTAAATGTGGTTTGCTGCGATCGAGAATAATCATCGTAGTACCGTGAAGGTCTTCCTAACGGGGCTCTGTGAGAGCGTGTACAGGTGGTCTCGAGACCTCCAAAGTGAGGTGGCGACAAGTGGTGATACCTAGACATGACGGACAAACCTATAGACTCTACAACTGCGTATCGAAAAGTGCGCGTAACCTGGCTTTGATACCAATTGACGCAGGGCGAGGATCTATAGACAGCGGGTAAACGGTGACCTAACCCTATATGATATGCAAAAAGTCCGACAGATAAATTCACGATTGAATAATGAATAAAATCATCTCACACAAAATATTCAAAGCAAGTCAAAGATAATTTATTTAAGTGAAACAAGCTTAGGCTTTCCTCCGCATAGAGGGTCAAAGCTAGAGCGCGCGGCGAATAAATCCTTCCTACAGTTAGAGATTAATCTAGGCATAAATAACTAAAATAAAGTGAACATCCAAACTAACATATACTAAGCAAGATGTGACAATGTTCTACAACCCAAAACCAATACAAAACCACCATACGATTATTAGGGCTGCCATAAATAAATGGATCTGAATGTTGGAGGGCTCAAAGTGGGGTTCCGGTGGTGGGGTGACTAGATCGGGTAAGGGGAAGACTGGTCGGGGGTTGGGAGGGCTGGATTGAAGAGGCTAGGGGTTGGGTCGGGGCCGGTTTGCCTAGAACTGTGCAAATCCCATGCGGGTGGCTGTTTAGAGGTGGCTCCACATGGTGGGGAGGGATGGTGGTGGCCGGAAGTGGGGAGTGGGACTGGAGGGCTGGATCTGGAAAAAAGGAAAGGCAACCTGTTTGAGAGATGGTCGGAGAGGAATAGGTGGGCGATGGGCCTGAGGTGGATAGGTGGGCGGCGGCCTGAGGGGTGTGGACTGGAGGGGGCTGTAGGGAGGTTGGCATGTTGGATCTATGGCAGAAGAGGGTCGGCGGCTTAAGGAAGGAGAGTGTGAAGGCCTGCGGTGGAACAGGACGGGGGAAAGTTTAGGGGTGAACAGTAAATTTAACTTTTGAACATTGAAATTGAAGTTAGACAAAGGGTGAAATCGTCGGCATTTTTTGGGGGGTGGGAAGTGCGGCAGTCTGCAGGGAGGAGTGCGGACAGCAACCAAAGGTAGAAGACGGAGGGAGAATCAAAAGAGATACACACATACCCAAGGAGTCGTGACCCAGGGGGCTCCACGGAGTCGGCACCGCGGAGGAGATCACCGGAATGAAGAAAGAAGTTCCCCACTCATTCAACAATCTGAATAACGGCAGCCCTAAACCTTATATTTATAAGAAATAAAATTAGGGCACCCGGAATCAACGGCTATGATTGATCGTTGGTCTCGGGGCCAAAACTACATGAAATAAAAACCGAAAAGTAAAATGTTATATATGAAATTGATTCGCAATGCGAATCCGGACGCATCCACAGAGTCGGATCGTCAATCCGAGCACGTCATATATGGTAAGTCGCCAAAACAGCCCCGAATGGGACCAAAGCTCGTCCTCGTCTCTACTTCGCATCACTTTTGCCTATACTCCATCAGTTCAGAAAATATGCAAGAATTGCAATAGCACGAAGGAGCTCTGGTACACTTTGCATATGGTGTTCTGTCAAGTAAATAATCTGACTTGCTTGGGTAAATTGTTCGCTAAACTGACTAATCTATGATAGGGTAACTGCCCAGTCACTGAGTACTTTGTCGAGTGGAAGTTACTTGCAGATGAGTCCTTGATATATGGGAAATACCTTCCACCGGAAAGAAACATCAGAACTAGAGGAAACAACTTGTCCTCTTATGGCTATTGAATTGGTCTTACTCCACATATCTCGACTACAAAATCAAAAATATTTGTCAGTCCATCCACTCTTCATATTGTTATTGTTTATCATCTCTTGGCCAGGCTGGATTGGTCCGTGTAGATATTTGTCCCTCCGCTCTGCAGATCTCCAATAGTTTTGAGCTCACTAACATTGCTTCTCGTGGAGGTTGTGGAGAATGTCAAGGTCGTAAAAATCTATGAGGATGAATATCATTGATTCCAGTCTCTTCAACCAAATCCTTAACATAGTGTTGTCATTACTCAAACCATACAACCAACGTGCACCACTTGATGTCCTATCTGTTGATTAGAAGACTCTGGTGCTTCTGATCAACTTACCAATACATGAATACAATAGGTAGCTAACATTTGTATCAACCTCATAGTGGCACGTCTGTCACTGTTGTTGATGAATCTAATGTCCCTATATGGAATTTAGTGATTGTGCAATCACTTCAGACATGACTTTCATGTCTATAGTCATATATATTCCACAATTTGATTATAATATCCTATCTATTAGTAAGTTGACTAATGATTTACATTGTAATGTTATTTTTACTTCTTCTAGGTGTGTTTTTCAGGAACACACGCCGAACAGTATTATTGGTAGAGGGAAGCTGAGTCGGGCGTGTATGTTTGAGATAAGGCTCCTTTTGTTGTTTGTCCTACTGTTTCTACCCAGGTTCTAGATCTCCATTATCATCATGGCCATCCTCCCACTTCGGTTCACCAATGTTTGTGCCCTGAGTCAAAGTATATTTCTAATTTCAGTTGTGATTCTTGCCATTTTGCTAAAAAACATCATGTTAGTTATGTACCTCGTGATAATAAACGAGCCATTGAACCTTTTGATATCGTTCACTCTGATGTCTGGGGACCTTGTCTGGTCCCTATCTTATTATATAATTGTTATTATGTTATGTTTAACAATGATTTCTTTCATATGAGTTGGGTTTATCTAATGAAAAATAATTTTGAATTGTTCCCAAACTATCTCGTAACATCATCCTTTTCAACAAATGGCTTATTTGGATGTTTGAAATTAGAAAACAAGTTGAATAAATCAAGTGATGTGTTAAATTCACTATTTGTTTGGATGTAATTAGAAGATCAGATTTAATTCAAAAACCTCTTCTAAACTTACATGAAAATTGTGATATCAATTTACCCATAAAACAAAGAAAACCTAAAATATCATCACTATGTGAAACATATAGCGTAGCCTTGGAGACACATATTGCTGAGAACAAATGACCCACGCATTAAACTCTCAACACTAGCCATTACCCTCACACTCCAAGAGGGACTATGTTTTCAAAATGATAATTATCGTATTCATGCACATTATTCCAACATAAATTTGGCTTAAGACAACGAGAGTAATAAATAAAATAATAAATATTAAAAGTTTTCAAAGTATAATTTGCACAAGTTTCTGGATGCTTGTTGTGATGCACACGAAAATGCAATTGATAGGAGTACCTGGTGAGAGTATCTTGGCAAGAGTATTAAGTTTTCACCATATAGGTATTGGAGGTACAAGACCAAACATTGAAGGTTGGCGAGATCCCAATCGAGTTTTGCACAACCACATAAACAATGTTATTGATGTTATTTAAGATGGAAGGGTTTGAACTTCCTTGGTTATAACTTCTCATATAGTCATCTATGGACTCACTCTTTCCTGAAGTTCTTGTCCGCAAAGTTGTATCATGTGCTGACATTTTGCAAGTTCTTGCTCACCTCTTCGTGTCCACATTGTATTTCATTTCTGAGTTTTCTGGCGAGTGCTCTCTCCATACATGTTTTTGGCAAGTCGCTAAAGATTAGGAATGTGGTTAAGTGATTTGGAATATACAATGTCGAATGGTGATTTCCCTTTCGCTGAGTGGACCACGTTGTTAATGAGAGTTTCACTTGCTCCAAAACAAATTCTCGCTACCTCCACTTTCCATCACAAATACTATGAATCATATTCCTCAAAGTTGTGTTGACCACCTATATTTGTTCATCATAATTAAGTTGTGATGCTAAGCCCCAATGATGAACCAAAGAGACTACATAGAATCTGTCAAAATGTACTGAAAAACTTATTGTCATGTGTAATCATATTTGGAACTCCATGAAGTCCATGAAGTCGCAAGACTTCGATGAATAATAGGTTGGCACGGGGTAACATTGGCTATCCTTTTGCGGGGAATGAAATGGATCATCCTGACGAACTGCTCAGCTTGAACAAATACAAGATAAATGCCCATCAAAATTCATGAAAATCCCAAACTGAAATCCATTGACACATCTTCCAATATGGTGGTTAAAAGGAGTGTATATCCCTAATGCTCTTTTATTTTAGTTGTTTTGCATATGAAACACCTTTGAATTATATTCCAGACATCTCATCTCAGTTGTGGCCAGTAATAATATGTTATCCCTGCCAAGTAGGTTTCACCAAACCCTTAGTATGACACCAACTTTCCACCCTATAGTTCTCGGATGAATACAACTCTTATGGAGGTGCGAGGGATGACCATGAGCCACTTTTGCTAGATATCCTTTGTTGGCATGGTAGTTATCTGCAGTTTGTTTTCGCCCTTAAATTATATTCAAGACATCTCACCTCAGTTGTGGCAAGTATTTGTGTTGTTCCTGCCAAATAGATCTTATTGCAGCCTCGATGTGCCTCCCACTTTGCACTATATAATACCCAAATGAATCTGATTCTTAAGTAGGTGTGAGGGATGCACCATAAATCACCTTTGATTAGATATCCTTTGTGAGTATGGTAGTCATCCGCAACTTGCTTTGTCCTAGTTTCTCCTACACTACTTTCAAATCTTCATCATCCTTATATAGCTCCTTCAAGTTGTAGCCCGACCACATCTTGGCCCAGTATCATCAATAAAATAGATCTTCTACCTGGTACGTCAACAACACTATTATAGAAGCAAACATTATAATGAGCTTGTATGAGAACTTCTATAGGGCACAACACCTCTTGCAAGTTCGTTTCAAATTCTTCATTCCATTTAAACCTTCTCATTTTTCTTACATTTTGTCACTAGCGTTATGATTATGATGAAGTTCTTTATGAAACGAACAATAAAAAGTTGTCATTCAATGGAACCCCCCCCCCCTCCCACACACTTTTTAAATTCTAAGTTCTATTGTCTGCTTAGATGTCAGCCATACACACAAATGTCGAGAAATAACAACTTCAACGTCAGGAAAAACACTTCCTTCTTCAGGTTGAAGAGAATTGGTTCCACCTTAGGGTTTTTATTACCTTCTTAAGTTGTCATGGACACACTAAAATATAAAACAAGATAAACTCGCAAAATATGTGCCCAGTATTGGGAAATTGAACCTTACGGCTGGAGTAATTGTCTTACTTATGTCTTGTTGTAGAATCTAAAGCTTCAATCTTTATTGAAATTGTAAGGGCATTGAATGTAATCGTTTAGTATTCCTACACTAGAAATTTTATAAGTATGCTGATTATTGTAATAGGCGTTATCATGGATAAATAAAGAAAATCTGCTTATCTTCTCCAATGCTCACTTTTCATCTTCAATCTCACCCTTGTGTCTTCATTTTCTTCCCTGTTACAACAAAACACAGATGTTAAAACAGCTTTAAGCTATAAGTGGTATTAGAGCCGGTTGAGTCCTGCATCTTTACTGTTGGATCTCATGGCATCATCATCTACCCCGCAATCCTCTCCATCCCTAAATACTTCCCCCATGTTCAATGGGGAGATGTACTAGCATTGGGCAATCAAGATGGAGACTTATTTTGAGTCTCAGGAGCTTTGGCAGACTGTTTAGCATGGCCCTGTTCCAGACCCCAAAGGAAAAGTGACAGAAGGAGGTGAAGCAGTAATACCCAAGGGAGAAAAGAAGAAAAACTCTCAAGCATTGCACATCATCCCGAACGCCGTTACTAGCAACATATTTCCACGCATCATGGGGGCCAAGACTGCCAAAAATGCTTGGGACACCCTCAAGGAATGTTATCAACGGGATAAGAAGGTAATTTCCATTTGACGTCAAAATTTACGGCGCCAATTTGATGATCTGAATATGAAAGAGAATGAGAAAAATCTTTGATTATCTCCCTCGGGTCACAAATTAAACAAATCAACTCAGTAATCTGGGGGCACCCATCCAAGATTCTGAAATAGTTCTCAAGATTTTAAGGAGTTTACCCAACTTTTACGAGCACGTTGCAGCAGCCATAGAAGAGAGCAATGATGTTGAACAGCTTTCCATAATCGTGCTTGTCAGCAAAATCTAATCCCATGAAGAAAGAATGAAAAGGTACTCTCCAACCTTTGATCAAGCACTCCAGATGAAATTGAATCTTAGAAGATCTGATTATGAGAAGAAGCATAAAACTCCTCAAAAAGGTTTCCAACCTAAAGGTGGATCTTTTAATCAGCCTTGCAAAATTTGTACCCAGTAAAACCCCAGAGGAGGAAATGCTTCACCACTCTTTTGCACACTTTGTAAGAAAAACACGCACGATACCAACAAGTGTTTTTACAAGTGCAAATGGTGTAAAAAACCAATGCATTTTGACAAAGATTGTTGGTTTAAAAAAAAGAAAAAGAGGAAGCAAAACAAGCAACAAAACAGTTGGATAATGAAGAAAGGATGTTGCTGACTTACTCTTTAGTGGGAATTGAACCAGAGAAGTCTACTCAATGGTTCTTAGACTCGAGCTGCTCTAGCCATATGTCCAATGACAGAAATCTGACTCATTGGAAGAGCCATACAAATCAAAAGTGTATCTGGGTGATGGGAAAAGTGAAGCTATCGAAGGGAAAGGGAACATTACTGTCAGGAACTCTAATGGGAATCACAGGGTTCTACAAGATGTGCAGTTTGACCCTAGTTTGGCTCAGAAACTTCTTAGTGCGGGCCAATTTCTGACTAAAGGGTACTCAGTTATCTTCAAGTCAAATGCTTGCTCTATCCTTGATTCCTCCAACAATCAAATAGCTGAAGGAGCAATGGCTAAGAACCGGATATTTCCTCTCCAACTGGAATCATCAAATCAGGCTGCCCTCTCCTCTATGGGTTGCAGCACGGATTTGGTTATGATCTGGCACAACAAATTGGGACACTTAAACTTCAGTTCTTTAAAGCATTTGATAGAAGATAACCTTGCACTTGGAATACCACAACTTGAAGTTTATCATCACCAATATGAAGCACGTACTCTAGGAAAGTCTCATACACTTCCTTTTCAGCCAGCACAAGAACAAAGTTCACAACCGCTGGAGCTTATTCACTGTGATTTATAGGGGCCTGCTACTGTTACATCACAAGGAGGAATGAGTTACTTTTTCTTACTTGTCGATGACTATACAAGGTACTCTTGGATCTATTTCCTAACTAAAAAATCAAAAACCTTCTCACTCACTGTTTTGTAATTTCCAAAGAGAAGTAAAAAAGAAGTTTGAGAAACACATTAAAACAGTGAGAAGTAACAATGGAGGAGAATTCTCCTCACACCCATTTAAGCATTTCTGTCAAATGAATGGTATCCGGCATGAATTCACTGTTCCTGAAACACCACAACAAAATGGAGTGGTTGAAAGAAGAAACCGAACCATTACTGAGATGGTCAGGTCACTCATTCACAAAAACTACCTAAAAACCTTTGGGCAGAGCCTGCAAGCATTGCAATCTACCTTTTAAATAGAGTACCAACCAAAACCTTGAAGAATACTACTCCCTATGAGAAACTGTATGAAAAAAAAACAAAGTTGGATCATCTGAGAACTTTTGGATGCATAGCATTTGCCCACATACTTAAGGAAAAAGAAGAAAAGCTTGATCCCACAAGTGAAAAATGCATCTTTATCGAATATAGTGAAAATAGAAAGGCTTATAGACTGTGGAATCCAGTCACCTCTCAACTGATTATCTCCAAAGATGTGGTGTTCTATGAAAATGATATATGGGAATGGGCATCAGACATTGAAGGTGAACCTATTTCTTCAAGTTCTCCGGTTGAGCTAACTTTGAACCCCTTCCAGGAGACCTCAGAAGAAACAGGTAAGGCATTTCAGCAGCCAGAAAGTGAACCTGTGACAGATGAAGAAGATGAAGATGCCTCTGATGAGTCATTATTGCTCAGAAAAACAAGGTCTCTATCTGACATATATGAAAATACTAATGTTATTTTATTCCACAGCACTCCCGCAAGCTATGCTGATGCAGCCCTTTTAGAAGAATGGAAATATGCTATGAGAGAAGAAATAAACTTAGTAGAGAAGAATGGCACATGGGGCCTAGTCCAAATACCTGCTCATAAAGATGTGATTTGGTTGAAGTGGGTGTATAAATTAAAACGTAACGAACAGGGAGAAGTAATTAAACATAAGGCCCGAATAGTTGTAAAGGGGTACAGCCAACATCCTGGGAAAAACTTCACTGAGACATTTGCTCCAGTGGCCCGTATAGAGACAATACGGTTGGTGTTGTCAATTGCTTCCAACAACCATTATCCAATCAATCATCTTGATGTTAAGTCGGCATTCTTAAACGGGACACTTGATGAGGAGATCCATGTTGAGCAGTCAGAGGGGTTCAAGAAGAAAGGAAAAGAATGTCATGTTTATCGTCTGCACAAGGCCCTGTACGGGCTGAAACATGCCCCACGGGCTTGGCATTCCAATATCACCTCATACTTTTATCAAGAAGGTTTCATTGCCAGTAAGAATGAGCCCTCATTGTTTATAAAAAGGGAAACTGGCGGAATTGATCTCACCATATGCCTCTATGTCGACGACCTTCTCATAACAGGGGGCTCAGAGATTTCAATTGGTGAATTTAAGAAGAAGATGCAAGCAAGGTATGAGATGACTGACTTGGGCACTTTAAAAAAAAATTGGGAATACAGGTAAAGCAAGATGCTGGATATATCTTTCTCTCTCAAGAATCTTATGCTAAGGAACTCCTGAAGAAGTTTAACATGAGTGACTGCAATCTTTGCTTGACTCCCATGGACACTGGGGACAAGCTCTGCAAAACTCAAGATGATGATGAACCAGTTGATGAAGAACATTATAAGAGTTTGGTGGGATCGTTGATTTATCTCACTCACACCAGGCCTGACCTGGAGCATGTTGTCAACATGGTGTTTAGGTTTGTTAGTAAACCTAACAAACAACAT
This sequence comes from Platanthera zijinensis, assembly GCA_039513925.1. Lineage (NCBI taxonomy): Eukaryota > Viridiplantae > Streptophyta > Magnoliopsida > Asparagales > Orchidaceae > Platanthera > Platanthera zijinensis. The sequence goes on from CM077084.1 coordinate 145,271,761, forward strand.
CTAAATGCAGCTAAAATGATTCTCCGATACGTTCAAGGGACGAAGAATTATGGTCTTCATTTCAGCAAGGATCTCAATCCAGTTCTCACAAGGTTTAGTGATTCTGACTGGGGAGGCTCAATGGATGATAGAAGAAGCATGGGAGGTTATGTTTTCTTTTATGGAACAAGCCCTATTGTCTGGAGCTCGCGAAAACAGTAGGACGTGGCTCTTTCAAGCACAGAGGCTGAGTATATGGCCCTAAGATCTGCCATTTGTGAAGGAATCTAGTTGAAGAGAAAGTTACAAGAACTGACAAAAGAAAAGATTGGTGCAATCCTACTCAAGTACGACAATGTCTCAGCAACCGCCTTATTGAAGAATCTTGTATTCACAATAAGAGCAAACACATCGGAATCAAATACCATTTTATCCGCGAGAAGATAGAGGAAGGAGAAGTAAAGGTCTAGTATTGCCTAATTAAAGTCCAGCTCGCTGACCTACTTACCAAGCCGCTGCACAAAACTCGCTTCTCAGTGCTTCGACAAAACCTAAATCTTTCCCCGCCTCAGGTTCAAGAGGGGGTATTGGGAAAACGGCTGGAGTAATTGTCTTACTTATGTCTTGTTGTAGAATCCAAAGCATCAATCTTTATTGAAATTGTAAGGGCATTGAATGTAATCGTTTAGTATTCCTGCACTAGAAATGTTATAAGTATGCTTATTATTTTAAAAGACGTTATCATGGATAAATGAAGAGACTTTGCTTATCTTCTCCAATGCTCACTGTTCATCTTCACTCTCACCCTTGTGTCTTCGTTTTCTTCCCTGTTACAACAAAACACAAATGTCAAAACAGCTTTAAGCTAACACCAAGCTCCTGAGTGTTGATCCCTCCATAAGAGTCCTCTCCAAGAAGATATTCCTAGCCTAGATTTCAAAGATAACCTCTAATATAAGGAGAGGAGACTACAATAAATTACCAAAATTTCACCAATACATCATACAATAATATTAAACTTGTTGGGGTTGTCGTCCGAACACACATATATGGATGTGGAAACATAGTAATACTCTACCCGTCAAAATCGACCGTGTCCTCAAGCTCGGATTCTAGTGGTGTCCTCGAGTTCAAGATCCTCAAAGTCGGCAAGGGCGATGTTGTCATCTTTAACAATGAGCAACAATCGCAGTTTTTTAAGGGAACATTTGCGAGTGGGGGAGTAAAGTTGTTTGTAGCGACAACAAAGGACCAAATGGTGAAAGTCAAGGTAATCTTGGTGGGAGAGTCGGTGTGATAGTGGGTTTGGTGGTGGAACTAGAGGCGGTGGACGGAGAATGGGTATTGACAAAATCAATGACGGAGAAACTTTATAGAGGTGTAGTGAAGGGCATGTGTTAGCTTGGGCGGACCAGCATGCAACCATAATTGGAGGTTAGAATGTTGTAGTGATTGGAGACTTCAGGTAGCGCTGTAATTTTGCCTCCACGAAACAGGCTTGTTAGATGACCAAAGTGAGTATGGATGGGCTCAGAGTCCACAAACGGGGGAGGATGTGAGGTTGCAACTCATACATGAAATAGCATAAGTAATAGGCCATTGAGAAACCTAGACTACGATGTGCTCGCTCCACTAAATCGTCCACTTTCGCCTCCGAAAATTCTGACTGATGCATGTCACAAAGGCACTCAAAGACATTCCCAAGACGACATGTCGTAGTGCAATATCAGTTCTTCCTTGAGCATGGCCCATGTCATGTGTATTAGTGCAACATCGACCAGCGAAGCCAGCGCATCTAATGAAGTGCAGACTCTTCCATGTAGATGATCATCAGGGGCCCCTTACTTGGTTCCGGGGTGACCTGTATTTCTAACGATTGCTCAACCCGAGTGATCCCCCCCCCCCCCGATAGAGTCGGGTCGATCAAATAAGGATACCTCCACGCATTGGGGCAGAATGTGTGAGGGAAGCAACGACTGAGGCATCCCCAACGTAGGGAACATTTGCACTAGTTAGTTATGTCAAATCTATGGGCAGAGAATCAGCCTCTGAAGATAGGGGTGCTTTGTTAAGGGCATGGTTGACCTACACAGAGAATTTGCATGATGTCAGTCAATAAAATCAACCACATGCATGCAGGAAGAAAGACTGCACATAGAACACTCCACCTCTTCAAGACGATGTCATGGTTCACATGACAGACATGCAATAGGCCCATGAAATAGTCATCCAGGGGATCATCTACTCCCACAACTACAAGCACTAATGGTGTTGGAAAGGTATTGGCGGACGCTGGAGAGATGGTGGTCACCACGCAACACGTTAGAGCAAGGAATATGGTCGGGTGTGCGCATGATCGAGACTACCCTAGGGACTCAATGTAGTCTTTCGCAAGGACTGTAGTTGTTGGATTTCGCAGTGCGCAAAAGGACTGTGCTCTGATAGGCACGTGGTTGCTACTAGAGAAGAGTGGGGCACATGAAAGCTACTGACGAATGGTAAGGAGATGTCCCAATGGGACGAGAAGATGTCGAGACGCTGGAGAAGGATGGGTCATCGTGCGTGAAAGGTTTAGCGGCCCACAGCCCACTAGAACGCTCAATATCGCGTAATGGTAAAGAATTTGCGGAGGAGATGAATGATGGCCAGGACGGCAACAGCGAGCAAGATGATGTGGGTAAATAGATTGAATCCAAAATGGGGAGTCTAGCGCTTTGCTGATCGACGTAGTAATTTGGAGCGAGAGTCGTCCTAGAGAATCTTGTGACCTTGGGTGGGGTGGGGGCTACGTTGCTAAAGGCGTGCCTCGGGCGCCAAGCGCGATGGTCCATGCCCCCGAGGCGGACGAGATAAGCCCGGAGCGAGTGAGGTGAGGGTGTGAGGCGCGCCTAGACGCACACCTCATCCGAATCACAAGGCGCGCCTTGGGGTTATCATGGCATAGGCGGACTAAGGCCGACTACGTATTTTTAGGGTTTTTTTATACTCCCATAAGACGATTAAGCCCACTCATTATTTTTCTTTACAACCCATGAGCCTACTCCTCTCGCCCGCTCCTCTCGACTCTCTCCCTCTCATCTGTCATCAACACTCCTCGTTGTCGATCGTGAAGCCCCTCCCGGTGAAGCTCTTGCCCATGTGAAGCTCTTCTTTCTCATGTGAAGCTCCTCCTCTCGCTCATATGAAGCTCCTCTCGTAGTCTCTCCCAGCACAAGGTAATTTTCTTGTCCTTATAATTTTCTTTAATTATAGAGGAATTAAATTGATGAATCATACCATGAAACTATGAGAACGAGTAATAGAAAGAATAATAAGACGTGAGACTAACATCTCAGAGAATCAATTTGGATTCATGTCGGGGAGGTCGATCATTCAAGTTATACATCTCTTGAGGAGACTCATTGACAACTATCGAGAAAGAAAACAAGATTTGCATATGTTGTTTATTGATCTTGAGAAGGCTTATGATAGAGTTTCAAGAGAGATCTTATGGAGAGTCTTAGAAAAGAAAGGTGTAAATGCTTCATATATTGACATAATCAAAGATATGTATACAAATTCGGTGACAAAGGTGAGGACATCTGGAGGATTAACACAGGAATTCCCTATCACTATTGGCTTACATCAAGGTTCATGATGGGGAACGGGCCCCGCCCGTTGATCGTATCCCCGATCCGACTCCGCGGTTGCGTCCGGAGGGTCGCCGCGAGTCGAAATGATATATTAATTTATATATTTTGAGTATATTTTCAGCTTTTAAAGCAGCCCCCATCCGGACGATCTAGACCGTTGGATTTGATGAGGTTTATTATAAATAAGTGCTTTAGGGCAGCAGCCAGGGGATCGAGATTTTGGGAAAGAACAGCCGCCGCGCTCCTTCCCGATTCCTTCGGTCACGCCACCGGTGCCGACGCCGGAGGCTCCCCTTGGTGCCGACTCCAAGGACCGCATCCGCCTTCCCCGTCTCCAGTTCCGCGAACCAGAGCCCGCCGCCGCTCCTTCCTGAAGCCGACTCCTCCGCCAGTTCTCCGCGCCAGCACCCCCACCGCCGTTCTTTCCTGAAGCCCCGTCCGCCGCCGAGTCCGCCTGCGCCAGATCCTGCGGCCCCATTTACCGCTACAGCCCAGCAACCCTCCTTTCCTCCATCCCCTTCAGTTCCAGCAACAGCAGCCTTCGTTAAGCCCTCCTTTCCGCCACGGTGACTTGTTGATTGGTGTATAAGATCTTTGTGAACTGTTGTCCCCCGTTGTATCTTCCTTCTTCCTCAACTTTTCACTGTAAGTTCCTCTTGATGGACTTTATTTCTAACCTGTCAGGATAACTTATGCTAATATGATGTTTGTGCTTTAGTCATGGAGTTTTGAGTTGTGAGCTTCACAATTTATCAACTTCTTGAAATTTGATTTCATCCCTTTTGGCGGGGATTTTGGGCACATGAACCCTAGCGTTTCCCACCCTACATCAATTGGTATCAGAGGGGCCTGAAAAGTTTTCTCAAACTTTTCAATCCTTCTCCTTTTCTTGAAAATCGTTTGCATACACCCATGCCGCTTCCTTGTTATTACGATTCTGACGATTCGGACGATTTTGAATCATATGTTTCTCCACCTCCCTGCTATTCCAATGTTCATTCCTCTCGTGAGGCATCTTACTCACATAAATCTTCATATGTCTCCTCCATTGCATACCCCTCCTATGAATCGAGGCGAGTCTCTCGTCAAGCCTACGATCCATATTCCCCTTCTTCCACCACTTATTCCCATGAATCGAGGCGAGTCCCCTCCCATGCCTACGATTCATATTCTCCGTCATCTACTACATATCCTTCAGTCCGTCATTCCTCCTATTCGTATGATCTTCTGTCACCTTCCCTAAGAAAGAGACATTGGGTTGATCTTGAAAGAAACAAACAAGCTAGAGTGGAAGAGAGTAAGCAGAGGAGGGAAAGGGAAGAGAAAGAAGATGCCATTTGGACAGGTTATGTGAAGAATTGGCGTGAGAATGATGCTAAGGAGATTTTAGAGCAGCGACGGAGAAGAGCAGAAGTCTTGAAACAGTCTCACATCCGAGGATTTATTCAGCGTCGATCCTTCAAGAAGATGACTAGAGCAGTCCTCGTGATTCAGTCACGCATGAAAGGATTATTACAGAGACAGTGGTACCAGACAGTGCAGAGAGCTACTCTTATCGTTCAAAGATTTGCCCGCCAATGGATTGAGCGTAGAAGGACATTCAGTATGATGGTGGTAGTACCGCGCTATGAGCCTTCGCACCGTTTGCTCACTTTTATTGATTTGTCACAGTGGTTTGATCAGTCACTTCTCAGCTCGGCTAGGGACCCTTTTCTGATGTTCGATAATGCCTCTGAGGGCAAATCAGTTGGTTTGGATATGAGCCCAGACTGGGTAGGACATGGTGATGACTTGTTGCAGTTTGATCAGATTGATTGGGGCCCGGGTGATACTGAGACACAGATCGATATATCTTTTTTCACACCGCCGATCGATATGATCATTTGCAGTGCAGGATTAAAGAGCGCTGCCCCCTTACCAGTTGCTACAGTTTTTCGTCAGATTCTGAGATTGAGGCCGCCGCCCAAGCCTCCCAAAGGCAGTAATTATATTAATTGCAGCATCGCGAGACCAGCATCTGGGATTGGAAGCTTTTATCTGATGATTGGTGACAGTGGGAACAGTGCAGACAACCCGCGAAGCCCCCTTGGAAGCCCTAAAGATTTGAGGGCAAATCTTCTCCAACAAGGGGAGATTGATGGGGAACGGGCCCCTCCCGTTGATCGTATCCCCGATCCGACTCCGCGGTTGCGTCCGGAGGGTCGCCGCGAGTCGAAATGGTATATTAATTTATATATTTTGAGTATATTTTCAGCTTTTAAAGCAGCCCCCATCCGGACGATCTAGACCGTTGGATTTGATGAGGTTTATTATAAATAAGTGCTTTAGGGCAGCAGCCAGGGGATCGAGATTTTGGGAAAGAACAGCCGCCGGCTCCTTCCCGATTCCTTCGGTCACGCCACCGGTGCCGACGCCGGAGGCTCCCCTTGGTGCCGACTCCAAGGACCGCATCCGCCTTCCCCGTCTCCAGTTCCGCGAACCAGAGCCCGCCGCCGCTCCTTCCTGAAGCCGACTCCTCCGCCAGTTCTCCGCGCCAGCACCCCCACCGCCGTTCTTTCCTGAAGCCTAGTCTGCCGCCGAGTCTGCCTGCGTCAGATCCTGCCGCCCCGTTTACCGCTACAGCCCAGCAACCCTCCTTTCCTCCATCCCCTTCAGTTCCAGCAACAGCAGCCTTCGTTAAGCCCTCCTTTCCGCCACGGTGACTTGTTGATTGGTGTATAAGATCTTTGTGAACTGTTGTCCCCCGTTGTATCTTCCTTCTTCCTCAGCTTTTCACTGTAAGTTCCTCTTGATGGACTTTATTTCTAACCTGTCAGGATAAATTATGCTAATATGATGTTTGTGCTTTAGTCATGGAGTTTTGAGTTGTGAGCTTCACAATTTATCAACTTCTTGAAATTTGATTTCATCCCTTTTGGCGGGGATTTTGGGCACGCGTTTCCCACCCTACATCAGTTCAGCTTTAAGCTCTTATCTTTTTACCCTTATCTTAGATGAGCTCACCAGACATATCCAACAAGCAATAACTTGGTGTTTATTGTTTGTAGATAATCTCGTTTTGGTTGATGAAACGCGCGAGGGTGTAAACGCAAAACTTGAATCTTGTCGAGATACTTTCGAAAAGAAGGGTTTTAGATTGAGCGGGGCAAAGACGGAGTATTGGAGCTTAAATTTAGCACTACAAGAAGGACGGATGACTTTGTTATTAAGTTAGGTGATCAAAATATTTCTCGTAGTGAGTGTTTTAAATATCTTGGATCGATAGTTCAAAAAGACGGAGGTATTGATAAAGATGTGACACATAGAATTCAAGCGGGTTGGTTGAAGTGGAGAAGCGCATCAAGGATCCTATGTGATCGTAAAGTACCACTAAAACTTAAGGGCAAGTTTTACCATACTGCTATTAGACCCGCGATTCTCTATGGTTCTGAGTGTTGGGCAGTGAATTGTGTACATGAGAAAAAAATGGGAGTTGAGGAGATGAGAATGCTTAGGTGGATGGTGGACACACAAGATTGGATAAAATTAGGAATGAATGTATCAGGGATAAGACAGGAGTAGCACAAATTGCAGAGAAGATGTGAGAAGCTCGTCTAAGATGGTTTGGACACGTACAATGGAGACCATTAGAGGCACTTGTTAGGCGTTTTGAGAGTCTAGTCACTAGGCATGTTAAACGAGAGAGGGGTAAACCAATAAAGACTTGGAATGAAACTGTAAGGAAGACATGATGTACTTAGACATTAGTGAGATTATGACAAAAGACAGGGCACAATGGCGACAAAGGATCCATATAGCCGAACCCACTATAGTGGGATAAAGACTTGAGTGTTGTTTGTTGTTGTTGAAGATTTTGCTTCAACAGAAATTAGTTTAATAACATGTAATTTTCATTGACAAATATTGATGATAGCAATGAACGGTTGATGGGCAGAATGGAGGAAGATAATAAGGATGACAAGTACTTGACTAAGGATGCAGTTGCTAGGGCCACTGAAGTTGAAGAGAATATCTATCACACGCGCTTATCAAAAGGAAAGAATGTTATCCCTATAAGTACAAAAATAGTTGAAAAGGGGAGCACATCTAAGACGAAGGTTTCTACTCCAGAGTCCTTGGAGATGATGAGGATGAGGATGAGGATGAGAAAACTGGGTACATTGAAGAAGAAGAAGAAAGATTATAATGACAGCAAAGGTGATAATGAAGACGTAGTCTTTTTGAGGATGAGTAATTGATATAAACTAGTGAGTAATAAATTATTTGCCTTTTAAATATTTTTTACTTTTAATAGTATTTTTATTCTTCTTTTGTATCGCATTATTCATTGTTGGCAATAATTCTAGTGTGTTGATATAGTGGTAGATTTATTTTAGGTGTTTTTTTCATTTAATAACATTTTTTATTTTCTTTTTTGAGCCTCACATTCGCTAGGCGTGTGTCTGCGCTTTGTGCCCAGACTCAAGAACCTCTTTACGTCTCTGTGCGCCTTGTGGTTTTAATAACATAGGATGGGGAAGGCGACATGTTGGACTAAATTGATAAAGGCCAAAATAGATTGCACTGGAATATACAACAAAATATAAAGATACATTCGTGAGGCATGCTCGCACCACTCTCCTGAGTGTTGATTCCCCAAAGATACCTCTCCAAGGAGAGATTCCTATCCTAGATTCTAAAGATAACATCTAGGACACCTCACCACTCCTTATATAGGAGGGGAGACTACAATTAATTACCAAAATGTTACTAATACATCATACCATATTACTAAAATTGGTGACGATGGTTTTCTGAATACACATAATTTCATATCACTTAGTGTTGACAATGCACTTACTTCTGAATAGTCATTTACTCTGTGACAAATCATCAATCTTGGTTGCGAGCTTATCTTTCACACTACCCCAAGAGTCATTTCGTTCTCCTCAAAATCGCTTAGACTACAAATATCTTCTTTGCAAGTATCTTCCTCATGCGCTTTGTGGACGATATATGCTACATGTTTTCATCATAGAAAATCACTGGAATGATGCATGTATTAGTTGCCAATTTCCATTGAAGAATTTTCCGACTATAGCTTCGTCATAAAAGGTTGTCTGGGCAAGTACTCACTTCTTCAAGTTTCTTATCTTATGACCTCTCCGTCATCTTCCTCACTGTCCTCTATCATTTTCTCCTCAAAACTCCAAGTAGAGTATCCCGCATTGCTAGGCCTAGGTTCCTCTATGAGCTTGATAGACACCGAGTCTTACAACTTGATTTTCACTTCTCTTGCAGCAATCGCCCAATTTACATAGCACAATTTCAAGCCCTCGCTGGAGTAGAAATTCATTTTGCCCCAATGAAAACTCACATCATTATCTCTAGGCCATCCATGAAACTTAAGCCAAAATAATAAATGTACGAATAAATATTAGTTTTCTAAGTTATACTTAGCATAAGTTTGAGGATCCTCAAAATGGGCATCCTGAAAAGTAGCTAGCAGGAGCACACGTGGCTAACATAATCACCATTCTTGACAGGAGTACCGGGTTTATTAGTCATCAATTTCTCAGTCCACTTCAACATGTAGCAAGTTTTTTCCTACCCACAAGCAAGCAAGTGAGCCCCAAGCACGAATAAGTATGCCTAAAAGAGAAACCAATGCATATACATCATTTTTATCTCCTTGGGCAACATATTTAGGGGTGGAATTGAAAGGTCAAAGCAACTGGAAAAAAAACTAGTAAAACGCGAGCTACCAACAGAATACTAGTGAATCCCAAACACATCATCTGGCAAATAGAAATCTAAAATAAAAATGGAGGGAAAAAAAGGAAGTTGAGGGATTAGAACAGAGCAATCCAATCATTCTGCGGAATTCAACATAAACAAATCTAGGGCACTCATTCAAACCTGAGAAAGAAATAAAGCGAAGATAACGATGTCCCTTCAACCATCCTTCCCCAAGGAGCCAGACCCTACACCAACCATTAAACGAGCAGAAAAGAAGAAGAGGAGGAGATAAGCTGAACGAAACGGAAGAGCGGACAACAAAAATACTAACAGGAAGAGAGAGAAAGGACGGAAAACAAGTGGGGCCCTGACCTAATCAGTAGAAAGGTGCAAAATAACAAACAGAGAAATAAAAAAAAACATCTCTAGGGTTTGCTGCTTGTGGCGACTGAGAGAGGTCGCTATCCCGTCCAGTGGTCTCTCTCTGTGTGCTGTCTACCTGCTCCTGAAATGTTGGAAGTTGTGCGTAGAGATATTTCTGGACGGAGATAAAATTAAGACAGAGATGTTTGCAGGAGGATGTCTTGCTCGGTGAAAGCGAAGGGACGATGTGTCTTCTTCCGTCATTAAACAAAGAAAAATAAGGGGGGCGGAAATGGACACTATGGTTCTTCTTCTTCAGATTGGATTTTCCTTATGGTCCGTTTGTTTCATAGATATTGATGTTGAAGTATTGATTTTGAAAATATGAATGTCAATTCTCTTGTTCGGATCAACAATTTTAAAATGAAATTTGTTTTCTGATAGAAAGTCGTGGATATTCACCCTAATCTATAAACTTATAAATCCATTGTCTATCTCCAAGAAAGGATATTGAGATCACTCACTATGATTTTCCAAAAGGAGAGCATTTTTTAAGTATTACTGAGTCAAGCCAAGGGAACCAAGGGGACCAAGCGATTACGCAAGGAGGAGCGTACGCAAACACAATCGGCCTGAGCACAAGCACAGCACGCCAAAGCAGGAGCGGTGCGCGCGCGATGTGCCCCGCGGGTGCGTGCACGCCGGCGGCAAACGCCGCCTCCGACCATCGCTGACCGCCGCCACAGCACCTTGTTCGGGCTGCCCGGACCGCCTAGGGGGCACTTTTGTCATTTCGCTAAAATTGGTGATTGATCCAGATGATCGAAAAGGAGCGACGTCATTCGTCAACACAAGTTCTGTCCTAACGCAATTACCAGCATATCACTCCAGAAAAACTATAAATAGACTCACAGATTTTCATTTGAGGATAAGCAACTAGAGAGACTAGAGAGAACTTTGACGTTTTCCGACAAGGACGTGGGACTTAGATCGATCCTCCGCTTTGAATTCGTTCTGCTCCCTCTCTAGTGTGAAGGCATCTCAAGGCTTCAAGAACGTGACATCCTTCTCCACAGGAGCGCTCTCCTCAAGACTCTGGCTTAACAAGAGCGCTTCCATCAAGGCTCTGAGAACTGAAAAAATACTGTGTTACTCTCACCTAGAAATAGGTGTCGAAGTAAATACTGGTTGTGGATTTCCTGCAGAGATAGCACGATTGATCTAAATACTGATCAATGGTCAGTATTTAATACTGTATGGGTCGTAGGATATCAGATCAACTGTCAGTATTTACTTCTACGCCTAGAAATAGGGGAGAGTAACTCACCTAATTTTTTTTCCTAAGAACTTAGCAATTTTCCCCACTGGAGCGCTACCACCCAGCTCCCAAGAACTAATTTTATTTTTTTTGTTGTTTTCATATTCTGAACGTGTAATGTAGAGGTGGTATGTCACCCTCCGAGGAAATCACTCAACTATTGTAAACTCAAACGCACTAATAGATTTTGGCTCGGCACAGATCCAGTCATGTGATTTTTCACCCTTTACCGGTTTCCCACGTTAAAAAAAAGCATTTTGTCACAGGCATGTCAGGAAGGTAAAACAAGAAAGTTCTCCGGACAGATCCGGTCATGTGATGTTTGCTCGGCACAGATCCGGTCATGTGATGTTTGCACGCCCGATCCAATTCCGAGCAATAGTAGTCTGATTCTCCAGACCGAGGAAAAACCGGGTGACCTGCAATAGTTTAGCGTCGTCTATGGGAATGTGTTCCCAAAAGCTCTAAAGAATTTAAAGATACCAACGCGCAAGTGTTGGGTCCATTGACCGCAATATTCCATATTTGAAAGAAGTCAAACTGGTCAATGACATACACATAGAATGTATTTGATGTATGCATGAGTTATTGCATGCAGGTTATCCTTAATTGTACAGGTGGACAGGAAGAGGAAGCTAGAAGTCAGGAAATTTGACTAAGGCATAACCGCTGAGACAACTTAGATAGCTGAGAAGAATGTCTCAGCAGAACTGCTGAGACAGCTGAGAAGCTCAACACATATCATTGAGAGAAATGTTGGTCTCAGCTAAATCGTTGAGACAGTTGATAAGGAACCGCTGAGACAGAAGAATCTCAGTTGTGAAGAAGAAACCACTGAGACAGTTGAGAAGGAACCGTTGATACAAAGTCAGCAGAAATCTTCTAAGTCCAGAAAGCGGAGTTCGTTGAGCTCAACTCACAGATCGTCAAGCTCAGGTTAAAGGTTGAAGATTCAGAGTTCATCAACCTTAGCCCGTCTTTCGTCGAGCTCAAGTTGAAGGTTGAAGATTCAGAGTTCGTCGAGCTCATCTCACTGATCGTCGAGCTCAAGTTGAAGGTTGAAGATTCAGCGTTCATCGGGCTCAGCTCACAGATCATCAAGCTCAGGTTAAAGGTTGAAGATTCAGAGTTCATCGACCTGGGCCCGCATTTCGTCGAGCTTAAGTTAAAGCTGAAGATCCTGAAGTTCGTCGATCTCAGCACAGAGTTCGTCGATCTCAGATCGACGATTATCGAGCCCAGTCCAAATACTTCATACTATTGCGGGAAAGCTACAGTAGCACTAGAAGCTACTATTTGTCTTCTTCTGAGGGAGGCGGTGCTCACCATACCTTGACTGAGCCCACATTCAAATTGTGTCGTTGATTCAACTCAACAGATATAAAAGGAAGAGAATAAAAGAAGATTAGGGTTAACGAAAAACGAACGGAAGTAGAAAACGAAAAAGGGGCAGATGGACTTCATCTTCTTCGACAAGCTTGAAAGCAAAGTCCAGCAGTGAAAGCCAGAAGACAAAGTTAGCTGAAGCTTCTTCCAGTTCAGCAAGAGTGTTTCTTGGAGAACAAGTTGGCTGATTCAATCTATCAGTACGAGAAGATAGCTGTGTGAAGGGGTGTAAGCCTTCAACAGCAGATAGCTGCTCACTTGTGTAGTAAAGAAGAAGTTGGTTGTAGAAGAAGACTCGTCCCTTCTACAACAAGTGGGTTGGACTGATATCTGCTCAGTCCAGCAAGTTAGACTCAGAGATTTATCTCTGAGTCAGTAATTCAATTTTACTTGATTATTTCATGTAGGATTCAGTTTATCTGAATCTTAGTGTAAGGCACTTTGTGCCTGAGTGGTAAGTGACTAATTGTCACTAAGGTAGGTGCCCTACTGGGGTATTGAGGTAGGATCCAAGTGTGGATCTGAGCTATAGGGCTTAAGTGCCTGAGGTAGGAGAGTGCTGCTCTCTGAGGTAGGATCCAAGTGTAGATCTGAGGTAGGGCTGTCCTCCCAGCCTGAGTGTAGGGCCTAGTGCCTGAGATAGGTGACTAGTGAGTCACTGAGCTGTAGATGACAAGTGTGTTACTGAGTTGTAGGCCTTGGAGGAGGCTGAGTTGTAGGTGCCTGGAAGGGCACTGAGGTAGGTACCTAGAAAGGTACTAAGTTGTAGGAGTACTGTAGCACTCTGAGAGTAGGGCTGTGTGCCTGAAGTTGTAGGGCTGAGAAGCCTCAGTTGTATGCCTTATAAATAAGGCTGAGGTAGGTGGTCAGTGGACCACTGAGCTGTAGGAGCACCGCAGGGCTCTGAGGTAAGAACCCTTATGATTCTGAGTTTGGATTCTGAAAAGAATCTGTGTGTAAGGCGGAGGGCCTGAGGTGTAAGCTCTGAGGAGCATATTGGTGGAGTTTGTGCCTAGTCCAATAAATCAGTTAGATAGGTGGGAGGGAAATTAAGTGGATGTACCCAATTGGAGAACCACTATAAATACTTGTGTGCTTGCTGTGTTGCTTGGTTCTTTCTTGTATTGCAGGTAATTAGGACAAGCTCTAGATCACCAAACTTATAAACAACAAAAAGGCTTAAGTAATTTCAAAGACCTATTCACCCCCCCCCCCCTCTAGGTGACTAGCTAACCTCTAAGTAATAACTTTCAAGTGGTATCAGAGGAAGGTTGCTCAAAAAGGATTTAATAATCTGAGTACACCTCTTAGGTTAGCTATAAGATATAAGAATGGGGTCTGGGGTAAACTACAAGGAACTGGGGGCCATGAAATTACCAATCTGCAGAAAGGAGGGCTTTGGTCTCTAGAAGGAAGGGATCAGACTATTCATGGAAGCTGCTGACCCTAGAATCTATATCACAGTCAAAGAAGGACCCTTCATCCCCATGAAGACCTCAGTTCTGGATGACAATATCCAGACACCTAAATCTTATGATGAAATGAACAAAGATGAGCTCCTACTTGCCTCTATGGATAAGAGAGCTCAAAACATTATTGCTAGTGCAATAGATGATTCAACATTCCAAAATCTGATGCACTACAAGACCTCTAAGGAGATGTGGGACACCCTAGTTGTGTTTATGGAGGGTTAAGAGGAGGTGAGGGATGACAAAAAATTCATGCTCAACCAGGAGTATGAGGCATTCAGACAAGAAAAGTCTGATGGCATTGCTGAGTACTTTGAGAGATTCTTTAGAATAGTAAATGAACTGAGAACATATGGAAGGGTCTTCAGCACCTATGAGCTGAATGACAAATTTCTCACGTCCCTCACAAAGGATTGGGACACAAATATTTGTGTCATTAGAGAAATGGTCAAGTTAGCTGACACACCTCCTCCAACCCTGTTTGGAAAGTTGTTGTCATATGAGATGCAGCTTGCTGTAAGAAAGGAAGAATAAAAGAGCAGTATGTCAAAGGCCAAGGAGAAGTCTGTGGCCTTCAAAGCTGATGTCCCAACCAGGAGCAGAAGGAAGAACTCTTCACCCAGGAGAATTACTGAGTCAGATTCTGCGAGCTCAAAGACCAGCACCTCAGGCAATAATATGTCTGATGAGAACTTTGCTGCCGTCTCCAGGCAGTTTCAGAAATTCATGAAGAAGGACCATAGGAAGAACAACAGGCCTTCCCCTTCCTCACAGCACAGAAGGAGATCCTCTAAGGAGGACAGGTATGCTCCTACCTCTAGCAAACAAACTTTTTCTAAATTCATTTGTTTTTGCGCAGCAAACCTGGGCACATAGTTGCTGACTGCCCATTGAAGAGGAAGGAAAGAAGAAACACCACAAGGGGAAGAAAAAAGAGAAGTCTCTTGTGGCCAAGAAGGAAAATATCTAGTCTAACTCCTCCTCTGGGTCAGACAGTAATGAATAAGAAGCCTACATTGGGCTAATGGCTGTTGTTGAAGAAGAACCTGAAGAATATCCGGCTGCTAGGATAGGAATCAGGGTCTCTCTGTCACATTCAGAAAGTGACTCAGAGGTGGATGAAGATGAAGAAGAATATGTTCATTGTCATGGATTAATGGCAATGACAGATGAGGAGAGCTATCAGGATTAGCCTGGACAGGCTTAGTTAAATCATAAATCTCTGCCTTTTACTTCAAGTCATGAGGCTAGATCAGAGTCTGAAGCTCAGTCATCAAGAGATGAAGGGGATTCAGAGTCTGAGGATGATGTCAATTCTATAATTGACAAGTATGGAGAACTTCTTGAAGCATTCAAGAAGTGCAAGCTCCTTGCCAAGAGGCAAGAAAAAGAGCTTCTCAGTCTTAGGAGCAAGTGTGAGGGCCAAGAAAAGGATCTCAATGATATGGCTACTCAATCAGCCGAGCTCAAGGGGATCATTGATATGCAGTCTGTGGTAAGAGTCTCAAATGAGAAACTTATCCAGAAACTTAAAGATGATCTACTAAGGGAGAAACTGCTGGTGGCCAAGTTTTCTAAGCCAAGCACTGTGCTTCCCTTAATTGACACCCTCTTTACCCAAAATGGTAAGAAAGGGTTAGGTTTTAAGGGATCTACTAGACCTCCCAATCCAAGAGGAAAGGGGAAGGCACTAGTTGTGCCTCTAGCCTCATTGCCTCCAATTTCTTTTCAGAAATTTCTATTGCCTTCTAACAGGTATGACCATGAAAGCTGTTATGGTCACTGGGAGAATGGTAGATCCACTGGTATGGACCAATATGGCCATACCCAAGGTGGAAGATACAGACATGTGAGGGCCCTTAAGGATGCCCATGAGGAAATTCAAATGACCCATCCTGGACCATTTATTTTTGGTGCCTCATCCCCAAAACTCAAGGATATTGCTGCTACAGGAAATCTTGTTCATCCAGCAAAAGTAATGACTCAATGTGAGTCTTCTAGCAAGACTGGAATGACAGTTTCTGATGCAATCAGATGCATGTTAGCTGAAAAAAGACATGTAGCTGGTGACTCTTAGAAAAGACCAAAAAAGTCAGCTGAAAGACTTACCTTCAGTCAAATTGTTGCTGGAAGGAATCAGAGACATTTAGCAGCACATTTACCCACTATTCAAGGAGCAGTCCAGGCAAATGCTGGCCCTAAACAGAAAAGGAGATATAATGTCCATGAGTGTTGGTGCTGTGGCAAAGTGGGCCACTATAATGTAGATTGCTGGCACAATCCTTCAGTGTCCAGAGGTAGCCAACCCTTTAGGAATTCTGCAGGAAGGCAAGCTTATTTTCAGACTAATATGAACCTAGGACCCAATAGAAATTGGGGTCCTAAGGTGAGATAAATTGTGCTTTTCAGGTTAGTTCAAGTACCAGTTCCCCTAAATGGTACTTGGACAGTGGATGTTCCAGGGACATGACTAGAACAAAGGAACTGTTGAAAGAGTTTACTCCAGTAAAGAATGAACCTAAGGTCATCTTTGGAGGCTCTGGCAAGGGGATAACCAGAGGTTATGGTAAGATATCAAATGACATAATCACCATCACAAAGGTAGCTTATGTAGAAGGGTTGCAACACAATCTCATAAGCATAAGCCAACTATGTGACCTTGGTTATGACATTTCCTTCCACAAGTATAAGTGTCACATCAAGAGGTTAAGTGATCAGAGTGTCATCTTAACATGCACTAGGAGTGAGAATGTTTATTGCTTAAACTTTTCTTGCTTAGATAGTAGTTCCCATATATGCCTAGTTGCAAATGACAAAGTCTCATATTATGTTCAATGGCACAAGAGACTGGTTCATTTGAATTATAAGACCATTGGTCAGCTCTTTAGTGATGAGCTAGTTAGGAATGGTCTGAAAATAAAATGCTCCAAGGAGGGTATCTGTGATGCTTGCCAAAAGGGTAAGCAGAAAAAGACCTTCAAGAGCATTGAGACCAAGGACTCAGTGGGATGCTTGTATCTCCTGCATATGGACTTTTTGGTCCTATGCATGTTCAGAGTCTAGGTAGAAAGGTCTACACCCTTGTGGTGATTGATGACTATTCCAGGTTTGTTTGGGTGTTCTTCCTTAGAAGAAAGGATGAAACCCTTGAAGTCTTCATGAATTTTGTCAAGCAGATTCAGAATGAACTTGCAGGCTCTGTGGTCAAAATAAGAAGTGACCATGGAACTGAATTTCAGTCTGCTGCCATGACTACCTTCTGCGAAGAGCAAGGGATTCATCAAGAATTCTCCTCTCCAAGAACACCCCAGCAAAATGGGTTAGCTGAGAGGAAAAATAGGACTCTCATAGAATCTGGGTGAACATTATTGAGTGACACTTCTCTCCCTGAATATTTCTAGGTTGAGGTAGTTAACACTACATGTCTTGTTCTAAATATGACTTCTATCACCACAGGCCACAAGAAGACTCCCTATGAGATCTTGAAGGGAAGAAAACCAAACATATTCTATTTCAGGATCTTAGTTGCAAGTGTTTCATCTTAAATAATGGTAAGTCAAAAGTGACTAAGTTTGCTGCCAAATCCCATGAGGGGATCTTTGTTGGGTACAACAACAGTAGTAAGGCATATAGAGTCTATAACTTGGAAAATCAAGTTGTAGAAGAATCTATCCATGTAGTATTTGATGAGTCAAGCAAGATTGACTGTGAGCTGTCAAGCTCTTTGCCTAGTTCTCCAGGTACAAAAATTATGATGGAAAAGCTCTCCATCAAAAATAAAGACCCAGTTGTGTCATAAGAATACAAAGAAGGATGTTATCCAGAGGAAGCACATGACAGTCTAGTTGGAGATGAAGATCAACCAGTTGAAGAAAATGGTGCATAGCAAGAAATAGTCCAACTGCCCCCAACAGTCAGATATCTGAGAGATCATCCTCCAGATCAGATAATAGGTGAGGCTAGCCAAAGTGTATAGACCAGAAGCAGGAGTTTCAACACAGCTCTTTACTCCAGCTTCCTGTCACAAGAAGAGCCCAAGAAATTTGAAGAGGCAAATCATGATCAATTCTGGATTGGTGCAATGCAAGAAGAACTGAACCAGTTCAAAAGATGCAAGGCCTGGAAGTTGGTTCCCAGATTAGATGGACATAATGTCACTGGAGTAAAGTGGGTTTTCAAAAATAAACTTGATGAAAATAACATTATCATAAAGAATAAGGCTAGACTGGTGGCCAAGGGGTACAGACAGGAAGAGTGGATTGATTATGATCAGACTTTTGCCCCAGTTGCAAGGTTGTAAGCCATCAGACTGTTCCTTGCATTTGCAGCCTTCCAGGGATTCAAAGTCTTCCAAATGGATGTGTGATAATACGTTTTGTAGGCTAAATTATTATCGTATTTTCTATTTTATATTGTACAAATCATGTCTATTATTAGTTTATTTTTTATCATTTTTATGTAAATATTATTGCCACTAACATTTTCTTGACCTTTTGCAGGTTTTCAGAAAATTGGTCAAAAATGACCTGACACGCCCCCCTGTCATGCCCTCCTTGGGCATGACCTAGGGCGTGTCACCCGATCCCGAGGACTTTTGTTGGAAGGGACAGGAAAACGAACAAAACCGCTGTCACGCTCCCCTGACACGCCCTCCCCGGGCGTGTCTCCAGGCGTGACCAAGGGCGTATCGCCCTCTGCCGGCAAAGCCTACTGCCGCATTGAATGCAGGTTCCGCCACAACACGCAACAGTACTGTCACGCCCCACGTCACGGGCGTGACCTGGGGCGTGACATCAACTTTTCCGACGACTGACGGATTTCCGACCAATGATTTCGATGCGACGTACGTGTCACGCCCCCCCCCCCTACACGGGCGTGACCATGGGCGTGTCGACCGACGTACCGAAGCAATGATCCTTCCCGCCAGAGTCTAGAGCCCGAGGTCAACATAGTACTATCACGCCCCCTGACACGCCCCCCCTAGGGCGTGTCGGAGGGCGTGACCAACTTGTGAAAAAAATCTATAAATTGAGACCCCCCTCTTCATTTCAGCAAGCTTTGGTTGAGTGGGGGAGGTGCTGCCCCTTTGGTTCTTGATCTTTTTCATGCTTTCTCTCTCTCTCTCTCTTTGTAATTTTATTTTAACCCTAGTTTAATCTTTACTTGTTTATGCTTTCCTTGTAATCTTTAGTGTTGCTTAGTGCTAATTGTAGGGCTAGAATAGGTTTCAATATCATGCACTTGTAATTTCAATTTCATTAGTGTAGCTTGCTCCTTTTAATTAATATAAGTGCTCTTCCTTTACTAGTGTTCCTTTTATATGCTTTACTACTCATCCCCCCTCCTCCACTCCATTATGATTAACTAATCCTCCTTGTACTCGATCTTGATGATTCGAGGTTAGAGCGATTAAGTTATGATGTTTTAATTAATCTTTTCTTTTTAGGTTAGGGCCTTGAATTACTCTTGATTAATCACGGGTTGGAGGTATATTATCAATATATACTCTCCACCTTTGTTTTCATTCTGCACTAGCCGAGAGGCCGATAGAATGAAGTGAGCATTCAAGAGTAAAGGGAGTTGTACGCACCCCTCGAGAGAGGCAGACGCCCAAATCTCCCGGATTGGAGTAAAATCCAATAGTGGGGTTCACCGCGTAAAGCGAGTTTTAGGCCTCCGATTTAGACGAGAGTCGGTCGGACCTTCCTAAACTCAGTTGGGCACGACTTCGAGAGAAGCGTGTTCAAGCTTTAGGAACCTCCACGATCAAGGACCTTTACCCTATTAAGTTTAGATTTTTATCGCATTTTCTTAATCGTCTTTAGCCGAGGTGATTCTTGATCGAGTTCATTTCCATTTCATAGTTTCAACCTTCTGTCATAATCGTTTTACTTAATAGCACTTTACTTAATTGCAATAGCTCTCTTTCTAACATTAGTTTTATTTCCTTAATCTCAATTAGATTCTCTAAACCCTAATTTTTCTGTCGATAAGATAATAGCGTTCGTGTGAGTAAGCATAGCCAACAGTTCCCAGATTTCAATACGACACTTGTGTCCCCTAGCTACAATTCGTTAGGTATACTTGCCTCATTGGGTTGCTAGTTCTGTTGTGTTTATTTTCTTCGAACCCTAGCGCGCAACAAGTTTTTGGCGCCGTTGCCGGGGATCCAACTTTCTTTGATATATTAAAAACACGAACCTATTAATTTTATCTCTTCTCTTTCTCATCCTCTTTCTTTAAGTTTTAAAAATCAAAAATCAAAAAATTTTATCACCGCTCTTAATAGTAACCAACTTCACAATTTTTCTACGCCACCTAATTCTCTCGAAAAGGGCAAAGGGCTTTAAGCACCACTATCTTGTCTAGTACCTTGCGAACCCTTCACGGGGTAGTCCTTGGGAAGTTCGGGAGTTAATCTATAAAAAAAATCTATTCCAAAAAGAAAAAAAATTTCTAATCTAGTTTTTTTTCTAGTTTATCCTTTTTCTCCTTCTTTTCTTCTTTTCTGTTCTTTTAGTGCATGACCCGCGGGAGTCCGTCGGTTATTTTGGACTTGGACCACGAAATTGAGCGTACTCTTCGGAGAAGATCGCAATTTCAAGGTCCTACTATCCAAGTGCCGGTTGAGGACTCCGAGTCATTTGCTACTTTAGGAATGGAAGAACCCAACGTAGATGAGGCCATGCAAAGGACTATGTCCTATTATGCACGACCGAACCTCGAGGGAACAGAATCTAGTATAGTCCGCCCTGCTATAGCAAATAATAACTTCGAATTAAAGCCTAGCATAATTCAAATGGTGCAGCAATATGTGCAATTTGACGGACTTCAAGATAAAGATCCGAACGCACATATAGCTAGCTTTCTTGAAATTTGCGACACCTTCAAGATAAATGGTGTCACAAATGATGCAATCAGGCTGAGACTCTTCCCCTTCTCTTTAAGAACTAAAGCTAAGTAGTGGCTGAACACACTTCCTAAAAATAGCATAACCACTTGGAATGAATTAATTGAAGAATTTTTGGCAAAGTATTTTCTGCCAGCCAAAACTTCAAAACTTAGGAACGACATCTCTGCCTTCGGACAAATAGACTCTGAAACCCTATATGAAACCTGGGAGAGATTTAAAGAATTATTAAGACGATGCCCACATCACGCGCTGCCTGTATGGTTACAAGTGCAGACGTTCTATAACGGGCTAAATCAAAGCACGAAGCAAATGATAGACGCAGCTTCTGGCGGTACTTTAAATCATAAGACCCCGAAAGCCGCTCTTGAGCTTTTTGAGGACATGGCCATGAACACTTATCAGTGGAATGTGCCTAGGTCCCGCCCGAACAAGCCTGCAGGTATCTATGAAGTGGACAACGTCTCCCAGCTTGCTCTGCAAGTATAAATCCTAAGCAAAAAAATCACGGAGATGACTGCTGCCTCCGCCCCTCAGGTATGGGAATCTGCAACCCCTACTCAAGAACATTTAGATTATGTTAATAATATGCCTAGAACTGCTTTTAATAATTTTTCTGCTATGAATTTTCATCCTCCTGGTTTTAATTTTTCAAATAGTTATAACCCTGCTTTAAGAAATCACCCGAACTTTTCATGGAGTAATCCATCGAATGCGATGCGCCCACCACCGCAAAATGATTTTTATGCACCACCACCACTTCAAAATTATCCAAAACCTCCAAGCTTGGAGGAATTACTTTCTAAATATATCACCACAAATGACGCTACTATAAGAACTTTAACCGAAAGCGTAAAAAGTCTAGAAAATCAGGTAGGACAGCTCGCGAAAATAATTTCTGAGCAACCCGCAGGGTCTCTTCCTTCCAATACCGAACCCAACTCGAGAGAGCAAGCGAAAGCTATAACTCTTCGGAGTGGGAAGCAAGTCTCCGGTATGGTAAGTGAAGAACCTGAGGCAAGCTCCGCTCCTGCCTTTAAAAATCAAAGCTCCGCTCCGCTTCAACCCTCTGCTAAAGAAGTTATCACCCCTATTTTAGAAAATAATCTCACTCCACCACCCATCTTCAAAAATAATTCAACTCCTCCATACCCCTCCGAATTTAATAAACAACGTCAAGATGATCAGTACTCCCGCTTCTTAGAGATCTTCAAGCAAATCCACATTAATCTTCCCTTCCACGAGGCTATTTCGCAGATGCCAAAATACGCCAAGTATCTTAAGGACCTCCTCACCAACAAGAAGAAGTTAGAGAATCTTTCGCACGTCACGCTAAATGCCGAGTGCTCCGCCGTTTTAACAAACGGTTTGCCGAAGAAAATCAGTGACCCGGGTAGTTTCTCTATCCCGTGTGTCTTCAGTGATCTTTTTGTTAAACACGCGTTATCCTACTTAGGCGCGAGTATAAACCTGATGCCCTTTTCGTTGTTTAAAAAGTTAGGGATTGGTAGCCTTAACCCAACGCGTATGAGTATTCAGCTAGCCGATAGATCCGTCAAGTACCCGTTAGGAATAGTGGAGGACATTCTAGTAAAAGTCGACAAGTTCATCTTCCCGGTGGACTTTGTCATTTTGGACATCGAAGATGACGTCGAGGTTCCCCTGATCCTTGGCCGACCCTTCCTTGCCACCTCCAGAGCCATCATTGATGTAAGCAATGGTAAGCTCTTCCTTCGAGTAGGTGACGATGAAGTCACTTTTTCTATCACACCTTCGATGAAGAACACCCTAGCAAATGATGAATCATGTTTTTTGTAGACGCCGTGAGTGATGAATCTTCCTGCTGCCTCTCCGACTTTGAAAAGGAACTTTCTGATTTTTGTTTTTCTTCTTCTCTTCCCGCTGAATCGCTGCAAGGAAGTGATGAATCTTCTGATTGTCTTTCTGAGTTTGAAAAAGAATTTTCTGATTTTTGTTCTTCCTCTTTTCTTCCACTGAATCGCTACAAGAAGCCGTCTTGGCTGCTAGCCCCACTCCTTATTACGTTCCTTATAAAAAAGTTTATGAAGATATTATTTTTGAAAAAGAAAGAATCTCTAAATCCTCTTATGAAGAACCCCCTACCCTATAACTTAAAGAACTTCCTGAACACCTTAAGTATGCTTTCTTAGAAAAAGATTCCAAGTTACCAGTTATCGTTTCAGCCTACCTCACGGATACGCAAAACGATAAACTTCTTCTAGTTCTACGTAAGCATCGCCGGGCTATTGCTTGGCAAATTTCTGATATCAAGGGCATAAGCCCATCTTTCTGTACCCATAAAATTTTAATGGAAGATAATTCACATAACTCTATTCAACCTCCGCGCCGTATAAACCCGAATATGAAAGAAGTGGTTAAGGGAGAGGTTATGAAATTATTAGACGCAGGAATTATCTACCCTATTTCGGACAGTAAGTGGGTTAGCCCCGTTCAGGTAGTTCCAAAGAAGGGAGGGATAACCGTATTTAGTAATGAGAATAATGAATTAATCCCGACACGGACGGTGACGGGTTGGCGTATGTGTATAGATTACCGTAAGTTAAATGACGCCACCCGCAAGGACCACTTTTCTTTACCGTTTATCGACAAGATTTTAGAACGATTATCCGGCCATAGCTTTTATTGTTTTCTCGATGGCCTCTCGAGGTACTTTCAAATACCCATCTCTCCCGAGGACCAAGATAAAACTACGTTTACTTGTCCCTTCGGCACCTTCGCTTACCGAAGAATGCCGTTTGGATTGTGCAATGCGCCAGCTACATTCCAGCGATGTATGCTCGCAATATTTGACAAGTACGTAGAAAGCATTATGGAGGTATTTATGGACGATTTCTCTGTGTTCGGCGATTCCTTCGATAGATGTTTAGAAAACCTCGAAAAAGTCTTGGAACGATGCGAAGAAACTAACCTTGCCCTGAATTGGGAAAAATGCCATTTTATAGTGAGGGAAGTGTAACGCCCCGTTTTTTTGTTCAGCAATTATTTTTATTCTCGGTTGGCGTTACGATGACGCGTTTCCGTGGCTTGTGCCATGTGTGGAGTATGGTTTAGCTCCTTAGAACTGAGTGCCCTGTTTGGTAGCCTGTTGGCAAGATCTCCCTAGCAAACCGAGTCGTTTTGGTGACCGGTGAGGCCTCTCGGGGGGATGTTTGTGTTTGGCTTCGTTTGGGTGTAACCCAAGTTCTGTTCGTCGAAAGTTAATTTTGACTTCGCCGTTGTGTTCGTAGCGTGGGTATTTAGCTACGGTGCGAATTTCGTCGAATTCCGAGGTAGTTCGGTTTTCGCGTCGATTTAGTGCTTTAGGTAATTTTGTAATTAATTATATAATTATATAATTATATATATATATATATAGAATGAATAGGGCCGATCATTCATCTTCTTCACGATAGAAACCGCCGGTCCTGTACGAGAGAAACGAGTAACCGCCGAGCCTTCCGTTCGGACGCCGATTCCCGGAGCGTTTGTGGACGGAATTCGATTCCGAGAGTGGATACGGATTGCTCTCGTCGAGACCTTCATTCCTGCGGTAAGAAATTCGATTTTCGTGGAGTTTTGGAAGGATTGGAATTTTCGGTTTTGGAAGTTTTCCGCCATTAATGGCCAAATCTTTGTTCTAGGTGTTGCGGCCATTTTGATCCGTGCGAAGAGAAGGAAAGCAGTCCAAAGCTTCGCTGAGATTTGAGGCAAGTGGTATTCTTGCCCTTGCCAAGTGTTTTCTCTGAATTTATTTGCTGAAATTGAAATCCCGGTTAGCCCAGGTTAGAGGCCTTGTTGTTCTCATTTTCTTGCTAACTATAGGGCTTAGTTCTTCCTACTGAAACCCCCCCTATGTTGTGATGTTTGGAATCCAATTTGTCGGCGTGAAGCCGTTGTTTCCCTTGCTCTTATGGTTACTCTGGTTCGGGCGTAGCCGAGAGGGAGTGTTAGGAGGGGGCTGTGGTTGCCAATTTCCTTCGTTAAGATATTATTCGAATGGTTAGACATAGTTTTAATGGTAGTAGCGTGCGACGTTGATAGTTGTCTACTGCTACTGCAGTGGCGTGAGTCGTGTGTGCGTTCCGGTGTCGTTCGGGAAATTCCAAACGGTGCAGGTTGACCGCGCACGGTCATCAACCTTTAGGGCGCACGACCACTGGTCGTGTGCCTCTGTTCGTGCGCGTATAAATTTCAGTTTCCAAAGTTCTGTCTCGGGCAATCGCACGAGCGCTGACATCAGTGCGCACGACCACTGATCGTGCGACACTGATCGTGCGCAGTTGCTAGGTTTTCTGTCAGGTTTCCAGGTTCGTTTCGCACGATCATCAGCCGATGAGTGCGCACGACCACTGATCGTGCGTCACTGATCGTGCGCTTTGTATATTTTCTTTTGATAAGCGAATTTAGATGGTTTCGAGTGCGGGAGTTTAGATACTCAAGTGACAAGCAACTACTCGAGTTCTGGATCTTCTGCCTTGGTCGTTCGACTGTCGTCGAGCTCCGCATTCTTTAGTGGGCTTGTGGGTAGTGGTATAATTTTGGCGGTGAGTGAGGCTAGCTCACTCAACGCCAAAGTTTAGGTAGGCGCTGAGTGCGTTTCACTCAACGCCTAGTCGTGTTGGTTTATTTCAACACTCTTCCTTTACCTTGTATTTCGTTTCCGAGTGGATTTTCCAGTTGTATTTCTGGGTTTTCCTTGTCGGCCGTTTTCTTTATTTTTCCTAAAGGCCGAATCGTGGGTCGTGAATAGTAGTGGTGGTTGTAGCTCTTTATGGGGGTGGAGTTGTGTGATATAGCCAAGGCCACCCATGGATTTCTTGCTCCAGGTACGGGCTGGGCATGTCGGGTGGAATGTCCCTTGTGTTTTCACGTGTTGACCCTCGAGCTTTTGACTTGGACATGGTGGATTGGGGGACTGCGTTTGCCTTCGATCCGGTTCCTCGTTGTTGTTTTTGCTACTATCACTTCCCGCAGATTAGGGTGTTAGAAGTTTCTTCTTTGGTAGTTTTGCAGCATTTTGGCTCTTGGCAGCCTAGTAGGCCCTGCAGGAAGTGGTTCCTGGGCTGGATCGTTGCTGTTTCTTTGCACGTTGTGCATTTCTTGTTGTCCTATTTTGGACAGTTGTGACTCTTTCTACTGCATGTTTTCTGTTATTTTGTCCTTTGGTTGACTCTTTCATGCAGTTTTACCTTGATTTTTGCTTGCTGAGGTATTCTGTTTTCTTTTGGAATACCCCAGGTTCTGAGCTGTAGCCAGTCTGGTGGCTAGTTGGAGGTGGTGTTGTTGGTGGACTTCCGGACCTCTGGAGTTCTGTTTACCTTGTTTGTGAGGTTGTTTTCAGTACTTTCTTACAGACATATATGTGTGCTGGTGGGTTCGTGTCAGGTTGTTGGCGCCCACTAGTAGTTTTTTTACCTTGTACTAGATATATACTATTGTTGCTACCATTTATTTTCTGGAGATAGTCTACTTGCTTTGAGAAGGTTTTATGCTAGGTTGCTAGTTATTTTTAAACTATAATTACTATTATAAATGAAGTTCATGATCAGCATGTTTTGTAAACTTAATCACTACTTTCCAAATCACGTACGAAAACCGTTTTCTTATATATATTATATAAACTAAGTGTAGTGTCTTGCATAGTATGAGTGGTTCTCTTGGGACCCTTATGCGCTCTTTAGGGTGTAAAACCTAATCAAAGTATTTTTCCGCAGCGTTTAAATATAGTTTTCTTTTGTGGACTAGATGATCCACTGAGCCGAGGGATACAGACTCTAAACATAACTGATTTTTTTTCTATTCATTAAGCACATGATTTCCTTGCATAAAGATTGTAGTTGGATTTGCCTGAGCGTCAGCAGTTATCCCCTACTTGACGTGGCATCATGACGCGTGTTTTCTCTTACTCTGATAATTCTTAATTCGGAGAAAATGCGGGTTGTGACAGTTGGTATCAGAGGGAGGTTGCTTGACAAGTTAGTTGGGCAACCTTCCTTGGATGCTTTTAGTAGTTCAGCATCATGTCATTCACACACCGATATGTCATCAGCACGTCTTGGCAAAAGCACGAACACTACACTCATAGCATAACATGAAGTATACGGGGCATATTATGTAGTATGGGATGCATAATATGTGTTCGTATATGGATCCACCATAGGGGCTACATGTGAGGGTTATGTAGTATGGGATGCATAACCTCACCACATGACTGCGACTAGCGCGTTTCTTTTTCGTTGCATGGAAATGTTATGTAGTATGGGATGCATAACATTTTTATGTGTACGCCGCTCATATCATGCATTAGGGCCTTTTTAGAATGCATAGCACAATCATGCATATCATAACATTGCATAAGCACAACGCGCCGAGCTAAAGATTTGCAGGATGACATATGTACGCACATAAATTTTCAAACTAACATAAGTTCATGCATCCGATCTAGGCACAAGAGTTGGTGAGGTGGTGGTTAACCATCCTAGGTTAGGGCATATCATCTAATTATTGTGAAGAAGATAAACTCTCAGAGCAAGTTTGGCAGCTTTAAGTCTATATCTACATATGTATTGTCTGTACTGGTAGTCGGTTCTCGTCGTGGGATTTGGATCTGATTTGCGTTGTATTGATTTTTTTTAGGATGGCTAGGCGTCCTGCGACTCGATCGACTCCCCTGTCTGAGGGTGAATCTTCTGGAGCTCAGAACGATGCGGTGATCGAGGGTCTGCGTCAGAGTAGCGAAGCTATGGGTAGGCAGTTGGAGGAGGTGCAAGCCCAGATTCAGTCTTTGGTGGCAGTTGTGGCAGGGCAGGCTCAGGGTGCGCAAGTTCCTGCAGGGGGGTTAGCTGTTCCTCCTCCTCCTGCGCCCTTGAGACCTCCAGTGGTGGTGCCAGCAGAGATGGCCTTCATCTCGCAGTTTCAGAGGCTGAGCCCTCCCACTTATGATGGGAAGGCAGATTTCATGGTGATAGACGACTGGCTGATCTCCATGGAGGAGATGTTCTCGTACTCAGGGATTTTAGATGATCAGAGGGTGATGATAGCCGCCTATCAGCTTAAAGGTTTGGCTAAGAGTTGGTGGCTGAGAGAGAAGGAGAGCCTGGTAGCCGGATGCTCTTGGGAAGTGTTCAAGGAGATGCTGTTGAGGAAGTTCTTACCCTCGGTCGAGCGTGACCGCCTCATGAATGATTTCCTCTATCTGAAGCAAAGGCAGCTCACGGTGGGTGAGTATGAGATAGAGTTTAGTAAGTTGAGCCGTTTTGCCCCTGGATTGGTCAGCGTTGAGGCTGATCGAGTTAAGCGATTCCTCGGTGGTTTGAGGAGTGAGGTGCAGCAGTTGGCCAGTGCTTATGGGACAGTGACTTATGCTGGAGTTGTAGAGGCTGCTCTTAAGGTTGAGGCCATTGAGACGGCGAAGAGCAGAGGCCAGCAGTTGAGGAAGGATAAGAGGAAGTTGGTAGAGGAGAAGAAACCCCTGGTACCCGATGCTGTCTCGGGAAAGAGGAGCAGGGTGGTGTGCAGTTTTTGTGGCCGGTCAGGCCATCCTGTTGAGAGGTGTTTCAAGAAGGCGGCAGCTCAGAAGAAGGAGCAGGTTCATGTTATTCAGGGTGCTCCTGGGAGAGATGTCTCCTGTTCAGTTTGCAAGCGATCCGGGCATGATGCAGCCCAGTGTTGGTCCAGGGATAGAGTCTGCTATCAGTGTGGGCAGAAGGGTCACGTTAAGTCGAGGTGTCCTCAGGTCCAGTCAGCTCTTCCTGCAGTTCCATTGCAGGCATTACCTCCACCTCAGCGTGTGGATAAGGGAAAAGGGAAGCTGAACGTGATTTCTTCCGAGGAGGCTCAGACTTCGGCCCAGGTGATCTCAGGTTAGTAGTTTGTTGTTTTCTTTCTAGCCTGGTAGTTTAGTTGCTAGTTTATTTGCGGTACTGTTGTGCTAGTTCCTTAGCTTTGTGCGTTCCTATAGGGAAATTTAAGGTGAAGAACCGCTGGGCGCGTGTTCTGTTTGACTCCGGCGCTACCCACTCGTTCGTGGCTAGAGCCTTTGTGGAGCGTCATCGGTTGTCTCTAGATCGTGTTCGGGATTCCTTCCGTGTCAAGTTTCCCTCTGGTGAATCTGTGTTGTCAGATTTGGGTATTTTGGATTGCCCGGTTTTGTTGGGGGATTTTCTTGCGAAGACGGATCTGAAGATGATTGATCTAGAGGACTTCGATGTCATTTTGGGCATGGACTGGCTCTCTCGGTATGATGCGGTCATTCAGTGCAAAGGAAAGCGCTTGGACTTCATCAGGGACGACGGTCAGCCCGGCAGCGTGTATGCTGATTCGTGTCAGGATTCTCCTGTTCTCTCTGCGGTATGTGTTCAGAGATTGTTTCTTTCTGATTGTTGTGTTTGTTTAGTCTCGACGGTTGGAACCGTTGATAGCGTGCCACGCTGGGAGGAGATTCCTATTGTTCGTGGTTTCGCCGATGTTTTTCCTGATGATCTCCCTGGTATCCCTCCTGAGCGGGATGTGGAGTTTGTTATTGATTTGGAGCCGGGTACGCGTCCTATTGCCAAGGCGCCGTACCGGATGGCCCCTCGTGAGTTAGAGGAGTTACGAATTCAGTTAGATGAGTTGTTGGCTAAAGGTTTTATCAGGCAAAGTTCGTCACCTTGGGGTGCTCCTGTTTTGTTCGTAAAGAAGAAAGATGGGTCGATGCGGCTTTGCATCGACTATAGAGAGTTGAACAAGGTCACTATCAAGAACAGGTACCCTCTGCCGAGGATCGATGATTTATTTGACCAGTTGCGTGGTAGCACGGTGTTCTCCAAGATCGATCTTCGTTCGGGCTATCATCAGCTCAGGATCCGTGAGGCAGATATTCCACGGACTGCGTTTAGGTCGAGGCATGGGCACTTTGAGTTTTTGGTGATGTCGTTTGGTCTGACCAACGCACCATCAGCCTTCATGGATATGATGAACAGGGTGTTCAAGGATTTCCTAGACAAGTTCGTTGTGGTCTTCATTGATGACGTGTTGGTTTATTCTCGTAGTGCTGAGGAGCACGAGCAGCATTTGCGTTTGGTCCTATCAGAGTTGAGGAGCCACAAGTTATTCGCCAAGTTGAGCAAGTGCGAATTTTGGTTGCCTCAGGTTTCTTTTCTAGGCCACGTGGTGAACAAGGATGGGATCTCGGTTGACCCAGAAAAGATTGCAGCAGTGACGGATTGGAGTAGGCCGAATACTCCTAAGGAGATCAGAAGTTTCTTAGGGTTGGCTGGCTATTACAGGAGATTCGTGGAGGGTTTCTCTTCTCTAGCCGCACCGTTGACCAAGCTGACTCAGAAGAATGTGGCATTTGTTTGGAGCGAGAAGTGCGAAGAAGCTTTTCAGGAGTTAAAGAGGAGATTGTGTACTGCTCCCGTTCTGACCCTTCCTACTGAGGGCATGGATTATGATGTGTATGTGGATGCTTCGCATATAGGTCTGGGATGCGTATTAATGCAGGATGGAAAAGTAATTGCTTATGGGTCAAGGCAGTTGAAAACTCATGAGCGGAATTATCCTACGCATGACCTTGAGTTTGCAGCGGTTATCTATGCGTTGAAGTTGTGGAGGCACTTACTTTATGGGGCTCAGTGCAAGATTTTTACTGACCATAAGAGCCTGAAGTACGTGTTCACGCAGAAGGAGTTGAATCTGCGTCAGCGGCGGTGGCTTGAGTATGTGGCAGATTATGATGTGGAAATCCAGTATCATCCGGGCAAGGCCAATGTGGTGGCCGACGCCCTGAGCCGAAAGACGGGAAAGATCTTTAACCTCTCCGCCGATCGATTAATTGAGGAGTTCCTCCTTATGGATATTTCAGTGGGATGCTGTAGTTTGCAGAGTAGCTTATCAGTGGAAGAGCCGTCCTGGATTTCTTTGACTAGACTGCATCAGAAGGATGATCCGGATCTGTTGCACCTTTTTACCAGGACAGAGAAGGGAGAGTTGCCAGATTTTTCTATTGATGATGCGGGTACTTTGAAGTACCGCGGCAGGTTTTGCGTTCCCGCTGTTGGGGACATTAAGAGTATGATTTGCAGTGAGGCTCATGGTTCCAGCGTTGCCTACCATCCAGGATCTACGAAGATGTACCGTGACTTAAGGCAAATTGCTTGGTGGAATGGTATGAAAGGAGATATAGCCCGATATGTTGCTAAGTGTCACACTTGCAAGCGTGTGAAGGCCGATCATGGAAGGCCCGGTGGTAAGTTGACTCCGCTAGATATCCCGACTTGGAAGTGGGAGAGTATATCAATGGACTTCATTACGGGTTTGCCAAAATCCCCGAGAGGATTTGATTCTGTTTGGGTTATAGTGGATAGATTGACGAAGTGTGCTCACTTCGTGCCTTATAAGATTGATTACCCGATGAAGAAGATAGCGGAGTTGTACTTGAATGAAGTCATCCGACTCCACGGTGTGCCGGTTAGCATCATTTCTGATCGAGACTCCCGGTTTACTTCTCGTTTTTGGCAGAGTCTGCAGGAGGGTTTGGGTACGGATCTGAGGTATTCTACTGCGTACCACCCTCAGACCAATGGGCAGACGGAGCGGGTCAATCAGATTGTTGAGGATATGATCCGGTGCTATATTTTAGACCACGGTGGAGCGTGGGATGAGCGTCTGCGACTCATGGAATTTGCTTACAATAACAGTTATCAGGAAAGCTTGCAGGTGGCTCCGTTCGAAGCTTTGTATGGGAGGCGCTGTAGGACTCCGTTGTTTTGGGCTGAGGCTGGTGAGAAGCCCTTGTTGGGTCCTGATGCTCTGGAAGAGATGGAAGTCGCCGTGAAGCTTATTCGGGAGAAGCTTCGTTTAGCCCAGGAGAGGTATGAAAAGAACGCCAATCGGCGTAGGTCTGTCTTGGAGTTTTTAGTAGGGGATCATGTATACCTCAAGGTTTCTCCAATGGTTGGTGTAAAGAGATTTGGTAAAAACCGGAAATTGGACCCAAGGTATGTGGGCCCGTTTGAGGTTTTGGAGCGGATTGGTGTGTCTGCTTATAGACTGGATTTGCCAGTGAACTTCCCTGGTGTTCATAATGTTTTTCACGTTAGCCAATTGCGGAAGTGTGTGCGCAGCAGTGGGCAACTCTTGGATGTTGTGCCCCAGTTAGAGCCCAACCTCTCTTTCGTTGAGGTGCCAGTTCGTATTTTAGATACTCAGGAGCGTGTGCTGCGAAAGAAGTCCATACCGATGGTGAAAATTCTATGGAAAAATCAGGATTTGGAGAGCGCGACTTGGGAGCTAGAGTCGGCCATGAGGAGGGCGTACCCTCACCTGTTTCTCTGATTTGATCGGTATGTTTTCCTTTGTAACTTCTGTTTGTTACTTTTCCTTCTTTTGAAGGAGGGTTGTGCGTAAAGTTTCGGGACGAAACTTTCTTTTAGGGGGAGTGACTGTAACGCCCCGTTTTTTTTGTTCAGCGATTATTTTTATTCTCGGTTGGCGTTACGATGACGCGTTTCCGTGGCTTGTGCCATGTGTGGAGTATGGTTTAGCTCCTTAGAACTGAGTGCCCTGTTTGGTAGCCTGTTGGCAAGATCTCCCTAGCAAACCGAGTCGTTTTGGTGACCGGTGAGGCCTCTCGGGGGGATGTTTGTGTTTGGCTTCGTTTGGGTGTAACCCGAGTTCTGTTCATCGAAAGTTAATTTCGACTTCGCCGTTGTGTTCGTAGCGTGGGTATTTAGCTACGGTGCGAATTTCGTCGAATTCCGAGGTAGTTCGGTTTTCGCGTCGATTTAGTGCTTTAGGTAATTTTGTAATTAATTATATAATTATATAATTATATATATATATATATAGAATGAATAGGGCCGATCATTCATCTTCTTCACGATAGAAACCGTCGGTCCTGTACGAGAGAAACGAGTAACCGCCGAGCCTTCCCTTCGGACGCCGATTCCCGGAGCGTTTGTGGACGGAATTCGATTCCGAGAGTGGATACGGATTGCTCTCGTCGAGACCTTCATTCCTGCGGTAAGAAATTCGATTTTCGTGGAGTTTTGGAAGGATTGGAATTTTCGGTTTTGGAAGTTTTCCGCCATTAATGGCCAAATCTTTGTTCTAGGTGTTGCGGCCATTTTGATCCGTGCGAAGAGAAGGAAAGCAGTCCAAAGCTTCGCTGAGATTTGAGGCAAGTGGTATTCTTGCCCTTGCCAAGTGTTTTCTCTGAATTTATTTGCTGAAATTGAAATCCCGGTTAGCCCAGGTTAGAGGCCTTGTTGTTCTCATTTTCTTGCTAACTATAGGGCTTAGTTCTTCCTACTGAAACCCCCCCTATGTTGTGATGTTTGGAATCCAATTTGTCGGCGTGAAGCCGTTGTTTCCCTTGCTCTTATGGTTGCTCTGGTTCGGGCGTAGCCGAGAGGGAGTGTTAGGAGGGGGGTGTGGTTGCCAATTTCCTTCGTTAAGATATTATTCGAATGGTTAGACATAGTTTTAATGGTAGTACCGTGCGACGTTGATAGTTGTCTACTGCTACTGCAGTGGCGTGAGTCGTGTGCGCGTTCCGGTGTCGTTCGGGAAATTCCAAACGGTGCAGGTTGACCGCGCACGGTCATCAATCTTTAGGGCGCACGACCACTGGTCGTGTGCCTCTGTTCGTGCGCGTATAAATTTCAGTTTCCAAAGTTCTGTCTCGGGCAATCGCACGAGCGCTGACATCAGTGCGCACGACCACTGATCGTGCGACACTGATCGTGCGCAGTTGCTAGGTTTTCTGTCAGGTTTCCAGGTTCGTTTCGCACGATCATCAGCCGATGAGTGCGCACGACCACTGATCGTGCGTCACTGATCGTGCGCTTTGTATATTTTCTTTTGATAAGCGAATTTAGATGGTTTCGAGTGCGGGAGTTTAGATACTCAAGTGACAAGCAACTACTCGAGTTCTGGATCTTCTGCCTTGGTCGTTCGACTGTCGTCGAGCTCCGCATTCTTTAGTGGGCTTGTGGGTAGTGGTATAATTTTGGCGGTGAGTGAGGCTAGCTCACTCAACGCCAAAGTTTAGGTAGGCGCTGAGTGCGTTTCACTCAACGCCTAGTCGTGTTGGTTTATTTCAACACTCTTCCTTTACCTTGTATTTCGTTTCCGAGTGGATTTTCCAGTTGTATTTCTGGGTTTTCCTTGTCGGCCGTTTTCTTTATTTTTCCTAAAGGTCGAATCGTGGGTCGTGAATAGTAGTGGTGGTTGTAGCTCTTTATGGGGGTGGAGTTGTGTGATATAGCCAAGGCCACCCATGGATTTCTTGCTCCAGGTACGGGCTGGGCATGTTGGGTGGAATGTCCCTTGTGTTTTCACGTGTTGACCCTCGAGCTTTTGACTTGGACATGGTGGATTGGGGGACTGCGTTTGCCTTCGATCCGGTTCCTCGTTGTTGTTTTTGCTACTATCACTTCCCGCAGATTAGGGTGTTAGAAGTTTCTTCTTTGGTAGTTTTGCAGCATTTTGGCTCTTGGCAGCCTAGTAGGCCCTGCAGGAAGTGGTTCCTGGGCTGGATCGTTGCTGTTTCTTTGCAACGTTGTGCATTTCTTGTTGTCCTATTTTGGACAGTTGTGACTCTTTCTACTGCATGTTTTCTGTTATTTTGTCCTTTGGTTGACTCTTTCATGCAGTTTTACCTTGATTTTTGCTTGCTGAGGTATTCTGTTTTCTTTTGGAATACCCCAGGTTCTGAGCTGTAGCCAGTCTGGTGGCTAGTTGGAGGTGGTGTTGTTGGTGGACTTCCGGACCTTTGGAGTTCTGTTTACCTTGTTTGTGAGGTTGTTTTCAGTACTTTCTTACAGACATATATGTGTGCTGGTGGGTTCGTGTCAGGTTGTTGGCGCCCACTAGTAGTTTTTTTACCTTGTACTAGATATATACTATTGCTGCTACCATTTATTTTCTGGAGATAGTCTACTTGCTTTGAGAAGGTTTTATGCTAGGTTGCTAGTTATTTTTAAACTATAATTACTATTATAAATGAAGCTCATGATCAGCATGTTTTGTAAACTTAATCACTACTTTCCAAATCACGTACGAAAACCGTTTTCTTATATATATTATATAAACTAAGTGTAGTGTCTTGCATAGTATGAGTGG
This sequence comes from Platanthera zijinensis, assembly GCA_039513925.1. NCBI lineage: Eukaryota > Viridiplantae > Streptophyta > Magnoliopsida > Asparagales > Orchidaceae > Platanthera > Platanthera zijinensis. The sequence continues at coordinate 145,306,666 of CM077084.1, forward strand.
TTCTCTTGGGACCCTTATGCGCTCTTTAGGGTGTAAAACCTAATCAAAGTATTTTTCCGCAGCGTTTAAATATAGTTTTCTTTTGTGGACTAGATGATCCACTGAGCCGAGGGATACGGACTCTAAACATAACTGATTTTTTTTTCTATTCATTAAGCACATGATTTCCTTGCATAAAGATTGTAGTTGGATTTGCCTGAGCGTCAGCAGTTATCTCCTGCTTGACGTGGCATCATGACGCGTGTTTTCTCTTACTCTGATAATTCTTAATTCGGAGAAAATGCGGGTTGTGACAGGAAGGGTTAGTTTTGGGTCATAAAATTTCTGCTAAAGGTATTGAGGTAGACGTTTCCAAGATAGAAGTTATCGAGAAGCTGCCGCCACCTACGAACATAAAAGCTATAAGAAGTTTTCTAGGCCACGCTGGCTTTTATCGTCGTTTTATAAAGGACTTCTCCAAAATCACAAAGCCCCTCACCCATCTCTTAGAAAAAGACGCTCCATTCATTTTTGATGACTCTTGCCTTTCTGCCTTCGAATTAATTAAAGAAAAGTTAATTAACGCACCGATTATGATAGCTCCGGTGTGGGACATTCCTTTCGAGATTATGTGCGATGCGAGTAGTTTTGCGGTGGGAGACGTATTAGGTCAACGCATATCTAAAAACTTCCACCTCATCTATTACGCTAGTAAAACCCTCACATCTGCACAAGAAAATTACACCACAACCGAGAAGGAGCTCTTAGCTGTAGTATTCACATTTGATAAATTCCGCCCTTACATTACACTTTCAAAAATCATTGTTTTTACGGACCACTCGGCCCTCAAGTACCTTCTTGCCAAAACGGATGCCAAGCCTCGCTTGATTCGCTGGGTCTTACTCCTCCAGGAGTTTGACTTAGAGATCCGTGATAAGCGAGGAGCCGAGAACTTGGTCGCCGACCATCTATCCAGATTAGATAACCCCTTTATAGAAAAATTAAATGAAAAATCTTTTAATGATTATTTTCCTAATGAGAAGCTGCTTTTAGTTAACACATCTACTTCTCCTTGGTTCGCGCACATCGCCAACTATCTAGTGGCCCGGGTGCTCCCAAAAGAGTTCACCTCTCAGCAAAAGAAGAAATTCTTTTCTGAGCTGAAAAACTACTTTTTGGAAGACCCGCATCTTTTCAGAATTTGTGCGGATCAAGTGATAAGGAGATGTGTTTCTTATGATGAAGGAATTGATATTCTAAAACATTTGCATGAAGGTCCGACAGGTGGGCACTATCAAGCTGCTCGCACCGCTCACAAGGTGCTTTGCGCGGGTTTTTACTGGCCTAGCCTGTTTAAAGACGCGCAATCCTTTGTGAGCAGGTGTGATAGTTGCCAACGGTCGGGCAACATTTCTAATAAAAATGAAATGCCGCAAAATTATTTCTTAGAGTGCGAAATTTTCAACCTTTGGGGAATTGATTTTGTTGGCCCCCTTCCTTCTAGCTTCGGAAACAAATATATTTTAGTTGCTGTTGATTATGTTTCACGATGGGCTGAGGCCCAAGCTCTTCCTACGAACGACTCCCGAGTTGTAGTCACATTTTTAAAAAGATTATTTTCTAGATTCGGTACGCCACTCGCGATCGTTAGCGATAGGGGTTCCCATTTCTGTAACGCACAATTTTCAAAAATCCTTACCAAATACGGCGTTACGAATAAGCTTTCCACTGCCTACCACCACCAAACTAATGGACAAGTCGAAGTAGTTAATAGAGAAATAAAAAGAATATTAGAAAAGACTGTTTCAGCTTCTAGGAAAGACTGGTCAGCCAAACTTGACGATGCTTTATGGGCCTACCGAACAGCGTACAAAACTGCCCTCGGATGTATGCCGTATCGGTTGGTCTATGGAAAATCGTGCCATCTGCCCGTAGAGTTAGAACACCGCGCCTTTTGGGCCTTAAAATTTTTAAACTTCGATCCCCACTCAGTCGATGACCTTCGAAAATTTCAACTAAATGAACTCGATGAGTGGCGCTCTTATGCTTATGAAAATAATAAACTTTATAAAGAGCGGACGAAGCATTTACATGATAAACACTTAAGGCACCCTAAAAACTTTAAGCCGGGCGACCAAGTCCTTTTATATAATTCTCGTTTACGTTTATTTCCGGGCAAATTAAAATCTCGCTGGTCTGGCCCGTTTTCTGTCTTAGAAGTATTTCCTTATGGAACTGTTTTAATTTCTCACCCTGATAAGGGTAATTTCAAAGTGAATGGTCAGCGTCTTAAACTCTATCTGTCTGGTGATGATGATGTCAGTCCAAATATTATTAAGTTTTTGCTTCACGAACTCTAACTTTGAACTCTTAATTTTTGTTAAAAACAATTTTATTTCTGGACAACAATATTTTTGGACAATATTATTTTTTTGATGCGTCGAGCTCAACGACGCTTTAAACAAAGGGCGCTCTTGGGAGGCAACCCAAGTTATCTTCTTCTGTTTTCTTTATTTTACAATTTTTGCCTCAGACGGCTCCGACAAGCTGAAGCTTCTGCGATCGCCTGCTCCAACGTTGCTGAATCCATTACGAAGTCCAAAGAAGACATTCGGGGGAGCGACATCACTCAGCTTTCGCAGCGAATAAATCCGGGGAAGTACCTATCTTTCGATTCTGTCTTTCAATTCTGTGCTTTATTTTTCTCTCCTTCTCCAATCCCCTTCTTTAGCCATTGAGGACAATGTCTATTTTAAGCTTGGGGGAGGACCTCCTCCTTCATTTTTGCTTAGTGTAAAAATTTTTCTTTTTGTATATATTTTAAATATTTCCAACAAAAAAAAATGAATATCTTAAAATTCCAAAAAAAAAAGAGAAAAAAATTCCAAAATCCAAAAAAAAGAGAATATTTAACAAAATTAAAAAAAATATGTGTTTTTAAATAGTTTAGACATTTTGGTATTTCAATAGTACCCCTAGTTTTTGTTTTTGTTTTACTCAAAATCTCCTATAAACAACTTAGTTAATTATAATATTTATAATCGTCCTTTTTAATTATGTTTCACAAGTAAAATGTTGGCCATGCTGTGATTCTAATTCACGGTAGCATGTTAAGGTGAAATATTTATCTAAAACTCGCATTTCTATTACGGTCAGTTCGGCCCCCTGGAATTGGAATTGGGAATTGGAATTGGGGCAACAGAATTCCAATTCCAGTGTTCGGATGTTAGGAATTCGCTCGGAATTGGAATTGGTCCAATTCCATGGAATTCAATTTTGTACTATGACCAATTCTTATGGGTAAAGACAGATATTTCATGGAATTCAGTTTTTTACTATGCCCGTCGTTGCCCGATCTCATCGTCATCCCCGATCTCGCCGCCGCCGCCCGATCTCGTCATCGCCGTCCGATCTCGCCGCCGCCGCCCGATCTCGCTGCCGCCGCCCGATCGCCGCCTCCCTATCTCGCCACTGCTCACTCCCGATACCGCCACCACTGCCTGATCTCGCCGCTGACGACCGATCTCACCGTCGTCGCCCGATCTCACTGTCGTCGCGGCCCGATCTCGCCGCTGCCGCCCGATCTCACTGTCGTCACTACCCGATCTCGTCGTCATCGCATGATAACGGCCCCGATCTCGTCGTCGTCGCCCGATCTCGCCATCGTCGACCGATCTCGTCATCGTCACCTGATCTCGTCATCGTCACCCGATCTCGTCATCACCGCCCGATCTCGCCGTCGTTGCCCCATCATAATTAATTGTTTGTACACTACTTGAAGTTGATTTTTCTGGTGTTGTGTTTTTTTTTTGCCAATTTCTATATTTTCTTAGGATTGTAAAAGGAATAATTCCTTCCATCACTTGGTTTTGTTGCAATAGCTTCGTCCCGAGTGACACAAGACCCCAACTTCAAATTATCATGTTGCTCGGTCCTACTGGCATGAGAAAAAAAGAAATTCTAAACCAATTCCAATTCCAATTTTAGAAATCCATCCTACAGCCGAACAACTGCATTGGAATTCAGACCAATTCCAATTCTCACAGGAATTGGAATTAGATGAATTCCAATTCTGCAATTCCAATTCCAGGGGGCCGAACGGGCCGTTATGGTTTTTTGTTTTTTATTTCCTTTACTTTCTCAAAAATTCATCATCCACTATTTTCTTTTTCGTTTTTGAATAATTTTTGTAAAGTCAACTTTTGAATAACGTAGTAGATGTGAACGATCTAAGTCACCTATTATTTCTATTTTCAAGTTAATTTCATCAATCTTCTTTTATTATCTAGGACTCGCTTTTTGAAATTTTTCAAACCTTTGTTTTAAATAAATTCAAAAGCGTGAAAATGATTTAGGCCGTTTTTGTTTTTGTTTTTGTTTGAGCTTTCCTGCCAACCTAAAAACTTTTACCACTAGTTAGCCATTTTTGAGCCTTTTTCCGATTTCATTTGATAGCTCCTCCCTTCATTTCATTTTCACCAAAGCCAAAATTTCTAACCTATCGAATCACACTAGCCTTTTTGAGTTTCATAAATTATTTTGACGATTTTGATAGGATATTTTGTGATTTTTTGTGGGAGAAAGGTTTTTGAAAAGAAAAAAAAAGAAGTATGCTCAAAAGTGATGTTTATTTCTGTTTGGCCAATTCAAAAGGAAAATAAAAATATTTATGGCCTTTGTTTTGAAAAAAAATGGAAAAAAGAAGAAAAAGAGAAAAAAATGTGTATATATATTTTTATGAAAGTTTTTGAAACTCTTTGCTTTGGTTTAGTGTGATCTTAAACCTTCACGTTTATCTTGAATTCCACTCCTAATCATATTCCTAAACCAAACATTTCTGTCCTATTTAAGTCCTTTTGATTCACGTTTTTTGATTTTTATTTAACAACTAAGAAAAGAAAAAAAGTAAATCAGCTTTAGTTTTGGATTTAAACCTAGATTTTTGTTAATTAAATTGATATAATTATAATGCGTTGCTTGGATCTAGTAACAACTCAATGCGTGTTTTTCATTTTCGTTGCTTTGCTTAAGTCTATTTAAAAAAATCTCGTTAAAATTTTGGATAATTTGTTTTTATTGAGTAAAGTTTATAAAAGTTTTACCATACCTAAATAATTGTTTTAGACTTACATTTCACCTTTTCCCTACTCAGAATTTCGAATAGTACTTGTGTAGGCATAATTAAAACTTTTTGATTAGTCCTTTTTATAAATATCTAGTTTTTATATTTTTGCTTGGGGACAAGCAAAGCTTAAGCTTGGGGGAATTTGATAATACGTTTTGTAGCCTAAACTATTATCGTATTTTCTATTTTATATTGTACAAATCATGTCTATTATTAGTTTATTTTTTATCATTTTTATGTAAATATTATTGCCACTAACATTTTCTTTACCTTTTGCAGGTTTTCAGAAAATTGGTCAAAAATGACCTGACACGCCCCCCTATCACGCCCTCCCTGGGCGTGACCTAGGGCGTGTCACCCGATCCCGAGGAATTTTGTTGGAAGGGATAGGAAAACGAACAAAACTGCTGTCACGCCCCCCTGACACGCCCTCCCCGGGCGTGTCTCCAGGCGTGACCAAGGGTGTGTCGCCCTCTGCCACAAAGCCTGCCGCCGCATTGAATGCAGGTTCCGCCACAGCACGCAACAGTACTGTCACGCCCCACGTCACGGGCGTGACCTAGGGCGTGACATCAACTTTTCCGACGACTGACGGATTTCCGACCAATGATTTCGACGCGACGTACGTGTCACGCCCCCCCTATACGGGCGTGACCATGGGCGTGTCGACCGACTTACTGAAGCAATGATCCTTCCCGCCAGAGTCTAGAGCCCGAGGTCAACATAGTATTATCACGCCCCATGACACGCCCCCCTAGGGCGTGTTGGAGGGCGTGACCAACCCGTGAAAAAAAATCTATAAATTGAGACCCCCCCTCTTCATTTCAGCAAGCTTTGGTTGAGTGGGGGAGGTGTTGCCCCTTTGGTTCTTGATCTTTTTCATGCTTTCTCTCTCTCTCTCTGTAATTTTATTTTAACCCTAGTTTAATCTTTACTTATTTATGCTTTCCTTGTAATCTTTAGTGTTGCTTAGTGCTAATTGTAGGGCTAGAATAGGTTTCAATTTCATGCACTTGTAATTTCAATTTCATTAGTGTAGCTTGCTCCTTTTAATTAATATAAGTGCTCTTCCTTTACTAGTGTTCCTTTTATATGCTTTACTACTCATCCCCCCTCCTCCACTCCATTATGATTAACTAATCCTCCTTGTACTCGATCTTGATGATCCGAGGTTAGAGCGATTAAGTTATAATGTTTTAATTAATCTTTTCTTTTTAGGTTAGGGCCTTGAATTACTCTTGATTAATCACGGGTTGGAGGTATATTATCGATATATACTCTCCACCTTTGCTTTCATTCTGGGCTAGCCGAGAGGCCAATAGAATGAAGTGAGCATTCAAGAGTAAAGGGAGTTGTACACACCCCTCGAGAGAGGCAGACGTCCAAATATCCCGGATTGGAGTAAAATCCAATAGTGGGGTTCACCGCATAAAGCGAGTTTTAGGCCTCCGATTTAGACGAGAGTCGGTCGGACCTTCCTAAACTCAGTTGGGCACGACTTCGAGAGAAGCGTGTTCAAGCTTTAGGAACCTCCACGGTCAAGGACCTTTACCCTATTAAGTTTAGATTTTTATCGCATTTTCTTAATCGTCTTTAGCCGAGGTGATTCTTGATCGAGTGCATTTCCATTTCATAGTTTCAACCTTCTGTCGTAATCGTTTTACTTAATAGCACTTTACTTAATTGCAATAGCTCTCTTTCTAGCATTAGTTTTATTTCCTTAATCTCAATTAGATTCTCTAAACCCTAATTTTTTCTTCGATAAGATAATAACGTTCGTGTGAGTAAGCATAGCCAACAGTTCCCGGATTTCAATACGATACTTGTGTCCCCTAGCTACAATTTGATAGGTATACTTGCCTCATTGGGTTGCTAGTTCGGTTGCGTTTATTTTCTTCAAACCCTAGCGCGCAATAATGTGAAGTCAGCCTTCCTAAATGAAGATTTGAAAGAAGAGGTCTATGTAGAGCAGCCTTCAGGTTTTGTAGATTCTAACTCTCCTACTACTGTGTATAGACTTAGGAAAGCTCTATATGGGCTCAAGCAATCTCCTAGATCATGGTATGAGACATTGTCTACCTTCCTCATTGAGAACAAATTCTCAAGGGGGAAGATAGACAAGACCCTATTCCTAAGGGAATCTAAGGGCAATACCATCCTAGTCTAGATTTATGTTGATGACATAATATTTGGCTCTACTGATGACAACCTCTGTAGGAAGTTTGCAAAACTTATGCAGGGGAAGTTTGAGATGAGTAGTATGGGTGAACTGAAGTTCTTCTTGGGACTCAAAGTAAGACAAACTGATGATGGTCTATCCATATCCCAGTCAAAGTTCAACAGGGAGCTAATCAAGAACTATGGTATGGAGAATGCTTCCACTATAAGAACTCCTATGAGCTCAAGTATGCCTATAACAAAGATGATCTAGGGAAACTTATTGATCCAACTTTGTATAGAGGTATAGTTGGCTCCCTTCTCTACCTCACTGCAAGTAGGTCTGACATTATGTATGCAACATGTGTATGTGCTAGGTATCAGGCCTGCCCTAAAGAATCTCACTACACTGATGTGAAAAGAATCTTGAGATATCTTAAGGGCACCCCAGATCTTGGCCTATGGTACCCTAGGAATGGGGAGTTTGAACTAACTGGCTATTCAAATACAGATTTTGCAGGCTGTAAGGAGGACAGGAAGAGCACATCTGGCTCCTGTCAATTTTTAGGTTGAATCTCCTGGAGCAGTAAGAAACAAACAAGTGTTACAATCTCCACTGCTAAGTCAGAGTACATTTCAACTGGGAGCTGATGTGCTCAGTTGCTGTGGATCCAACATCAACTTCAGGACTACAATATTCAGATAAGTAGAACTCCACTCTTTTGTAATTCTGCTAGTGCAATTTCTATAGCTAAGAATCCTGTCTCCCATAGTAGGACTAAGCATATAGAAATTAGGTATTATTTCATTAGAGAACATGTGGAAAGGTAAGACATCAGCCTTGAGTTTGTCTATACAGACAAGCAAGTGGCTGCTAGATGAAGTCAAGTTCAATACCTTCAAATTTGAATTGGGTATATTGAATCTTGTGTAGCTTCAATTCTCTCCTCTACAATATGCTATTCTGTCTATTTTGCAGGCAGTACAAGTCCTTCCCTAAGAAGATGAAGCTGGTGTGTAACAGTTGAGGAGGATCAAGCCCAACAGCTGAAATGGAATTAAGTCAGAATAGGGGAATCATCCCCAGAAAAATAGGGGGAGAAAAACTCCACACATAACAAATCTTCCTATTGCAGAAGTCAAAAAGGGGGAGAGGAGTTAGGGGGAAGAAAAAAATAGACTTGATCAAGACCTGACCAAGCCAAGATGCAGGAAGCTCAAAGCCAAGTGGTGCAGAAGTTAATTCAGCACAAGAATAGTAAGGATGGCTCATCCAGGAAAGCAGTATGCTAGAGGGAGAAGCTCAAAGCCAAGTGGTGCAGAAGTTGGTTCAACACAAGAATAGTAAGGATGGCTCATCCAGGAAAGCAACATGCCAGAGGGAGTAAGTAAAATTCCTGACATGAAGAATTGTGTGTGGTAACATATTTTCAAACTCTCAATGATGTTACACAAGTGTCAGGTTTTATGATAAAAATATTGTGTATGTCAATGACCTGTGTTATTGATCAAGAAAGGTTTTGACTTCTTCAAATAGGGAGAGATTGTTGGGTCCATTGACCCCAATGTTCCAGATTTGGAAGAAGCCAAACTGGTCAATGATATACACATATAATGTATTTGACGTATGCTTGAGTTATTGCATGCAGGTTGTCCTTGATTGGACAGGTGGACAGGAAGAGGAAGATGGAAGTCAGAAAATGTGACTAAGGCATAACCGCTGAGACAGCTGAGACAGCTGAGAAGATTGTCTCAGCAGAACCGCTGAAACAGCTGAGAAGAACTGAGAAGCTCAACACATATCTTTGAGAGAAATGTTAGTCTCAGCAAAACCGCTGAGATAGTTGATAAGGAACTGCTGAGACAGAAGAGTCTCAGCTATGAAGAAGAAACTGCTGAGACAGTTGTGATGGAACCGCTGAGACAAAGCCAACAGAAATCTTCTAAGTCCAGAAAGCGGAGTTCATCGAGCTCAACTCACAGATCATCGAGCTCAGGTTAAAGGTTGAAGATTCAGAGTTCATCAACCTGAGCCCGCCTTTCGTCGAGCTTAAGTTGAAGGTTGAAGATTCAGAGTTCGTCAAGCTCAACTCACTGATCGTCGAGCTCAAGTTGAAGGTTGAAGATTTAGCGTTCGTCGAGCTCAGCTCACAGATCATCGAGCTCAAGTTAAAGGTTGAAGATTAAGAGTTCATCGACCTGAGCCCGCCTTTCTTTGAGCTCAAGTTAAAGCTGAAGATCCTTAAGTTCGTCTTGCTCAGCATAGAGTTCATCGATCTCAGATCGACAATCGTCGAGCCCAGTCCAAATACTTCATATCGTTGCGGAAAAGCTACAGTAGCGCTGAAAGCTACTATTTGTCTTCTTCTGAGGGAGGCGTCACTCACCATACTTGATTGGGCCCACATTCAAATTGTATCGTTGATTCAAATCAACAGATATAAAAGGAAGAGAAGAAAAGAAGATTAGGGGTAACGAAAAACGAACGGAAGTAGAAAATGAAAAAGGGGCAGCTGGACTTCATCTTCTTCGACAAGCTTGAAATCAAAGTCCAGCAGTGAAAGCCAGAAGGCAAAGTTAGCTAAATCTACTTCCAATTCTGCAAGAGTGTTCCTTGGAGAACAAGTTTGCTGATTCAATCTATCAGCAAGAGAAGATAGTTGTGTGAAGGGGTGTAAGTCTTCAATAGCAGATAACTGCTCACCTTTATAGTAAAGAAGAAGTTGGTTGTAGAAGAAGACTCATCCCAGCAAGTTAGACTCAGAGATTTATCTCTGAGTCAGTAATTCAATTTTACTATATTATTTCCTGTAGGATTCAGTTTATCTAAATCTGAGTGTAGGGCACTTTGTGCAGTGACTAATTAGTCACTGTGGTAGGTGCCATGCTGGGGTACTGAGGTAGGACCCAAGTGTGGATCTGAGGTAGGGTTGTCCTCCTAGCCTGAGTGTTGGGCTTCAGTGCCTGAGGTAAGAGAGTGCTGCTCTCTGAGGTAGGATCCAAGTGTGGATCTTAGGTAGGTTTGTCCTCCTAGACTGAGTTTAGGGCCAAGTGCCTGAGGTAGGTGACTGGTGAGTCACTGAGTTGTAGGTGACAAGTGTGTCACTGAGTTGTAGGCCTTGGAGGAGGATGAGCTGTAGGTGCCTGGAAGGGCACTGAGGTAGGTACCTGGAAAGGTACTGAGTTGTAGGAGTGCTACAATACTATAAGAGTAGGGTTGTGTGCCTGAGCTGTAGGCCTTAAAAATAAGGTTGAGGTATATCGTCAGTGGACCACTGAGCTGTACGAGCACTACAGGGCTATGAGGTAGGAACCCTTGTGGTTCTGAGTTTGGATTCTGAAAAGAATCTATGTGTCAGACAGAGGGCCTGAGGTGTAAGCTCTGAGGAGCATATTGGTGGAGTTTGTGCCTAGTACAATAAATTTGTTGGATAGGTAGGAGGAAAAGTGGATGTACCCAATTGGGGAACCACTATAAATACTTGTGTGCTTGCTGTGTTGCTTGGTTCTTTCTTGTATTGCAGGTAGTTAGGACAAGCTCTAGATCACAAAACTTATAAACAACAAAAAGGCTTAAGTAATTTCAAAGACCTATTCACCCCCCTCTAGGTGACTAGCTAACATCTAAGTAATAACTTTCTGCAAGCATCCCTAGCAAACTGCAATGATGAAAGGAGGCGTGCACACCACCGACCAACCTGTTTACAAGGAGACTAGTGATCAAGCATCCAATGACTCGCCCATTGGCCACACGACGTGCCTAGAAGAGGTAATTGTCGTGCCAGTGTCTTCGGTAGAAGAGCGAATGCACCAGATGGAGGAGTGTCAGGCTCAAACGCTCATTCTGATAAGGGACATGGGGGGCCTCTCAGACCTTGAGGGCTTACCCCTAGAAGGCAGCTAGGCATTATTTCCCTATGGCCACTGATCGCTTAGTGGAGTGGTCTACACCACACGCCATGCATGGGCTCGGGGGGGCACCGATCATAGGAGGTGTCACTCCCAGAAAAAAACGCCACCAATAAGAGCAAGGCGACAAGGGGAGGAAGAAGGAAAGGAATCTAAGCGCGATGTATGGAAAGCGCGACAGGCACCCTAGCAGAACCTCACCGATTGGGGGAAGTAACACTTCTCCTAGATCAGCTCTACTCATACAGAGATCTGGTACGCCCTTAGAAACTATCCTCAACTTTGGAGGCCCAATGCGCTCCCCTCGGGCAGGGGGGGCTAGTCTCAATACTACCACCTTCACTAGGGGCATAGACACGATACGGAGTGGTGCATATGCCTGAAGGAAGAAGTCGAGTGACTTTAGCATCGCGACTTTCTCAAAGAGTATCAAAGAAAAAGGGCGGCTGCGCCACCGACACTGACCAAAACCATTAGAGGGTAGCACTATAAAGAAGCAACTCCTGAGAAGTAGCGAGAGTCGACCAGGCTAGCCGTCCCAAGCACACAAGGATAATTGTCAAATCCGTAGTATATTCAAGCGACCCTCGGAAGCTCACCAGTCGAGGTGAACAGGACATTGATTAATGACGACGTGCCCGTCAATGTGTTGTTCTTATCAACTCTACTTTAGCTAAGAATCTCAAGGAGAGACGTCCAGCTTTGCTCAGGAGGTGCGCACGTCGCGAGACACCTAACGTTCCCCATCTTTAGACGCATTATCCTACCAGTAACCCTGCGAGTCCCCCCAATGTTATCAACATACGAAATCAAGTTTATCATCATACAAGCCGCCTCAACATATAATGTCATCCTATAGGGGCCACTGCTAAGGGTGCTCCGCATTGACGCACTAGCTCAAGACATAACATTAGACATCCTCTCGCTGGACGCATCTTCAGGGGACACTGCCAGGACTTGACACACGGAGCACACCGAGGGAACTCCGTCGTCGTCTGTAGTCTATATAACATCATCGTCAGAATAAAAGTCGCACGACCGGGCATGTGCACCCCTATACTTTCATTCAGCAATGATCAAATAAATTTTGGTTTTGTTAATTGCGACAACCTCACTGAAGAATGGACAGTCAATGTGAGATAGACAGAAGTCTTTTTGCACCTCCTAGGCAAAATGGACAAAGGTCCTTCTACACCTTCATTTAGATGGACTCCAGTCCTCCTGAGGTGTGAATGAACAAAGATATTTTTTCACCTCAACCTAGACGGACCCGGTCTTCCTGAGGCACGAACGAACAAAGGTTCTTCACTACCTACACCTGAACAGACCTCGATCCTCCTAAGGCCCGAACAAACAAACATTCTTCACCACCTCCACCTGGATAGACCCGCATCCTCCTGAGGCACAAACAAACAAAGGTTCTTTGCCACCTATACCTGGAGGAACCCCAGTCCTTCTGAGGTTTGAACGAACAAATGTTCTTTATAAAATCCACTTGAACGGACCTCGATCCTCCTGAGGCATGAATGAATAAAGATTCTTCACAACCTTCACCTTGACACCCTGATCCTCTTGAGGCGCGAAAGAAAAAAGGTTATTAACCACTTCTAACTGGACAACCCCCGATCCTCCTAAGGCGCAAACGAACAAAAGATCTTTGCCACATCCACATGAACGTACCTCAGTCCCCATAAAGCATGAACAACAAGGGTTCTTCGCCACCAACTCCTAGGCGGCCTCCAGTCCTCCTGAAACGCAAGCAGATGAATGTTTCCCACTAGTGACATCATCATAAAAATAAAAAACATGAAACAGTGCACAAACTCACCTACAAAACGAAGCAAAGGCATTGTTAGTGTTTCTATGGTGATCTTTAAGTAGTCAAGCAGTTACTCTCACTGCCAACGCGATATGAGCCTATAAGGTCATACATAAGAGTGTTTGGAGAAATTGGAGGAAGGATTGTGTTGGCCTCACTCATATGGGATATGAGTAAAGGACAAATCCTATGACAAAGAAAATTGATTGATTGTGTTGAGTGCATATCAACGCACGTCAAGTGAGTATCGATGCATGTCGACTTCCTATCGACGTAGCTGAAATCGATGTAATAACGGTTCCTAGTCGACGCTATGTAAAGTAGATATTGATGTTGCATCGAGTTCTATTCTACGCCGGTGCATCAACTGCGTATCGACGCAAGTTGTGTCGAGTACCGTCGGATGCTTCTCGACATTGTGTCGAGATCTCATCAATGCACGTCAACTGCAAGTCGACACATATCGATGCAAGTCGAGTTCTTGGCGGATTTCCAGGGAGCTATTGTCTACTTGATATCCTTGGGTATAAATAGACATAGAAAACATTTCTTGAAAGGTGTGCTTTTAAATCCATAGAGAGTGAAAGAGAAGGGATAGATACTACTCTAGAGGGGGGGGGGGGTGAATAGAGTAATCAAAAATTGCACTTAGCAAAGTTGACTTTCTACTCAACTCCCTTGGAGTTAAATGCGGAATAAAAGTTATAGATATTTAAGATTAAATCTTAGAGCCTAACACAAGTGTTGTGCACAAACTAAAGCTAACTGTAATTACAGTTTAGCTTTGGATCCTATCCAGCAACTAGCAAACCTAGTTAATATCTAATCACAGCCACAATGCAAGTAATTAAACAAGGCAATCCAGACGACACAAGGAATTTATAGTGGTTCCCCAAACAACTTGGGTACGTCCACTCTTCTACCAATAAGGTAGGAATCCACTCAGGTTTTTGATTAGGTGACCTGCCACCAACAAGATCTGCTTCAGGTAGATCAAGAGACCCTTTAGACTTTTGATCAGGTGTCTAAAAACCAACACAGGTTTTTGATCAGGTGCCCTGCCACCAAGGGATACTTTTGAAGGGAGTAATAACCCTGTACAGGAGGGGGAAAGGGGTTAAGGTGTCTTCTCTATTTTACAATAGATTAGAGAAGCACAATAACTTGCACTGAGCTAGAAAGCTCTAAAAGAATCAAGGCTCCCCCTGGCTCAAATAACGTCCAGGTGAAGTCTTGCTTCAGTGCAGAAACACTTTAGTAAATACTGAAGGAAGAACTACAAGAAGATATAAAATAAGAAATGAAAATCTTCTAGCAGCTATCTTATTCTTCTTCTTCAAAAGATCTCTGAGTTAGAACTTCCTGGAATAGGAGAACTCAGGTTGAAGAAGAGCAGAAGAGCTAACACTTCTCAGATGAGTGAAGATTGCTGAGAGCAGTTAAACTTGTTCTTGCTGTAAGCTTGCTGAATGAATTTCTTATCTCTGTGAACTAGTTGATTTCTTCTTCAAAGAAGTATTTATATATCAGCAGCAACAACGGCTCTAATTGAGTTTGAATCTTGTCTTTTTCTGAACTCTGCAAGCTGGGCTGCAAAAAGCATAAAGCAAAAACAAACTACAACATGCAGAAATCCTATAAAAGGATAAAGCTTTCTAAGAAGCTGCAAATACTTCTGATGAAATAATATAATATAAAGTCACATCAGAAAGAACTCTTTACGGCCAAGGAAGACTTTTTGAGTCTAACGGCTATAAAGGACAGCCTGGCAGATAAAGCAGATTGCATATCTCAGCTACAAGACAAACAACTTTGTCAGAAAAGATTAGCTCATGCATATAGAATAGAACTGATATTGCATGGAAATAATGTTACAAAATATTCAGATAATCTATTATAAAATATGCCAAAATAGATATTAAATTAGTCACATCGCAGAAGACGACAAACTAAATAAGAGCATACAGCAAAACGTCGAACGACCTTCAGAGATCGTCGAACGGCGCACGGAGATCGTCGATCTATTAGACAGATAGTCGAACGATCCAGATAGTCGAACTATCAAAGAAGATAGTCGAACTACCTCGGCAGATAGTCGACCTATCAGAACAGATAGTCGAGCTATCAGATAGTCGATCTATCCGGACAGATAGTCAAACTACCAAACAAAAACAAATAGTAGACCTATTAAGCAGATAGTCGACCTATCATAGAAAACAAATAGTCGACCTATCAACAGATAGTCGAACTATCAAAACAAAACAGATAGTCGATCTATCAACAGATAGTCGAGCTATCAAAGCAACACAGATAGTCGACCTATCAACAGATAGTCGAGCTATCAGATAGTTGAACTATCAGGACAGATAGTCGAACTATCAAAGATGACAAATAGTCGACCTATCAACAGATAGTCGAGCTATCAGATAGTTGAACTATCAGGACAGATAGTCGAACTATCAAAGCACACAGCTAGTCGACCTATCAAAAGATAGTCGAGCTATCAGATAGTTGAACTATCAGGACAGATAGTCGAACTATCAAAGCAAACAGATAGTCGACCTATCAACAGATAGTCGAACTACCAAGACAAATAGATAGTCGATCTATCAATAGATAGTCGAGCTATCAACGCAGACAGAACGTCGACCAACTGATAGACGATCGTCGATCAGCCGATAGACGATAGTCGAGCGGCGTTCGACTATAGTCGAACGAAAAACTACTTAACCAAATATTCATCTAGAAAAGTAATTCTACACAACTAGAGAATCTAACCTATCAACTAACCTTTGACCATAGATAAATCTTGGGTCAAGAGACAGAAAGAGAGGACTGAACTCAAATCAAAACCTAGGGTTCCAACAGAGAGCCAAACCTTAGAATCTGTGGTGACCTCTTCTTATCGTCGCCTCTCTTAGAAACAAATTTAGTAATTCGTAGAGACGCAGAGAGTGTTCCTTCTCTTACCTAGTTCTTTGGGACAAGTCCTTGGCATTCTCTACCGATTGTGTGGATACTTGTAGAGTCACAGATCTATTTTTGTGTAGACTCAGCCACTTGTTTTTTAAACAAACTTTTCAGAGAAGATCTTTGGAGCATCTTGGATGAGTAAACACTCAATCCCATACATGTATTATGACTTTGCTATTTATTTATTTTTTGATTCATGGATATCGCAAGATCCTTTACTGTTTAGGACTATCTTGTAATTTTATTCCATTGTACACATATAATGTGCTATTCCACTCATGTATAGAAAGCCCAATAGGCAAAGCAATAGATAAATGGAAAGAGGGTACAATGGGATCATCCCTCAATGTCGGCGTCATCATCATCATTTGAGACATCCTCCGTGCCTAGATCGTTGCACTCTGGTAACTTCTGAGTAGTCTGAAATCCCTTGCCAAAGCCCAAGTAGTACACAGCATAATGTTCGTCCTCCATAATCAAATCGATCTCGGTCGCCGTCATCTCAGAGCTGGCCTCCTACGCAATACTGGATTGCTCCATCTTGAAGTTATGAGACTCTTGGTACTCAGCCATTGCGGACGCCCACACAACCTCCATATCCTTCAGCTCTGCAGTCATTTTATCCTTCTACTTCTTTAGTTGCTCTACCTATGCCTCCTAATGTAACATTGCAGCGCCTGCTGCCTCAGTAGAATGGATCAACTGCACAAGGGTTGCTTCAACTATGCCCAGCCTCCCACAAATAGCCTCGACATCTGCGTCGGCCGCGCTCAGCTTATCTTGAAGAGTCTCGATCGCAGTCTTAGAAGAAGACAACTTGGACTTCGCATTAACCAAAAAAGTAGAGAACCTTCTCCTTCTTCTTCTGAGCGGCTGGCGAAGAATCCTCATACGTAGCCAACTTCATTCGTGTGGCGAAAAACTCATATTTCATAGTCACGTAGTTTTTTCCCAGGAAAGCATGATCTCGCGAATCTCGTCCAACTACAAATGCATGGAATAAAATATTTCAATACGCAGAAACGAACCAAGGGGGGAAACAATTGGGGAACAAAAGTACCTCCGGAAGAAGTGCTCGAAAAGTAGAGCATTCTCGCCTATTTCCCTTCGCCATCACCAGTAGCAGATTGGGGTTCTCTCGAGAAACTAGCTTGTCTGTGGGAATCCATGGGGACTCCTCAGTCTCAGTAAATGGCGGATCAATGACCGGGTCGTCCAGATTGTTATTAGTGACTTCAATAATAGCCTCGGGGGTAGCAAAGGATGACCCACCTTCCCCCCGCTTTTATAAAAACTCCAGCTTCCTCTTCTTTCAATGCTCCAACGATACGGTATAGCTCCGCTCTGCATCCGTCGAGAGGCTTGTAAGAATCAATATTTTCTCGACAACGAATGCGCTGGTCTTATAAAGAGCAGTGCCCAGCTCGCGTGGATCCTTGAAGCCCAACAAAGGAGAAAAGACATACTCCTGTCTTGCCAGACAGCGGCAGCGATCTGGAAGCTCCTGCCAAATTTTAGGCCACTTCCACGGGTTCTTGACAAATCCAAACAACATTCCCCTATGATGGTAGTTGGTCTTGTCTTCCAATGAAAATCACCTCTTATTTCTCTGCACATCAATCTGTTCACTGGAACCGAGGCAAATTTTGCACCATTCATGAAAAAAATCGAACCGACATGCAGGAGTCATGCTCTCGAAATAAGCACAGTAGGCCCATGATCTCATCAACCCAACTAAAGAGAGTTTCGTAGTCCGAACCTCATAGAACTAGAAAACTACGATGGATTCCTAAATAGGAGGGATCTAAAAGCCCGCCTTCAAACATCCCTTTATGATCGCAAAGTGACCCAGATGAGGTTTTTGAATGCTCTCCAGCGAAAAAGGGATCACTACCTCCATGTCCTCCAAAATCCCAAAGCAGTTTCTCCAACCGTTCACTCGAGCGAGTCTAAGAGTCGAGGGAAGGCACATCGACCGTGGCTATAACGACCCCGATTTTTTGTATAATTAATTTTAATCTTCTAACTTGTGTATTATTTGACGTAAGGGCGTTATATTAATGCGGAGGTAGCAGTGCGCCATCATTAGTGTGTTTTCATGTCTGTTTGGTCTAGTCGATTGAATTTTGAACTTGCCCGAATTAAGATTTTAGACTATAAAAATTAAATTAATTCATTCAAATTATGATCCTCTAATTTTGTTGTGATCTGAGCTATGTTTGAAGCCCGACAAATTTTCAAAGATTTAAAAGATTTTTGTTTGTCGTTAACTTTGGAAATGTATAGCTCGAGAACAACTCGTCGAACTCTAATTTTGACTTCTCCGTTAGATTCATAACATTTGTGGTTGCCTTTGGTGTGATTTTTATCGGAATTAGAGTGAGTTTTGTTGTATTCTATTAAATAAGGGTCTAAGCTATAAATTTCTCATATAAAGAATTATGATAATAAATTCTCTCAAACGTGAGCCAACCTTTAAAGGACATCAATCATGCCACTTGTCATCCCCATTTTTATTGTCTTTCCCAAGACCAATCTTATCTCTATATTTATTTTATTTATTATCCACCCTTCCTTCCCAAGAAGTTAAACCAGGGAGTGGAGAGAGTGGAGAACTATTCACTGTGAACCTTCCAACCGCCATTTCGAAAGATTTGGTGCTCAAAATTTTTGATGGAGCTTAGATTCGGAAAGCTCTCGCCGAGCTCTTCGCGTGCGTGGTAAGTATTTTTAGTTTCATGGATTTTTGGCATTAGGTTTTGCGGCTCTAACTTTTAATTCTTGCCAAATCTTTCCTGTTTTCTTATCGCGCCTTCATTTAGGTCGATCCTTAGTGTGGAGTGCTTGAGAGGTTTGAATCTGGTGAAATGTAGGCAAGTGGTGGTTTTCTTCCCTTGCTTGTTCCCCTTTGTTACCTTCAGTTTTGGCCAATTAATAAAAAAACTTATTATTATTTTGATCTATTTTCTTTGAAGTACTTATTGCTAATTATTAGGACTCATGCATGCTTAAACCTGAGCGTAATTGTATCATTTCACTTTCTTATGACTAAATTTATTGATTTAAATCTTGCTTAAAGCATTGTTATATAATTGCTAGTTTTTCTTGTAACAAAAAATCTTCATTCCTGAGTTTAGGAAGAATATTATCCTTCCTGGGTCCATCCATTTTTTCTCTAGTATCCATTCTTGTGTTCAGGAGTTGATGTTGTCTTGTAGGCCACAATGATATTGTCGGTCTTGACGATATCCTCGTATGGGTGATATCGTCTTGTGGGTCATAACGGTATCGTAGGTCCCGATGATATCGTCGTGTAAGTCAATATGATTTCGTCAGTCTCGACGATATCATCATGTATGCTTGTCGTTGTGCTAATTTCTTTCTTTTTATCATCTGGATATCCCGATGTCAAGTCTTATATGGTGCTAGTAAGCTAATTATGCATTCCCTTTTTAAGACTAATATTATTCTTACTCTAAATGAGAATATATATATATATTCCGAAACTCATGTATTTTTTTAATTCTTGGAATTTGGTGGTCAGGTAGTGTGAATGGGAAAGATGCCACCACCACAATACCCATTAATGATTTGTTGGACTGTGGGCATTTGTGAAATATGCAACTACCACAGTGTCTGTTTGTGAATCATTACTTCCAGTGATTTTATGGATTGTTGGGTTGTGTTAGAATGAGAGCCACCACCACAGTGCCTTTTGTGATATTATGGTATGTGTTGGAAAGAGAGCCACCACATCAGTACCAATTTATGTCAGGTGTTAATGATGCACTTTTTTCGAGCTGATGAGTCTCTAGTATTCTTTTCTATTTATTTAAATTTTAGAATAGATCTTTCTTGCACTTAGTGAAAGCTTTTCTTATGGTTAATATTTCTAGTCTAGATATACATGTTGTTATATGGTTTATAATTGGATAAAAGCTTAATTTGTTGAAAAAATGAATCCATTTAGTTGTATGATTTATTCAATTTAGTTATCGCTTGCAATCGTTTTTCCTATGACCTTCTTTTCTTTTGAATGTCTCAAGCTCGGAGTAGTAATGACTTTTGCTGGAAGAGTTTGCGATTCTTGGCTTTGTTGTTGCAGCTGTTTTTCCCTAACTGTTATGAGGTAGTTGTTGTTTTCCCTTCTAGATCAGACTTGTGTATTTTCTTCTTTGGGTTTCATGTCAGGTTGTTGCCGTTCATAACTTTTACTCTTGTATTTTTTGGTTTACTTGCTAGCTTTTCTGCTGCTGCCACTTCTTGTGTTATTTATAAATGCTCTCTGGAAATATTTTATGCTAGAATGCATGTTAGATATTTTAAATATATTAAATTTGCATTCTATCTTAGAATTATGGCATGCTTTTTAACTTAATGTCATCTTACTTTAAAAACCATAACAATTCCTTTTACTTATAGTAAATCTAGAATATGCATTTCATTTGAGTGCTAGTTAAGTCCACATGCTCATGTAGGATAAAATGAAGTAAATGATGTATTTTCTCGTTGCATATATATTTTCTTACTTGTGGACTAATTGATCCACTGAACCAGGGGCATGATCAATAAAACTTTAAATTAAAATTTTGTTTTTAAACATAAAATATAAGACTTTTCATGAAAATAAATAAAAAAGATGGTTTTGCCTGAGCGTCTGTACTTGTCCCCTACACATCGTAACATCACATCACATATTTTCTCTTACCATAATAACATATAAATGTTGAGAAAATGCGGGTCATGATAGTTGGTATCAGAGAGAGGTTGTTGGTTAGATGTGGTTAGGATAGTTTTCCTTGAACAACTATTTTAACTAGTACTTCTTTTATTTTCATTTCATTTTTGTGCATACATTGATGTGTTGTCTATATATCTTAGATGAAGCATGAAGACTACACTTATAAGCATGACAGAAGTATAAAAGACATATTATATAGTATGAAATGTTGGTGTTACTATTGTGATATGGAAGTAATCAAGTATGTAGCCTCACTGGCAACGCAATATGAGCCTATCAGGGTCGCACATAAGATTGTAGAGAAATTGGGAGATTGGATTAGTATGATATAGCTCATATGATGAGTGGAAAAGAATTAGCTCAAACTAGCTGAGAAAGCATCGAGTGCGTTGAGACCACTCAATGCCTTCGTCGAGTTAAGCGTTAACTCGTCGAATGGCGGCATTGAGTGTGTCGAGTATACTCAGCGATTCTTCAAGTCAAGGAGTTGATTCGTCGAGTATTGCACTTAAGCGTTGAGTGCGCTGAGTCCACTCAATAATTCGTAGAGTCAAGATGTTGATTCAACGAATCTAAGTCTTAGGCGTTGAGTACGTTGAGTCCACTCAATGCCTTTATCGAGTCAAAGGTCTACTTGACGAATCTGGCACTTAGGCGTTGAGTTCGTTGAGTTCACTCAATTCCTTTCGACTAACCTGGCATTAGGCATTGAGTGCACTCAATGCCATTCATCGAGTATGGCGCAGAAAGCGTTGAGTCCACTCAATGCCTTCACAGAGTCAAGCGTTGACTCAGTTGAGGATGGCATTGAATTTGTCGTGTATCCTATGGATACTTGATGATTCGTCGAGTATGTGATGATACTTGATGATTCATCGTATATTCCATGGATACTCGACGATTCGTCGAGACAAGGGTTGTCTGGCCGAAGTTCTGTAGTCTAAGTTTTGGGTCTGCGTATAACAACAAAAACTGTCTTATTTATTCATTGGAGTATAAATAGGAAGTTTTAGGGTTTCTACAAAATGCGATTATTCTATCTAAGCACACGAGCCGCACTGTGCGTAAAGACTAAAAACCTAAATGATCGACGGAAACCGTTCTGCCGATCCCGTCGCCGTCTCCGATCCCGGCGAGTGTCGCCGCCACCTCTCCTAAAACAGGTCTAGCAGTCTGTAGAGATGCTGAGTGTCCTCTCCCAACTTAGTGCTTGTTCGATAAGTGGCTGTGGGTTCTCCCGATCGTGTGGATTTCTTTTAAAGGTGCGAATACACTTTCTGTGCCCAGAACTCGAGTCGCTAAGTGGTCGGTTTATTTTTCTGGAGCATCTAGGTTGAGTATAGACTCAATCCCTCAAGGGTAATTTCATTTACAGCAAGTTTTACTTCTTGATTCATGTATATTACTAGATCTGAATTCTTTGGGCTTTTCTTGTTCATTATTTTTGCTGCGCACAATCTGTTGTGTCGTGAAGAAAAACCCAACAGTGGTATCAGAGGGAGGTTCGGGCAATATTCATTGTTTCAGAAGTTACTAAATCCATTGCGTGTAGATTTGGAAATTTTAGAAGTGTTCTAAGATGCCTAAATCTATTCTTGGCACATCAAATGCTGATAGATTTTGTGTGGAATCAGTGCTCTGCCCCTAAGACCCCGCCAGGGGCGCAGCCCCTTAGAACCCTACAAGGAGTGCATGTGATTTTGTTGTGATATATTTATTACTCCTTAACAGTAACCGTCCCTCTTTTTGGTTTGTGAAACCAAGTGTGTTAGATTTTTAATCTCACATAGAGAGACGAGTTTGTCTACTGTGTAAGTGGAGTTGGTATTGCTCATGTCAAGTGCATGTAAAT